>CM066046.1:93210840-94593340 GCA_033557465.1 Ichthyophis bannanicus | reverse complement strand
AGTGAAGAGGAGACCTGTACAGGCTTCTGTGCAGTAGAGAAAAAAAACTGATTCAGCACAAGCAGGCACACATGTTCAGTGAAACAACAAAGCTTCTCTGAGCTGTGGGAGACCCACTCGAGGCTCAGTCCGAGATCTTCGCCATTGAGTGTGACTGCATCACCTTGCTCGTCTCCGGAGAGAATAAAATTACAATCTCACTCTTAGCAGTAAGTTAAGCATCCAAGGTCCACTTCATTGTCTGGCTGTATTAAGGAGCCCTAGAGCTGAGCTAAGGCCAACTCTAGGCTGCAGTTACATTTTCAATTAGCTTGCATGCGGAGAATATTTTCTCCCCCACACTCCTTTGAAAGAAAATTTTGAATAAACTGCATTATAGAAACCACAGCAATGCAAGAAGACAATGCAAATCTGCTTTAATCAACTATCACATTTTTTACATCCGAATGCTGGAAAAACTGGAAAGTAGATCCATATTTCTCTCTGTGAAAAAGAGATTTCTTTTCCCTGTATTGTTAGTTTATGAAGGAAACAATATGTTTGCATGTGTGTATGAATCTGTACACTGCTGTGTACACCTGGTAGGATTCTAGAAATATTAACTACTAGTAGTAAGGTGTTAATCAGAGTATTGCTTTATGTATAATATGATCCTTGAAGTAGTTCACCAAAATTCCAGAAGAGGGCAATGTGTTTCTTTGAAAAACATTAGAAACAACTCTTGGGTTAAGATACGTTTTACTGGCTCAGCAAAAGAAATTTTACATCTGACTTCTGAAGAAGGGATCAATAAAGTCTCAAAAGTTAACATCTAATAAAGTGTATGCATAATATTCTTTTGTTGAACCAATAAAAGATATCACAAATACCCAAGTGATCTGTTTCCTGGAACCGATAACTGCTAACATTATAATTTAAAATGTGAAAGTTGTAAACAAACATAGTAATAAAATGACATATTCTGTCCAGTAGCGGGAGGACAAGATATACAAGCAAAGTCCTTCTAGTCTTGCCTTTACCTTAACTTTAGATTTGGGGGAAGTTTTACTTTTGAATTGTAGAACAAAATGTTAATCTTTTCATGTTCTTGAATTGGTAAGAGAGGATTTTGGATTTAGCTAAGGCCTTTTTCACAAGTACAGTAGGTATAGTCCTGTCTGCAGAAGACTTACATGTAAGTTTGCACCTGAAACAGTAAAGGGTATGGGCAGTGGTAGGGTATGAACAGACTAGGAACCAATTCGGTCCCAGCCCTCCCACGTGCTTGACAGGTAGATTGCTGCACCTTGCGTGGAGGTATTGCAACGGCCGTATGCTTGGGCCGCTGCTCTCCACGGATGTGCAGCAACCTGGTCGTTGCCTTGCGGCCTGATCCCTTGCTTGACAATGTTTTGATGGCATCGGGGGTTTCTCCCGATCCCCTGATGCCGTCATTGTCAGGCAGGGGGATTCCCGCCACTGCAGTGCAGGCATTTCAATGCCATGTTTGGCCCGGTTTGGCAAATGTGGGCTGCAGCAGGAACTGGTTCTCGCAAACCAGCCTAATCCCACCTCTGGTTACGGGTCTCTTTTACTAACACTCAGTTCAAGCTATCTGCCTTACAGCTCATAGGAATAATACACAAGAATTGAGTTTGTTATGGTTTTGGTTCAAAAGTTGATATATTTCAGAGCTATACGTTGCCCTTGTTATGGTGTCCTACTGCTGTTAATAAAGAGATTTCAAAAACAAAAAATAAAAAAGGGTCATGCAGCAGATAAGCTCAGGCTAAGTTAGTAAAAGGGACTCTCACTTGTCTAAGACCACAGCAAGTGCCAATGGGATTTGAACACTGGTTTCCCTGGTGCTTAGGCTGCTGCTGTAACCATTAGGCCACTCCTCTACTCTGAACCAGCCCAACTTTTTTCCAGGGAGAATGCAAATCCTTTTTGAGATTTTTACTCATTTGGCTGAAAGGAGGAAGTTTCCTGTCTGGAAATAGTAACAGTATATGAGAGTTTTTAGGGGTAAGTTTATAAAGGTTTCTCACGGGGTAATTTTTCCAAATGGGTTAGTTTTGCGCATACCATGGCAGTCGTGAACCTCACTTCTAAGCCAGAGTATGTGGAATATGATCTTAATCTCTCAAATTTACTGCTAATGCTTGGCGTAATACTTGCATCATGCCAAAGAAAGCCTTCTGCTGGAGTTCATAAGATGTAACATGTATGGGTAGTTTATGAAGATGTGCTTGGAAATTCTTCTTTATCAGGCTTGTGGCTCCCAGTACAATGGGAAATATTTCTGTATCTTTCTGCCACATTTTCTAGGTCTCTGATTGCATTTCTTGATACTTCAAGATTTTTCTCCCTCTCCACGCGATTCACAGAATAATCACTCGGTACAGACACTTCTATTATCAATGCCATTCTGGTGTTCTCCTTTACCACTATGCCAGGTTTCCTGGCATCCAGTTTCTTATCCGTCAGTATAGGAATGCCCCAGGTGATCATAACCTCTTCATTCTCTGTTATTCTCTTAGGGTCATGATCCCAGTGCTTTTCAGGGAAAGTGATGTTGTAGTGTTTACAGAATTTCCAGTGGAGGAGGCGTGCTACTTTGTTGTGCCTTTCTGTATAGACATTTTCTGCCATCAGAACTTCACAGCCTATTAGGTGAGTCACTGTTTCCAGTTCTTTCTTACAGAATCGGCATATGTTTGTTGTGCCAGTTTTTATAATACTCGCCGTAAACCATCTCGTCCGTAATCCGCTGTCCTGGGCTGTAACTATCAATCTTTCATCCTTCGGTTTCAGTCCACCTCTCCTCAACCATTCGTGAAAACTACTATTGATCGACAAAAGGTTCTTGGAGTAACACACTGTATTTTCCACTGTCTTTGTGCATTTGCCACTTGTTTTTCCTCTCCTGCTGATCTAATTCTTTGAAAAGTTTTTTCTCTTGTATTGCAAATTCTGTTACTTCCTTTCTCATGCACACCTGAGGATTCTCATTCATTCCTTCTAATCGTCAGAACACTTGTCCAAGTTTGATGATGGAGACAGATTCTGGACGTTTACTTTCATATTTCAGCACTTTTTGTGTATTTGGATCTGATGATGCTGTCAGAAAGGCTTAGAGGCCTATGATAGTAGCTCTGTAGGTGTAGTCAATCTCTAAGTCCTAGCCCTCCTTTAGCTCTAGGGATGTACAATCTTGGCATACACCGATTCTTGTAAATTACTTCATGAGCATGGAGGAGATTTCTTGTTCGCAAATCCAGTTTTTCAAGCTCTTTATGAGGCCAATCCACAATCCCAAAACTGTAGGAGAGTACAGGAATTGCCAGCTGATTGATGGCTTGTATTTTATTTTGTGATGTTAAATCACTTTTTCCAATAATAGTTTTAATCTCCTTTAATATTCTTTACTGATCTTCTCTCTCAATAGTTTCTGCTCACGTGTCATTCCTTCCTCTATGCCGAGATATTTATATATGCCTTCCTGTTCAAGGTCCTTGATGTCACAGCCCTCGGCAAGAGAGATGTTTTTGGTTTTGCTCAATTTTCCTCTGAAAAAGGTTGCCGTAGCACATTTGTCAAGGCCAAAGGTCGTCAGAAAATCTTTTCACAACACAAAGCTGCTCTGCTAATTGTTGGTCACTGGAACCGTAGAGCTTCAGATCATCTATAAATAGCAGATGGGAAGTTGCTTTTGCGTTTCTCCATGTGTAGCACCTGTTTTACAGGTGGAAAAGGTCTTCTATAAAATTGCACAGCAGTATACAATAAGATAGTGATTTATATGTGTTCCACATTACTTTCAGAGGATGTAGTTTGGGTGGAGCAGGGGCGGAATTGTAATATACCTGCGCATTTTATAAAATATACGAGCAGCCCCATAAAGTACTCCTGCTTTGGAGTAGAAGTAAATGCAGGGGTCAGCATTGGCTGGTTCTGGATAGCTAGCTATGCTGCTTTTATTAAAAAGATGCCTCTCTGGATTGCATACCTTTGTTACCTGTTATAAAATCAAGTCCATAAAGATCAATCCATTCTCATTTAGAAATTTCTGGCACGCATTAAGGACATATCCCAACTACCAGTTGTAGGGCTTGATCTTTTGTAGATCTTTTTCCTTTTCTAGGTTAGTTTTTGTCTTCCTTGTTGGTTCCTTTAATCTGATATGCAGTCTCTTACCACCAAGCTACATAACAGGCTGTCCTAGAAATGTTGGCACTCCAGATGACTGCCTAGTTTGCCTAGTAGCTTGTGCTGGCCCTGGCACCAGCATAGGCTGTATACAAAACACTGGCAAGAACCTTTCAGAAAGAGTCCAGATGTAAATTGCTTCCTGATTGATAAAACTGCAAAGCTGCAGTTACACTGTTGCTTTCAAGCCCAACTTCTTCACTGGTTAGTATGAGTAGCCGCCTAATGTTTAGAGCACTAGCTTGGGAACTAAGAGACCAGAGTTTGATTCCCACTAGCACTCCTTGGGCCTTGGGCAAATCACTTAACCCTCCATTGCCTCAGAAGAAGTCAAGTTATCAATGTCCTTGTTTAATGTACATTACCAAGTTTATCACAATGTAAACTGCTTTTACTAAAGGATAAAGGAATATTTAAAAAACCTATTAAGTAAATAAATAAATAAATAAATACAAATCCCCTTCTCCATTCCACATGCACATCGCAAAAGCTGGGCCTGTCCTTAACAGCATAAGAACATAAGAAATGCCATACTGGGTCAGACCAAGGTCCATCAAGCCCAGTATCCTGTTTCCAGCCGTGGCCAATCCAGGTCGCAAGTACATGACAAGTACCCAAAGTCCACAGCTTGACTTAAAAATTTCAACAGGACCCACTTGTGACTTCACTGGATGACTTTGTGATCTCATTGAAGTCACTGGGAACTGCTAGTCTAGAAAGTGGCTGCTAGTTTGCTTGTGGGCTGTGGTGAACATACTGAATGAGTGAACAAAGAAAAGTTGCTTAACTGTAATGTGTTCTCTAAGGATAGCAGGATAGTAGCTCTCATAATTGAGTGATGCTATCTGATAGAGCCCAGGCCACAAAAAAATGTAATAATACTCTTTAAATCTTGTAAAGCTTTTTAGCATGGTCAACCAAGCGTGTGTGACCACGTTTTGAATATTTTGTGTAGGTCTGATCCTTCCAATTCAAAAGGGATATAGTGGAACCAGAAAACATTCAGATAAGGGTGACTAAAATAAAAGGAATGAACACCTCACTTACTAAATTCCTGCCTAAGGTAGTATCATATTTCCTTGTTTTTTCATAGTCTCCCCATTTAAATGCTATGGCAGTGCTTTTCCTTAGTTTCTTCCATCCACTGAAGACAAATTTGATCGCATTATGATTACTACTGCTCAGTAGCCCCAACACCATTACCCCCCACACCAGGTCCTGCATTCTAGTAAGGAACAGATCTACACTAGCTTTCCTCTCATCTGCTGCAGCACCAGCTTTTCATGTTAAAGTTTCTAGATGCCATAAAGAACTATCTCCTTCTCATGTCCTAATGAGACATTTACTTAATCAATGTTGGGATGGTTGAAATCTCCCATTATTACTGCATTCCCACATTTTTTTAGCCCTCCCTAATTTCCATAGCATTTCACTGTTTGTCTCTTCATCCTATCCAGATGGATGGTAAGTACAACTCCACTGCTATGTTCTTTCACATGATGCATGTAATTTTTATCCATAAAGATTCTACATTGCAGTTTTTTCCCTACAAGTCTTTTATCCTGTTTAACTCTATGCCATCACTTACATAGATCACCACCCCCTTAGCAATTTAATCTTTCCTATCATTTCAATATAATTTGTACCCTGGTATCAGTGTCCCAAAGGTAGTCTTCATTCCATCAAGTTGTTGAGATGCTTATTATGTCTACATCTTCATTTAGGGGCATGTTTTCTAAAGTGTGTAAGTTTCTGCATTTTCTGCACACTAAGAGCAAATGTTAGCACATGGTAAGTGCAAAGGCTGCGAGCTAACTCTTAGGGGTGTGCCCAGCATGTCCCCTGCAGTTACAGCACAGAAACATTATTCACAATTAGCATCCATTGAGGTGGCATTAAGTGCACCCGCGTTAACTGCAACATTGACAATTAGTGAGCAGTAATTCCTTCTACACTACCTGAAATGTGTAATCCACACCCACTCTCCACTCTTAACCCACCCAGTCTCTGCCCCATCATGTGCAAAGCAGTTAGCGCAGGATTTTTACCATGCTGACTGCTTTGGTTACAGCAGGGGTCTCAAACACGCGGCCCACGGGCCGCATGCGGCCCGCGAGACAACTTTGTGCGGCCCGCGACAGAGGAAAACAAAAAAAACCCAAAACCCTGGCTTCTGCCGTTGCCGCCGTGGCAGCGGCAGAATCAATTGTCAAATTTAAAAAAAAAAGACTTCTGCTGCTCAAGCAGCAAAATCAGCTGTCCTGCGGCCCCTTCCCCTGTGCCCGGAGATCCGAGTCTGCTCTATCAGCGGCGTGCTTTTCAAGCCGCGAGGAGAGTATTCCCCTCTCGCGCGGTTTCAAGCCGCGCGAGAGGGGAATACTCTCCTCGCGGCTTGAAAAGCACGCCGCTGATAGAGCAGACTCGGATCTCCGGGCACAGGGGAAGGGGCCGCAGGACAGCTGATTAAGTGGGCTATTGGCAGGGGGGGGGGGTTATGACTGGTAATGGGCTAGGGTGGGGGCTAGGACTGGAAATGGGCAGATGTGGGTTAGGACTGGAAGTGGGCTATTGGCAGGGGGGGGGTTATGACTGGTAATGGGCTATGGTGGGGCTAGGACTGGAAATGGGCAGATGGGGGTTAGGACTGGAAGTGGGCTATTGGCGGGGGGGTTATGACTGGTAATGGGCTGGGGGGGGGTTATAACAGGTAATGGGCAATGGTGGGGGCTAGGACTGAAAATGGGGTGATGGGGGTTAGGACTGGAGGTGGGCTGAATGGGGGGTTAGTACTGGTAATGGCCAATGAGGTGACGTAAGACTGAAAATGGGGTGATGGGGGATACGACTGCAAGTGGGCTATGGGGGGGACTAGGACTGGTAATGGGCTATGGGGGGGGTAAGACTGAAAATGGGGTGATGGGGGGGTAAGACTGGAAGTGCGCTATGGGGAGGTTAGGACTGGTAATGGGCTATGGGGGGTCTAGGACTGGTAATGGGCTGGGGGGGTTGCTAGGACTGGAAATGGGCTGAGTGGAAGGGGGGCTTGAACTGCAAATGGCTGATGGGGAGGGGGGCTTGGAATGGAAATGGGCTGTGAGGGGAGGGAGCTAGGATTGGAAATGGGCTGATGGGGGCTAGGATTGGAAATGGGCTGATGGTGAGGCTAGGATAGGACTGGAAATGGACTGATGCAGGGACTAGAAAGGAGCAGATGCTGGGTGGGGCTGGAACTAGAAGGGAGCTGATGTTGGGGGAGGATTAGAATGGGATGGAGCTGGGAAAGTGAAATGGAGAGGGGAAAAATATTTTGTCTGGAAGAGAAGACAAATCTACAATTGGCCAGGTATTGGGAGAGTAAGTGGGGATTGAGGATGGAGGGGTAAAATTTGAGTGGATGAAATAGGAATGAGGAAAGAGCAAAAGGAGAAAGATTAGTATGTTAAAGCAGATGTACAGAGAGAGAATGGATAATTACTAGAAGAGAGAAGAAAGGACAAATGGACAGCAGACGATGGAGATAGCAGAAGACACGAAGAAACCAGAAGTGGCTGGAGCAATTGCAACTGAAAAAAAATGCACAAAAGGTAGAAAAATATCTCTTTATTTTGAATTTATTAACTGGAATATGTCAGCTCTGGGAAATGTGCATCATTAATGTTTGCACTTTGTTTAGTACAAGAGGAAATTAATTTATAGTTTTATTTCTACAGTGTTGTTGTACATTCCAAGTTTGGCTTTTGGGGTTCCCAGTTTAATTATTGTCTTCCTATTTCTAAATCTTTTAGTCTTTCTTTATCCATACTCATTAAGAGGCATGTTTACTAAAAGTTAGTGTATGGTAACATTATGCAAATATTTATGCAAATGAGGCCCCTTATGCAAATGAGGCCCCACGTCTTATGCGGCCCCCGGGTTACTTTACAAGTCCTCATTTGGCCCTCAAAGCAATTTGAGTTTGAGACCCCTGGGTTACAGTAACCTTTACCACGGGCCTGTAATAACCAGTTAGCACAGTTTAGTAAATATGCCCCTTAGTACCATACATTCTAACTTTCCAATCTTATTTAGAGAACATTGCCATTCACATGCAAAGGATGCTTTTTATTTGTAGTTACCATCTGCTTAGCATTTGGTGGTAATTTTGAATCATTTACTGTATCTGTTCATTATGGCTACTGCAGCTTTTACCATAATCTCTTGCAATATTCTAACTTCAGCAATTTTATAATCTCTTTTGAAGATACTTTACTGCAAACCAGTTGGCTTAGAGAGAACTTTGTATGGAGCCCCTCTGTATAAACTACCCAGTCCAGCCTAGATGCATCCATGATTAGGACAACTTAAATTTGAGGAATTTGGAACAAGATGCCCCTAGCCAGATTTGATTGGATCAGTCACTAGGACAGAGTTCATGAGTGCTAGATGACTTAGATGGAGTCTTGCAAGCTCTGAGTAGATCAAGTTCACTAGGCATGTAAGGTTTATTGGATTTATCTCAATGAAATGTGTTAAGAGAGTGACATATACTGCTGAAGCCATATAGTCCAGCAATTTCAACATGTTCCATGCTGATATCTGCCTGAACAACAAGCAACACAAGTTTTCTTTTATCTTCCATGATGGATACTAAGATGCTGATCCTTTCCTCTGGAAGTAAGGCTTTCACCTCAATAGTATCTAGTAGAGCTATCATAAACTCCAAACAAGATGGCAAGTTCAAGTGGGATTTGGGATAATTTATGATGAACTCTAGTGACTTCACTACCCAGATGGTTATGCTTACAGATTCTGTAGCTCCCTTCTGAGATGTGCTGTTGACTAGTCAATCATTCAAGTAGGGAAACACATGCATCCCCCGTTTGCACTGCTTTCATGGATAGGCATTTTGTAAATGTTTTTGGAGCTGATGCCAGACCATAAGAAGGACATTACATTATACTGGAGGTGACATTTTTCTATTGCAAGTCTGAGATACTTCCTGTGAATTGGCTATATCTCTATGTGGGTATAAGCTTCCTTTAGGCCCAGGGAGCAAGGTACAAATTCATTTTTGGAGAAAATAGATTAGGGTGTTCTGAAACCATTTTGAACTTCTCTTTTGTGAGAAATTTGTTCCTAGGCCTTTAAGCCTAGGATAGGATAGAGTTATCTGTTTTATTTAGGATCAGTAAACCTTTGAAGTAAAATCCATGTTCTATTTCCGCTAGTGGAAATGGTTTGACCTCATTGGACTCTACAAATGTGGAGAGTTCCTTTAAAAGGTACATCCTGAAATTGAGTTTGACCATGGTGCTCGTTGGTCAATCTGTTAGCTTTTCCAATAGGCAAAGTCTGTATTTATCTTACAAAAATTATAAAGGACAGGTCTTCTAGTGGAAGACATGGGTCTGAAGAGACCCCAGTAGACTCCTTCTGATCAGAGAAATCTGATCTATAAGCAGAACCCCAGGACTGCTCAGGCTCTGTATCCTAAAAAGACTCCATAAATGGCTGGATATATATCTGACTAGCAGACAGAGCCTCTGTGAAGATTTTCTTTGCTGGGGTGTAGACTGAGGTAGGCCAGTATTTAGGTAGTGCTTCCTTCTCCAATACAATGTCAATTGACATCATAGTGCAACTATCAGTGCGAAGGCTCTATAGCACATTGGCATAAATTCTATGCCTTCAGGCATCTCCAGTATCTCCATGATCAGCTCACCTTCCATCTGCTTTGGTGCTGATACAATCAGTGCCAAAGGAGGGATATGAGCCAGATAGCAATTCATTATCTCCTGGATCCTTCTGCCCAACTTCTATTTGAAGACGACTAATGCCAAGAGGAGAGGTAACATCCCTCTGGGTCACTTGAGGCATATTGGTCGCTGGATTCAAGACCCTTGGAGATCATTGTTATTGATGAGCAGTCGTCTGTGTGAGGATGCTTTGGAGGTACTGTAGAATGGTGGCTGCCAAGGTCTCCATATGCCTGGTATTGTGTGTTAACAAAGGGCAATGTTGATATCTCTTCACCTTCACTTGGTATTTGAAACTCTTAACCTTGTTCCAAAGAAGTAAAATACTTTGCTTTCTTCAGGCAGGACTTCAATGATGGCAGGTCACATTGGCCTCTATTGATGCTTGACTTTCAGAGAGATCAATGTCTCCACAATATTAACATCCCCAGTATCCAGTGGAGCTATAGGGCTCTTTGGAGCTGATGCCTACAATGCTGACTGGACTTGGTTGCACTAAAGAGCCTTGCCTTCTTCTGTGGATGACCACGAAGACTCCTAGGTGACATCTTTTGACAGGTGACTTACAGTAAGCTGACAAAAGCAAAGTGGTTGGAAAATGTGGACATTGGAAACAGAAATGAAGCTGGAGAAAGACTGATAGAATCTTACAAGACCAACATCTACTCATCTCAACCACCTTCTTCAGCAACACATGTGCAACTGTAAGCATAGACTTTGCCCAATGGAGATACAAAAATCAAACTGACTACATCTGTGGCAGTCAATGATGGAAAAAGTCAACATCAGAGAAAACATGGAGCTGACTGTGGAACAGATGACCAGCTACTAGTATTGCAAACTCAAAGCTGAAAGAGCAAGTCACTCATGAATATTGCACAATATGATCTTGAGAATTTACCAACAGAATCTAAAGATTGCCTGCAAAATTGATTTGCTCCTTTGGATACAAATCACAGAGCCCAAAAAGTTTATTTAGCATCTTTTTTATACCATCTTTCTACTAGTCAAGACAGTTTACAGATAATGCTGTGCAAAAAAACAATGTAACTTGAACAGTAAACGTGCACATTACAAGGAACATATTGTAAACAAGTATTAAAAATATACAAATTAAAGTTAACTATTTACAAGGAGATATCACGGAAATTGTACTTTAAAAGTGAGAAGCCTCTACAAAAGGTGGAAAAAAACATAGCCAAAATGAATGGTTGATGAAACTCTGAAAATCGTCCAGAAACACAGAGAAGCTAAATCCAAAGGAGAAAGCTGCGAGTTGAGACAAGGAACTACAGTGACACCTGCAAAGAAATAGAATCAGACTATTAGAGAAAGAACAAGATTGGCTTTCCTAAAACTGCTAGAGTTAAAGAGAAAATTCTAGACTTCAATTGGAATGCTAAAAGATGTTTAAGGATCCATGTTGACTGATGCTGAGAAGATCAAGAAAGGGCGGAACGAATATACAGTCATTATACCATAAAACTCAAGTGGACCAAGAGCTTTTTCAGCCTCTACCTTATGATCAAGAACCGTTGGTGATGAAAGACGTTGAAGCTGCATTGAAAGCAATATCAAAGAACAAAGCACCAGGCAGTGATTGCTGTAATACCAAAATTGGCATGCTATCAGAGGCAGCTGTTACCAAACTTACAAAGCTCTGCCAGGAAATTTGGAAAACAACATGGCCACCTGACTGGAAAAGATCTGTGTTCATGTCAATACTGAAGAAAGGTGATCGAACTGACTGGAAATTATTGCACAATTGTTCTGATCCCACATATCAGAAAGATTCTACTCAAGATCATTTAGTTGAAACTACAACCGTACCTGGAATGAGAACTGCCTGAAGTGCAGGAAAGGGCAAGGAACATCATGGGAGAGAAGGCATTCCATCAGGGGTGAGAGCAGGAGCTCCCCCTTCCTCCTTAAATCGCCAAGCTGACATCATGCTTAACGGCATAAAAACCGCCGTTTCAAGGGCGTGCCCGCGCCTTGCGGGCCCGCGCCAGAGGGCCCTTTGGCGTGGCCCTTAGGCGTTGGTCCGTGGCGTCTGTTTATGAAGTGGTTTCTGGGACTGTTTTCACCCCTTACAGATGGTATGTTATGTACTATAATCCATGTTGTAACTTATTCTGTGTAGTTATTCTATGTATGTGGTGTAATGTATTCTGTGTTATGTAATCCCTTTTATTACTGCTCTGATTTTATGAAGAGTGGTATATGTTTCATCCACCTCTGTTTAACTTTGTATTGTATTGTACTGTGACCGCTTTGATTGAAGGAAAAAGCGGGATATAAATCTGTTTAAATAAATAAATAAATAAATAAAAAGATATCTAAATGTGTTCTATTGACTACAGCAAGGTCTTTGACTGTGTAAATCATGAGAAACTCTGGACCACATTAAGAAGTATGGGTATACCAGAACAACTGACAATTCTCATGCACAACGTTTACATTGGTCAAGAAGCAACAATTCGAACAGAACAAGGAGAAAACAATGTTTTAAAATCAGCAAAGGTGTACAACAAGGCTGCATACTTCTCCCCCTACCTGTGTAATCTATATGCAGAAAACATCAGAGAAGCAAGTTGTATGAAGACAACAGAGTGTGGTCGAAGACGCATCAACAAACGTCACTATGCTGATACCATATTACTGGCTGAAAGTGAAGACGATTTGAAACATTTGCTTCTCTAGATCAAGGAATATAGGGGTATGTTTACTAAAACCCTGGTAATGTGCGGACCGCGCTAGTGTGCGGGTGCCATATAAGGAGTGGGCGTGTCTGGCTGAAAAAAGCAAAACCGGGATTATTCATGCGCTAATGGGTAATGCCCCTGCTTATGGTGTCTGTGCTCGGTGGGGTAAAATATAGGCGTATTAACCATGTGTATGTTCTCTGCAATAAAGGTTTGTCCTTACTATCACGGTTTAGTTGTGGGAAAAATATGTGGACTGGATTGGAAGTAGCCCCAGCTGGGCTTTGAACCTGTGACCTTTTGTTCTTGCACACACTGTCTGTGTGCACTGCACCACCGTGTTGCCATAGATATGCTGCATTCCCTGGGGAGTCCATGACTGTACATCCGACAGGGCCTGTTTGTTGCAGTGCACGGCACCCACCTGGACATGGCTAGGCCATGGTCTGCTGTGGGCACCAGCCGCTGCCACCTCCACCATCAGTACCGCTCCATCCTTAGATTGGAGACAGCATAAACCCTGATAGATTTGTGGCCCGCCAGGACTGCATTTGGGGGATTCTGCCATAGGTAATGCACATTTCTATGGTGTTTGTGCTGTGTAGGGTAAAATAGAGGTTTTTGACCCATGCTTATGTTCTCAGCAATAATGGTTCAGTCTTTACCACCATGTTTTCTACATGGGTAAAATAAGGGGACTGGGTTGGCAGGAGCCCCAGCTGGGATTTGAACCTGTGACCTTCTTGTCCTAAAGGCACTGGCTGTGTCCGCTGCATCACCGTCTTAGCACAAAAACAGTGCATTCCCTGGGGAGTCCATGGCTGTTTGTCAGACAGGGCCTGTCTGTTGGAGTGCACTGCACCCACGTGAAGGGGGCTAGGCCACCGTCTGCTGTGGGCAGCAGCCACTGCCCCCTCCACCAACGGTACCCCTCCGCCACCATGCTGACATGGCCTTATATTGGTGACAGCATCATAGCTGAATGATATGTGGCCCTCCAGGACTGCATTGAGGGGACTGTGGTCTAGGTAATGCGCATGTTTCTGGTGTCTGTGCTCTGTAGGGTAAAATAGAGGTGTTTGGACCATGCTTATGTTATCTGCAAAAAAGGTTGGTCTTTACTATCATGGTTTAGTGGTGGGTAAAATATGGGGATTGGGTTTGCAGGAGCCCCAGCTGGGACTTGAACTGGTGATCTTTGGCTCCTGAACACACTGTCTGTGTTCACTGCACCACACTGTGGCCACAGAGACAGTGCAGTCCCTGGAGATAGAAAACCTGGCCAAAGGAGTCATAAACCCTGCTCTGCACAATTTCACTGTGGGATCATTCACCTTGTATGGGGACGGAGCGTAAAAAATAATAATTATTATTGTTTTACGCTCCATCCCCATACAAGGTGAATGATCCCACAGTGAAATTGTGCAGAGCAGGGTTTATGACCCTGCTCTGCACAATTTCACTGTGGGATCATTCACCTTGTATGGGGACGGAGCGTAGCCCTTTCTAAAATTCATAATTCTTTTTTGGGGCTTTCTTGGGAGTGATTTTTGATGTTTTCCATGACTATCACTGTTGCCCAGCTGGATTATAGTTTTTTAGAATTTTGTTGTGATCATTTTCAATTTTTATTTGCTATTTTGTTCTGTGCACATGTATCACACTGCTCACGTTTTGTAGGTTTCCCTGGTTTTGCTGTAGATTGCTGACAGAAATGGTTTCTCTTCCCTTTAAATCGGCTCTACCGCGAGGTTTTCACTCGCGGTATTTTTTTCATCGAATTTCAGCCCCGCTCCTGTGCGGGGAGCCTCTCCCCTCTCACTCTCCACCCATTGACCCCGTCTCTCCGCCCCTGGGGAGCCTTCCTCCGCCCTCCGGGAGCCTTTCCACGCCTCTATCGCTCATTTGCGCACATGAGCGGGCCCGTTAGTGCGGCGCGCACGTGTGCGGGGCACAAAAACGCATCATTAGCATGCGCTAAGGTACCTTAGCGCACGCTCAAGTGCGCCCCACACAGTAGCGCGGTTTAGTAAACATACCCCATAGTCTTAAAATGGGCCTGTACTGTCATGTGAAGACAAAGTTCCTGACAACTGGCAAAAATCAATAAGTTCATCATTGATGGAGAAGAAATAGAAATATTGGAGAACTTTAACTTGCTTGGATCAATAATCAAAGAAATGACAAAAAGTCAAGAAATCCAATGACGCATTGCTCTTGGCAGAATGGCTATGAAGGACCTAGGCAAGATTCTCATGAACAGAGATATACCAGTCCACACAAAGATTCAACTTGTCCAAGCCATGGTCTTCTCAATGTGAAGTAGATGCTAAAGCTGGACAGTGAAAAAGATAGACAGGAAGAAAAGTGATGCCTTCACATTATGGTGCTGGTGAAGAATACTGTGTATACTATGGACCTCCTGAAGAACAAACCAATCAGTACTGGTACTAGAGGAGATCAAACCTAAGCCTTCCCTTTAGAAGCTCACATGACAAGAATTTGATTTTCATACTTTGGATACATTATATAAAGAGAGACGACATGCTGAGAAAGGTTGAAGGTCAATACAAAAGAGGAAGGCCAGCAATGCAATGGATCAATAAAACAGCATGGATGCCACTATCAACAATTAACTGCCTGATGGAAGATCAAACAGTTTAGGACAACTATTCAGAGGGTTTCCCTGAGCGCAGATCAAAAATAATTCTACAGAATAATACAACTCAAGGTAATACAGGAAAGGAAAATACAATGTATGTTTATCTATGTTAAAAGTTTGATATACTGCCCTTCACGACAGTAACAGTGGTTTACATCATAAAACAAATTAAGAATATGAAAGGAACTTCATTGTCATAGATACGACAAACACACACTCACTCATGGGGAGGGACAACGGTATTTGTAGAGAGTGCAGGGGGAAGGATATATTAGGCAGTATATATCAGTCGGGAAGGATACTAAAGGCTTTTTGAAACAGGTTTTGAGTTCAGATTTGTATTTAGCAAATGATGGTTCCGTACAGAGATCTGGGGAGAGTTTATTCCAAAGGCTGGGAACGAGAAAATAGAATGCAGAGTGGCAGGTGGACTCAAGATGGGCTTGGAAGGCTGTAGGGAGGTAAAGGCGGTTGGTGTGGATTGAGCAAAGAGCACAGTGCGATGTATGGGGGATAATAAGTGAGATTGGGTTGTACCTGAATGGAAAATTTTATGGTTCAGAGTGAGAAGCTTATATTGGACATGGTATTGAATCTGAAGCCAATGGAGACAGATTGGTAGAGGGCTGACATGATCAAAGCTGAAGGGGTGAGTTAATGGCTTTGCAGTAGTGTCCTGAATGAGATGCAAATGTTTTAGTTTAAACATGAGGAGACCAGCAAAAACAGTGTTGCAGTAGTCCAGGAATGACCATGACAAGTGATATGAACAAAGTAGTTAATGCAGGGATGGGGAGGAATGAACAGACTTCCGTGTTGGAGAGAGAGAAAGGAACACTTAATAGAGCGGATGTGTTAGTGAAAAGTCAGAGCAAAATCAAGAACGAGACAGATATTTAAAGGAAGGAGTTAATGGAATATGAGTCCCACTAAGGGCGACGAAGTAGGTGAGGCTGTGAAACCAGTCAGCCATGTCGCTGTTTTCTTGGGGTTGAATTTTTGAGGTGGTTCATATGCAACCAGGAGGATATGTGAGCCAAACAGTTATTCAGAGGGCTGAAATCAGGTGACAGTCAGTGTGGAGAATCAGTATTATATTGTCGGCATAGTAATAGGCCATATCACAAATTGCTGCACAAAGAGAGCAAGTGGTGCAAAGAAGATGTTGAAGAGAAGTGGGGCCAACACAGAATCATGGGTAACCTCACAGGACAGAGGATATGGTGGTGAAGAGAACTTGAGGATGCCAGGAAAGAGCTATTAGAAAGAAAAGAATGAAAACACTGAAGAACCATGCTGTGTACCATGCCACACATCCCAACATCGTACAGGCGAGAATATAGATGTCATGATTTACCAGATCAAAGACAGAGGATAGGTCATGAGATACAGTGATAGCAATGTTGCCTCGGTCAAATGATTGGTGCTGAGCAAAGATAAAAGAATGGTTGTACACAGAAACATGACTGCAGAAAAAAACTACCTGGCCTATCTAGTCTGCACTTCCATATTAACCACAACAACAGTCTCCTTTTTTCCTTTAGAGATCCTCTTTGTTTGCCCCATGCTTTTTTGAATTCAGATACTGTCCTTATTTCTACCACCTCCACTGGGAGACTATTCCACACATCTACCACTCTTTCCATAAAGAAATATCTCTGCATATTACTTGAGTCTATCGCCTTTCACCCTCATCATATGTCCCCTTGTAGCACAGCTTGCTTTCAATTGAAAGAGGCTTTCCTGCGCATTTATGCCACGGAGGTATTTAAACGTCTCAGTCATATCACCTCTATCCTGCCTTTCTTCTAAAGTATACATATTAAGATCCTTAAGTCTGTCCTCATATGCTTTATAATGAAGACCATTAACCATTTTAGTAGCCACCCTCTGTACCAACTCTAACCTGTTTATATCCTTTTGAAGGTGGGGTCTCCAGAATTGCACACAATACTCCAAATGAGGTCGCACCAAAAACTTATACATAGGCACTATCACCTCCTTTCTTCTGCTGGTCATTCTTCTCCCTATGCACCCAACCAACGTTCTAGCTTTCGCCATCGCTTTTTCTACCTGTTTAGCTACTTTAAGATCATCAGACACAATCACACCTAGCTCCCGCTCTTCTTTTGTGACCAGAAGTACTTTACCTCCTATAAATGTTCCCTTGGATTGCTGCAGCCCAAATGCATGACCTTGTATTTTTTAACATTAAATCTCAGCTGCCAAATTCTAGACCATTCTTTAAGCTTAGTTAGATCCCTCTTCCTCATGTTATCTACACCTTCCTGGATGTCTACTCTATTGCAGATTTTGGTTTCATCAACAAATAGGCAAACCTTACCTGACAGCCCTTCCGAAATCTCACTAACAAAGATGATAAAAAGAATCGGACCAAGGACAGATCCCTGGGGTACACCACTGGTAACCTTTTTCCTCATAATGAGCTTCGTTTATTTGCACCATTTGACACCTCCCACTCAACCAATTTCTAACCCAAGCAGTAATTTTAGGGTCCATCCCTAGGGTGCTCAGTTTGTTTGTAAGTCGCCCGTGCGGAATGTCTGGTAAATCATGACATCTACATTCTCGACTGTACAATGTTGAAGGCTTTACTTAAATCTAAATATACCACATCTAGGGCTCTCCCTCAGTCCAACTCCCTTGTCACCCAGTCAAAGAAATCAATCAGATTTGTCTGACAAGACCTGCCTCTGGTGAATTCATGCTTCTTCGGACCTGGTAATCTGTTGGACTCCAGAAACCTATTTTCTTTCTGCAGCGCTTTCAATAATTTACTCATCACCAAGGTTAAACTAACCACATCTTTTACTTCCTCTTTTGTGTAAGGGGACCACATGTGCCTCCCCCAAGTCCTCTGGCACCACTCCCGAGTCCAATGAGGCATTGAAAATGTCAGTCAGTGGAGCTGCTAGAACATTCCCAAGTTCCCTCAGTATTCTCGGGTGTATCTCATCCGGTCCCATCGCTTTGTCTATAATTTTAGCTAGTTCCTCACAAACACAGTCTTCTGAAAATTGTTCAAGATGCACCTTGCTTCTATTCCTGTTTATGGGTGTTTTCTGAGTCCTGCTCCTGGTTCATCATCTGTGAATACAGAACAGAAATATTAAGCAATTCTGCTTTATCCTTGTCAGCTTCTACATATTCCTCCCCTTCACCCTTGAGTTCAACAATACCACTTTTGCTCTTCTTCTCACCAACATATCTAACTCACTAACATATCATTTTATTGCATTGGCTGCTTCCTCCTCTTTTTTAATCTTGGCTTTCCTGACTACTTTGCTAGCTTCTTTAAGTTTTTCCAAATATAGATGCCTGTTTTCCTCTATCTGTAATCTCTTGTATGTTATGAAGGCCTCACTCTTTTTCATCACCTTTTCAGCTACTTCTTTCGAAAACCATAGCGGTCTCCTTTTCCTTTTACCTTTACTTACCATTTTAACAAAAAGGTTGGTTGCCCTTAAAATATCCCCTTTCAGTTTTGCCCACTATTTTTCTACATCCCGCTCCCTGAGGTATTGGCTCATCTTGGCAAAGTTAGTTTTCCTAAAGTCTAAGGCCCTCGCTTTTGAATGGATTTTATCATCCCTAGTCCTAATACTGAACCACATTATCTGGTGATCACTGGATGTGAAATGGTCACTCATTATAACATCAGAAACACTTTCACCATTGATAAGCACCAAGTCCAGTATGGCCCCTTCACGTGTGGGTTCTGTTACCAGCTGCCTGAATAGTTCTCCCTGTAGAGAATTCCTTACTTTTGGATGATACTGCAGCAGGGATGTGCCAAGCAACATCTGGCATATTGAAATTCCCTATCAGTAGCACTTTCCCTTTCCTGGCAATGCTGTGTATGTCTTCAATTAACTCTCCGTCCATCTCTTCTCCCTGTGAGGAAGATCTACATATCACGCCAATGCAAATAGATTTCTCTTTCCCTCTTTCTAGTTTAACCCACAGTGCCTCCTCTCTCCCTTTTAAGCCCTATATTTCCATAGCTTTAATATTATTTTTTTTTACATAGAGTGCCATTCCTCCTCCCTTTCTTCCTACCCTGTCTTTTCTGAATAGAGTATAGCCTGGTATAGTTACAGGCAAGGAGGAATAGCAGAAAAAGGAGAGTAAGTGAAAGACTTATATGTAAAAATAAATATAGGGCCGAATACCCATGTCAGGCAGGGCTGCTAAAGCACTTGACCTCTATGGGCAAAACTGAAACTATCCAGAATCCAGCACTAAATATCTGGTTAGCAGCAATATTCAGATGCTAACCAGATAGCACAACCAATAACTTTATGTGGTTTGCTAATCTGGTTAGTGGCTGAATATTGCCACTAACTGGACTGGCACTACAACCACCCAAGCTCTACCCACAGACTGCCCCAAAACTAACCAGATGTTTTCAGGGCAGTTTGTGGGGATATTCAGTGGCACTAATGAGTGGTGCTGAATATCAGGGCAGCTAGGATTTATGCGGTTCGCAGGTCCTGCAAATTGCATAAACTCTTTTAAATATCGACCCAATAGTTAGTAGAGGCAGAGAAAAGGCCCTGACAAAGTCTTCATCACCTGCATATATTAAAGACTAGTGAGATTTTAATATTGTGAACTATGGGCCCAATATTCAGCGTCAATTTAGTGCCACTGAATATCCCGCTTATGGGCATTTACATGGTTTACAGGTTTGTAAATGCCTTCGAATATCGGGTCTTATATGTTTTCAGTAACATAATACTAAATAAGCATTCCAACTATTACAAATTGCGCAGAACACTGCTGCCCGCCTAATAACTGGCTCCTCAAGGCACGACCACATTACCCCCATTCTCTACCACCTCTACTGACTCCCAATCAGCTCCCGCATCTGATATAAGGGCTCTACTAAACATATTCAAAATAAAACAGAACCTCTCAGGGAACAGTCTGCAACCCCCCTCATCAGAACTGACCAAGGCACCAGACCCAGGAGAAGAGGAACCTCAAACACCATCACCACCCCCAGAGCATGTGCTAAAACCAGACAAGACACCTCAAGAAAAGCAATATCCCTGGCTGTGCCCACACTATGGAACTCACTCCCCGATGACCTGAAATCATCTGCAGACCTCAAGGACTTCAGGAAGATGCTCAAAACTATGCTCTTCACAGAACACTAAAAGGATATCATGTGACCCAGCCACACAGTCTACTCCCCCTCTTCCTATCCCCTCAGCTTTCCCCCATGCAACTTGTATATAGTTCACTGTACTTAGCTCTCACTGTATCTAGCTCACCATGTAATCAATCATACATTACACACACACACACTCTCTGTTGAATTAACCACTGCATGCATTCTCCCACACAAACTGCTTCATGATTAGTTGGACGTGTTAAACCGCTTTGATTTCAAGATAAAGCGGTATATTAAATCATTTTAAATAAATAAATAATTTGTGTTCCCTCGGTTTTTACTTTGTGTATTGTGGTTCTTACTTATTTTTCTGTCCATTGCATGCACACACTTAAAGTTCTGCTTTCCCTAACTCCCTATGGAAAGTTGATTCATGCAGCCTGTCCTGAAATTCTGCAGCCAGTTAGCAACTCTATGGGCATGTCCATTGCCTAGCTTAGACTGTGGCTCCCAGGTACAGTGTGCACATATTTCCCAAATCCACTGCCAGTATTTCATAGCAAGATATGCATGTAACTGGGGGAAAGGAGATGAAGATGCAAGCAAACTAAAGTGTTGGTCATATCAATGAACTTTTGATTGTCACAGGGCTGGGGTGGGGGATGGACAGAACCAATTAATACACTATAATATCTAGGTGTTCCGAAAGGAAGCAAAATAAATACTCAAACAAGCAATTTCATGTAAAATTAATGGATTCTATTTTCCAGAATATGTCTGTGTATGGATGCCAAAAAGAGAAATTGTGCATCACGGTTTTAGTGTGAGATCTGGAGCTGCTTGAGCTCGTAGACTTCCTTTGGGAGGCCTTTTTGTTATGCTCCGTGTTATTAGGTTTAACTTAATCAGTATCAGCCAAACCTTCATAAGATACTAAAACATAATTTACACATGCACATCTGAGAAGGTTCAGATGAAGAATGGCTGTGGGAAGGAGCACATTAGGCTTCCTTAAATCAGAAGTCTTGTTTTAGAAGATTTTTACATCTGAAAGTGCATGAAAAGTTAAAAAAAAAATAGGCTGTTACAAACAAGACGAGCCATTTTGCAAAAATAAAAAGAACTCCTGCACTTGTGTGGAAAATGAATGGATCATTTTTACCTTGGAAATACAAAATTCAAATGTGCATCATTAAAAAAAGGCTGTCAATTGGTTTTTATTATGCACAGAACAGCTGAACTGACACAAATCTTCAATCGAGATGATACACCAAAGTACAGCTTTGTTG
This sequence comes from Ichthyophis bannanicus, assembly GCA_033557465.1. Lineage (NCBI taxonomy): Eukaryota > Metazoa > Chordata > Amphibia > Gymnophiona > Ichthyophiidae > Ichthyophis > Ichthyophis bannanicus. The sequence continues at coordinate 94,571,618 of CM066046.1, read as the reverse complement.
AGCAAGGCTATTATCAGTCTCAAAGAACGACTGCAATGTAAATTATAAACTGGTTGGTACAAACTTAGCAACTAAGGTTGCCAATTGGCTCCATTTTCACTTTCAGGAAAAGTCCCGGTTTTACATCTCTGCCTGCATGGATTTAGGTTCTGAGATCCTCTATTGATTTCCTTAAGACAGTACTTCTGCTGATAGCATACCTTGTCAGTCAGGTTTTAAGGATCACCATAATGAATAGTCATGAGACAGATTTGCCTATGATGGGTCTCTGCTATCTGCAAATTTATCTCATGCATATTCATTGTGGTAATCTTGAAAACCTGATTGTCAAGGTGTGACTGCAGGAGAGGGTTCAGATGCACTGCCCTAAGAGAAGTAAGATTACAAGTCCATGGACAGGATCAATCTTTTTTGGAAAAAAAAGGCACTAATTGGCAATCCCAGTTGCAGTCCATTGACTACTGAACATTCCAAACGATGTAGATACTGTAAATGTACACAGAGATCCTGAAATTTCAATGCTAGATGAGATGAAATGCAAGGAAAACTAAGTGCAATGTCTGTTACTCATTAGAACATAACAACATAAGACCTGCCATACTGGGACAGACCAAAAGGTCCATCAAGACCAGTATCCTGTTTCCAGCAGTGGCCAATCCAGGTCACAAATACCTAGCAGTATCCCCAAGGGATAGATAGATTCTACGCTGTTTATCCCAGAGATAAGCAGTGGATTTCCCCAGGCCAGTTTAATAATAGTTTATGGACTTTTCCTCCAGGAACTTCTAAAAAACGTTTTTAAACCCAGCTACATTAACAACTTTTACTACATCCTCTGGCAGTGAACACCAGAGCTGCATTATGTATAGAGTGAAAAAATATTTTCTCTGATTAGTCTTAAATATACCACTATGCAGCTTAATTGTATGGGGATGATTTTCAAAATAGCCAATGTTCAAATGCCAAGGCGGTCAGCTGTGACACTTGAATATCAGCGGGATATTCAGCAGCACTAACTGGCTAGGAGATGCCACTGAATATCTGGGCTGAATTGCAATAAGTGGATAAACAGTAACTTTATCTGATTAATGTCAATATTCAGCTAGTAAGTAACTGCCTTGCTTTTCAAGTAGTCTAAGTTAAGCGGATTAGTAACAGCTGAACATTGGGCTAACTGGATGCAGTCACCATTTATTCAATTAGTGCCAACATTGCGCTTGCCCTGCCAATGGACCATCACTACATTAAGTGGACAGTGCCGAGGTAGTCTATGGAGATATTCAGTGGTACTATCCAGATAGTACCATAAGTGGTGTTCCCTTCAATTCTCCCTGTTGAAGGTAAAGGCCAAGGCAGAGAGGCTCGCATCATGAAGATCAATGCATGGCTGCTTGGATGGTGTCATTGAGAGCATTTTGGCTTCCTTGACCATGGGATGATTTTCCAAGGGCCGCAGAGGAGAGATGGTATCCATCTGTCCAAGAAGGGTTAAAGTGTCTTCCGCAGCATACTGGCTAACCTACTGAAGAGGGTTTTAAACTAGATTCGTTGGGGATATATGAAGAAAGACCCCAGGTAAGCGAAACATTAAATACCTATTAGAAATGGGTAAAAGGAGCAACATATGGAAAGTGGTGTGTATAAACGCCTGTAGCATGGGAAATCCCAGATGTTGAGGCTTTAATGGAAGAGGCAGACTTTGATTTAGTGGCTATTTTGGAAACATGGTGCAGAGACAACCATGACTGGGATGTAATTATACCAGGCTATACTTTATTCAGGGAGGACAGGGGAGGAGGAGTGGCACTATATGTAAAAAATAATATTAAAGCTATAGAATTACAGGGCTTAAAAGGGAGTGAGGAGGCACTGTGGGTTAAACTAGAAAGAGGGAAAGGAAAATCTATTTGCATTGGTGTGATACACAGATTTCCCTCACAGGAAGAAGTACAAGGGAATTAACAGAAGACATACATAGTATTGCCATGAAAGGAGAAGCGCTACCAATAGGTGACTTCAATATGTTGGATGTTGATTGTCACATCACTGCTGTGGTGTCATCTAGAAGTAGGGAGATGCTAGATTTTCTACAGGGAGAGCTATTCCAGCAACTGCTAACAGAACCCACACGTGAAGGGACCCTATTGGACTTGGTGCTCACCAATGGGGAAAGTGTTTCTGATGTCATAGTAGGAGATCATCCCGCATCTAATGATCACCAGATGGTGTGGTTCAGTATTAGGACTCGGGCTTATAAAATCCATTCAAAAGCAAGTGTCTTAAACTTTAGGAAAACTAACATTGCCAAAATGGGACAATATCTCGGAGTTGTTAGCAAGATGGGAATGTCTGGTGAGGAGAGGGTGTGTAGAAAAGCAATGGGCGAAACTGAAAGGAGATATTTTAAGGTAACAAATCTTTTTGTTAGAAAGGTAAATAAATGTAAAAGGAAAAGGAGACCACTATGGTTCTCAAAAGAAGTAGCTGAAAAGGTGATGAAAAAAGAAGGTGGCTTTCATTAAATATAAGAGATCACAGCGAGAGGAAGACAAGCATCTATATTTGGAAAACCTTAAAGAAGCTAACAAAGCAAAGATACAAAAAGGAGGAAATATCCCCCCTTTTTATTGCATTGGCTAAGACATTTTTCAGATATTAGTGAGAGGAGGAATGGCAAAAATGGTATTTATATTTAAGTGTTTATATACCACCTAATCTAAAAGTCTAGGAAGTTTACAGCGAACTAGCAATTACAGGAAACTCGTAATGCTCATACATGGAACATGAGTGATGTAAAACTGAACATTAAAATAGAATGAACATAATATATATGAACTAAGGAGAAAAAAGTTACAAAAGTAAATTGTCAGACTCAAGGGTGAAGGGGAGGAATATGTAGAAGCTGAGGATAAAGCAGAATTGCTTAAATATTTCTGTTCTGTGTTCACAGATGAAGGGCAAGGAACAGGACCTCAAAACACCCACAAGGAGGAATAGAACTGACAGATCTTGAACGATTTTCATAAGACTGTTCACGAGGAACTAGCTAAACTAAAAGTAGACAAGGCAATGGGACCGGAAGGATACATCTCAGAATATTGAAGGAACTTGGGGACGTTCTAGTGGCTCCTCTGACTGACCTTTTCAATGCCTCTTTAGAATTGGGAGTGGTCCCAGAGGACTAGAGGAAGGCACATGTGGTCCCAATACACAAGAGCAGAAGAAAGGATGAGATTGACAACTATAGGCTGGGTAGTCTAACCCCTATGATGAGTAAATTATTGGAAACACTACTAAAACAGAGAATAGTGAGGTTTCTGGAGTCTAATGGATTGCAGGATCCGAGATAGAATGGGTTTTACCAGAAGCAGCTCTTCTCAAAGAAATCTGATTTCTTTGACTGGGTGACCAGAGAGTTGGACCAAGGGAGAGCCCTAGATGTGGTGTACTTAGATTTCAGTAAAGATTTTGACACCGTTCCGCACAGGCGACTTATAAACAAACTGAGCACCCTAGGGATGGACTCTAAAGTGACTGACTGGGTTAGAAAGCGGGAAGATGTATTACAACTATTTGATAAACTGAACAGTTGCAAATTACCTGGACTTAATGATATACATTAAAGAGTGTTGAAAAAACTGAAATATCAGATTGCAGACCTACTATTAGTAAGTAATAATCTATGAACCATCTTTAAAATCATCTTTAGTAGCTGAAAATTGGAGAATGGAAATTTTCAAAAAGAGTTCCAGCGGCGATCTGGAAAAACTACAGACCAGTGAGCCCGACATCGGTACTGGGCAAAATGGTAAAAGCCATTATAAAAAAGAATAAAACTATGGACATGTAGATAGTCATGGTTTAATGGGAGAAAACCAGAATGGATTTAGCAAGTTAAGTCTTGTCTTACAAATCTGTTACATTTTTTTAAGGTGTGAATAAATGGGTAGACCAAGGTGAGCCAGTTGATATAGTATCTTCATTTTAAGAAAGTCTTTAACAAGGTCCCTCATGAAAGACTTAGTGAAATTAAAAAGTTATGGGATAGGAGGCAGTATAGTATTATGGATCAGGAACTGCTTAAAAAAATAGAAAGCAGAGAGTAGAACTAAATGACCAATTTTCTCAATGAAAAAAGGTGAATATTGGAGTATCCCAGAGACCTGTGCTGGGCCCGCTGCTTTTTAACATATTCATAAATGACCTGGAAACAGGAATAGTGAGGTGATCAAATTTGCAGATGAGACAAAATTATTCAAAGTTGTTAAAACACTAGAGGATTGTGAGGAATTGCAAGAGAACCTTTATAAACTGGAAGACTGGACGTACAAATAGCAGATGAAATTTAATATGGCCAAGTGCAAAATTATGCACCTGGGAAAGAACAACTCAAACTATCAGGGCACTGCTGGTGACTGGGAAATCACTTATGCGCGCAGTAGCAAAGGAGCGAGAAATCTCCACAAGAGAGTAAAATGGTGACCACAGTAACGCTACCAGCCTCGCCTGGTGCTGACAGCACTGATTCTACCCCAGAGGAACTCGCAAAGGAAGTGACAAAGCTATTGGAACCGAAATATGCCCAAGTCATGCAAAAATTGGACTCTATGGGAGAAATCCTCACCAAGGTGGGAAGGAGAATGGAGATCGAACATTGTATATCAGCCTTGGAGGACGCTGAAGTGCATCAGGAGTGGGAAAGTAAAAAACAGCAGATGCAAATTGAGGCCCTGCTGTTTAAAGGTCGATGACTTGCTCCAGAAGAAATAATCTAAGGATGATTGTAGTGCCGGAGACTTGGTCGGATCAACAACTGCCAGATTTATTTGAAACAGCTTCCTACGGAATTGGGACTAGATGCGCTGGTAGGTGATATAAAGGTGGAATGGACACACTGTTTGGGTCCCAGAGCGGAAGGGCGAGTGCGCAAGAGATCGGTGCTTGCAAAAACACTGAACTTCTCACACAAAGCACAACTTTTGCAAGCTTATTGGAAGAAGCATGACCTTTGGCTTGAAAGTCGAAATATCTTAGTCTTCCAGGACTATTCTGCTACGTTGGCAGTGTAAAACGAATTCTCGCCAATACGCACAGAACTCTTCAAAAGAAACATCCGATTCACTTTGGCCTACCCGACTACTTTGAGGATTTATTATGAGGGAGCAGCCCAAGTTTTTTAGCAAGTGGCAGCAGCGAAAAAATATGTGGCAGCACTGCCCGCTATTAGCCAGGAAAAACTGCCAGAGTAAGTCAACTATGGGCAGCAGGACTTAGCAGAACTGCTGAGAACGGAGTGCACAAGGCAGGAAGACCATTACAACAGCACGGTCTGGCACTCTTAGAGTCACGTAAAGACAGGCATAGCGACAATGACACTTAAACAACATAGACTGTGAGCAGGGTACTTTGCTCTGAAGGAGCTAACCTATTAAGATTAGTCTGGCATAACCCAGATGAACATGGTGGGAGGGGAAGGTCACTAAACGGAGGGTTGCCCCTGGCACTTGGGAAGTGGCTATATCCGTATAGCGGAGTATGATGGTGTGTAGTTTGTACATAGGTTGGTTGAGTTATTGGATGTTTGTATGGATGTAGGGAGGGGTTCACAGGGGGAACAGTGTATGCAGTGTGCATAGAATGCATCAGATATAGGTCAGTGGGGGTCGTGTGGGGATCAGGAAGCGTCAGTGTATGTTGTGGATTCCCCAGAGCAAGAGTTGGAAATGAAAGGGACAACAAGGAGATCATCAGTGCAAAGGGAGAAGAAAGTGGGGTGGGGGAAAAGGAGGGTTTATTTTGGGTTGAGTCTTTTGGGATGGGATACCTGCAGTTGATGGTGTGGATGAACTTTATGTATGGTTCAGGTTTGAGTGTTTGGGGGTCAAGGCTGGACAGCCCCTGGGTGAATGGTCACTGAAAGCCATAAAGGTGGAATATGTAAGAGGGACATGTCAATTACGGTAATGGAATGTAGGTGGTATCACCTCATCAGCCAAGCGCACAAAAATCTTGCAACCCCTTAAGCACAAGGGGGATCCAGATAACCATGCTGCAAAACTCACCTGAGTGCTGGGGAACACCTGAAATTTCGGCATGATTGGGTAGGTACGGTCTATGGGGCCTCCTCAGGAATATGAAAAGGGGATGTGGCAATTCTTGTAAAACAGGGAGTACCACTAGAAATAATGGACCAGGAGTTTGACCTGCAGGGGCGTTTTGTTCTCCTGCGTGCCACTCTCTACGACGAGAACATATTGTTGGCTAATATATATGTGCCCAATGAATATGGCATTCTTTTTTTTAAAAAGGTGCAGCAGGGGATCGCACAAGACATCCACAGATAGGTATTTTTGGTGGGCGATTTCAACTGCCCTCATGATCCAACTTTAGACCAGTCAGGAAACAATCATGCGGAAGGCTGGACAAATAAGGGGATAGGATACTTATGCAGAATGCTGGGCTTGATCAATGTATGGTGTGCCCTCCACCCGGGTGTTCAGGACTACATGCAGATTTCTAGAATGCACAGCTCGTGGTCATGCCTAGACTATATATTAATGTCTTCTGGCAGTTTCAATCGGCTATTACATGTAGAGATAGAGCCTATATATGTCTCTGATTGTGCTATGGTATGGGCGGATTAGGAGAGCCGACGGTAAACGCATCTTGGCTGGCGCTTCCCTTCCTATCTCTGGGGTGTTAATAAAAAAAACAGACCCCATATGGGGTCACTTTACAGCACCTCAAGCACACAGCTTATGTGGATGGGGAAGAGGAGGAAGAAAGGATCTGAAGTGACAAAGGATTGGTGAATGGGGTTCATTATTCTCCTATGTCTCTTAACCCAATACCAGATTGTGTTAGCTGTTATTGTTCAGACATATGATAGCAATACTTGTAAGAAGAGTTTGTAGAATGCTGTTTAATTTGTTTAAACTTCATAAAAATGATTTTCAAATAAAGAGTTCACAGATTACTAGTTGTAGGTCTGCAATCTCATCTTTCAGTTCTTTCAACACCCTTGGATTTATACCATCCAGTCCAGATGATTTGCTGCTCTTCATTTTGTCAAATAGTTGTAATGCATCTTCCTGGTTTATCGATATTTCTTTCAATTCTTCTGATACATTTCCCTTAAATACCATTTCAGACATGGGTAGCCTCCCTATGTCATCTTCAGTAAAAATTGAAGGAAAGAATTCATTCAGTCTCTCCACTATGGCCTTGTCCTCCCTTAGTGCCCCTTTTACCCCTCTATCATGTAATGGTCCAAATGACTATCTCAGATTTTTTTGCTATAATATACATCATTGGAAACAACAGCACAACCTCTGTGCAAAGCATAGGACAGTTTTAGTGCATCAGGGTATTTGCATGAAGTGCATAGCTTTTTCTCTTGGAAGGGCAGAGCAGTGTGTGCCTGCTGATAAAGTATTTCTAAGCACATGCACCATGAGATACAGCACTGTCGAATATCTCCAAGGGAAAGCTGATTGAAGATCACAGACCGAGTGTAAGTGGCTTCTGTTTTCATTCACTTTGCAACAGTTTCTGCTAAACAATTTGTTATATACTATATCCTCCTCCTTGTTAAAAGGGTGAAGCCTCGCAGACATAAAATCCTTCTTGCAATTGCTTCACGGACTGCAGGCAATTTGATCCCATAGGAAATTGGATCAGATCATGGGTATTGTGGCTTCAGTGAAGCATGAACAGTCTTCTCCATTATAGCCTCACAACACAGAACTGGAAGACGATCCACTGAAAACACAATGATAGACAGCAAAAGAAAAGGAAAGATGTGAACAGTGAATATATTAAGCAATCCTGCTAGACTACCATTAAGCCACATGGGGAAAGTCAATAGCTGTGGTGCAGCAGTTTCATAATATATTTGTAACCCCTTTTGAGAGAGACTGACTCCTGGAAGACAGAGTTTATGAGGTTCACCTTCAGAGGCTACAGTAAGTATAACCCATGAAATACAGTGTCTTGTTATGTGCTGCAAGTCATTTCAGTAGCCAGGCCAGGCTATGCAATGTGCACCTTCAAGTCAATGCTAAAATGCTTTGAAAATAAACAAACAGCTTCTGTGGACTGGGACCACAATAGTCGAGAGGCCACATTTCTATAGGATCACTCCTTTGCACTCCAGTGACTTTGTTCCAAAACTTTAAAAAGTTATTGATCGAATCGAAATGTGAATTAGCAAAACAGCAGAGAAAAACTGAGAAATGAGGAAGATGGCGATGGCAGACAATCTCTGACCTTCCTCCATGGAACACCCTCTATTTGCTGGTTTTTCTTGCCTTTGCGTTATTCCTGATGCCATATTCTGCCCGTAAGCAGAAGGCAAAACTGGCAGCAGAGTGAGAGACTGTGTGTCCCATGGATTTGTTGTGCAGCCTGCTGTTGGAGAGAGCCTGCTGGGTGTGGCAGAGGTAGGAGACCCTTCATCTACCCTTGGGACAGATGTTTCTTTGAGCCCAGAGTGCCAAGTCACTTCAGAGCAGCCGGTGCAGAGGGTCATCGAGGCTGAGACCAGGGAGTTGCCATAGGAGGAATCCGGTGGTGTTTTCCCTCTCAGTATTGCAGCTGCCTTGCCCCGAAAGTGCTGTCTGAGCAGCAGGGTTTTCTGCCAGCGTGGCTGGAGAGGATGGGGCTATGGAGGAGCGGTTTATTTACCACATCACGAGAAGACTTCTTCCTCCCTTTGGATCTGCAGCATCAAGATCCTGTCCAGAGTGATCCTGGTATCAGTGGTTGGTTGCTGTTGGTGAGACTTTGAGAGTTTACTCTGGAAACATATGCGGGAGGCATTGTTTAATTGGAACAGTCCCTTTCTTCTCAGTAACAGGCTATCTCTGCCCAGTTTGTCCAGACGGGTCAGAAGACTGAGGCACATGAGACTTTAGTGGACAATCTTAAGGCAAAAGTTGCTTCTGTGGAAGTTTGGTTGGATTGATTCCAGGATACTATTTCAGCAATTATGAAGGATTCTGACGTTATACATAGGAAGCCTGAATCTCCTGAAAACCCTTCTAGAAGTAGGAATTTGAGAATTCTTAATTTTTCCAAGGTTCCATCTATTTCGGCCTTGGAATTGTTTAAGAAATATATGGTTTTAGTTCTGAAGATACCTGTTGAGTCTTTGCCCCGGTCTCTAAAGCTTTTTATTTGTCTACAGCTAAAGTAAAAATTGTAGAGGGCCAAGATCAATCCTCAGTCTTGTCTTGTGATAGTTTGGATTTAACTTTGTTTGAAAGGTCTGAATCTGAACCCACGTTGGCCGTTACTTTGTTGGTTACCTTGACTTTAGACACAGATCAGGAGTGGGGTGCTTCAGTTGGGTGAGTTATTCTTTGTATGTTTTTCCTGTAAATCTTAGTTAAGTTGGCTGGGTCCAACTTTATTTTCCATGACCTGCAGCACCTGTCCACCTTTATCTCTTCTAGGTTGATTGCTGCTAAGTCCACTCCTATAGATACTTCAAACATTAGCCCTGCTGTGGAGTAGGGCTTTTGTCTTGGTGTGGAATATAGTTCCCCTTATAGTCTGCATGTATTTTTTCTTTGATTTGTGTTCTTCCTCTCCACTATTATTTAGGGCTTGTGGGTGAAGGTCTGTCTGTTTATTTTTCCTGACGAGTATGCACTTTAGTGTAGGTTATCTTGACACATTTGCCTTTTTCTGTGCAAGATTATTCTTGTAAATTTTGGAAAATTGTATATGTAATAAAATTTTAAAAAAAGAAATCGAGAAAGGCAAAGAAAAAAAGGAATATGTTAACCACCGAAGAACTGAAATTATTTCCTATTAAAGTAGGAAAACAGACAAGGCAAACTGAATCTTCTTGGGCACTTACTGACTGGAACACCTAAGCCTCCCACTCTTCCCTCTAGAGCAGGAGTTCTCAATCCCATCCTTGGGACACATCTAGTCAGTCAGGTTTTCAGGATAACTACAATGAATATACATGAGAGAAATTTGCATGCTCAGACTCCATTGAATGCAAATATCGTGCATATTCACTGCGGTTATCTGAAAACCTAACTGGCTAGGTGTGTTTTGAGGACTGGTTGAAAACCACTGCTCTGAAGCCTCTCTCTCTTGATTTAAGGAAAAAGATGAATGTTACACGTTTATAATCTACAATAAAAGCGTTGGGGGGGGGGAGGGATGAATGACTGAATGTACCCCAATCACATAGTCTGGGTTAGAATATTAGAAGACAATAAACCAGTTTTGTACAACTTCACAGAATACGGCTCAGGTCTTAAAATATCATGAAAAGACAACATCCCATCCAGAAGTAGATGGCCAGGCTTTTCTTCCCAGGCAATAGAGGGTAAAGTGACTTGCCCAAGGCCACAAGGAGTGCCAGTGAGAATCAAACGCTGGTCTCTAGGTCACAAGACCACTAGGCTACTCCTTCATATAAAGTAATTATATGAAATTTCTTTTTCTTAAACTGTTCCTTAAAATCAAATAAATGAAGTACTTTTGTGAAATCCTCGGCCACACAATCTTTAGGCACTCCGGTTGGACCCTCCTTTTTCCAACATCCAGTAAAGCCTAGGGTCCCCTCCTCTTAAAAGAAGGAAATGGAATTTATGAGGATTACCTTGAATCCAAAGACGGAAGTTTTAATTTGAAATTTCTCTGCAGGGCAGGGCTCTACTTTGGTTTTCAGAAGAGTATTCAAATACCTTTGTCCTTGAGGTAGGTTGAAGCTCTGGACAGTTCTGCTTTCTCTCTACTTTTTCAGGTACACCTTCTCTCTAGAGTCACAGATAACCAAGGAACAGGGTCAGCCCTTCCACTAGGTAGGGTGGGAATCACCTATGGCGGCACAATTTTAGAGGCTGAGCTAACTTAGCTGCCACCACTGCTTTCTCCTCCAAACCTTCCAGAACAGCTCCCTTTAGTGTCAGCACTTGAAAATTCAATGAAACTGCCACAGAGCTTCACGTTCAATTGCGCTCATAGCCCTTACTAGTCCCATCCCCATGGTAACAAGAAGTCAATATCAGAGGGGAAAGAACTGACAGGGGCTTCCTCAACATCCTTGAACGCGAGGTTCTATGGAGGCTTCATTTACCTCTTTCAAGTTGCTTCTGGATACTGAGCACCCTCCCCCCCTTATTCTACTAATACCTATGTGTGTTTTAATTACACAGGTACACTAAAAAAATTTTTTTTTAAACTGCCTCTAATGTTTCGATTGATTTTTACGTTTTTTGGTGTGCTGAATCCAAATCTGGTAACCAATTTGCTCCATCACGTACAGATATTTTGCTACATTGGGTTAGCAGTTTGAGGTGAACGTTTCAGATTGAGTGCGATCGAGATAAAAGTTTCTTGGATGAATTCTTTATACTAATTGTTTAGTAGTTATTCAAATAAGAATAAAGAAATTGTAACAAGGCAGCACATAAGAATAGAGTAATGTCAACAAAACACACTGTGATTGTAGCAAAATTGTCTGCACTTAAAACAGCCACATACATGTGCACAAACATTGAGCATATAAGAGCGAGGTTAGACACAAAGCAAAGCAAAGAAATGTGCAAAAAATGTTGTACAGGTATGTATGTAAGAATAGAAAACTCAAACCGCACCATTGCAATACATGAAGACAAACACCCGATGGTGTGAAAATAAAATTCTAATAAATGAGATCCGACACTGTGGTAATAACTAGCAAATTTTTATTTCAAAGTTTAGTAAAAACACGATATTTGTCAACACAGTTTAGATTTTAAAGTCATTCTTGGGTCAATCAATCTCCTGGTGGGCCCGTTTCTTCTTCCCCCGAATGCTTCTCTTGGTGCGCTGCTTGGCGTATTTTTCATCTGGGGTTTCCCGCAGCAGCAACCAGCAGAAATCAGCCATCATAGTGGTGTTCCATCTTCCTTGGTACCTTCTCTCTGCGTCCTTGATGTCCTGGTGAAAACCTTTCACCCTTGTTCTTCACTGTACGCCCCCAGGTTTTCGGGAAGTAGTTCACATGGGAGTGCAAGAAATGGACTTTCAGGCTCATGTTACAGCCTTGTTCTTTGAAGGCATTGAGCATCCTGGCAACAATATCCTTATAGTTCTCATCCCGCCTGTTCCCCAAGAATTTGAGAACAACATCCTTGAAGGAATCCCAGGCTTCTTTTTCCTTCTCAGACATCGTTTCAGCGAATGCTCCATCTGAAATGAGTTTCCTTATATGAGGGCCAACAAACACTCCTTCCTTTAGCTTTGCTTCAGAAAGTCGGGGGAACTTTGAGCAAAGGTACCGAAAGCACTCACCATCTTTTGGAAGGGACTTGATGAATTGCTTAATGAGACCCACTTAATGTGGAGAGGTGGTAATAGAATTTTATCACGAGGTACCAAGCTCTCATGAAGAACATTTTTCTCACCGGGTCTCAAATACTCCCGAATTGGCCAGTCTTTTTTCCCCCAGTGTAGGTCGCGGGCCCGGCTATCCCACAAGCAAAGGAAGCAGGGATATTTGGTGAAACCGGATTGCTGCCCTAATAGCATGGATAGAATTTTAAAGTCTCCACAAATCATCCACTTATGCTCATCATAACGAATCTTCTGAAGAATCAGGGACAAATTCTCGTATTTTTCTTGGAGAATAACAGAGTGAGCAATAGGAACTGAAGCGAATGTGTTGCCATTATGAAGAAGAACACCTTTTATGCTGTCTTTTGACGAATCAATGAACAGCCGCCATTCAGCAGGATCATACTTGAGTTTAAACTTTTCCATCACTCCGTATATATCGTTGCAAAATACCAAATCTTCCTCTTTGCTGAAATACTTCAAAAATTGTGTCTCGCGGTTGTGGTACCAATAAAAAGTTGTTCCTGGTGACAATAGATTTTTCTGTTTAAGCCGAGAACCTAGCAGTTGGGCAGCATCTTTTGGGAGTCCTAAATCCCGGACTAAATCATTCAATTCAGCTTGAGAGAAAAGTTCAGGTTTCGGATCTGGTTCAGTTTTCAAACTCGGAAGTACTGGACTCATCGGGAAAAAGCCATCTGATGAGTCTCATCATGATCAGAACCGTCCACACAAATATGGTCCAAAGATTTTGGTGGTTCAGGCACAGGTACTTCGTTGCTATGAGGCATAGGCCTAATTGCTGAGTGAAGGTTGGGGTAACTTATTACGTTCTTATTTTTTAAGTTGTATCCCTTCACAATGCAAGAGCAAAAATAGCAGTCACTGCTGTGGTCTCTTTGTTCATGCCACATCATAGGTATTCCGAAACAAAATGCTTGTTTTTTACCTTTCATCCATAAGCGTAGATCTTCCTCACATGTCTTGCACACTTTGTGAGGAGCCCACGGTTTGGTCTTGATCGCCTAACTTCAAACCGAAATAGGCGAAATATACTTTTTTAATAAATGCAGAAATGTTCCTCTGCCGCTTTTTCACGGTATATTCCCCACAAATAAAACAAAAACTGTCCGGAGAGTTGACGCAACCTCTGGCTCTGTGAGCCATCACAAATACACAGCACTGCAAACTACAACTGTAGTGAACCACTTCAGAATAAAGCTGGATTACGACTGAGCAAACAAAAGGTAATAATGAACTTGCAAGAAACTGAAATTTGACAGGAACGTTCATGTCGCAACCACCGTGTTTGAGCGAGCGAACGAGGCGAGGCGAACAGGAAAGAACATGCGCCAGCGCGAGTACTGGATTTAGCCCCCCGCCTCCCAATTGTCCTGTTAATGTATAAAATGAATACAAAACACTCTAAAATATCATGAGGGAGTGTTTCTAGTTAGTTAACCATTACAACCTCTATTTTGGGCCAAGAAAATAAACTGCAGTCGGCTAAAAGAAATTATGTGAACAGTCCTTATATGGGTAAGAAATCTAATTTTGCAAGAAAACGTGACGTGATGGAACATTTTGGCTATTTTTCCTGGATTCAGCACCCCAAAATCTATAGGAATCAGTTGCAAAACTGGAGGCAGTTTTTTGGTAGTGTACCTGTGTTATTGCTCATCAAGAATTACCTTAGCCCCTTGTTTGTTCTGTTTGTCTGTCTGTCTTGAATAAATTGTAAGCGCTATGAACACGGACTCTCTCCTACCTGTATGTATATGCTGTTATATATGCCTAGTAGCGCTATATAAATAGTAATAATTGAATGTCTTGATCAGCAGGAGGGAGGAACTGCATCAACTGGGATCTGCCCAGGGCAAGGAGAAAGAAATCTTAATCTGAAACTTGAAATATCTGGAGAAACAAAGTAGGCAGAAGAATTTGAGTTCTAAATTTTCTACGGTTCCCCTTAATATCTTCAATTGCATGGTCCAAAAATATTTATAGGCGTCCTTAAAATTCCATCTGAGGGTTTACTTCCTATAATACAGGCTCAGCATCTGATTTAAGGCAGACCAAGAAAGACTCAGTGGTTGAAGATCAAGGAGATACTTCAGTGGATACTCTAAACCTGACTGAGTTTTGAGAGAACTCTCTAGAAGCGAGTACTGAAAAGACCACATTGGTGGTGGTTTTCATCTTGGAATGTAATCGGAACAATGTGCTGCATTTTTACTTTAAAAATATGCAAGAGTTGACTTTCGGTACTAAAATCCAGATAATTCCCAACTCTTCTCAGGATACTTAAGAAAGGCATTGGCACTTCTTAATGTTAAAATCTAGGGTTCTGGTCTTGGGTGTGATCAACATGAAAATTTCAAATATAAATCTTTAATTTATTAGACTAAACAATATTTTCTTTGATCACATAAACTAATAAACTTTCGGGATGCTAGAGAAGAGCCTAAAGTGACTATTTAGGCTTCCCAGAATCAATGCTGAGTCAGTTGTATTGTTTCGTGTTCTCAATCTTATTTTTTTTCATCTTTTAAATTTCATCTTTTCCTAGTTCTTATCGTGGATTACATAAATTGATGATTATTTCCTTTTCTGTAAGTTCCGAACATGTTGTGATTACTGTAATGCCTTCCACTGAAATTTTGCATCATGTGAGATTTAAAAATAATAAAAAAAAGATGAGAGCAGCAACCAGATGGATTGAGACACGATAACAACAGCAACAAACATCTTAGTAACAATCGAGCACATCACAGAAAACCAAATTATCAGAAAGCTGTCTAGACAGTCGCTATGAGTTGGATTTGACTCAGATGTACACTTATGATAAAAAGAATGAAAACACAGATAAGAAATATTTTGTTTGTGGCATTTTTGGAACAAAACATGAATTTAAAAAAATTTGGCCCCTGCCAAAAATACCCAGTACTGAAAAAAGAAAAAAAAAATCAAGGCTCCCAACTCCGCCACATCACCAGATAGGTATTTCAGAATGGAAGCAGCCAGTACCATTTTGAAATACCAGCTAGTGGGACAGATGTGACTTGGATTGCTTCTGCCCGATTTGGACTTTCAAGACTCTTGGTGGAGTAAGAAGCTTCTGGGAGTAGGGTAACTGAATGTTTTTATTTTTGCGGTTGGTAGCTTGGGCTGTGGCTGTTTATTAGACCACCACTAAGGTTGCCATTTTAGCAGCTCGATTTGTAAGATGGACATCTGAAAATAGGTATGTAGATGTACAAATCACGGAAATGTTCCTGGAGTGATTTTAGAAACCAACTCTAAAGACATCCCCAGCCCAGGAACGTCCATATTGCATGGGGGTGTGGTGGCGGCATGTCCAGAAACATTCCGTTAAAGTCAAATGTGCACAACCCATTTCAGAAATAGCGAGTGTATATCTACTCTGCAGAGGTAACATCCATGTCTATTCCTGCTCCAGGACATGAACAGGCATCTGAAAAGTTATCATTCTGCCATCAAAACATTTGGAGGAAGTAGAGAGAAAGATAGTTTCTTATGATGATGAAGAAAACTGAGGGAGAACGAGGACACTTGTTTTTTGGTCAGCATGCTGATACATGCTTCTGCTTGCAAAAGAGCAGGTATGGACGTGCCTTCAGCAATGGACAGACGTTCCTCGTCTTAAACTTTTAACATGGGGATATCTATGTGACCGGCGCCACCACTGTCTATTTTGAACACGTGCATCTTTCTAAATTAGAGGTGAAACTTGCAAAGATGGCCATTTTACAAATGTTTTGATCTGGACGTCCCAATTTGCACTAACATCTTTTCAAAATGTGCCTTTAAACAAAAATAAATTAAATTTTTGCTGATTTCATAAAAATAGAAATCTAGAAAACAGGATCTGCTGCAACTCACTCCTAAGAGAGAAGGATCTGAAAGCTAAGGCATCAGAAGACATCTGGATTTCTCCCTCCTCTATTCCCTACTTATGCCCATGTACTTTTTTCTTAAGGGTGATATTTACTAAATGTTAGTGCACGCTGCCATTGTGTCCATAGGAATAAGATGGCTGCTGCAGTGTTTAGTAAACATGGTCCTTTGATAATGCAACAAGCACCCTTTAGCCTTCAGCAGTTAAAATTGGAGCTCTTTATAGAATTCTAAAAACTCAGTGTGTAGTCGTAAATTCAGAAATGCAAGCACTATCCATTATATCAATGGCTGTCCTGCTAACCCTGCCTTTATTTGAAGTCTGCAGCACACACTCTGCTGATGATTAAGAAATAACGCTTGGAATTCTGCTACAGGAAGTCAAGATCCTCACAGAGCTTGAATTTCATGTGGTTAATATTCCAAAGATCAGCCTTGATTGGCAACCACAAAATTTCACTTGACTTCTGATAACATTTTGCAACATCCTCTGCTACCATTGACCATGTAGGCTTTTCTCCAGGGTGCATATTAAGTGCAGAACTGTAGGGAATATGACTTGTCACTGTATTTGGAGCTGTATATGCCGCATTAACCAAAGTAACAAGCAGGGCTGCTTCAAAACTAGGCAAGACTAGCTGGCCACCTAGGGCAGCAGTTTCTGAGGGGTAACAAGAGCTCTAGAGATTGAGAGAGAAACAGGCTAATCCTTGTATGTTATCTCTTCTTTTCCAGTCTCTATATTACCTCTCTTCTTTGAGAATCTGCTCTTCTTGGAGGTTGAGATCACTCAATCATGGATTGCACACGAGAAGCAAAAAGATGTTTTAGTGCACCAAACAGGGAACTCCTGCACTATTTTGCCTGCCACTGTGGAAGGGCTACCAGACCGACCTGGAAGTGATACCTTGAAGGTGGTTTTTCTTTTGCAAGTACTACATTAACATTTGAGCAGTCACTGCCCACAGAACACAAACTCTGACTGGTTGCCTGTGGCCAGGCACTTCTTAATGCTATCTTGACTATGAATATATACTTACCATATTACGCTGATAGTACATAATTGCAGATCTGTCTTTATGCATTTATTCCCTCAGTGCAGCTCATAACAAGTACACTAACTACAATCACAACAAAAACGGTCATTAAAAAGCCAAAACTCATACTTCGCCATCTTGTTTCGTCTTCATAATTGTTTACAATTATAACATCCCGGTTCATATGGTATTTTTAACACTTCTGTAACTTGCTCACATCAGACCCCTGATACCATGCAATCATTTTCCTTGTTGGAATCAGTTCCTTTGTTTTTAATTTGTAACTTTGTGACTGAGAGGCGAAATAGTGCCTTTTTACTTGAGTAATTTCTATAAAAAATTACAGATGCATGAATACAATAAAGTGTTGATTGCACATTATCTCTTGTAATCAGCCATCTTGCTATAGGACACACTGTACAAGAAGGAACGTCTTAGAAAAGAAAAGAAAGAGTTGAGCAAGCAAATTTAGGCTGAATGGAAAGGACAGAGATTTAGGAACACAAAAAGATGTACATAGGACAAAACAAAAAAGCAAATCAAAGGTATACAACACTAAAAGGCACCCAATAAGAGGGTAATTTTATAACAGACTGCCTATATGTGAAGGCCAAGTAGACACCTATTTTAAGCCTAGATTATAGGTGCAGCTCGGTGCTGGGGAGGACTAACTTAAGGACTTGAGGCACTGCATGGGCAAGAAAGACGAGGAAGGAATGGGGGGCAAGACCTGGTCTAGCACCAGCAGGAAAAGAGATAGGTGGGTCAGGCCCGATAATCAGTCAGATTGGTGTATAAAGTTAAGTGCAGGCACTGATGCTTTACTTTATTCATATATCCAGCAGCACTATTCATTTAACTAGCAAAACTCAATGTAAATCTGATTGGTGACCGTGCCAGCAACTATCCGTTTAAAGTTGGGTCTGGCATTTAGCACACCTAATTTTAAATGCATAACATCTGCTGCCGGCAAGCTTTGGGGCCTCATCACAAATTTCTGACTTGAGCCCCAGCATGCCTTTTACCAACTCTGACTGAAGGGCAGTGGAGAATTTGTTGCCAGTATTTCATGTCATTACTGAATTTCTAGTGGTTTTCAAATACGGTTCTGCTTCACTGCATTGTATTGCCCGTCTCTGCAAATTTACTGGCTTTCCAATGAGGTAGCGGCAGTCAGAGATTTTTCTCTGATTAGCTGTACAGAAGCAGGACCAAAAACACTAGAAATAAGAAACCATTTACATTTGACTAGCAGCCGTTTTCAT
Source organism: Ichthyophis bannanicus (assembly GCA_033557465.1). Taxonomy (NCBI): domain Eukaryota; kingdom Metazoa; phylum Chordata; class Amphibia; order Gymnophiona; family Ichthyophiidae; genus Ichthyophis; species Ichthyophis bannanicus. The sequence goes on along the minus strand of CM066046.1, from coordinate 94,553,056 downwards.
TGAGATTGCCCCCTCTTCCCAAAACCTGACCCTGGAATTTCCTGCTGACTGTTGACTCTTAACCAGGACAGTGCATAAGAAGATCCATGAGAAGTCTTTTGTCATGAGGAGACTGTGAATCTCAGTAAGGAAAATGAATATGGTTATTTTTGCACGATAGTGCACTTGGGGAATTCTGAAACATCTACAAATAAAACTTGTCCTTAATGGGTGCCACAGGGTGGCCCGAGTCAGCACTTTAAGGCAGAAAGACAAGGGGTTGGATATTCAAAAGCACTTACATGTTTAGCAATGGCTGCTAAATGTATGTGCCTTAACTGTGAATTTTCACCAACATTATATGAATTGTGCCAGGGCAGAGTGTGGATGGTCTGCCTAACTATATCAATAACTAGTAATATTCAACCATTATCTGTACAGCTAAGTGTTTTAATTTAGGACAGCAAAAAGGCTTTTCTAAATTAAACAGCTTAGCTATCTAGACAGTGGCTGATTATTATCCCTGTCTATAGAAGTCGCTGTGTGCTATGTCTGTTTATCACGGCTGCTTCTATATCACAGAATATATTTCTTTCTCTTGTATACTGCAGATGTTATACATACTCCATTCCATTACATATTAAACAAGATTCTTTGATAAAGCTTTAAGAAAAACCTTAAGACATATTTCTTAGATTTGATGTTCAGGTTGGAATATAGTTGTAGCCGACATTATTAGAACCCTTGTATTTTAGGTATGTTGTGTACGATACCTTGAGAAATAATTGGAAATATTCCAACTGTATGTCATCATAATATTTAATTGTGTGTTCAAAGGTATACAACAACAAAAAAAAGATGTCTGTGCAACTTAGACATAGTAATTTCTGAGAAAAAAACCCAAAATATGATTTAGACAGGATTAATGGCACCCTTCACTAATATTTAGTTGCACAATCCTTGGCAGTGATGACAGCCTCCAAATGTTTCTTGTAATCATCTATAAGTTTCTTACATCTGTCTGCTGGTAGTTTCTCCTACTCCTCAACTGCAATTTGTTCCAGCTCATGAATGTTTCCAGGATTCCTTTTACCAATAGCAGATTTCAGCCCTTTCCAAAGGTTCTCGACCGGGTTGAGATCAGGACTCATTGCTGGCCAATTTAAAGCAGTCCATTTTTTCCATTCTTTTGGGTCATTGTCCTGCTGGAGGACTCATGACCTTCGACCTAGACCTAGCTTTCTGACACTAGGTAGCACATTTCACTTCAAAATACCTTGGTAGTCCTATGACTTCATGATTCCTTTAGTACGTTCCAGACCTCCAGGTCCTGAGGGAGCAAAACAGCCCCACAACATTATGGAACCGCCACCATATTTAACTGTAGGAAGGAGGATGTTTTCCTTATTATCGTCACCTATAAATGTATTGCTGGCACTGTTCCCTCTAAGCTGTGCGTGTGTGCGCGCGCACACACCTCGCTGAGTGACGCACATACTTTACAACAGAGCGCACAAAAATTATGGTTCTGATTCTGATAGAAAACAACACAGATGTTCTTAAAGTTGAAAAGTTGTGTATTTATGGTGTTCACAAGTTCTACAATATTTTCTAGTGCAATCAATGTGGTGTACATACTGTATTCTGACGTGTAGTCAAATTTTAAAGTATACAACTCCGAGTGTCGTTATGTGGCGCACAAAAATTTAACCTTCCTTCAAAAGCTGCACAGCTGATATTTTATGCGCACACAGCCTACAGAAAATTAGAGGGAACATTGATTGCTGGTCTGCATTGCCAAAGAGCTCAACTTTGGTTTCATCTGTCCACAGAACATTTTCCCAGAAGGATTGTGGTTTCTCAAGGTGGATTTGAGCAAAGATCAGGCATGCCTTTCTATGTCTGTCTTTGAGCAGTGGAGTCCTCCTTGAGCTTCGCCCATGAAGTCCTTCTTTATTTAGTGCACAGCGTATGGTGTGGGTTGAAACCACCACTCCAGATTGCTCCAGGTCAGTCTTAAGCTCTCTGGATGCTGTACATGGTGTTTTCCCAATAGTTCGCACTAACCTTCAAAGGTTTCGTTGATTAATTTTCCTCTTCCCACCATGTCCTGGGAGGCTTTTGATAGTTCCATGAGCAGAAACCTTCTTAACAACATTGCAAACTGTAGATACAGGAATCCCAAGATCTTTGGAGATGGCCTTGGACCCCTTTGAAGTTTGATGTTTAGTGATGATGGCTTTTCTGATGGCTCAGGCAGCTCTCGTCTTCACCATTGTGAAAATGGAACAGAGAGTGAATGTAGCTATTTTAAACATTAGAGCCATTATTCACTGGTTGATTCAAGTCATGTGAGTACTATCAATTGATCACAGGTTCATCTGATTTTACCGCAATGGGAATGTGGTTCTTCTGTTCAAACTGATTTGAATTGTTTATAAGGGTGCCAATAATCATGTCTTTAGTGAACAATTCACATCCAATCGATGCCAATCATGGAGTGAATAAAGATGTACAGATCAAATAATGAAAACTCATTCCACTAAAGTATCAAGGGCTCTTCAAATCCCAGGGATCAATTAGTTATAATTAATCATGAGGAGAAAAAGATCTCAGAACCATTCGAGTCAGTAATATAGGCATATCAAAATAGCCCCCACAACAATGCTTAGATCATCACTGATCCGGAAAAACTCCTCCTTTCCTCTTCTTATATTCTTTATATATGTCTTTATCCAAAAATCAAATTTCTTTAAACTTTATAAAGAACTTTTAACCAAGCCTTCTGAACCCACCACAAAATATCAGATATATCGACAGTAGATAGAGCACACTAAATGTCAGAATTTCAACAATTGCTCTCTAACATGCATTAAGGGGCAAATATTTTTATATATTTTATTTATTTAAACTTACTTTTATGCTGCCTATTATTCAAAACTGTGTACAGTTAAACAACAGGTTAACATGCACAGGTCCTAACACACGCCGCAGCACCCTTGCAATGTTCCCTTTCATCTGCGCCAGGTCCTCTGCCGGCATTCCTGCTGGTGGGGGGAGGGGCGGAGCGATCGATCGCACTGCACACACACACACACCCCCCACCGTGCCGGCAGGAATGTTGGCAGCGGACCCAGCGCAGCTTAGAGGGAACACTGACCGGGAGGTATGATTTTTTCAGAGAACTGGAAGAATATAACAGAATTATTACAAAATTACAATATAACTACGTAACATTTGGTCTTCTTAAACTTAGAACTGTTTACAGTGATTGGTGGTTGTCTTGTTCAGTTCTTGTAGTAGTGCTTGTTTCTGTTGGGTTGGGTTGCGAATTTGCATGGTAAGGGTTTATTGAGGGTCAGTTTCTATGTCTGAGTATAAAGCGTAGTTACTCACCTGTAACAGGTGATCTCCGGGAACAGCAGGAATTTAGTCTTCACGTATGGGTGATGTTGGTACCGACGGAGCTCGCGTGGGAACGCGCCCCAGCATCAAATAGAAAGTCTTTGGGAGCATGCCACTGTGCCTGCATTGCTGCCTTCCCACCTTTGTGACTATCCCTCCTCAGCTGAGTTTGTAGCTGAAATAAAAGGAGAGAACAGAGAAAGAGAAACCCTACAACTCCTAGGGGAAGAGGGTGGGTTGTGAAGACTAAATTCCTGCTGTTCCTGGAGATCACCTGTTACAGGTGAGTAACTATGCAATCTCCAGGAACAAGCAGGAATGTAGTCTTATGAGACTCCCTAGCTCCCAGATGCCATAGAAATAACCCCAGAATCGGTAAATTTGCCTCAGTGAAGGCCTCAAGAGGATATGGATCCTTTATGTATGTCTGGCATTAAAGTTACGGGACGGAGGGTAGAGTCTGAAAGAGATGCTGGAGTACAACCTGACCAAACATGGCATCCCGGCGGGAATCCTTGTCAAGACAGTAATGAGCAGCAAAGGTCAGAACATAGGTTTGCCGTCGAGGATAGTTCTGCTTTATCATAAGCAAATGAGATGCAATCTGCTATCCATTTAGAAAGGATATGTTTGGATACTGGCAACCCCAAGTGACTGGGATCAAAGGAGAGCCTTTATGGTGTTCAGCTGTCGTTTGAAGATAGAATGCCAAGGCCCGTTTGCAGTCTAAGGTATGGAGAGTTGCCTCTGCCCTAGAGGAACGTGGTCTAGGGAAAAGACAGGGAGGTAGACTAACTGATTTAAATGGAAAGGAGACAGCACCTTGGGCATGAAATTGGGGGTGAATCCTAATGATCACCTTATCATGGTGGAACCTGGTATAAGTCGGGTCTGCCACCAAAGCCTGAAGCTCACTGATTTGTCTAGCTGAAGTGAGTGCAACAAGGAAAATGGCCTTCCAAGAGAGAAACTTTAGTGAGGTTGTGGCTACAGGTTCAAAGGGCAGCTTAAGGAGCTGCCCTAACACGACATTAAGATCCCATGCCACCGGTGGTGGTCTTATGGGAGGCTTGGTCAATAAGAACCCTCTCATGAAACACCTCACAAGCAGTTGAGGAGATAGGATGTCCAAACAAGGGATGGTGAGAAGCAGCAATTGCATTGAGGTGAACCCTCACCGAGTTTGTCTCAAAATCAGAGGACGAAAGATGGAGGAGATACTGAAGGAGAGCCTCCACAGGAGTTGAAAAGGGATTAAGATCCTTTTGGGAACACCAAGCGGAGAACCTTCACCACTTGAAGTCATAGGAACATCTGGTGGATGGTTTCCTAGAGACTAGCAGGATCTGCTTTACTTCCTGAGGAAGGTTAAGATCTTGCAACACTATGCCTTCAGCAGCCAAGCCATGAGATGGAGAGACTATGGGTTGGGATGAAGTAGCATCCCTTCCTCCTGTGAAAGGAGATCGGGAGCTGAACCGAGACTCATGGGGCGAGTTTGTGACTGACGTAGCAAGAAAGGAAACCACAGTTGACGTGGCCAGCATGGGGCTATGAGGATCATGTGGTCTCCATCTGCTTGAAGCTTGAAAATCGTCTTAGGAAGCGTATGGGAGAAAAGGTATACAGGAAATTCTGCCCCCAGTGAAGGTGGAAAGCATAGATTTATTGGAGGCTGGACATCGGGGTCTAGTGCAAAAACAAGGTAGTCTGGCATTTTATGGAGTAGCAAAAAGGTCTATCTCCAGAGTTCCCCAGGTCTGAAAGATGTAAGAGATTATTTCCTGATGGAGGGACCATTCGTGCGGAAGGAGGATCAGACTCAACCTGTCTGCTAAGACATTTTGCTGTCATGGCAGATTCACTGCTTGGAGGTGTATTTGATGAGCAATGACAAAGGACCAAAGATGGAGAGCTTCCTTGCAAAGGGCCCAAGAGCCCATTTCCCCTTGTTTGTTCACGCAGAACAGAGCTACCCGATTGTCCATCTGGATGAGAACTCTGTGGCCTTGTAGTTATTAAAACACTTTGAGGGTATTGAAGATAGCACAAAGTTCCAGCAAATATATCTGGAGCTGTGACTCTTGCTCCGTCCAGAGGCCCTGAGTGGAGAGAGAGTCTAAATGGGCTCCCCATGCCAGTTTGGAGGCATCTGTTGTCAGGATGCATTGATGTGGAGGCATCTGAAAAGGTAACCCTACAAGGAGATTTTCTGGGGTAGACCACCACAGAAGGGAGTCAATGAGAATGTCTGTGACCTGGATCTGTTCTCTGAGGGCCCCGGAGACCTGCTTCCACTGAGAAGCAAGAGTCCATTGAGCTGTCCGCATGGGCAGATAGGCATATGGAACTACATGTACTGTAAAGGCCATATAGCCTAGAAGTTGCAGCATCTCCCTGGCCGAGAGATTGTCTCTGTACCTTACTTGAGATGCTAGCTACACTAGTTGAGTACAAAGGTCTTAGGGCAGAAATGCCCTTGACCATCGAGTGTCTAGAAGAGCTCCTATGAATTCTAGTGTTTGAATGGGAACTAGATGGGATTTTGGCAGATTTATCACTAATCCCAGATCCTGCAGTACCTGTATTGTACGAAGGAGGGCTAGATGAACCTCTTGAAAAGTGGTTGCCCTTATCAGCCAGTCGTCTAAGTAAGGGAAGACAAATATTCCAAGAGTCCTTAAATTTACGGCTATGACTGCCATGCACTTTGTGAAGACTCTTGGGACAGAGGCGAGTCCGAAGGGAAGGACTCTGTATTGATAGTGATTTCCCTGGAAGATGACGCGTAGAATACCTCCTGTGTCTGAATGAATGAGGATATGAGTATAAACTTCTTTTAGATCTAGAGAACAGAGCCAGTCCTGACTCTGGAGATAAGGTAGAAGGGTTCCTAGTGAGATCATCTTGAGTTTCTCTCAGAGTAGAAACTTGGGTAGGTTTCTGAGATCTAAGATGGGTCTGTACCCTCCGTTTTTCTTTGGCATGAAAAAATAAGGAGAATAGAACCCCATCCCCTGTTGGGATGTTGGAACCTCTTCTATGGCACACTGACAGGTGATCTCTTGCTGCAGGAGAGCAGTGAGTGGGGGTTGAGAATGATATTCCCCCACTAGAATGGAGGGAGGTATGCTTTGTAGATGAAGCTTGTATCCTTCTCATACTATGGTTAGTGTCCACTGCTCTGAGGTGATAAGATGCCACCTGTGGGCATAATGACAAAGCTTGCCTATGATGTGGAGGGGTTCTCCAGAGGCAGGGTGGCTATGTTCTCTAGGAAGAAGTCAAAAGCCAGGCACAGATTGGGTCTGCGCAGCTGGCTGGGATTTAGGAGCTTGTGGCTTCTGTTGCTTGGGTAGGCTGTTGCTTCCTCTGGGTACCTTGAGGTTGGTATTGAGAAGATGGGGGGTAAGAAGGGTACAAATTCTTCTTATTATCATAGAAGGGCTTCTGTGCTTTTTTCTTGGCAGCATTAGCAGTAGCTTTGTAAAGCCTATTGAGGGTGGTATTCTCAGACTCTGAGAAGCCTTATCTTGCCAGTCCTTTCCAAACAGATTCTCACCAGTACAGGGAATGTTACCCAGCTTGTCTTGAACCCATTGTTCAAGGTTGGATGCCTGAAGCCAGGCAATCCTATGTGCACCTATGCATATAGATGCTGCTCTGCTAGTGCATTCAAACAGTCAAATGTTGCCCTCTTAAACTTGGAAATATTTTGGGCATGTATGACTAATGTAAGATAGTCTGCCCTCGTATCGTCTGGGAGAAGAGGAGACATTGATTCCAGATCTCTAGTTACTTCCCTAAGGAACATACCCATGTAGAGTATGTATGAACTTATGCGGGCTGAAAGCATGGAGGCTTGAAAGCACTGATGCCCAAAGGCATTGAGGGTTCTCGATTCCCTGACCGGGGGATTAGAGGAGTGCATCTTAGAAATCTTAATTTGATGCATAGCTGATTGCACTGTCATTGATTGGTGTGGAAGCTGAGTTTTCTGGAACCCGGGGCTTTCTGGAACCCGATACAAGGTACTGAGTCACCAAATATGGGGAGAAATGATGAGGGGCATTTCCCACATCTGGAGCATAAGATCTTGGAGTATACGGTGAATAGGCAGAGTAGTTGCCTCTTTAGGAGCTGTGGGGTATTGGAGAATCTCCAACTCCTCTGCTCTGGGTTCTTTCTCCAATGCAGGACTAATGGATAAGCCCCTCACCATGTCCTTGATACACTCTTGTAAAGACCTATCTTCAGGAGGGGACATGCGCCATTGTGGCGACGGTGAGGGTTCCTCTGGAAGACTTCACATTTCTTATGTACTGATCGATTCATCAGCCGAAGAATCAGAATAGGTAGAATCAAAGTATCTGCGGCAGCGATGCTCTTGTTCCTGTAATGTCTGGTACCGATCGATATTGGCCCGAGAGACCTACCATACCGGTACCTCAGAACCAGGAATGGACTCTAGGGCTGGTATGGGTAGGAGTGTAGCGAGTGGCATGAAACCAGATGCCAACTACATCGGCATCGTTGACGGTACCAGTAGAGGCGATACTGCTGGTAAAATCTTGACCGGTACTGATGCTGTTAGACTCCGCTCAATGGCCAGCATATGCTGATCCATAGAGCTTGCCAATGCCTGGGTATCAGTACTGGAAGCATGGGCTACCGGTCCAGAGCATGGCACCAGGAGCTCTCCTGAGGTGGCGGCCTCGGAGCATCCTGGACCCCCTTTTGTGCCTTTGGAGGGGAGGTCCTCCGACAGGGTAGTTTGATGATTGATCCAACTCCAGGGCAATGCTCGAGGCACCTCTATTTTTAGGTAGAGATCTACCCTTAGAAGGACGGCCTGTCTTGGAGGAGACTTGTGTTTCAATACTTGAGATCCATGTGAGGAAAACTATATCCTCGATGACACTGAAGCGAGTGAAACCACATCTGAGGCAAAATGGGAGCAGAGTTTTGCAGCCCAATTCTGTAGGCCTCTCTTTGTCATCTCCTTGCATAGGGGACATTCAGATGGCTGGTGATCTGGGACGAGGCATTTAAGACACCAGTCATGGGTATCAGTAGCAGAGACAGTGCTACTACACTTACAACATTTCTTAAAACCACTGGTTGGTTTTTCCATCATGTCAGAAGACTGGATGGAAGACCTAAGACCCAAAATGGCGTTGATGTACCTGGAGAATTAAAGTTCTCCTTTTTTATTTTTTTTTACAGAAAGAAAAGAATAAAATCAAAGAGATAGATTCCAGCGTTGACGGGAAGGCAGACGCAACCACAAAAAATAACAGGAAATCGAAGAACTGAGGAGGGAGAGTCAGCAATGCAGGCTCAGTGGGATGCTCCCTAAAGCTTTCCTATTGGACGCTGGAGAGCATTCCCACACAGACTCCGTCAATACCGACGTCACACATATGTGAAGACTACATTCCTGCTGGAGATGTTATATTTCCTCCTTGAAGAGGTGGGTTTTTAATTTCTTTCTGAAGTCCGACAATTTAGAGCTTCCTCGCAGTGATGTTGGTAGTTTGTTTCATAAGGCTGGTGCGAAGAGAGTGAAAGTTCTGCTGCAAGTGGATTGCTTGCTTTTTGTCTTTTGTTTTGGAATGGCGAGCAGATTGAGTGTAGCGTTTCTTCAAGGCCTTTTGTTCTTTGTATATGATATGAGAGGTTGGAGGCATGTGGCTGATTCTTTATGAATATTTTGAATATTGCAATGAAAATTTTGTTGCGGATTCTGGCTGAAATGGTGAGCCAGTGAAGTTGTATCAGTATGGGAGTGATGTGTGAACGGTAATGGGCACCAGCAATTATTCGGGCCACAGTATTTTGGGCCATTTGTAGTGGGTGGAGTGTTTGTTTAGGTAGACCTTGGTAGATATTACAGAAATCTAGTACAAGTGTGATCATTGCTTAGCATATAGTTTGGAAGAGTTCTGGGGTAAATAGTGGGCAAAGGTGTCTCAAGATTCTTAGCTTATAGTAAACTGATGTTTATTATTCTTTTTATATGGGGTTGGAAGGACAGTTGTTGATCTAATGTTATGCCCAAGTATTTTGTCTCAGAATTAACTAGACATATGTGTCACCAAATTGTATCATGAATGGTGGGACAAAGGATGGGTTATTGGTTATGTAGAAAGCTTTAGTCTTTTCTTGATTGATGAGGAGTTTGTGGTTGCCAAGCCAATCTTTTATTTCTGTGAAGCACTTCTGTAGGTTGTTAAGGTCTGAGAGAGGAGATTGATGGGGATGAAGAACATTATACCATCTGCATAGATTTGTTGTAGTATTTTGTGTGTCTTGAAGATCAGACATAAGGGCTGGATGTAGATATTGAAGAGTAGGGCAGACAGACTGGATTCTTGGGGTACACTTGTATTCTGTGAGAATGGGTTTGAAGTTGACACTCCAATCCATACTTGTTGCTTCCTGGAGAACAGGTAGGAGTGTAACCAGTTCAGGGTGGTGTCTTGGAGTCCTATTTCAGAGAGTCATATTAGTAGTTGGTGGTGCAAGAACGAGTCAAAGGCAGCAGAGATATCAAGGAAAATTAAGATGAATCCATTCTTTGTGTGTTAAAGGCAGGTTGTAAGGGTGTTTAGGAGGGAGGTGATGAGTGTTTCTACTCCATGGAATTTATTTATTTATTTACAATTTCTTCTATACCGCACTATTCAGCATCAGCGCGGTTTACATGGAACATAACAATCAGACAGGGTACATAGGTCTGAGTTTACAATTAACAGGAGAAACAACTTGGATAACAAAAGGTAACTATTTACACAATGAAGTCACATAAGACATAGCAAGAGATTTAATGGTCAAGGACTCCTCACATGGTGTGGACGCCTGGCTTACAGGGTGTGGTGGGACAGTTGTTAAACTGGGTTAGGTTAGTGATTGCCCTGATGTTTGTTGGTAGTGAGTTCCAGAAGCTTGGTGCGCAGAGACTGAAGGCCCTGTTTGCGGTTATTGAAGTGCATTTTGTTAATTCTCTCGACAATGATAGCATATTTATCGCAGTGGATCTTCTTGGTCTATTAGGCTCTGTTGCTTGGATAAGGTCAGAAAGTGAAGATGGAGAGAGCTTATTGACCGCTTTGAATGTCAGCAGCACTGTTTTGAACAAGATCCTGGCTTGTACAGGAAGCCAGTGTAACTGCTTTAGAAGGGGCGTCACATGGTCTCTTTTAGATGACCCCTGGAGAACCCTCGCTGCACTATTCATGGCAAGTTGTAAGGGGTTCAAGGTGGATTGTGGGAGACCTTGTAATATGGCACTGGCATAATCCAGATGTGGTATTATCAGGGCCTGGTAAATTGTCCGAAAATCTTCCGGTTCAAGCAAGGGGCGTAGATGTCTGAGTGAACGGATCTTGAAATAGATTGCTCTTACAGTGTTAGCTATGTGTGCCTTCATGTCAAGGTTTTGATCCAGTGTAACTCCCAGGTAACGAATTGTGGGTTTTGCTTGAAGTTCGGCTTCTTTCACCTTCAAGTATTTGGGTGGGCTGAAGTTTGGGTTCCTCGTAGTGAAGAGCACCTCCGTTTTCTTATGCTGAATCCAAATGTTTTGTGACAGGAGCCATTCAGATATGGCATTGAAGCAGTTGGTCAAAGGAGAGAGGCCAACTTGGTCTATGTAGAACGGCATATAGAGCAGGACATCATCAGCATATAACATACAACTGACATTGAAGAACCTGATGATATTGCAAATGGGTTGCATGTATATGTTGAACAACAAGGCCGATAGGGAGGATCCCTGGGGAACTCCTTGGTTTTGATGAAACGGTTCTGATGTTGCTCCGCCTGATCGTACTTGCTGCCATCTATCGGTCAAGTATGATTTGCACCATTCCAGTGCTGTTCCACAGATGCCCTTCTCTTTTAGTCGTCCAAGAAGAAGCTCATGATTTACTGAGTCGAAGGCTGCGGCAATGTCTAGGAAAATGAGTGCAAAACCCTGACGAATGCTGTCAATAACAGTGATTACATTATTGAAAAGGGTGGTGAGGAGTGTTTCCACTCCATGTGACTCCCTGAAACCATGTTGGCATGGGTCAAGTGGAGCAGCAGAGTCGATGTGGTCTTGTAACTGCCTTTGCAACACTTTTTCAATTAATTTTGCGAGAAAAGGTATACTTGAAATGGGTCTGTAGGAGTCTACCTTTTGGGGGTCTAGTTTACTATTTTTTAGCAGTGGTCTGATCGATGTGTGCTTGAGGGCAGATGGGAAGTAACCAGTTGAGAAGGATAGGTTCATTATTTTTGTTATTATCGGACTGAGATCACTGCGGAGTTCCTTTATCCAGAAAGCCGGACAAGGATCTGTTTGCGCAGTAGTGGTATTGAAGTTCATGATAGTATCTTCAATGCACTTCTTGGAAGGAGTTGAGAAAGACGTTAAAGATGTTGTACATGTTGTACACCCTTGGTCTGTGGAGGAGACACCAATTGAAATTTTATTTGTCTGACATAACTTGGATTGTAGGTAAGAGGCAAATTCCTGCGGATGGATTTCACATTGGTGCTCCGGTGTTGGCTCCTTGGATAGAGACTTGACAAGGTTAAACAGATCGTGAGGTTTATTTAGCGAGAGTTTTAGGGTGTCTGTGTGGTACTGTTTCATTTTCTCTGTGATGGCTTCACGGTGAGCGGATAGCTGATGGATGTAAGCTGTCTGGTCTCGAATGGAGTGTGACCTTCGCCAACGTTTCTCAAGCTTCCTTAGTAAGTGGTGCGATGCTTTTAGTTCGGCTGTGTACCATGGGGCTGCAGGTCTTTTCCTTGATGAGTTGTTAGGTGGCAGACGAAGTGCAATCGCGCTGAGGTTATTGTTCCAGCAAGTGATCAGCTCATCCAGGTTTAGGTTGGTCTCATTAAGGAGCGAACCTGTTTCTGCCAGGATAAGATCTCTATTGAATGAGCGGAAACTTCTAGCAGGTAGTTTAGAGGGATTACTTGGAGCTCTGTTGGTCTTCGATTGACTATCATGAGTGGGAATCTGGAAGATGATGAGTTTGTGATCTGACCATGGTACAGTAGTTATGGACAACACGGTGTCATGGAATTGGTCAGAAATTGTTTGCGAGGCAAATATGAGATCTAGTGTATTTCCCTTCACATGAGTAGGTTCATTTACTAATTGCTTGTAACCTTAGATATCGAGGGCTTCAAGAAAGGTAGAAGAATGGTTATCCTGAAGCGCTGGCAGGTTAAAATCACCTAGAATCCAGTTTGGTGTATTTGGATTCTGGATATTAGATGCGAGATTTATAATAGTTGGGAGGTCCTCAGTGGAGGCTGGGGGCGCTCTATAAAGCAGATTTATAGAGCAGCCCTTGTTGGAAATGGAGACTGTCTCCAAGTGGTTTGAACTAGTGGAGTCAACTAGCTGGAAGTGAAGCTCTGTTCTGCTGAGGATGAGAACTCCACCTCCTCTTTTGTTTTGTCTATGGCTTGTATATGCTGAGAAATTAAAGGGGAGGAGCTGGTTGATTATGACATTATCTTCAGGGGAAAGCCATGTTTCGGTGACCATTAGGATGTCGAGATTATGGAGGGATATTATGTCTGCAATCACTGGCCACTTGTTACGGATTGAGCGGGCGTTGATGAGGGCACATTTTAGATTTTGTGGATAGGGACTTTTGTCCTGTTTGGCTTTCCTAGAGTGTTGGATTGCAATGTGTAGAAGATGGGGGTGATGCAATCGTGTTTTCCAATTTACATTATGATGAGATGTACCTGCGCATCTTCTCCCATGGCTATGTAGGATTGGGATCTGATTGTATGAAGGAGTTAGGGATAGAGAGCTTGGGAGCCAGCTAGTGAATAGGAACAAGAGGCCAATTATGGCACGGCTGGGGTGTTCCATCTTGGTGCGCTAGGCATTGTAAACAATGCACTAGAGGGTTGTTACTAGACCTAGATAAGTTAGGTAGTGTAGCGCAGATAGCGTATAATGGTGTACAAAAAATGTAAGAGTAAGGTGGTGGCAAACAGATCTGTTTGCAATGAGTGCAGATCAGACAGGGAGTCTGTTAACAGGGTAGCTATCTGCTCCAGCAGCAGGGAGCATGAGACAGGAAAGTATACTCAGGCTCAGGCTAAACAGGAGAGTGCATGAGAGATAAACAAGCAACTTGTCTTCAGAAAGGCTAGTTAGTTAATGGCAGTAATAGCAGTATGTGTCGTTCAAAAAATATATACAATGTATTCAAACACATTGATTGGTTAACACTGTAGGGCAAGGTATCTAAACAAGGTATCTAAATCTGCTTTCTCTAAACATACTGTTATATAGTTACTTGACCAGAAGACCTTGAGACCTGAACACCCAGTTCTTCACAATGACCTTCAAGCAACTTAAGAGCTGGACTGCTTCTCAATAGGGGGGGCAGACACTTTGCTTTTAGAAGCGGAGAGTGCCTAGGGGGCAGGTTACGTCTGATGAGTGGTGGACAGAAAACTACGGAGATCGGTGTATGGTGTCCTGGTAGATGCTCTTGAGGGCCGATGCCGAAGGGCCACGCCAAAGGGCCCTCTGGCGCGGGCCCGCCTGGCGGCGGCTGCTTTTTACGGCTGGTGGCTCCTCCTCCCACAGCCCCGATTGGGCTGGAGGCCTGAGCGGGAAGACTGTCTGGCCCGCTCAGGAGCTCGACCCCGATCAGGGGAGCTGAAGATGGCTGCGGGTGTTGCTGATGATTCCCGCCGGCGGCGGCTGCTTTTTATGGCTGGTGGCTCCTCCTCCCACAGCCCCGATTGGGCTGGAGGCCTGAGCGGGAAGAATGATCTGAAGTCGTGTTGGGGTGGGTCTAGGGGAGCATGCTTATCAAGGTGGTCTTGAAGTTATCTTAGGACAATTTTTTTCTTTTACTTTTGCAATTAGCGATATGCTAGATATTGGTCTGTAGGAATTGGGAGAGGTTGGGTCAAGTTTTGTACTTTTGAGGAGAGGTCGGATGGAGGTTTGAGTGCTGTAGGCCTAGAGAGTTGAGAAAGTGAGGTATGTGCTATGGTCTTAAGGTACCTACTCAGGTGTGATCTGGTTATCTTCAGCCAGGTTATGGAACATGGGTCTAATGTGGAGGTTGTTCTGTTGAGGCTTTGTATAGGGCCCTCCATGTTTTTGATTCCCATAATGTACTTTAGTAACTACCCCTTAATTATTTGCATTTTAGGAAATTGTCCAAGATAGAGTTAGTTGTAGAATGCTTCAATAAAGGTAGAATATTATTGTATTTGTTTTAATATTTTATGATATGTTAGTGTGTTATTCAAAGTTATGTTATATATTATGTTTTAATGATGTACTGCAAATAGTGGAATATTAAGTTAATAAATCAAATCAAACAAAACCAGCAGAAATGTTCACTTTGAGAAAATGCAAATGTAGTCAGCTTGATGACACCACATGGTTCCTGCTCTGCATGCTGTTGGGACTAGGAGTAGATTCAGAAAGAAGTTTTTGGGTGGTTTTTTTTTTAATAAGAGGTCTTAGTCATAATAAAACATTCAGACCTGTTATTCTAAAAAAATCTATTTAAAAAATAAAAAAGCTATTAAAGACTTTGGAAGATGAATATAGATGCGAAAGAAGAATCCAAGTTAATCAATGTCCCTGTTTAATGCACATTACCAAGTTTAAATTACAATGCAAACCGTTTTGATAAAGTGGTATAAAAAAAATCCCCTCTTAAATAAATAAATAAAATATATAAATGTCACTTCAACATGTCTTCTCGGCACGTCTCTCAACTAATTTCTATAATTTAGACATTTGAAAGTAGTATAATTCTGAGTGCTGAGTACCAATTAGTTAATTCACCTAGTAGAATGAGCCTATTTTTCATCTTTTTTGTATGTTCTCTTTTGTCTACTGTAGTCAAGATTCCCTCTAACAATCTTAAAATAATTTTATTGCCATCTATTTTGAACATTACAAAAACAGGTGTCTTTGATCTTTACTCTCCCACTGAGCGTGTCTATTCCTGCCTAGACTTTCCTATATGCTCAAGTTACCAGGGCTGGAGCCACGGCAATACTGCAATCCAAAATACAGGTGACAGGTGTCATCCCTATTCTGAAAGCAGAAACCATGCTAGCAGCTGACATTGGAATTATCTTACAAAGTGCCATGAGGTTGGTTCCCGCTTCCAGCTCCCAGATCTGAGAGCTGTCTATGCCCTCCCCATCAGGATTCGAGCATTAAAACATCTTGTCTGGCTGGATCATTCTTGCAAAATATGCTTCTACTTGGAAGGGTATTTTTAAGACTGGTCTGCAAGCCAGTTTTTAAAGGCAAACTCTCCAAGGAGTTTCCCTTTCAAAATTCCCCAGCTGCCAGTACTGCAGTAATGATTTTATCCCATATATTTGGAAATGCAAAATATGCATGGGAAAGAACATACCAGGATTTCATGAATCAGCTGGCCCCAACTCCCAACTCCACCCCTTTTACGACACAGAAGGGGAATGGTAATATTCAAAGGGAGGGTGGAAAAAACCTGCTTATCCATGGAAATCCCTTTGCAAAAATACTCCCATAGCATCCTCATATCACCACCATAAGATTCAGTTTTCTGCTCTATACCTTTTTCCTTCTGTTTAATCTGGATACAGCACACAACTTTTAGCTGCAGTGAGTACACCACTTTCTAATTAAGGTATCTCTAAAGCAGATGTAGCTTGAGAAATAGTTTCAAACCAGTATCAAGTATGCTCTAAGAGTCCTAAACGTCATTTTTCTGCTTCAAACTGGTGTAAACTATTTGGTAAAGAACGCTTGATGAGAAGCTTATCATAAATACCCCCAGCCACTCTGCTGCTGCGCTGAGCAAAAATACTAAGCAGCTGCTTATAACAGACCCACAATACCAACGAGAAGAAAGCAGAATATCATGTTAATAGAATAATGCAGACGGCATTTTCATGGGTAAAACAGTATTCATGGGCAGAAACAGGCTTTGATAAAGTCCTGCTCCCGATATGCACGTTCGCTTATGTGGATGCAGTGTGCATTTACATACATCTACCCAAACTGAGCAAAAGCATTCCAGGGGTAGACTTGGGGAGCTATTAGCGTTTATGGTCATGCTATAAAAGATTCATGCATATGCATGTATCCCAGACAACTTGTGCATGCCAATGAGCAGGTGTAAATCTACATAATAAATTCTCTGGGGTCATTTTCAACTTGGAGGTAAGCACATGCTTTTGTTTTGAAAACTTAGCAGCAACCACACAGAGAAAACGTTTGCGGTTATAACGTTACCCTATAATTAAATATAAACCATTAACTGATTTCAATACCTCTCTCTTTGTCATCTTGCATCAAAGAAAAGACAATGTTCCTAAGGTTGCCTGGGCAAATGGCTTTCAAAATTGCATGCCTCCATAACTGAATAAAAATATGCATGGGGAGGTGTTAGAGAGGACGACCAAGTGAAATCGGGGATGTCCAGAGTAGAACATGCAGAAAAATACAAGGGTGTCTGCATCTCTGGTTGATTTCAGGAGCATAGACATCCCCAATGTGGATTGCACTTGGATAGACACATAGACATCCCCATCTAAGGCAAGCTAGCATAATCTTTACGTGAACTACCACATCATTATGGCGAGCTTTTACACTTCAGATTTGGATACAGTGCTAATCACTGAGAAGTATACACAGTGTGTTTTTGTTTGTACACCCTGAAGAAGGCATTAGCCGAAACGCGTAGGGTTCTCTTCAATAAAGCACCTGTGACCACTCAACGCACTTTGCTTCTTTGTGTCTTTCTTGGTAATTTGCGAGTGTACTCGCTCCCTTTGTGACAAGCTAGCATAAGGGGACATCCAACAGCATAGCAAAGTGAAACCATGAGACCCTATTCCCCATTGGTATTCACTGACATATAGTAAAATACAGAGGGGTATTAGTGCAGTTCCTTCTCCACACCTTCCAGACACTTGCCTGACAAAACAAACAGGATGCTTGTTCATGCCTGGAGCAGGTATAACTTTAGATGCGTGTCAGGAAGTCCAGGGCGTTTTGGAGATGAGGTCGGGACATTCAGGTTTTTGGAAATGCAATGACCATGCCTCTGCCATGCCCCCTCCCCCATTCAGACCTGGACATCCTCATGCTGGGAATATCCACAGACCCAGCTTCTAAAATGGTTCTGTGGATGAATTTGTGATTTGGACGTCTGCATGCCCATTTGCAAATGTCTAAAACGCGAACAGCACTTTTAAAATAACCTCCACAGAGGGCCAGACCAGCCACTGGACAAACTAGGTAGTTGCCTAGGGCAGAGGCTTCTTGGGGGTGGCAGCAATGAGCAGGGCATTCAAAGGTAAACAACAGATTTTGACAGCCAGGGGTGGCATAAGGCTTAAGGTTTGCCTAGGAAGCCAACACCTTGAACCAACTCTTTAGCCGGCCCTGCCCCCAAAACATCCCCAGCATATGGATGCCTGGTCTCATTGAAAAGGGACCATTCTTGTGACATGTTTAGATTGGGGGAACATAACAGGTGTGCAGGTGATTTTCAACTGGATTTAACACTGTTTTGCTCCTTCCCCTCACAAAGCTACCTGCACACAAGCACAAAGTACATGTACATTGTGGCTATTAATTTTCAAAGGGAAAGAATGTGGGCTGCTAGCAATTGAAAATTTGCATTAAATATGTACGTTAAAAGCAACTGCCTGGTATGCCATTACCTGACCCATCTAAAAACTGTCCCTCTATGCCATCCACAAGAAGTAATGTTGGATTCAGTTTGGTCTGCCCTGCAGTCGATGCACCAAGTGTGTGCTGTGGCGTTCTGGTTAGTGGTGACTCTGCTCCCATATCGATTGGAGAGCGTGGAGAAAAGTTTGGAAGCCCAGCAAGGGTTGATTACTGTGCTTGATATGAAAGTCCAACGGGTTCAAGACCAGCAGTCGGTGTCCTCGCATGATAGATTGTTGTTCCAGCGGATTGAAAATCTGGAGAACGCCTACAGGTCCTTGAACATTAGTATTCTGAATTTTCCTCGAGTATCTGGTTCTCCAGTCAGGAACCTGTTTCACAAGTTCCTGAAAGACGTTTTTGGATATCCTGAGGCCGGCTTTCCACCTTTACAGAAGATTTATTATTTATCATCTGGACATGCTAAGGACTACTATGCTTCAGTTCCTGCTCCTAAGGCTGATGTTTCATTGGATTCTCTTGATCTTGGGAACTTGTATGCATTATTGGAACAGTCATCTGAAACAGTAGAGTCTAGAGTGACATTATTAGTTTCTTTTGTCTTCCTTCAAGATAGAGATACTTTTTTACATTTGTTTCTTAAGAAAACTGATATTGCCTTTATGGGGGGTAAGATTCAGATTTTTCTGGATGTGTCCCATTGGACACAAGTCTGAAGGAAGAAGTTTTTGGAGCTGCTCACTGAAGTGGTTGCACTAGGTGCAAAGTTCCAACTTAGATTTCCTTGTAAATGTATACTTCATTATGAAAATTCTGTATATCATTTCTTTGAGCCTTCTCAATTACATTTCTTTTTGGATGCTAAGAAATTGCAGGGCTGAGGCGAGATAGGGGGTTTCATTGGGGTCTTTTTATATATATGCTTTGCCGTACTGTTTTGTTTATTTTAGGTTTTATATATTTTTTTCCCTGCTCCTCTGGATTGTGATCCTTGGATCTCTCTAAATTGTGGTCTATTATATTTTTTATTTATTTATTTATTTATTTACATTCTCTTATATACCGCGCTATTCTGCATCAGTGCGGTTTACATTGAACATTTGAATATTTGTAGCCTTTTAGGGGGGGTTGTTTTTTCCTCTTATGAAATTTCCTTTGTATTATTGTGTTGACGGAATGTTTTCCCCTACTTCCAAGTTTGGCTTGGTTTAAGATTATAAAATTTGATAAATATAAAATTAAAAAAACAAAAAAAACTGTCCCTTAATGCATTTTGTCTAGTAATTACTGATGCTACATGTTTGCTGCTCTTCTGCCTTCCAAGGCCCCATCAGGTCCTGTAGTAAGTCAGAATGTCACATGCAGACAAATCTGGCAGACACCAACTATTTATATTTATTTAAATACTGTTTATGCAATGGCAGGCTCCTGGCACAGATACGTGCCAGATCAACATTAGCAAAAACTGCTAGTTTCTGCGAGTCCCTGTCATACAATATTTATGACTGATGTTACATAAAACAAATATGGTCCTGTGCAGATGCCAGGCAAGAGCTTGAAAAGCAATAATGATTGCAAGCATGCTAGAGAGATGTGTAATATTATGGTTAGGAATTTCTCTTCAGAGATAAACTGCTCAAAGAATGAAGGAGCCTACCGCACAGAGTCACTGAAGGAGGGAAAGCAGCAGAGAAAGTGGGAGAACTCTTTGCATTCAAGTTCAGATCTTCTCCACCACTGAACACAGTCTGTGTCTTGGTTAATGCTACTGTAAATGGGTCCTATTAATCAAAGTTCCCACTAAGTAGCTTGAAGCTGCGCAGGAGTCATCCAGCAGAAATTCTACTTGCATTGCAACTCTCTACCAGCAGGAATGTCTTGATGTTTTGCAGTCTGGTTAGTGGTGATATTCAACCACTGACCGGATTGCAAAACTACAAAACATTAGTACAGACTTTCACCTATCCTAACTTTATGTGGTTAGTGGCGGAAAATCGTTGTTAACCGCATAGCTGCCGGTGCTGCCCCTGCTTCACTCACAGAAAGCCCTATCGCTATCCAGAGAGCACCGGAGCATTTAACCTGGTTAGTGGAGGATATCCCCATGAGCAGCATTTATGGGGTTTGCAAGTCTCCAAATTGCATAAATACCTTTGAATAAGCTCCCCATTATTTCTTCTTCCCTGAATACTTTGGAACATTTCAAGCAATGAAACCCACAGATACATGCTGCTTGGTGGCAGCAAATCTCGGTCTGGGATACTGACTTTTATAAGTCCAAGCAGCAGTATAAAGAGGATGGTTCTCGAAAGCCACCTAGAGGCTCCAAGAGCCATCAGAATTCCCTTCAAGGAGGTTAGCAGGGATACGGAATAAGAAGTAGTGCCTGCAAGAATCCTCAGGGTTCAGACACTTTTTGGATGACCCCACCACAGCCGTAGCATTATGAAAACCTATCAAGCATGAACAGGTCCATTGCATGATAGCTGTGCCATGCAAAGCAAAGTCGCACCAATGCTATTTATTCAGCTGACCTTTGAAATGATTGATATGAACTGAATACATCAGGATTCAATGACTAATAGAAAAATGACTTTTTTCTGTGAGTTTCAAGATGGCGGATCTTAGGCACAGCGTTTAGTGTCACTAGTGTTATGGGTAAGAGGAAGGTGAAGCTGGTGAAGAAACTCTCCAGTGCCCTGGCTACTAGTCTTGCCTTACACCTCCAGTTTTCACTGGTCCAACGGATTTATTCCTTCATAAGAACATAAGAATGCCATGCTGGGTCAGACCAAGGTCCATCAAGCCCAGTATCCTGTTTTCAACAGTGGCCAATCCAGGTCACAAGTACCTAGCAGTTTCCCAAAAAGACACACAGGTTCCATAATGCTTGTATTAGGGCAAACAGTGGATTACTCAGGTCCTGCACCCAGCCAATAAGTTTGGGAATAAACCTGACACTTTCAATGCTGGAGTCAGGAGATTCGGAATCTTACTCAGGCACAGAGACATCTTTGTCCCCCAAAGTTTGGAGTCCCCCAAAGCTTCCAGCAGTGTTTTATTCTCTGGAATGTCATCAAATGACTGACCCACCGGTAGGTGTGTGTGCAGCGCCTGGACAGGAGTTGACATCCGGAGTTGGCGTGGGTGTTGATCTTCCCCTGCGGGGTTCATCAGCTATGTGTGTTCAGGTACAGGGGTCTGGTGCTGAGGCGGCTGGAGGCAATGCAGCTTCATTAGCCAGTGGATTCTCTTCAAGGGTTTCCTGTTCTCGGTTCTCAGTCGTTGGCTTCCTTTTCACTGACTCGACTAGAGATTTCTACCTTGGAAACTATTTGGTCTGTTATATCGAAGTTGGGAGATACTCTTATTCCACAAATGCAGGTGTTGACGACTCAACTCCAAACTAGTCTGTCTGCTCTATCTAAAAATATCCTAAACTAAAGAAGAGTGACAATCAGCAAATTAATGAACTAACGCAAAAAAAAAAAAAAAATTTTAACAAACATATTTTTTGTCGGAAGATCGGCCATGAGGTTAAAAGCCATAAGGTTAGAAGCCTCTCGAAGCCGTTACTTCCATTTTAATTGGTTTTATTATAGTCCAATAAAATAAGCCCACTCAAGAGCCAAAATAAGGTGGTAAAAAAACCACAACTCGGTGCCACCTTTAGAACATCAATGTACATAGAGAAAGCAATTATTTGGAGACACTTTGACTTATCTGAACCGCCATTGATTGTTGATTAAAGTCCGTTTAAAACAACGCACAGTTCCAGACGTTCCAACAACTTTCTCAAACTCCGAAAAAAGACGAAGTAGGAATGATGACTTCCAAAAAGATGAAAATTGCAAAAGCAGTTATCCAAAAGTACACAGCACTGCGTTTTGGGCAAATTTACATTCCATGCCCTGTGTCAATGCTTAGTTGAACTGCCAAAAAAGAAAGCAACCAAACAGCACCTCCACCACTCCGAGACGCCGGCGCATGCTCATTACAGATCCGAGACTTGCAGGAAGGTTCAATCATTAAAAAACAAGCTAAGCCAATAGGCAAAAAACTGAGAGCCATAACTAGCTTGTACAGGCTGACAAAAAATACTGAGGCTCACCAAAAACATACTGTGGCAAACTTTTAAAGAATACTAATCCAATCCAGCTCTCTGTTAAGTCCCAATGGTTCAACGGTAGACCAAGTAAAAATCCATCTCTGTTCCAAAACTTGAAGTGATTGCTCACGGTCACCTCCCCTCGGATCTAAAAATATGGAAGAGATTGCTAGTATCCAGCGGTCTCTCCCAGAGGTGGACTCTAGGCTTCTATGTGTAGAGGGTTCCATTAATGCCTTTATTAAAGATATACTATTGGTGAAGTCTAAGACTAAACTCTTGGAAAACTGCACGATTTGCTAATTTGAGATTGATAAATTTCCCGAAGTCACCGTTATTCTCTTCTAGAGATATGTTCAAAAGCTATTTGGTTAATATTTTGGGAGTGCCTCTGGAGTCACATCCTCCATGGACTCACTCATATTATTTGCCTCCTGTTAAGAAAGACTCTGGCGGGGGCCAAACTGTTGGGTTGCCCCAGATGGATGTGTTAAATGTTTCTGTTAGATCGGAGTCTTCTGATGCAGACTCTGTTGTTCCTGCTACTTTGATTGTCACAGGGAGTGGATAACATGAGGAAAGATCTACAAAAGCTGGAAAAATGGTCTAATGCTTGGCAGTTAAGATTTAATGCTAAGAAGTGCAGTGTCATGCACTTGGGAAGCAGAAATCCAGGGGAAATGTATGCGATAGGGGGCGAAAGGTTGGTGTGCACGGACCAGGAGAAGGACCTTGGTGTGATTATTTCTGAGGATCTCAAGGTGGCAAAACAGTGAGACAAGGCAGTGGCAAAAGCAAGGAGGATGTTGGGTTGTATGTAACGAGGAATTACCAGCAGAAAGGAAGAGGTACCAATGCCACTGTATAAGTCACTGGTGAGGCCTCACTTGGAATACTGTGTTCAGTTTTGGAGACCACTCCGAACTGCCTTAAATACCACAGCAAGGATTATCCAGAAAACAAAAAAACGAGAACACATCACCCCTGTCCTAAGGGAGCTACACATACTCCCCCTCGAAGCAAGAACCAAATACAAAGCCGCCCTACTTACTCATAAAGCTCTCTACCAGACTCAGACCTCCCAGCTCCGCACACTACTACCCCGACAAGCCCACAACAGAACAACCAGACAAACCTCCAACAACTCCCTCATCATCCCCCATAAACGAACCAAATGCAATCAACGGACCTGCAACAGAGCCTTCGAACTATATGCCCCAACCCTCTGGAACTCGCTACCAAGTCACATCAGAAACAATGGAGACCCCTCATCATTCAGGAAACAACTAAAAACCGCCCTGTTCCAAGAATACCTCGGACCAGAAACAAGCACACACCACTGACCACCTCACAACCCCCCCCCCCCCCAGCTCACCTCCATGAGCATATGCTCTAAAAGACTGTAACGCAACATCTATGTCTATATCCCAAGTATTTGTTAAAATCATTAATGTTGGACACCTGGTGATAGCTCCCACCCCCCAAAGTAGATTGTTGTCCACCCCCCCCCTCTCAATGTTACACCGCTTTGACCCGGTGAAAGGCGGGATATAAATACAGTTAAATAAATAAATAAATAAATATCTTGCAAAGGATATAAAAAGACTGGAAACTGTTCAGAGGAAGGCAACCAAAATGATTTGGAGCCTGCGTGAGAAGCCTTATGAGAAGAGACTTGAAGACCTAAATACGTACACTCTGGAGGAGAGGAGGGACAGGGGAGATATGATTCAGACCCTTAAATACTTAAAGAGAAATAATGAACAAACAAACCTCTTCCAAAGACAGGGAAGCTGTAAAACTAGAGGGCATAACATGAAGCTGCCAGGGGGTAAATTGAAAGGCAACATCAGGAAATATGTTTTCACTGAAAGGGTGGTGAATGCTTGGAATGCCCTCTCGATGGAAGTTGTGGGGGCAAATACATTGACAGAATTCAAAATGGCATGGGACAGACACAGGGGATCCCTTTACAGCAACAGGATAAAATCAAAATAAACTTAACTAATTCGTCAACAAACAGGGGTGTCCTACATGGAGCGGTGGGTTCACCACTAAAACAAAGACATGGGGAGGGGTGGCCTGCACGGAGCGGCAGGTGCACCTATTCTTGCCATCTTACTGGGCAGACTAGATGGACCATACTGGTCTTTATCTGCCGTCATTTACTATGTTACTATCTCTGATTCTAAGAGGATGCTGAAGATATTTTAAAAGAATAGGAATATTCCATTTAAAGGGCTTATTATCCACATTTTTCCCGATCTAGCTAGGGAGACTCAGAGGAGGAAAAAAGAGTTCCTCTTTCTGAGGTCAGGGGTTTTGCAGCTGGGGGGCTTATTTTTCTTAAGTTTCCTTATAAACGTCTTGTGAAGGATCAGTCTGTAAGTTATATTTATTTTGAGCCTTCCCAGCTCCTTTCCTTTATTAATGCACAAAGGCTCATTGTTCCCCTGGTTACCGGCACTAATAATCCATAACATATATTGGTATTGGCTGGTTAATGTCTGGTGTTTTCCTTCACGTTAGGTTTAGTTATTACTGCCTAGTATCCAGAAGATAAAGGGTTTGATTCCCACTGGCACTCCTTGTGACCTTGGGCAAATCACTTTACCCTGCATTGCCTCGGAAGAAAAGGCCTGGCAATCTATTTCTGGTGATACATTGCCAAGAAAACCCAGAGGCAGCTGGGTCGCTAGGAGTCAGCACTGACTCAAAGGCATTAAAAAAAATGTATATAAAAGGGTATTTTCTTTTCCTTTTTTGTTCCTCCTAAAAAGTGCCTGTTAGAATATAACTGTAAACCGCTCTTATACACACAGTAACCATAAAACCATATTGTATATTTCTTGAACTTTTCTTTATTTCATGTACTCCTTACATTTCTGTACAAGATGTAATGCTTGGACGTATTGTAAATTCATAAATAATGAATGCTCGCCACCTGGAACGAAAGTCTCACGCCATCGCCTGCCAACCAGTAGCAGACCCATCACCAAGGAAAAGGAAGACGGCACCATGGTACTCCCCTGAACTACGAACATCACTCCGCCATGTAAGGTCACTCGAAAGACGATGGCGACAATCACGCTCCACCGCCGACCGGGAAACTTACACCCTACATCTGGAAAAACACTGTCTGGCAATCTCGGAGAGAATGAAGCAGTACCACGCGGAACACCTACAGCGCTCTCTGAACAAACCCCAGGACTTATTTAACTTGGTGAGATCCCTCACAAAAGAACCCTCCCCCACACAACTGAGCATGCCACAACCACAAGAGTTTGCGGACTACTTTCAGTCGAAAACCATCCAGTCTGACAAGACTATACCACCTACACCCTTGTACAGACCACGCCACCCAACCCCTCTAGCCACCTTCTCAACACCATCAGTGAGGGACATCGAGGACACCATTACTGCTATCAACATCACTACAGCCCCAAACGATTCTTGTCCAGCGTTCTGGATAAATACACTATGCAAGGAGTTCAGCCCCTTTCTGGCCAGACTCATAGACCTGTCCTTCTCGACGGGCGCTTTCCCACAAAGCTTGAAACAAACATCCATTAGACCGCTTCTAAAAAACAGCAAACTCGACCCCCAGAAGGTGGATTCCTATAGACCAATTTTGAGCATCCCCCTAATGGCCAAAATAATTGAAAAACTTGTCCAACATCAAATCCAACACCATATTGAGACCTCTGCCCCCCTCGACCCAAGCCAACACGGATTCAGGGAACAGCACGGAGTCGAGACGCTTCTGACCAATCTCTTCAGCACACTAACCACAGGGTTGGACAACATAAGACTGGGTTACGCCTTGATTTTCCTGGACATTGCCGCAGCTTTCGACTCCGTGGACCACAAACTGCTTTTAAGGCAGCTCGCAGAGAAGGGGATCCAGGACACGGCATTAAACTGGTACAGATCATACCTCACCGACAGATGGCAACACGTTCGCGCAGGCTCCAAGACCTCCAATCCATTCCAGCAAGAACAGAGTGTACCGCAGGGATCTTCGCTCTCTGCACTGTTATTCAACGTATATATGCAGCCCATCTGCGCATTCACCTGCGCTTTCAATGTCTCATGCCTCGTATACGCAGATGATGTGCTACTCTACATGCCATTTTCAACTGACCATCCAGATTTCTCACCCCTAACCACCTGCTTCGACGCAGTGACTGAGTGGCTCTACACACAAAACCTCAGAATAAAACTTAAAAAAAACGGAGGCGCTATTCATCTCCAGGAACCCAGCTTTTACCCTCCCTCCCCCCCTCCCCCCGGGTCACTAAAGGTGAGAGGAGCAGAGCTTCAAAGCAAACCCATGATCCGCTACCTAGGAGTCACCCTAGACCAACAGTTGGACATGAAGGCCCACGTAAACAATACTGTTAAAGCAATATACCACAAAATAAGGACGATCCGGCACCTTAGACCCCTGCCGGAGCTGGAGGATTTCTGGACAGTTTACCAAGCTTTAGTAATCCCCCACTTCGATTACGCCAATTCGATCCTACATGGACTCCCAAAAAGCACACTGAACCCATTGCAGCTCGCAATGAATGCAGCCGCCAGAATATTACATGGAGCCACCAGGAGGGACCATATAACTCCTATCCTGAAACACCTACATTGGCTGCCTGTCCACTGCAGGATCACATTCAAAATCCTGTTAATGACCTTCAAGGCCATCAACGGGCTCACCTCCACCTCCATCATGGACCTCATCCTCACCACCCCCCCAAACAGAATCAGAAGGTCAGCCGCTGCCAACACTCCGAACATCCCGAGCAAGATTACAAAGTGCTCGCAAGCAACACGAAACCGGGCCTTCGTGTACTATGCACCCTTATACTGGAACGCCCTCCTGCCCAACATCCGTTCCACAACCGAGCTCGCCCATTTCAGAAAGGCTCTAAAACACCACCTCCTTCTCCAGCACTAGTCCCATAATGGAGACGCTCAACACCCGTCCTCACACACCCATCAACACAACACCCTCGACCCAACAGCAACACGCAGCCCCAGCCCCGCCCACCAATGCCTCCAGACACATGATATGCAACTGCATATAGCGCACAATTTTGTAGATAGCACACAATTTTGTATATTGCATACAATTTATTGTAAATAATAATCAAGCAGTCATGTCACCGCTAATGCCTCCAGACACATGATATGCAACTGCATATAGCACAGAATTTTGTAGATAGCATACAATTTGTTGTAAATAGTCATCAAGCAGTCATGTCGTCGCCTGCTCCCACTGGCCCGACTGTCTCTCCTGTATATAGTCGCTTAACTGAGTAGCCTGTACATAGTCTCCCCAGTTAGCCAAGTTGTAAACCCTGTTCCTTGTAAGTACAGTGCGGACACCGCCTGCACTGCAAAAATTTGTTTTAACTGTAAACCGAGCTGATTTTAAAGAGCGCAGTATAGAAAAACCTCAAATAAATAAAATAAATATTTTTTTTTTTCATTTTTGGGGCAACATTATAACAGGGCACCTAGATGAAATGCAGAGGAAAGCACCTATTTTATACAGGCACATAGGGTGGTTAGTGGACTGAAAATCACCACTAACCTGATAACTGTGGGGATCACACTTGTTCCACTCTAAGACAGTACCAGTGCTAATTGAATAGTGTTGGGACAATTTTCCATGATTTTCAGTGACATTACCTACATAATACCACTGAAAATGAAGTGATGGCACCAGTCAGCATCACTTATCTGCTACTTTGAAAAACGTCTTTGAATACAAAGTTAGTAGATAGGCCCCATTGAGAATGGGGTAATTTTATAGCAGGGCACCATGGATAGACACCTGCCAAGATGCCCACTTAATGTCCTTTTTTATAAAGATAACTAGACACCCTGAATGCAGGCATGATCACGTACACCTGCCTGCATTAGTAAATGAAGCCCTGAAATTATAAACAGGGCTTCTGTTCTTAGGTGCTTATAAATGGTAAATTTAGGGATTTATTTTCCAGATAGGCTCCAGGTGTTCTTTGAGAGTACAAAAACTCAGGGGCCCTTTTACTATAGGTTAACGCAGCTTAATGAAGTTGGTGTGAAATAAAAGGGCTATGGGCACTTAATGCACATTAAAACCTTTAGTAAAAGGGCCCCTATGTGTTTACTGGTGTCAAAGACATAGGTATCGGAAAGGGGTGTGCCACATGGGCCCTGGCCCCACCAAAAATTGCGGCATGGCAGGCAGCAGGCTGCCTGCTGGGATCCCAAATACCCCACGGGCAGAAGAAGAGAAGCCACAATCACTGCAAAGACCCTTCCTATTTGTCTGCGGGAGACTGGATCCCCACAGGCAGACCAGGAAGTGGGACAGAGTTTGGGGTGGTACTTGGAACCCTCCCTTCTACCACTCCTGATCAAAGTGAAGGTGCCATTGCTGGGTGCCGTTTCTGGTGGAATCGATTATATACATTTGCACAGCTGAAGAGACATCTGCACAGGAAAGGCACTAAAATGGGCACATGTGGGGGTAAGAGAGAACACTAGGAGAAATGTTTTGCTTTCCAGTGTTTATGCAATAAACGCCTGTTTTATTTTTCTGTACCAGATGTGTTCAGATGTGTTTATCATTTAAATTGTAAAATCAGAAACCCTACCCTTTAATTTCTCCTGAAAAGGGGCCTCACCTATCAAGTATACCTGAATTTGTACCTTGCCATAAGTGTGGATTTGGGAAGATGAGTAGTGTGACAGGGAATTGTAGAAAGGACATGAAGAGGCGAGTCCCTGCGTCTATCTCAAGACCTGCAGAATTAGACCAGTATTTTACAAGAGGTTTTGCTAAACGTAGAGCCCTTGTAAAATAGCTGCAGGATTGCACAGATACAGTATGCCCCTGCATGTCTGGCTGTACAGCATCAGCTCCATTTTGAAGAGGGACCTCATAGAGAATAGGAGGGAGTTGGCCTCGCTCCTGCTCTTGCTGACCACCATTGCTCTGGTAAGCCCAAAGATGGTCATCATGTCTACAAAAAGCAGGTTGTGCAATGGCACTGAAACATGTATTTCAATCTACATATTTGAATGCTGCTTTTTGGATGTGGGGATGCTTCTAAAGTAATCCCCGAAAAATAACATCTAAATTCAAATCCAAAAATCATCAGATTCATTCTCAAATACTATTTTTGAAGGGTTGTTTTTCTAAGTCAATTAGCAATTCAAACCAACAAAATTACAGCATTCTCATTTGGTCTTATCTTTCGATGATGTAACTGTTTCACATTGATTTCTGTCTCATTATCTTTTATTTACCATAAATTGTTCTTGGCAGGTTGATGTCCTTTGTTTTTTTTTTCTCCCAAATGCAATCAAATTTAGATTACAAGAAAAGTCTATAATACCAGTATGGCTCCTTTTTCTCATTCTGATATATTTTTTTTAATTTTTGAGACAAGGTGTTTTTGCATCACTCCTTAATTAACATTTTCCACCAGTTATGTAAATTGGTACTCTGTCATGACTGTCCTTACAATTAATCTATAGAGAGAGCCCACGACCCATGCAAAGCATTAGTAGAAGAGTGCCTTACAAGGACATTATGAAAAATAGGAGACATGGCCATAGTCATGCATTTTATTCTCCCCAAAGGGGTAAAATATCAAAAGCAAAGCATGGAAGGGGATGAAAGGAAAGAGATTCAAGAATAGGACAAGAGGAAGCAATCGCACCAAGAAACAGTCTAAGATGTTTTGAAGATTTTAGCTTGTACTTTTGCTCAATATCCTGCTTGAAAATGAATAATATTCCAAATATTTGTTTTCTCTGGGATTGGCAAAAATAGCATCAGTTAAATTAATAACTGACATCACTACTATCTAACATTATCCTACATGAAGAAGTGTCAATGAAAAGTGATATAACAAAGCAGTCAGGTAAGTCACCCTTGCACTCAATGGATCCCTAGATCATAACATCTAGAAACTGGAAGAGTATGACAGTAGATGGGCAACAACTCCACAGACCCCTGAAGGGATAATTGCCATAGAGGTATGTCTGTGTATGGCCGCACTCTGCAGAAGTATGATCCACTAATGGCACAGAAGATGAACATGTGGGCTGCGTGGAAGAAGAGTGAGTATCAAAGTTCAGCATAACAGAATAAAGCCGGAGGGAATCAGGCTCTGGGCAGGAGTGTGCAGAGAATGGCCTCATGGCAAGAAAGGATAAGTCTGGCTCTAAACAAACAGGCCAGAACAAGTTGAACAAACCAGTGAATACAGATACTCAGTAGCCTTGAAGATTACAGATAGTGCCAGATGCAACGAGTGACTCCTGGAACAAAGGAAATAACCAAGGACATAGAGTGTGGTCAGAAAACTCAGAATTAGCAAAAAGACTGTTGGTATGTTAATATGGGTGGGCCCTAGGGAAGAAGATATGCAAAACAGAAAAGAACCATTTGCGACTGGGGGCTATAAAAGGTGATAGCAATGTAAGCAGGGGCAGCCTTCCTTCACTCTGCACCTAAGGGGAAGGAATGCTGTCAGATTACCAGAACTTTGTTCAGATACTCTTGTATTACTGCAGACTTGTTTGCTTCTTTGTGTACAAATATAGATTTGCATTACACATGAGTGTCTCTGTTCTGAGGTCCCGGGGTATTTGTAATTCTGATTGGATCTAAGAGGGCTGGACCCTACACCCCATGTCTTATAAACTTCTTTTTTATGTATCCGCTGTTCACATCTGTCAAAGACAGGACACTGGACTAGATGAACTTTTGGTCTAATCAAGTTTGGCAATTCTCATGTTCTTATCAGCTCATTAAGTTTTTACTTTTTGATTTACAGCTGAAAGAATCTTCTGTTCAAAAATGCATGGGATGTTAGAATCCCCATGCATCAAATGAGATTTTTTGGTTACCTCTTTTAGAAAAACTAGAGGCGCTGAAAAGAGTATACCTACTTTGGTTGCTGCAGATATAAGGTCCATAACATAAATAATTAATAGTTAAGTGAATCCATGCTTTACCAAAGGGATGGGATGAACAGTCTGGTGCACCAATGGGTGGCTATGTATATGATATACCCATAGAATTTTGGAGAGAGATAATGCGAGATAAGTAAAAGCCTTTTATCTGTAGAGATTATGGGTAAGAAAGAACTTCAAGATCCCTTTACTCTCTGAGAAGAATTATTTTCAGCTTTGCCTGTCATGGGTAACAAGTGAAAGCAGAAGCAAAAAGACACTCTTGGTGATGGAATCGTTAAGATACAGCACATTGTGATGAGATGGTAAGGAGCTTTCAGTAGGCCTGCTATCCTGGAAAGAAGTATCTATAGATGACCAGCTAGTAGAAGGGACAGATTGTGGCCAAAAATCAGCTTGAGCAAGAGGATCATCCTCCTTCCCACATAACCTTAATGATACATCCTCTATTGCTCCATGCTCTAGCCTCATTACTCCATGAACAATGCTTGTAAATAAACTGTAGCAACAGTACATCCCCTCCAAGTCTGCCATCTTTAAAGGTTACAGTTCTTCCTAGTCTGCTGGCCTGAAAATCACTGCACCTTTAAGAGGACAGACTCATAGAGGAACAACTGCTGCAGTCTGCTTACATCAATGATCCACTGGGGGGAAACTCGATCCCCTGACAGGGCAATCTCCCCAGCCAGTAATCATCTTTTTGATCCGACAAGAGTAGACTGAAGTGGAAAGTGTTCAGTACTAGCACAAGACATATATAACTATCTGGAGTCTGAAGATTTGTCAGGGACTGAGGTAAGCATTGCAAATGGTTTTCCTGGAAATACTGAACAACAACAGAAATGAACTAGAACACAAGAAGCTTATCTGGCCAATATATCATTGGATGAATTGCAAATGGGTTATAAATCTTTTCTTCAAACCAATGGATGACTCAAAGAGGCAGGTGGGAACAAATTAATCTGTGGTGGTGGTGGTAGTATCTTATTTATGGAGAATCAGAAGTGATACTATGTAGGGCCTTGAAGCATAGGCTTAGCATCCTTGGAAAGCAAACTTTTAGCCCCTCTCATGTCCAACTGAGAGCCAGAACTACAAACATCTATGTTACGAGATGTGCAAAGCACGTCAGAAAAGCCTTTTGCTTTCAGAATTTACGAAGTTTAAAGTTCTTTGTATTCAGCTCAGTACATAGCACTTAACTCAATGAAGAAAAGCAAAAATGCTTAACCGAGAGATGCACATTGCTCCACACAATGTTGATAATCTTATAAAGCATTTTTCACATTTAAAGCATGTTTTACACACAGAAATGACTCTAAAAGTTGCATGGACGAATACATAAGGGCAAGTACTCACACCATCAGGATTGCATGTTCTTATATGCGTACCCTGCAAATGCATTTCTGAAAGCAAAATTTGGGTGGCGGAGATAGGGTGGATTTGTGATATACTTGTATAGTTTATAAAATACCCGTGTACATCCATAGAATTCATGCACATATTTACACCTTCTTCAGAGTAGACAAATATTAGTGCAAGAGCATTTGAGTGCTATTGGGAATAGTTCTGAAAGCTTATTTCATAAGGGCACATAGGCACCTATGTTGCATTAATAAAGGGGGCATAGTCAGTGATGGCAGCTAGGGAAGATAAGACATCTAGCCACTGCTTCTTAATTAAAACTAGATATTCAGCACTGGATAATGGGAGCAAAACAAATCTGACCACATCACTCCAATATTGAAACAACTACATTGGCTACCATTAAACTGAATCAGATACAAAACAATAATAATCATATTCAAAGTCATCTACAACCCATCTGCTCCATGCCTAAAATCAACCATACAAGAAGTCAAAAAGACGAGAGACAAAAGGAAATGCATTTATTTAACTGTATTTATATCCCGCTTTTCACCGGGTCAAAGAGGTTTAACAACAAAGGGGGGGGGGGGACGGACTGTAATCAATTCTTAGGATGGAGGGGCCATCACCGGGGAGGCCAACATTAATGATCTGAACAGACAGTAAGGACTTAGACAATGGACATAGGTCTCTTAGTAGGTAGACCAGTGGGTATGTTAGAAGGTCTGGAGGGGTAGTCAGTGATGGATGTTTGTTTCTGGTCCGAGGTATTCCTGGAACAGGATGGTTTTTAGTTATTTCCTGAATGTTGAAGGATCTTCGTTGTTTCTGATTTGACTTGGTAGGGAGTTCCAGAGGGATGGTGCGTATAGTTCAAATGCTCTGTTGCAGGTCCGTTGATTGTATTTAGTTCGTTCGTGGGGGATGGTGAGGGTGTTGCTGGTGGTTTGTCTGGTTGTTCTGTTGTGGGTGGGTTGGGGCAGTAGAGTGCGGAGCTGGGAAGTCTGCGTTTGATAGAGGGTTTTGTGGATAAGTAGGGTAGATTTGTATTTGATTCTTGCTTCAAAAGGGAGTATGTGCAGTTCTCTCAGGACTGGGGTAATGTGATCTTGTTTATTTGCTTTCTGGATAATACTTGCTGTGGTATTTAAGGCAGTTCGTAGTGGGTTGGTGTGGGTGGCGGGTAGTCCGTGATAGATTATATTGCAGTAGTCCAGGTGAGGGAGCGTCATAGCTTGCATGACTGTCCTGAAGTCCTGTGGATCAATGAGAGGCCTGAGGCATTGTACTGTTTTTGCCTTGTGGAATATTATTCCGGTAGTCTTTTTGATTTGTTGCTTGAGTGTAAGCGCTTGGTCTATGATGATTCCCAGGTATTTTATGTTGAATCTGTATTTGTGTGGTTCCTAAGTTGAGGTGTAGGGGTGGTGTGACGTTTGGGTCCTTGGTTACTATGAGGGCTTCTGTTTTTTTATGTTGATGGATAGGTTGTTCTTTTGTAGCCAGCTGGAGACTTCTATGAAGCAGTCTGATAGGTGATTGTTTATTGGGTTAGTGGTTGTGATCAGTCCATAGAGCATTATGTCTTCTGCGTAGATGTGGTAGTTGATGTTATGAGCATGTATGATCGAGCAGAGTGGTTGCAGGTAGATGTTGAAGAGCATGGCGGATAGTGTGGATCCTTGAGGTACTCCTTGGTGTTGTTGAAAGGGGGGGGGGAGGTTGCTATGCTTGTGCAGATCAGTTGTTGTCTGTTGGTCAGGTAGGAGTGGAACTATTGAAGTACGACACTTTTGATGCCAATTTCTTGGAGTCTGTGTAGGAGGATGTTGTGGGAGATGGTGTCAAAGGCTGCGGATATGTCCAGGAAGAGCATAGCATATCCAGAGTGCTTGGTCTGTGTGCCCTTGATGAGGGTGTTCATTAGTGATGTCATGAGGGTCTCGACTCCGTGGAATGGATGGAAACCATGTTGTTGCGGGTCCAGTATATTGTTGGTATCTAGGTGGTCTTGAAGTTGTTGTTAAACTATCTTCTCAATGATTTTGGCGGTGAATGGAAGACTTGCTATAGGCCTGAAGGAGGCAGGGTCAAGGGGGTCCAAGTTGTGTTTTTTTTTGGGGGGGGGGGTTTGTTTTTTTAGAGTTAGGCGGATGATGGAGGTTTTTTTTTTTTATTAACTTTATTTATAAACACCAGCATACAAGAGATCAACTATAAAGCAAACAACTCCAAGCTGGGTGGATTCTGATCCCAGCTCAGAGACAAATAAGGATACAGGTGTAAATTTTTTAAGGATATCCACCCCCACCCATTCCCACCCTCCCCTCCCTCCCCATAGTCACCATCCCGCCCACCAAAGTTACCCTCGGGAGTGCACTACCCTCTCTACATCGAGACCACCTCGATATACTACATTAGTGACCTAATTGTAACACTTCGTTTCGAATACTAGGGCTAAGATTATGAATGTATGGGTCCCATAGCCTCTGAAAGACCGGCCACAGTCGATGACTGCCCCGGGCACACCGACATTCCAAATGCATCAAGTGGTGAAAGCTATTCCGCCACTCCCAGAAGGAGGGCGGGTGAGGATCCCGCCATCCTCGTAAGAGGGGGCCCTTGCCCACCAGGCATGCCTTCCTCACCAGCAGTCGTTCCCATTTCCCTTTGGGCTGTAGGGGGCGTAGATCATCCAGCACCACTAGGGAACTATCCCAACACACCTGTTGCCCCAGAAGCTCAGATAGATAGGAACTAATTTTTGCCCAGTATGGCCGTATGCGTCTACACCCCCACCACATATGTAAGAGATTCGCCAAGGGTTCGGAGCACCGCGGGCAACTCCCATCGGCCGTAATATGGCTGCGGAAGGCCCGTCGGGGGGAAAAATGCGCCCTTGTGATGCATTTAAATTGTATTTCTCTCCAACGGACCCCCACCGCCAGATCTGTAATTTGCTGCAGGGCATGGAGGACCGCGCCAGGTTGGATCTCACACCCCATCTCCAGGGCCCAGTCTCTCTCTACCCTGCTGTAGTCTGGGACCGGCCTATATTGCGCCACTCTATTTTTCAGCACTTTTATAGAAGGCGCAGCTTCACCCCCCAAATCAAAGAATTCTATAATCTGTGCCGAGCGCTCCTCCCGGAGCTCCTGCTCCGGTAGCGAGGCCACGTAATGAGAAATCTGTAGATATGCAAAGAAAAGACCAGGCCGCAACTCATATTCCCTACAGAGGGACGGAAATGACTTGCATTTCCCCGAGAGTTGAACTACATGTCCTATGTTACTAATGCCTCTCAGAGCCCAATCCCGAAACATCCCATTATCAGACCCAGGGGAAAACTGCACGTTGCCTAGAATAGGCAGCCAGCTCGATGCCTTCCAATTTCTGCCCCAGTACCTATTTAACTGCTTCCAGGTTCGTCGGACCGTTCCGAGTAGCACGCTATCCCCGACAGTCCCCCAACTGAGGTTGTTGTCGTGATGTAAGAGTGCCAACAGCGAGTTTGGGGCAGCGAGTGCCTCTTCCAGTGCGCGAGGCGTGTACACTTCAGTACCACCCAACCAATCCCCGAGGTGACGCGACTGACAGGCCTGGGCATAGGCCTCTAGATCGGGAAGCCCCAGGGCACCTTGTTTCCATGTTCCCACCAAACGGCCATATGGAATACGCGCTCGTGACCCCTTCCACATAAAATCCCGAAGAAGCCTTTCTATCCGCCTAAGGTCACGCTTCAACAGCCAAACTGGAAGGGTCTGCAGCCAATAGAGTATCCGCGGCAGGATGATCATCTTAATCGCCGCTATTCTCCCCGAAAGGGATAAGGGTAGGGGTCGCCATGCCTGTACTTGATCCCTCAATCTGTCCATAATCCACGTTATATTGCACCGATAGAGCTGAGAAGGTTGGCTAGTCAGCCGAATACCCAAATATTGAAAGTGCTCCTCCGCCCAGCGGAGTGGGAAATCCCCCAACCACCTGTTCTTAACCTGACCCGATACATCCAAGGCCTCAGATTTGCCGGTATTAATCCGTAAACCCGCAAACTGTCCAAAAGTCTGGAATTCCCTCAACAACAAGGGCAGAGATTCTCGGGGTTCGGACAGATGCACCAGCAGGTCGTCCGCAAATGCAGATAGCTTAAACTCATATGGGCCCATGCGGATTCCCTTGATCTCACGAGACTGCACCACCCGTCGTATAAAGGGGTCTAACGAAAGCACAAAAAGGAGTGGGGAGAGTGGGCAGCCCTGCCGAGTGCCACGCTGTAAGTTAAAAGCCTCCGATAATACCCCGTTACAGAGGATTGCAGCTGTAGGTTTAGCATAGAGGCCCTGAACCATATTACTAAAAGCCTGCCCAATCCCATAGCACGGCAGTAGATATTGAAGGTATTTCCAAGCTACTCTATCAAATGCTTTTTCCGCATCGAAGCTTACTAATAATGATGGTTGCTGTCTACCCTGCACCCATTCCAACGAGGCCAATATTTTACGAAGATTGCGCACTGAATATCGTTGCTGCACAAAGCCCACTTGCGACTCGTGTACCAACTGTCCCAGTACACCCGCCAGACGGTCCGCCAGAATTTTTGCCAATAGCTTAAGGTCAAAATTAAGCAGAGAAATGGGGCGGTAAGACGCCGCTTGTAGAGGATCTTTCCCTGGCTTGGGAAACAGGGTAATATAGGCGTGGTTAGCTCCCCATTGGAACTTGCCCTGTTCGGAGCGCTTACTGTGTAGAGCGACCAAGGTAGGGGAGATATGGTCAATGAGAATTTTGTAAAATTCCGCACCAAGCCCATCGGGTCCCGGCGTTTTATAACAACTCGCCTTGGCTATAACCGTTTGCACCTCTTGGACCGTAATTGGCTGATCAAGCAGTGCCTTCTCTGTCTCACTCACCTGAGGCAAGTCAAGAGCTTGCAGATATTCCTTCATCCTTGTGGGCGATCCTTCCTCTGCCGTATATAATCGCTGAAAGAAGGAACGAAACACTTGCGCGATCCGCGGGCTGTCTTTATATAGTAGCCCCTGATTATCTCGGAGTGCAGTGACCATTCTCGATCCCCGGGGACCCCGCAAGCAGCGGGCCAACAACTTGCCCGGTCTATCGCCATGGCGGTATAGTTGATAGCGGTAGTACATTACGGACTTCTTGGCCCGCTGATGTAGAAGTTCGTTTAAGGCTATTTGTGTCTCCCCGAGCTGTCTTTTAAGCTCGTCGCTCGGTTTACCCGCGTTCCTTCTTCGAAGCTTCGTCACGAGTTTCTCAAGGCGAAGAATTTGTTCAGCCTGAAGTCTCCGTTTCCTAGCCATATAGCCGATAATATCCCCCCGTAAGACAACCTTAGCTGTCTCCCATACCAGTTCAGGGTCATCTTGGTGCACTCTATGAACTGTTTCAAACTCCTGCCACCATCGGGTGAGGAATTGCCGAAATTGAATGTCCTTATAGAGCTCAAGCGGAAAGCGCCAAATCCGCGTTTTGGGGCTATCTCCATTCCACCTCATGTCTAGCCAGATTAGTGCATGATCCGAGATTTCTACTGGGCCTATTTGCGCCGTTTCAACTGTGGTAAACAAACCTTTAGTAATCAACAGATAATCGATACGTGCGCTCGAACCGTGTGCACGAGACTGGTGAGTGTAATCCCGTTCCTCTGGGTGTAGCAACCTCCAAGGATCCACCAGCCCCAGGCGAGCGCACATTCGACGCAGCGCCTTTGCCGTTTGTGTGCGTTCCCTATACCCCGTCACCGTGGAAGTATCCAAGGCGACATCCATCACGCCATTGAAGTCGCCCCCCAGTATCATTGGGAGCTCTGGTAATTGCTCAATTTTAGACGCTAGGCGATTATATAAAACGGAGTCTAATACATTGGGGCAATATAAGTTCCCTAAAATGATAGCCTGCCCCCCCAACATGCCCTGCAGCAAAATGAATCGTCCCGTGGGGTCCACAATGGTTTTTTGAGCCTCAAAGCGAACATTTTTATGTATAAGCACCACCACTCCGCCCTTCCTCCCCACGGCCGGGGCGCCCCACACCTGCCCAACCCATTCCCGGCAAAGCTTATTGTGCTCTTCGGCGGTCTGGTGGGTTTCTTGTAGAAAAGCCACATCAGCACGGTGTCTGGCTAAGGCCTGTAGAATTTTTGATCTCTTTATTGGGCTCCCCAAACCGCAGACATTCCAGGAAAGGATTTTCAGGTTACCTGATCATACAGAGGTTTCCCATCACCGTTAGTGCCTTTGTCTTGGAGGAGGCCCCCCCAGCCTGGAGCCCCCCACCTTAAAGACCATGCACTCCTCTTAGAAGGAATTTTTATATGTGGGATGTGACTATGTCCCCTCCCCTCCCGCCCTTCCCCTTCTCCCCCTCCCCAACCCCCTTCCATTCCCCCTTCTCTTCTTCTCCCCCTCCCTCCCTGTCATCGCTAACTATCTCTCTACCTTCTACGACCCCCTAGATGGACCGTAAAAGATCACCTCCCGGATTAGATGCGTCCGGCCCTCCCCGCCCATTGTCCCGATCGTAGAAAGGGGTAACTCTTAGTCCCCGACACCGATTTACTACAGGATTCCTAAAAGATCTGCCTTGTCTACCCACCCCGCCAACCGGGGCCCCTCCTGCATCAATTAGGGCCCCGAAGATGAACCATAGGGTGTCCCTCTGGGGTCTCCCACCCCCCCCCCCACCCTTGGGAGAGGGTCCCCAAAATCACAGAGCTGCGATAGCCCAGAAGGGATTAGTATCGTCCCCCCACGGGTCCCGCCGGCTCAATCTCTAATCCCCCCAGGGTACACCAGTCCCACACCACCCCTGTCATCTAACTGTATGACGGACAGCAGGCAGCCCCAGGCACACCCCCCACTAAACCCAGACCTGTCCCCCCAATAGTCAGGGTTCAGGAGCTCCGAGCAGATCTTCTACACCCCGAGGGGATCTCCGGCAGAGTTACTTAGGGGACTGCCTGCTATCCCAGTCTCTGCAATGGAACACTAGCTAGAGGCCTATCCCTCCCCCCCCTCCTCCCCCAGGATATAACAGTACAGGCTCGTCCCACCGCAGGAGTAGATGGTCAACGGGACCACATATAACCAACAGCAATGGGCGAAAACAGCAACATAAACATATTAAAAACACCAACTGTTCAGAGTCTTTGTACGGGGGAAGGCCAAGGCCCAACTTCGGGCATTCTCCGGTATTGGGGGCCCCCGACCACTCCCAATAGAAATTCGTCCGGGCCGGTAACAGCTGGCCAGTCCCCGAGCATTTCACACACTTCTACAGCTGCCGGCTCCGTTTCGCCTAGGGGCAGTTCCACGGAAGGCCATTGGCAGGATCGTTCCAATCTTTAAAAGAGATCCGCCCTGCTCAGGCCCATGCTGCAAACCGTCAGTCCTTCTGGCATAGGTGGGCACCTACCGGCTCCTGCAGCCTCTCAAATCCAGACCTTCAGTCCCCTCTCGCCAGCGTTTCAATGTATGGACCGGCATCCGCTGCAGAGTCAAAGGATCTATGGTTCCCAGCATGAAAGACATGCAGCCGAGCTGGATACTGTACGGAGAACTTGATTTTTAATGCAATTAGCTGTTGGCAAAAAGGAGCGTAAGCACGGCGCTTTTGACTGAGCGCCACCGAGTAGTCTTGTGCTATGCGAATTCGCATGTTGTCGTGTATCATCTCTCCCTTCTGCCTCGCGGCTTTAAGTATAGCTTCTTTTTGAGGGAAGTGTAGGAATTTAGCCAACACCACTCTAGGTCGCTGATCTCGAGGCTGGTTTGCACCTACTCGATGAGCTCGCTCAATGCATAGTTTCCCGCCCTCTGTGATGCCCTCCAGTAGCTGAGGAAGCAGAGTCTCCAGGTACCGGGCTAAATCTTTATCTGCGATCGTATTTGCAATGCCCAGCACCCTCAGATTATTTCGTCTGGAGCGATTCTCCAAGTCGTCCAGTTTCTGCTCATGGGATTGGATTTGTGTTTGCAGCCTCGTCAGCTTTTGCGTGAGGGCCTCTAGGCCATCCTCCGCCTTTCCTATGCGATCTTCCGCCTCTTGGATCCGACTTCCCAGAGCCCCGACAGCAACTTGCAGGGTATCCATTTTATCATGTAATGCGGTAAGTTGTGGGGAGAGTGCCTTTGCCACCGCTGCCGAAACCTCTTCCAGGAATCCCGGCGAGGTCGGCGATCTGGGTACAGGTACCGCTTCGGCCATTTTGGGTGCCGGAGTTCCACGTTCCTTTTCCCTCCGAACTGTTTTCACCGTTGCTGCCATCGCTCCCGGCAATCTCAGACACCCGATCTTACTAA
Source organism: Ichthyophis bannanicus (assembly GCA_033557465.1). Taxonomy (NCBI): domain Eukaryota; kingdom Metazoa; phylum Chordata; class Amphibia; order Gymnophiona; family Ichthyophiidae; genus Ichthyophis; species Ichthyophis bannanicus. Next base: position 94,512,198 of record CM066046.1, on the reverse strand, counting down.
TTGCTGCTAGCGTGCCCCAGTAAGTAGTGTCTGGGTCTTGTTTGCTTTTGTAAGCCGGTAATAAATTCACGGTTTGGGCCGAGGAAGACCGGAGCGCTAACAGGAGCAACCTGTTGCTCTCACCGCATCACCGGAAGTCTTGATGGAGGTTTTAAGGATGTCTGGCATGTGTCCTTGCCTGAGGGATTCATTAACAATGTGGGTTGGAGATGTGCTTATGTCCTCTTTGGATTTCTTTATCCATTCTGCAGGGCAGGGATCTAGTGGAGAGGTGGTAGTGTTTAGGCAGGAGATGGTGGATTCTATTTTTTCTTTGGTGACTGTTTTGAATGTGCTCCAGTCTGTGTCTATGGTAGTAGGGTGGGTTGTTGTCTCTGCATTTAGTTGTGGGTTGTGTGGTTGTTGAAGCTGTTTGTATTGGCGTGCTAGTAGTTCTGGTGGGTTGTTCGGTAGCTGGTTGGAGTGGTTGGGTGCTTTTGTTAGTTTCTTGACAATCTCGAAGAGCTCACGTGGTTTGTTTATTGAGGTGTTTATGATCTTCGTGTGGTAGGTCCTTTTTGCTTTATCAGTTTCTGTGTGGTAATCGTCTAGTTCACTCATGTATTTTGCTTTATCATCCTCTTTTTTGGTCTTTCTCCATTTTCTCTCTGCTCTTCTGAGTTGGGTCTTTAGTCTCCGTAGGTTGGGGGTGAACCATCGAGCTCTTGTTGAGGCCAGTCTGGTTTTGGTGCTGTTTGCTGTTGCACAAGATGCAGAGGAGATCGTAGTATTCCAGTTGTAGATTAGGTCATCGATATTGGTGGAGCTTGTTTGGAGTTTCCTGGTGCAAATACTACCTAAATCCTCTTTGATGAATGGTTTAAATCTTCTTGTATGTTGTTTGTTCTCTTTGACGCTGGTGTGCTGGTAGATGTGGGAGATGTTGATGAGATAGTGGTCTGACCATGGTACACATGTGATCTCTGGGTTTTTGTATGAGGTAGCGTTTTGGGAGTTCAGGAATATGAGGTCAAGTGTGTTCCCTTTTTCGTGTGTTGGTTCGTGTATCATCTGGGTCAAGTTCATTGCTTCCATAGCATTGATGAAGGCTTTGGCATATTTGTCTTGGAGTGATGGGAGGTTGAAGTCTCCGAGGATTAGTTGTTCTTTTGTGGAGATGGCGCTCTCTGATATGTGTTGTAATATGCCTGATAGGTCGTGCCTGGGGTGGGCGCTCGGTAGATTAGGCATATGGAGAGGTGCTTGTTGGTGAGGGTGAGTATGTCCTCTTCATTGGTTGTTTCTGAGGCATGGTTTCTGAGGTGGAGGTTGGCTTTCGCAATGATGGCTACTCCTCCTCCTCTGATGTGGGCTCGAGAGCAGTGATGAAGACTGTATCCATTTGGTGTTAGATGGTTCATGAGCACAGTGTCAGTGTATGTTAGCATGTTTCAGTTATGTATAGGATGTCAATCTTTTGGGTTGTGATCAGGTCTTGGAGCATGTGGTGTTTGTTTCTGACTGAACGAGCATTTATTAATGTGATGGAGAGAGGGTTGCTGTTTGGGGGATTGGGGGTGTGGATTGGTGTGGGTGATGTGTGGGTGCTACCCCATGTAGGGGGGGGGGGTTGTTGGTGTTTGTAGTTTGGATGGTTGTGGCACCTGGTGTGGGGTGGTTGGGAAGCGTGTCGGTAGTGGAGGGGTAAAGGGTTAGGAATAGTGCTAGGAAGTAAATTGGGGCTAGGAAGGGTGGCATGGTTTATAGGTGTACCTGTGAGTCCTGGGGCTGTGTTGGGCTGCTGCGTTGGTTTCCTTAGGGCGTTGGGTGCTCTTTTTCCTTTTTCTCGCTGTCTCGGGTGGGCAGAGGTTTCTGTGTTGGTGATGGTTTCTCTTGTATAGGTGCTTGAGTCTGGTTGTGTGAGCTGGTGGATGATGGCTGCTGTTGCTTGAAACTGTGGGCTGCCTGCTGTGTGTGGCTGTTTATTTGTAGTGCCCCACCTAAGGGCCATGCCAAAGGGCCCTCTGGCGAGGCCCTCAGGCATGGGTGCGCCCTCCGGGATGCCGGTTTTTCTGCCTCTCCCACTGCCCCGACTGGGCAGGAGCCTCTGAGAGGGAGGAATTCCCACTCAGGCGCTCAACCCGACGGGGGAGCTCTCATCGGCGGGTGCTATGTGATGGTGGTGGTCTGGTGGGTCCCTCTGCTCTTCTCCTCCGGGACGCCGGCTTTTCTGCCTCTCCCACTGCCCCGATTGGCCAGGAGCTTCTGAGCGGGAACATGCAAAACATGCTAGCCCTACCAGCTGAGTTGGTGAAAAGTAGCCAAATAATCCAGAAAAGGGCCTTCTCTATGTATGCCCCAGATCTCTGGTACACACTTTTCACAAAGCTAAGAAACATTACTGAACTCACAATATTCCACAAGGAACTAGAAACAAAGACTCTATTCCCACCCATACTGTATATAAGTTCATCACAAGATGTAATTTTATCTGACATATCTTAAGTTCTTTGTTCTATGTAAATCTCTGATTTATTGACTAAGCGGTATAGAAAAACAGTTAAATACATAAATAAAATTAATACAAACAAATCCAGGCTCCACCGCTGAACATCCGGGCTGCCTGGCCACAGATATGCCAGATAGTGCAAACTGGCTAAATTTAGGACAACTATTCACCTGCCCTAACTTTAGATATCCAGTTAGCAGGTGAATATCACCGCTAACCAGAATGGCTGTCACCACCCTGGGTTTTACATGGGAATTTTTTTGTGGTCTGTGAGAATATTCAGTGGCACTAACTGGTTAGTACTGCTGAATATTAATGCCCACATTTTAACTGGCTGGCAGGTCTGCTAACTAATACACTTTGAATATGTCCCATAAGAGCTGCTATATTGGCTCCATTAACTACTTCAGGTCAAATTTATATGGCAGGAATCCTAAAAGTAGCCAAATTTTATGCTGCTTATTCCCACTGCTAGCTTTTCCCAAGTCTACCTCAATAACAATGTATGGACTTTTCCTCCAGGAACTTGATGAAACCATTTTTAAACACAGCTACTCTAACTGAATTTACCACATTCTCTGGCATCAAATTCTAGAGCTTGATTGTGCATTGAGTGAAAAAATATTTTCTCCAATTTGCATTAAATCTGTACTGCTTAGTAAATTCAAGGAGTGTTCTAATTTTTGTACTTTATGAAAAAGTAAATAAACGATTTGCGTCCACCTGTTCCACTCCACTCAGGATTTCATATCTCACCTTAGTCATCTCTTCCCTAAGCTGCAGAGACCAAGCCTCATTAGCTTTATTTGAAATGTTACAGAGGAACCCTACTATGAAATTATTCCACACATCCTTATATGATGTTACCCCCACATGTGATTATGCTCCATCATATGTATGCATCAGGGATTTGCATCATGTGATCAATGTTTTTTAAAAGATGAAAGAGCCACAAACTCAGTGCCCTTCCTAAATGCAGAACCAATTCACATGGGCCACTTCACAATGGATTACATAAATGCCCATACTGAAGTGTTCTACGTTCTCCTACAACAGACATCGTCATTAATTCTGACCTACAAAACGGCCTCAGTCATTAGCAAAGCATACAGCAGCAAATCTTGAGAACAAGCTGATAATAATTTAGGGCACTTCATCAAAAAATAAGAACCCATGAAGAAATTAATGAAGAATTAATTGCTAAAGGGCATATGCTAATGCCATAGTCTAGCTTTACTTGATCACAAATACTTTTGCTTCCAAAACAAATGGCTAGACGTAGAATCTTTATTTAGAAATTCATGAATATGCTGGCCTAGAACCTGATTTAGCAAGCACTTCTTCCATTCTGTATTTATGGAAGAAACCCTTCATAAATCAGAACCATAATTTGCTCCAAATGACATGTTTTCCATAAAATTCATTGGTGCAAGCATAAGCATTTATCTAATTAAATAGCAAAAGGCAAACGAAGCTCCTGTTTAAAAGATGAATGTTAATTAGGAAATCTTACCTCAGAAGATGCTACACAAGTCAACGAGGCAGCCAACAAAAGCAATGTGGGAATCAGAGACAATGAATTCACAATATGCACTTATATGTATAGTACTACTGTATAAACGTGAAAATAAAATAAAATGTAGAACTAATATTGACTTTATCTGATTATGCAGAAGTAAAAGAATATATCCAATGGCATAGAAAGCACAGTTACTTACCTGTAACAGGTGATCTCTGAGAACAGCAGGAATAAGTCTTCACATATGGGTATCGTCGGTACTGACGGAGCCTGCGCGGGAACGCTCCCCAGCGTCCAGAAAGAAAACTTTTGGGAGCATCCCACAGCACCTGCGCGCTGCCTTCCCGCCTTTCCCAACCGCCTCTCTCCAGTTCGAGTTTTAAGCTGAGACAAAGAGAGAGAGAGAGGAAAGGAAAGATAGATAGAAAGATACAACTCCTAGGGGAGGTGGGTGGGTTGTGAAGACTTATTCCTGCTGTTCCCAGAGATCACCTGTTACAGGTAAGTAACTGTGCTATCTCCAGGAACAAGCAGGAATGAGTCTTCACATATGGGAACTCCCCAGCTAGAGATGCTAGGGAGATCTCCAAGGTTGTGAGTCCCTGAGAAGGGCTCTACCTGCCCCATGGATCTCGGGCATCCAACCAGGGATGGGGGGTAGGAGTTGATTAGGTATGGAACAGGTGTTTGAGAACAGCCTGACCAAACAAGGCATCCTGGCGGGAGTTCTTGTCCAAACAGTAATGGGCTGTAAAGGTATGAACCGAGGCCCAGGTGGCCGCTCGACAGATTTGGTTGATGGACACAGAGTTCAGATGAACCATAGAGGCTGCCATGGCCCTCACATTGTGAGCTGTGACATGGCCCTCCAGAGAAAGGTTCTTACTCTGGTAGGCAAAAGAAATACACTGAGCAATCCAATTGGAAAGAGTTCTCTTAGAGACTGGAAGTCCCAAATGAGAGGGATCAAAAGCAACAAAGTTGAGAGGACTTTCTATGTTGCTGTGTCCTTTGTAAGTAAAAAGCGAGCGCTCTCTTACAATCCAGGGTATGGAGATTCCTTTCTGCACTTGATGCATGAGGTCCTGGAAAAAAGACAGGTAAATACACCTCCTGGTTCAGATGAAAAGGTGAGACCACTTTAGGCATAAAGTGTGGATTAGTCCTGAGGACTACCTTGTCATAATGGAACTTTGTATAAGGAGGATTAGCCACCAAGGCTTGCAGCTCACTGATGCGGCGAGCTGAGGTGACTGCAATGAGAAAAGTAACCTTCCAGGAAAGAAATTTCAAGGAGGTAGTGGCTAAGGGTTCAAAGGGTGGCTTCATATGCTGGCCAAGAACCAGATTCAAGTCCCAGGCCACTGGAGGTGGTCTAATCGGAGGTTTAGTTAAAAGAAGGCCTCTCATGAATCTTGCAATAAGAGAATGAGAGGAAATAGGCTGTCCATTGAGAGGCTTAAGGGATGCTGCAATAGCACTCAAATGGACTCTTACTGAATTCGTTTTAAGGCCTGCATGGGATAAATGCAGCAAATACTCTAGTAAAGAATTCAGAGGTATTGCAAGAGGGTTAAAGACCCTTCTCTGCACACCAAATGGTAAACCTTTTCCATTTAAAAGCATAGGAACGTCTAGTGGAAGGCTTTCTGGAAGCATGAAGGATATCCTTCACCTGCTGAGAAAGATGCAAATCTTGAAGGTCTAGGCCTTCAGCAACCAGGCTCTGAGATGAAGAGACTGGGGATTTGGGTGCCACAACGTTCCCTCCTCCTGGGACAGGAGGTCTGGAGCACATCCCAAGTTCAGGGAGGGAGCTTGAGAGAGATGCAGAAGTAGAGGGTACCACACTTGGCGTGGCCAATGTGGTGCTATGAGGATCATAGACCCCTTGTCTCTCTGAAGTTTGAACAGTGTTTTGGGAATTAGAGGAATGGGTGGAAAGGCATAGAGGAAGTCTTGCCCCCAATGAAGGAGGAAGGCATCCCTGGCCTGAACTCCCTGACACGGAATCCTAGAACAGAACCGGGGAAGTTTGGCATTCCACGGACTTGCAAACAGGTCTATGTCCGGGGTTCCCCAAATTCGGAAGATCCTGGCTATCTGGTCCCCATGGAGGGACCATTTGTGTGGAAGCAGAACTCGACTGAGTCTGTCTGCCCAAGAGTTTTGAACCCCTGGAAAATACACTACCACGAAGAACATGGCTACTTGGTTGTCCGTGTGAATGAGGACTGTCTTGTAGATGAGCAGGGTGTGGAAGACTTTGAGAGCTAGAAGAATTGCTTTGAGCTCCAAGAGGTTGATATGTAGAGATGTCTCTTGTGGAGACCAGATGCCCTGGGTGGAGAGATCTTGTAGATGAGCTCCCCAACCCCTTGGAGAGGCATCTGTTGTAAGGGTTGCTTGGGGTAGTGACTGTTGAAAGGGGGACCCCCAGCAACAGATTTTGAGTGGACTTCCACCACTGGAGAGACCAGAAGAGGCAACTGGAGGTTGCTATCTTGTCTGACAGGCACCCTGATGCCTGGGTCCATTGGGTGGACAGAGTCCACTGAGCTGCCCTCATGTGAAGGCGAGCATAAGGAACCACATGCATGGTGGATGCCATGTGGCCTAACAGTTGTAACATTTCTCGAGCAGTTAAATGGGACTTTAACTGAATTTGTGAGGCTTACTGCACCAAGCGTAGGCAACGGGCCTGGGGAAGATAGGCCCTTGCAGTTGTGGTATCCAGGAAGGCCCCTATGAACTCTAATGACTGAGTAGGGGTGAGATGGGATTTTGGGATGTTTATTACAAGTCCCAGATACTGAAGAACACGCCTTGTGCAGGCTAGGGAAGTCTGGGCCCCTGACTGGGACGGAGCTCGGATGAGCCAGTCGTCCAGATATGGGAATACAAATATTCCTAGAGTGCGTAGAAATGCAGCTACTACTGTCATGCATTTTGTGAACACTCTTGGAGCAGAGGCCAGACCGAAAGGAAGCACTCTGTATTGGTAGTGCTTTCCTTGATAAAGGAACCGAAGGAACCTTCTGTGTGTTGGATGGATGAGGATATGGGTGTACGCATCCTTGAGATCTAGAGAACAAAGCCAATCCTGACTCTGAAGGTATGGAAGGAGAACACCGAGAGAAATCATCTTGAATTTCTCCTTGCATAGAAACTTGTTCAATTCCATGAGATCTAATATGGGTCTGTAGTCCCCTGTTTTCTTTGGGATAAGAAAATAGGGGGAGTAGAACCCTGAGCCCTGTTGAAGAAGGGGTACTTCTTCTATTGCCCTTTGGGCAAGAAGGGTAGCAATCTCCTGACCCAGAAGGTCGAGGAGAGATGTTGGAGAATTGAACTGTCTCACCATGGTGTGGGGAGGAAGGTTTAAGAAATGAAGCTTGTACCCCTCCCTTATGATGGAGAGGGTCCATTGCTCTGCTGTGACTTGTTCCCATCTGGGAGCAAAGTGGGCTAATCTTCCTGGAATGGTGAGAGGCTCTGGTTCTTCTAGAGCCAGAAAGGCTAAGTTCTCTAGATGTGAGTCAAAGGCCCTGACGAGGCTGAGGCTGTTGGGCCATAGCAGTCCTTTCAGCCTTAGGCTTGGCTTCTTTAGGTTGTTGCTGACGCTTTGCAGCAAAACGACCTGCAGAAGATGCCTGCTGACCATAAACAGGATAATATTTCCCCTTTTTGGGAAAGAAAGCCTTTTTGAATAACCTTTTTCTAACAGGAGCAGAAGTAGACTTTGAAAGTCTATCTAAGGCAGAATTCTCAGCATCCGAGTGGCCTTTGCTTGCCAATCCTTGCCTAAAAGGTTTTCACCTGTACAAGGACTATTTCGTAATCCATCCTGGACCCAGGGTTCCAAATCAGAAGCTTACAACCAAGCAACTCTGCGTGCACCTATGGCAATAGCCGAGGCTCTGCTGGCACACTCAAGAGTCAAAGGCTGCACGGTTGGAAAATTTGGAAACATCCTGGGCATGTTTAAGCCAGGTGAGAAACTCCTCCCTTTTATCTTCTGAGATAAAAGGAGATAAAGTTTGCAGATGATCTGTAACTTCCTTTAGAAACATCCCCATATAGAGACTATAGGAGTTGAGTCTGGCAGTAAGCATATTGGCCTGGAAAATTCTCCGGCCAAAAGCATCCAAGGTTCTGCATTCTCTTCCTGGAGGATTAGATGAGTGTCTTTTTGCACTCTTTATCTTCTTCATAGCAGACTCCACCACAATAGAGTGGTAAGGAAGCTGAGTCTTATGAAAGCCAGGGCAAGGAGGAACACGGTACATGGTGTCCAACCTGCGAGAATGAGGGGAGGTAGTGAGAGGTGTCTCCCATATGCCCAACATGTGATCATAAAGGATCTCATGAATTGGTAAAGTAGCTGCCTCTTTAGGAGCCTTAGGATATTGTAAAATATCCAATTTCTTGGCTCTAGGCTCTGGTTCAGGGGCCACTGAAATGGAGAGGCCCCTGGCCACTTCCCTAATGAAGTCTTGAAAAGACAAGTCTTCTGGAGGAGACATTCTTCTTTTTCGAGAAGAGGGCTCCTGAGGAGTACCGATGCTTCGACAGAAGCCTCTGATTCATCAGAGTCTTCCGAGGAATCGAAGTATCACCTGTCTGGATGCTCTTGCAGAGCCCGATACACGTACCGAGTGGTATCGACATCGGGAGTGATCGGTACCAATTTGGTACCGATGGGCATCACAGAACAGGGTACCGCTGCAGTCGACACCGAAGCCGATGTCGATGCAATCGGTGCCGGCACCGGAACCGATATCGGTGCCGGAACCGGTACCGACAATGGTGTTTGTTGCGGTACCGGAGGCGTCACAGCTTGTATGAATGCCGTAATGGCACGCTGCATGGTTAGAATATTCTGATCCATCGACGCAACCAATGTCTGGATGTCGGTACCAGTGGAAACCACCGGTACCCCAGAACATGGCAACAGGTGATCGGTTGAGGCCACGCCATCGATGTCAACCTGTGACCCCATAGATAAAGCTTTGGAAGCCGGAGCTTCCCGCCGGGGTAATTTTGCCAGTGCGGGATCCTCGAGAGCAAGCCCGGAGGCATCTCGATACTTAGAGGGAGATCTACCCTTCGAGGACCGGCTGGACTTATGTTTGGTTACCTGAGATCCATGGGAGGAAGAAGCAGCCCTGGAAGATGTCGATGCCACCGAAGCTGCATCAGAGGGAAACAGGGTACTGAGCTTGGCCGCTCGATTCTGTCGACCTCTTTTAGACATCATGGAACAGGACTCACAATCGGTGATGGAGTGGTCAGGGCCCAAACATTTTAGACACCAGTCATGGGTGTCGGTGATAGGAACACGACCTGCTGGCTCCCCGGAAAAGAAGAACTGGAGAGAGGCGGTTGGGAAAGGCGGGAAGGCAGCGCGCAGGTGCTGTGGGATGCTCCCAAAAGCTTTCTTTCTGGACGCTGGGGAGCGTTCCCGCGCAGGCTCCATCGGTACAGACGATAGCCATATGTGAAGACTCATTCCTGCTTGTTCCTGGAGATACTCCAGAAACTTTATAGCATTTGTCATATAGGGACATACTTACTAAAATACAGCAACAGAGCGCATTTTAGCACATGTTATCCATTGCCACAGACTCGTGGTAAATGCTACCGCATGCTAAAATCAGCCAGAGCAGTAAAGGTCCAGAAGCAAATCATGTGACAAAATGGCAGTGGTAACCCCTAGCAGTAGTCTCACAGCAAGTGTGCCCTGTGCGGTAAACGCAGGGTCAATGCTGGACACATCCCCTGCATTCATTGCACAGGCTTTCCTTACTGCACATTGTGTTTAGTAAAAGTGCCCCAGATTCATAAAAAGTTCTTTCATCCTAATTATTTCTAATACTACAGTTTTAACATCTCCCCTCATCAATAAATTAAAAATGGAGTGGAGGAGTAGCCTAATGGTTATAGCACTGGCTTGGGAACCAAGAGACCAGGGTTCAGTTTCCCCTGGAACTCCTTGTGGCCTTGGGCCAGTCACTTAACCTTCCATTGCCTCAGAAGAACCCAAGTTATCAATGTACCTGTTTAATGTACATTTCCAAGTTTAAGTTACAATGTCTAAAATGATAAAGCTGTATAAAAAACAGTTAAATAAAAACAAAGGCTAATTTTTTTTCTGTTTTATATACTTTGACTACCATCTAAAACAGGCCTGTTTTCCCCATTTCCTGCACTATGCAATTTTGTTCTGTTGTTAGATTGTCTTATTATACTGTTTAGATAAATGAGAAATACCCCAAATCACACACTGGGTTTAATGGATGTACAGTATTGTATTGATGCTTCTTTTAAGCAAGCCATTTCTCCCTCTTCCTGAGCTTCCAATTCAATTTAAAAAGACCCTATTGGGGTTTATTCAAAATGAGCTTCTGGACTTCATCTCCAGTATCCCCAGCCTTGAGCAGCACTATGAACAGAATCTGTCCTCATAAACCAAACCATGAATCTTCTGCATGACCTGGGCAGCAATACCACTCGGCCACTGGGGAAGCCCCAACATAGTCTAGTTTACGGTTTATTAAAATTTGATATACAACTCTTACTGGTTACCAGAGCAGTTTAGAAAAACAAAACTACTCCAAAATAAAATGAAAAATTAAAAACAGAAATAAAAGTGAAAACAAAACCACACTAAAAAAGAGAATGCTAGTCAATGATGGCAAAGCATAGGAGATGCAAGAGGGAGAGGACAATCAAGCAAGACAACGCAGCACTGTCGCCCGGCTGCAGCAGTCAGATGGAGATTCTGAAAGAGCATTCAAAGAGTAAGCTTTTACGATCACATTTGAACCACCACTGATGTCATGCATAGGCTTGTAAAGCGCAAGTCAGCTTTCCTAGTCCACTTAATTACTATTACCACTAGAAAGTCCTGATGCAGCCCCAACGGTTTCTTCTGGTGTGACTGGTGGCTCAGATACCGGCAAGCTGCGCTGTTCCTCGCCAGATAAGTGCTTAGTTTGTTTTTTTGATGGTTTTAAATGTATTTGGAAAAATTGAAAAAAAAAAACCCACTGACTTGCGCTTTACAAGCCTATGAACGACATCAGGGATGTTTCTTGTGAGTGGTTAGCTGGGTTAAATCCAAGTGGTTTATGCTATGCCACCCAGGGAGCCAGGGATGCATTTATGTAAATATGTACATATGTAAGTTATTGCTCCTCGCTACTAAAAGAACCCATTCCTGTGTGTTGTGCTTACCCTACAAATCAACATGTATATACTTCAAATTTTACTGTCCTGATTTGACAGTTTCCAATATGTAATCAAACCCGCTGCTGATCGCTGGAAGTAGCGGTATATAAATGTTTGCTAAATAGATAAATAAAATAAACATCTCTGCCTTGCCAAGAACCCCCGTCTGAGACTTTTCTTTTTACTCCCCATACTCTGGTAGCTTTTTTCATTGCTAGCCCTTGAGTAATGGGGGTTATGTTTTCAACCAGGACCCGCTTTGAGTATTTTCCTCCCTATTGTTGTTTAGCTGGAAAGAGGAGATGGCATTATCATCTATACTGGTGTAGTCTACAGGCCTCCAACTCAAACCGAAGAAATGGATAGAGACTTGATTGATATCGCAAAGTTGGCCATTAAGGGGGAAGTGATCATGCTGGGTGACTTTAATCTGGAGTATTCCTTCTGCAAATCTGGAAATAAGTAAAACAATTGTGGATACCTTCCAAGATGCATTGTTAAGACAAATGGTGATGGAACCAACTGGGGAAAGTTCGATGCTGGGTTTAGTACTCATCAACGGAAATAGGGCGTCGAATATTCAGGTGGGTGCCCATGTGAGCAGCAGTGATCATCACACAGTGTGGTTTGAGATAAAAATCAAGGCACAGTCCAATCACAGCAAGCTCAAAGTCCTAGACTTCATAAACACTGACTTCAGTAAAATGGCTAAGTGCCTGAAGGAGGAGTTGGCAGGGTGGGAGGAGGTAAGGGAATTGGAATTGCAGTAGGCTAAACTAAAGGAGGAAATAAAAGGGGCAACAGATATATATGTAAGGAAAGTAAATAAAAACAAGATGAAAAGGAAACCTATTTGGTTCTCCAAAGAAATAGCTGGACAAATTAAGACAAAAAACACAGCTTTCATAAAATTCAGAAGTTCACAAACAGAAGGACACAGAACAGAATACAGGATAAAGCTAAAAGAGATAAAAATAGAAATAAGGATAGCAAAAGCAAAGGCAGAAGAAGAGATGGCTAAAGATCTGAAGCGTGGAGACAAAAATTTTTCAGGTCTATTCAGGAAAAGAGGAAGATCAGAGGTAGAATCGCAAGACTCAAAAGTGCCAAGAACGCATTTGTGTAAAGTGACATTTAAAAAGCAAAAATGCCAAACAAATAATTCTGTTCTGTTTTTACTAAAGAAAATCCTGGAGAAGGACCACCTATGATTGACAAATATACAAATGGGAATGGAGTAGATACTACACCAGTTACAGAAGATGGTGTGTTTGAACAGCTTGCAAAACTGAAAATAGACAAGGCCATGGGACCGGATGGATACATCCCAGGATATTGAAAGAGCTCTGAGAGGTTCTTTCAGGGCTTTTAAAGGATGTTTTTAATAGATCCTTGGAGACAGGAGAGGTTCCACAGGACTGGAGAAGGGTTGATGTGGTACCTCTTCACAAAAATGGCAATAGGGAAAAAGTGACAAACTACAGGCCAGTAAGCCTTACCTCGGTGGCAGGAAAAGTAATGGAGGTGCTCCTGAAAGAGAGAATAGGGGACTTTCTTGAAACCAATACGTTGCATGATCCAAGGCAACATGGTTTTATCAAAGGATGATCATGCCAAATAAATCTGAGTGATTTGTTTCGCATCCGAGAATACTGAAGGAACTTGGGGACATTCTAGCAGCTCCACTGACTGACCTTTTCAATGCCTCTTTGGAGTTGGGAGTGGTGCCAGAAGAATGGAGAAAGATACATGTGGTCCCTTCACATAATAGTGGAAGTAAGGATGTGGTTGAAAACTACAGGTCAGTTAGTTTAACCTTGGTGGTGAGTAAATTATTGGAAATGCTGCGGACAGAGAAAATAGTGAGGTTTCTGGAGTCCAACGGATTACCGGATCCAAAGCAGCATGGACTCACCAGAGGCAGGTCTTGTCAGTCAAATTTGATTGATTTCTTTGACTGGGTGACCAGGGAGTTGGATCAAGGGAGAGCCCTATATGTGGTGTATTTCGATTTCAGTAAAGCATTTGTCACTGTTCCACATAGATGACTTATAAACAAACTGAGCACCCTAGGGATGGACCCTAAAGTTACTGCTTGGGTTAGAAATTGGTTGAGTGAGAGGCGACAAAGGGTACAGGTAAATGGAGTTCACTCCGTGGAGGAGAAGGTTACCAGGGGAGTGCTGCAGAGATCTGTCCTTGATCTGATTATTTTTAACATCTTTGTTAGTGATATTGCGGAAGGGCTGTCGGGTAAAATTTGCCTCTTTGTGGACCAAAATCTGCAACAGAGTATTCACCCAGGAAGATGTAGATAACATGAGGAGGGATCTAGCTAAGCTTGAAGAAAGGTCTAGAATTTGGCAGCTGAGATTTAATGCTAAAAAATGTCGGGCCATGCATTTGGGCTGCAACAATCCAAGGGAGTGGTACAGTATAGGGGGTGACGTACTTCTGTCCAAGAAACAAGAATGGAACCTACTGTAGGCGTTATTGTGTCTGACAATTTCAAAGTAGCTAAACAGGTAAAAAAGGAGTCGGCAAAAACTAGAAGGATGCTTGGGTACATAGGGAAAGGAATAGCCAGCAGAAGAAAGGAGGCGAGTGCTTCTGTATGTCTTTAGTGCGACCTCATTTGGAGTATTGTGTGCAATTCTGGAGACCGCACCTTCAAAAGGATATAAACAGATTGGAGTTGGTGCAGAGGGCGGCTACTAAAATGGTTAAAGGTCTTTGTTATAAAGCATATGAGGACAGATTTAAGGACCTTAATATGCATACTTTAGAGGAAAGGCAGGACAGAGTAGTTACTCACCTGTAACAGGTGTTCTCCAGGAGCAGCAGGAATCAGTCCTCACTTATGGGTGACGTCGCCGACGGAGCCCTCGCGGAGCAATTTCCCCAGCTTTCGCAGAAAGCCTTTGGGAATTGCAGCGCGCATGCGCGGTCCCCTTCCCGCCCAGGGATGCCATCTTGCTCAGTCTGATGACATAGCGGAAAGACAGCAAAAGTTAGCAAAAATATGCAATAAGAATGACTGCAACTCCAAGGGGAGGAGGGAGGGTAGTGAGGACTGATTCCTGCTGCTCCTGGAGAACACCTGTTACAGGTGAGTAACTACTCTTTCTCCAGGACCAAGCAGGAAGTCAGTCCTCACTTATGGGACTCCCAAGCTTAAGGCTACCGGAGACCTCAAGCCTAAAGAGCTCCCTCAAGCTCAACAGTACAGAGGGAAGGAATCTCCTCTGAATACGAATCCGGCCGGTAGCCCAACACTAGGGCCGGAGGGAGGAGTTGCCTAAACCTCAAAGAGGTGGTGGAGAACTGCCTGACCGAAAGCGCTGTCCCTGCGGGACTCCCTTTCAAGGCAGTAATGAGCCGCAAAGGACTGGCCTGAAGACCAAGTAGCAGCCCGGCAAATGTCTGCCAATGGAACAGAGCGGAGATGAGCCACAGACGCGGCCTTCGTCCTGACCCGATGAGCCGTGACACGACTTTCCAAGGAGAGGCCGGCTGCCCCGTAAGTCCAGGCGATACAGTCGGCTACCCAGGAGGACAGAGTACGCTTAGAGACAGGTACCCCCAACCGATTGGGGTCAAAAGATACGAAAAGCTGGATGGCCTTTCTATGCCCTCGCGTACGGTCAAGGTAGAAGGATAAGGCTCTTCTACAGTCCAGGGTGTGCAGCACAGTTTCTGCTCGGCTGGCGTGCGGCCTGGGAAAGAAGGTCGGAAGAACCACCTCCTGGTTGATGTGAAAGGGGGAGACTACCTTTGGAAGAAACTTGGGGTGGGTCCGCAGTACCACCTTATTCTTGTAGAACCTAGTGTACGGAGGCTCCGACACTAGGGCTTGTAGCTCACTCACGCGCCTTGCGGAAGTGAGGGCCACCAAGAAGAGAGTTTTCCAGGAGAGAAAACGGAGAGGGCAGGTAGCCATGGGCTCAAAAGGCGGACAGGTAAGCCTTTGCAGAACCACGTTGAGGTCCCAGTCAGGGGCTGGGGGGCGCAACGGAGGTTTAAGCAGAAGGAGACCTCTGAGGAAAGGCGCAACCAAGGGATGCGAGGAGAGAGGCCGGCCTTCGACCGGAGAATGATGTGCAGAGAGAGCACTGAGGTGGACTCTGACAGAGTTGGATTTGAGACCGAGATCGGAGAGGTGAAGCAAATATTGCAGCACCACCGATACTAAACAGGCGAAGGGGTCCTCAGATCGCTGAGAACACCAGACCGAGAAGCGACGCCATTTGAGGGCGTACGACTTCCGGGTGGAGGGACGCCGAGAAGCTAGGACGACGGCTTCCACCTCCGGGGCTAGCCGTAGCGGAGCTAGGACTACCCTTTCAGCAGCCAGGCCGTCAGGTATAGGGCCCGGAGGTTGGGGTGCAGAAGAGTGCCCCGATCCTGGGTCAGGAGGTCGGGCTGGAACCCCAGAGGAAGAGGGGTGTCCACCGCTAGCTGTAGTAGTAGAGGGAACCACGGCTGTCTCGGCCACCGAGGCGCCACCAGGATCACGGAGGCCCTGTCCTGGACAACTGCCAAGAGCACAGCCTCCGGGCTTCCCGACATAGAAGGAGGGAGCCCGTGCCCCCCTGTTTGTTCACGTAGAACATTGCAACCTGATTGTCCGTCTGTACCAGTACGGACTGGCCGAACGTCAGGTGAGAGAAGGCCCGCAGAGCTAGGCGGATCGCCCGGAGCTCCAGGAAGTTTATCTGCTGGGCGGCCTCCCAAGCGTCCAAAGGCCCTGCGTGCATGTCCCTCGACAGTGCGCCCCCCATCCCAGGAGGGAGGCATCTGTCGTGAGCACCCGGGACGGTGGGGGAGACTGAAAAGGCATGCCGAGCACTAGGTTGGGCAGGTGAAGCCACCAGCGCAGGGAGGAGACCAGATGGTCGGAAATCTGTATCAGGTCCGACAGCCTCCCTGTGGCCTGACGCCACTGAGTGCGAAGGCTCCACTGAGCAGGCCGCATATGTAGACGGGCGTTCGGAGTGACATGGACTGTGGAGGCCATGTGTCCGAGTAGCTGCAGGAACTGTCTGGCCGAGGCCGGCGACCTGCCACTGAACCTGCCGGCTAGAGCCGTGAGCCTGTTGGCCCTTTCCAGAGGCAAGAAGGCACGAGCCTACCGAGTGTCCAGCCGTGCCCCTATGAACTCGAGGTCCTGGGAGGGGAGCAAAGCGGACTTCTCGAAGTTTATGACGAAGCCCAAGTGCTGAAACAGGGCCACCGTACGCTGGGTGGCTTGGGCGACCCCTGGAGCAGACGATGCCCGGATGAGCCAATCGTCTAGGTATGGGAAGACGAAGAGGCCCTGAAGCCTTAGGAAGGCGGCTACCACCGCCAGGCACTTTGTGAACACCCTGGGAGCGGAGGACAGGCCAAAGGGCAGTACCCAGTACTGATAATGATTCCCCACCACCACAAACCTTAGGTATTGTCGGTGGTCCGGATGAATAAGGATGTGGGTATAAGCATCCTTTAGATCCAAGGAGCATAGCCAATCTCCCCGCTGAAGGTAGGGCAGCAGGGTTCCAAGGGTAAGCATCTTGAACTTTTCCCGCTGCAGGAACTTGTTGAGGTTGCGTAGGTCTAGAATGGGCCTGAGGCCTCCTGTTCTCTTTGGAAGGTGTTGGGGCACGGGCTCCACCGCCCGTTCCTGAAGCAGACTTTGCAGCTCCTGAAGGAGTAAGTCCCTATGCAGAGGGGGTCTCGGAGGCTCCCCTGGGAAGTAGGTGGGAGGCACCTGGTGAAAATGCAGGAGGTAGCCCTCTCGAAATACCTGCAATACCCAGGCCTCGGATGTTATGGCTGACCACCTGTGAGCAAAGTGGGTCAGCCGACCCCCCGTACCGGACGAAGGCCCCTGAGGGGGAGGGGCTATGCTGGCATAGTCAAAAACCCCCGCCCTGTTGGGCCGGGGCCTGCGTGGCGGATTTGGGGGCTTTCTGCTTCCGGGATCCGTTACCCTGTCCCCTAGGCCGCTGCCCCTGAAGAGGGGTTGTGGCCGGGTATGGTGGTTGGTGATGCGTATAAGCAAACACCTTCCTCGGGTAAAAGGGCTTTTTCCCCGAGCCCTTCTTCTTCTGTGAAGGGGTAGAGGACTTTCTAGAAAGGCGAGTCCTGGTGAGAGTCTCCGACTCGAGCTCCACCGCCTTTTTGGCCATGGGTTTGCCGAAGAGGTTTTCACCTCTGCAGGGGACATCAACCAACTTGTCCTGCACCCAGGGCTCGAGGTCGGAGGACTGAAGCCAAGCCTGGCGGCGAGCCCCGATGCCGGCTTCGGCTACTCGAGCCGAGGCCTCGAAGCCATCATAGGCCGCTCGAGAAATGAACTTCGAACACTCTCGAATCCCGGAGGACAAGGCTTGGAACCGCTGCAGGGGTTCCTCGGAGAGACCGGCAGAGAAACCCTGAAGTTCTTTCGCCAGGTCTCGGAGGTACATACCCATGTACAGCTGATATGTCTGGACCCGACAAGCAAGCATAGAGCCCTGGAAGCACTTCCTACCGAGGGCATCCAGGCTCCGGGCCTCCTTCCCCGGGGGCATCGAGGAGTGCATCTTTTGACTCTTAAGCCGATGCATGGCCAACTCCACCACCATGGAGTGGTGTGGAAGTTGCGCCTTCTGGAACCCGGGGCTCTTGCGGACTCGATACATGGAATCGATCCGCTTGCTCAACACTGGCGTCGAGGCTGGGCTCTCCCACATGCGGAAGAGAAGCCGCTCCAGCATCGGGGGAACCGGTACAGTGAAGGCCTCCCTCGGGGGGAAGTCGTATTGGAGGGCCTCGAGCTCTTCGGCTCGGGGCTCCTCCTCCGGATCCGCTGGGAAGGCCAAAGCCTTGGCCATATCCCTCACGAAATCGGAGAACCGGGTATCCTCCAGGGGGGGGGACCGCCTCCGAGGCTCCGACTCGGGCGAGTCGGAGGGGACGCACCGAGTCTGAAAAGAACCGGGTGACTCGTCCTCCTCCGTGTCCCAGCCCGACTCCTCCGAGGAGGAATCGCGCGGCTCCGCGCGGGCGAGGCCTGGGGACCGCCGCCCCAACGCCGAGGCCGGCGTCGAGGACCTCGGTCCCGAACGGGAAGCCGAGGGAGACCTAGGTCGAGGATCAACTCGAGCTCGTATGGACTCAAGGATCGGCTCGGCCTCCGGGGTCGACTCGAGCGTCGACGTCCCGGTGGTCTGGGCAGATGCACTGGTGAGGCCGGTGATCCATGCCCGCTGCTGGTCCATGAAGGCAGATATACTGCGCTCCAAGGTCGTCAGTCTGAGATCAAGCTCAGAGGACCCAGCAGCTGTCGACTCGGGCCCGACGTCGGCTCATCCGTGGGGGAGTCCAGGAGGACTATATCACTCACGTGTCCAGGCGACTCCACTCCGAGACGAGGAATCTTCGAAGGCCTCTCCTCCTCCGAGGGCCCGGGTTGTCGGACCGGGCTAAGCGACCTGGCCCTAGAAGGACCAGGCTTGCCGCCCGGTTCCACCCTCGCGGGCAGCTTCTCCCGCCGGTGCTTCCGGCTGGGGGAGCCCCGTTCAGAAGAACTCCTACGATGCTCCGAACCGGAGCCATGAGGTGTAGAGGCCTCTGACGAGGTCCGCGCGGAGTCAGAGAAGATCCGTTCCCTCTGCGACTGCCAACTCCGCAGCGCCTTTGAGGACATCTTGCCGCACGGGCCGCAGCTCATAGGGTCATGCTTGGCCCCAAGGCAGCGGAGGCAGCAGTCATGCGTGTCAGTAAGAGACATGAGCCTGACACAGCGATCACACTTTTTAAAACCGCTGGCAGCCATCGGGGGGAAAAGGGCCCCTGCAAGGTCGAAAGACCGCGCTGCCAGGGATGAAGGGAAAAGTGGCGGGAACGCCAGTTGGGAAAAAACAAAACGTAAACGGGCCCAATAGGGATATCGAGGCCCGGCAGGAAGAGGAACACACGAACCGAGAAAATTTTTTTTTAACGAAACATATCAAAGAAATCAACTTTTCAGCGGCGTTAACAGACATGTCTGTAGGGCTCCGCGGAAAAAAGAATACTGAGCAAGATGGCATCCCTGGGCGGGAAGGGGACCGCGCATGCGCGCTGCAATTCCCAAAGGCTTTCTGCGAAAGCTGGGGAAATTGCTCCGCGAGGGCTCCGTCGGCGACGTCACCCATAAGTGAGGACTGACTTCCTGCTTGGTCCTGGAGAAAGAGGTGATATGATACAGACATTTAAATACCTCTGTGGCATAAACGCACAGAAGGAGAGCCTCTTTCGATTGAAAGCAAACTCTGCTACAAGGGGACATAGGATGAGGGTGAAAGGGGATAGACTCAAGAGTAATATGCAGAAATATTTCTTTATGGAAAGAGTGGTAGATACGTAGAATAATCTCTCAGTGGAGTTGGCAGATATGAGGACAGTATCTAAATTCAAAAAAGCATGGGACAAACACAGAGGCTCTCTAAAGGAAAAAAGTGCACTCTTGTAGTGGGTGATATGGAAGGGCAAACTAGATAAGCCATGTGGACTTTCTGACATCATGTTTCTATGCTTCTCTGACTGGGTGACCAGAGAACTAGATCAAGGACATGCGATGGATGTGATCTACCTAGATTTCAGCAAAGCCTTTGATAGTGTTCCTCACAGGAGGCTTATTAATAAACTGAACAGCCTGGGGATGGGTCTCAAGTTGGTGAATTGGATCAGAAATTGGTTGACTGACAGACAACAGAAGGCGATGGTAAACGGAACACATTTGGATGAAAGGAAAGTGATTAGTGGCATGTCCCAGGGATCGGTCCAGGGACCGGTACTGCTCAATGTATTTGTGAGTGATAATGCTTGGTAGTTAAGATTTAATGTGAAGAAGTGCAGTGTCATGCACTTGGGATGCAGAAATCCAAGGGAATTGTATGCGATGGGTGGAGAGAGGTTGGTGTGCATGGACCAGGAGAAGAACCTTGGTGTGATTGTTTCTGAGGATCTCAACGTGGCGAAACAGTGCGACAAGGCAGGTTGCATACAGAAAGGAATTACCAACAGAAAGGAGGAGGTACTAATGCCACTGTACAAGTCGCTAATGAGGCCTCGCTTGGAATATTGTGTTCAGTTTTGGAGACCAAAGCGCGCAAAGTATATAGAAAGATTGGAAGCAGGTTCAGAAGAAGGGACCAAAATGATTTGGAGACTGCGCCAGAAGACGTATGAGAAGAGACTTGAAGACCTAAATATATACATGCTAGAGGAGAGAGGGGACAGGGGAGATATGATACAGATCTTTAACTACTTAAAGAGTATTAATGAACAAACCAACCTTTTTCAAAGACGGTGAAGCTGTAAAACTAGAGGGCATAACATGAAGCTGCAAGAGGGTAAACTGAAGAGCAACATCAGGAAATACTTTTTCACTGAAAGGGTGGTTGATGCTTGGAATGCCCTCCCAAGGGAAGTAGTGGGGGCAAATACAGTGACAGAATTCAAAATGGCATGGGACAGGCACAGTGGATCCCTTTATAGCAACAGGATAAAATCTAAATAAACTTAGCTATCTCTTATATCTCAACAAATAGGGATGACCTGCACGGAGCAGCAAGTGCACCTACTCATGCCATCTTGCTGGGCAGACTACATGGACCATGCTGGTCTTTATCTGCCATCATATGCTATGATACTATCAAGCATAAAGATAATCATTGGATCTCCTTTATGTGGCAGCTCTGTCTTTATATACTGACCCCACTGTTGACGTTCACTCAAAAAATTGAACCACAACTCTGAATTTCAAGACTTTTACGTGTTCATTTGAGATCCTTACTACAATATTAAGGGGGCTATTTTAGAAGTCTTAGTCACAATTTCCACATGAAAAATCAGGCTTTACACATGAAAACGGCAATTTTAAAAAGGGCTCAGTGTACAGATAGATGTCCTTATTACACAAAAATTGCAAGGAGCTGTGTTGATGGCATAGTTAGGGAGTGGCCTAGGGAGGTCCCAAATCTATGTGTATTCCCCAGTTCATAAAGGGAATGCAAGTGTACGACAGCAATTGTCTAGATCAAAATTTATAATTGCTCCTTGGCACGTAAAGGTTTTTAAAAAGCGTTCGTTTCACCTTTTACAGCCCAGATTAAGGTGGTTATTCTTCTTATTCTTCTGTTGTTTATTTCCCCCTCCAAATTAAAATAAGATAATGATAGCATGTATACATGTAGGCATGCAAGATGGCCAGCACTTACACATATAAGTTGTAAAATACTTACTTTCAAGTATAAGTATTGAATCTATATGTGGAAGTTGCAGTTTCCACCACTGATTTCTCTTATGTGTAGATTTGCAAAAATGACTCCTCTAGCTCCTTGTATCAGCAAATACAAGTGAACTCCTGCACTATTTTAGTCAAGGCTCCAACATTTAGTAGAGCCTTCTTTTTTAAAATACTACTGGTACTGGGTGCATCATGGCCTCGACATCTCAATTTTGATCTTACATACAATCTAAAATGTCTTTGTAAGTTTAGAGCTAGATTTACTGAAGGGTGTTATACCACGTTACAATACACTAACATGCATTAGTTCACACTACTTAACACAAGTTCCATTTTGTGCAATGGATCCATTTGCTAATAAGACAAATAAACCATATCAGTGGACTTCGGCAAACTGAGTACATACATGAGTTATGGCTAAAAAGGTTAGGGCTCTTTAACCTGGAAAAGAGATGGCTGAGGGGAGATATGATAGAAGTCTATAAATTAATAAACGGAGTGGAACGGGTAAACGTAGATCAATTGTTTACGTTATCAGAATATAGAAAGACTAGGGGACATGCAATGAAGCTACAGGGTAAACTATTTAAGACTAAGAAAAGAAAATATTTTTTCACTCAACATGTAATCAAATTCTGGAATTTGTTACCGGAGGATGTAGTAAAGGCTGTTAGTGTAGATGGATTTAAAAAAGGTTTGGACAAGTTCCTGGAGGAAAGGTCCATAAACCATTATTAAGAAGGGACCCAGGATATCAATGCGACCCAGTACAAGCATTGTGGAACCTGTGTCTTTTGGGGAAACTGCTAGGTACATATGACCTAGATTGGCCACTGTTGGAAACAGAATACTGGGCTTGATGAACCTTGGTCTGACCCAGTATGGCATATATTATGTTCTTATGTTCTTATGAGTTTAGATTGATATTTTCCAACCCTTTCCTGGAACTATGCCTAACCATTCTGATTTTCTAAATACCGACACTGAATATGCATGAGATGGTCATACACTGGATCTCTAATATATGCCTCTATAACTCATGCATATTCATTATAGATATACTGAATACAGATTGGCTATGTGTGCTGCCAGGTTTGGAGCCATTGCTCTAGATTTAGCTTTTAAAGACCTATTGTATAAAGCCTAGTTATTCACCTGTAACAGGTGTTCTCCGGGGACAGCAGGAATCAGTCCTCACATATGGGTGCTGACAGAACCCGTGCAGAAGCATCTCCCCAGCTTTCAAAGAAAGCCTTTGGGTGATGGACCACCAATGCGTAGTCCTCTTCTCGCCCAAGATTGGCATCTTGCCTCAGTCAAATGACATAGCTAAAATGGCCAAGGAAAAAATAAAATGAGCTAAAGAAGCAACTCCACGGGAAGAAGGGAAGGATGTGATGACTGGTTCCTGCTGTCCCTGGAGAACACCTGTTACAGGTGAGTACAGCAGAGTTACTTACCTGTAACAGGTGATCTCTGGGAACAGCAGGAATTAGTCTTCACATATGGGTACGTCGGTACCGACGGAGTCTGCGCGGGAACGCTCCCCAGCGTCCAATCAGAACGCTTTTGGGAGCATCCCAACACGCCTGCGTGCTGCCTTCCCGCCTTTCCCAACTGCCTCTCCTCAGTTAAGTTTTAAAGCTGAGACAAAGAGAGAGCGAGAGAAAGGGAAAGATAGAGATAGAGAGATACAACTCCTAGGGGAGGTGGGTGGGTTGTGAAGATTAATTCCTGCTGTTCCCAGAGATCACCTGTTACAGGTAAGTAACTGTGCTATCTCTAGGAACAAGCAGGAATAAGTCTTCACATATGGGGACTCCCCAAGCTAAGATGCCCGGAGGGAGTCCTAGCATGTTGCGAATCTAGAATGAGCCATGCTACTCCTCAGAACCTCAGGCATCCTGGGGATGGAGGGTAGGAGTTGAATTACAGAAAGGTGCTGTGGAACAGCTGGAGTAGAACAGGACTGTGGAACAGCTGGACTAGAACAGGACTTCTATAGAGGAAGACCCTGTGAGATGAAATTTAGTAGTAAAAATATTGAGTGCAATATTCTAATATGGACCTCCCTTGGTGGTATTGTAAAAAGTCTATTGAGGTTCATATGGATCTGTTAGAAGAGCCAGTAGAAGATCCTCAAGGAGTACCTCACTGTGAAGCAGAGGTAATAAACTGTAGAAAAAACAAGTGGTCAGAACCCTTCAGGGTGAGAAATAGCCCCAGGGGAAACTGGGGTAGTACAATGAGGTAGGGCTTCAGCGGTAAACGCAGAAGGTACTATTAGACAAAGCTTAAGCTCTTTTGGCCGAAGAACAGTACAATCCTAGGACCAAAAGGAAAATAAGTCTGTCCGATTTGGAATGACAATAGAAATAGTCCATGTAGGAGAGAAGCGGTATGGAAGACCCCTGTATCCAATAACAAAGTAAGGACAGACTTATGAAGCGTTACAGCTTTAGATTAACTGAAGATCCGCAATGTCTTTCCTAAATGAAGTCAATTAGGAAAGAAAAAGGTACATGGAGAGCTTCAGAGGTACCTAACCCTGAAAGGTTATGGTAAGAAAACATTTGCTAATTACCACAGGGAGTGGTTGTATGTGTAGAACCCTAAGCATGCAGGCACAGCATTGATAGGGGTAGTGCCCATCTGTCAGAGTCATATAGGAATATATGGATATATGAACCTAAACAGACAGATAGATAAGTACGTAGATACATATCTACCTAAAAGATATATCTCGATATATATATATATATATATATATATTTATAAATATATATACATATAGGAGTATATATGGATATATATATACAGAGATATACATGGGCAGAAGATACATATATATATAAACATGTAGACATATAGACACGTCTCCACGTATGTAGATGGAGACATGCCTATATAACTAGATCCCCATAGGAATATGGGGAGAGAGAAAGATTCATCTAATAGCAAGAAGGGTGATACCTGCTTGAATAGATGCATAGAGAATCTTCTTTCCCTGGTTATGATTGACAGAGTCAGAGGAATGGTCTCCCTGACAAGGAGGAGTCTAGATTCCTTTAAGAATTCGAGCTCTTGAATAACCAGGATGGCCTACGTGAAAAATGCAGAAGATAACTTGTCAGACGGCTGCCTGGGTGAGAATCTTCGCAGTCTTGGCAAGTGCATATATCTATATGATTTGCAAGGGATTGTGGGCAATGCAGTTCATTCACACCAGACACAGCTGCTCACAATAATTAGTTGTGCTTTTGGGTAAAGCCAATAAGATATTTATTTATGGGGTTATTTCTCCCAACACAGATATGCTTGGTAGCACATAAATCAGGTTACTTGCTTTCAGTGTTAAACTTGAAAAAACAAAATCAGGAAACAACATTTGAACTTGTCAGGCAATCAAAGCAAAAGAAATAAGACCTGGTTGGCAACAAACTGGTCTTTTCTGTAGGCTTTAGCTAATATTCTCTTAGCAATGTATCAAACAACAAACCAAAAGCTACAAAGAAAGAAAAAAACTGTTCTTTTCAGGTTAACTTCTTATATCTTCCCACATAGATTCAGAAGTGATTCTCTCCTAGCTCACAAGCAATTAGGTAAGGCTCAATTGCTAGCAGTTATCCAGCTGAAACCCCTTAGCTGGCTTGCTTTCTACTGCGTGGCTAAAAATCCTACTCAGGATTTTTTCTGAGTAGATTAAAGAACAAGTTTGTATTTCTTTGTGATGGTTGCTGTACTTTATAACAGAAAATCACCAAAGGAGTTTAGACAGAGAGCAGTCCATGTAAACAGATTCTTCATCTGCCATCACCCCCTCTTCTTCAACAAGCATGGGTTCAATATCATGGATTGGCACAGATGAATCTCCCAATGGAGCACTTTCAGGAGAATACTTGTTTCCCTGCTGTCTTTCAAGGTTATAGCTAGGGCATAGATCAGTGTTCATACCTGAGCTTCCATTGCTGTTAGAGTTCCTCTCTATATAGCCTGGCCAGTATGTAGTCCAGTTCTTATGTCCAGCCTTCCAATCCAGATCCCTGGACACTGGATCTCTCTTCACATACCTTCTGGCACGGGTCTTAGGGTCCCCTCCACGTGCAGCCGTCTCCCTCACAGGTACCGTCTGGAGATTCCTAGCTCTGAAGCACCATTCCTCTGGCTTTCCCCAGTCCAATGGTGTATGCTGGCCCTTGGAATGCCTCCCAGTATACGTACTGCTCTGGACTCTTCTAGACCTCTCAAAGGCTTTTCTCCTCTTTCTTCCAAAGGGTTTCTTTCCCTCTCTGTCCATCCGGTTTGGCTTCTGCTTATGATGATCCTCCTGATGATGAAGATGATCAAGCTCAAGCTGCCTCTCTGTAGAATAAACTCTACCTTTATTCTGCTTAGATGAGTGCTTCTCCCTAACACAGCGCAGCTGTGCTGAATCAGGCCCTGCCCTTTGAGATGAGTGCTTAGGGATTACCTCATAGCCCTTCTGACTGAACACACGTTTCCCCACTTCAGCTCCTCTAATGGCTGTTGGAAACCTGGTGCATTCTGGGACTGGTAGTCTTTTATGGGAAAATTCTGTTTTCTTATTTCTACCAGAACTGACAGGTTGCTTGTTCAGAGTCACTTCACCTTTTCTATAGCTCCTTCCTGAGCTATGATAAGCTTCCTTATCACAAACTTCAGTCTGCAGGCAGCAAGTCCAGATCTCTCTAGAACTCCAGTATGGTAAATGGATAGAAGACGCCAATGGAATAAGATATCATATTGACCC
The DNA here is from genome assembly GCA_033557465.1 of Ichthyophis bannanicus. NCBI lineage: Eukaryota > Metazoa > Chordata > Amphibia > Gymnophiona > Ichthyophiidae > Ichthyophis > Ichthyophis bannanicus. The sequence goes on along the minus strand of CM066046.1, from coordinate 94,485,929 downwards.
GCCTATGAGGGCAAGATGGGTATCATGCGTCCTTCAGTTGAAAATGAGCTTCCCATGAAGTATTGGGAAGGAAGCATATAAGGACGAGCTGCAACGAAAAGAAAACTATCCCTGGTGAGAAGTCCAAAGAAGATGTGGACCAAGCCAGGGAATTGGCCATTCTTTAGGTTTTCACATGATGTAAGGCCTATGTCCTTTGTTTTGAAAAGACTTTACATGAGATGGTAAGGGTAGGGAACACCTACCAGCCATGGGAGCATGACTGGGTGAACCCCTCCTAACCATCTGGGATTATCTGCTAGACAAGATACTGATGCTCTCTAGCAAGGGCCCATAGTGCAAAGCTACTCTGTAGAGTTGCAGAGAGCATGTTGCAGGTTGGTTAGAAGAAATAACTGGCTGCTTAAAGCCAGTAGGTAACAAACTATTCTGCCAAAAACAAGGGAATTGGAGATGGCGAAGAATAGAAGTCAAACCAACAAGCTTGTGATGATAGGGTTTCCAAAAAAGGTTGATAACCTGTTTTGGGTTTAATACCCAGGCCAGAAGGATTGCTAGTGGAGGATAAACCCTGGTTGTGTGGTGAACAGAACCAGTGGTTTAACCACTAGGAACTGCTGCATTTGCAGCAATTACCAGGGCAGTGGAAAAAAAATCCCTTTTTTTTTTCCCAGATTGGAAAAAGAAACAGACATAAGCAGGAGTGGTAAGACTTCCTTATTGTCTGATAAGCTGCCCTAAAGCAAGAATGTGAAAGGGGGAGACAACTCTGGAAAGGAAACCCCTTCCTGGAATAGGTAGAGAACCATAGGGGGTTACCAGTGTAATAGAACCACTCTTACAAACCGAATGTTGTAGTAAGAGGGCAGGTAAGACAGAGTTGAAGGAGACTCACGATGCAGTAAGTCTCTGAAAGGTAAGATGGTACATGCTAGTACAGGGAAAACTGTCTTATTGATAGTTGTTACACCTCTTTTTCCCAGTAGGAGGAAGAGGAGAAACCTGTTAACTATAGGCATGATCATCATAAAAACTCTTAGAGCAAAAAGAAAGGATGTCTGGTGAAAAGAGATCCATGAGAATTTAGGATGAAATTAGTGTAGATGCTTCAAGTGAAAAGAAGCAGACTACAAACTCTAACCCCCAAACAGGAGATGTAATAATAATCTATCAGAAACCCTGCGGCTGCTGGGTTTGCTGAACCTGTTGAGGTTGTGGTTTCTTTAGCCCGGTCTGATGTTTCCCCTGTCTGGGAACATCTGAATGATGGGTAGAAGATGGATAAAACATTTTCCCCTTAGGGGAACAAATTTTGTTAGGAAATTTAATACAAACTGGGAAAGAGGAAGGCGTAGACAAGCCTCTGAAAACAGCAATGTCAGTGGTTAACTGAGCAGCTTGGAGTAAAGACTCCTTGTTAAAGAGATTTTCTCCAGTGCAAGGAGTATTTCCCAGTCTTTCTTGTACCCATTTGTCCAAGTCTGAAACTTGGAGCCAGGCTTTACGTCGTGCCCCTATAGCTATAGCAGAGGTTCTGCTAACAGACTCAAAGGAGTCTAGGGAAGCACGAGTAAGGAACCTAGAGATATTTTGAGCATGATTAACCAATAAGGAATAGTCTGCTCTTTTGGGCTCTTGAAGAAAAGGGGTCAAAAGTAGTAAATTCTTTGTGACTTCTTCAAGAGATAATCCCATATAGAAAATATATGAGAGAATTCTTGCTGAAAGCATGGATGCCTGGAAGGTTTGGCGTCCAAAGGCATCTAAAGTCTTAGACTCACGACCTGGCGGATAAGAAGCGTGCTTTTTAGTACTCTTAATACGTCTCATTGCTGATTCTACAACAATGGAATGATGAGGAAGTTGAGTCTTTTGAAAACCTGGAGAAGGGGGCACCTTGTAAAGAAGATCAGTTGCCCTAGAAGGTGGGGATACCGTTAAAGGAGTTTCCCACATTCAAAAGAGCAGATCCTGCAAGGTTTGATGCAAAGGAAGCATGATGTCCTCCTTTGGACTCCAGGGAATATACAGAGATTCTGTATTCCCTGGTGCAGGATCTTGACCAGGTATAGAAATGGCAAGTGACTTTGCCATATCAAGCAGGAATGCCTAAAAAGAAAAATCTCCACAGGGAAGTCCTCTACAAAGAGGAGTACAGGCTAGATCTGTTGAAAAACTAGCATTGGCACCCAGGGATCTATCCAAATTCATTGCAATAGAAGACCCTAAGGGGTGGAGCATCGGACTGTCCTTACAGGCTGGTCGCTGGAACCGCAGGAGGTCGGGACCACAAGCAGTCGGTAGCGCATCGTCCATGCTAGGGATCGATTCCAAACTCGGTACCGAGGGAAGCGAGCCTGTTGAAACAAGCATGGAAGGTACCGACAGCGATGCTAATGTCGATACCAGTACCGACTCCGGTACCGTATCTGATACCGATACATGAAGACCAGTCGGTGACAGCTCTAATGGTACCGAAGAAACCGAAAGTGCCTGACATGGATCATTGGAACCGGGCCTTTGGTACCGTCCGGTGTCGGTACCAAGGCGAGTCGGTACTCAGTCATCCAGACTGGAGATCGACTCCAGACTCGGCATCGAAAGAAGCGAGTCTATCGATGCACATCTGGAGGGTACCGACGTCGGTACCAGTACCGGTACCGGGATCGATACCGATACTGGAAGATCGGTCTGCAGCGTCTCTAACGGGCCCGAAGGAACCGAGGGCGCCAGACTGCGATCTTTGGTAAGGAATGTTTCATCCAACACCATTGCCGATGCCAGGGTATGGGTACCGCTCGAAGCGGATGCCACCACCGAGCATGGCTCGGGTATGTTCGGAGAGGGGTGAACCTTAGGAACAACCTGAAACCCCATAAAGGATTTGGAGGCCGAAGACTCCCACCGGGGTTTTAAAGCCAGTGTGTCCTCGAGGGCAAGGCCAGAGGCATCTCTATGCTGTGCATGAGATATACCACTCGAGGACTGACTAGTCTTAACAGACTGTTTTTGGGTTACCTGATCCTGTGAAGAAGAAAGGGTGGTCGGTGCCCTGAAGTTGAATGGGGACCATGTATCGAGGTGAACTCGATGCTGAAGACTTCTTCCGACTATACTGTTGCAGGAGGGACACTCCAGCGGATAGTGGTCAGGACCCAAGCAAGGTAGCCAATTATGAGTGTCTAAAATCAATTTTGTACCGCCACAGTTTGTTCATTTCTTAGGGATAGTGGCTGGCGCTTCCATGAAGGAAAGTGAGTAGGCCTAGGAGGCCAAAAAAACCGTCAGGCACTAACAAGGAAAAAATTATTCCTTAAAAAGGAAAAATTACAAGAAAAAAGAAAAGAAACCCCGGCGGTACCGGTGGCGTCAGGGAAGGCAGACGCGACCACAAGAAAACCAAAAAATAAAAGAAGAATTTTCTGCGGTGACAGGAGAATGTCCTGCCGGCTCCGCGGAAAAACGAAAACTGAGGAGAGGCAGTTGGGAAAGGCGGGAAGGCAGCACGCAGGCATGTTGGGATGCTCCCAAAAGCGTTCTGATTGGACGCTGGGGAGCGTTCCCGCGCAGACTCCGTCGGTACCGACGTACCCATATGTGAAGACTTATTCCTGCTTGTTCCTAGAGATCTACACTTTCTCCGGGAACAAGCAGGAAGTCAGTCCTCACATATGGGACTCCCCATCTATAGGCTACCGAGAACCTGTAAAAACACCACGGCAATCTGCAAAAGGTGAGCCGTGAGCAGCTGCAGTCAAGTCCATACTGATAGACTCTCACTAGACCCAGGTGTCCAGAGGAGAACCAGCACTCCAGTAGCCTGAACACAGAAGAGTCGGAGGGTAAGAGTTGCCTACACCCCAAAGAGATTACGAAGTACGGCCTGGCCGAAAGCGCTGTCCCATCAGGACTCTCTCTCCAGGCAGAAGTGAGTTGCGAAGATATGGACCGAAGACCAGGTGGCGGCCCAGCAGATTTCTGTCACAGGGATAGAACCCAGATTTGCCATGGAAGTAGCCATGGCCTTGATGTGGTATGCTATTACCATCTGGTCCAGTGAAATCCCCGCCTGCTCGTAGGCAAGGGTAATGCAGTCTGCCACCCAAGTGGACAGAGTTCGCTTAGTCACTGGGCACCCCAGACAGCTGGGCTGATAGGATGCAAAAAGCTGAGGTGCTTTGCAGTGGTCCTGAGTCCATTGCAAATGGGAACAGGGTCCTTTTACAATCCAGAGTATGGAGAACAGTCTCTGCCTCGCTGGCATGAGGCCTTGGGAATAAGATGGGGAGCACCACCTCCTGATTGAGCTGGAATGGGGACACCACCTTTGGCAGAAACTTGGGGTGTGTGCAAAGCACCACCCTGTTCTTGTAGAACCTTGCATAGTGTGACTCTGCCAACAGAGCCTGGAGTTTTCTGACTGTACGAGCTGATGTGAGTGCTACAAGGAATACGACCTTCCAGGAGAGGTACCACAGGTGGCAGGTAGCTAGAGGCTCAAATGGAGGCTTAGTGAGCTGTGAGAGTACCACATTTAGATCCCACACCAGCGTTGGAGGGTGAACGGGGGGATTGGATAACATGAGGTCCCGCAGGAATCGGGATACAAGGGGCTGCACTGAGAGGGACTTTCCCTCAACAGGATGGTGACATGCTGCAATGGCGCTAATGTGCACTCTGACCGAATTGGACTGTAGACCCACCTGCAACAGGTGGAGCAGGTAGTGGAGTACTACCTGTACCGAGCAAGAGAACGGGTTTGCCCATCTTTCTGCATACCACACTGAGAAGTGGCGCTACTTGAAGGCATACGCCCTTCTTGTGGAGGCCTTACACGAGGTGAAAAGGACCTCCTCCATGTCCCGTGGGAGGTTGAAGGGAGCTAACGCTACCCTTTCAGCAGCCAAGCTGTGAATGACAAGAACTCCAGGTTGGGGTGTAGGAGACAGCCCTGCTTGTGTGAGCAGCCCTGGGGCTCGGCCCAGGGGAATTGGAGATTCTGCTGATAGGGAGAGGAGCAGTAGGAACCAGGGTTGCTTGGGCCACTGAGGAGCTATCAGCATTAGTGATGCTCTATCATGCTGCACCTTGAATAGGGATTTGTCAACCAGCGGTGTTTGTGGAAGGTGTTGTGGAAGGTGTAAAGTAAGCCTTCCATCCACAGGATGAGGAATGCATCTGCTGCCACCCGGGATGGGTGCGGCTGGCGAGAGTATAATCGTGGCAATTGCATGTTGTCTGGACTGGCAAACAGGTCCGCCAGGGTATTGCCCTGGCCTAGGAGGTAAACCACTCTCAGAAGCATCTCCCTGCGTGCCACATAGGTGCAGAGGGCTACTGCCTCCTGACAGAGGGGGTACGACCCTGTGCACCCTTGTTTATTCACAAAGAACATTGTGACCTGGTTGTCAGCCTGGATCATCACCGGGTGGTGCTGCAGCTGGTGGTGGAAAGCTCCAAGAGCCAGGAATATCGCCCAGAGCTTTAGCAGGTCCCATTCTTTGCAATAGGGCCTATTTACTAATAACATACATTAATGGTGTTAGAATGTGCTAACATCATAATGCACCTTAATAAATCTAGCCCTGAGCGCATCTTGTGAATAAGTAGTTGGGTTAAATTGGAATTAGAAGTCCTTGCTTTCAGCACTACTATTACTCATTTATATAGTGGTACAAGGAGTACGCAGCGCTGTACAAACACATATATAAGACAGTCCCTGCTCCTAGAGCTTACAATCTAGTTAAGACAAACAGCACAATACAGAGAAATAAGGGGTTCCAAAGGGAGAGGAGACACAAGGGGAACAAGAGATTAGGATCCAAAAGCGGCCGCAAAGAGTAAGCCTTTAGCATGGATTTGAAGCGGGAGAGAGATGAGACTTGACGTAAAAATACAGGAAGTTTGTTCCAGTCATAAGGAGCAGCAAAGTGTAAAGACTGAAATATGGAGTTGGCAGTAGAAGAAAAGGGCATAGAGAGAAGGTCAGAGGAGCAGCACGAGGGGTGTAGGGAGAGAGGAGAGAGGAAAGGTAATGAGGGCAGTAGAGTGAATGCATTTATAGGTTAGGAGGAGAAGTTTGAAATGGATATAGAAACGGAAGGGGAGCCAATGAAGTGATTTCAGAAGAGGGATTATATGAATGTATCGGGGCTGGTGGAAGATTAACCATGCAGCAGAATTCTGAAAAGATTGAAGAGAGAGATGACTCTGAGAGAGACCACCAAGGAGGAGGTTGCAATAGTCAAGACGAGAGATAACTAAAGAGTGGACAAGAGTTTTAGTAGTGTGTTCAGAGAGGAAGGGGCAAATTGTGTTAATGTTACAGAGAAAGAAATGGCTGGTTTTAGCAATCTGTTGAATATGTGTAAAGAAGGAAAGAGAGGAGTCAAAGATGACTCTAAGGTTGTGGGCTGAGGAAACAGGAAGAAGAAGAGTGTTGTCAACAGTGATAGAGAAAGGAGGAAGGGGGGGGAGAGAGTTTAGGGGTAAAGATAAGAAGTTCAGTTTTAGCCAAATTCGATTACAGATGATGGTGAGACATCCAGGCAGCGATGTCAAATAAGCAGGCAGAGATACGAGCTTGGAGTGTAAGAGAAATGGCAGGTGAAGATAAATAGATTTGAGAGTCATCAGCATAAAAATGATCCTGAAGGCCATGGGAAGAGATGAGGGCACTAAGGGACTGGGTATAGAGAGAGAAAAGGAAAGGGCCTAGAACAGACCCCTTGGGTACATCAATTGAAAGAAGGATAGCAGTAGAGGAGGAACCACCAGAACAAACAATGAAAGAGTGATTGGAGAGATAAGACAGCACAGAGCCCCTAAAGCCAAGAGATGCTAATGTGTTGAGGAGGAGGAGGTGGTCAACAGTATCAAAAGCAGTAGAAAGGTAAAAAAGAATGAGAACTGAGTAAAGGCCTTTGGAGTTAGCCAGGAACAAGTCACTGGAGACTTTGGCAAGAGCCATTTCAGTAGAATGAAAGGGACGAAAACCAGACTGGAGCGGATCAAGGAGGGTATGAGAGGAGAGAAATTCAAAGCAGCAGGGGAGAAATGCACGTTCAAGAAGTTTGGAAATGAATGGGAGAAGGGAGTTGAGTCAGTAATTAGAAGGACAAGTAAGGTCAAGTGAAGGTTTCTGAAGAGAGGAGTGATCACAGCATGTTTGAAGGCTGCAGGGAAGGTTGCAGTCGAGAGTGAAAGGTTGAGAATATGTGAGATGGGTGATGGAGGAGGAGATGGGTGGGGATAGGATCAGAAGAACATGTAGTGAGTTTAGAGGAGGAAAGAAGAAGAGAGGTTTCCTCAACAGAGATTTTAGAAAAGGATGAAAGGGTGGTAGAAGTTGATGGGGAAGAGGGGGCGGGGGGGGGGGAGAAGAATTAGTAGGGAATTGAAGAGTAATCTTATGGACTTTGTAGTAATTTATAGTTAATACAACATAAAGTAGTATACCACATAATACTGTACAGCATACCATGTTAAAGTGTTAATTTACAGTTTTATTGCATAATAAAAATGCAAATAAACTAGCTAAAGTCAAAGCATGCATGCCAAAATATACAGGAAACAAAGCCCTGTGCACAGCAATTTCACCTTAGCTTTAGGGATTTACAATATTTATGCAGATGGTATGACTATATTTCACAATCACATTATAAATCTTTTAGAGATAGCATTCCGATTAATTGCCAGGGAATGACAGATTTTCCAGCACAGCCTCTCCAGCTGTGCTACTACTGCTTAAAGAGATCCAGTTTTAATATGCTTTTTATTGTTTCAGTACATGGTATGGAAAGAAATACATTACTGTTACCATAACCAGATTATAATATTTTAACAAGATGATCTCTGCCATTTATAGAACTGTTATGGTTGAATATTAATTACAGAAACCCACCATTAATCACCATAACCTTCAGTTGAGTTGGACGGTAGACCAGATAAAGCTCTTGTCTTTCCATTTACATGGTACAGCCTGGGAGCCAGAGGTGTTTAGATACTGGGCCCATAGAGGGGCATTTTAGAAAGGACGTTCAAGTACAATCTGGGACGTCTAAGCCAGAATGTTTGAACAAAAAGCAGGCACGCCCAGGTGCAGAGAAGATTTCACAAACGTGGACATGCCCAATATCAACATTGGCGAGGCTTCTACATAGACATCCCCAGAATAGTATTCCAGGAGCTAGACATCTAAAATAGCCTAATAGTTGGAGTAGTAGGCTAGGAACATGGCAGTCAGGGTTCAAATTTCACTGCTGCCATTACCATGCTGAATACTGGGAATGAGGGAATGCTATCCTTTTTTGCATCCTCTGGATGTTTTTCAGACAAAACATGTGAACACTTTCCCAATGCTTATTCATGTCTGGAGCAGATCTGAATGTAGACACGACTCCAGACATTTCTGAGATCAAGCAGTGACATCCAGATTCCTGAGAACGCCCCAGCCACACCTCCGCCATTCCCCCATTCAGATTTGGATATCCTCACACTAAGGACATCCACAGACCTAACTTCTAAAACGGCTCTAGAGACATCTCTGTGCTTTGGACATCTCTAGGCCCATTTTCAGATGTCCAAAGCATGATTAGGACTTCCAAAATAACTTCCATAGTGCTTATTTTTATGAAACATAAATAGAGGCATTCCTAGGAGCAGAAAAAGGATGGAGCAGGGATAGGAGTGGCATTTATGAATGTATCTTATAAAATACATACATAATACCCATCGACACATACAGACACAGTTACGCCTGCCTAGGAGCAGACATAGTGTGGCAGCTTTCCAAGCACTATTCTATAAAGACACAAAGGCATATATGTTGTCTTCATATAATAGGACAGGTAAAGGTGACAAGATGGCGACAAGTGATAAGGCGGCACATACTTTTAAGTGGCTAGGGTATAGGAAAATTCTGGGGTGGAATTCAGGTGGAGTGTGGCAGGAGTTGCGATTTTTGTGCATGTTTCATGTGCAAGCATTTACACCTGCTCCCATTTAGACATAAATGTCTGTGGCCTCAATCTATGACAAAAAGAAAAACAAGAAGGGGTAATTTAAAAAGACTGAGAGCAGTAAATGTATTCAGCCCGACACAGCTATGTTTCAGCACAATCTGCCTGTATCAGGGGCACTTTGTAACATTAAAACAGTCAATATAAAATACATTATAAAATCATAATAATCATCAAACATACTGTAAGATGCAGCATGAGCCCAGTAAAAGGAACACAGGAAAAAAATCAATTTTCCTGGGCTCATGCTGCATCTTACGATATGTTTTTTTATTATTGACTGTTTTTATGTTTTATGCCTCCGCTTTATTGCCACAACAGGCCATGTGCTTCAGCACACATGGCCTGCCACTTCTGACCCCCCTCCAACAGTAAGTTGTGTAGGAGGGGGAGAAGAACTGACAGGTCGTGTGTGCCAAAGCACATGACCTGCCATGGGCAACAAAACGGCGGCATAAAGCTGCCCACCTTGGCCTGTCGCCCTAGGCGGCTGCTTAGCTCATCTAGTGAATGGGCCAGCCCTGGTTGTAATATATCTTCCTGGATTATTGATATTTCTTTCAATTCTTTTGATACATCAGCTTTATATACCATTTCAGGCACGGGTAACTTCCCTACATCTTCTTCATTAAAGACCGAAGCAAAGAATTCATTCAGTCTCTCTGTTATGGCCTTGTCCTCACTTAGTGCCTCTTTTACCTCTCTATCATCCAATGTTCTGACTGACTCTCTCATAGGTTTTTTGCTACAAATGTAATTGAAAACGTTTTTATTATGCATTTTTGCTTCCATGACAAGCTTCTTTTCATATTCTCTCTTTGCCTGCCTTATCAATGCCTTGCATCTAACTTGCCAATGCTTTTTTCTTTCGAGTGTTTGTCATTTGGCTCCTTTTTCCATTTCCTGAAAGATGCTTTTTTGGCAACAGCCTCTCTGATCTTGCCTTTAAACCATACTGGCAGTTTTTTGGCCTTCCTTCCACTTTTCTTAAAGTGTGGAATACATCTGGTCTGAGCTTCCAAGATAATACTTTTAAACAATGCCCATGCTTGATATAAATCTTTAACTTTTGTAGCTGTTCCTTTTAGTTTTTTTCTTAACGTTATTGTGTAGTAAGTGCAAGGGTCATGCTGGGCATGACTGAAGTTAACACACGGCTTTTGCATTTACCGTTATTGGTTTTTGCACCTGTAGTAAGTGCAAAATAACCCAAACAAACAACTTACCGCACTTTAGTGAAATGTCCTCAATGGTGCCTAGATGCCTTCATAAAATAGACTAAAACAGGCATCTTCCTGACTGCCAAACCTAGGCAACCTGCTATAAAATTACCCTCATACCAGTTAAAGAAAGTGCTATAATGAAACTATCTCATGATGCAGTTCTAAACTCTGTGTGATCAAAACGTATCGAGACTTGTACAATAACACAAGAAGTATAACACTGACAGTTATTGCACTCAATCTCCTTCAAGGGATCCCTTTCTGAACACTTCCTCCAGTGTTCCTGCTATTGCTGGAAACAATTTTGAAATGCCTCTCATTATGCTGTGAAGTTGCTGTGCTGAATTTTGCTTAATGGTCTCCAAATCATCGAATCTCCTTTCAGTAGCAATTTCAGTGTTGGAAACAAGAAAACGTCACAGGGTGTGACGTCAGGTGAATATGGAGGCTGATGGACTTATTCAATTTGGTGTTTGGCATCGAACTGCTGGACAAGATGTGATGCGTGAGCTGGGGCATTATCATGATGATGCAACCATTCACCATTCCTTTGCAACTCTGGCCTCTTACGATGAACTGCTTCTCTCAAACAAGTCAGAACCTGGACATAGTACTCCTTATTGATGGCTTGTCCTTTTGAAGCATACTCATGATGAATGATGACCTGGTAATCAAAGAAAACTTGAGCATGACCTTGACATTGCTCCTCACCAGACTTTCTTGGGTCTGGGAGAGTCTGGAGTCTTCTATTTGTGAGGATTGAGCCTTAGTTTCCAGGTCATAATCACAAACCCATGATTCATCACCAGTAATAATCTTTTTGATGAAATCCGAGTCATTTTCAATGCATTTCAGCAACTCCCTGGCTGCAGACACTCAATCCGTTTTGGTCAGGGAAAAGGAATTTAGGCAAAAGTTGTGCAGACACACATCTCATCCCCAAATTGACAGTAAGAATTAACTGTACCAACCCGAATCTGATGTTAATCGATGATTTGCGTGTATTGCGGCATGCACTTCTTCAACTTTGTCTTCATTCCTGCTGAAGGATGGCCTTCCAGAATGTTAGTCACTGTCAACACTTTGGCAGCCCTTTTGAAAACATTTGCACCAGTCAAACTAGCATGACTCATGCATTCATCGCCACACACTTGCTGTAACTTGTCATAAGTCTCTTTGCACGAATCTCCAAGTTTCTGGCAGAATCTAATGCAAATTCGCTGTTCAATTTTTTCACTCATTGTAAATCTGATAAACTGCTTCTACACGATGCCAAACATCACATGATTTAAAAAAGTACAGATATGCTGCAGCCATGCTATACCTGCACATGCACAGCACATAACTAGGTCATTGCATGCTTAATTGCATAGTGGTGCGACGTATTGTTATATAGCTACACAACAAGTCTTGATACTTTTTGATCACACCTCGTATTTTCTCCATTTGTTTCATAAATCAAATGGAACAAAGGTTTTATTTCTGAACAAAAATGCAATTTGTTCAAGCAGAAGTTTCAGGCTGAATGTTTGCATTCAGCCTAAATTGATAAACTTTCTAGCAGCGCTATAGGTGTACATAATTCGTTCTCTGCTCATCCTAGGGAAGAAAGTCTCCATTTATCATCTGCCATCACAGTAATACCCAAGCTGTCTCCTTTCACTGATACTATTGGGTTCCCATTAAGTAGATCAATAGCTTCCCCTGTTTTTTACCTTTTTTTTTGCTTCTAGAAATTGATCTCCCAGCAGTATTTTTAATGTGTTTTGAAAAATAATAATTCTGGAATCCACTGATAATTTTAATGCATATGGATAAGGAGCAGATGATGCCAAGACTGTTTATAAGTCTCCAATATAACAATCTATGAGACTGATGTACTAAATAACAAAAAAATGCTCATTTCATAGCTGCAATGCTTCCAGGGAGAAGAGCAAAATGTGCTTTCATTGCCACTGCTGGGACATCCAAGCACCCGGTTTTGCAAGTGTGCAATTTGGAGACCTCCACATTTGTGGACTGGGCCTACACCTGTGCACATACCCATCTTTGCTATTTGCACAGGGCCCATCTTCAGAACCAGATACCGGGACATTCATTTTTCGGGGTGGAGAGGGAGCAATTTCAGAAGGCACTTATATGTGCCTCCCTTCACTGCTGCCACTACCCTAGATTTCTGGTCGTCCCAGATTCTTCCTAAACGTTCCTTCTAAAATGTCACTACATATTTTTAAACCATGCTGACAAACTGAATGTGCACTAATGAATGAACATCCCTATCAAACATGAACTTATTTCATTCTGCCTTGCTTTCCATTTAAGGCAGATTACAAAACAGTGCAATCAATTAAACAATACAGACCCATCCCACTGTTCACTGCCCAATTTCAATGCAACAGTAATATAGCCAGAATTGTTTTTGGGTGTTAGTGCAGATCCCAACACCACCTCCAGTTTGCTTCCCATTGGTTTGTGCTGCTGCTGCAGGTGACTGCATAGGCCTGATTCCAAAGTGGTGGGGCTATTGCCCACCCAGGCTCACTCATGGTTACGCTCCTACTGTGCAATTTTATTTTTTAAGACACATTAAAAAAGAAGTCTGTTGTAATGAAACATATTTTATTCAGTACTAAAGACACTTTCTTATTTGAATTTAAGTGACATTTATCTTACATTGGTGAATGTTTGCACATTCTATAGTGTTAATAATGTAGATAGTTAATGGCACCATATCAGAAGACTTAAGTATATTCTCAAGGTATATTTGCCAAAACATGGATTACAGCTGGTATAATCTAGTCTTTGACAGCTTTAATAGCATTAGCTGTGTAGGGAGGGCTCCCTGTAGATGTGTAAAATTAATCTTAACAAAGAGACTCAACGCCATATGTGACTGGCATCGTTTTAAAAGGAAAGGATCATGTTAGAAACTGCATGATATTTAACTTACTGAACAAATAAAAACATTAGTGCTTGAAATGTTCTGGAGATTGAAACCTAGTTTTTTTAATAAACATTCATAATATACAATGACTACTAAAAGAACATTTCTTTTCTAATTCAGGTATTGAGGAAGCAATGAAAGTGAGGCAGCATAGGTCCTGCATTTTGAAAAAGCCTGAGTTGACGTGTAGCAAGGCAGTGATGCATTTTGTATTGAATTCTGTGATGAATTTTGTATTGAATTAATTATACTTGATACAGGGATATTACATGGTCTGGGTGTAGGAAGATGGCTGAAAATGAGGGACCAAAATGTCAGTTGAAGAATGTTAATTGAAAAACAAGATCATGGAGTTAACTAATACCATACCCAACTACAAAATATATAATAGCCTTACCCAGAACAAAAGCCACCCATTTTGAAAGAATACAGTCATGCTTTGCTGCAACAAAAGGGCTTGGCATTTCCCATGATAGATCAGTTTCTCTGCTGTCATATGCATGTTTTCAGACAATAGCTCACGAGCACTGAGTAGAGCTTTAATAACTAATGGTCAAATACTGATGATCTCTGATGTAATAATGTAGAAGTTTCTGAGCATGCCAATTAAGCCAGCCACCAGATGAGCATCTGATTTACAAAGAAACATGTGATCAACTTTAGCCAATCAAAAATAGACCTACTTTCCTACCCTTCTCCTCCATCTTAAAACCCATAGTCAACTAGTTTCAGCTCTTCCTATGTGAATGGATCATCATGCATCATATCCCTTTTATCCCCAATTCCTTACATTTAGGAAGAGATTAACTTTTAGTTGAAAATTCACCTAAATCCTAAAATTTAAACATGTAAGTCATTTTCCTAGCTATAGAATCCTAAGTAAGGTGTCTAGTACTGAAAAATCAGTGCAAAATAGATTGCTTTTCTCCCTGTCCCATCTACTTTTTAGGATTCTACATTTAGGCACCTATTAAAACTAGATGCCTAAATTTAGGCACAGAACCATAAGCAGTGTTCAAAGATGTTAAATTAGGAACTTAACTCTCAAAGTTAGGAAGTTCAACTATTTGGAAATTGATCTTATAATAAAATGATAACTATTACATTGCAAAAATTACTGCTTTTGCCAAAGACATATGAGATTAATATTCAAAAGTCCACTTAAAAGTTGAGACAGCTGGGTATATTTCATATTTATCTTCACATAGATATTCAGTCATGCTTACTTGGCTCAAAGTTTGAGCGGGTAGATTTAGGCCTGCCATTTGCTTGACTAAATTTAATCTTGTACTGAATATTCCACTCACTGGCTAAATCGGAGAGTCCGACCCAGGAATGCTTTTGACCTGAACTCTTCTTAATCCAATAAAATGTGGCAGGGTAGTTATGTATGAGGTGGGGCAGAAGTGGCAGGCCATGTGTGCTGAAGCACATGGCCTGCCGCCGAACTGAGCCGAGCCCTTCCCGACCTCGGATTTGGCAGTAGCATGGCTCAGCATGGGGGGGAGGGGGTGCGGCTGGGTACACGGGGGGGGGGGGGGTGCAGTACGGCCAAGGCTTCTGCCTAGCGCGGCAGAAACCCTTTGGTCAGCCCTGCTAAAACCTGTCATTTCTTGCTCTATTAAATCGGCAAAGTTCAACCCTTCCTTTCTACACACACTAAGAACCGCTTTGATTGAAATGATAAAGCGGTATATAAAAATCCTGTTAAGAAGTCCCTCATCCACTCACTAATCACCTCCTGTCTTGACTATGGAAGCCTGCTCCTCGCTGGTCTCCCTCTGAAGCATCGTTCTCCCCTTCAATCTGTTCAAAACTCAGCTGCACGCCATATATTCTGTCAGTGTCCCTATACTCATGTAACCCTTCTTCTCAAATCACTTCACTGGTTCCTTATCCATTTCCGCATCCAGTTCAATCTTCTTTTATCTATAAATGCATTCATTCTGTGGCTCCTCACTATCTTTCCTCTCTTAGCTCACTCTACACTCCTCCCGCAGATCACTTTTATCTGTGCCTTGCTCTGCCAATGCCAACTCCAGACTTTGTTCATTCCACCTTGCTGCTCCATATGCCTGGAATGAACTATCTGAGTTGATGCATCGGGCTCCTTCTCTAGCCCTATTCAAGTCCAGGCTGAAGACCCACCTCTTTGAGACTGCTTTTGGATCCTGATGTTCCTCATTCTCCACTACTTATGTGTATCTTACCATACTCTAGTCCCCAGTTTTGCAATATTTTTTTTCTTGATTGGATTGTAAGCTCTGATGAGCAAGGACTGTGTCTTACACGCTGTGTATGCCTTGTAGCACTATACAAATGATTTGTTGTTGTAGTAGTAGCACCAGAAGCTTAGAAAGTGCTCACTTAAGAAGGGGGAGGAGCTCTGATGTCTAAATGCATGGAATACTGATGTTCAAAAACTGGGCAAGCAATGGCACTTAAGCTACAGCACTAGGTTCCTTATAGTGTGGGGAGATTCTTGTAGTAAGAGCCTTGGCATCTCT
Source organism: Ichthyophis bannanicus (assembly GCA_033557465.1). Classification (NCBI taxonomy): domain Eukaryota; kingdom Metazoa; phylum Chordata; class Amphibia; order Gymnophiona; family Ichthyophiidae; genus Ichthyophis; species Ichthyophis bannanicus. The sequence continues at coordinate 94,470,235 of CM066046.1, read as the reverse complement.
CTGTAGTTCATACTGCAAAACTGACCCCGTGTTGTGGGCACGAAAGCTAAGATTAGTTCAGGGTGCCATAATCCCTTGAGTGGGCCCTAGACTGAGAGGCTATCAATAAATACTGGGGTCAATTTCAGCTGGACTACCACAGGAAAAAATGAAATTAGTTATTCAATGCCAGAGCCTGTCATCGGGCACTGCCAACAGCAGTGGCTATCCAGTTAGTGATGAAATTCATCTGCTAACCAGAGAGCGCAACCACACAAAGTTAGGACAGCCATTGACAATCTGCCACGAAACTAACCAGACGTTTACAAGGCAATCCGTGGGTATATTCAGCAGCATTAAGCAGTTAGTGTTGCTGAATAAGGGGCTGAATGGGGTTTATGCAGTTTGCAGGTCCTGCAAACCTCGTAAACCCTTCTGAATATCGACCCTACTGCCTTTCATTTGGAATTTTTTCACTGAACCATTACAACTTTGCTACAAGTTATACAGTTAAGATACATTTATATCTCAAGCAGATGGTAAACACAAGCATTTTCAAAGACTGAATTTGAAAGTTTAATATCCAGAGCAAGTTGGGCATCTTCTATCATTTCGTCCGATCTACCATTCCTTATTTAGACAAACAACACATATAGTTATTGCTGCTATAATAGGACAGGTATGGACATTTTAAAGCAACATATAATGTAATTTGCTCTAGAGTGTGTGTTATTGCTTATATAAACTATCATTGCTTGATATCGTATAACCTCAACCTGCTATTCTTTACATAGTAGCATAGCAAATAACAGCAGAGAAACACAGTCAGACTCATCAAATCTGCCCAGTTATTTTGTCATAAGATGGGCCAAACTGGATCAGACCAAAGGACCATTAAGTGCAGCATCCTGTCTCTGTCAGAGGCTCTTCCAGAACACAGGTACCCAGCAGGATCCCAAGGAGTAGATCCATTCCTTATTGCTCATGCTCGGAGATAAGCGGTGGTTTTCCCAAGCTTAACATAAGAACATAAGAAATGCCATGCTGGGCCAGACCAAAGGTCCATCAAGCCCAGTATCCTGTTTCCAACAACAGCCAATCTAGGTCACTAGTACCTGTCAGGTTCACAAAAAAGGTTCATAGATTCTATGGTGCTTATTCCCAGGGTAAGCCGTGGATTTCCCTGATCCTCTTTAATAATGGTTTATGGACTTTTCCATCAGGAAGTTGTCCAAAGATCTTTTAAACCCAGCTACACCAACAGATTTTACTACATTCACTGGTAACGAATTCCAGATTATGTGTTAAGTAAAAAAAATATTTTCTCTGATTTGTTTTAAATGTGCTACATTGTGGCTTCATTGAGATTAATCAGACTCTTTTAGCACTATTTGAAAGGATAAGAACATAAGAAAAGCCATAGAGCAAGGTCCATCAAGCCGTATCCTGTTTCCAACAGTGGCCAATCCAGGTCACAATTAACTGACCCAAAAAGGTGCACAAGTTCCACAGTGCTTGTACCGGGATAAGCAGTAGATTTCTTGGGTCCTCTTTAATAATGGTTTATGGACCTTACCTCCAGGAACTTGAACAAACCTTTTTCAACCCATTTAAGCAACCATTCCCTATGACCTATTCCACACCACTCATGATTTTCTAGACCTCCATTATACTTCCTCTCAGCTGCCTCTCCTCCAAGTTGTAAACCGCTCTAATACCTTTTTGGTCTGAGCGGTATATCAAATTTAAATAAACATAAACAGCCCTAACTTGGTTGACCTTTCTTCATAGGGTAAACAGTTCAATCCTCTCAGACATTTATATTACCATAACACTGGCTGCTATCTTATAGAAGTATGCAGGAAAAACATTTTCATTTAGCTTCTCGTGTCATTTATGGGATTTCTTGTGGTATTCTTTTTTTTCAGTTTTATTTTTTTTGTTTCAATAGTGTGCCTAATAACTCAATAGTCAGGGCCAGCCAAACCACTAGGCAAGCTGGGTGTCTGCCTAGGGCAGCAGCTTCTAGGGAGGGGGGGGGGCGCGTTAAAAGCAGAGCATTCAAAGCTAGTCTGCCAGCCAGGGGGGCATAAGGCTTAAGGTTTGCCCAGGGCACCAACATCTTCAACCAACTTTGGGGCCAGCAGTGTCCATTAGTGCATCATATTGCTCAAATTGGGCACCTACTGAGCAAGTGGCTGCCCTATGGAACAACAGTTTTAGTTATTTGGTTTCTTTTTATACAACCTATCAGCCTTTTCAAGGTGTATTGAAGTTGTGTACAATCAATAATTTCGGTAGAAAGGAACACGCTATTGAGCAATAGTGTGCACTATTGACAACACAGGAAAACACTGAAACGGTTTTCATTTCCTATGTCATTTCCACTGAATGCACATCACTACTAACTTGTAATATGTAGAAAAACACATTTTAGAAAGACCATTTAGGTGAAATTTGGGACAGCTATATTTAAACATCTGAAATTCTGTAGGAGGGGCAGCAAGGGGCAGCAATGAAGGTGGACACAGTAAATGCCATCTAACATTGCCCTATCTCCACCCCAAGAGATAAACTTGGCTACTATGATGTATTGTGGGATGGGGACGTGGAGAACAGGCCAAACACGTGCAGAATAGTGGACGATTTCAGGAATGTGCACGTGAGAAATAGATGTTTGCGGTATCAGCTACATAAAAGGAGCCAGCGCCAGTATTTCGGAATTTGTATGCTACCACATACACATCCTAGCCTGCCATTTTAGATACAGAGACATGCAAGCAGCAGACAACAAGACCTCGCACGGTTGTTACTAGGTGAAAAATACTGAAGTAGTGATAGGGCATTCTCCTTTTCTTTGTACTGTTGATAGCCCACAGAAACTCATACTTTTCGAAGGTCGGTTCACGCCCAGGAGCAGATATAGACATGGATGTGTCTGCCACCGGTTTTCGACATGCGGCCCATTCTGAAATTGGTTACACATGTGTATCTTCTCCAGAATGCCCAAGACATGGGTCTCCCACACCCCTATGTGCCATGGACATGATTGCGCCGGACACATGTAAGTTCAGAGTATTCTAAAATGGCTCTTGGGATGTGGATGTGATTGGGATGTCGGAATGGCCATTTTCAGACATCCCAATCACAAATAGCTCTTTCAAAATGACCCCCATAGTGCGTATGATAGTTTTGCAAGCTATTTTTATATTTCTTTGCCTGCCAATCAGAACACTGATTACCAAAGAACATTTTTTGCTATGATAATATTTTAGCTTGACAAACAGCTAAGAATTTCCTCTTCAACATTCAAATGATTGTTTTCTAGCTATAAAATATTCTAAGCCTATAGAGAAAGCAGGACAAAGACAGGACATATGCTAAGAGAAAGGAAGCAGTCGTCAAGAGAAACAATAAAAATCTTCACAGCAGAACAAAATAGTAGAAAATGTGACTGGAACAGTCAAGACATCTAAAAGGCTAAAAAGGTGGGCAACAAAAGCCCGGGAATGAATAACTGCTCACGAGGTTGGAATCTATGTAGCTGCCTATAATAGTGAGAAGCTACTGTGGAGAAATGAAAAACAAAAGTTCTTTCACAGCTCAGGGTCAACTCAGCTTTGGCGTCTACTTCCTTTTTCAGAAGCCAGATGTATGCCAGCCTTTCTATATCATATACCATAGAAAACATGGTATTTGGATCGGAGCTGAGATGTCACGGTTGAGCGGTATACAATTCCGGTCCCAAATGTGTAGCCTTTTCTAACATACATAGACAGGAGAGCAGGAGGCATTTGCATTTGCCGCCTCAAAGCCGGAGGAGCCATTTTGCAAATATACGTGTGAAAACAAAATCTATGAAGGCAACTTGCCAACTTACACATTTAAGTGCTGCATCTTGCAACCTGTGTGTTTATTAAACTGGTATTTTGCAACTTGCACATGTAAGTTGGTATTTTGCAAACCTAAACTTGTAAATGCTGTCAATTTACAACAGAGGCTGCTATCTTTAATTCATTTCACTTTGGAGGGGGAAATAAACAATGGAAGATTAAGGAAAATAACCCTTTTAATCTCTCCTGTAAAGAGATGACTGAAATGAATACTTTTTAGAATTCTGGGTGTGTCAGGCAGCAGTTGTAAATCCCAGCATGGACAATTTTGATCATACACATTATGACCCTCCCAGTTCACGGCAGGAATCACCAAAGCCGTGTCTCCCCTTGCAGATAAAGCTCAGTTACTCACCTGTAACAGGTGATCTCTGGGAACAGTGGGAATCAGTCTTCACAGATGGGTATCGTCAGTACCAATGGAGCCTGAGCGAGAATGGTCCCCAGCATTCAAAAGGAGAGCTTTTGGGAACACTCCAATGCGCCTCCACAGCTGCTTCCCCACCTTCCTCCCAGCTCTCTTCAGTTGTGTTTGTAGCTGAGAGATAGAGGAAAAAATAGTACCCAACAATTCCTAGGGAGATGGTGGGATGTGTAGATTGATTCCTGCTGTTCTTAGAGATCACTTGTTACAAGTGAGTACTATGCTATCTCCAGGAACAAGGAGGAATGCAGTCTTCATAGATGGGACTCACTACCTCCCACACACCAGACTAAGTATGTCCATGAGGTGGAAGAATGGAGCCAAGTAGGTATGGACACAAGGTGGCCTCAGCGGATTTGAGTGCAGTAGTCAAGAGCATGGAAGACAGAATCAGGTACCAGAAACAGAACTAGTAGGAGCTGAGGTTAAGTCACAAATAGATGCTGAAGCACATCCTGGCCAAAAACAGCATCCCAAAGGGAGTCCCTGTCCAGGCAGTAGTGAGCAGCAAAGGTGTGAACAGAGGATCAGGTGGCTGCTCGGCAGATCTCCTGTATAAAGACAGAACGGAGGTTGGTGACCAATGTTGCCATGGCCCTCACATTGTGAGCAGTCACATGACCCTCAAGAGAGAGAACAGCTTGATCACAGGCCAGGAAGATGCAATTTGCAATACAGTTGGATAGGGTGCGCTTTGACACTGGAAGACCTAAGTGGCTGGGGTCAAAAGAAACAAATAGTTGAGATTTTTTCTAAAATCCTTGGTCCTATGTTAAGTAGAATGCAACAGTATGCCTGAAGTCCAGGGAATGCAATGCTGACTCAGCTCTGGAGGCATGCGGTCGGGGATAAAAGACTGGTAGCATCATCGATTGGATGAGATGGAAAGTGGAGACTATTTTCGGAAGGAAATATGGATGGGTCCGAAGTACCACCTTGTCATGGTGGAATCTAGTGTAAGGAGGGTCCACCACTAAAGCCTGTAGCTCACTGATGCGATAAGCTGAGGTGAGGGCAATAAGGAAGATGACCTTCCATGATAGGCATTACAGAGGTGTGGTAGCCCAAGTTGTGCTAAGACCACACATTGAGGTCCCAAGCCACTGGCAGTGGTTTGATCAGTGGCTTGGAAAGTATAAGACCCCGCATGACTTGCTGCACCAGGGGATGTGAGGAATTAGAACGTTTATCCTGGCTGCAATAGCGCTTAGATGAACTCTGACAATCAGAATGATTTACCTACCTCAGGGTGCACCAAAGTGTGAATCGGCACCACTTGAAGGCATACGATCACCTGGTAGAAGGCTGGCGGAAGGCTAACAGGATGTCCCTGACCAGTTGGGGAAGATCAAGGTCATCAAAAGCCATGCTTTCAGGAGCTACACCATGTGATGGAGAGCTCATGGATTGGGATGGAGGAGAAGTCCCTGACCCTGGGAAAGGAGGTCGGGAGCATGACCGAAATTGAGGGGTGGAGCCTGCGCTAGCAGAGGAAACAATGGTTGACGATGCCAATACAGGGCTACCAAGATCCGAGAGCCCCTGTCGGCCTGAAGTTTGAACAGTCTTGGGAATCAGAGGGGTCGGAGGGAATGCATAAAGCAAGCCCTGTCCTTAATGGAGGAGAAAGGCATCGATTGCCTGACTGAAGTGGGAGGGGGCTCTGGAGGAAAAAAGCGGTAGACGTGAATTCTCCTGAGTGGCAAAGAAATCTATTTTGGGGTTCCCACATCTGGAAGATCCAAAAGACAGTCTGTCTGCTGGTTCAGAATCCACTGTGTCTGTCTGCCAGGACATTGAGATGACCTGGGAGGTACACCACTCAAAAGTGGATATGGCATGTAATTGCAAAGGATCAGAGGTGAAGGGCTTACTAACACAAGATATAGGAGCCAGTTCCTCTCTGCTTGTTCACGTAGAACATGGCTATCTGGTTGTCAGTTTGGACTAAGACATATTTGCCTGATAGTTGGGGTTGAAAAACCTGAAGGGAAGTCATTACAGCACGAAGCTCTGCATCTGGGATTCGTGATCTGTCCACTGCCCTTGCATGGTGAGGTTGTTCAGATATGCTCCTCAAATGAGTTTGGAAGCATCAGTGGTTAGTGTGCACTGTGATGGAGGCATCTGAAAATGTGACCCTCCTAGAATATTTTTTTTTGGGGGGGGGACCACCACCACTGAAGGGAGTCAACTAGAGGAGGTGCTACACGAATCTTGTCTGAGAGACGGCCTGTTGCTTGAGACCATTGGGACGAAAGTGTCCATCGGGCTTGTCTCATGTGGAGACGGGCATATGCGATGTGTACTGTGGAGGCCATGAGTCCCAGAAGACATAGCATGTCTCGAGCGGTCACGATGCTTTGGCCTTGAATCGTGATGGGCAGCTCGATGAGGCATGTAAAACGATCCTTTGGAAGGAAAGCTCGGCCCTGACATGTGTCTAAAGTGCTCTGATGAATTCCAGCTATTGTGCTAGAACTAGAAGTGACTTTGGAAAATTTAGAATGACTCCTAGACTTTGGAGCACTGTGATAGTGCGATGAAGAGATAGTTTTTCCTCTTCTGGGGATTCTGCCCTTATCAACCAGTCCTCTAAGTAGGGGAAGACTGAGATCCCCAGCGTGTGCAAGTATGCAACGATGACCGACATGCACTTCGTGAAGAGACTGGGAGCTGAAACTAGGCCAAAGGATAGCAACTGATACTGGTAGTGGACTTGATGAATCCCGAAGCACAGATATTTTCTGTGGTGAGGGTGGATCAGCAAATGCATGTAAGTGCCCTTGAGATCTGGAGAACATAGCCAGTCGCCCTTCTGAAGATAGGGCAGAAGGGTACTGAGGGAAATCATCATGAACTTTTCTTGGAGGAGAAATCTGTTAAGATTTCTCAGATCTAGAATGGGCCTGCATCCTCCTGTTTTCTTTGGGATAAAAACGTAAGGAGAGTAGAAGCCCTTGCCTTCTTGGGTGGGAGAGACTCTCTCGATAGCCCTCTGAATTAACAGGGTGGCTATCTCTGAGGATATGAGGCTTGCCTGCAAAGGATTTGCAGGCTAAGTCCTTGGAGAAGTGGTTGGGGGTAAGCCCTGGAAATGAAGCAGGTAACCCCTTCTATGTTGAAAGTCCAGGTCTCTGATGTGATGAGATGCCATCTGTGGGCACAGACACCAAGGCGGCCTGCTATGTGCAGGGGCTGAGGACTTTGCAGAGGTTGAATAGCTATGCTCTCTAGGAAGGAGTCAAAAATCAGGAGCTTGCTGCTGTGTAGCAGCTGATTGGGGTTTAGGAATCTTGGCCTTTTTAGGTTGACGAGGATCTTGAGGCCTCTGCTGTTGTTGCTGAGGCTGATAACCCACAGATGGTTGGTAAGAAGAATATCATCTCTTCTTTCTAGCATAGAAAGACTTCTTAAAAGAGGTTTTCTTCCTAGAGGGGTCCGAAGTCCTTCTGGAGAGGCGCCTGAGGGTAAGGTCATTTGCCTCAAATTCCCCTGCTTTCTCTCTCCAACCTTTACCATTAAGGTTTTCACCAGAGCAAGGAATGTTGGCTAACTTATCCTGAACCCACTGTTACAGGTCTGAAGCATGAAGCCAGGCCATTCTATGAGCACCTATGCAGACTGCAGCTGCTCTGCTGGTGGACTCAAAGGTATTTGGCAGTCCTAGTAAGGAATTTTGAGGTATTTTGTGCTTGTTTGACTGTTGTCAAGTATGAGTCATGTTTGTCATCTGGACGGATAGGAGGAAGGTTTCCTAGATCCATGGAGACATCCTTAAGGTACATGCCCATATAAAGAGTATAGAATGTAATCATGGAAGCAAGCATACAAGCTTGGAAGCAGCGGAATCGAAAGGCATCGAGAATCCTGGCATCCTTGCTGCCTCTTTGGGGGTTGAGCGGTATTGGAGAATTTCCAATTCCTCAGCCCTCAGTTCCATTTTGGATGAAGCCGTGATTTGAAGGTCCGCCGCCATATCACGGATGAAGTCTTTGTGGGGATCAGCGCCATATATGAGGTGGAAAAGTATCGGAGGGAATATCCCTGGTGACTCTGGAGTCCTCTGATGTATCATCAGAATCAGAAGATGACTCTGAGAGGAAGTCAAAGTATTGACAGTCACAAGCCGATGTCAATGCTCAGAGCGTGCTGCACTGGAAAGAGGAACCGGTTGGGTACCAATGATGCCTACTGGTTCCAGGGGAGGAATCGGATGAAGCGGTCCCTCTGGCACCACTTCCAATGGAGGAATCTGAGGGAGGGTCCCGCAGATACCATCTCAAGCGGTGGAATCGGTGGGCGTGGTCCGATGCGACCAATTCCAGGAATGGCATTGAACAAGCAGGTACAGGTACCAAAGCGAATCACAGTGCCTGAGTCACCGAGACTGTTGATTCCTCCGGTACCACAGCAGTGAGGAGTTTTTCCAAGGTCCTTTCGATAGCCAGAAAGCGCTGATCGATGGATGCCACTGATGCTTGGGTTGACTGCAAAACGGGGCTAAGAGCCACCATCCCAGAGCATGGTACCAGGTCAATGTCTTGGGAGCATCTTGGTGCCCCTGAATGGCTTTGGAGGGTTGATTCTCCCGCTGGGGCTGCTTAGCAGGTCTGTCAGCATCCGATGCATGTTTTGATGCATCTCTTGGAGAATAAGACTTACCTTGATACTCTGTATCAGACCTTGATGCCGAGGATGATTTGGACTTATGTTTGGACTTTTTGATTTTAGACCCTGCAGAGACTGAGACTCTCGACGATGCCGAGGCTACTGAAATCGAATCCGGGACAAATAGTGAGTCATACTGCCTGGCCCTGTTCTGTAGGCCTCGTTTAGTCATTTGTTTGCACAAAGGACAGTCATCTGGCCTATGGTCCGGGCCCAAACATTTGAGATACAAATCATGAGAATCAGTGACTGATTGTTGTAAATGTACTGAGTTTACAAAGACTAAAGGGTTAGCTCTGCTCTCTCTTGGAAGCACCCAGCTCTGCCTGTTTTTTTTTTTTCTCTTTCACTTTTGGTGCCAAAAGCCTGGGCCAACATTATTAAAGCTTCTGTGTGGTTTAAACCTGTTTATCATCTAGTATATCTTGTATTCACTGACCCCACATGGAGAACCAGCAGACCACCAGTGACACTTGACCAGTATTCACAGTGCACCCCCTTCGGATGACAACATGCATTCCCTATATGAATTTCTACATATTATACCTTTCATAAAATTGCCATTTATGTGTAGTGTGATGGGGAAGATCCGTCCCTTGCTGTGCAGTCAGAGGAAACTGAAGAAAACAGGTCAGATTCTGACAGCCAGGCAATGCACATGGCTACAGGTTGCCAAGGGAGATGTAAACAAACCCAGCCACGAGTGCAGCAGCCCCGCCCAAGCTGCAAACAAGCCCCGTGCCCTGAGTGCAATAGGATTCACCTGGGTGGAGGAGGGGCGAAGCTAAGCACTGTGGAAGATAAAAAGCACTCATTAGAAAGCAGAGTTAGCTCTAGCTCAAGCTCAGGTGGAAGCACAAGCTTCAGCTCAGGAGGGAGTTCAAGCTCAGGCTCTGGTTCAGGTGCTGATTTGAGTTCCGGCTGGAGAGGAAGTTCAAGCTGGGGAGCAAGCTCAGGATCTGGATTAGGATCCGGGAGGAGTTCTGACGGAGCAGTTGTGAATTCCTGCAGCAGAGCTAGAACAGGAGAAAACATTGGAACAGACAGAGGAACAAAGAAAGCTCAAGCTGAAAAGGTACTGAGAGTTAAAACCCACAGTCTGCAGGAAAGCTTCTCTCAGTTAAAGCCTTGGGAGGAAGGCAGCTGGAGGGAGAAGCCATGCAGGGAGCCAGCTTGGGTGTGTCCAGAAGCTCACGAGAGAGAAAGGTACAAACCTATGAACTTTCCTAATAGTGAAAGAGCACTGCTCAGTAAGCCTTGCAGGCAGAAGCCATAAGGTAGTTCCTATAAGAGGAACAGGGAGAAAACTAAGCCTAATAGTTTTCTCTGGGACAATAAAGCTTTCCAGAATTCTCTTAAGGCTAAAGAGAATGTTTTGAGAACCCTGTGTGAATGCGTTCCTATGTATCCAGCGGGGGATGGCCTGGAGGATATGCAGGTTGAATACACAGATGAAGGCATAAACGATGTACCCATGGATTGTAAGTTAACCATTGCAGATAATATGGAAACACTTTGCTGAATTGAATGTTTGAAGCTAATGGTATAGCTGGAGAAAGCAAAGTGAGCATTACTGCCATTGAAAAAGAAGCCTTTATTGTTTCCTATGTAAAGGACTGTGTATTTAAAAGCTGGAAGAAAAAGATGTCATTTTTCTGCAGTTCCTGAGTTATTTCTTTATACCAGACGTATGGTTTTGTCCTGAGTTCATTTGTGTTTACCAAAACCCCGGGACGGGGAAATAAAACCTTATTTTGACCTTACCACTCTGTTACCTCAATTCCTTTGCCTGTGAGGTGTTTGGGACCCATTACCCAGAGGGCCATTGTACTACTACGCCTGCACTACCCCTCACTTCCTGGCTTAGGATAGTCATCAGCTGAACCCTCTCTGCTAGCCCTAGGACCCAGGGTGGGCAACTGGTGACAGTAGATGCCATCTCCATGTGTAAATGCAGGATTAAATTGGGAATAAGGCTTCTAAAACAACCCTCTTAGTATCTCTTCTACTCTCTTATCCACCTCTTCATATTTCTCTGTTTCCGGTATAAAAAGAGCAATTTTCAAATTCCATCTACCTGGGCAACTATGCTAAAAGTATGAATAGGGTTCAACAAAGTCGGTATTTTTAGGAGAAGGCATTGGGGGTCAGGGACAATGCAAGGGTATTAGTCCCCTAGGCAACACTTCAACCTTGCACTCTCTTGCATTTAGCTCTTAGACCACCCCCTCCCACCAGGGTTCCAACCCCAAGATTTTGATTAAACATAATTGTCATCATTTCAATGCCATCCTTCCCAGAATAATCCTATAAAAATGCATATGTGGACATCATGCTTTTAAGTATTAAACTTGGTTTTGTAAATAAACGTATAATGAGGGAAACTTCAAAAAGCCACTTACAAGGGTAAGGACTATGTCTATTGCTCATTTTTCTTGCAGGAAAATATGTACACCCTGAGTTTCTGTGACTGCCAGGACCCAGTACTTTGGTTGTAGATGCTCTTTACTTGTTCCTAGAAAATGCAGCTCCTGGCAACTACCTAGTTTGCCTAGTGGTTGTGCCAGCCCTGCTGCGGGTATGTTTATGTGAGGGGAGGAAAATAATGGGCGTAGATTACATTAGCAAATCTAGCCACATCAAATAAGAATTGAATAAAATTCAGTGATTCATGCAAATCATGAAATGGAAAACGTTTAGAAATACTCTATAAAATGTGGGATATTTTCTATTCTCTGTTTTACAATAAGAACATTGCCTTCTAGAGTAGTTATTACTACAGCTAACTAGTCTGGGATGATCCTGGATTTCTGGACTTTCTTTTGTGCCTTTTTTACAGTCTTTCTATATTAAAAAAAAAATGTAAAGCTGATAGGTTCTTAAGTTCAGCAGTTTAAACCTTTACAGTTGTAGCTTTTCGGTGGCAAAACCTTTCATCGTCAAGCTCTTAGAGAAGTGGTTCTCGACCCAGTCCTCTGGGACCCCTAATCCAGATGGGTTTTCAGGGTGTCTGCATACAATGGAAGCAGTGCATGCAGATTTATCTCAGTAAGAAAAACGTGGATAGCGAGTGGAAGGACAATCTTTATTAGTAGAAAAAGCCTATGGCCCAACACAGGCCGTGTTTCGTTGCCTTCTTCAGGGGCAGGCTACATGAAACAACAACAAATAAATAATTAAATTTATCTGTTTGTTGTTGTTTCATGTAGCCTGCCCCTGAAGAAGGCAACGAAACACGGCCTGTGTTGGGCCATAGGCTTTTTCTACTAATAAAGATTGTCCTTCCACTCGCTATCCACGTTTTTCTTACTGGGATCCTTGTAGCACGTGGCTTTGTGCCTCTTGTTGGTACCTAGTGCAGATTTATCTTATGCATATTCTTCGTGGATATCCTGAAAACCTGACTAGCCTGGGGGTTCCAGAGAACTGGGTTGAGGACCACAGTCCTAGACACACAGACTGCACTGACCACATGGGTGATTGTTGTCCCAAAGGCTTATCTTCAATTTGAGGTAGTCTTTGTAGTAATATATTGCAGAATCTAACTCAAAGCAATTCAACATGAATATCCATAATTAGCAACTTCTGAGTTGTGGACATCCTGAGATTTGGTGTAGATTAGCGGGGCATCAACTTTCTCTCACTTTTTTCTGACTCCAGCACGCCCTCCAAACACTGACCTCACCTATCTCAATCCTTAGTCTCTCCTTGACCTCACCATTTTCCCCTTCCCCTCTTCCAGATCACAGCACTCTCCTCCTTGCTAGGCATGGGAAAACAAGGTTCCTACAATTAAACTTGCTCAGCAGAGAGCAGCCCTCTGTTTCCTATCCCAGCCTCTCCCCTTTCAGGTAGTGTGCAAGGAACAGGAACGGAGGAGATAGAGTTGGAGGGAACTAAGTTTGCAAGAAACAAAAACAGTTGGAAGGAACAGAGAGAAGAGTTATTTTCCTTGCTAATCCTTCTTGTCCCAGCCTGTAGGGAACAGAAAGGCATGGTTTGGTGCCCAGAGGTTTCCCGGGTATTTCTGGAGAACCAGAGATTTCCCTGAAATTGAGTCTTTGAGACCAATTCGGAAAGTTTCCAGGAATGTGTTTGTTTTTCTATACAGCTTAATCAATGAATCAAAGCAGTTTGCGGAGAACAAGAACAGGATACATTTAATATACATAACATAAAATGAGTGTTCTTTACAGGTAACCAAAGCACAACATAAGTCATCTAAAATGAGAAGTCAATACATGTACCATATGCAAAGGTATAAAATAATACTACTTAATCTTGGTTGGGTAACTAAATTACAATTGAACACTAAACGAAATTGACGTCTTACTCTGACCCTGTGTTTTAGACGACAGACTCTCCAGTAGACATCATTCTAATCCAAGTTGCTTCTTCTTTCTAAATCTTCTAAGGCACAGAGCACCATTCTTTATAGCCTCCACATCCTCAAAAACACAGAGTTAATTAAAAATAATCGGTTTCATGCTTCCAAGCGAAACATTCTCATTGGGATCTAACCGACTCAGCTGCTTCAAATAAACTGATCTTCTCAGGCCACTACTGGAAAATGCTAGGATCCATGCTCCTTTCCATAGAAATACTTTGAGTTGGAACGGTTTTTCACCACATAGAACCTACTCAATTTAGGAATCAGGCTGATTCAATATATTAATGATTTTCCCACTGCTGCTGCTGGCTAATCACCTACCCTATTGATGCATAGAGATACAGTAACATCATTTGACAGGGACATGATATGATGATGACTGCTGCTGTCATGCTGAAACTGGAGAGATCCAACAAGTCACTCTCCACGCTTTCATAGTTGACATCTACTTTCCACTACAACCCTACACTAAAGGAGGACACTCACTTTTAGGCCCTGTCTCCTCAATAACTTGTAAAAATGTAATCAACTTCAAACAAGGTTTGCAGAGCCCAGGGTTAGACATGCTGCAGCTCATGGCAACAATTTGGAAGGGGGGCCCCAAAACCTAACTGCACAGTGTATCTTCTTCAGCTTCAGGCAGGCTTGGGGCTCTCCTCTGGTATGGAGGGGCCCAGGGCATTGTTCTGGTTGCACTCCTAATACTGCCTTAAGAGTCTCTATACATCTTTTACTGGGCACTCACAGTGTGGGGAATACGCCTGCTTTAAGAACTGGGCAAAGCACTATTTGGGGATACATCTGCAATGTATAAGAGTTAACATGGCTTTCTGCAGTGATTAAAATCAGTCTTTCAGACCTTTCACTGGACAAAAACAGAAGATCTCTAAAGGAAAATAAGGACTATAGTAGTTGATATGGAAAGGTAGACTAGATAGGCCATATGGTCATTTTCTGCCGTCATGTTTCTCTGTTTCAATCTCAGGTGTCCTGCTCTCTATGTAGGGCAATTTTCACCCTCTCTGCTTGTGTTGTGCACCCATGCAGTGAATTTCAGCAATGACAGAGAACGTATGACATTCTTTAACTGTTTGATTTCAACATTCACACTACAATCACTGTTGCACAGTCTGCAGGATAACAGCGGGAAGGATTTCAATTCTGAATGACTGAACTGTTGAATTGCTTACACTTAACACCGATAGCTCAGAACTGTTACATTAAACAGCACTTTATCTCCCTCTTCAACTCAGACTATATATTCCATCATTCACGCTGTTACCTGAAGAAGCCCAGAGTACTCACACTTAGGAGACTGTCGTCAGGTGTCCTCCAGAACTTATTTATTTAAATCTCTTCTATGCTGTTATATCTTATTGTCAAAGCAGTTTGCAACAAACTTAACTCGGGGCCGGCTCGTGCATTGTGCAAGAATGTTGTTCGCACAGGGCCCCATGCTTCAGGGGACCCCATGCCAACTTTATCTCACACACTGTGATCAGTTTGCAGAGCCGGCTTTAGAGGGAGCCGGAAAGTGCGAGGCCCTGGATCACCTCTGCACAGCCGCCAAAGTGAAGAGTGGCGTGTTCCTTCACCCCAGCAGCTGTGTTCTCGTGAAGCGTGATAGCGTGCTGAGTGCCGGGAAACAGGAAATGCCCTTTAACCTTCAGCATGCCAGCGGGTTTCATGAGGACACAGCTGCCAGAGTGAAGGAACACACTGCTCTTCACTCTGGCGGCAATGCAGAGGTGTGCCAGGGCTAGGCGTGGGGCTCTTCAAGGGTGGGGGGGGGGGGTTAGGACTGGAAATGGGCTGATGGAGGGACTAGGACTGGTAATAGCAGATGCGGGGCTAGGACTGGAAATGGGCTGATGGGAGGGATGAGAGAATGGGGACTAGAAGGGAGCAGATGCTAGGTGGGGCTGGAACTAGAAGGGAGCTGATGTTGGGGGAGGACTAGAAGGGGACGGGGATGGGGCTGGGGGAGTGAGGATGGAGAGGGGAAAAGATATTTTGTGTGGGAGGAAAGAAAAATCTATGGTTGGCCAGATATTAGGAGAGTAAGTGGGGATTGAGGATGGAGGAGTGAAATTTGAGTGGATAAAAAAGGAATAAAGAAAGAAATGAAGGAAAGAGCAAAAGGGGAAAGATCAGAATGTTGGAGCAGATGTAGAGAGAGAATGGAAAAAACTAGGAGAGAAGAAAGGACAAATGACAGCAGTCAAAGCAGAGTTAGCAGAAGACATGAAGAAAACAGAAGAAAGCAACGGGGGCAGTTGCGACGGAAAATCAACATGTCCAAACAAAACAGTAGAAAAATACTATTTCATTCTGAATTTATTAACTTGAATATGTCAGCTCTGGGAAATGTGCATCACTATCGTCTTTGTGTTTTGTTTAGTACAAGAGGAAATTAATGTATAGTTTTATTTTTCCAGTGTTGTTGTACATTCCAGGTTTGGCTTTTGGGGTTCTCAGTTTAATTATTGTCTTCCTATTTCTAAATTGTGATCCCTTGTTCTATGTTTGCTGACGGTCTACATTTTTCATGTATAACGGAGCTGCAGTATTCTGTTCATGTAGTTTCTATCTGACAGTGCCACTTGTTCTCTTTCCCACAGTAGGAGATGTATTGGTGTTCTCTGAGATGTATTGGTTTAATATTTGCAGTGTTGCCTTTTGATAGGTAGGGTTTGGTGCTTTGTGAGTCCTGGTAGTGCTATTATGATACAGCGGGTTTGCTATGGATTCTAAATGCAAAAATTCCAAAATAACTAAAACTCTATAAATTGAAAATCAAACCCAAAAATAGAGTAATGTGATAATGTCGCCGTGAGCTGAAACTATGTTAATGAAATGGTTATATGGTGTTTTTTACCTACATTTCATGCTCTTTTAAAGCCTTTAAAATTTCTGAGTAAAACGGAAGTCAAGCCACGAGAGGTTTGTTCCTCAAGGCTATCCTTCCAACATTAACTTTTTCATTAACATAGTTTCAGCTCACGGCGACATTATCACATTACTCTATTTTGGGTTTGATGGATTCTAAATGAACAGGGTTTATAGTACTTCCTGATAGTTGGCCCTGGAGTATAGTAATGTAGAAATCTGGTAATCTTTCTTTATCCTCACTGCCAATGCAAATAATATTCAGATACTTATTAAGAGGCATGTTTAAAAGTTAATGCACATTCACAAATGTTAATGTGCGTTAAGTGCAGGAACACCCATTTATTTCTATTGGCGCAGTGGCACTTAAAATATTAATATTTAGTAAACATGCCCCTAAGTCATTGCCAGGACAAAGGAGGCTTGTGAAGAGCTCCTTTGAAAGCCGCCTAAAATTTTAGTTGGCAACATATACATTTTAAAATAAAATAAATTTGATTTATGCAAATAAGATCCAGTGAATATGCAAATGAGGCCCCACAATGAGTCTCCACACATGGTCCTGCACCACCCTTGGGCTACCCCCGACTTAACTTTGTGTGTTTACAGTGAACATAATGATTCAATATAACTTAATTTACAGAGTCCCGTAGGAGGGGTCACATCAACATTCTTAGGAGTGCTTAAGCTACTCGACCAAGGAAGCTGGATTCACAAAGCTGGTATCATATTTTCAGATCACTTTAGAAACATAAAAAAGTTGCTTTCACACATCCAACAACCTTTCCAACTCACCAAGGACTAACACCCACCCTTTAAAGGATGCCCACATTTCACGAGTCTGCACTAGTAATCATCCCAGCACAGAGGAAAACTGGATTACACCAGAGTGCTCAATAAGCAGGGGCTGCAAAAGCACTCAGAAGCCAGAATACTTTATGCAGTATATTAATGGAAACTGGTACTTTATATAAGTAAGATAAAGGTATTTCCTTATGAAAAAGTTGGAAAATTCTCAATAGCTAGATGTATTTAGAAATAAAGATTCTTACCTTAAGAAATTACCAGCAGCTTGAAATCTCATTTCATTCCCTTTCTAGACTGTTAATTTGTAATGCATTTTGAATATATGATTGTGATGTGTCCAAGAGGCATCTCACCTTGTCTGAACATATGGTGCTAGTGTGAAGACTCTACAGAGCTCGTTACAATCTTCAATTATGAAGACGCCTGATCATCCAAGCAATTAAATGGACACTGAAACATGAAAGAAACAGTGGTTCTTCTAGACCCATTTTTATATTCAGCACATTCAGCTTCCCTTCTTTCAGGATTCTGTCAGTCTATGAAGTATCTTGGGGCTTCTGGCTAATGATTTTCTGTAAATCTTGCTGCCTTCACAGCCAAGACCAGCATTTAATGAGAAGAGATTTCTGTCAGGCCTATCACTAAACAGACACATTGTAACTCCAGTGCTATGGCTAGTCCTGCCTTTACAGAGTCTGTCAGGCTATAAAACTCGGTTCATAACTAATTGTTTTCAATTTGTACCTTGGATTAGTGCATTACTCTTATGCTTTGTTGTGCGTCCACAACTTGTGATGGTCCAAAAAGGATAATAATTAGAATTCAGAGAAAACAGTCTACATTTCATCTGAGATTGAATGGAATTACTGAATTTAGGGCCTCTTTTTACTAAAGACTACTAAGGATTTGCCATTAATGTGCCAATCTCACGCACGTTAATTGAACCACCAGCGTGTTCCCCGGCAGCTAACTTGAGACAGATTTTTCTAATGTGTGCTCAGTTACGGTAGGTTCACTTATTGACTCCTATAGAGATGTTATGTGAACCCACGTTAGATGACATGTTGCTTCCGAGTATATCCCCAAAACAAAAATAGAGAAGTATGTGGAAAATTATATGAACAGCTGACGTGTATGTGATATTGTCGGAAGTATAACCTTGAGGTGTTGAAAATCGCCTCCAGAAGCTAACCTTCCATTTTGCTCAAATATTATTAATGAGCCCCACACGGAGCAAAACAAGTAAGGTAAAACACCACAAATAAGTGTCACCAAAATAAAAAATTACCAAGTTTCTAATAGTTCTTAAATACTTAATGTGATTAAGAGGTCCAGTCTGAAATTAATAACATAAGGAAAAATGGGGTTTAACTTATCTAAAACTTCCCGTCTTCCAAAAAACAGCAGGCCTCTCCAAATTGCTCCCTCAAAAGAGTTGCAAAGACTTGCAGTCCAAGTCACAAAATTGTGCAGTTACAACCAAGACACAGCACTGCGTTTCGGGCTACCGATAATTTGTCGCCCTGTTTCAACGCTCAATCAACTGCAGCAAGATGATTCTCTCAACTGATCAAAAACGCCAGCCCCGTTTTTCCTTATGTTATTAATTTCAGACTGGACCTCTTAATCACATTAAGTATTTAAGAACTATTACAAACTTGGTAATTTTTTATTTTGGTGACACTTATTTGTGGTGTTTTACCTTACCTGTTTTGCTCCGTGTGGGGCTCATTAATAAAATTTGAGCAAAATGGAAGGTTAGCTTCAGGAGGCGATTTTCAACACCTCAAGGCTATACTTCCGACAATATCACATACACGTCAGCTGTTCATATAATTTTCCACATACTTCTCTATTTTTGTTTTGGGGATTTATAGTGTAGAGTCAAGTTAGGTTGATATTTGGCTTCCGAGTATATGGCATAGCCCAAGATCTTGTACTAATACACTTTCCACACCCATGATCTACCCATTCCCCACACCATCCCATGCTCACCAATTAACATGCATTTTAGCATGCTTTGGTGAACCTATTCACCCATTATTGTTCCTGACTACCAGTTGCCGCATATCACTCACCCCACCCACTCTCCGCCCCTAACCTGCTATTTGCAACCCTAATGACCCACAAAACAGTTAGCATCAAAATCCATCCATGCTAAATGTCATGGACTGGTGTTACCTGTCAACATGTGCCAAATGCACATCTTTAACAAGTGCTGGACCAATGCTTGACAGCTAGCACCCTTTGTTAAAAAAAACCCCTAAGGGGCTTGTTTACAAAGCCGCGGTAGCGGTTCGCGGTTGTTATCGGAGCCGCGGCCCCATTGAAATCAATGGGATCGCGGCTCCGATAACGATCGCGAACCGCTACCGCAGCTTTGTAAACAAGCCCCTAATTGTCTCAGCTAAGCCAATGAAGGTTATCCACAATACTTCTTAGTGAAAACACAATACCTCTGAATAACAAGGCTGTCTTTCAAGCAGACACAAAATTAGAGAAAACCCTTAGGAAGTCATTCCAGAATGTGAATCAGGCTATTGGACATGTGGTGTAGAATATTTGATAGCAAAAATGTCTACGACTATATTCTGCAACCATCGCAGTACTGCACATAAATGGATGTGAAAGTTGGACCATGAAGAAGCAGGATTGGAGGAACTTTGATGCATTTGAATTATGGTGTTGGTGACATCTCTTACAAATACCATGGACAGCCAAAAAGGCAAACACATTGATTCTAAACTAAATTCAGCTCAAACTTTCACTTGAAGCCCAGATTACTAGATTGAAATTATTGTATTTTGAACACATTATGAGACAATCAGACTCACTGAAGAAATCAATTATTCTTAGAAAGGTAGAAACAGAAGACATTTAGGAAGGCCTACAACAAAATGGACCAACAATATCACAGTCCTATCAGTAGCCTTGGAATGCAGACAGAAGATAGAATGTTCTGGAGATGGTCAATCTATATGGTTACAAAGTGAAAAAAGGCCAACTCCACCAATATACACTCATTACAAAAATATATAGTTAGGCTTGGGGGGGGGGGGGTCATCAACAGACGTTCACCAAGGAACACAGCCTTAACGGAACTACCTTATATTCATCACTTAACTCCCCAGTCAAAGAATATTTTTGTGATTATTTTTTAATCTTTTGTGTAATATTTTTTTTACATTTTTATGTTTTTTACTTCTTAAACATCTAACTCTTCTTCATAATACAAATCCAAGTTAGCAAATCTCCATGAAAAAGAACACAATGTATAACCTGCTACATTCGGCATAAACCATACATAATCAACTTATTTCATATGGGTTCAGCTGTTGCATCCTCTCAGAGTGAATAGAGATGGTATTCCCGCAGTCTAGTACAAACTTTTAAATCACTGAAATCCTTTCATGCCTGACATTGTTGTTTCAGCAAAAATCTTGCTTCAGGGGCCAAATTATCAGCGGGATTGCTTGAAGACCAAATACCGACTTTCTGCATGGGCTACAGAAGTGGAATCCTCACGGAAGATGACTGTTGCCCCTGCAGTCAACTAAAAGTACTGATGGTGTGCCTCAGAAAATCACTAAAGGGCTCCCAACCAACCAATAAAAATCACCTGAAAGAGTCCAGAGTCCCTCGACGAGCAGCAGCAGCAGCCTGTCCTGTCTCTGTTCAGAGTCTGACCATGCTACCACCGTTTCCCTTTGGCTGCCCAGTGGTGCTATGCCCCTCCCACAGAGACCCTAACCATGCCTATACCTTGGTAAACTACACAAAAGACTCTTAAAAAAAAATCAGAAACATATTGTTTGGCTGGGGAGTCAAGGGATGAATATATGGTGATTCTGATAAGCCTCCAATGTTGGGCCTGGGTGAATGCCTGTTGATGACTCCCAATACTAACTATATATTTTTAAATTTTATTTTGTAATGACTATCCATATGGTTGCCAGGAGTTGACTACGACTCAATGGCAATTAATCATCAATATATCTATACTGAAATTCATACAGGTGATATCTGGGCAGTGTTCCAAATAAAGTAGAATTTGCATTCTGAGTTCAAATGAAAACTGCAAAGGTGACATATTCTCACCGTGCCGCTGGGCCTGTCCCGAGGCCGGTGTGTAACCGGGTGCCGGGGCCCAAATCCCTTGCCGGTAGCTCGGTGGGGATCCATGCGAGGGGGGGGGGGGTGAGGAGGTGGGCATGGTGATACCGGCACCTGCCGCCCACGTCAATGATGTGGGCACTGGTGATTGGGGCTGGTGCCGGCTTGGGGGCGTGGCGTCGGCGTAAGAGGGAGATCACGGCGTGTGGTCTCCCTCTTTCTTCGCTGAGCGCCGCGAGAAAAGGTGTGTCGTCCCGGGGCTCCTGCGGCGATTTCCTCAAGTTTGGCGGCTAGGCGGCAGGTCTTTTTGTGCTGCGGGGGGGGGGGGGGCGGTTCGAGCGGGTGCTGCGGGGGCAAGGAGGCAGCCTCGTCGGAGCGCAGTTGCCTTGGGTTGGCTGGCTTGCCGCGGTTGGCCTGCTGCACGTGGGGAATGTAACGGGCCTGGGAGCTCCGTTGGGGTTTCAGCGGGAGCTGTTAGGCTGGGGTCAGTTAGGACAAACTGGGGAGAGAGGTTTGTGTGGTTGGGGGTGCAGAATATTGCAGGAAATCAATATCTCATAATCGCGCGAAACGGGGTTAATTAATTAATACGAAAAATAAATAAATTAATACACGCAGATAGGAAAAAACGGGGGGGGGGGGGGGGGCGTTCCTCAATGCCGGAAGGCAGGGTAAGGAAAGAGAGCGTGGGCAAGGGGCTGGGTTGCTCCTAGGGTAAGAGGGTGGTGTGCTTTCAGGTCCGTTGGTCTCGACGGCCTGTGGTCGGAGGTCGTGTGGGGGCCTGTGCTCGGACGCTCGTGGGCAACGGGCAGGGTGGCGCGTGTGCGGCGCCAGTGCGGGGAAGAGTGTAGGCATGGGTGGCAGTGGTTGCTGGGCCAGCTAAGGGCGCGCTAGGGGCGTGGCCGGGGGAGGGCCTTGGGGCTGGGACAGGGGTACAGCTGGTCTGGCCTTGCAAGGTCGGGCGGGTGCGGTCCCTTTAGAGCTATCGGGGGAGCCTGGCCCCCATCCACATTGGTTGGCAGTACGGTGGCTGGCGGTGCAGGGTGCCCCCCGTGGCTGCTGGTCTCAGTTGGGATGGGGTGGCGGGATCCAAGGCTGGCTCTGGCGGTGCAGAGGTGTTCCGGATTCTGGGTTGCGGCTGGTCGCCTTGGTGGGAGGTCCTCAGGGCGCCTCGTTACCCCCTCCGGCTTTGGCTGGTACGCCTCTGGATTGGGGGCGGGCGCTTCCCGCACCTGGGTTTCTTCGGGTCCCCGGGGTTCTTGGGCTTGTGGGGCTGGCCCCCGGGTGGATTGGGGCATTGGGGGGTGTCTGGGCCGTCTGGCTGGGGGGCCAGAGCAGGTGGGCCCAGGGGTGTTGGGGATAGGGGCGGCTGGCGGACTCGGCTCCGCGACATGGGGCTGGGGCAGTGGGCCGGGTGCTGCATTAAGCGCTACGTTAAGCACTTGGGGTGCCGTTGCTGCTGGTTTCTTTTCTTCTTCTCAACAGGTCCCGCAGCGTGTGCCATCCGGGATGCTTGCTAACATTGGTCGGGCTGGTGGGGCAGGGCCCCCATGATCTGCAGTGGTGTCTTCCGGCTCGGCTGGTAGTGGTCCAGACCGGGGTGCGTCGGCGGTGCCCTCCTGCAAGGCTGGTGAGTATGTGGGGGGTGCGAGTAAGAAATTTAAAAAAAAAAAAAAAAAAAAGGGTGGGTGTGCAAACCTTGGGGAGGGGACTCCCGGTGGGGGGGGGGGGGGAAGGCGAGGGTGCAGCTCAAGCGTGGGCGCCGTTGCCGGCATGCTTCGTCTTCCTCCTCATCTTCGTCATCAGCGGCAGGATCATCCGGTGAGTCGGTGGGGGTGGGGGCTGGGAAGGGTGGGGGGATGGGCCTTGGTGGTGCGCTGTGCCGCGTATTGGGAGGGCGTGCCACAGACATTGCGCCATCGGGTAAAACGTTGCATGGTATATTGACATTTTCTGCTTGCACGAGGGTCGGTAACGTTCGGGAGAGCGCAAACACAAAAAAAAAAAAAAAAAAACCCCAAAGAGCTATGGTGACGGAAAGCGGGTAGGGGGCGGTATGCATCCCGTAACACTCTCTCATTTCCCGGAGCACTAGGGAGCGCTGCTGGCTTGCAGGGACGGACGTTAGCATCGTCGCAGGTGCCCGACGGTTGGGCCTGGCTAAATTTTGAGGAGGAGTTCGGCGAACTCCTGGAGGAGAGCGGGCAGCTATCCGGGGTGCCGAAGGCACCAACCGTTGGCTGGGGCGGATGTTTGCCAGGTGTCGGGTTCGGGGGAGGGAGAGGGAGGCGCCAAGTTGGGGGGTGGTCCCGGTGCGGGCAGGTTCGCGATCCTTTTGGGTGCCTCCCCCCGCGGTGTCCTCATCGCGCCCCTTCCCCGATTGTAAATTTAAGCCTGTCTGCTCGGTGGGTGGTGACGGATCTGCCGTCGCTACGGGTGGTCGCGAAGGAGCGGCTGGTGCCCTGGCGGGGGGCCAGTGCGGGGGCTCGTGCGCCTGGCTCCCCATGCCCGTGTGCTTTGATGCTATGCGACCGTGGCTAGTACAATATGGGTGACCTCATCCAGGTGGGTGTGGGTGTGATATTGCAGGGTTTCTGAGGGCTTTCCAGGTTCCTGTTTTCGGGATCCCCGTTTTCTCCCTTTGCGGTATCCCCGGGGGGAGTAGTTCCCAGGACGGAGCTGGGCGGGTTTGTGGCGGATTCAGACTCTGTCTTGCCCTCCTGGGAATTCTGTGAATGACCGCATCCCTCGGGACCAGTGCATGGTGCGCTATGCTTCCATTGCTGAGGCGGTGGTTTTGGTGCGGCGGTGTGGGGCCGGTGCTGTGGGCAAGGGTTGACATCACTAGGGTGACATTCGACTCTGCGTTCTGCTTGCGGTTTGGTTCCTCCTCCGTTTTTCCCTTTGCTAGGTTTCCGCTTGGATTGCGGTTTTATTTCAATAAGGGCATGCCTCTGGGGGGCGGGCTACCTGTGCCTACTGCGGGAACTTCAGTACTCTCCTGCACTGGGTGGTTGAATGGTAGTCGGATGTCGCTAACACAGTGCATTATTTGGATGATTTCCTGTTAGTCGGGCCAGGCCATGAGCGCAGGTGCGCCTACCCGCTGGAGTTTTTGCGCTTGGCTGGGGCCTTCGGTATTCCCATAGCGGCTTGTAAGACTCTTGGCCAGTGGCGCGCCCTACCTTTTGGGGATCGAGATCGATACTGAATATATGGTGGTGCACCTGCCCTAGCGGGAAGGCGAGCGCATCCGCGAGTTGGTGGCTCTCGTGGGATCGTCGGGTGAGGCCATTCTGCGGGTCCTGCAGGCATTGGTTGGGACATCTTACTGTTGCTCGCATGGGTTCCGCCGATGGGGGGCATCCTTTTACGCGGCAGTTGTAGCTCTTCTGGCGGATGTTCATCGCCCGCGCCTCCGGCTTTGCGGCAGCGGGAATGCGCGAGGATTTTGCGCGTGTGGGAGGCTCTCTTTATCGGTTTAATGGTTCCTTGGTTCTGCAGCTGCCGGAGCTTTCACAGGCGGACCTGCGTCTGTTTACGGGGTGCGGCGGGTTATTCAGGGTTTGGGGGGGTCTCTTGTCAAGGGGCATGGTGCACCGAGCCGCGGCTCAGTGGGATGGATGCAATCCGGCTTGACCCGCCACTTCAACTTTTGGAGTTTTTCCCCCATGGTTGTAGCGTCTTGGGTTTGGCCGGTGCATTTGCGTGATCTGCGGGTGGTGTTATACTCCTTGGTGTTTGTGGGTGGCTTCCTTGATGCGGATCATGGTGCTCGCTTGCTTGCGCCTGAATGTCACTGCCAGGCGCGGCATGTGTCGGCCTCCCCGAATTCTATCGCTGAGGCTTGGTCTCATTTTCAGTAGGGCGCGGTTTTCGGCTGTTGGCCCCGGAGGTGGAGGCTACGGCCGTGCCAGTCCTGGAGCATCTTCGGAGGGTTGGGATTCCAGCTTGATGGCATTGCTGTCCTCGTCGGTGGCCTCTGGTTCGAGGCTCCCTGGTTCCCCGCACAATTGCAGCAGCATTTTGCATCGGAACTCGAGGCGGGGTTGCGTTTTGGTGGGCTTGGCTTTGCGTACATGATGGTGGAGGCGTCTCAGGTACATACGTTGTATTCCGCGGTCCACAGCAGCTCGGTTGGGACAAGGGGGGCTGGGTGGTATTGTGCTCCAATTTGTTTTCCTTTGCCCTCCTGTCCGGTGCAGGCCCTGCTGAGTTATTTGCAGCAGCGGCCGCGGGCCCCGGATGGGGGCGGCAGTCCAGTAACACAGTTCCAGTTCGCAGCGGTGTTGCGCTTGGCCTTCCGGGTCTTGGGTCATGATGAGCGGACCCCTGTGGGGCGATCTTTCCGGATTGGAGCTGCCACGAGGGCGGCGACGGCTGCTATGGACGGGTGGGTCCTACAGCCGATCGGCGGGTGGCGCTCGAGGGCGTACGGAGGGGACGTTCACCCTTGGGTGGCATGTGCCGGGCTGGTGGGGGTGTGGGGGGGGTACTAACAGTTTTCTTCCTATTGCAGAGTTGCCGGCTGTTGGCTGTCCGATTTGGCCTTTCAGATGGTGCCTGCTTCGGCGATTGGTGGATCAGCGGCCACTCCCTCGTTCACCGGGCCGGGCGGCAGTGCAGCCGTTGGGCATTCACCTCGGGCTGGCAGATGCTGGAGTGCGGCTGTGTTGGAGGGGCCAACGTGGAATGCAATGGTGGCAGCTCTTGGACTTCGTTCCGGTGATAGCTTGCGCAGCGGCGGTGGCCAATCGTCCTGCAGATTCTTTGGAGAGGCAATGACTTGGCCGAGCTGGTCCTGCCGGCAGATCATCAGGACCGTACAGAGCGACATTGTTGGTCCGGGACTTCATTCAGAATGTGGCCATCGAGTGGTCCGACATCATCCCACACCCTACCTGCGGGACGCAGCGGCGGTGGCCGCG
Organism: Ichthyophis bannanicus; assembly: GCA_033557465.1. Taxonomy (NCBI): domain Eukaryota; kingdom Metazoa; phylum Chordata; class Amphibia; order Gymnophiona; family Ichthyophiidae; genus Ichthyophis; species Ichthyophis bannanicus. The sequence continues at coordinate 94,444,141 of CM066046.1, read as the reverse complement.
GGGCCTGGGCGGATTAGCAGGCAGCTGGTGCATTGGGTTCAGCAAATGGGCGGTTTCAGGTGTTTTCCCCTTGGGCGGGGGTCAGGTGTGCTGGCTTGTACCTTCTTGATGGGTTTCACCTGGCCCGGTGGGACTAGATCGTAGCTGAATGATTGGCCGGAGGCCCCTGGAAGGTTGGTCTTGGTCGCAGCTTTTGTTGGGGGGCGGCGCAAGGATAGAGGTCTACCTTGCGCCGGTGGCGGGGTAGCGAGCTGGCGCTCGCCGACCCGGCGGGGCATTTGAGGCTGGTGCCACTTTTCAGGGGAGCGGCAGTGCTCCTTGGTTGGGAGAGACATCCCGGTTGGGGTCTCTGCCCGGTGGAAGGCAACTTGCCTGCCTTTGCTATAACATGGCGAGGCGGGCGGTAGGGGGTAATGGGGGGGTGGATGATGCACTACTTTGTTATAAACGGCTGGTGGGGGGCATCATCCGGAAAGGGAGGGGGGGCAGTGCTGGGATTTAAGAATGTTGAATTGGCCCAGGTTGGGGCCGGTTGATAATTCATTTAATAAAGCTGCGACCAAGTTATTTGTTACCAAATTCCAGTGTGTGTGTGTGTTTTGTGGGATACCGAGGGGGGGTGGGTGGTAGTGGTGGCAGGTTGACAAAGCTGATAGCAGGCAGGGGATTGGCATCCGGATACCTCGGTTAATTCTCACCGTGCCGCTGGGCCTGTCCCGAGGCCGGTGTGTAACCGGGTGCCGGGGCCCAAATCCCTTGCCGGTAGCTCGGTGGGGATCCATGCGAGGGGGGGGGGTGAGGAGGTGGGCATGGTGATACCGGCACCTGCCGCCCACGTCAATGATGTGGGCACTGGTGATTGGGGCTGGTGCCGGCTTGGGGGCGTGGCGTCGGCGTAAGAGGGAGATCACGGCGTGTGGTCTCCCTCTTTCTTCGCTGAGCGCCGCGAGAAAAGGTGTCCCTCCCCACCCTCCCCTTGTGCTATATAAAATGACTAAATAACTGCATTGATGTCTAAATCAAAGATGTGTTAAATGGTTTGGGGTCGTCGCAGCTGGGTAGGGGGGTTGTTCTTCGAGCCTTTGTGGCGGTAGGCGGGGTAGCGAGCTGGCGCTCGCCGACCCGGCGGGGCATTTGAGGCTGGTGCCACTTTTCAGGGGAGCGGCAGTGCTCCTTGGTTGGGAGAGACATCCCGGTTGGGGTCTCTGCCCGGTGGAAGGCAACTTGCCTGCCTTTGCTATAACATGGCGAGGCGGGCGGTAGGGGGTAATGGGGGGGTGGATGATGCACTACTTTGCTATAAACGGCTGGTGGGGGGCATCATCCGGAAAGGGAGGGGGGGCAGTGCTGGGATTTAAGAATGTTGAATTGGCCCAGGTTGGGGCCGGTTGATAATTCATTTAATAAAGCTGCGACCAAGTTATTTGTTACCAAATTCCAGTGTGTGTGTGTTTTGTGGGATACCGAGGGGGGGTGGGTGGTAGTGGTGGCAGGTTGACAAAGCTGATAGCAGGCAGGGGATTGGCATCCGGATACCTCGGTTACTTTCTGCACTCTTGCACCCCTGCAGCCTGATACTCAGAACCACTTATGCAGATGATAGCGGATACCAATTCCATAAGTGGATTTCACTTCTTAAAATGGTGGCAAAGGGAACATTTAAATGTTGGCTATATAGCCAAAATATAAACGTTTACTCAGAGGATAGACTGAGGCATTCTGGGAATGGAGGAATAGATTGCCACTCTGTGATCTTGGGCAAGCCACTTGATCCTTCATTGCCTCAGATACAAACTTAGATTGCGATCCTTGTTAAGGAACAGGAAAAAATCTACTGTATTTGGATGTAAATCACATGAAATGAACCCCCTTCCCCTTCTAGAATCTAATGTTTGTCAGGTATATTTCTCTAGATTAGATCATACAGTGCTCTCTATGCCGGACAGAGCTTCAAAATTCAGCCACTCTTCACATAACATACATTTTAGAAGATAATTTTATAAAGTCCTCCCCGCACTTATGTGGCCACATAAATTATCTCTTACAAAATACCGACCAGTGTAAAGGTACATTCTTCGGCATGAAGGCCCACATTTGCTGGTAGGCATAGCTGAGGCGCCGTTTAAGGTATTTCATAATCTACATGTGTACATGCAGTCAATGCCTGTATTTGCATAAAGCACATGCCTACATTCAAGGTATGTTCTCTGCCATATACGCTAGTAACTTATAAAGACAAGTAGACGCTGACTTGTCCTTATAATAAATGACCTACATTGACATCTACGTAGGCAATTACCCATCTTATATGTGACCCTCTTAAATCCCACCTGCCAAATAGCAAGTATAACTTTAAATGAATAACCTACAGTATATGAATATAAGGTATACATCTATATTCACTGGTGGTACTTGTATGCTTATGGCTACTGAATATAAGTATAACTTTAAACAGATATTCTGCAGCACTTTTATTTATGTATTTAATGCACTCTTAGACCATCTGCTCACTAAGGTTCTAGGCACTTTACAATAAACATGGGAAATGGCATTTTATAAAGGGCATCCAAGTGCAATCTGGGACGTCCAGGGCAGAACGTGCATAAATTTTAGAAAAATAGATGCCCCTGACATGGACACCCATGCCAGCATTCATATAGACATCCCCACTATGAAACCATGGGGCACGGATGTCCATTTCAAACAAGGTTACATATGGGGACTTTCAGTGGTGTAGCAAAATGAAAACATAAGCCCCCAATTCCTGTCAGTGTTCATAGACAAATTGTAAAATAAAGGGGATATAAATGTAGCTCCTTTTCCAAACCCTTTTGACTTGCTGCTGTGTTTAGAGCTTGCTGTAATGGGTGAGTTGTGGATTTTGGGAGGCCTTGCAGTTTGGTATTGCAGTAATCAAAGTTTGGAAGAGTAAGCCTGTAGAATGTTATGGAAATCATAATAATCAGGATGTTTTTGCAATGTGAATCGGTTCGGAGTTTGTGGTATATGTTCTTTGCAACTTTGTTGACGTGGGTAGAAAGCGAGAGGTACTGATCTATGATAACTCCCAGAAAACAAACTTGATGTTTAACCTGCAATTTAAATCCGCCAATGGTTAAGAACTCCAGTGGTGTAAAATTAGGATCCTAGTGACAGAGGACATCCACCTTGTTATGATTTATAGTAAGGTTATGCATAGACAATTAATTAGTAACAGCTGTAAAGCAGTTTTCTGTGTCTGTAATTATGAGCTTGGTTGTATTGATAGGAGAGTACAATATATCATCATCTGCATAGATGTGATACTGTACATTGTGTTTCCTCATAATTGAACATAATGGCTGAAGAGATGTTAAACAGGAGGGAAGATGCAGACCCTTGTGGAACTCCTTGACAATGGAAGTTGGGGTTGATTTCTCTTTACCTAATTTTACTTGGAGTTGTCGACTGGAAAAATAGGATCTGAACCAATTAATCGCAGTATCTCTTAGACCAATAGATTCAAGACCTGAATGATCTGGTTGTGTGGTATTGAATCAAATGCTGCCTTAATATCAAGGAAGATGAGTATGACGCCATTGTTGGGCCTGTCAGTACCCTTAATTATATTCTCTACAAAGGCAGCCATTAGGGACTCTGCAGCATGATTCGGTCTGAATCCATATTGTTGAGCGTCAAGGGATAGTGTGAATCTCTGTGATCTTGGAGCTGAATCAGAATGCTTTTTTTTCTATTATTTTTGCTAAAAATGGAATGCTGGCAATAGGTCTGTAGAAGACTGGTTGTTTAGGGTCATTCCCTGAAGCTTTTTTCACTGGGTGGATGGAAGCCATTTTTAATTTAGTTGGTAAATAACCTTGATTCAGCGATAGTTGAATAATGTTTAGTATTAAAAGGGATAGTTCAGTGCGAACAGCTTGAATCCAGCTAACTGGACATGGATCAAGTGGTGGTGACGTAGTAGTTTTGATGCCTATGACAATTCTTTTCAGTTACTCTTTTGTGATGGTGGCAAAGGAATCCCAAGTGATTGGGCTGTCCATGAGGCTAGGTGCAGTAGAAGTTAGCCCACTGCGATGGAGATTATTAGGTGGGCAAGTGAAGGACTGAAAGTAGTCAGCCATTAGTTGAGAAGATATTTGTAAATCATCTTTCTGTGATGAGGGGTCTTTTGTTATAGATTTGTGATGAAGAGCTCTCATGGGCAGTTTAACTATTTTTTGAGAAGTTTGGAATTGTATTCCTTTTTAGCCTTGTACGTAACTGCTTGGTATTCATGTATAGTTGTGAAGATTGTCTGGTGATTTAGAGCATTTCCATTTTCTCTCTAGAGCTCTATGTTTACACTTCAGATCTTTAAGGCTGGGAGAATACCAATTTGCAGAGTGTTGTCTGTGGGGCTCTGGATGTGTGTCTGTTTTTATGGCTATATTTCATATAGTTTCATTCCAATTAAGTATTATAGTGTCAAGGTTTTTAGTAGTATTGCAAAGGTGTGATTCAATTTTTTCTAAAAAGGCTTTTGTGTCCATGTTGTGGTATCAACATTTTGCCATACTTTGGGTGTATGTGTCACATGCAGTGGTCTACGCAGGCAGTAGGATAGAGATTATTTTGTGATCAGACCAAGGGACAGAGTGCAGATTAAGGTGTAGTGGAGTACAAGTTTTGAGTAGAGAATGAGGTAAAACAACATGTCAGGTACGTTCCCCTTACTATGCGTTGGTTATATGATAATCTGGGTGTAGTACATGGCATCCATGAAACCTTGTGATGTTTCTGGAGAGATGGAGGATAAGTTCAGGTCACCTAATAGAATTAGTTGGGTAGAGTGTGAATCATGACTGCACACTTTTTCTAAAAGAATGTTGAGTTCATCTGGACTTGCACTTGGAGATCTGTAGACAAGTAGCAGTGACAGGTGCTTATTTGAGATTAGTAATGTATCTAGTCCTTTGTCCTTGTAAAAGGTGAGAGCTTGGAAATTGAGGATTTGCTTAGTGAAGACAAATACTCCACCACTTCTCCGAGCTGTTCTTATGGAGCTAAAGAGACTATAGCTGTGTTTAACTAGTTGATTCATAAGTATATTGTCTATATCTGTGAACCAAGACTCTGTGATGCATATGATATTTGTAATTGTCCATAAGGTAGTCATTGATGATTTGAGTTTTGTTTTGTGCAGAGCGAGTATTGAGTAGTACGCATTTAATGGGCAAGACTGCTTGCTGGCATTTGTTTAGGTGTAGGTGTTTTGATAGGATTAATTCTTATGAGGTGTTTGCGAGTATAGGGTCTAGTTCTTGTGCTCTGGAAGTCCTAGCCCCCATACCCAAAGAGCCCCGCACCTCTCTGCTTATTTTTAGAGGGAGCCGGGCAGGCCCTGGCTCACCTCTCAACTAGACAACAAGGAGCAAGACTAACAAGAAATATTCAAAATTTTTATTAAGGGGTACAGTGTAGCCACACCCGACACTGGCCGTGTTTCGGCCTTTGCCTTCCTCAGTGGCACTAAACCAAAAATACATAAATACAATAAAACAAACCTTAAAAATGATATCAATGAATCCAAACTCTGTCAACACTGGATAACGCAGCTCCCCTAGCCCAATCGGGGCCCAGAAACTCACTTTAAAAGCAGCTGCACGCTGCCAGGAGACCCTCTCCATCGCGGGACACCATCGGATCTTCAAGAGGGAGGTGAGAGCACGACTGCCCCTCCCGCAGCTCCCCTAGCCCAATCGGGGCCCAGAAACTCACTTTAAAAGCAGCTGCACACTGAAGGCGTGCCCGCACCTGAGGGCCTCGCCAGAAGGCCCTTTGGCGTGGCCCTTAGGCGGGGACTCCTATCAAAACCCTCTACTCTGAGCCAGGAAGTACTATACAGCAGAGCCTAATGCCTATGGTAAGAACCAGCAAGCACCACAGTACAGCACAAACAATCTGTGATCGAATCTTACAACACTAGAATATTGACAACAATGACTTTTCTCTGTAAAACTGTAAGTTCTTGCTCTAGTTATTAATACCTTTATAATTATAGTATCAACAGTACCGGGATGAAAATTAAGGAATCTGTCAGCTGCTTCTCAAACATAATATACTTGCTTAATCTGACTTGTAAGTGCATGTATAGTATCAACTCCATCTTGCTCCCTAGTTAACACTATTATCTTTCACTCAAACAATTAATGGTCAATACTAGAGTATCTGTTAACTGCTAAACAAAAGCGTTATAAATGATTGATCTGATCCATCAGTGTGTACAAATTCAACCGGTATAATGTTTTAAACACTACAGAATTGTTCGTCAAATGTATTATTTCTAAATCCACATGATCCCTATATGGTATGCCCCTTATGTTTGTATCTCATATTCAAACGCATTTGTAAAACACTAAACAATCTTACATATTTGTATGATACTATACAAATGTCTAAAACAACTCCATTCAAATTGAAATCAACAAATTATCACAAACATTCAGAGACACAACCCCCATTACCAGAGACCACACAAATCTTACACTACATTGAAAACACAGGTAAGATTCCTGGAAAACAAATACAAGTGCCCTCACAAGCCTGATGACATTGAAAATGTCTCCCTCAACAACTTGTTGCTTTAGATTATTTAGCATTAGCATCATAATATTAACAATAATTGCTCAAACCAACAGCCTAAACAACAAATACTACAGACCAATCCCAATAATACAAAGATTAAACAGAAATGTTGCAGCCTCTGTTTCACTTAACACAGGTTACAACACAAATGCAAGTCACTATAAATTAATACATATAAAACCCTCTCCACGATCTCATACATACCAACAACACGATACGAAAAAACACAACTCTCTTGCATGCTACCTAATAAATGCAAGATCAATGAAAAACAAACTCCCCATTTTCACTGACCTACTAAATGACTTAAAACCTGACATACTCTGTGTAACTGAAACTTGGCTAACCGACACTGATCTTGTCTACTTAAACCAACTAAAAACTAATGAATATGAGATATTTCATACTCACAGAAACAACAAAAGAGGAGGCGGAGTGCTCATCATAACAAAAAATTCACTAAAAGCTAGGCCAATATCAACTGTCAACACTAATAATATAGACACCCTCATAATAAAAACTGATCACCTCAGAATATGCTTAGTATACAGACCACCTGACCAAAGCTCAGAAAATATGGATTCACTAATTGAACTACTGAGCTCTTCTACAGAATCAAACCCAATAATACTCCTGGGTGATTTCAACCTCCCTTCTCTACCTAACACACAGTCAAACCTCTTCCTAGAATTAATCTCTGACATGGATTTCTACCAGATCATTAATACAAAAACCCACAACAAAGGAGGAACGCTAGACTTTGTCTTTCTACCACAAGAACTCCATAAACCTTTTAATATGGCATCACTTGAGTGCACACCGGTCCCATGGTCTGACCACCATCTCATAAAATTTAACTTCACCTACACAGATACTAGTAAAATAAATAGACAACAGCCCCCACCCACCAGATTCAATAAATTCAATGAGGAAGAATTTCTTGACTAAATAATACCCCACCTCTCTCTCACACCAACTGACCTTGATGAAGCAGTAGAAAATTGGCATAAAATCATTAACAAGGCTGCAACACACAAAACATCTCCCAAACCTTTAATCAAAAAACATAACAGATATAAAAACAGGGATGCTCCATGGTTTAACAATGCATTAAAATTAATGAAAAGAGAACTGAGGAAAATAGAACAGAGATGGCGAAGAACCAAATCTACAACCTACTATGAGCTCTATTATAACCACCTTAATAAATACAAAGAAGCAACAAAAAGTGCAAAGAAAAACCACCACTCAGTCATTCTAACTAACTCAATAAACAGACCTAGAGAACTTTTTACCATTGTACAAAACCTAACAATTCATATAATTCAAGTGATACCAACACTGACATATCACCTCAGACTTTAGCTAATCACTATATGAACAAAATAAAACAAAATACATTCTTACCGAAGTTATACAGTAAACCAAACAACGATCTCACAAACAACTGGTCAAACTTCCACCTAATATCCAAAGACACACTCAAGAATATAATGTCAAATCGTAATACAACAACTGCCTACTTAGATCCATGTCCAGTAATCTGGATAAAGAAAACTCTACCAATTCTCTTCTCCTTTATATTACCTATGATCATCCTCTCCTTACAACAAGGGTACTTACCTCCAATCCTTAAACATGCACAAATACGCCCAATACTCAAAAATGGTATCCTTGACAAATCATCACCCAACTCCTATAGACCCATATCGAGCATACCCTTCATGGCCAAACTAATTGAAAAAGTAGCTCAAATACAAACCCAAGAATACGTTGATACCTCAGCCCCTCTTGATGAACAGCAATATGGTTTCCGTCCCTATCATGGTGTTGAAACGCTACTTACAGTACTATTAGACACTCTTGTAAAAGGAATCGATAACTCTAAACAAGCGTTTATTCTTTTATTTCTTGACATCTCTGCAGCATTTGACAGTGTAAACCACTCTATAATGCTTAATAGACTCAAACATATAGGAATAAACTCAACAGTACTGAAATGGTTTACATCATACTTAAGCAACAGAACACAAATTGTAAGAATCAATACTCAAACATCTAATACATACAATCAGGAACTCGGTCTCAGACAAGGATCTGCACTATCGGCACTTCTTTTCAATATTTACCTCCAACCAGTCTGCAACATCTTTAAACAGTTCAATGTCCACTACCACATCTACGCGGATGATATAATGCTATACATTCCCATTTATGATTCCTAACACACCAATACAATTAATATCTGAGTGCTTCAATGAACTCACTATATGGCTAAAAGAACACAATCTACACATCAACTACTCAAAAACAGACATCTTATTTGTAACAAAAAATCAATCATACACTCCTCCAACATCTATTAACTTACGGAACCACGAGATCAAAACTAAAAACGAGGTAAAATATCTAGGCGTGATTCTAGATAAGAATCTCAGTATGGATTCCCACATTAAAAACATCACAAAAAAGATCCACTACAAGCTTAAGATACTCAAACTACACCCACTAGTATATTTACATGACTTTATGAGCATAATACAAGCAATCATCACACCCCACTTTGACTTTGCAAACAGAGTTCTCCTAGGAATAACAAAACAGAACCTTAAAAAACTTCAGCTAGCACAAAATGCAGCTGCCAGAACCATCATGAAGGTTCGTACATTCGAACACATAACACCCATACTAGCCAGTCTGCACTGGCTACCAATCTACTGCAGAATAAACTACAAAATCCTAATAAACACATTCAAAGCATTAAACAATATGGTACCACTGACTCTGGGTAAGCTTATTAAGTTGGAAACATCAAAAACTGTCAATAGGAGAGGTAATACAAATAAAATTAGGATTCCGAAAAACTTTATAAAAGCCAAAAAGTCAACTAACAACAAGGCATTTTCACACTTGGCTCCCATCCTATGGAATATACTACCTGAAGAAATCAGTACCCTAACCAACATCAAGGAATTCCGGAAGAAATTAAAACCTCATTTATTCACATCTCACTATGGCGTACAGAATAATTCCATCTCCCTTAATGACAACGGATAACTGAAGACATTTTAAATGTCAAACTAAGTAACAGCATATAATGAAAACTTATTTTCTTTTATCACGGTAACAATATTTCTTCATATGATGGTTTAACTACCAACTGCACTGAAATGTATATAGTCCAAACACATTGTAACAGATGTTATGTACATAGTTGCGATACACTCTGCAAAAGTTAATATGTATATAGCTCTAGTTTTATGTATTAAGGCACACGCCTACTGTATGTATGTATTAATGTCTCTAGTTTTATGTATTAAGGCACACGCCTACTGTACATAGTTTGTTGATGTTCCATGTAAGAAGAACAGGCTTTATATCTGTTCCTGTTTCTTTAAAATAGTGTTTTTTGTAAACCGCACCTGATCCATGGGAAACTGTGGTATATAAGTGTTTATTAAATAAATAAAAATAAATAATAGCCATTCCACAATCAAATCACAAAGTATAAATATAAAACGAAGAAAAAAGAAACCGTGTGCACCAATTACTTAATAAAATATATTAAAAAACTGTAAACAGACATATACAATCATATATTGATAAGATAAAAAAAGCAGAATTCCAGGATACATGAGTGAGGAATACGTAAATGCCAACTCAAAGTGATTCATGCGGGTAAAGAGAGGAAGACCGGAGATTACCCAGCACTGTAGCACTTCAAATCCCTGTAACAAACTAGAAACCTTCTATGCACACTCTGCAGAATAAAAAATATATAAAGAGGTTCTCAATTGCAGTATATATGACAATCAAAAAGCATAATGGAGTACCACAGGCTAGATAAACAATCTATTTTCACAACATTTTGGATATCATTGTTAGCAACAAATTACCCACTTTGGAGCAGCCTTTCTATATTAAAAGTTAAAACGGACCAGACTGTAAGAACTAGGAAAACGTATTTTAAAAAGTTATTAGAGGTGCACCGAATCCCCTTACAACTGTGATAAAGTAGACATTAATTAGAATCATGCAAAATAATATATATATCTCATCGTGAATACAAATACCAACTAATGTACATCTAAAATGTTAAAAGAGAAACAGATAGTGCATCTTGAGAGGGGCTACTAATAAATAGCAAAAATTAAAATTAAACTATTACAAAGAGAGACATATAAACACAACATTCTAAATATACGAGAAATGCATAGTGATAATAAACGAGCGACTTAAAATAAATATGAACCATGCTTAAAATCCCTATGATCGGCACATAAAAATTAGTATGTGATCATGCCACAAGCCAAATTAAAACCGCTACAAAATAAGAACAACCTGTGAACCTAACCCACCTCAATGTGCATCACCTCTAACAGCATGATAGCTTGTTAGCTGAAGACATCGTCACTGCTGGCGTTCTTTAAAGGCAAATTTTGGCACCAAAATAGGAAAGAATGTGGTGATAAGGCAGAACTAAAAACAACCCAATTCAATACAAAGCTGATAAGTAATGAGCCAAGATCCTTACCCTAAAAGTGTACATCACAGATAAATACATATTAAAAAACCCTTTTAAATAAATATATGCTAATGAAACTAAACTCTAGGCATCATGGGAGAGTCATTAAGTGCCCAAAGAAAACCTCTTGGCAGGTGAAATCATAGAATAAGTAACCCTCTTAAAAATATCTAAAAATACAAAGAGTGACGTAAAAAAGTGAATTTTTAAAAAGAATCACCCTAACTATAACATGGTTAAAAATACAGGATTTAAAAATGAAATGTCCATATAAACAAAACAGAATGGACCCAACAGTGACATTTGAAAAGGCCCCGACTCACCTCTCTACACTTCGGCAGCTGTGTCCTTATGTAGGCCACTGGTGTGCTGAGTGCCAGGAAATGTCCTTTGACCTCCAGCATGCCAGCAGCCTACATTAGAACACAGCTGCTGAAGTGAAGAGAAATTGCACTCTTCACTTCAGCAGCTACAGAGAGGTGAGACAGGGCCTGCTGGGAGCCAAACAGCATTTTCAGGATGTTGTTGATTGTGAGGCCCCCTGAAGCGTGGGGCCCTGTGCGAACAACATTCTCGCACAATGGATGGGCTGGCCTTGGATTCAACTTCCAGCCATGGTATCTTCAGTAACATCTTATGGATGTTGGACAGTGAAAAAGATAGACAAGAAGAAAATCAATGCCTTTGAATTATGGTGCTGGCGAAAAATACTGTGTATACTATGGACTGCCTGAAACCAGTCAGTACTGGAGGAGATCAAACCTAAGCTTTCTTTAGAAGCTCAGACAAGACTTCGACTTTCATACTTTGGTCACAACAAGCAAAGAGAGAGATCACGCTTGGCAAGATTGAGGGTCAACACAAAAGAAGATCAGCAATGAGATGGATTGATAACAGCAGCTATGGATGACACTCTATCATGAGCTGCCTGACTTAAGACCAAACCCAGTTTAGGACAATCTAAAGGGTCACCATGAGTCAACATGCATGTATGACCACATACACATGAAAATTACCCTCATAAACCTGTCTCAATAAGTCTTATCTTCTGACAAAACTGACTAAGATCATAGAAATCACTAATCTCAATGGATAGAGAATTCTACTCGATTGGGATTACGAGAGAAAAAAATCTGATCATTGCCATCCATACAACCTTTATGGAATAGATAATAGAAGTTGGACTGACCGTTTCTAAAGGTTTTCAACATTCACCAGCAATTATTTGGCACATTTGCATAAATGTGCCTATATTTGTATATTGAATTATGTAAACTATTTTACTTTAGAAAAATAAAGTCAAGATCTGACACTTCTTGCGTGTCCACTTAGTTTATTTGTTCCTTTCTTTTTGGGGGAGAATCAAGAATCCCTGATCAGGAGAGAGCGAGCGATCTCCTCATACACCCCTTACTTACCCTTTCTCCTTGCCCCCTCATTCCCACTCATACCCTATAACCCCTTTAATCTGCTCACTCACTGCCCACTGCCATTCCATCCCTTCACTATCTTTTGCCCTCCATGTCCTCTCACTCTCTCGCCTTACAATCTCCTCAGTCCCTCTGGCTTGTTAGGTGGAAAGAGAACAGGACAGCAGCAGTGTGGTGGTCAAGAACCATGTCCTCCTCCTCCTCTTTTGCCAAGCTCTGGGTATTAGAAGCATGGTGGGTCATTTTCCAACTGCTTATTCTACTTTGCAGGAGAGCAGCAGGCTGAAGACCTGTGCCCTGAGTACTGTGGATCACTACAGCATCACGAGCAGCCCAAAGTGTGACGATGGGAACCACAGGAGGACGTGGCCTGAGGCAGTGCACTGCTGCTGTCCTCCTCCTCCTAAAAATCAGGATAGGGGCTGAGAAGGGAGGAAGCAGGGAGAATCATTACCATTCTGCCTGCTCCACTGTTGCCACTGCCCCTATGAATACTCCAGCCCTCGGTCTCCCATGGCAACTTCACAGGAAGGTCCAGATTTCATACCACTTAGCACAGCCACAGATTAGCAGGAAATTGGGCCTACTGGGAAAAAATATCAGTAATTTCTGGTAGAACTTAAACAGAACTAAGTACAACATCTGTGGGGATGCCTACCAATTATTTCTGATATTTTTTTTTTTACAATTTATTGTTTTTCACAGAAACAAAGTGCCTCTAAGGCAGCTGGGTTGATTCAAATGCCTTTGATCTTGAAAATGCTAACATTTATAGATTCACTTGTGCATGAAAAAAAAGGTCAGGGAAAAAGCACTGGCTGAATCCTTCATTGAATCAGGATTCATCGTATGCATCATGCTTTGGTTTCATCACACTGTTTATCATCAAAGGTTTATCACATATTTTGAGGGTTTGGTTGCTATCCTTAGTGAATAGAGCTGGCTCATCAGTGGACTTCACTTAATTTATCTGACAATTTTGGGTCCAGTATCAATGAAAAAACGTTTTGTTGAAATTACCTTGAGGAAATGAGTTACTGCCAAGAACTTAAAAGAAAATGAGGAAGATAATAAAATAATTAATATAATATATGGAGGGAAGACAACATCATTGGTAATCGAGGAAGTTAAATTGACTGCTAGATCTGCAGATGGTCACTGTACAGCAGAATTGCTACAGTTGCAGTGTGGTTTTCTGACCCTGGCTGGGATTTATACTCCAATTAAAAGTCACTTGGCTCTATAGATTGATGGTCTTTGTACTGGACTTCTGAGTCTTTCCTTATTTCATCACTAACCTTTCAAAGAAAATGTCATCTTACAGTGTAATGGTCAGAAATGTTTTAAAGTGAGATAGAAGCACATTTTGTTAAATTACTAAAACATAACTAACCAATTAACTTTAAAACATCAAAAATCAATGGATTTCCTAAGGGGAAAAATTCCCGAGAATCTTTCTAAAGGTTCTCAGCTATACAAGAGCAAGTTCTTAAAAGTGTCAGAGGCCAGTTCACCTACCTCCTCTCTTACAAGAGAAGCTTTAGATTTCTAACTGCTGGGAGTTGACAGAGTGTGTCTTGCAGAAGTACCTTGGTGAAGTCAGAGAATGCTCTTGGCCCAGAAAAAACCTTACAAGGAGATATCCTAAGACCGTGTGGGTTCCTGTTGGTGGAAGAAGGACCTGAGCTCTTGAAAACTACTCACAGATACCACCTGTAACTAGAGCGGAGGCAAAGCCTAATGGTTAGAGTATCAAGCAAGAAACAGAGAAGCAAGGATTCAAATCCCACTCTCCCACTAACGTTCCTTGTGATCTTGAGTCAGTCATTTCATACTACATTGCCTTCAGAACAAACCCATATCTGTATGTACTAAGGCGCATTAATATACTTTACATAACACAAGTCCCGTTATCAGGTACACTTTCACCTATGGCAAAAGGGGCAGCTGCTCTGGGCCCCTGCAAAATGGGGGCCCAGCTGCCCATAGATAACAATGGCCTACTCCTGCGTCCACGCCCATTGCCGCCTCTGCTGTCCCTCTCCAGGACATGAAGTAGCAGCAGTACATTAAAGACAGACCACGGCGCCAGCGTTACCTTCTCTTTAGTGCCATTCATGCTCCCACATCTGCCCCCCAACGAATTTGGAGGGGAGTGTATCATAGCGGTTACATAAATACACTACCAAAGTTCAAATATAATATAATTACTTTACAACAGATTAAAGCAAAATAGCAATGTTTTTACATCATGTAGTTTGGCTGAAAAGCTACACTGTTGATCCATCCCTAGTTTTTGGAATATCTAGACTCTCATCCCTATACTCTGCTACTGAACTGGATCATTAGTTCTTTGAACTAAACATGTCCACCTTTCAAATGTGCAGCATAACACTTGCTGGATTATATTTAGCAGGAGGTTTTAATCCAGCTTTGCAAATATCGTACTATCATAACTCTACTGGAGTTGGATAGAAGAGTACTAACCCCCTGCCCCTTCATATTGTACAGGTTCTCAATTTCAGCAAAAAGTCCAAGGACCATCATTGGTTTATAGCTCAGAAGTTGCATTCAATTATCACCTTTGAGCAACAAGGCTTGTAGAATATCTGGACTTACTGGAAAAGAAAACAGTCATTTAAATTTAAAATAAAAAATTCTACTTTTGTTTCAGTCTGTTCTTTAAAGGTTAATAGTATCAGGGGGAAGACCGAAATGTTGATAAGGTACATAAAACATTCATTTTTTATTTTAATTTCTCTCATGTTTGGCCTACTGTTCTGTATTACAAATGTCCTTGCCTTAAGTACAGGATGGGAGAGCGTCTTACAACAGAGCCCAACGAATTGCAATGTACCAAGACATGATTAAATCACAGAACATCTGTACAATGTCATAACATATTTTTAATGTTCGTTGTTTCACATCCTAGGATGTACTTGACAATATATTAAATGGTCCTTTTCCAGAGCACATCAACGGTTGAGTATAGACTATTATTGCTCCAATATTAACCAGAGAGATCCAATTATATTCTTGTTCCCAAACGTTATCTCAACTATTATAAATCCATTGTAGTGTTATAGCAAGAGTGGTATCCTTAAGCAACAGGTCTCAGACTTTCAATGGAGCTACTGTTTCATAACCAAACTAATGCTCCTTTTTGCATCAACGACCTTACATGTTGCTAATTCAGGATTTCAGGGAGGAGTGGTCTAGTGGTTAGGACAAGGTACTTCAGGCCGGAGGGCCGGGGGGGTTCAAGTCCCACCTGGGGACAGCAATCTCAGGCCAGAGGGACTGGGATTTCTAGTCCTATAGGCACTCCTTGTGGTCTTGGGCAAGCCACTTAACCCTCCATTGCCCATGTTCCCTGTAAGTATTAGCGTATGTGTCTCATATCCCCTCGTGTTAAATGTATCCCCCAATTGACCGCTTTGACCCGGTGAAAAGTGGGATATAAATACAGCTAAATAAATAAATAAATAAATTTCATATTTCGCAATATATTCAACAATCGTTATATATCTTTAAATTCATTCAGAAAGAACTGTGCTTATCTGAGTTCCGATCTCCCAACGCCAATTTCAGCGCTGTCGCATTTCACTGACATGCGTTTCCATCAGGGTTTTTTCTGCACAGCATTATCATCCACTTTACATCAAGATTTGCATGCTGAAAACTTTCTCTCCTTCATTCAGTTGATTCAACTGACGCCGCGCACTTGGTCTGAGTTCAGGGAAGCTATTCTGAATTTTGGACAGTGCTTTCTGTGGGAGTGTCTTAATAGAAGATCTTGAGGAGTTTGGAGTGTCCAACATAGGCGTAGCCTGGGGAGGGCAAGGAGAGGCAATGCCCCCCGAAATGCTGTAGGGCAGGGTGACCAATCACCTGGTTATCCATATTTTAAGCTTTGTGCACAGTGTCTGAAATTGTAATCAGACACTTAGGCCCCGATTCTGTCCCACAAATAGCTATTCATGCCCTCCCCACCGGTTGTACAGGGAGGTTAGATGGGGCAGAGTTAGGGTGGGCGGTTGCAGGCTCTGGATGTACAGGGCTGATTCTAATGTCGGCCTTCTACGTCCCGGACATCTTTTTTCTGTGGGCCCGGGGCGCGGATGGGGCAGGGGGGGCCCCAAGGACATTCCCCGCAACCCAACTCTGGCCTTAGGAGGCCGGATTGGGGGTCAGGCTGTGGGGAAAGCCCTTATGCAACCGGCAGCCAGGATCACGGCTTTACAATGGAGCCGCAGTGCCATGGCAACCAGACGTCATGGCACCGTGGCGCCATTGTAAAGCCCTGATTGAGTTAGCTGGGCTTTCCCTGTACATGCAGGCCAGGCTGAATCGCAGTTCCGGCCTGCACATATAGGGCTGTTTGCGATTCTGGTCCGATAGGGCTAGACGTGCCCTGCAGGATCAGAATCACAACCCCCTCTGTACATCCAGGATGGAATGGGCCTGTTACTGTCTGGTGAAGCCAAACCTTCCCTCCCACCTCTGGTGCTGTCACTGCTGCCTACCACCATCTCCCAACATTCCCCTCACTCCTGTCAAGCACCTTCCCTCAAACCTTTTTATCCCCACAGTGATGATTGCAACAATTAAAAAAACAAAACAAAAAAAAACCCCTATAACACATGCCTGCACTGGTCGCGGAGCCTCTCAGCACATGCGATATTGAAAGTTCATCCATGTTCCTCCCCTGACACACTCCTGAGGGAAGCCAGGGTTCAAATCCTACTGATGCTCTTTGTGGCCTTGCACAAGCTGCTTAACCCTATTGCCTCAGGTGAAAACTTAGATTGTAAGCCCTCTGGGGACAGGGAAATACATGCTGTACCTGAATGGAACACACACTGAATTATTACTGGAAAGGCGTGAGCTAAATACAAATAAATAAAAATGCATCAAAACTTACATGGCCTCTTTGGAAGAGAAATGTAGGAAAGGATGGGAAGCCATGCAACACTTCGACATATAATAGCAGTGAATACAACTTGTTTGTTCCAGGCTACACTCTGTTTCATTCCTTTCATTATGGCATCAATTCACTAGTCTCAGATTGAGCTCTATGGTTTATGATTTGTTAAAAACTTAATATACTGCCCTTTGGGGTCAACAGAGTGGTTTTCATACAATGATTGACTAAAGGCAGAAAATAACTCTGTTAAAATCATATAAAGATAAACAGAAGCAACTCTACACTCAAAGGGAGGAGAAAAGAGGGGAAAGAAGGGATGAGGCTAGTAAAAAGGAAGGTCACTGCAGAGGAAGATTTGAATGCATTTTGGAACAAGTACGTTTTTTGAGAGCTGTTTTAGATCTATGATAGGTGGGTTGTTCCATAGGCACGGTGCATGGAAGTAAAATGCGGATTGCCTATGGATTCATATTTTGCACGAGAAACAGGAGGAAGATAGAAGTAGGTGGTATAGATCGAGTGGAGGGGATGGTAAAGAGTGTGGAGGATGATTAATTAGAACGAATATGAGGGAGTACCAGTGTGTAAATTTTTAAGACGAGTGAGAAGTTTGTATTGAATACGATAGTGTATAGGCAACTAATGGAACTGAATCAGTAGGGATGTGATATGATCAAATTTGGATGGTTTATAACTTTTGTTTTTTTAGTTTGGGAGGCCAGCATAAACAATATTGCAATAATCTTGGCAAGGTATGACTAGATTGAGAATTAGGGTAGTAAGTGTGGGCAAACTGAGAAATGAGCAAATAGAACGGATTTGATGAAGAGCATAAAAGGAACTTTTTACTATGGAACTGATGCGGTTATGGAAAGAAAGTCCAGAACCTAATATGACACCAAGATATTTGCATCAGGGGGTTAGTGTCAGGGGAACATCATCTAATAGTGGAGTATTGCTGGGGGCTTTAAGAGGTTCCTGTAAGCCAAGTGTCGGATGTCTTCTGAACATCTGCTTAAGTTGGTCCTCAGCCAGGACGCAATCTGAAAAAGACAGTTATTAATGGGTATTAGGTTGGGCAGGATGTGGGATGCGTATGAAGAATGATGAGGATGTCAACATAGAAACATGATGGCAAATAAAGACCATACGGCCTATCCACACAGGTACACTAAAAAAAAAAATTTTAAACTGCCTCTAATGTTTCGATTGATTTTTACGTTTTTTTGGTGCGCTGAATCCAAATCTGGTAACCAATTTGCTCCATCACGTACAGATTTTTTGCTACATTGGGTTAGCAGTTTGAGGTGAACGTTTCAGATTGAGTGCGATCGAGATAAAAGTTTCTTGGATGAATTCTTTATACTAATTGTTTAGTAGTTATTCAAATAAGAATAAAGAAATTGTAACAAGGCAGCACATAAGAATAGAGTAATGTCAACAAAACACACTGTGATGGTAGCAAAATTGTCTGCACTTAAAACAGCCACATACATGTGCACAAACATTGAGCATATAAGAGCGAGGTTAGACACAAAGCAAAGCAAAGAAATGTGCAAAAAATGTTGTACAGGTATGTATGTAAGAATAGAAAACGCAAACCGCACCATTGCAATACATGAAGACAAACACCTGATGGTGTGAAAATAAAATTCTAATAAATGAGATCCGACACTGTGGTAATAACTAGCAAATTTGTATTTCAAAGTTTAGTAAAAACACGATATTTGTCAACACAGTTTAGATTTTAAAGTCATTCTTGGGTCAATCAATCTCCTGGTGGGCCCGTTTCTTCTTCCCCCGAATGCTTCTCTTGGTGCGCTGCTTGGCGTATTTTTCATCTGGGGTTTCCCGCAGCAGCAACCAGCAGAAATCAGCCACCATAGTGGTGTTCCATCTTCCTTGGTACCTTCTCTCTGCGTCCTTGATGTCCTGGTGAAACCTTTCACCTTGTTCTTCACTGTACATCCCCATGTTTTCGGGAAAGTAGTTCACATGGGAGTGCAAGAAATGGACTTTCAGGCTCATGTTACAGCCTTGTTCTTTGAAGGCATTGAGCATCCTGGCAACAATATCCTTATAGTTCTCATCCCGCCTGTTCCCCAAGAATTTGAGAACAACATCCTTGAAGGAATCCCAGGCTTCTTTTTCCTTTTCAGACATCGTTTCAGCGAATGCTCCCTCTGAAATGAGTTTCCTTATATCAGGGCCAACAAACACTCCTTCCTTTAGCTTTGCTTCAGAAAGTCGGGGGAACTTTGAGCAAAGGTACCGAAAGCACTCACCATCTTTTGGAAGGGACTTGATGAATTGCTTAATGAGACCCAACTTAATGTGGAGAGGTGGTAATAGAATTTTATCACGAGGTACCAAGCTCTCATGAAGAACATTTTTCTCACCGGGTCTCAAATACTCCCGAATTGGCCAGTCTTTTTTCCCCCAGTGTAGGTCGCGGGCCCGGCACCGGATTGCTGCCCTAATAGCATGGATAGAATTTTAAAGTCTCCACAAATCATCCACTTATGCTCATCATAACGAATCTTCTGAAGAATCAGGGCCAAATTCTCGTATTTTTCTTGGAGAATAACAGAGTGAGCAATAGGAACTGAAGCAAATGTGTTGCCATTATGAAGAAGAACACCTTTTATGCTGTCTTTTGACGAATCAATGAACAGCCGCCATTCAGCAGGATCATACTTGAGTTTAAACTTTTCCATCACTCCGTATATATCGTTGCAAAATACCAAATCTTCCTCTTTGCTGAAATACTTCAAAAATTGTGTCTCACGGTTGCGGTACCAATAAAAAGTTGTTCCTGGTGACAATCGATTTTTCTGTTTAAGCCGAGAACCTAGCAGTTGCGCAGCATCTTTTGGGAGTCCTAAATCCCGGACTAAATCATTCAATTCAGCTTGAGAGAAAAGTTCAGGTTTCGGATCTGGTTCAGTTTCAAACTCGGAAGTACTGGACTCATCGGGAAAAGCCATCTGATGAGTCTCATCATGATCAGAATCGTCCACACAAATATGATCCAAAGATTTTGGTGGCTCAGGCACAGGTACTTCGTTGCTATGAGGCATAGGCCTAATTGCTGAGGGAAGGTTGGGGTAACTTATTACGTTCTTATTTTTTAAGTTGTATCCCTTCACAATGCAAGAGCAAAAATAGCAGTCACTGCTGTGGTCTCTTTGTTCACGCCACATCATAGGTATTCCGAAACGAAATGCTTGTTTTTTACCTTTCATCCATAAGCGTAGATCTTCCTCACATGTCTTGCACACTTTGTGAGGAGCCCACGGTTTGTCTTGATCGCCGAACTTCAAACCGAAATAGGCAAAATATACTTTTTTAATAAATGCAGAAATGTTCCTCTGCCGCTTTTTCACGGTATATTCCCCACAAATAAAACAAAAACTGTCCGGAGAGTTGACGCAACCTCTGGCTCTGTGAGCCATCACAAATACACAGCACTGCAAACTACAACTGTAGTGAACCACTTCGGAATAAAGCTGGATTACGACTGAGCAAACAAAAGGTAATAATGAACTTGCAAGAAACTGAAATTTGACAGGAACGTTCATGTCGCAACCACCGTGTTTGAGCGAGCGAACGAGGCGAGGCGAACAGGAAAGAACATGCGCCAGCGCGAGTACTGGATTTAGCCCCCCACCTCCCAATTGTCCTGTTAATGTATAAAATGAATACAAAACACTCTAAAATATCATGAGGGAGTGTTTCTAGTTAGTTAACCATTACAACCTCTATTTTGGGCCAAGAAAATAAACTGCAGTCGGCTAAAAAGAAATTATGTGAACATTCCTTATATGGGTAAGAAATCTAATTTTGCAAGAAAACGTGACGTGATGGAACATTTTGGCTATTTTTCCTGGATTCAGCACCCCAAAATCTATAGGAATCAGTTGCAAAACTGGAGGCAGTTTTTTGGTAGTGTACCTGGAAAGCTGTACAATCCCTTTTCTTCTTTAGCGATCTCTTGTGTTTGACCCATGCTTTCATTAATTCAAATACAGTCTTTTGTCTCTACTAACTTCATTGGGAGACTATTCCATGCATATACTACTCTTTCCATAAAGAAATACTTCCACAAATTATTCCTGAGTCTATTTCCTTTCACCTTCATTCTATGTTGCCTCATTGCAGAGTTTTCTTTCAATTGAAAGAGGCTCTCTTCTTGTGCATTTATGCCATGGAAGTATTTAAATGCCTCTATCATACCTCCCCTCTCCTGTCTTTCTTCCAAAATATACATATTGAGATTTTTAAGTCTGTCCTCATATGTCTTATGACAAAGCCCACTGAATATTTTGGTAGCCACCTCTGCACCAACTCCATCCTATTTATAACCTTTTGAAGGTGCAGTCTTCAGAATTGCACACATTACTCTAAATCAGGTCTCACTAAAGACACATATAGAGAACCACTATCAACTCCTTCTTCCTGCTGGCCATTCCTCTCACTATACACCCAAGCATCCTTCTGTCTTTGGCCATCACCTTTTCTAGCTGTTTAGCCACCTTAAGATCACAAATCATGCCCAAGTCTCGCTCTTCTTCCATGGACAGAAGTAATTCACCCATATAATGCATCACTCCCTTGGATTTTGCAGCCCAAATGCATGGCTATGCATTTTTTAACGTTAAATCTCAACTGCCAAATTCTCAACCATTCTTCAAGCTTCATGTTATCTACTTCTTCCTGGGTATCTACTCTATTACAGATTTTGTTATCTTCTGCAAAGAGGCAAACCTTACCAGACAGCATCTCTACAATATCATGTAAGATTTACCTCTTTGCGGATGATGCTGGAACAAGGGAGAGAGTCCTGGGGGACTCTGCAAGTGAGAGGACAGGGAGCCATTGAAGTAGATCTGAATAAAACAGAGAAGGAGCAGTCAGTAAGAAAAGAATGAAACCATTGGAGGGCAGTATCCCAAAGGCCAATATTGTGAAGATGAAAACAGAAAAGAGAGTAGTCATCCAGATCGAAAGTGGCAGAAAGGTCAAGAGAAACTACAAGAGAAATGTTACCTTGGTTAAAAGAACTATGTACTTTGCTGAGTAGTGAGGCAATGATAGTTTCCGAGCTGTGTCCAGAGCAGAATCCCAATTAATGGGGATGAAATGTGTTAAGGGAAGACTCATTTTTCCAGACTTTTTGAGAGAAAAGGAAGACACGAGGCCAGTCAGTAACTGACTGTGGAGGTTTTGTACAGTGAGGGATTTTTTTTTTTTTCCATTTAAAACTTTTATTGAGATTTTATAAGAAAAATACAAATGCAAACCAAAGGAAAACCATTAACAATAATATAATCAACCAACAAACAACAAGAAATCAATCCTGTCAGCAATCCCAATTTTTTCATACAACAGTGCATATAGGCCAACCAGATCTACCCCTTCTCCCTACCCACCCGACCCGCTCGTCCCTTCCGAGTGTGAGAAACTAACTAACCACCTAACCCTTCCACCCCTCCCCCCACCCCCTTCCCTTCCCCGCCCATCCCTTCATTGTCTCCAGAGCCCCTCCTTCCACTCACCACCACTCGCCATGCATCCAAGCCCCACTTCCACTAGTACGGTCATCCTGCTCCCTACACCCCCTCCCTCCCCCTCCCCTTCCAGCCCTCCATCCAGCTCCAGACCTTCTGCCAATATACCGCACTTTTCCCTCCCTTCCCCCGCCGCAGCTCCGTTAATTTATACATCAAACTCATCTCAGCCACTCTCCGCACAAAACCTGCCACCTGAGGTATACTCTGCCCCCCCCAGTGCTGGGCTATCTCACAGCGAGCTGCGGCTATACAATGATGCAGAACCCCCTCCTCCCGTCTCGAGAGTCCTTCGTCAAATTGATGCAGCAAACACGCTGCCGGACTCCCGTGGAGTTTCTGCCCGGTCATACCGTGGATCGCCTCCCAAACCTGCCCCAATAAACTTGTAACCTGTCACACTTCCACCACATATGCATCCAGTCCCCTCGTTCAGCACATCCTCGCCAACATAAGTCATCTAGTCCCTTCCCTGCCCTAAAGCGACGCACTGGCGTCCAATACCATCTATATAACACTTTATAAGCATTTTCCTTGATTTGTGTCGCTATTGACACAGAAGCAATCGTCTGTATGAGCTTTACCCAGCGCTCCCCATCCCAACACACCCCCAGATCCTCCTCCCATTGCACCATATATCGGGGCTTACACTCTCCAGCCCCCAGTAGGCCTTTGTAAATTCTGGACAAAACCCCCTTTTTCCCCCCCTGGCCATTACAGTGAGGGATTTTTAAAGTTGGGAACAAAGCCAGTGAGTCAGCAGTGAGCCAGGAAGAGAAATGTGGATCTAAAGAGCATGTTCTTGTTTTTTGAGAAGAGAAAATGTTTTTAGTGAGATACTGAAAAGAAATAGAATAAGCGTTCTAAATATGAATTAAGGTTTTGGAAGAGGGGTAATTTGTAATCAGAGGGGGAGGGATAGAACTAAAAAATGATTGAAATATCTAGGGAGGAGGTAACAGGAGTAACTGTTAATCTAGACAAAATATCATGCTGTATGTTGATGGCCTTTTGCTGAAATAATGGGCAAATTGCTCAGAGGATGGAGTATCTTGTGAGACTGGTATACTGTGAGGATGAAGTGAGTGAGAGACTACAGAATAAAGTTGTTTAGTATGATTCGAGGAAGATAATATGTTTTTGTGAGTCTTTTTAGGAAGCAGCAACCATGGACTGATAGAAGTTATGATATCCTTTAAAAGTAGTTAATAATTCAGGGGTAATTAATTTTCACCATTGTCTTTTGGCTTTCATAACTGTGAATGAAGGTGGCGAAGACTGGAGTGATATCAGAGGTACTTTCACTGAAGAAAAGTGTAGTGCTCTACTGGGGAAGACCTGGTGGTGCTTACTGACCAATGCAACTGTCTCAGTCCTTTCTTTAATTGCCTCCCCCAGTTTAGTGACAGGTGTTGATGACCATGATCAAGGAATGTTATTCTGAATCATTTTATGATTAAACTCCTCATATCCAGTCTACATTAAACAATAGCAGTTCCATCACTCCTAAGAATAATTATAGACTGGAGCAGAACAGTGTGTCTTACAAACAGGGATCATAGAAACGTCCATCTCCTCAAGTGTTATGTGAGATACTGAAATGCGTTTGTAAGCTCACCTAATTACTACTTGCAGACGTCTTTTGATTTCATCATTAGAGAATCTGATCCCAAAATGCTGCTTCCAAAGTAACAGACAATTGCAGATGTTTTCTCATTTGCAGTAATGATATTTAAGGAAAGCTGGCTTCAGTTCCTAAATAGACTTCTGCCGAGTGAGGCCTTAGGCTTATTTACTTTGATTGTTTTATAGTGCCTATGCCTCCTAGTTCAGAAATATATATATATTCAGACTTCCCAATAAATCTCACTACTCTAAGATCTATCAGACTATGCCATGCAATAATTACACTTCATGCTTTAAATGCTATGCTTTTCCACATTACAAATGCACTGCTGAAACCTCTCTCTGTATACATTTTCCATGTTATTCATTAATTTTATTATATGGCTTCTTTTTAATTACTTTTAAGTCAATTTCATGCTACTGCATAGAGGCAAAGGCACAAAACAAACACCAGCTCTTCATTTTGCTGCAAAACAGGTAGCGAGCTGCACTATCAATTGAAGTGCCCGACTCCTTACACTAAATGACGTGAATGAGCCTTAACAATGGATCACTTGCAGAGGTTTTCCTATGGAATACCAACAAGGGCACCATGTTCTAGTGCTAGTTCAGAACTGAGACGATTAGCTTATTCATACTAGAAACAAAGGTTGAATTTAAACTGCTGAGTCAGGATCAAATTTATGAAAATGCATTATTTACCATAGGTCCCATTTTATATAATGGGACTTATTTACCAATAGCACACACTAATGGAGCTAGCACATGTTAACACAGTAGCAACATACATTCTGAATATGCCACATCTCAGTTTCATCCCATCAAGTCATCCAAGCCTGCTCCTTTCCAGTAGATCATGGTGTTTGTTTTCTCTGTCCAAGGAATCTTTTACATTTGCTTTTGCTACACAAACTGATGTAAATTAAGGATGTACTTCATGAAGTCCTTTGTAAGATGATTTTCCTGTTTTGTGAATAAACAATTTATAGTAGCAAAGTGCCTTATTTATCAAGGGATTTTTCCACAAATGTTAAAGGAAATATAACTGCTAGAGAAATACAGATCTAAGACGGTATTGTTCGCATGTTCACCCCAAGTCTCTTTTTGAACTCTCTCCACTTTGTAGTCTGATTTCTCTTTGAGGTGTGCAAGCAAACATTTTATTAAGTTTAATTTCCCATGCCATTTCTGAATTTTTACTTTCAGTCTTGCTTAGCTCAAAAACATATTTTTATTTCGTATTTAAGTGCTGTCAATAGTGCACACTATTTTTCAGTGGCCTACACTATTCTTTAATAGAGCATGCAACTAAACATTGTTGTTGTTTAGTGCCGTTGAGTCAGTGTTGATTCATGGCGACCCTCTGGATAGTTAACCCATACTGTGTTCGGTCTTCAGTCAGGAGGCTCATTGTTGATAAAGTGGCACCCATAGCTGCTGTTAGTGTATCAATCCATCTCATTGCCAGCCTTCCTCTTTTACATTGACCTTCTACCCTGCCAAGCATTATGTTTTTCTCCAATGATCTCTCTTCGCATGATGTGTCCAAAGTATGAAAGTCGAAGTCTTGTCATCTGAGCTTCTAAAGAAAGCTTAGGTTTGATCTCCTCTAGTACTGACTGGTTTGCTCTTCGGGCAGTCCATGGTATACACAGTATTCGTCACCAGCACAATAATTCAAAGGCATCAATTTTCTTCCCGTCATCTTTTTCACTGTCCAACTTTTGCATCCATATAACGTTATTGAAAACAAAATGGCTGAACAAGTTGAATTTTTGTATGGAGAGAGACATCTCTGCTCTTGAGAATCTTGTCTAGGGCCTTCATAGCCATTCTGCCAAGAGCAATGTATCATCAGATTTCTTAACTGCTTGTCTTTTTTTTATTGATTGGTGATCCAAATAGGTTAAAGTTGCCCACTATTTCAATTTCTTCTCCATTAATGATGAATTTATTGATTTTTCCAGTTGTCAAGATCTTTGTCATCTTAACGTTAAGGTGCAGGCCTATTTTAACCCTGGAATTACCGAGATTTTTTGCACACACTGAATACCATTGGGGTCATAAATGACCCCACGATGAATTTTAATCGTTAACCATGAAAAATTTAAACTAAACAGACAAAATATTATTCCAAATTAATTGTTTATTATATGAAGGTTAAATGTTTTGAAATTTAATGCTTTATCATAAAATTACATGAAGAAGAGTTGCCATGAAAGCAGTTTTTGCATGCACTTGATGAACATAGTAAAGTACTACAGTCATTTGCATGAGACACAGACAATTTCTTAATGTTCTTGCAAACATTGCGCTTTGCAGAAGGTGCAAACTATGTTGCTTTTCTTGTCTTTTTCTCTGGAACAGCATGTGACACCTTGCCCTTTTCTTTGGGATCCCGACATTGCAAACAGCATCAGTGGCTTCTTCAATGCTGGAAGAAGTCTCGCTGCAATTACTTTGAAGCAGCTGCTTTCCTAATTCCAAGAGGAATAGACGACGTCTGTGCTTTGACTTGGACTGCCATTCTGGATTTAGTGACATCCAAACAATGAAGGCGTTCAAAGCACCGATGTCCAACGTGTTGTAGAAGATTGTCACTGGCCAGCGTCTTGTCATTCGTTTTGTGGTATATGTGAGCAATATTTGATCTGCTGTATCTACTCCACCTTTACTAGAATTATAGTCCAAGATCATGCGTGGTTTTTTGTCTGGACGTGTGTTATCTACTTCTTCTTGATCATGCAAACTGCTCAGAAGAACAACCACTTTTCCTTTCTTCAGGCAATAGGAAACCAGAGTGGCGTCATCGCGAAAGGCAAACAGTGAAGTGAATATCTCTCAGTCCTTTGCTGTTACAAATTCTGGAGGTAATTCTTTTCTGTTCTTTTGAATTGTCCTCAAAAGTGTCATTTGTTTTTCTAGCAATTTCCGTGACAGGGATAAACTGCAGAAGAAATTGTCAACAGTAACATTTCTGCCAGATCGCGTCAATCCTTCAGTGAGTTGCAGCACAACCGTTTCACCCTGATTCTGTTCCCTGTTTTGTCTGAGTTCCCTTCCTGTATATACTTGAAGACGCAGAACATATGACGTTGCACTGTCACACAACATCCATAGCTTTATGCCATATTTCCCAGGTTTGCTGGGAATATATTGTCTGAACAGAACACGGCCACGAAATGTAAGCAGTTGCTCATCCACGGTAACATTTTCACCCGGAACAAAGGCGTCACTTAGAGTTGCTTCCCAGGTATCAAAAACGTGTCTGATTGGAGCAAGCTTATCCGCGCCTCATTGTTCACGTCTGTTGGTTGCATTATCAAATCTGAGAGCACAAGAAATTTGCTGAAAACAGTTACGGGCCATATTTTTGCTGAAAACAGAACGACCATCTTCAAGGTTTCACAACTGAACTATGGATTCATTTCGTGACTTGTACACGCCTGAGAGGATCAGAGATCCAAGAAAACATTGAAATTCTCCATCTGTCAAATCTTTCCAGGTGTCGTCATAAATGTGTCTTCCTTGTTTGCTCATCCACATCATGATTTCACTCAATAAGTTCTTCCTCATGAATAAGTGGAATGCTGCGAGAGGGCCATCAACATTTCGTACAGCATACCTTGTAGGACCTTGTTGTACGGGCATGACATTAGCTCTGGCTTATCTTCCAGCAGCTTGCTTTATAGGTTTCCTGTTCCATGATGTGGCATCCTTAGATACATAGGCTTCAATGGCAACACTTGTGCTTATAAGTTGATGACCTCTTAGCTCCTCTACGACCACAACTAAGATTCCTCACAGATGACACTGACACCGAGGACGCCTGCCTTCTTCCCCGTCCAGCACAGCCTTGACCTTTGCCTCAACCTGTAACTTGACTCTTTGCTGCAGGCGATGTTACCGGCTCAACATCAGTCTCACATTCACTTGGCGACCAACTGCTGTCGCCATCTGAATCATGACTGTCATCATCAGATTTATCGCCCGAACTTGGCTGATATGTTTCTTCGCTTGATGAATATGCTGCAACTTCAGATGACTCAGAGCCATCACTGTCAGCATCTCGTTGCAATATTTCTCTTACTTGGGCAGCTGAATACTTTCGTTTTGACATCATAAACAATAACCTAAAATGCTTGTCGTGCTGTGAGGGCTTGCGTGCATCAGTGATGCTGAGAGCTAAACTATCGGTAGTTTAACTACTGGCAGGGTCTCCCAAGATGGACAGGTCTCAGCTGAGGTGCCAGACCAAGACAAACCACACATCTGGGCAGCAGCAGAATGGGACAGTGTTGACGGCAGAGGATCACATTTTTGTGACAACGGCAACACCATCAAACTTAAACTGCGCGGAAGAAAGGCCCGGCAATCTACTTCTGTATCTTGCCATGAAAACCCAATGGATAGTTACAACAAAACAAATTGTGCTATGGTACTGGAAGATGAGACCCCCAGGTCAGAAGGCACTCAACTAGCTTCTGGGGAAGAGCTGAAGACTTTTCAGAGTAAAGCCAGCATTTATGATGTGGTTGGATCAAAGCCCTTGGGAAGTCTGACTGCTGATGTAGCTGCGCATGAAATGAGAGTCAGAAGCTTTAAAGATGTCTTACACATTGGAACATGGAACGTACGAAGCATGAACCAAGGGAAGTTGGAGGTGGTCAAGAATGAAATGGAACGTCTACAACTTGATCTGTTGGGTGTCAGCGAACTGAAATGGACTGGCATGGGTCACTTTGCATCAGATGATCACATGGTCTACTATGCTGGAAATGAAAGACAAAGAAGAAATGGTGTTGCATTTTGTGATAAGGAAGGAAGGAGCTATAATAGAGGTGAAGTGACTCTGAACAAGCAACCTGTCTGTTCTGGTAGAAATAATAAAACAGAATGTTTCCATAAAAGACTACCAGTCCCAGAATGCACCAGGTTTCCAACAGCCATTAGAAGAGCTGAAGTGGGGAAACGTGTGTTCAATCAGGAGGGCTATGAGGTAATCCCCAAGCACTCATCTCCAAGGGCAGGGCTTGATTCAGCACAGCTGCGCTGTGCTAGGGTGGAGCATTCATCTAAGCAGGATAAAAGAAAAGCTTATTCTACAGAGAATCATCATCTGGATCAGAGGCATCTTCTTGAGCAGAAGCACCTTGATCATCCTGACCATCATCATCAGCAGAAGCCAGAGCTGACGGACAGAGAGAGCAAGAAACACTTTGGAAGAAAGAAGAGAAAAGCATTTGGGAGGTCTAAAGGAGTCCATAGCAGTACGTATACTGGGAGGCATTCCAGAGGCAAGCATACACCACTGGACTGGGGAAAGCCAGAGGAATGGGCCTGCAGCACCAGGAATCCCCGGACGGCACCTGTGAGGGAGATGGCTGCACTTGGAAGGGACCCTAAGACCAGTGCAAGAAGGTATTGTTAGACGGGTGCCTGGGTGAGAATGTTCACAGTCTCTCAAGCACCTACGCTCCCTATTGGACCCAGATGACTTCCGAACCATATATCAAGCGCTGATACTGCCGCACTTTGATTTTGCAAATTCCATCTTACAAGGTCTCCCCCAATCCACATTAACCCCCTTACAGTTGGCCATGAACACCGCAGCTAGGATCCTTTACGGAGCATCCAGATACGACCACGTGACCCCCATTCTCAAACAGCTGCACTGGCTACCAATCAATGGGAGAATCACCTTCAAAACCCTTCTATTAGCTTTCAAAGCAATCAAAGGTATTTCAGCCTCCTCACTCACTCATCTTATCCACTTTGTCCCTCCCAACAGATCCAGAAGATCAACAGCTGTAAACATGCTTGCAATACCAAAGGCTTCGTCAAAGTACAACTTATCAACCACAAACAGGACTTTCAGCTGTTACGTACCCAAATGCTGGAATGCTCTACCCCCTGACATTAGGGCCATAGCCAGCCTATATCAGTTCAGGAAGGCCCTCAAAACCCACTTGTTCCTCCAACACTTACCTGACAGCAATTGATCCTAGATATACCCTCCAGGAATTGATCCAATTTAGTTAGAAAAGACCTACATGCATTATCTGACTTTTATCTATCCTTCCAATGTAAATAGATTATGTATATAGTTGACCCTGTTTTCCATGTTTATACTCCTGTTTGATGTAAACCTGACAGCTTGTTGTTATGGTCGTTAAGTTATAATGTAAACCGCACTGATGCTAAATAGCGCGGTATATAAGAAATTGTAATAAATAAATAAATAAATATATCAATATGATTTGCAAGGGATTGTGGGAAATGCAGTCCATTCACACCAGACACAGCCGCTCACAATAATTAGTTGTGCTTGAGTGTAAAGCCAATAAGATATTTATTTATGGGGTTATTTCTCCCAACACAGATATGCTTGGTAGCACATAAAACAGGATACTTGCTTTCAGTGTTAAACTTAGAAAAACAAAATCAGGAAAACAGCTGAACTTGTCAGGCAATCAAAGCAAAAAGAATAAAGACCTGGTTGGTAACAAACTGGTCTTTTCTGTAGGCTCTAGCTAATATTTTCTTAGCAGTGCTTTAATCAACAAACAAAACCCACAAAATAGGGAAAAACTGTTCTTTTCAGGTTAACTTCTTATATCTTCACACATAGACTCAGAAGTGATTCCCTCAGAGCTCACAAGCAATTAGGTAAGGCTCAATTGCTAGCAGTTACCCAGCTGAAACCCCTTAGCTGGCTTACTTGCTACTGTGTGGCTCAAATCCTACTCAGGAGCTTTTCTGAGTAGATTAAAGAACAAGTTTGTATTTCTTTGTGATGGTTGTTGTACTTTGTAACAGTAAATTACCAAAGGAGTTTAGACAGAGAGCAATCCATGTATTCACAGCCTGTATCTAAGACCTCTCCCCCTTCTTCAACAATCATGGGTTCAATATCATGGATTGGCACAGAGGAATTTCTCAAAGGAGCACTTTCAGGAGAATACTTGTTTCCCTGCTGTCTTTCAAGGGTATAGCTAGGGCATAGATCAGTGTTCATACCTGAGCTTCCATTGCTGTTAGAGTTCCTCTCTAAATAGCCTGGCCAGTATGTAGTCCAGTTCTTATGTCCAGCCTTCCAATCCAGATCCCTGGACACTGGGTCTCTCTTCACATACCTTCTGGCACGGGTCCTAGGGTCCCTTCCAAGTGCAGCCGTCTCCCTCACAGGTACCGTCTGGAGATTCCTAGCTCTGCAGCACCATTCCTCTGGTTTTCCCCAGTCCAATGGTGTATGCTGGCCTTTTGAATGTCTCCCAGTATACGTACTGCTCTGGACTCCTTTAGACCTCCCAAATGCTTTTCTCTTCTTTCTTCTAAAGGGTTTCTTGCCCTCTCTGTCCGTCCGCTCTGGCTTCTGCTTCTGATGATCCTCCAGATGATGAAGATGTCCAAGCTGAGGATATCCAAGCTGATTCTGAGGATGATTCTCTGTAGAATAAACTCTACCTTTATTCTGCCTAGATGAGTGCTCCACCTTAGCACAGCGCAGCAGTGCTGAATCAGGCCCTGCCCTTTGAGATGAGTGTTTAGGGATTACCTCATAGCCCTCCTGATTGAACACATGTTTCCCCACTTCAGCTCCTCTAATGGCTGTTGGAAACCTGGTGCATTCTGGGACTGGTAGTCTTTTATGGAAAAATTCTGTTTTCTTATTTCTACCAGAACTGACAGGTTGCTTGTTCAGAGTCACTTCACCTTTACTATAGCTCCTTCCTGAGCTATGATAAGCTTCCTTATCACAGTATGTGAAGAGAGATCCAGTGTCCAGGGATCTTGATTGGAAGGCTGGACATAAGAACTGGACTACATACTGGCCAAGATATTTAGAGAGGAACTCTAACAGCAATGGAAGCTCAGGTATGAACACTGATCTATGCCCTAACTCTTCACTGGGAAGACAGCAGGGAAACAAGTATTGTCCTGAGTGTGTTCCATTGGGAAATTCCTCTGTGCCAATCCATGACATTGAACCCATGATAGTTGAAGAAGGGGAAGATGGTATAAATGGGGATTTTGAATACATGGATTGCTCTCTGTCTAAACTTCTGTGGTAATATGCTGTCACAAAATACAACAACCATCACAAAGAAATATAAACTTGTTCTTTAATCTTCTCAGAAAAGCTTCTGAGTAGGATTTGAGCCACGTAATAGAAAGTAAACCAGCCAAGAGGGTTTCAGCTGGTAATGGTTAGCAATTGAGCCTTGCCTAATTGCCTGTGAGCTCTGGAGGGACACTTCTGAGTGTGTGTGAAGATACAGGAAGATATCCCTGAAAAAGAACAGGTTTTTTTCTACTTTGTGGGGTTTTGTTTGTTCTTTGAAGCACTGCTAAGGAGATATTACCAGGAGCCTACAGAAAAGACTTTTCTGTTCCCATCAAGGTCTTTATGCTTTGATTTGATTGCTTAACAAGTTCAGCTGTTTTTCCTTATTTGTTTTTCTAAGTATAATACTGAAAGCAAGTATTCCTTTTTATGTGCTACCAAGTATATCTGTGTTGGGAGAAATAACCCCATAAATAAAATATCTTCTTTGCTTTACCCTTGAGCAAGCACAACTAATTTATTGTGAATGGCTGAGTCCGGTATGAATGGACTACATTTCCCACAATCCTTTGCAAGTCATATTCATATTTTGCCTTTGCCAAGACTGTGGACATTCTCAACCAGCGCCCCCGTTTACAATTTATAATAAAGAAAAAACTTGCAAGAACTGTAATGAAATACAATGCAGTCAGCGAACGCTTAATCTCTATTCGTCTACGAGGATTGCCTATCAACACAACTATAATTGAAGTATATGCCCCAACAACAGCTGCAGAAGAGAATGAAATTGAAGAGTTCTATGAACAAGTACAAGCTGAAATTGACAGAATATGCAAACAGGATATCCTGATAGTCATGGGTGACTGGAACGCAAACGTTGGCAACAAAGAAGAAGGCAGAGTAGTTGGAAAATATGGACTTGGCAACAGAAATGAAGCTGGAGAAAGACTGATAGAATTCTGCAAGACCAATGATCTATTCATCTCGAACACCTTCTTCCAGCAACACAAGCGGCGACTGTACACATGGACTTCACAGAATGGATTATATAAAAATCAAATTGACTACATATGTAGAAGTCAACGATGGAAAAGCTCTGTAACATCAACAAAGACAAAACCTGGAGCTGACTGTGGTACAGATCATCAACTACTAATATGCAAACTCAAGCTAAAGTTGAAAAAGAGCAAACCACTCATGAATGCAGCAAAATATGACCTTGAGAATATACCACTGGAATTTAAAGACTGCCTGCAAAATCGATTTGCTGCTTTAGATACAAATGACAGAGCTCCGGAAGAGTTATGGAATGACATCAAGAAGGTTGTGTTGGAAGAAAGCGAGAAGTCTCTACAAAAGGTGAAAAAGCAAAAACGGCCAAAATGGATGATGGAAGAAACTCTGAAAATTGCCCAGAAACGCATAGAAGCTAAAGCCAGAGGAGAAAGAAAGACAATCGCAGAACTCAGAGATTTCCAACGTGCAGCAAGACAGGACAAGGTAAAGTACTACAATGACACTTACAAGGAAATAGAAGCAGAAACTATTAGAGGAAGAACAAGATCGGCTTTCCTAAAGCTACGAGAGTTAAAGAAAAAGTTCCAGCCTCAAATTGGAATGTTACAAGATGCTCAAGGTTCTATGTTGAATGATGCTGAGAAGATCAAGAAAAGGTGGAAGGAATATACAGAGTTTTTATATGATAAAGATCAAGTGGACCAACAGCCGTTTCAACCTGTACCTTATGATCGGGAACCATTGGTGATGAAAGAAGAAGTTGAAGCAGCACTGAAAGCCTTATCAAAGAACAAAGCACCAGGCACTGATAGCATTCCCATAGACGTATTGCAGCAATCTGATGCAGCTGTTACCGTACTCACAAGGCTCTGCCAAGAAATATGGAAGACAACATCATGGCCAACTGACTGGAAAAGATCTGTGTTTATACCAATACTAAAGAAAGGTGATCCAACTGACTGTGAAAATTATCGCACAATCGCTCTGATCCCACATGCCAGCAAGATTCTACTGAAGATTATTCAAAAGAGACTACAACCATACCTGGAACAAGAACTACCTGAAGGGCAAGCAGGGTTCAGGAAAGGGCGAGGAACGAGAGACATCATTGCGGATGTGAGATGGATCCTTGAAAAGACTAAAGAATACCAAAAGGATATCTATTTGTGCTTTATCGACTATAGCAAGGCTTTTGACTGTGTAAACCATGAGAAACTCTGGGCCACATTAAGAAGCATGGGTATACCAGAACACCTGGTCGTTCTCTTGCGCAATCTGTACATTGATCAAGAAGCAACAGTTCGAACTGAACAAGGAGAAACAGAATGGTTTAAAATAAGCAAAGGTGTAAGACAAGGCTGCATACCTTCCCCCTACCTGTTTAATTTATATGCAGAACAAATCATCAGAGAAGCAGGATTGCATGAAGACAACAGAGGTGTGAAGATTGGTGGAAGACTCATCAACAACCTTCGCTATGCTGATGATACCACATTATTGGCTGAAAGTGAAGATGATCTGAAACATTTGCTTCTCACAATCAAAGAACATAGTCTCAAAATGGCCCTGCACCTTAATGTAAAGAAGACAAAGATCATGACAACTGGCATAATCAACAGGTTCATCGTTGAAGGAGAAGAAATTGAAATTGTGAACAACTTTAACCTACTTGGATCAACTATCAATAAAGAAGCAACAAGCAGTCAAGAAATCAGACGACGCATTGCTCTTGGCAGAATGGCTATGAAAGACCTAGATAAGATTCTCAAGAGCAGAGATGTCTCTCTCCATACAAAGATTCGACTTGTTCAAGCCATGGTATTTTCAATAACATCATATGGATGTGAAAGCTGGACAGTGAAAAAGATAGACAGAAAGAAAATTGATGCCTTTGAATTATGGTGCTGGCGGCGAATACTGTGTATACCATGGACTGCCCGAAGAACAAACCAGTCGGTACTAGAGGAGATCAAACCTAAGCTTTCTTTAGAAGCTCAGATGACAAGACTTCGACTTTCATACTTTGGACACATCATGCAAAGAGAGAGATCATTAGAGAAAGACATTATGCTTGGCAAGATAGAAGGTCGACGCAAAAGAGGAAGGCCAGCAATGAGATGGATCGATACAACAACAGCAGCTACGGGTACCAGTCTGTCAACAATGAGCCGCCTGACTGAAGACCGAACACAATTTAGGATAGCTATCCAGAGGGTTGCCATGAGTCGACTCCGACTCGACGGCACTTAACAACAACAACAAAACCTAAAATAAATAAAGATAAAGTTGAATAAAACGCAAAGCAGTTTTACTATAGGTGTACAATAATCATGATGAACAAGCTGAAAGCCTTTAGATTTCATTGGAAATAATGAGAGACCGTATGATATCAATTAGAGAAAATGTGTAATTTTCATAAAATAAGAGTACAAAAAATAAATGATACATAATTAATGATAAATACCTTTGTCAGATAAAAAAATTCACAAAACTGCAAATTGTATCACAATCCAAAACGGACGTAAGCAACTGGGGTAAAAAATGACCCCACTGGTACTCTGTGCTGCAATTCATCACTAGTGTCACCTAGCGGATGAAAATTATTCCTCTCATGGCGCAATATAAAGAGAATATTGACATGTGAAAAGTCATAAAAAGATTGCATTCTTGAACAACTAGTTTCCGAGATACGCGTTGTGAAACTTGCAGTGGGATCACTTTTGACCCCATCGGTAGTCCCAGGGTTAAGACTATGTTCCTTGATCTTGAGAAGCAAATGTTTCAGACCATCTTCACTTTCAGCCAGTAATGTGGTATTCATCAGCATAGTGAAGATTGTTGAGTCTTCCACCAATCTTTATACTTCGGTTGTCTTCATACAGTCCTACTTCTCTGATGATTTGTTCTGCATATAAATTAAAGAGGTAGGGGGAAAGTATGCAGCCTTGTTGTATACCTTTCCTGATTTTAAACCATTCTAAACTAAAGATTAGAGTGTGCTATTGAAAAATGATGGTCACTATTGATAAAATAGGAAAAAACAAACTTTAGGAGTTTTTTCCTCATCATTTCATTTTAAGAATGATATGAAATGATATAGGATATGTTGCTGGTATTTCCTATGTTTCAAATGAATGCACATCCGACGAATCCGACCAGCAGTGGGAAGCGGGAGGGTAAGCTCCTCCCCGCTCCCCACCACCATCATTCTGGACCCCTCAGCAGAACAGTTTAAAAATCAGCAAGCACAACGTTTGGGCCCCAAGGTACGCAGCGAAGTGCTTAAGGTGGGATAATGATACTCAGAGACCTACATCCCCATACGACAGATTGGATTTGAGTTGCCGGTGTTGCTGTGCTTCCCGCGGGGGGAGGGGAGGGGGGGAGGGGGGGAGGGAGGGAGGTGGGGGGAGGGGGGTGTTATGAACTTAGCGTCCTTTAGTGTTGTTGATGCTCTGTTTAGGCTGGGGCCTGGGTGGTGGACAAGAAACAGCCCCACCTGGGATGCGTTTTCCTATTGTAAAAGTGAAAATGGCACCTGTTGATTGTTGGTTGTTATTTGTATCTTGGCATGTTTAATAAACAAAATTTTGAAAAAAAAAAAAAATCAGCAAGCTGAGGCACCAAAGCAGGACCGGCAAGCCCAACCAGTGGCAGCAGCAGGAAGGCGAGCTCTTTCCCGCATCCTACCACCTCCAATCTGGCCCCCTCAGCAGAACAGTTTAAAAAGCAGTGCACTAAGGCATGGCCGTGCCTCTTGGGGCTTGCCAAAAGGCCCTTAGGTGTGGTCCTTAAGAGTGGCTAAGGTAGTACCTATGCCAGAGACCTGTTACATTGACCAGCACAGATTCATTGAGTGAGTATCCAATACCTCAACACCTCATGACGCTCTACAATCTCTTCACATACTCTGTGCTGATACTGACTCTTCTCTCCCTTCTCCTACCCCCACTAGTGGTAACAATCTACAATGACAACATTCCTATCCTTTATAGACCAAGACCTCCCCATTCCAGACACATGCAACAATAAACCGCACAATAGACACCTACTTCAACTAATAGAAATTAACACCAACCTGCAACAAAAAATACAGCACAACTGTTCTACTACCCTGCAAATTGTCTCCAGCCCCCCAAAATTACTATGCTGTAATAGCCCTATCAATTTGCATATGCTCCACCCCTAAACACAGTCCCTTGCAACTGCCCTATCTTCACAACTTACCCAGTACCTCACAAAATGTCCCACCGCCAAAACGATCCTCCCATAACTGTTCCACCACCTCACCATCTGCCCCTGTATCTGCCACACCACCTCAAAAACTGCCTCATTACCAGACTTCTACCCTGCAATTGCTCCACCCCCATAAACTACCCTACCAACCACTCACTGCTCCTCCCCTAAAAAACTCTTCCTGCAACTGGCCTATTACCTCATAAACTGCCCCATCCCTAAAACATACCCCCAAAACTGCCCTACCACCCTGCAAAATGTCTCACCCCCCAAAAGCTGCCGCTGCAACTTGCCAACCACCTTACAAAATGCCCCTGCATCTGCCCCACCAGATCGCAATCTACCTTCATTCTCAAACTACCATGCTGCAGTTCCTCCCCCCCCAAAAAAAACAAATCCCTCTGCAACTGCCTACCACCCTACAAACTGCCTCCACCTAAAAAAATCCACATGCAACTTCTCCACTCAAAAAAAACAAAACAAACCCTTCCCCATGCAAATGACCCACCCCTAAAAACGCCCCACTGTTCTGCAAGCTACCCCACTCCTAAAACTCTCTCCTCACAACTATCACTAACCCCAAAACTGCATCTTCCATAAATACCCTACCACCCTCAGCTGCTTTACCGCTCTACCACAAACACAACATATACACAGCGTACACAAAACACACAACAGAGCTAGATGCACACCAAACAAACCCATGATCGTCTCATACACACACACAGACAGGAGGAGTACAGCTAATTCTCTAGCTATGATGTACTGCATTTTAAATTTTCCTATATATATTTCATTTTCTTTGCTGTTGTTTTCTATTGTGAAAGCTACCGGCTTAATTGTACTGCTTTCTCATTGGTTGCTATCTGTACTGTCAGCTAGTGCCTGTTGGCATGAGCAGAGCTAGATTGAGGAATTCACAAGCTAGTAACAGGGTCCAAAATGTAGGGGGCATTGTTAAATATGATAAAGGAGTAGAGGGAGTAGTCTAATGGTTACAGCACTGACTTGGGAACCAAAAGACCAGGATTTGATTCCCACTAGAACTCCTTGTGGCCTTGGGCAAATCACTTAATCCTCCACTGCCTTAGAAAAATCCAAGTTATCAATGTCTCTGTTTAATGTACATGATCAAGTTTAAGTTACAATGTAAACCGCTTTGACTGAAATGATAAAGCAGTATAAAATAAACCTGTTAAATAAAAATAAAAATTGGGGAGGTTAGGATTGACAACTTACTGGCTTTTTCATGTTTTCAATGATTTTTTATATAAATATCTCAAAGATAGAAGGAAGACTAATATGCCTGGACATTTTTCAAAGTTTAAAATACCTGGGATACAATGGGTGGGATACACCAGGCATTTTCCAGCTTATATGGAAGTCTGACCCTACCCAGTGCATTCCAGGATGCATCGCGTGGGGCCAGGTGCCGCCTTTTTGCAAGATGACAGCACAGGAGCGAGAGGATGTGGGCAGTGCTCCTGCTCCTTTGTGAAAGTACTGGGAGAGGGGTGTGGGTGGGGGTTCAGGGCCGCTAGCCATCAAGCTTATTTTTAGTTGGGCGGGTGGGGGGGGGGGAGAAATCAGGGCCACTGGATTACCAGGAATTTGCTTTTTGTTGGGGGCACTTGCCTTCGACAGTATTTTGATGGCATCAAGGGCTTTCCCTGATGCCTGGATCATCTGAGGGGAAGTTTGACACTTCCCCTCAGATGATCCAGGCATCAGGGAAAGCTCCAAATACTGTCAAAATACTGTCAGGAGCACGCATAAAACATTTAAGTCACCTCAAGCCACTCCAGACAAAGATACTGGCGTGAAAGCTGGATATGAAATCCTCTATATGTTTCTCTGCATCGGGCGCAAACAATATTAGCATGCCGTTTTAATATGGCCAGTTCATTTACCTATAATTTAAATACTCTTGGTATTAGTTGTGCGCTATTTTTTCCTTTACTGTTTATGTGCGCATCTGACTCTTTTCTGCATTTGGCTGTGGTGGATATTGTACCTAAAAGTGGCGCTGTGCTTAAAGGCTGCAATAGTTTTTTGCAACGGCTCATTTGTTTCTGCATGTGATGGGAGATGGAAGAGAAACAAAGCCTCCAACCTCCCTCCCAAAAAATGTTCAATGCATTTCTCTAGGAAAAATAGCTGTAGTATACTGACACTGATTCATAACACAGCAATTATGCAACTGTAGCTGTCGAACAGCTCTCCCCTCTTCTCTCCTGATCACAGACACACAGAAAACATACAGATGCATGCATACATACAAGCATGCACACATATGAAGGAATTCAATGACACACACACAAGTGCAAATATGATATACAAACATGCACAGACATAACAACCCATAAAAGTACATACACACACACACATAAACAAACAGATAATAAGTATACCAAGCAGCAATATACACGCATGCAAGTATGCATACATATACGCCCTCACTCATACATACACCATAGTCACATGACACACAAACACAGAGGCAATACAATAGACAGACAGACAGATGGGTACATGCACACACACACAGGGGCTGGAAAGAATTTCATGAGCTATGTTTTGCATGCTTTCTCTGCTTGTTCTTTGTAATCATTCCTTTGAGAATTTAGGCCTCTTCCAGCCTCACTTTCTAAAGCAGTAGCAAGAGGGAAGTATGTGCATCTCCTACAGAGTTCCCCTTTTACTTACAGCTAGTAAGATTTTCTTTTATGGTAGGCAAACAAAAACGAGCAAGATCACTAGACCTCTGTAGATCTTGTTCAATGAGCCAGATCGAAAATGGGGAATTGTCATAGGCAAAATTCATTTTCTCATATTAGAAATCAGGTCACCTAGGAGGATATCAATGCCATGTATTGGAAACGTTAGTGGCATAGTGTCAATGAAGCTACAATATAGTCCATTTAAGACTAATAGGAGAAAATATTTTTTCACTGAATGCGTAATCAAATTCTGGAATTTGTTTCCGGAGGATGTAGTAAAAGCTGTTAGTGTAGCTGGGTTTAAAAAAGGTCTAGACAAGTTCCTGGAGAAAAAGTCCATAAACCATTATTAAAGAGGACCAAGAAAATCCACTGCTTACCCCAGGATAAGCAACGTGGAATCTGTGTATGTTTTTTGGGAATCTGAAAGATACTTGTGATGCTGGGCTTGGTGGACCTTGGTCTGTCCTAGTACGGCATATCTTATGTTCTTATAGGTAATGGCATTATACCAGGTACCTGGATAAATTCTGAACTGACTCATTATGTCAGGTTTAGCTATTATGAAGTAAACTGATATTAATCAGCTAGGTTGTCTTTCTTTATATTGAACTATAATTCCCACTGATCTTATACAATGTGTTAACATCAACTGTAACAGCTGTCAGAAAGAAAACCTTAATTCCTTACTTGCCAAAACATGCAGTTTCCCTTGAAATGAAAGGGAATGAGCTAGCAATGCTATTGTAAAACAAATTCTGTGGGGAAAAATAAACCTAATATGCAGAACACAGCAGGCTCTATGGATTGGATAAACTACTGCATTTAATTTCTAGCACGGAAGTTCAAGTGTAACTCAAGATCTGAAGGGAAATAAGTTTGCTGGCTCAGCCCATTTCCTAGTGGAAATGAATTCAAAGCACTAACACCCCCCCCCCAAACAATTATTTGCAATGACTCTTTGCTAG
This sequence comes from Ichthyophis bannanicus, assembly GCA_033557465.1. NCBI lineage: Eukaryota > Metazoa > Chordata > Amphibia > Gymnophiona > Ichthyophiidae > Ichthyophis > Ichthyophis bannanicus. The sequence goes on along the minus strand of CM066046.1, from coordinate 94,402,427 downwards.
GAATAGAGTCAGGTTGAAACAGGAACTTGCATAAGTGGAGTTGCTTACCTGTAACGGGTGTTCTCTGTAGATAGGTAGTGATGTCATCTAACAGCACCAGGGATGGCTAGCTCTTCAGAGCTCAGAAAAGTCTAGAAGGCCTTTCTGAGCATGTGCAGCTGTTCCTGTCCTTGACACAAGCTGACCATGCTTCATTTCATACTAAGACTATAGCTTCAACAGAGTGGGAAATATGGGAGGTACTGTGTGCCTGTATCATCCTGCTGTCTACAGAGAACCCACATTACAGGTAAGAAATTCCTCATTCTCCGAAAAGTAGAATGGATGCTGCTACACAGGTGGTGACTCAAGAGCTAAGGGTTGCAGGTTCATAAGTAACATTCTTGGCAACCTAGGAAATGGCATCAGAGTGGTCTGGTGCTGAAGTGGCTATGCAAAGAGGCTCCATAAAACCGATTGTACAAAGGCCCCATCTCAGCAAGATGACTGATTGAGGCTATAGTGATGAGCAAAAGTGTGAAGTATTCACCCTGCATATGTCCAATGGAGCTGGTAAGGGCCAACTCTATGTAGTAGCTGGAATTGAGCATGGGGATAGTAGAATTGAATGCAGGAGGATATCCAGATGGATAAGGTTTGCTTACTTGCACACCCAGTTTGTTGGGGTCTAATGAGATGAATAGTTGTGAGCATTTCCGTAGATGATTTGCTCTGTCCAAATAGAACAGAAGAGAGGAGGTCATCCGCAAACAACAACAGTCCATCAAAGAAGCGGAGAAAAGCCACAGCTATTCCAAGGGTATCTTCGCAACCACAAAACTTTATTAAGGGACCCGACTTGGCGAAGTTTCAGAATAAAAGCCTGCATCAGGGGTCAGTCAATATATTGGTCAACTTCGAATTGACAAGATCATAAAGTATGTAACAAAACAAACAAATACTAGAATAAAGGCTGGTCAAAAATGCTGTGTAGCCTTAGCTAAGATTTCCTGGTAGTAGGGCACCTGGAGGCAATGATAATGTCCCTGATTTCCTATTGTATAAGCAGGGTGGAGATCAAGTGGAATTCAACATCCAGGCAGTCAGAGCTAGTGACAACAGATTTGCATGTAGTAGAAACCCATCTTTGAGCATGAGGAGACTTGCGTGATTTCCCAAGGGAACTGGGCCTGTTGACATGAGGACAGAGATACAGGAATCAAGACTGATGAAGCAAATTCGGGGCAACAAGGATCAAGCAAGTGCATCCCAGATGACCTTTTGAATGGTGTTGGAGATGAGAGGAATTGGTTGGAAGGCGTATAGCAGGCTCCAGCTCCAGTGGATGGGGAAGGCATTGTGTGCAAACCAGTTCATGACAGGTCTTCTGAAACAAAACTCCAGGCATTTGGCATTGGTGTGGGTGGCAAATAGATCAATCACTGGTGTACCCTAGCAGGTGAAAATTGGGCAGTCACTGCCCAATGCAGCTGTAGTTGTTGACTCAGAGTCTATTATCTGGTTTTGGCTGCCCAGAACAGAGGTGACCCAGAAGCAGTTGAGGGAGTTTGCCAGATGCCAAATTCTATTTATCTTGCAGTATAGTCTGAGGGAGCTGGCACCTCCTTGCAACCTGACTATACATCAGAATAAGTAGAAATTTGCTTGTCATCAAAGTGCACAATATCTGCAGGGCCCTGAAGATAGCCCAAAACTCCAGTTGGTTGTTGTGGCAAACTTTTACAAGGAATCTAAGTGCATTGTGTGTACAGATGGAGAAGGTGGACCCCCAGCCCACTATCAAAACATCACTATAGGTAAAGGCTTTTTGAGCCATTATTGCTGTTCAGCACAATTTCCGAATGAAATGACAGACTGGGTGGGAGGAAGGCTCTGGCTCATGGAGTGTGGAGATGAACACCAGTGAACTTTTGTGAATTGATGAGGAAGCTCAGAAGCTGAAGGATGGTCCTGATGATGAGGGCCTGCTGTGAACCTGCTTTGGTTGGTGATGCACTTAGCCAGTCATCGAGGTAGGGGAAGATGAATAGGTTATCCTTGTGAAGGTGGGCTTCCGCAACTGCTAAGCACTTTGTGAATACTCTGGGAGCAGACAAAAAGCCAAAGGGAAGGATTTTGTACTGACAGTGATGAGTCCCAAGAGTGAAACATAAAAGCTCCCAATGGTTTGTGTAAATGGGGATGTGGCTGCTCGAGACCCAGAGAGGCCAACCTGTCATCTGGGCACAGGAGTGGGAAGGCGGCACCCAATAAGTTCTTCATGAACTTTTCCTTCTTTCCACCTTGCAATCTCTTAGGTCCATTGTTGAGCAAAGTCCCCCTGACTTCTTGGGGATGAAGAAATACTTTGAGTACAAATCATGGCACTTCCTCTTTGGCTTTGGACAAATAGGAGGGCTTGTACTTCTCCTACCAAGATGGATTGATGTTGACAGATGTGACAATCTGAGGATTTGGGAGGATGGTGTGGGGGAGAGAACATGAAGTTTATCTTCTACCCCACCAAGACAATTCTGAGCACCCATTTGTTGGAAGTAATCCTGCACCAAGCCTCCTGGAAGAAGATGAGGTGACCTCCAGTTGGCTGGTAGTCAAAAGCTAGGGTTGTTGTTCTTGGGACACTGGGAGAATAAGCCCTAGTGTTTTCAGTCTCGTGTCTGGATCTGGCATCTGAAATGGTATTAGGGCATTGCTGCAATAAGGATGATATCTGCTACCTGGGTAGTAGGTACCTCAAATGACCTTGAGAACCTCTTTGGGCAGTTGAAGTATATTCCCTGGACTTTTTAGAGTTCTTTCACCATAGAGCAGTTGTCTTGGATCTATAAAACAGTATTCTTGACTTTGTCCCCAAACAATTTATCCCCCAGTCATGAAATGTCTGTGAGTCGTCCTGGAGATCCTCTTGTAATGCAGAGGCAATTGGCTATGTCATTCTATGAGCACAAATGGCGACTGCTATGGCTTCGGTGACTGTGCTGCTGGCAGAGCGCATGAGATGGATGTCACACTCTTCCATGTTGTTGTGGAATTGGATAAGCAATGACTGCTGACTGGCAAGCAGAGTTGAAAGGATTACCAAAATTTGTTCATGGATGGAGTGTTGGTACTAGTAACATAGTAAATGACGGCAGATAAAGACCAGTATGGTCCATCTAGTCTGCCCAGTAAGATGGCAAGAGTAGGTGCACCTGCCACTCCGTGCAGGCCACCCCTCCCCATGTCTTTGTTTTAGGGGTGAACCCACCGCTCCGTGTAGGACACCCCTGTATGTTGAGAAATTAGTTAAGTTTATTTTGATTTTATCCTGTTGCTGTAAAGGGATCCACTGTGTCTGTCCCTTGCCATTTTGAATTCTGTCACTGTATTTGCCCCCAACACTTCCATCTGGAGGGCATTCCAAGCATCCACCACCCTTTCAGCGAAAACGTATTTACTGACATTTCCTTTCAATTTATCCCCTTGCAGCTTCATGTTATGCCCTCTAGTTTTACAGCACCCCCGTCTTTGGAAGAGGTTTGTTTGTTCATTATTTCTCTTTAAGTATTTAAAGGTCTGAATCATATCTCCCCTGTCCCTCCTCTCCTCCAGAGTGTACATATTTAGGTCTTCAAGTCTCTTCTCATAAGGCTTCTGACGCAGGCTCCAAATCACTTTGGTCGCCTTCCTCTGAACAGTTTCCAGTTTTTTTATATCCTTTGCAAGATATGGTCTCCAAAACTGAACACAGTATTCCAAGTGAGGCCTCACCAGTGACTTATAAAGTGGCATTAGTAGCTCTTCCTTTCTGCTGGTAATTCCTCGTTGTATGCAACCCAACATCCTCCTGGCCTTTGCCACCGCCTTGTTGCACTGTTTTGCCACCTTGAGATCCGCAAAAATAATCACACCAAGGTCCTTCTCCTGGTCTGTGCAGACCAATCTCTCTCCCCCTATCACGTACATTTCACCTGGATTTCTGCTTCCCAAGTGCATGACACTGCACTTCTTCACATTAAATCTTAACTGCCAAGCATTAGACCATTCTTCCAGCTTTTGTAGATCTTTCCTCATGTTATCCACTCCTTCAGGGGAGTCCACTCTGTTGCAAATTTTCGTGTCATCTGCAAAAAGACAGACTTTTCATGCAGTCATTCAGCAATATCACTCACAAATACTTTGAACAGTGCCGGGCCCAGGACCAAACCCTGGGGCACCCCACTAATCACCCTCCTTTCATCAGAGTGAGCTCCATTTACCATCACCTTCTGTCGTCTGTCAGTCAACCAATTTCTGATCCAGTTCACCACCTTGGGACCCATCCCCAAACTACTGAGTTTATTGATAAGCCTCCTATGAGGAACAGTATCAAAGGCTTTGCTGAAATCCAGGTAGATGACATCCATTGCATGCCCCTGATCTAGTTCTCTGGCCACCCAATCAAAGAACTCTACTACTATACATACTACTATATTTGTTTAGTGCTATAAGCTGTATGCAGTGCTGTACAGAGACATATAATAGACAGTCCCTGCTCATAAGAGCTTATAGTCTAGTCAAGACAGACAACACAACTGGGGGGACTAGGATATATCTAGAGGAATGGTAAGGAAACACATAGGAGGTGAACAGAAGACCATTTGCAGTTGGTGTGCTGCTATCAACATGGAGCTCTTTAACATGTTCTTTCCAACTACATGCAGCATCTTGGGAATCTCTTCTCTGGGGATTGGAAGAAGTGATTTTGGAGGATTTGGTCATCTTGAGAGTGGTCTTGACCAACATGGATTGGTAGGGGAGCTCTGTGTAGCCATGGTCTGTAGCCTGCTCAATCCTATATTCAATGTCAATCTTCTTAAAAGTGGCCAGTGGGGATAAGGGCATTTTCCAGTTCTTGATCAGGTGGTCTTGTAGCAGTGGCTCATCCGGAAGGACAATGGACTACTTCAGTGGATCCACATATTTGAGAAGGTGCAAGTTGCTGGCTAGGCTAGGCTCGGCTGGCATCTGCATAGAGAAGGAGAGTTGATGACCTAGCTTCTGCAGGAATTTCGAGTAGGTGGTGCTCTCCATGGTTGATGAGGTCTTTTACTGCTGGATGGTGGAATACTATGGAGTAATCTCAACAGGCGGAGGCTCGGTAGTGCCATCATTTAGGTGTTAGGAGGGGAAACTCCAATCATCCTGGCAGGGGGAGGGATGTGAGGCAAAGCCTCCTGAGGAGCCGTCCATGAAATGTCTGGAAGATGATAGCCAATATGGCTTGGGAGAAGATATCAATGGAGTGCAGATGGGCCATCTAGGGCTGGTCAGTACAGGCACACTGGGGATACGGAAAGGTATGGCGCAAGTTTTGATAAAGGCTTCACTATCCTGGAGAAATGTCTGAAACAACTGGAGCAGGAGAGGTGCAGTCTGTGAGGCTGCCTGTGTAAAAGCATCTAGAGACTCACCAGTTGTGGACATGACAGGGTGGAGTGCACGTATGGGCACAGGGGACTCAGATCTGCAGGTGTTGCTAGGCACAGAGGGTGAAGAGGTGTCTGGAGGACATTTTGCAGATGGTTTTATGTGGGAGACAGCTGGAGATGGATAGGAGCCAGCTTTAGGGTTTGCAGCCTGCAATGCTGGTGGGGGGTCTCTGGGTGGTACTTTGGACTGCTGCCAGTAATGAGTAATTGCTGGGAGTTTGTCCTCTGCTGGTACCTCACTTGTCAGAACTGTAAGAGTCTTCACAGTTGGAAGGGGCTGTATCAGCACCAATGGAGTCTGTGTGGTGGCTGGAAGGCCCAGTGTGGACAGTTGCATCAGCATGGCTGAAGGGCCTGGCACAATCTACATTTGTATGGGCAGTTGGTGCAAGTGGCACCATGTTTTTCTGGTGCAAGACTGTCTGTGTGCTCAAAAGCCATCGAGACCTTCTTTGTAAGGGCTGATTCTGAGAGGTTGTGGACCTGCACTTCTTTTTTGAACCTCTTACACAATGGTACTGCATAGGAGCCCTTTGGATAGTTTTATCATGTCAGTCAGTGCTGGAGAAAGTAGACTCGAAGGGGCCTCCTGAGGAGAGGCCAAATCATCGGGGGGGGGGGGGGAGGAGCAGAATGCTGCAGGTATTCTTGCAGTGACATCCTGTGGAGCTTCTGTGCACATGGAGAGAAGCGGGCACATGGAGCAGGCAGAGGTGTTACGAGTGGCTCTCGGGCAGCAAATGCAGAGGTCATGCTGGGCAGTAAGTAATGTTCATGTTTTGGTGGCATTTGGGGCAGGGATTGAACAGCTTTTTTCTGAAATTTTGAGGAGAAGCATGATAGAGAAAAAAGAAAATTGTAGTTTGACACATCTGTTCAGCAGAGAGGATGAAAGACAAATGTGGTTAGAATATGGGAGGCACAGAAACAGCTGCACATGCCCAGAGAGGCCTTCTATACTTTCCTGGGCGCTGGAGAGCTATCCACCCCTGACGCTTCCAAATGACATCAATACCTGTCTGGCTGCATCCATCCTTCTTGTTGATGGAGAACAGAGTAAATCATTTTTCTAGAGAGGGGATGGAGGAACATACAAATTAGCACTCGGTCATCATCAAAGTGATGCATATACATAAAAGTTAAGCAGAATGGGTATGCAGTAGATTATATAAACGGAAACAAATCCACAGAAAAAAGATGAGCAGGAGGGAAAATTGGTTCAGCTCCATGCTCTTATCATAAGAGCCTGTTGAGCAGCCAAAAATTGGAAGAGTGCAGCAGCCTCACACAACCTCAGCACTCCCTCCTGACCTCCCAGTCTCTCTCCTGAAGACTGCAGAAGGCTCTCAGAGGAATCTGCCTGCCAGCCACCTTAAATGCAATGGAACAGTTTCAGGGGAGTAGACATGAGCCTGGCATGGATTGGGGGGGGGGGGGGGGGTGAAAACTAAGACTTGAGTGGAGAAGTGGCCTAGTGGTTGGGGCAAGGTACTTCAGGCCGGAAGGTCGGGGGTTCAAATTCCACTAGAGGACAGCAACCTTGGGCCGGAAGGACTGGGGTTTCTATTCCCACAGATGCTCCTTGAGGTCTTGGGCAAGCCACTTAACCCTCCTTAGCCCATGTTCCCTGTAAAATAGTTATCTCCAAGTTATAATGCCCTGTTCAATGTAATTTCAGTTTGTTCAATGTAAACCGCACTGATGCAGAATAGCGCGGTATATAAGAGAATGTAAATAAAAATAATAAAATAAATGAGCAGTGCGCTTTGCTACAAAATGTCAGGTTGCACCATTGTTTTAGTCATCCCACAGAACTGTGCAAACCAATGGCTCCCTGAATGATAGGTTCATTATTATATAATAATTGCAGCAGTCACAGTGGGGAAAGGGTTCAGAGAAAGCTAGTAAAAGCTATAAAAGTGAATCGCTCTTCCTTAGATGGAAAGAAGGCACTGCACCGAGCATCTTATTTAATAGAATGTAGGGAAGTGTTGTACACTGTATATCTTAGAACCAGACAAACGACATAATGGCACAGAAGGATCAGTGGGCTTCTGTAAATGTTCCATTATATTTTCCTGTTGCAATACTATGGAGCCTATTGAATCTCTGGCTTTTTCTTAAATTCCACTCAACGAAGGATCCTCTCTGCATATCCCCTGCTTTCTTGAATTTTGTTAGTGTGTTTACATCCACCACTTCCACTGAGAAGCTGTTCCATGCATCCACAATCCTTTCTGTCAAAAAATAGCAATGTTCCCCCTTCAGGACTGAGCTACAAATCACTGGGAGAAAAATATGTGGCCAGATGATAATGCAAAACAATCTAATGTCAGTCAGAAACATGGCAACAGATCCTAAGGCTCACTGAGTCTGCCCAATTGATTTTTGGTGCAATGTCGTAAGATCAGTTGATCTCTGGCTTTCCCCTGGCTGCAGCGAGGGATCCTCTGTGCTTATCCTACGTTTACTTAAATTCCATGCATTGACTGCCCTTTCTGCAAATAAATATTTTCTGACGTTACATTTTCCCCTGGGTTCCTCATACAATGACCTCTTGTTCTAGAGCATTCTTTCCACGAGTGACGCAAGCCTGGCATGAGCAGTGCAGCTGCACAGGGCACAAAAAAGAAGGGGTACACTTCAATCCAGTATGGAAGTGAGGTCCCCATCAGAAGTGAAAAGACTATCAGTGTATCCAGAAGCAAATTTGTACAGAGCAGAGCAGGATCAGCAGTGCTGCGGCAAGACTTGGAGCAAATATGACTCTGAGGCAAAGGCATCATGCAGTTTGGAGAAGTAGGAGGGTCAACTGGGGTCCAGATTGCAGTAGCAGGTTAGCCATCCATACGGTCTGGAGGAGGAAGGGACAGAAGGGCCAGCTATGCCACACAGCCCTTCTGAAACTAAGGGATGGTGTAGGAGTCATTACAACATATACTGTAGCAGTAACAGTCCCAGCAGTCCTAGTGTGCCCACACCAGCAACAGGAAGTCCCACTGGTAAGGATGAGTATGTAGTGTCTGCAATTGCTGCACTTTGGATAGACAGAGGAGAAGTAAGGGATAGATACTGCTCCTTACTGTGAATTAAATTGAGGAGACAGATATTGGAGTAAGATGAGGGAAAGGTGGGGCAAACGCTAGAGGAAGGCACGAAGATGAAAGGACTAGATTAGAGGAGAGGGAAAAGGCAGATGCTGGAAAGCGGGAATAGATGCTAGTGAAAAGGGCTGAAAACACAAAAAAACAAACTATCACTCTACACTATAAACCCCAATCCAAAAATAGAGTAATGTGTACAAATTTTCAAGCTAGCGTGTATGCAGTAATGTCGGAAGAGCAGCCATGAGGTTTAATCCGCCTCTTGAAGCTAAACTTCCATTTTGCTCAAATTTTAAATGAGCTCACTACGGAGCTGTATAAATAAAGGTGAAGCACCACACATAAGTGCCCCCTACATAAAACCAACCCTATGGTGTTTTTAAATATACTGTGTAGAAGTCCAGACTGGAAAAAACAAAAAAAAATAGGGACTATGACTATAACTTATCTGAAACGTCCCGTCGTAGTTTTCTCCACAATCCACTTCAAATCTTCACAAAGATCCACTTCAAATCTTCGCAGACTAGTCAGACCTCTTACAGAGTAATCTGCAGTTGTAAAAAGTACACAGCACTGCGTTTCGGGCAAACACCAAATTCGTGCCCTGTCTCAACGCTTAATTTAACTGCAATGTGGAAACAAGCTCCCGGCTGATCACAAACACCAGCGCATGCTCAATAGCGGTCTGAACTCCGCAGCACAATTCATGAATTAAATAGCAATAAACAACCAATCAGTGTTCAGCAGTGAATACAAGGGGATCGAAAAATAACAATCCCAATGTAAAAATGTAAAAAATCCCAAAACAACTGTTGAAAGAAAACATCATTAGAGAATGCTGGCCCAATCCAATTCTTTATTGAGACCTAGCGGTTCAACAGTAGACATCGAAAAATCCAACTTTGTTCCAATAATTGAAGCAGTTGTTCTCGATCTTCTTTGTCAGTAATTTCTCAACTAAACATATCTTTGCCTGATCGGATTCCTCATTCATTTTTTATGAAGCTGCTTAACTTGATACTTAACAAAACTTTTTTTCAGTTTGAACAACAAATTTACCATCAAGTCCAAGGTATAGTTAAGGGAGCCACAGTGGCTCCGTCTGTAGCCACCTTATACATGGCTGAGTTTGAATCTTTTCATATTTACCCTTTGCCATGGTTTAAGGATGTGGCTCTATGGGCTCGATTTTTAGATGACATTTTCTTTTTGTGGAAAGGAACTGAAGCTAATTTACATTTGTTTGTTGACTGGTTGAATTCGCTTCGTTCGAATTTGTCTTTTACTATGCAGCATCATTTTTCTCAACTTGAATTTTTGAATGTCATGGTCCTGAAAGGTCACAATTCTTTCCATACCACCTTATTTAGAAAATCTGTGCAGAGAAACACTCTATTATCTTTTTCTAGTTTTCACCCATTGTCTTTGAAGAGGGGTCTCCCGTATGGGCAATTTCTCAGGCTTTGACGTATTTGTTCCAATTTTGAGGATTTTCTCAGGCATGCAGATGAATTGTCCACCCGCCTTACCCAGAGAGGTTATCCTAAACGGGTCATCAAACAAGCATTACTGAGGGCAAGATATACCCACGTGACTGGTTGTTTTTTCCAAAATCTCAAGATTCTACGGCAGATTCTGATGTTTTTGTGGGAGTGTTGCCATATATGTTTCACACAGATCACATTGATGTTGCTGGAAGGGGGGTGAGGTTGAGTTTTTGGTGCAGATTAGTTGCTGTCGGTTGGTTAGATAGGACTTGAACCATTGGAGTACAGTATCTTTGATCCCAATTGTTTGGAGTCTGTGGATGAGGGTGTTATGGGAGATGGTGTCGAAGGCCGCTGGTATGTCCAGGAAGATTAGGATGAATCCTGAGTGTTTCTCTTGGGTTCCTATGATGAGGGTGTTCATCAGCGTGGTCATGAGGGTCTCGACCCCATGCAATGGTCGGAATCAGTGTTGCTGCAGGTCCAGTATGTTGCTGACATCTAGGTGTTCTTGAAGCTGACGTTGTACTATCTTCTCAATTATTTTTGCGGTGAGTGGGAGGCTCGCTACTGGTCTGTAGGTGGTGGGGTCTAGGGGATCCAGGTTGTGCTTTTTTAGGGTTGGTCGGATGATTGTGGTTTTGAGGGCATCCGGCATGTGGCCGTGGGCAAAGGATTCGTTTACTATGTGGGTTAGTGGCGCACTGAGGTCTTCTTTGGTTTTCTTTATCCAGTCGGTAGGACAGGGATCCAGCGGGGAGGTGGTGGTGTTCAAGCAGGAGATGGTGGAAGATATTTCTTCTTTTGAGGTTGTGTCGAATGTATTCCAGACTAAAGTATTAAACACAAAAGTGATACAGTCTGATATGTCATGGGATGTGCCAGGTTTGTGACTCACACGGAGAGCAATTATAGCTTGCTGATTCTTTCCAATGAAAAAGGTTCACTTTCTCTTCATTATCTGGAATAGTCTTCCAGTGGAGGTGGCATAGATGAGGACAGTATCTGAATGCAAGGAAGCATAGGACAAACACAGAGGATCTCCAAAGGAAAAAAGGGGAATGTTGTAGTGATTGCTATGGAAGGACAGACTAGATAGACCATGTGGTCTTTTTCTGTCATCATGTTTCTATATTTCTATGTTTCTATCTACGTCTTTCAGATATTTGGATGTCTCTTTCATATCCCTTATCTCTCCTTTCCTCTGTAGTATGCATGTTTTAGACTTGGGGGGGGGGGGGATTAAAGAGGATAACTCCCGTAATCCCTCCTGCAAAGGATTGGTCAAAACACACTTTAAAAAAAGCACAGTTACTTACCTGTAACAGGTGATCTCTGGGAACAGCAGGAATAAGTCTTCACATATGGGTACGTCAGTACCGATGGAGTCTGCGCAGGAACGCTCCCCAGCGTCCAATGAGAAAGCTTTTGGGAGCATCCCAACACGCCTGCGTGCTGCCTTCCCGCCTTTCCCAACTGCCTCTCCTCAGTTAAGTTTTAAAGCTGAGGCAAAGAGAGAGAGCAAGAAAGGGAAAGATAGAGATAGAGAAATGCAACTTCTAGGGGAGGTGGGTGGGTTGTGAAGACTTATTCCTGCTGTTCCCAGAGATCACCTGTTACAGGTAAGTAACTGTGCTATCTCCAGGAACAAGCAGGAATGAGTCTTCACATATGGGGACTCCCAAGCTAAGATGCCTGGAGGAGTCCCAGCATGTTGCGAGTTTGAGAGCCATGCTATTTTATCAAACCCCCAGGCATTCCAGGGATGGAGGGTAGGAGTTGAGCTAAAAAGATGTGCTGTTGAACAGCTGGACCAAACAAGATGCCTAGATAGGCTCTGTGCAGGTGATATTTAGAGGTAAGACTGAAAATCAATAACCCAATATGGACCTCACCTGGTGGCACTGTAGAAGGGTATATGGAGGTTCATGAGGATTTGTGAATATGAATCAACAGAATATCCCCAGGGGGTACCTCAATGAAAGAAAAGGTAAACAACTGTGCTATAAACAGGTTGAGGTAGAACCCTTAGGGTGAAAGGAACAATCCCAGTGGAACTGGGGTAGTTCAATGAGGTAGGACTTAGCGAAAAACACGGAAGTCTCCATTGGATAAAACTGTAAACTCCTTTGACCTTAAGAAACCTAGTTCCTATAGGAGAGGGAGCTTGAGAGATCTCCATATCTGATAACCATAAGGATAGGAGTAAAGAGGCATTGTAGCCTCTCATTTTCTTTTTTTTTTTAAATTTTTTATTTAAGGATTTTCCAATGCATCAAGAAATTACAAACAAAAACATGAAAGAAGAAAATATCAAAATACAATAAAGAAAATTTTCCCACAATTAAAGGAAACACATCAAGGGGAGAAATCGCCTCAAACAACAAAAAGAATCAATCTAATATAGGAAATAAGAGGTTACAAAACCCCACAAGGGGGAGCTGAAAAAACAAAATCATTCCTCCACTAACGAACCTCCCTCCCCTTTTGAATCCAAAAAACTTTTCAAGGCATTAACCATCATTGTACACAAAAGTTTGTCCCCCGAGGGTAATCACGCAACGACAAGGAAATTTAAGAAAGAAAGTTGCCCCAAGAGCCACTACCTGTGATTTTAATAGCAAAAACTGTTTACGCCAAATCTGCGTATAACAACAGACATCTGGGAAGATTTGGATGGCCTGACCACAAAAGGGAACACGCCGATGTTTAAAATACGCTCTCAAAACCCGCAATTTGGCAGATTCAGAAACAAACTGAACTACCAAAGTGTTACGTTTTGAGATGACATCCAGAGAATCTTCCAAGAAAGCTGTTAAATTTTGATCCACTGAGGAGACTGAAGGGGCAGGAGCCCCAACAGCCCGAAGAGTGGAAGAAGAACCCAAAGGCAGGTAGTACATATGGACCGTCTGAATTGTATGAAAATCCCCCTCCAAATGCAATATCTCCAAAAAGTATTTTCCCAACAATATTTCAGAGGATAGTAGGTGTGTCACAGGAAAATTAAGAAAACGTAGATTGCAAGCTCTAGCACGATTCTCAAGCCGGAAGGACATCACTGAGGAATCACGCATAAACACAGCTTCAGAATTACGGCAAGATTGAAGCTGATAATCAGTGCGAGCTGCAAGCTTTACAACAGAACCTAACTGGTTATCCATAAATTGTAACTTATCCACCACATCTTGGGAAAATTTACACAAGGAGGATACAGTAGAAGTTAAACGTACATCTATTTTTTGAATTGCAGACCATATATCATTAAGCGTTACTTCCCCAATAGGGGATGCTAAAGTCCCAGGCTCTGCAGCAGATGGAAATACAGGACATGGAACTGGGGGACTCTGCTCAGGAGGACTACATGAAATAGTGGACGAAAGAGCAGGGAGAGGAAACCGAGGAGGAGACCGGAGGACAGGACTCAACGAGACCTCCTCCGGAGATAGATTACCAGGCAGCAGGGCGGTCACATGTTTGTCCATAGGGCCCACCACTTTCTCTCCCGAACCTCCAATCCCAGATTTGTTACCAACCTTCGCCTTCCTTTTGCCCATGATGATGGAAACCACACTTATGTCGACACAACACACGAACACCTCACGTGCACCGAAGGGGCGCCAAAGGGGCGTATCCTGCCCCTTGAGCCACGCCCCTTTAGGCCGCGACACGCAGCCGCGTAGAGCACCGGAGGGCTTTGTAGGGCACAGCAGGGTCCTCCGGGCCAAGGCACGTCCTCCTCCCGCCTGCCCGACCACCAGAAAAGCCTCCTCCAGGTCCCGCTGCTCTGAACCGTGCGGCTGGCAAAATGCACGGCAGCTCCCTCACAGCGGCGATCTCCCAACTGCTCACTCTCACACCGGAGGGCTTTGTAGGGCACAGCAGGGTCCTCCGGGCCAAGGCACGTCCTCCTCCCACCTGCCCGACCACCAGAAAAGCCTCCTCCAGGTCCCGCTGCTCTGAACCGTGCGGCTGGCAAAATGCACGGCAGCTCCCTCACAGCGGCGATCTCCCCCTAGCCTCTCATTTTCTGAAGATGCAGAAAAAAAAAGTCCCTCGTAATGGAAAAGGAAGGTATGTGGAGGGCTTCAGGTGTACTCAAACTGAAGGTCATGGTATAAAAACTCCTGAACTACCACGGGAAGTGGTTGATCATAGAGAACCCTAAGTATGCTGGAACAGCATGGAAAGGGATAGAAAGTATCTGTCGGTCCGTGGTGGAATATATATATTTGTATAGTTATATATATATATATATATATATATCTAGGCAGACAGACAGAAAGAGTATATGACATATACCTACACACTATCATATATGGTAATCCATATCTATGGAGATAGGTAAATACAGATATATACATCACATATGTGTATATATATAGGGATATGGGCATAGACCTGCAGATGTCCATATACATGTAACAGACATATATACATACCCATGTCCACATATAGGGTATGTGGAGAAGATTTATCTAACAACAAGAAGGGAGGTACCTGCTTGAGTAGATATTCAGAGAATCCCTACCTCCTGGTTAAGGATAGGAAGCACAGGGAGTTCTCTCATTGGCAAGAGAAGTCTAGAGTCCTCTAAGAACTCTTGCCCTTGAAAAACCAGGAATGGAGATCTACCTGGAAAATGCAGGGGATGTTTTTAATCTGCAGACAGTGAGTCTGAATCCTTCCATAACTCCAGTAGGTAGCTGGAGAAAAAGATGACATAAAAATACCATATTTACCCTCAATGAGGGTAAAAAGGGGTATGGTGCATTGCTGTGCTCAACATGGATCAGGCCATGAAGAAGTGAGGATGGAAGGAAAAAAACAGACAGGGATGGTCTATACTGAAAGAAGGGAACCATCTCTGGTGAAGGGTTCCCCTGGAGATGTGGAGCAAACCAGGGAATTAGATAATTCTTTAGGTCTTCTCTTAATGAAAGGCCTGTGACCTTTATTTAAGAAGCCCTTAATGGAAATGGTAAGGGCAAGAAGAATCCAGTAAGCCTGACTGGGTAAAACCCTTCCGAACCATCTGACATTATGTGCTCTCTAATAAGGCCCCATAGTATAGAGCTGCTCCGTAGAGATGCAGAGAGCATGTTGCAGGTTAATTAGAAGAAAACCTAATGTTCAGGAGCCCGCAGACAGCATGAACTACTCCGCCAAGCCCAAGCATTGGGAAGGCTAAGGAGAGAAGGTAAGGCCTGCAACAATAGCCAGAAAAGGTTGTTAAACCATCTGGGACTTAGTGACAAGGCCAGAAACCATTAAAAATGGAGAAGAAGCCCTGGCTGCTTGGACAGCAAGTCAGTGGTCTAAGCGGTAAGAGCTCCTGCAGTTCTTATTACTGATAGGGCAGCAAAAAGATCCCAAGGTTGGGAAAGAAATACAGACAGAAGTAGGAGAGGTAAGACTCCGCTACTGTCTGACAAGCTACCAGGAAGAACTAAGAATGCAAGGGGGAGACAACTCTGAAAGAAACTGTTAGGGGCTTAAGGAAACACCCCCCAGTAAAGTGGTATCACTCTTACAGACCAAATGCCCTGGAAAGAGTGGCAGAGTTGAAAGAAGACTTATTGAGGAGGAAATCCTTAATAAGTAGTAAGAGAGATGCTGATACAGGAGAAAAGTCAAAGATAAGGGATGGTGACCTTATTGACAGCTGTTACTTCTCTGTGTAGTTCAAAGAACGAGGAATAACTGTAGTACCTGTAAAGCATAATCAGCTCAAGGAGCTAATAGATAGGATGTGTCCTCAAGAGGGACATATGTAAATTTTAGGATGGAACCGATGTAGATGCTTGCAGAGGTAAGAAGCAAACTACAGGATCTAAACCTTCATGAGAAGGGAATCAAGAACCGTGCTTGGGACTGGTGCAAATCCTACCTGAAAGGTAGATTACAACAAGTTCGTATTGGTAATGCTACTTTGGCAGCTGGGATTTAATGTTAAAAAATGTAAGGTCATGCATTTGGGCTGCAGCAATCCAAGGGAGCAATACAGTATAGGAGGTGAAGTACTTTTGTCCACTAAAGAAGAGTGGGACCTAGGCGTGGTTGTGTCTGATGATCTTAAAGTAGCTATAACAGGTAGAAAAGGCGACGGCAAAAGCTAGAAGGATGCTTGGGTGCATACGGAGAGGAATGGCTAGCAGAAAAAAGGAGGTGATAATGCCTCTGTATAAGTCTTTGGTGCGACCTCATTTGGAGTATGGTGTGCAATTCTGGAGACCGCACCTTCAAAAGGATGTGAACAGAATGGAGTCGGTGCAGAGGGTTGCTACTAAAATGATTAATGGGCTTCATTATAAAGCATATGAGGACAGACTTAAGGATCTTAATATGTACACCTTAGAGGAAAGGCGGGATAGAGGTGATATGATTGAGATGTTTAAATACCTCCGTGGCATAAATGTTCAGGGAGAGAGCCTCTTTCAATTGAAAGCAAGTTCTGCTACGAGGGGACATGGGATGAGGGTGAAGGGAGATAGATTCAGGAGTGATATGCGGAAATATTTCTTTACGGAAAGAGTAGTGGATCCGTGGAATAGTCTCCCAGTGGAGGTGGTAGAGATGAGGACAGTAACTGAATTCAAAAAAGCATGGGACCAACACAGAGGATCTCTAAAGGTAAAAAGTGGACTGTTGTAGTTGTTATGGAAGGACAGACTAGATGGGCCTTGTGGTCTTTTTCTGTCATCATGTTTCTATGTTTCTATGTTTCAAATCCCTTTCAGCGGAAACAAGGTGTACCACAAGGCTCCTCCTTGTCTGCGCTGCTGTTCAACATCTATATGCAGCCAATCTGTGACATCGCACACTCTTTTGGTATATCCTGCCTTATGTATGCGGATGATGTGCTATTATTCTCACCGATATCTGTATCATACCCAAACTATACAGTGCTAATCAACTGTTTTAATTCAATAACTGGTTGGCTTCTCTCTCAAAACCTCCGTATTAACTTTAAAAAACAGAGGTTCTAATAATCACAAGGAATAAATCTTTCTCCCCTCCATCAATTCTAAAAGTCAGAGATGCTGATCTCCCAGTCAAATCAAATATTCGATATCTAGGAGTAATTCTGGATCAAAGGTTAGACTTCAAGGAACATATAAAACGCACCGTAAAGGCCGTTTACTTCAAGATAAAAACCCTTCGTCATCTGAGACCTATGATGAAGTCTGATGACTTCCACACCATCTTTCAAGCTCTAGTCACGCCGCACTTTGATTATGCTAACATAATACTCCATGGCTTACCAAATATAACTATTAATCCTCTACAATTAGCCATGAACGCAGCTGCTCGTGTCCTCTGCGGATCATCAAAGTGTGAGCATATTTCCCCCATTCTAGAGAAGCTTCATTGGTTACCAATAAACTGTAGAATCCAATATAAGGCCATCCTTACCACCTTTAGGGCCTTCAATAATATTTCTCCAGATTCCATCTCTGATCTCATCATACACACAACAAATAACAGGTCCAGGAGATCTCCAGCTGTTGACACATTACTTATACCAAAAGTTTCCTTAAAAGCTAATCAATCATCCATCAATAGGGCTTTTTCGAATTATGCTCCTAGATGTTGGAACAAACTCCCTCCCAATATCAGAGCAATTAAAGACATCAAACAATTCAAAAAAGCCCTTAAACACCACCTTTTCATCGCACACTTCAAACACCTAAACACCCCTTCCCCTCCCCCATCCTTTTAACCTCATACCTACCCTAACTAAATGTATAGATTTTATATATCGCCAACATGTATTTTCTAGAAATATAAATGATTTCCCTGTTTACTTCCATGTTAATTTTCCTGTTACTTGTAATAGGTCTGTTATATCTGACCAATTGTTGTATTGTTTCAATGTAAACCGCACTGATGACAAATAGCGCGGTATATAAGAAAATTAAATAAATAAATAAATAAATAAAAGGAAAAAAGGATTCAGGGAAGAGTTTATCAGCAACCCTACGGCTGCTGAGTTTGCTGAACCCGTTGAGGTCGTGGTTTCCTGAGCCTGGCTGGGTGATTCCCCTGCCTAGCAACATCTGTATGATGGGTAGAAGATGGATGAAACCTTCTCCCATTAGGGGAAGAAAGCCTAGTAGTAGACTTTCTACAAACTGGGATAGAGGAAGGTGTAGACAAGCCTCTGAAAGCAAGAGTGTCAGTAGTAGACTGAGCAGCCTGGAGTAAAGACTCCTTATTAAAGAGATTTTCTCCAGTGCAAGGAGCATTTCCCAGTGTATCTTGTACAGATTTGTCCAAGTCTGAAGCTTGGAGCCAGGCTCTACGTCGTGCTCCTATGGCTATAGCAGAGGTTTTGCTAACAGACTCAAAAGAGTCTAGGGAAGCACCAGTAAGGAACTTAGAAATATTTTGAGCATGATTGACTAGTACAGAAAAATCTGCTCTTTTAGGCTCTTGGAGAAAAGGGGTCAAAAGTAATAAATCTTTTGTGACCTCCTCAAGAGATAATCCCATATAGAAGATATATGAAAGGATTCTTGCTGAAAGCATGGCTGCCTGGAAAGTTTGACATCCAAAGGCATCTAAAGTCCTAGCCTCACGACCTGGTGGATAAGAAGAGTGCTTCTTAGTACTCTTAACACGCCTCATTGCTGATTCTACAACAAGAGAATGATGAGGGAGCTGAGGCTTTTGAAAACCTGGAGAAGGGGGCACCTTGTATAGAAGATCAGTTGCCCTAGAAGGTGGGGATACCATTAAAGGAGTTTCCCCACATTCTAAATAGGAGATCCTGCAAGGTCTGATGCAAAGGAAACATAATGACTTCCTTTGGACTGCAGGGAATCTGTCTAGGTTGTGGATCCCCTGGTGCAGGGACTTGACCAGGTATAGAAATGGCAAGTAACTTTGCCATGTCAAGCAGAAAAGCTTGAAAAGAAATCTCCCCAGAGGGGAGTCCTCGAGGAAGAGGAGGAAGAACTAGATCTGTTGAAGAACTAGCTGTAGCAGCCACCTGCTCATTCAGATTCTGTGGAATAGTAGATCTGGAGGGGTGGAGCATCGGATTATCTTTGAAAGATAGTTGTGGGTACCGATGAAAACCGATACTACAACTCGTCGGTAGCAAGTCGTCCATGCTAGGGATGGAAGGAAGCGAGCCAGCTAGCATGGGAGGTACCGACACCGATGCTGATGTCGATACCGGTACCGAGATCGGTACTGTCGGTGACACCGATATAGGAAGATCAGTCTGTAATGGCACTATCGGTACCGTGGTAACCGAATGTGACAGATCATCTGTGGAATGTCTATGGTACCGTCTGAAGTCGGTACCCAGTCATCCAGACTAGAGATCGATTCTAGACTCGGTATCGAAAGAAGCGAGTCTATCGATGCATGTTGGGAGGGTACCGACGTGGATACCAGCATCGGTACCGGGACCGATGTGGGAAGATCGGTTGGTAGCGGCTCTAACAGCACCGAAGGTACCGAGAGCGCTCGACAGCGATCATCGGTGTGGAATGTTTCATCCAGCACCATTGCCGATGCCGGGGTACCGGCACCGCTCAAAGCGGATACCACCACCGGGCATGGCTCAGGCATGTTCACCGAGGTAAAAACCCCGGGAATAACCTGAAACCCCGTTAGTGCTTTGGAGACAGAAGCCTCCCGCCGGGGTTTTAAAGCCAAAATGTCCTCGGGGGCAAGCCGAAAGGCATCTCTATGAAGGACCTGAGATCTACCACCCGAGGACTGGCTAGTCTTTACAGACTTTTGTTTGGTTACCTGATCCTGTGAAAAAGAAGATGGAGCTGGTACCCTCAGGAGTGAGAGGAATGGCGTATCGAGTTGAGCTCAATGCTGAAAACTTCTTGCAGAAATAGAAGTGCAGGAGGGACAGTCCAGCGGATTGTGTTCAGGTCCCAAACATGAAAGGCATCAATTATGGGTGTCTAAAAGTGATTTGGTAGTGCCACAGTTAAAACACTTTCTAGTGGCTAGAATTTCCATGAGGGAAATGTAAAGGCCTAGCAGGCCAAAGCCTGTCAGACACCAAACAGGAACAAATTTCCTACAGGAGGAAATATCTGTAAAAGAAAAGAAGAAGAAAACACCGGCGGTACTGGTGCGTCAAGGGAAGGTTTATGTTTATGTTTATTAAAAAGATTTACTATACCGCCCAAGACCAAAGGCATCTGAGCGGTTTACAATAAATTAAAATATTTAAAAACATTAAAAATATAGACTGCTAGGGAGGAAAGGAACGCCATTAAGGAATAGAAAAGACTAGAGAAAAAGCAGGGAAAACAACAGGCAAAGCACACATCAACAGGAGGAAGGAGAGGGAGACACGACTGTAGGGGGGAGGTTAAAAGCCAGACAGAAGAGATGGGTTTTGAGTTGCGCTTTGAAGGACTGGAAGGACTCTTCTGCACGGAGGGGAGGGGGGAGCGAATTCCAAAGTTTAGGGCCCAAGAAGTAGAAAGCGGAAGAATGTGTAGATTCGAGGTGGGCCTGAGAGGGAGAAGGGAGAGACATCCGGTTTGTGTGAATAGAGCGGAGCAGACGATGAGAAGTACGGAAATGGATCAGATCAGCAAAGAGGGATACCCGTGTGAACCACCCTATGTGCAAAAGTGAGGATCTTGTACTGAACACGAAATGGGATGGGTAGACGCAACCACAGGAAAAAACAAAAAATAAAGGAAGAATTTTCTGCGGTGACAGGAGGATGTCCTGCCGGCTCCGCGGAAAAATGAAAACTGAGGAGAGGCAGTTGGGAAAGGCGGGAAGGCAGCACGCAGACGTGTTGGGATGCTCCCAAAAGCGTTCTGATTGGACGCTGGGGAGCGTTCCCACGCAGACTCCGTTGGTACCGACGTACCCATATGTGAAGACTCATTCCTGCTTGTTCCTGGAGATAAAAGTCTACACATATCAGGGAGTAGGTGCAAATCCAGATGTGAAGAATTTTGCGCTTACACATTCATTCCCTATATGAAATGGAGACTACACATGTAGGTTTGTGTCCCACTCAATCCCACCTAGACCACGTCCCCAACACACACTCTTGAAACTTTTACTTTCTAAGAACATGACACATTCAAACTGAACCTTTCTAAAATGCCTTTTACATGTAGATTCAATTTACAAGAGTATATACCTCATTATACACAAGGAAATTGTGAATAAAGCTTCTAAAATAACCCCTTAGGGGACTATTGTAGTAGTCAATATGGAAGGACAGACTAGAGAGGTCATGTGGTCTTTTTCTGCAGTCATGTTTCTATGTTTCTTAAGTCTTATTAGATTTCTCATGCAAAATCTGCACCATGTTAGTAGCTCTTCTCTGGTCCACAGCCATTCTGACTAAAACCTTTCAGAGTTCTAGTCTCCAGAACTGGACATGGGATAAGAGATTTCAAATGATTTTGCCCAAATAACTAAAGTAAACTGAATAAACTTGGTGTCTGAGAATAGCTCCTGCCCACCCCACCCTGCAGATAGAACACTTGTGATGAAAAGGTGATGCACGGTAGAGCCAGCAGCAAAGTGCAGGGAGTCACCCTTTGAAAATTTGTTTGCATGCCTATGGAGAATTAAATATTGAACCAAAATCTCAAAAGTGGCTTCTATTTACCTACTGGTCACACATCTGTCTATTTACCTTAGCATCCCTCTGACTCACTAAGTCACCCCCATCGTTGTTTCTCCCTTGGATTTCTGCAGCTCAGATGCACATGATTCTGCATCTTTTTGCAGAATCTTAACTGAAACTTAACTACTAAGCATTCAATCATTCCTCTAGCTTTCTTAGATTACTCCTAATACTGTCTGTGCTTTTAAGAGTATCCACTTTGTTGCTAATCTTATGGTCATCTAAAATGCAGCTTTTACCCAACCTGAAACATTGCTCAAAAAGATAGTGAAAATTGTCCCACATCAGATCTCTGATCCAGCTGTTATTTGATTGGCAGAGAAAATTTAGGACTGCTCTCTTGTGGAATGCTATGCAACATTGAACATAAGCAAAGAAGAATTGGATCCAGCGGGAGCAGTTCTACGCATTGGACGGACTGTGCTGCTAAAGTTGTACCTGAAAGCTAAGTGTACATTGCCTACAGGGATTTGGTGACTACAATAACAGTAATTCCGTTGACAATGCTTTTAAGATAATGGGAGGAGATCACAGGTGTGAGTCTCCTTGAGGTTTCACAAGGGTGAACATTGAGTTGTTTTTTAGCTCATTAAAATGATTAAAAAGGACTAGATTTGCTACAAGAGGGGAGATCTCTCAAGGCAAATAGTTCAACAAATAATAGGTGTTTGGAGTAATTTCTACTAGAGATATTATTGGGAGATATATGATTTTTGTGGACTGGTATTATTATCCCCGAGGGTTTGTTTAGTTAATAATTGTCTTTAATAACATCATCTTGTATAAGTAATAACCCAAGAGGAAGGGATTTTGTTCTAGTAAATGATATTGACTATAACGTCCAAGGGTTCCATTTCAATTATGCTCCACAAGCTATACAGAAATTACATCCAAACAAGAATTTAAGTGATCAAAGTTAGGGGCAATTTGTTCAAAATTAGTAATCAGTTGTGAGAAAAACTAAAAACAAACTTTGAACAAGAATAGCAAGGGGAACCAAGAAAAGATTAAAGTGGGAGCCAGAATTGAATCCTGAGGCACACCACAAGCAAGAAGAAAAGAATTTTAAGATGAATTCCAATCCACTATGAAAGATCTCTTCTGAAGGAAAGACTGAAACCAGATATACAGTACCACTGATGCCAGCCTCACTTAGATGTAAGAAGTTGCATATGATCTACTAGATCAAATGTAGAGGTGAAATTCAGGCTTATGATAGTCATGTTAATTCCAGAGTCAAGACTGGCTCAAATATTGTTAAGTAATGCTACCAAGACAATTTTAGTTCTGTACCCTGCTCGGAAGCCTGCTTGATAAGGAAGGAGGGCCAATATCTTGCCCAAAGAATTATGTTCTGAGCAAAGACCATGCTTTCCATGACCTTAGGAAAGAATGGCAGGTTTGATAATGGCCTATAATTGACCATCGCTGCAAGGCCAATTTATAGTTTAAGTATTTTTATTTATTTATTTAAAATATTTATATTATGCTCTATCTAAAATCCTTGGCGGATGATAAGCACATACATAAAACAAAATAATACAAAAAAATTACAAGCACCCTAGCTTCCTTCCAACAGGATGGAAATTCACCTATTTCTAAACTGGAGATGAAAATGTTTTGAATAAATGGAAGCAATACTACCAGGTTCTTTATCACAAACTGGAAGGGAAGTGGATTAGTATGAAACATAGTTGGCCTCATTGAAAGCAAAGTCCTGTGCAAAGCCAGCTCAGAGGGAAGCTTAAAAGTATGCCATGAGTTCCCTAGGACCAAAGTAGTGCTAGATCAAATCGAGTATGTTTAGAGGCGATGTATAAAATACTGTTGGGAATACCAGGGAAGAAATCCAACTCATTCCTCCAATCAAAAACATTTACCAAAAAAAAAAAAATAGCAAAATGATTAGATATAAATGTGGAAGGCCACTCATTATCTTGACCTGAAGAAGGGTTTGAAAGATTGACCACGACATGAAAAAGTTGTCTAGATTTAATCTTATGAGCCCATATAAGCTGTGAATAATAAGACCTTTTAGCAGTGTTTACACTTTTATATAAGGTGTATCATTATTTATACTTCGCTGACTGGCCTGGATTCTATTTTCTGCCACGCTTTCTGCATTTTGAGCCTCTCTCCTATGGCAGGCCTGGATGGAACCATGGATTATCCTGGTTCAAAGCCAGTCTCTAGGCAGGGCAAAGTCATCAACACGGTTCCAACAACATGCTGAACCTTCTAAGAGCAAGTCAGAAAAATCTGTGGGAGAAGCTTGCCACTTAAGTGCTAACTGGGCAAGATTCAAAGAATGGAGGCCTTGAAAATTTTTCTTAAAAGAAAACCAAGAAGATAAACAAAAAGATAAATGGAATTTTGAATGAAAGCAAGAATGATTTGTCCAAGACAACAAAATAGCATGAAAGAACTCATCATCCATGAGAGAAATGTTAGAAGAAAAAATTGAATCTAATATATAACATCATCGTGGTTTGAAACATGGACAAATTGGGAAAAAAACAATTCATCCCTAAAAATGAGAAACTTTTTTTCAGTTTTATAGGGCTGGGCATATGAACATTAAAATCACCCAAATGACAAGTTTTTAATAATTTGGTGCCTGTGCCAGAAGACATATGAGAAGAGACTCGAAGACCTAAATATGTAGAGGAGAGGAGGGACGGGGAAGTTATGATACAGACCTTTAAATACTTAAAGAGTATTAATGAATGAACAAACCTTTTTCAAAGATGGGAAAGCTGCAAAACTAGAGGGTTCACACATTAACAAAACGGCTGCAAAGGCATACTACAAATTAAAACTCATAAGGAGACGCAAACAAATCCTAAGTCAAGACCACTTCAGAATGGTATGTCACGCAATCATCATGCCTATAATTGACTATGGTAATTCACTATATCATGGACGCCCTAAACAAACCACACAGCAGCCAGGATCATTACAAACACTGCAAAAAATGAGCACATCACTACAGTGCTCCAGAACCTCCACTGGTTGCCCATACAAGCTTGCACCAGATACAAAGCGACTTTAAATATTTTCAACATCATCAACAACCTGTCAGCTAATGCCCTCCAGAACTTAACCAGCATGAGGCCACGGAGAACCAGCATGGATAACAAGATAGCCACATCCCCTGAATACCATAGAACAAATCAGGCAACGTCCAGAAGGGCACCATCCCTATATGCACCAGAACTATGGAACACCCTACCTGACAGCATGAGAGCCATGAGCGACAAAGGATTTCAAACGTATGCTCAAGACCATACTACTGTACTTGTACAATACTACGGACCCTCCCAGAGCCTACAAACCTAGCTATGAACGTGATCGCAAACAGCAAGCAACGGTCTCTATCAATAAATTGTAAATAGGCACGGATGTATATACCTCCCTAGTACCCCCCCTCACTCCAACCCCATAAACGTACACAACCTAGTTATGTGTAAACCACTTTGATTGAAGGAAAAGGTGGTATATAAAACTGGTTAAATAAATAAATAAAATATGGAAATGCAAGGGAGTAAACTGAAAGGCAACATCGGGAAATACTTTTTTACTGAAAGGGTGGTGGATGCTTGGAATGCCCTCTCGATGGAAGTGGTGAGAGCAAATACAGTGACAGAATTTAAAATGGCATGGGACAGACACAGTGGATCCCTTTATAGCAACAGGATAAAATCAAAATAACCTTAACTGTCTCTGCTATTTCAACAAATAGGGGTGACCTGCACAGAGTGGTGGGTACACTCCTAAACAAAGGCATGGGGGGGGGGGGGATGACCTGCACTGAACGGCTGGTGTACCTACTCTTGCTGGGCAGACTAGATGGATCATGATGGTCTTTATCTGCCGTCATATACTATATGTTATGTTACCACATACTACAGGCAGCTATAACCTCTGAAAGAAGGGAAAGTAATTTGCCCACTGAGGTTGTATTGACTAATGATGGATGGTAAATAAAGAAAAGATAGCAAAATGAGTTTTTGCTAAATTGCAATAAGAATACTTCAGAAAACGGGGAATAAGTTATGGCATCTTCCAAGGAACTGTCAGAGCCATCTTGAAGCCTGCAGGGAAACAATTTGTCAGTCAAGTTGTGAGTACTTCATTTTATCATGTCTGACGGCTTCTAAGCTGCCTAGTCTGCTCACTCTTGCAGTCACAGCAGTATGGCATTACAAATGAGCCACCTTCCAGGAAGACTGGAGCAGCACTGCAACAGAAATCTTGCGGATGAAACAGTTTGATCTTGCTTGAGAGATAAGAAATGGACTTGCCCATTTCCTTCTGTTTAATACGACATTAAAACGGCAGTTAAGAAAAGAAACAAATACCCTTAGCACCAGAGGACAAGTTAAATGAAAAACGACATTTGTGATTAACAATGTTTGTTCATATTAATTAAATGCTTGACAGGTTTAATTTAATCCTTTAAAACATCACAAACCTTTCTCAAATATGGAAGGGAGAGGTGTTGCAGAATAGACTGAATTGTCCATCGTGGCATTAATGCGGTCCTTAAAAGAACAAAGCTTGAACTAAGCAGGCTCTAAAACAAAACCACAAACACCCTACTTAAGAATAAAGACAAGGGTATGCCTAATCCAAATATTTCTCTCTGACTTTGTCAAACTACTTAATAAAAGTTGTGATAATACAGCAACACCTATTAAACCTGAGCTTGGCATTTACCACTTCTTAAATCCATGCCTCATACACCACCAAATCATGAGACAATCAAGCCTGCAATTTTTTTTTATTAATGTTAGTGGCATACATTATACCTTACAGGGATAGAAGCTAGTGAAATAGCACTGCTGAGTATTTTTTCTGCATCTTAGGAAAGATAACTAGGGCCACTCTATAGTAAGCATGCAATTTTGTATCGACTAAGTAAAATAAACTCAAAAAGTCAGATATCAGGTACACATAGATTGTGAGCCCTTTGGGGATGAGGGAATATATCCAGTACCTGTTTGTAGTAATTACATAATGTAAACTGCTTTGATTGAAGGATAAGGCGGTATAGAAAATTGGTTAAATAAATCATTATAGGCATCACTACTGGCAAATGTGTCACAATAGCTGAGCTGGTAAATAAGTTGTAAGCAAAATCTTGAAAAAGAATAATTATAATATATATAATGGTGGTGTATTGTATGTAACTCCGTAGGATCCTAGTGTAAGCATGGTACAATTATCTTTATCTTTGCATGGTGGCTTGGGATGTCCTGAGTATATGCATTTAAGAATAAAATAAAAATTGCTCATTAGTAGGCCTAATTGCAAGCTGTAGGGAGGAAGTAAAGGAACTTTCCAGATGCAAAACATGGAGAAAAATAAAAAAACAGTAAGCCAAAACCATTTGTCCAAAGCCAAAGCAATTTCACTCAGTGCATGAGCATTTTCAAGTTATAAATCTGATGAATCAAAGACTAATACACTGTGATATTTAACATAACGCTTCTCAGTTGTGTACCATGCCGAAGTGCCTTAGGCAAGTCTTTTCCTGTGTTGCAGAGTTGGCAGCCCCAGCATGGCCCTGGACTCTTATCGATAGTGCATAAAATTTCCTGTACACTGGTCAAGATCCTCCCTCCCTTACTAGTAGATGCAAAGGACCGCACAGTGAAGTCCCTGTGGTGGTGCCTCTGGCATTTTGCTGAAGTAGTTGTTCTGGAGAGCAGGACCGTACCACCATTATGCGAACTTGGGGGTTGGCTAGAGTGCCAGCCTTTTGGGAGTGCCCATTGCTGCTGCTGTTGCTACTCTTGGGACAGGCAGCAATGGCAATGGGCACAAACAGCCCCACAGCGCTTTCCTTTAAACTTTGGCATCAAGGGGCTGTTTGCTTCCACCACTCTCCAACGTCCAATGCTGACTTCCTGTTTGCAGCAGGAAATTGGCATCAGAGAGGGGGCGAAAGCAAACATACACGTGGCACCAAAGATTAAAGGTAAGTACCGTTGGGCTGTTTGTGCCCTTTGCTGTAGCTGCACATCCTGGAGAGAAGCGGCAGCGGATGCTGTGGGGGAGGGGGCGCAAGGGATGAAGTTCGCTTAGGCCGCTTCATCTCCTTGTGCCAGCCCTGCCTGAGATATCCAGACATGGAGTGGAGAGCATCCCTATTCTAACAGTGTAAATCTCTTATTCTAGGTTCTTCTCTTATGGAGAGAGAAGACCTTGATTTGAGTTCCAGGAGAGAAAAAAATCTACACAGGAGTAATTAGAAGTATACATGTTAGGTGGCCATCCAGAAGTACCCAGCTGAAAATTTAGAAGGAGAAAAGGAAAGGAAAGAGCTGCTTAAAAGGTGCTTTATCCAAGAATATAAAGACGTTCAGAGCAGATACAAAAAGGTTCGGAAGCAAAAACACGAAATAAAGACTTTTTCAAGTACATTCGTAGCAAAAGGCCTGTGAGAGAGTCAATTGGACCATTAGATGATAGAGGGGTAAAAGGGGCAGTAAGAGGAAACAAGGCTATAGCAGAGAGACTGAATGAATTCTTTGCTTCGGTCTTTACTGAGGAAGATGTAGGGATGTTACCCAAGACTGAAGTGGTATTTAAAGGTGATACTGCAGAGGAATTGAGAGAAACATCGCTACACCGGGAAGATATATTACAACTATTTGATAAACTGAATAGCAGCAAATCACCTGGACCGGATGGTATACATCCCAGAGTGTAGAAAGAACTGAAATATGAGATTGCAGACCTGCTATTGGTAATCTGTGAACTTTCATTAAAATCATCTGTAATACCTGAAGATTGGAGGGTCGCCAACGTAACACCAATTTTTAAAAAGGGTTCCAGGGGTGACCCAGGAAATTACAGAACGGTGAGCCTGACGTCAGTACCAGGGAAAATGGTAGAAACGCAGCATGTAGATAGTCATGGCCTAATGGGAGACAGCCAACATGGCTTTAGACAAGGAAGATCTTGTCTTACTAATCTGATATGTTTTTTTGAAGGTGTGCATAAACAGGTAGACAAAGGTGAGTCGGTTGATATAGTGTATCTGGACTTTCAGAAAGCTTTTGACAAAGTCCCCCATCAGAGACTTTTGGCGAAGCTAAAAAGTCATGGGATAGGAGGCAGTGTACTATTGTGGATTGGGAACTGGTTAAAAGATAGAAAGCAGAGGGTAGGGCTAAATGGCCAATATTCCCAATGGAAAAAGGTGAATAGTGGAGTACCCCAGGGATCTGTACTGGGTCCGCTGCTTTTTGACATATTCATAAATGACCTGGAAAAAGGAATAACTAGTGAGGTTATGAAATTTGCAGATGACACAAAACTGTTTAAAGTTGTTAAAACCCAAGAGGATTGTGGAAAACTGCTTGAAGATCTGGATAAATTGGAAGACTGGGCATCCAAATGGCAGATGAAATTTAATGTGGACAAGTGCAAAGTTATGCACCTAGGAAAGAACAACCCACAGTATAGTTACACAATGCAAGGCTCCACATTAAAAACCACCACCCAGGAAAAAGATTTAGGAGTCATTGTGGATAACATGTTAAAACCCTCCGCCCAGTGTGCAGCGGCGGCCAAGAAAGCAAATAGAATGCTAGGTATCATAAGGAAAGGGATGGAGAACATAGAAACATAGAAACATAGAAATATGACGACAGAAAAAGACCACATGGCCTATCTAGTCTGTCCTTCCATAACAACTACAACAGTCCACTTTTTGCCTTTAGAGATCCTCTGTGTTGGTCCCATGCTTTCTTGAATTCAGTTACTGTCCTCATCTCTACCACCTCCACTGGGAGACTATTCCACGGATCCACTACTCTTTCCGTAAAGAAATATTTCCGCATATCACTCCTGAATCTATCTCCCTTCACCCTCATCCCATGTCCCCTCGTAGCAGAACTTGCTTTCAATTGAAAGAGGCTCTCTCCCTGAACATTTATGCCACGGAGGTATTTAAACATCTCAATCATATCACCTCTATCCCGCCTTTCCTCTAAGGTGTACATATTAAGATCCTTAAGTCTGTCCTCATATGCTTTATAATGAAGCCCATTAATCATTTTGGTAGCAACCCTCTGCACCGACTCCATCCTGTTCACATCCTTTTGAAGGTGCGGTCTCCAGAATTGCACACCATACTCCAAATGAGATCGCACCAAAGACTTATACAGAGGCATTATCACCTCCTTTTTTCTGCTAGCCATTCCTCTCCGTATGCACCCCAGCATCCTTCTAGCTTTTGCTGTCGCCTTTTCCACCTGTTTAGCTACTTTAAGATCATCAGACACAACCACGCCTAGGTCCCGCTCTTCTTCAGTGGACAAAAGTACTTCACCTCCTATACTGTATTGCTCCCTTGGATTGCTGCAGCCCAAATGCATGACCTTACATTTTTTAACATTAAATCCCAGCTGCCAAATTCTAGACCATTCTTCAAGCTTAGCTAGATCCCTCCTCATGTTATCTACCCCTTCCTGGGTGTCTACTCTATTGCAGATTTTGGTATCATCCGCAAAGAGGCAAACCTTACCCGACAGCCCTTCCGCTATATCACTAACAAAGACGTTAAAAAGAATTGGACCAAGGACAGATCCCTGGGGCACACCACTGGTAACATCCTTCTCCTCAGAGTGAGCTCCATTTACTTGTACTCTTTGTCGCCTCCCACCCAACCAATTTCTAACCCAAGCAGTAACTTTAGGGTCCATCCCTAGGGTGCTCAGTTTGTTTATAAGTCGCCTGTGAGGAACAGTGTCAAAGGCTTTACGGAAATCTAAATACACCACATCTAGAGCTCTCCCTCGGTCCAACTCCCTGGTCACCCAGTCAAAATAATCAATCAGATTTGTCTGACAAGACCTGCCTCTGGTGAATCCATGCTGCCTCGGATCCTGTAATCCGCTGGACTCCAGAAACCTCACTATTTTCTCTTTCAGCAGCGTTTCCAATAATTTACTCACCACCGAAGTTAAACTAACCGGCCTGTAGTTTTCAACCACATCCTTACTTCCGCTTTTGTGTAAAGGCACCACATGAGCCTCTCTCCAGTCCTTTGGCACCACTCCTGACTCCAACGAGGCATTGAAAAGGTCAGTCAGTGGAGCTGCTAGAACGTCCCCAAGTTCCCTCAGTATTCTAGGGTGTATCCCATCCGGTCCCATCGCTTTGTCTACTTTAAGTTGAGCTAGTTTCTCACGAACACAGTCTTCTGAAAATAGTTCAAGATGTCCCTCGCTTCTGTTCTTATTTGTGGGTGTTTTCTGAGGTCCTGCTCCTGGTTCTTCATCTGTGAACACAGAACAAAAATATTTGTTAAGCAATTCCGCTTTATCCTTATCAGCTTCTACATATTCCCCCCCTGCACCCTTGAGTCTGACAATACCACTTTTGCTCTTCCTCTTCTCACTAATATATCTGAAAAATGTCTTATCCCCCCATTTTATTGCATTGGCTATTTCCTCCTCCTTTTGAATCTTTGCCTTCTTGACTACTTTGCTAGCTTCTCTAAGTTTTTCCAAATACAGATGCTTGTCTTCTGCTCTCGGTGATCTCTTGTATTTCATGAAGGCCTCCCTCTTTTTCTTCACTTTTTCAGCTACTTCCTTCGAAAACCATAGCGATCTCCTGTTCCTTTTGCCTTTATTTACTATTTTAACAAAAAGGTTGGTTGCCCTTAAAATACCCCTTTCAGTTTTGCCCACTGTTTTTCTACATCCCCCAGCTGTTCCCATCCCACTAACGACTCCCTGAGGTATTGGCCCATCTTCGCAAAGTTAGTCTTCCTAAAGTCTAAGATCCTCACCTTGGAATGGATTCTTACAGCCCTAGTCCTAATACTGAACCACACCATCTGGTGATCACTGGAAGCAAAATGATCTCCCACTACAACATCAGAAACACTTTCACCATTGGTAAGCACCAAGTCCAGTATGGCCCCTTCACGTGTGGGGTCTGCTACCAATTGCTTGAATAGTTCTCCCTGTAGAGAATCCAGCATCTCCTTACTTCTAGATGATACTGCAGCAGGAATGTGCCAATCAACATCTGGCATATTGAAATCTCCTATCAGTAGCACTTCCCCTTTCTTAGCAATGCTGCGTATGTCTTCAATTAACTCTCTGTCCACCTCTTCCTCTTGTGAGGGAGGTCTGTATATCACTCCAATGCAAATAGATTTCTCTTTCCCTCTTTCTAGTTTAACCCACAATGCCTCCTCTCTCCCTTTTAAGCTCTGTAATTCCAAAGCTTTAAACAAAGGATATTATAATGCCTCTGTATCGCTCCATGGTACGACCGCACCTTGAATATTGTGTGCAATTCTGGTCACCGTATCTTAAAAAGGACATAGCGTTATTAGAAAATGTACAGAGAAGAGCCACCAAATTGGTGAAGGGGATGGAAGGCTACTCCTATGAAGAGAGGCTAAGAAGGTTAGGGCACTTTAGCCTGGAGAAGAGACGGCTGAGGGGAGATATGATAGAGGTCTATAAATTAATGAATGGAGTGGAACGGATAAACGTGGATCAATTGTTTACGCTATCAGAGTATAGAAAGACTAGGGGACATGTAATGAAGCTACAGGGTAAACTATTTAAGACAAATAAGAGAAAATATTTTTTCACTCAACGTGTAATCAAACTCTGGAATCTGTTACCGGAGGATGTAGTAAGGGCTGTTAGTATAGCTGGGTTTAAAAAGGTTTTGGACAAGTTACTGGAGGAAAGGTCCATAAACCACTATTAAAAAGGGACCCAGGATATCAATGCTTGACCCAGTACAAGCATTGTGGAACTTGTCTTTTGGGGATATTGCTAGGTACGTATAACCTAGATTTGCCACTGTTGGAAACAGGATACTGGGCTTGATGGACCTCGGTCTGACCCAGTATGGCATGTCTTATATTCTTAAGTCAAGGAGACCAACAGAATAAAAAGAAGTCCTTTCTGAAGGAAAGAGACCAAGAAACAAAAAGGAGACTTCAAGAGAGAGGACATGAAAGACCACAACAAAAAAGGAACAGAGTGAAGACCAGAGAATGGGGAGGGGGGGAGGAGGAGAAACACTGAGCCAGTCCCTGGTCACGGCCCTAAAGACAGGGCCGGCCCGTCCATTGAGCAAGAATGTTGTTTGCACAGGGCCCCGCGTTTCAGGGGGCCCTGCGCAAAAAACATCTTGCATCAGCCCAGCTAGGTTTAAAAAATACAAGCTCCCCCCTTCCTCCCCGAGCCGCCAATCAACATCCCTGCTCAACGGCTTAAAACCTGCCGTTGCCGGGGAGCGCCTGCGCCTTGCGGGCCCGCGCCTGAGGGCCTCGCAAGAGGGCCCTTTGGCGTGGCCCTTAGGCCTTGGTCCGTGGTGTTGGTTTCTGGAGCCTATATTGATGTCCTGCGTATGTTTGTATCAGGGTAACTTGCTGTTCCGTGTCCTTCTCCTCTTATCTGTTTGACTATTTCTGTCCTCTACTCTGTCCGATCTTATAATTGGCGTTCCTTTCATATTTCCCTAAATGATGTAGCATTGTAAACCGCTCTAATACCTTTTGGTCTGAGCGGTATATCAAATTCAAAACATAATAACAACATAATAATCCCACGGGGCCCCCCCTGCTCTGCAGTGTCCTCCATGCAGCCTCAGTGTTCAAGAAGGACGTAGATAAGAACACATTTTTGCACTTCCGTAGTTTGCATCCACGCAGACTTAAGGAAAGTCTACCGTATTCAGTTCCTACGGTTTTGCAGGAACTGTTCAGATGTACAGGACTTTAAACGGCGGTCAAAAGTATTATTTGCCAACTTCTTATCCCGTGGATATCCTCAGCAAATTGTTAAGAGAGCATACACACGAGTGCTTTTTAATCATAGAGCCCTGTTTTTGGAGTCACGTTCGACTGAAGTAAGGGATTTTGAATCTCCGCACGTGAATTTTATCACGAGATATTCCCCGATGAGTTCAACAGTGCAGCAAATCATTAAAAAACATTCCAATATTCTTTCAGCGGTTCCAGGCTTAAACAATAAAGCCATTAGATGTGTGTGGACCCGAGATCGAAATTTAAAAGAACTTTGAAGTCCTGCAGTGCTGAGGCTGATAGAGGAGGTTTCAGAAGAGGCTTCCCATAAGGGCCATCATAGTTGCGGCAGTTGTCATATATGCTCAATTACGATGGAAGCCTCCTATTTTGAATACAACGGCCTTCGAAGAAATGTAAAATCTTCTACTACATGTGGTTCTACTAATGTGGTGTACGCCATATTTTGCCCATGTGGATTGGTCTATATAGGGAAGACCACACGTTCATTTCGTATCCGCATTAGGGAGCATAAGAGTCGCTTGAAATGTGGTGTAAAAGAGGCCCCCATAGTCCAGCATTGTATGTTAGAACGTCATCAGTATGAACAACTTTGGATTCTCTGTGTAGATCAAGTATTAAAGGGCGAGAGGAGCATGTCTTTGGATTGGTCATTGATTAGGCGTGAGCAATGGTGGATATATACTTTTGACACAGTGGTCCCCAAAGGTTTGAATATTTCCAATGAATGGGCGAGCTGTGTATGAACAGAACGATTCTTATTTGATTCAATAAATAATCTATGAAGAACATTCGAGTTATTCTTTAGAATTATAGTAAGCAGAATGCAAAGCGTTTTGGTTCTGAAAGAGGGGTTTTTTTGTTAGCCACAGGGGAGCATGACATACTGATATCTGATTGGAGCTTTAGGCTTTGAGAGTCTCTTTAAAGGTGGGAGGTTTCTTTTCAGTCCGCATGCGCTGCGTTCTGAGCTTAACCGGTAAAAGATTAGATAATCACCGGTGGAATGTGGGCAGCTAATTAAGGTTTGACAGGTATAGTTTCTATATTTTCATGATGGGACCAGAATATGTTTAGTTTGTTACTATAAAGAAGGGGTTGGGCGTAATAGTAATATATTTTATTTATTATATAGTTTGACAGCAAGAAGAAAATTGGACGAGATACATTGAGTGATCCCCTGATGAAAGTACAGCGATGAAACGCATGACTGGTACCTGTAAAGGGCATCGGGATCCTTAAACAGTCCACATCCGTGGGTTATCTCAGGCCATACAGATAAGTAAAGCCTTAGTGCAAGTGTTAGATTCTTGAACTTTTCGAACATCAACCTGAGCAATTTAACCTACTGTGACTTTAGAGGTCATTGATGCAAATGGGCAACCTGCTTTAAAAACGGACGAAAGTCCTTGTGGCAGAGCCAACTAAGTCTGAGACCTCTATCATTTAAGCTTTATCTTATTACAAAGAGGGCAAGATTTTTAGTCACCCACATTGATAAATGAACGATTTTTGTTGTTGTTTGGAGCTAAAATATATATTGGCAGGACTACGAGGCATTTGCGGGTATGGCTATCTGAGCATAAGTATAGCCTGTCAATATCAAGAGAAGCAGCCTCATTGGTTGAACACTGTCAGAGTTTTAACCATGCTTTTGAGGATTTACAATGTATGGCTAGCAACCTCATCCCCCTTGACGATACGAGGAGGAGATCGTAGTAAGATCTTGCTGCAAAGAGAGCAAAAATGGATTTTTACACTTAACTCTATGGAACCCAATGGTTTGAATAATAAAATTCAATGGGGGTGCATTTCTGATTGGCGGATGTGGCTCGGCCTCTCTCTCTTCTGATTGGCTCATTGCACATTTTAAAACTGGGCAGCGCAATCACACAGCATTGCTGAAGTAGCTTTTCTGTAACAAAATAGAGTTTGCCCCTGATGAATTCTTGTACGGGGAAAAAAAGATCTTTGTCGGGCCGCTCTGTCTTCGTGGGATGGTGGTGGACACTTAAAGCTAAGTGCATTTTGTATACTTCGTATAAGATAAAAATTTGTTCTGTCAGCGAGTTTATTCTTGTTTTAGGTGCATCCGTTGGTCAAACTCCTAGAGACTGAAGGAATGGTCTGAACCAGCGGTGGTCAATTCAAGCACTCTTGGAGTGCAGGGCGTGAATTTCCGTGAATTTAAAATTTTCTTATGATTTCTGTGGTCGCCTTAAAAACACATACAATATAAAAATAAAAAATAAAATAAATTATGAAAATAACGCATGATGTGGAATAAGAAAAGTTTTAA
Organism: Ichthyophis bannanicus; assembly: GCA_033557465.1. Taxonomy (NCBI): domain Eukaryota; kingdom Metazoa; phylum Chordata; class Amphibia; order Gymnophiona; family Ichthyophiidae; genus Ichthyophis; species Ichthyophis bannanicus. Next base: position 94,366,628 of record CM066046.1, on the reverse strand, counting down.
AAAGTAAGATTGGTTTTTGGTTAATTATATCCAGCTAAGCTTATGGGATATTTTAGAACTGAAACTGAGGATAAAATAGTAAGTAGCACAAAGAGTTTTTTAGACCGGCGATGCTGTGAAAAGACAATTCCCCTTTTGGCAGGATACTGCCTCAGAGAGATATCAACTTTAATACTGAGGTCTTTTCTCCTCCTGTGTTTGGTTCTTCCTTTGAAAGTTGCTTTAATAGTCCCTAGCTCCCCAAAGATTTTGTAAGTAGTTTCAATTCATTATTATTATGTTGGAAGTCCTGGCTTAATACTGGTATATGTAAGAATAAGTGTGTGTTAATATAGATTTCCTGGTTTAGTGAGATCTGTGAGTTTTTTGTGTTATTGGGTTTTTGTTACTCCCGGTGCGGTTGTTCTTTGTATATGTGAAACTAATCAATTTGAAGAAATTGCCCCTGGAGCTACAGGAAGGGAAAAGCCAGCGACAGCATCCACTGAGGAAGAGGAGATCTTCAGCAAGATACAGAGACTTTCAAACTCTGAGCCACAGAGAGACTGCATACTGCAGCTTTCCTAATCTAGGAGGATCCTATTTGTTAATTCCATGATCAGAGAGTGATCAAGAGTGAAGTTTACAGCAATGGTTCCCAACATGCCTCCCAGCCGTGTCAGGTTTTCCGGATATCCACAATGCACTGCCTCCATTGTATGCAAATCTCTCTCATGCACATCCATTGTGGATATCTGGAAATCCTGACTGGCTGGGGAGACCCCAGGACAGGTTTGGGAACCCCTGGTTTACAGCGCTCTCTGGAAAGAGACAATGGACTTGGGCTGGATTAAAAAAAATCAGTAAATCAACTTACAACCTCTTGAATTTGATATCTTTGTTACAAGTTGAATGGAGACAATTTGGAGTTTAGACATTTTTGACTTTTATTTTCCTGGACTGAGTCTTTTTTGGAGTGAAAGGAGAGTACAATGTGTGAACTCCCGGGATATGGTCCTGCCCAAAGAGTTCTCTTCAAACCTTGAGTCAGATCTGCATGGTGAGTCTGGATCTTGGCAGCTGTGCCCCCAGACTGTCTGACAGTCTTCCCAGCTACTGTAAGGGACGACTAGCCTGGCAGGGGTTACATACATCAGCTTTGGATTTCTGATAACCTATCCTGGTGCATTATGGGACCTGCAGCCCTGATTTCAATGGGTCGAATCAGAGACTTCAAATGCTTTAAAATGAAAGTTTTAACACTAGGCCAAAAAGCATCACTCCTGGAACGGGACAAATTGGCAGCTCTTTTCCAGTATAGTTTAGTTTATATTATTTCTCAATATACCAACATTTCAGGCTTTTTTTATGGCCTAGCATAGTGGTTTAAATTGTTAAAATTATAGTAAGATAAGAGACAATAAAACTTCAAAGTATTATACTGTGCTAAGAATGATTTTAGATTAACAGAATTATAGAGATGTATATAAATAAATAAAATCATAGTAAAAGCTTACAAGTAGTTCAAATAGTAGTTTAAATTATGGAAAGTTTAATAACATTTTGAAATAAATAAATATTCAGTATAATGAATAAGAAAAAGCAGAAGTTAGACAGCAGGAACAGGGCAGGAAGAAAGAAAGCTGTATTGTGCCCTTAAGAATGGTCAATTAAGTTTTTTTTTCTGAAGAGTAAGCTCTGGTTTTATTTAAAACAAACTTCCTCTTCTCTCCACCTAGAAAGCAATTAAAAGTATGACACTGCATGCATTTTTACACGTCTGGTAGCAAAATTCAGGTCGTCCTCTAAGATTTTGGTAGCCTTAGTTTGAATAGAAGATAAAGTTCATGCTGTCTGGTTAGCTATTACAGATCCACTCTATGTTCCCATTACTGCTGCAAGAAATCTGAAATGGCCGCTACCTTCAGACTAGTAAAGGCTTTTCTCAGATCTGGTTGTTTAGGAGCGTCGTCACCGTTGCATCCTCTGCACTGACATTCTATTACCGTGTGCCTCGGGTTTATGTTGCTGTCCTGTCTGAGCATCAGATGCGATTTAGTTCAGTTTGCAGAAAATGAGACACAGAGAATGCAGCTGGCAACAGCCATTAGAGCCCCTAAAGAACCCATCTAATACATTTCTAGGTCAGTATCTTTATGATCCGGGGGGGGGGAGGATGTATTCAGTGGCAGCAGCTAATGGTGTTACAGCGGCTGGCCTTTGCTGCTGTACAATAAATCTGGATATTCAATGCTGGGGTCACTGCCAATCCAGCCAATGGCACTGAATATCCGTGTTGGCTGGGTTGCAGTTTTTGCAATGTGATCAGAGGCGATATTCACCTGAATACCCCCCCTCCCCCCGCCCTCAATTCTGCTAAAAGGTTTATACAGCCCCACACTTTCCAGCATGGTGGAGAATGTTTTGACAGTTCTAAAACACTTTTTTTTAGTGTGTTGGACCTCATCTGGTTCATGTCTATGCTCCTACTGTACAGATAAGGTTTTCTGATGATATGCAAAACCTCCCAAGAGCAGGCTTCCCAGTTTGAACTAATCAATGTAAATCAAAAACCACCATTGGGGTTCATTGAAAAACATTTATGGTAGTTACCTTTATTATGTGGCCACATCACACCCTTTCCTCAGATGGGCTGGGCCACAATATCTAAAGAATAAGCTAGCCCTCTGTATACCTTGAGACCTCTACGGTCCTCTCAAGGACCATATTTAAGAGTGCCCTCACCAAAGGAAATCATATGTAGAAGCTGATAAGGATAAAGCGGAATTACTTAACAAATATTTTTGTTCTGTGTTCACAGATGAAAAACCAGGAGCAGGACCTCAGAAAACACCCACAAATAAGAACAGAAGCGAGGGACATCTTGAACAATTTTCAGAAGACTGTGTTCGTGAGAAACTAGCTCAACTCAAAGTAGACAAAGCGATGGGACCGGATGGGATACACCCTAGAATACTGAGGGAACTTGGGGACATTCTAGCAACTCCACTGACTGACCTTTTCAATGCCTCGTTGGAGTCGGGAGTGGTGCCAAAGGACTGGAGAGAGGCTCATGTGGTGCCTTTACACAAAAGCGAAGTAAGGATGTGGTTGAAAACTACAGGCCGGTTAGTTTAACTTCAGTGGTGAGTAAATTAATGGAAACGCTGTTGAAAGAGAAAATAGTGAGGTTTCTGGAGTCCAGCGGATTACAGGATCCGAGGCAGCATGGATTCACCAGAGGCAGGTCTTGTCAGACAAATCTGATTGATTTCTTTGACTGGGTGACCAGGGAGTTGGACCGAGGGAGAGCTCTAGATGCGGTGTATTTAGATTTCAGTAAAGCCTTTGACACTGTTCCTCACAGGCGACTTATAAACAAACTGAGCACCCTAGGGATGGACCCTAAAGTTACTGCTTGGGTTAGAAATTGGTTGGGTGGGAGGCGACAAAGAGTACAAGTAAATGGAGCTCACTCTGAGGAGAAGGATGTTACCAGTGGTGTGCCCCAGGGATCTGTCCTTGGTCCGATTCTTTTTAACATCTTTGTTAGTGATATAGCGGAAGGGCTGTCGGGTAAGGTTTGCCTCTTTGCAGATGATACCAAAATCTGCAATAAAGTAGACACCCAGGAAGGTGTAAATAACATGAGGAGGGATCTAGCTAAGCTTGAAGAATGGTCTAGAATTTGGCAGCTGGGATTTAATGTTAAAAAATGTGAGGTCATGCATTTGGGCTGCAGCAATCCAAGGGAGCAATACAGCATAGGAGGTGAAGTACTTTTGTCCACTAAAGAAGAGCGGGACCTAGGCGTAGTTGTGTCCGATGATCTTAAAGTAGCTAAACAGGTAGAAAAGGCGACGGCAAAAGCTAGAAGGATGCTTGGGTGCATACGGAGAGGAATGGCTAGCAGAAAAAAGGAGGTGATAATGCCTCTGTATAAGTCTTTGGTGCGACCTCATTTGGAGTATGGTGTGCAATTCTGGAGACCGCACCTTCAAAAGGATGTGAACAGGATGGAGTCGGTACAGAGGGGTGCTACTAAGATGATTAGTGGTCTTCATTATAAAGCATATGAGGACAGACTTAAGGATCTTAATATGTACACCTTAGAGGAAAGGCGGGATAGAGGTGATATGATTGAGATGTTTAAATACCTCCGTGGCATAAATGTTCAGGGAGAGAGCCTCTTTCAATTGAAAGCAAGTTCTGCGATGAGGGGACATGGGATGAGGGTGAAGGGAGATAGATTCAGGAGTGATATGCGGAAATATTTCTTTACGGAAAGAGTAGTGGATCCGTGGAATAGTCTCCCAGTGGAGGTGGTAGAGATGAGGACAGTAACTGAATTCAAAAAAGCATGGGACCAACACAGAGGATCTCTAAAGGTAAAAAGTGGACTGTTGTAGTTGTTGTTATGGAAGGACAGACTAGATGGGCCTTGTGGTCTTTTTCTGTCATCATGTTTCTATGTTTCTATGTGTTGTGACACCCACCAGTGAGCTTTCTGAGAAATAGCCTTCACACAAACTCCCTCCCAGAGCAGCTACATCTAACTCAAGACTACCTCTGCTTCAAGAAACATGACAAACTTGGCTCCTATCCCAAGCCATTAATGGTTATGGTGACTAACTTTCCATTCACTCATACTGCTTCAGGACTAGCTTGCTGCACACCTTGAAACTGGGACAATATCCACATACTTTGATTGTAAAGTACATATACAGATTAATAATCTAGTTATCCATTTTTTATTTATCCCTATGCCTTTGTTTTCTACCTATTAAGATGTTTCATTGTATAGTGCTAACATTGTGAGTATTCTACGTGTTATATGAATGTTATACTATATTGCCTTTTATGGTACATTGTTTGTACTGTGCTGACCTTGTGAGTATCCTATCTGTTATTTGAGTGTTCCTCCATGCTGTACTTTAAGGTATAATATTTGTTTTCTACTGACGCAGTATCATATTTCTGTTATTTTAATGTTCTATTATGCTGTTTTAACATGTACATTACTGAGATTGTATCATATTATTTCCTGTCTCCAAGTTTATCACAGTTTTCTATTATGCTGACATAGGGTTATTTTATTGTTATGCTGCTACTACGATGCAAGTTGTCTGTGTCAGGGAAGAGCAGAGCCTTGCATGAATCTTCATTAAGGCAATTAATAAATCCTAATAAATAAATGTATTATTGGGGAGTGGAAGAGTAGCCTAATAGTTAGAGCACTGGCTTGGAGAGCAGGATTCAATTCTCAGTAGCACTCCTTGTGGCCTTGGGCAAGTCACTTAATCCTCCATTGTCTTGGAAGAAAGACCTGGCAATCTACCTCCAGTCACACTGCTAGAAAAACACAGGAGTCAGCGTTGACTTGAAGGCCCAAAAAAAAAATTGGAGGAAACACAAGTACTTCAGGAAAAGTATTTTGAATGCAAATAGCTGCATATTATTGAGTGCATTTTTTAGAGGGCATATGTGTAAACCAGAGAGGATGAGATGGACTGTTAAGTACCCTTAGGACTGGGATTGTGTCACCTTCCTCAACCTCTTTTTGCTGTCCACATCTCTCTCTCTATGTTTGCAAAACTCTTCTTGTGTTCATCTTTCTCTCTTGCCACCCTCTACTCTGTTCTCACTTCTCTCTCTCCCTTTCTCAAGCATCTACCCTGTGGTTATCTCTTTACCTGTTATCCTGACGATAACACTGTATCTCTGATGTCTGCATGCATACCCACTGTGCTCAGCCACACTTCCATACCTCTCACCTACCATGCACTATCTCTCAACTATTACACACCATATGCTCCCTCAAACATCCCACTCCCTTCAGCTATCATATCATCCACATATCATGAAGGGGATGGACTACATGCCTGCTTTTTGGAGAAAATAATTATTCAACCGTGCTGCTGCAGTGATGAGTGCAGTAAGGGAGCTTTTGGGCTGCCGCTGGTGGTGCATGTGCATGTAGAAGGCATGGGGTCAGCTATGGCACCTGAGAACGCCAACAAAGCATAGGCAGTGATGGAGTGCAGGAGGCCATGATAGTAAGTCACATGGCAGTGCTGCAAGTGGGCAGGGATCAGAGGTTGCAGCTCATAGCATATGCATCTAGAAGCTCCTAGGTTTACAATGCTGTCAAATCCTACATTTTCAAGAAATATGCTATCTGCTTTGCTACTGGGTAGTGCTCCAAATATGCACCTTCTCCACGGTATCTTGATGCTACAGAGGATTAGGAAAACATGCATTTGCAGTTCGACTTAGCTCATGAAGCTATATGTACTAAACATATTTCCATTTACTGGCAGTTTGATTCCATTTTGCTCTCGTCCAATCACTGCACAATTCGTCAATCAGAGCAGCAGGAGCTTTAGAGAAGTTCCAGAGGCAGCAGCCATGCAAGCGTGGAGTCTGAAAGACCCACATGTTCTTTTTTTTTTTTTTAAATTGGAGGTCTGCTCTGCTGCCACCAAGGGAACAAGAAAAGCAATGGCAGGACAAGGTCAGGCAGCATGGGTGGGGAGCAGAGGCCAGCGGTTGGCAACCGTAAATGTGCCCCTATTTCTTTGCACTCTTTGAGGCTGCACCACTCGCACAGGACTAGGTACAGTGTTGGTTATATGGATATATAAATCTTGAACATGAGTAAGGTCATATTTAGCTTGCCTTGTGATCCTCTAACTTGCAGGTGGGAATTTAAACCCTGAAAATCAATCCAGGTAGCTGCCAAAGTTAGCTGGACAAATCTGTTGAATATCAACCTTTGTAAGATGCTCAACATGCTACATGCAAGCATAGTCCAGGTCTCCTGGATCTCAGGGAACTTCCTGAGCTATCTCCCTTCCATCAGAGCGCCTGGCAGCAGGACCCCAAGCCAAGAGCCTGGAAGCTGAGATAGCGAGATCATTGCACTCTGTGTTCCTGTGCTCCCTTCTCTCTTGACAGGTGATTCCTGATCTGTACGTGTAACCTTCTCCCAGTAAAGCAGCAGTTTGTCACTGCCTGGCCCACCATGCTCGCCCACCCCCCCCCCCCTGCCTCCTGCAGCATCCATGTTCTCACCTTGGGGAGGGGAGGTGGCACAGTGATCCCTCCGTTATGTCGGGCTTTGAAGTGCCTGTACTAGTGTGCTCATGGCCTGTCGCTCCTGCCCCCCCATTGAAACAACTTCCTGTCCCCCTCTAAGAGGAAGTTGTGTTGGAAGGGGGCAGAAGCAGCAGGCTGTGAGCATGCTAGCGCAGGCATTTTAGAGCTTGATACAGTGAAGGTATCACCGTGCAGCCCCCTCTCCAAGGTGAGAAGATGGATGCCAGCAGGGTGGGGAGGGGGCACAACATGGCAGGCTGGGCAGCATGGAGGGTCTGCCTAGGGCAGCAGAAACTCTCGGCTGGCCCTGGCTTCTTTGGCAATTAAACATCCAGGGTTGGACCCAGAGTGCTGATCAACTTATGAGCGAGCGCTGCTTTTCTGTGCATGATGCTGCATAAACCAGCATTGGAGGAGAAGGAAGGAGACTGTGAGGGAAAAAAGCACTCACTCCCCCACAATGGTTCCTATGGTCGCCCTATTGCTGTTGCTGCTAGTGTTGCTAGGTAGGCAGGAGAAACAGACCAAGCTTACAGGAGAGAGACTCAAGGTTGTGAAGAAGTGACAGACAGGAAAGGCTCGGAAGGACTCGGAGAAAGAATGGAGACACTGACCTAGAAAGATGGCAGGAAAAGGTCAAACTAGAACCAGATGACTTTCGGCCCAATTCCAGGGTGATAGGAAATACAGATTTTCTTCAGATCGTTTTCCAGAAAACCTAGAAAAAAATCCACTTTGCAGCTTCAGATAATTTGGAGTGAATCTGCCAATCTAACAAAATTTCCTTTGAAAATCTGAAGTAGATTTTCAAACCCAAAGTAATAGCCCCCTTGTGCAGAGTTTCCTCCATTATCTGTTGGCTATACATCCCTGTTTCTGAGTGGTAATCATGAGCCACCAACATCAAATATAAAAGATTTTGTACTATCTGTACTGGAAGAAGTATTCTGAATATTTTGACATTTGCATATTGTACTTTGTAAATGATAACACACACAGAGTTCGTATTACAGGATTCTGACACAGGGTTGGGTTGCATAACTATGTGCTTTCAAATCCCACATCTTCAAGAATATACTGCCTGCTTTGCTACTGGGTAATACTGCAAATGTGTATCTTTTCCATTGTATCTTGGTGTTACAGAGGTGGTAGGAAAACATGCATTTACGGTTTGGCTTGGCTCACGTAGCTAATATGTGCTAAAAATATTTCCATTTACCAGTAGCTTGCTTCCATTTTTCTCTCTTCCAATCACTGCATAACACAATTCATCAATCAGCTCCATAATAAATATGCCAGCGAGTAATACCAAGCATCCTGCAGCCTCACCTTAACACACACAAGCGAGGCAGAAAACCAACTAACCTTATGCACCAACTTCCCAGATGCCTTGCAGTAATAAACCAGGGTAAAATCATCTTTCTATTGTACATTAAAAGGCCGTGCTAGCAATATGATTACGAAATGTGGAAAAAAAACCCATTTGCTTTGTCATATTTCATATCATCCTAACATACTGCAGCAAAGAATGCTTTAGCCAGTGGTCCTCAATCCACACCTCAGGGCCCACCCTGTCAGTCTGGTTTTCAGGCTACCCCATGAAGGAGGCGTGGCTTAGTGGTTAGGACAAGGTACCTCAGGCTGGGGGTTCAATTCCCACCTGGGGACAGCAATCTCAGGCTGGAGGAACTGGGGTTTCTAGTCCTATAGGCATTCCTTGTAGCCTTGGGCAAGTCACTTAACCCTCCATTGCCTCAGGTACACAGACTGTGAGCCCTTTGGGGATGAGGGAATGTATCCAGTACCTGCTTGTAGTAATTGTAAACCCTCTGAGGCCGTTCAGCCTGGGCAGTATATCAAGAAATTTAATAAACATAAACAATCAGTATGGATAACATATATTTGCACACAATGGAGGCAGGGTATGCAAATATATCTCATGCATATTGATTGAGGATAACCTAACAAGGACTGAAGAGGCAACTACAGTTTTAGCCTGGTTCTGTAGCATTTGTACTTTTCTTAGAACAGATCATGATAACATGAGGATGGTGAAGGACCTTGATGTACATAATAGTAGCCACCTGATTTGCTGGGATCTATAGTAGTGGAAGTGGTCCATAAACCTCAACCTTTTTTTTCCTTCTCAAAAATAAAGAATAAATTCACAATAAGGAAAAAGTCAACTTACTTTAAAATATTTTCTCTGACTGAATTAGTAACAAAATATTTTGAAATGACATCACTTTAATACTCTAACCCAATGGTTTTCATTGTCATTGCCAAACATGTCTTGGGCAGTACCAGCCAGTCAGGTTTTCAGGATATCCATAATGAATATACAAGAGAGAAATCTGTAGACAATGGAGCCAATGTATGAAAATATACCTCATGCATATTCACTGCAGAGATCCTATAAATCTGAATGGCTGGTGCTTGACCAGGTTAGCTTTAAAGAACTACTGCTTGAATCAGGCCAATGCAGAAAGCCAGTGCTGAAGTCGCGCTCTATCGGCTTTTAACGCCTATTTGCAGCACACAACTTCAGCGTGTGGAAGCAGAGACAGGTGAAAATGCAAATTAACCACGCATTAAACTGTGCACATGCAAATGAGTCACCCATGAAACAGTGCACAAAATGGCACCGTTTAACTTGGAGAGCCAACCAAACACAAGCGCACAAGAGGTCGGCGCTAGTTTGGGATGCTCTCCCAAAGAAATGGACACCACGTGGCTAATCTGCATATCTGCCCCATCAATATTTTGATGGTATCAGGGGCTTTCTCCAATGCCTGGATCATATATCAAGCTCCCCTTAGATGATGCAGGCATTGGGGAAAGCCCCCAGTGCCATCAAAATACTTTTGGGGGTTGGCTCCCAGTCAGAAAGTGAATCCCTGGTGGCTCAGCGGACCTGAAACCCTCAACTGTCAAACCAAAATAAATTTCAAGAGGCCCAGAGGCCCCAAACCCCCCATCCCCGGAGTGAAAACCAACCTTGGTGGCCCAGTGACCTCAAACCCACCTCCTGATACCTTCAGAAATGAGCAGGAGTGCTGTCCATGCACGCCTGGATCTTGCCCTGCCATCTTGAAAATGGTGGCACCTGACCACGTGTGGTGCATCCTGGGATGCACTGGGAGGGTTAGACTGCCATATAAGGCATATTCTACCTTATATGGTAGTCTGACGTTGCCCGGGGCATCCCAGGATGCACTGCACAGAGCCAAGCACCACCATTTTTCAAGATGGCGGGAAAGAGTGGGAGCACGTGGGTGGCGCTCCCGCTCATTTCTGAAGGTACTGGGAGGCGGGGTCGAGGTCGCTGGGCCACCAGGGCTGGTTTTTACTTCGGGGTGTGGGGTTCAGGGCTGCTGGACCACCAGAGATTTTTTTGGTTTGGCAGGTAGGGGTTCGGGGCTGCTGGGCCATCAGGAATTTTTTTTTGTTTGGCAGGTTAGGGGGAGGGGAAATTGGGAACGCTGGGCCTCCAGGGGATTTGCTTTCTGTATAATGATGGCAGAGGACAGCACCAGATGCCATCAAAATACTTTTGGAGACACGCACTTGTGTTTAAGCCACCTCAGACACAGGCATAGGGATACTGGAGCTGACTGGTTATGAAATCCTCTGCACCTGTCTCTGCATTGGGCACAACCATTATTTGCATACCAGTTTATTATGTGCAGCTCATTTGCCTACAATTATACACATTTAAATGCTCGTGGCATTAATTGTGCGCTAGGTTTTCCGTTGCTGTTTATGCGCACATCAGTCTCTTTTCTGCATTTGACAGTAGCAGTAAGTGTGCTTAAAAGTGGCGTTAGTGTGCTTTAAGGCCATTCTAGTTTTCTGCATCGGCCTGTTAGTTTGATCTTTCACTCCCCTGGCTAGCTAGGGACTGGAACTGTGGTAATTAGCTAAAGTTGACATCTAGTAGAGACCCTGGTTCTTGGCCCATGGCCAAGGCATGTCACTTTAAGGACAAGACTATGTTGTGGGGAAAAATATAAAATAAGAGGAAAATATCTCCAGGCAGTTGAAAATGAAAGCTAAAGGTGCCACCAGCCAGCCTAGATTCTAACTACACTAGCAGTACATGGAACAGGAAGAAACTGTTGAGTATAATAAGCCCATTCACTTTAGGCATCTTTTTCTAGAATTCTTTTTAGGTCCGCTACAGAGTTAGGGGTGTGCATGGCTAAAAAAAAAGTTTGGTTCGTACTCACTTAAAATAAATTTCTTGATTTTTGCCCATTTTTTATGTTTCTTTCACATATTTTGGATTTCAGGCATGCACTGTAGATGTGCTAGAACTTATCTGATTGAGTGTGTGTTAATTCATAGGGGTGCATATGTACAAGCAATTTGCACACACGTCATATTTTTAGGATCTGAACAAATGAATGTCCTTCTCACGAGTCATATTTCTTGGTTGTCAGGCAAAACAAATCAGCACCAGACTTCAAAGTGAGGGTCAGATGTGCTAAAAGGTTTCACTCATTTTGTGTCTAATTCTGTGGGGAAAATGCATAGTTCATTTGATCCTTAGTCTCGCTATAGCCATGCATGGTCTGTTTATTAGGGAATGTCAGTTTCAATAAGCAGGATGCTCTTGGTGCACTCATCTCAAAGCTCATCATCTGCACTGGAAGGACTGATGGACTTAATTCATTTCTAACAGGTTTGCGGTGTAGCAATTATTCAGATACCATTAAGACGCTGAGGCAGAATGTGGCAACGCTTATTAACAATGAACCTCATCAGGTTTCTCTGTTGTTAAAAGGTAACATTACCACAACTGAAATGAGTATGGGAGGCAGCCTTTATTAGCAGAAGTAATCTGTAAGAACTTTAATTGAATTTGGCCCTATAATTTTTAGTATTACGTGCTCCTTTATCTTATTGAGTGCTACTGCTGGAGGAGTCTCCTCTCTCTTTCTTTTAGTACTGTGGATTAGTTTTCACTTTGTCTTCTTCCAGTTTACTCCTCTTTCTGCTTTTCCAAATTTTGTGGAATGTTTGTCAGTAGACGGATAGAATGTTCATTTTCCCAACACCCTCTCTAACACAAGTGTATTGATCATGCAAGCTGGTGGGTGTAATATAAATCTGAAAGAGAATATTGAGAATTCAAATGCGATCTACATGTAACCCCCTGTCCCTGTAGCCCTTGCAGCGTCTATACCTGCTGCTTGGCAGACTGTGGTCACAACCATCCAACAGCAATACAGTTTTTCTACTCCTGGGCAATAATTTAGTGGACCACTCCTTTCATCTGTTTGATGCCCCCTCCTTGCCTGTATCTGTGGTGGTTTACATGTTCACAATACTTTTCTAGAAAGGGTAAAGACGGACTCAAATTCCAATTTCCTTTGGTTGTGTCTTTCTTTTATAGCCTCATGACATGCAGGAAGTAGCACCGGGAAGTAGTAATGGGGCCAGAAGTAAAACTATTTAAAGTGTGAAAAAGGGAATCAAAATGGCTAGTGCAAATAAAACTAAATTCAGTAGACCAAAGTGACTGTGAAAAGGTGAATGACATGATTCCCAGTGTTTGCAGCAAAGTGCTGTGGAGGGTAATAATGGAACATCTATGGTCATTCCTTCTCCTCAACAGCAGATTAGCAATACATAAAAAAGTATAGTTTTAGTTTTCATTTTTGAACTGATGGTCATTTTACGATTGTTTGATTCTGTGATTTTTCTATTTTGTTCTTTTTGTTGATGTGTTTTATGAGATTGTTTGATGTGTAAGTTTTTGACTTAAATTTGATCTCCTGGAAGTTGTTTTAGATGGCCTGTGCAGCATTTACATGCGTAAATGCCCTAATGTGTAAACAGCAGCTTTAGAAAAACCTCTACTTACATATATAGATCCACAGCACGTGCAGTTTTGAAGAGAACATGTTGTAAGTCTGGTTTGTATGGGACAGAATGTATTTCCGATTTTGCAATGGCAAAAAAACTCATACTTTAAAAAAATATCTACATCTTCACATTCACACCAGCCTAAAGATAAATATAGGATTCAGCTAATGACTTGTTTGGACCTGGAGTTTGCATGATTGTTTTTAGATTGTTTTAGATTGGCTTCTTAATTAGGTCTTACTGGCTGTGCAGTTTTGTAAAATCTGGCACGTATGCACATACTGTAAGTGTTGCAGAACTGGCACTTATACATTCAAAGTGGTGCTCTTTTTTTAAATGTGTTCTTTAGTAAAAGGGCTGTTCCCGTAGTAAATGTTGCAAACTATGCATGAATTCCCCCCCCCCCCCCAGTATCCTTTTGAAAGTCTGAGCTTTTTCAAAAACACTCAGGTAATTTTGCTCATCTTGATTCTGATGTCCTTTTTCCTACCCCGATGATCAATGCAAAATCAGCTTTTAACAGGGGAAATTCAAAGCAATTTGACCAGTTAGCAGATCTGCTGAACAGTTAAACGGTGGTAAGTGGGAAATTTGAATATCCCCTGCTTTGTACATGCCAACACTAAGAGCTTAGCATGAGCGCATTCCATAGGCAGATCAAAAGCGGCACCAGAGTTATTTATTTTATTTATTTATTAACAATTCTTATATACCGCACTATTAGACATCAGCGCGGTTTACATTGAACAAAAAACATCCGACAATTTACATATGTCTGGTCATTACATTTAACAGGAAGTATAACTTGGCGAAATAGGGGAAACTAAATACAATGAGGGTTATCTGATGAAGGATATCCTGGTTAACTATATACAATGGTGGTGCAATAGTACATGGTTAACTAGTCAGCAGCAATATTCAGCCCCTGGCTGGTTAACTGGCTAAAGTTCAGCCAAAAAGAAAATTGGCCTAACTTTAGCTAGCTTAGCTATCTGGCCAGTAGCTGAATGTTTCCACTGACCATCTAGCTATGAGGTTGGAATTCCCCCCCCCCCCCCCCCATCCTCCACATTTTAATCTTGAACACTGCCTTGAGTTCTGGTGGAGTGAGTGTGCAATAAAAAAAATGAATTAAATAAAGTTCATGGGTTTCGGCCCTGCATGTTATGAGAGCTGCTAGCAGGTAAAACAGAATCCAGCGACTGATAGATGGCACACTGCAACTGTGTTACAAAGGATGTTTTATTGCCCAGGTAAAGATACTAAGTAGCCTGTCACAAAAAGCAGTGCTATGATGTATTCAAGCTCGGCTGTATAAGATGAGAGCATGGATCTAATTTTGGCTGCATAAGAGGCTTCATTGAGAGAATTTGATTTTATATTATACTGTGTGTACATGCTAAAATATAAAAATAAAATATCAGGGGAAGAGAGGCAAATGAAGAAAGGAATGGACAACATGGCCAAGAACATAAGATCTATTATACTCGGTAAGACCAAGGGTCCATATCCTGTCTCCATCAGTGGCCAATCAAGTACCTACCAGGATCCCAAAAAGGTATACAGATTCCATGTTGTTTATCCCAGGGATAAGCAGTGGATTTCTCTGATTCTCTTTAATAATGGTTTGTGGACTTTTCCTCCAGGAACTTGTCCAACAGATCCATTGTTGATGGCACTCTACCTCTTTATAAAAAAAATGTTTCTCATAAAATAGCATAGAAACATGATGGCAGAAAAATACTACATGGTCTATCTCGTTTGCCCTTTCATATCAACCACTACAACAGTCCTATTTTTACCTTTAGAGATCCTTTGTGTTTGTCCCATGCTTTTTTGAATTCAGATACTGTCCTCATCTCTGCATCTCTACTGGGAGACTATGCCACACTTCTACCACTCTTTCCATAAGAAATATTTCCGCATATTAGTCCCCTTTCACCCTCATCCTATGTCTCCTCATAGCAGAGCTTGCTTTCAATCGAAAGAGGCTCTCTTCCTGTGCATTTATGCCATGGAGGTATTTAAACATCTCAATCATATCACCTCTAACCTGCCTTTCCTCTAAAGTATACATATTAAGATCCTTAAGTCTGTCCTCATATGCTTTATAATGAAGACCATTAACCATTTTAGTAGCCACCCTCGGCACCGACTCCAACCTGTTTATATCTTTTTGAAGGTGCAGTCTCCAGAATTGCACACAATACTCCAAATGAGGTCGCACTAAAGACTTAAACAGAGGCATTATCACCTCCTTTCTTCTACAGGCCATTCTTCTCCGTATGCACCCAAGCTCCTTTAACTTTCATTGTCGTCTTTTTTACCTGTTTAGCTACTTTAAGATCATCAGATACAATCACACTTAGGTCCCGCTCTTCTGTTGTGGACAGATGGACAGAAGTACTTCACCCCTACACCGTACCGCTCCCTTGGATTATTGCAGCCCAAATGCATGACTCTGCATGTTTTAACATTAAATCTCAGCTGCCAAGTTCTAGACCATTCTTCAAACTTAGCTAGATCCCTCCTCATACTATCTACACCTTCCTGGGTGTCTACTCTATTGCAGATTTTGGTATCATCTGCAAAGCAGCAAATCTTACCCGACAGCCCTTCTGCAATATCACTGACAAAGATGTTAAAAAGAATTGGACCAAGGACAAATCCCTGGGGCACACCACTGGTAACCTCCTTCTCCTCAGAGTGAGCTCTGTTTACCTGTACCCTTTGTTGCTTCCCACTCAACCAATTTCTAACCCAAGCAGTAACATTATGTCCATCCCTAGGGTGTTCAGTTTGTTTATAAGTTGCCTGTGCAACATGGTGTCAAAGGCTTTACTGAAATCTAAATACACCACATTAGGGCTCTCCCTCGGTCCAACTCACTGGTCACCCAGTCAAAGAAATCAATCAGATTTGTTTGATAAGACCTGCCTCTGGTGAATCCAAGCTGCCTCAGATCTGGTAATCCACTGGACTCCAGAAACCTCACTATTTTCTCTTTCAGCAGTGCTTCCAATAATTTACTCACCATCGAGGTTAAACTAACTGGCCTATAGTTTTCAACCACATTCTTACTTCCACTTTTGTGTAAAGGGACCACATGTGCCTCTCTCCAGTCCTTTGGCACCACTCCCGACTCCAATGAGGCATTGAAAAGGTCACAGTGGAGCTGCTAGAACATCCCTAAGTTCCATCAGCATTCTCGTATGTATCCCATCTGGTCCCATCGCTTTGTCTACTTTTAGTTTAGCTAGTTTCTCACAAACACAGTCTTCTGAAAATTGTTCAAAATGCCCCTCACTTCTGTTCCTGTTTGTGGGTGTTTTCTGAGGTCCTAATCTTGGTCCTTCATCTGTGAACACAGAACAGAAATATTTGTTAAGCAATTCTGATTTATCCTCGTCAGCTTCTACATATTCCTCCCTTTCATCCTTGAGTTTGACATTACCACTTTTGCACTTCCTTCTCTCACTAACATATCTGAAATATGTCTTATCCCCCATTTTAATGCATTGGCTATTTCCTCCTCTTTTTGAATCTTTGCTTTCTTGACTACTTTACCAGCCTCTCTAAGATTTTCGAAATATAGATGCCTATCTTCCTCTCTCTATGATATCTTGTATTTCATGAAGGCCTCCCTTTTTCTTTGCCTTTTCAGCTACTTCTTTTGAGATCCATAGGGGCCTCCTTTTCCTTTTACCTTTATTTACCATTCTATCAAAAAGATTTGTTGCCCTTAAAACCTTTCAGTTTTGCCCACTGTTTTTCTACATCCCCCAGCTGTTCCCATCCTGCTAATGACTCCTTGAGGTATTGGCCCATCTTGGCAAAGTAAGTTTTCCTAAAGTCTAAGACCCTTGCTTTTGAATAGATTTGTTTTATCAGCCCTAGTCCTAATACTGAACCACATCATCTAGTGATCACTGGATACAAAATGATGGTTTAACAATTTTGTATTGAAGCACTGGGAATCCTGGTATAGTCCTTTTTCTGATACATTATGAAAGGAGGGCTTTTCCAAACTAAAAGTGAGATATTGCTATTTTAGAAAGGTAACATACACATGTGTGGGGCCCTTTTACTAAAGGGTGTTAACTGTTAGTGAGGTTCTAGCAGATGTTACAGGCATCCTGGAACTTGTGTTGACTGCTAGCGCAGGGCTGTGATCATTAGTGCTACCGGATTTTGGCACTAACTGTCCATGGTGCATTAGGAAATCAAGTGTGTGGGTTATGGGCGGAGAGTGGGCGGAATTAATGCCTTGCAGTTAGTTAGTGTTCCCGCATTAACTGCGAGGTATCCAGTTAGCGCAAGTGCACTTATCACCTCAGTGGGTGGAAGTAATTGCACCTGTGCTATTTTCATGCCGCATTAGGGCAGGGTCTCTGCATTAACTACCAGGAACATGCTTTTAATGTCCTCAGTACAGGCAGCACCACCCGTGTTAACTAATGTGCTATGGTTTTGGTGCTATTGGCACGGTTGGTGCAACACCATAGCACGCTTTAGTAAAAGGGCGACATGTGTCCTTATGAAATAGGTTTGCAGAACTAGCTGCAGCTATGTGGGTGCACTCTATACGGTCTGTGCTTATATATATATATGTGTGTATGTAGAATATACATGTATTTCACAACTATGCTCCAGCTCTGCCCAAACATCACTCATGCACAGTGCATAAAAGCAGGCATGTTTTTGTCGGCATGTGTATTTGTGCATGCACTCATACTCATGCAATTTTGTAACCACCATTTCCTGCATTTAAATGATGCTTTACATTCAGAATCAGCTTTATGAAATTGCTGTTCCCTCTGCTTGGGCACTGTATAAACAGATACATTTCTTACTCTCCTATTAAGGGCACCAAATCTACAGACCATACTGTGTTTCTAGGAGTTAGTGTTGCGGTGGGACTATATCACACCAGTGAAAAGTCAACTTGATATATTTATTACATACAAGTGAACCCTAACGATAGCCACGCTACCCTGTGTGTGCTTGATCTTAGCTGGTCTCAGACGCTAAGCAAGGTTGGGCCTGGTTAGCACTTGAATGGAAGACTATCTTGGAACATGTAGGCTTGCTGCACAGACCTGGCAATCTACTTCTGGTTGCACCTAGCCAAAAAAGCTCAGGTGGCTAGCCATACTATCCATAGGGCTGCCAGGAGTCAACATTGACTTAGTATCTGAAACTGCTCATATGATGCATTTTATGAAGGTAAAAAGTGTCCGTTATGAAAACAAACATTAAAAAGCGCTAAGAGGTATGTGATGTTTATCTTGTCACTTCAGATCTCAAGAGACATAATTAGTGTCATCCTTTCAAACCCCCCAAAAACATTATGTAATATTTAAGTAGGAGGGCATGTCTGAGTCATTTAGTTAGTTCACTTGTTATTAGCCTCTAAGAATGAGCTGGCAATGTGAAAATCAGCATGTCACTTTGAAATAGTTAATTAGCTATAGGACAACTGTCATAGAAGTGGTAGAATGTGTCTGATTTATGAAGGCAGTGTAAAGTGGCTAAATGAACACTTAGGAATCTGTTTACTAATTTATCATAGGGTAGTTGCAAAAATAGCACGTTTCTGCAAAGTCTGTGCAGTACCTGTTGAGGATGGGTCTAGTGTCTGTTTATACAACTACCACTCAGGACATACTTTTACTACTGACACGTGCACGGTTGATAGTACAATGCACTTAGTGCCTCCGAAAGAGACCGTGGTTAGTGCATCCACGCTACCTGATGAATCTTCAATATCCTAAAGCAAGATCACAACCCCCCAGCATACCAACATTGCAAAGCTGGTCCCACTGCCTCCCCAGCACCCTCTGATATCTAGAAACACGTACCCCCACTCTCCACCCCCCTGCCTCTTATGGGGAGACCCTGATGGCTCCTCCTCGGATGTATATGTTCCATTTACTCGCTAATTCAGACAATTACTGCTTACTGCCCTCTACTAATCATGCCCCTCAATTTAGAAAGTATTTCCAGACAGACATATTGCCATCCTGTACACAGTTGGCTTCAACAATCAGTAGTGCGCACATCAAGCCAATGAAAAACTATGTCAAATGTTGCTCTTCTTCTTAGTCTGATATGTACATGTGGGTGAGGGGGGATTTGCATGGAATATGAGTTATTAAATTATGCAGTCAATCACTACCACATATTTTCATCTTTCACAGCATATTTAGCTTCTGTTAACATTGCAAAGGAGATTATTCATTTTTGATTTTGAAGATATTAAAATTCTTTAAATTTTCCATTTGCTCAAGGCCTTGGACACACTATTATGCAAGGGAAATTGTAATTGAAGGGGCCATTTGACTCTGGTAGTTCCCAGACCTGTCATTTCTAATGAAAGGTGATGTGCATTAATATGTTCCAGGGGAAATTACTTACGTGTTTTCCGACAGCAATATTGCATTCCACAGACCCATGATCCTGAGTAAGAACAAGTAAATTCTTGCACATTTTCTTACTCTTTTTATTACCATGCTAGGCTTTAGAAAGTAGGCAAAGGGACTAAGCTGAGATGGATCATTTCCAGGAGCTATAATCTCCCAGGTGGCTGTTCAGAAGCATTTATCTGTATGGTGGCGGCTGCTATATGAATAAGCAGCCTATATGTGAATTTTCAACAGCAGTATCCAGATAGTGCCGCTGATAATTATTAGAGATTGTCCTGGCACTATCTAGATAGTGCCAGGGTGGTGCACAGCCATGCCAGTTAATTTTACCATGAGTGGCGATATTCAGTCTGCAATCCATACAGCTATGTGAATAAATTTAGACCATCTATACAAACAGCGGCTAAATATAGCTGGTTTTCCATAGAGTGCCAGCGCTCAGTGCTCTATACATATATTTAGTGCCGTCTCTTCTACAGACAGCAGCATTGATTATACATAATATTTAAATGAAAGCCAGTGTTTAAAATAAATTCTGACCATAGCATTTGAATACTGGTCCAAGATGGCCATCCTGGACGTCTAGATGAACTAACTGCCTCAAAACTCATTCTGATTCACCCGAGTCACATATAATATATTGGGATGTAAGGTTGCCTATGATAAACCTCTGAGAACAAAGAAATAGCAAAGCCACAGAACTGTTAATGTCATATGGTAAGTGGGAGTAGGGATGAGAGCGTGTGTTTTGAGGAAAACTTGGAAAGAACGAAAAGAAAGTGGCAAATTTATAATAGATTCAAAACATTAGTAGAGTTTAAGTGTACTTGAGATGTATAGAAGAGAACTTTAGCGGCAGAGCAAGAGGGAGTGGTAAAACAAGTAACACCTGTGGCAAAAAAACCCCAGACGGAGACAAATGGCCAGACGGGACAAATCAAAGCATTCTCTGTGCCAACATTTTGTCTATGTTTATGCATCTTTCTCGCATAAACCCAGTCTGCCAAAATGTATTTATTCTGTCATCTTGTGAAAAGTACAAAACATTTTAAGGCACACTTGAGGCAGCAGGCAAGGCTGTCATAATGCCTCAGTTTCACTCCATGTGCAACTACACCTTGAGTATTGTATACAGTGCTAGTGGAATTGGAAAAGGTACAGAGAAGGGTGATCAAATGATAAAGGGGATGGAAGGATATTCCTCTGAGAAAAGGCTTAAAAAGTTAGGGTTCTTCAACTTGAGAAGAGTCGATAGAAGTCTATAAAATAATAAGTGGAGTGGAACAAGGAAATGCGAATTGGTTGTTTACTTCTTCAAAAAGTATAAAGACTAGTTAACATGCACCATCTCCAACTTAACCCATCAAAATCTCAGATTTAATGGATAACCAGAGGATCCTGCTGTCCATTTGTCAGTCCAGCCATTCAAGGTAAATTCTCTAACCCATCTAGGTATCATATTTGCTTCCCAAATATCCTTTGATTCCCAAGTTGTTTCCACTATTTGGGCCACTTCCTATTCTCTCTATCATGTTCATTCAGTAAAACCATTCCTCTCTTTTCATGCTTTACACATACTCATTCATGCCCCCATCATATCATATGCCTTGACTAATGTAATTCCATGTACATAAGAACATAAGATATGCCATACTGGGTCAGACCAAGGTCCATCAAGCCCAGTATTCTGTTTCCAACAGTGGCCAATCTAGGTCATAAGTACCTAGCAGTTTCCCCAAAAGACACAGGTTCCACAATGCTTGTACTGGGTCAAGCATTGATATCCTGGGTCCCTTCTTAATAATGGTTTATGGACCTTTCCTCCAGGAACTTGTCCAAACCTTTTTTGAACCCAGCTAAACTAACAGCCTTTACTACATCCTCTGGTAACAAATTCCAGAGTTTGATTACACATTGAGTGAAAAAATATTTTCTTTTATTAGTCTTAAATAGTTTACTCTGTAACTTCATTGCATGTCCCCTAGTCTTTCTATATTCTGATAACGTAAACAATCGATCTACGTTTACCCGTTCCACTCCGTTCATTAATTTATAGACTTCTATCATATCTCCCCTCAGCCGTCTCTTTTCCAGGTTAAAGAGCCCTAACCTTTTTAGCCTTTCTTCATAGGAGTATCCTTCCATCCCCTTTACCATTTTGGTGGCTCTTCTCTGAACCTTTTCTAATATCGCTATATCCTTTTTAAGATACGGCGACCAGAATTGCACACAATATTCAAGGTGCGGTCTCACCATGGAACGATATAGAGGCATTATATCTTTTGTTTTATTTTCCATTCCTTTCCTTATGATACCTAGCATTCTATTTGCTCTCTTGGCCGCCGCTGCACACTGGGCGGAGGGTTTTAACATGTTATCCACAAAGACGCCTAAATCTTTTTCCTGGGTGGTGGTTCCTAATGTGGAACCTTGCATCGTGTAACCATAGTTTGGGTTGTTCTTCCCTAGGTGCATAACTTTGCACTTGTCCACATAAACTTTCATCTGCCATTTTGATGCCCAGTCTTCCAATTTATCAAGATCCTCTTGCAATTTTCTACAATCCTCTTAGGTTTTAACAACTTAAATAGTTTTGTGTCATCTGCTTTCTATCTTATAAACAGTTCCTGATCCACAATAGTACACTGCCTCCTATTCCATGACTCTAGTTTTGCCAAAAGTCTCTGATGAGGGACCTTGTCAAAGGCTTTCTGAAAGTCCAGATACACTATATTAACCGACTCACCTTTGTCCACCTGTTTATTCACACCTTCAAAAAAACATAACAGATTAATTAGTAAGACAAGATCTTCCTTGTCTAAAGCCATGTTGGCTGTCTCCCATTAGGCCATGACTATCTACATGTTAAGTAATTTTATTCTTTATGATGGTTTCTACCATTTTTCCCGGTACTGACGTGAGGCTCACTGGTCTGTAGTTTCCCGGATCACCCCTGAACCCTTTTTAAAAATTGGTGTTACATTGGCGATCCTCCAATCTTCAGGTATTAGAGATGATTTTAATGATAGTTCACAGATTACTAATAGCAGGTCTGCAATCTCATATTTCAGTTCTTTCAACACCCTTGGATGTATACCATCCGGCCCAGGTGATTTGCTACTCTTCAGTTTATCTAATAGTTGTAATACATCTTCCCGATGTATCGATATTTCCTTCAATTCTTCCGCACCTTTAAATACCACTTCAGTCATGGGTAACATCCCTACATCTTCCTCAGTAAAGACCGAAGCAAAGAATTCATTCAGTCTCTCCGCTATCGCCTTGTCGCCTCTTAGTGCTCCTTTAACCCTTTATCATCTAATGGAACAACTGACTCTCTCACAGGCAGAGGGTAGGGCTAAATGGCCAATTTTCCCAATGGAGAAAGGTGAATAGTGGTGTACCCCAGGGATCTGTGCTGGGTCCACTGCTTTTTGACATATTCATAAATGACCTGGAAAGTGGAATAACGAGTGAGGTTATCAAATTTGCAGATGACACAAAACTATTTAAAGTTGTTAAAACCCAAGAGGATTGTGAAAAATTGCAAGAGGATCTTGATAAATTGGAAGACTGGGCATCAAAATGGCAGATGAAATTTAATGTGGACAAGTGCAAGGTTATGCACCTAGGGAAGAACAACCCAAACTATGGCTACATGATGCAAGGTTCCACATTAGGAACCACCACCCAGGAAAAAGATTTAGGCGTCATTGTGGATACCATGTTAAAACCCTCGGCCCAGTGTGCAGCGGCGGCCAAGAGAGCAAATAGAATGCTAGGTATGATAAGGAAAGGAATGGAAAATAAAACAAAAGATATTATAATGCCTCTGTATCATTCCATGGTGAGACCGCACCTTGAATATTGTGTGCAATTCTGGTCGCCGTATCTTAAAAAGGATATAGCGATTTTAAAAAAGGCTCAGAGAAGAGCCACCAAAATGGTAAAGGGGATGGAAGGATACTCCTATGAAGAAAGGCTAAAAAGGTTAGGACTCTTTAACCTGGAAAAGAGACGGCTGAGGGGAGATATGATAGAAGTCTATAAATTAATGAACGGAGTGGAACGGCTAAACGTAGATCGATTGCGTTATCAGAATATAGAAAGACTAGGGGACATGCAATGAAGCTACAGGGTAAACTATTTAAGACTAATAAAAGAAAATATTTTTTCACTCAACGTGTAATCAAACTCTGGAATTTGTTACCGGAAGATGTAGTAAAGGCTGTTAGTGTAGCTGGGTTTAAAAAAGGTTTGGACAAGTTCCTGGAGGAAAGGTCCATAAACCATTATTAAGAAGTGACCGAAGATATCAATGCTTGACCCAGTACAAGCATTGTGGAACTTGTGTCTCTTGGGGAAACTGCTAGGTACATATGACCTAGATTGGCCACTGTTGGAAACAGAATACTGGGCTTGATGGACCTTGGTCTGACCCAGTATGGCATGTTCTTATCAATGCCTTGCATTTGACTTGCCAGTACTTGCCATGTACTGTGGTCTCTGCCTCACCAATCTTAAGAAGCCCCAGTTAATACAAAATACAGCTATCCACCTTCTCACAAACGCATCCAGATATGACCATGTCACCCCCTTCTATTTCAGAATCAATGTTTACATTTTAAAATACTAATGGTTGTGCTTAAAGCATAATTACATTGGCTTGCCTATCTTTATACTTTTAACCCCTTACTGCCCTTTGCGTTCTCTTTGGTCATAGAGCTCTAATTTACTTGATATCCCCTCCAGTTTCACGGGGATAAATGGAAGTAGCTCACCATTCTATTTTTTATTTTCTTAACTCTTCATTCTGGAACTCCCTCCCCCCTTCCCCTTTCCTCTCCCCCTATATTAGAACAGCATCCTTTTACAAACAATTTGATTTACTTTTCTCAAAACCTATTTTTTCCAAAAAGCCTTCTCAGGTCTCTTGGACTGAGAGAAATACACTTAGGGCCAACTATTTTGCCTGTTTTTCTTTTGTTTTGTCTTTCTGCTATTTGTCAATGTTTATTATCCTTTCCTGTTTACAATGAAAAGAAATCCATTAAAAATTTTTACTATTGTAAACTGTTCTGACGCTGTTTAGTAATGGGCAGTATAATAAGTCTTAATAAATAAACATATGAGAAATGTTATATTCTTGACATAGTGTTGAAATTAATGCGATATATTGCTCTCTGCTCACACTTACTACTGGCTTCCATGTTTTAGCCAAGTAGTAAACATTAAACACTGTTCAATGTAATGGGGAATAATCATCATAAAAAACCAATAACTAAACTTAGATCTTGTCTTGTTCTTCAAAACTATTTTCTGCAGGATCACAGCTGTTCAAGTAAAGACTCGGTATACTACCTGGTCGATGTGGTCCCACTCCACAAAAGCGAAAGTAAGGAGAAGGGTTGGAGATGCAGGCCAGTTAGTATGACCTCTGTGGTGAGTAAATTAATGGACATGCTGTAAAAACAAAGGATAGTTTCTAGAATCCAATGGATTGTAATATCCAGGCAGCATGGTTTTAATAGACGTAAGTCTTGTTAGGTAAATCTGATTAATTTCTTTGACTGGGTGACAAAAGAAATGGATTGAGAAAGTTGTGGTGTACTTAGATTTCAGAAAAACCATTGACATGTTTCCATATAGGTGGACTTATAAATAAACTAAGCACCCTTGGGATGGGTCCTGAAGTGAATGGGTTAAAAACTGCTCGAGTGGGAAGTGACAACGGGCAGTTTTAAATGGAGTTCACTCTGAGGATAAGGGCGTTATCTGTGGTGTGCCACCAGGTTCAGTCCTTGATCTGGTTCTTCTTAACATTTCTGTGATATTGTGAAAGGGCTGTCATAATGACATACGATATGCCATACTGGGTCAGACCAAAGATCCATCAAGCCCAGTATCCTGTTTCCTACAATGGCTAATCCAGGTGCTTGGCAGATCCCAAAAGAAAGACAAATTCCAAGCTGCTTTTCCCAGGAATAAGCAGTGGATTTCCTCTATTCACTTTAATAATAATTTATAGTTTTCCTCCAGGAACTTGTCCAAATCTTTTATAAACCCAGCTACACTAACAGCTTTTACTACATCCTCTGGCATTGAATTCCAGAGCTTAATTATGGTTTGAGTGAATAAATATTTTCTCTAATTAGTCTTAATGTACTACTTTGTAGCTTCATGCATGTCCCTTAGTCCTTATACTTTTTGTAGCAGTAAACAACCGATCAACGTTTATCATCTCTCTCCTCAGCTTTCTCTTCTACAAGCTGAAGAGCCCTAAACTTTTAAGTCTTTCCTCATAGGGATATCCTTCCATCCCCTTTATCATTTTGATTACCCTTCTCTATACCTTTTCTAATTCTGCTATATCTTCTTTTTTTTTAGAAGCAGTGACCAGAACATTCCGCAATACTCAAGGTGCGATCATGCCATGGAACGATACAGAGGCATTACGATATCCTTTGTTTGGTGCTCCATTCCTTTCCTTATAATTCCTAGCATTCTATTAGCTTTCTTGGCTGCCACTGCACACCGAGTAGAACATTTCAACATATTATCCATGATGACAACTAGACCCTTTTCCTGGGTAGTGGCTTCTAATTTGGAACCCTGCATCATGTAGCTATAGTTTGAGGTTTTCTTCCCTAAGTGCTTAACTTTGTAATTGTTCACATTAAATTTCATTTGCCATTGGGATGCCCAGTCTCCCAATTTCTTATGGTCCTCTTGCAATTTTTCACAATCCTCTTGGGATTTAACAGCTTTGAATACCTGCAAATTTGATCACATCACTTATTCCCATTTCCAGGTTATTTATATGTTAAAAAGCTGTGGGCCCAGCAGAGATCCATGGGGTACTCCACTATTTACCTTTCTCCACTGAGAAAATTAACCATTTAGTCCTGCCCTTTTTCCCTTTTTTGTTTTAAAGTATTTCTCAATCCACAATAGGACATTGCCTCCTATCCCATGACTTTCTAATTTGTTTATGAGCCTCTCATGAGGGACCTTGTCAAAAGCTTTCTGAAAATCCAGATACAGCCTGTCCACCAGTTCACCTATGTCCATCTATTTATTCACACCTTCAAAAAAAAAAAGAATAGATTTTTGAGGCAAGACTTCCCTTTGTTAAATTCATCTTGGTCAGGTAAGGTTGGCCTCTTTGTAGATGATACTGAAATATGCAATAGAATAGGCACCCTGGAATATGTAAATATCATGAGGAAGAATCCATAGAAGTTTGAAGAATGGTCTAGAAATTGGCAACTGAGACTTAATGCTAAAAAAATGTGAGATCATATATTTGGGCTGCAAAATCCTAAGGAAATAGTAGAGTATAGGGGATGAAGTACTTCTGTGCATTAAAGAAGAGCGGGATTTAGGGGTGATCATATCTGATGATCCTAAGGTGGCCAAATGGGTAAAGGTTGTAGTTAGCTTTATTTGATATACTACAAAATGTGAACAGTCTATGCATATGGAGAGGAATATCCAGGAGGGCAAAGGAGATGATAGTGCCTCATTTGTTCCATGTGCCATGTTCCCTGTAAGTATTAGTGTATGTGTCTCATATCCCCTCGTGTTAAATGTATCCCCCAATTGTGTTGTGACCACTTTGATTGAAGGATAAGGTGGGATACAAAACTGTCTAAATAAAATAAATAAATAAATTTGGAGTACTGTGTGCAATTCTGGAGACTGCAATTTAAAAGGATATAAACAGGATGGAGTTGGTGCAGAGGTGGCTACTGAAATTGTCAGTGGTCTAAGTCATAAAACATATTGGACAAAGATCTCAATATGGTGGGAGAGGAGAAATATGATAAAGGCATTTAAATAACTTCATGGCATAAATGCACAGGAAGGAGGTTTCTTTCAATTGAAAGAAAGCCTTGGAAAGAGGGCATAGGATGAAGGTGAAAGGGGACAGACTCAGGAGAAATCTAAGGAACTTTTCTTTATAGGAAGGATGGTAAATGCATGGAACAGCTTCCCAGCGAAGGTTGTGGAGACAAGGACTGTCCGAATTGAAAAAAGTGTGGGATAAGCACAGAAGGTCTCTAAGGGAGAGAAACGGATTGTAAACCTTAGTAGCTGATATGTATGGATGGGCAGACTGGATAGGCCATATGGTCTTTATCAATCATCATTTTTATGTGTCTGTATTTCAGTGTTTCTATGATGTGTGCCAGTTACCAGAATTACATTGTATTAATTGGAAAATATATTCCTCTAGTGCTCAAAAACTCACCCCGTTACACTTTGGAACAGGTATTATAGATTTATTTTCATCTCTGTATGGATACTTGACACTGTGGGCATCACAAATTTGTGTTCTGTCTTAGGATTTCCAGAAATAGCTTGTGATTGACACTTTTGTTTGTCTGAGCTCATAAGAGGAGGCATAAAACAAGAAGGATCTCTACTGCATGCTTATAAACGGAAACTAAGCAACTCTGTCTAAAGGAAACAAAAAGAATGAGATGGTGGAAAGAAATGGGCTATATTAGATTATGGCTACAGAGTTAAACTGTACTGTCACAAAAGCTGTGGATGAAACATTGAACAATCCATACATTGTGCCAATTTTTAACCCAAATGGATTGCTCAGCCTTGAAAAATGCTGTTATCTGTCATTACCTACTCCAGGCGTTCAGGAAGCAAACATTAGCTTTAGATAGCGTCTAAAGAACTATTACAAATGTTTTAGTTGTACAGTTTAGCTTTCCCTGGGGTATTAATATACTGAGTTATTAAGACCGTAAACTTGAGTAGGGCAGACCAGAAATGCCTTTACTTTAAATCTGATCGAAAGGCTTAGTGCTTCTTTTGACGTTTAAAACAAATGTATTAAAATGTCACAGTTGAGGACTGGGAGCACTTAATTCTTTGGCCTGGTAAGCCTGGTCTTTCTTCTATGCCTCTAGACTCCAACCCTGTACATCTTCATTTGCTGCCATTCAGTATGTTTTCTCATTTGGATAGATGTAATTTTATGATAGTTTGTTGAACATAAAAAGCCTCTTATAAAATTACTGCATGCATAAAAATATGCACAGTACAATCAGGAGCACACAACTGCAACTTTGGAATAGGCATGTTCAAGGGAGGAGTTTGGATAGAGCATGGGAGGGGAGGGGGAGCAGGGCCAGTTCAAAGATATTTGGTGCTTTAGACCAGGGGTCCTCAAACCTTTTAAACAGGGGGCCAGTTCACTGTCCCTCAGACTGTTGGAGGGCCAGACTATAGTTTAAAAAAAAAACTATGAACAAATTCCTATGCACACTGCACATATCTTATTTTGAAGTAAAAAAACAAAACTGGAACAAATACAATATTTAAAATGGAGAACAAGTAAAGTTAAATCAACAAACTTGGAATGTACAACAACACTGTAGAAATAAAACTATAAATTAATTTCCTCTTGTACCAAACAAAGCGCAGACGTTAATGATGCACATTTCCCAGAGCTTTCATATTCCAGTTAATAAATTCAAAATAAAGAGATATCTTTCTACTTTTTGTGCATTTTTTTCAGTTGCAATTGCTCCAGCCACTTTCTTCTGGTTTCTTCGTGTTTTCTGCTAACTCTCCATTGTCTGCTGTCCATTTGTCCTTTCTTCTCTCTTCTAGTTTTTTTCCATTCTCTCTCTCTACATCTGCTTTAACATACTAATCTTTCTCCTTTTGCTCTTTCCTCATTCCTATTTCATCCACTCAAATTTTACCCCTCCATCCTCAATCCCCACTTACTCTCCCAATACCCGGCCAATTGTAGATTTTTCATCCCTCCCACACAAAATATTTTCCCCTCTCCATTTTACTCTCCCAGCCCCATCCCATTCTAATCCTCCCCCAACATCAGCTCCCTTCTAGTTCCAGCCTCACCCAGCATTCACTCCCTTCTAGTCCCTGCATCAGCCCATTTCCAGTCCTAGCCCCCCATCAGCCCATTTCCAGTCCTAGCTCCCCCATCCATTTCCAGTCCGAGTCCCTTGATCAGCTCATTTCCAATCCTAGCCCCCCATCAGCCCATTTCTAGTCATTTCCTAGCCCCACCATCAGCCCATGTCAAATCCTAGCTCCCCTCCACTCAGCCCAATTCCAGTCCAAGCCCCCATGAGCCTACTTCCAGTTCTAGCCCCTCCATGAGTCCATTTCAATCCAAGCCCCCACCACAGCCCATTTCCAATCTTAGCTCCCCCCAACAGCCCATTTCCAGTCCTATCCTAGCTGCTCCATCAGCCCATTTCATCCTAGCTCCCTTCCCTCACAGCCCATTTCCATTCCAAGACCCCGTCCCCCTCAGCTAGTTGCAGTTCAAGCCCCCCTTCCACTCCTCCCATTTACATTCCCTGTCCCCGTCGCAATCAGCTATTTGCAGTTCAAGCCTCCCCTTCCACTCAGCCCATTTCCATTCCAAGTCCCCGTCCCCATCAGCTATTTGCAGTTCAAGTCTCCCCTTCCACTCAGCCCATTTCCAGTCC
The DNA here is from genome assembly GCA_033557465.1 of Ichthyophis bannanicus. Taxonomy (NCBI): domain Eukaryota; kingdom Metazoa; phylum Chordata; class Amphibia; order Gymnophiona; family Ichthyophiidae; genus Ichthyophis; species Ichthyophis bannanicus. The sequence goes on along the minus strand of CM066046.1, from coordinate 94,336,765 downwards.
TAGCAACCCCCCAACCCATTACCAGTCCTAACCCCCCATCACCCCATTTTCAGTTTAAGCCCCCCCTATAACCCATTACCAGTCCTAACCCCCCATCAGCCCATTTCCAGTCAGCCCCCCCATAGCCCATTGCCAGTCCTACCCCCCCAACAGCCCACAGTCCTTTACCAGTCCTAACCCCATCAGCCCATTTCCAGTCCTAGCCCCCCATAGCCCATTACCAGTCCTAACCCCCCCATAGCCCATTACCAGTCCTAACCCCCCCATCAACCCACAGCCCACTTCAAGTCCTAACCCCACCTCAAGTCCTAACACCCTCCATAGCCCATTACCACCCTAACCCCCCCACATCGGCCCAGGGAAAATTTTAAAAAAAAAGCTGGCTGCTGCTGCGGCTGCTGCCGCCGCAGCAGCAGCAGAATCGAGTGTACCGCGAGGCCCCCTCTGCCCGGCTGAGCTCTCCCTGCCGGGTTGAGCCCCTCTGCGACGGCTTTCAAAAATTCAGATCCACGAAGGGAGAGTGTCTCCCTCGCGTCTCTGTTAAGCCTGCAGGGGCAGATGGGAAATTTCCCATCAGCCCCTGCGGGCTTAACAGAGACATGAGGGAGACACTCTCCCTTCGTGGATCTGAAAGCTGTCGCAGAGGGGCTCAGCCGGGCAGGGAGAGCGGCAGCAGCCAGCTTTTTTTTTTTTAGATTAATTTTTAAAGCAGAATGTTCTTTGCGCGGGGCCCCCTGAAACGCGGGGCCCTGTGCAAAAAACATTTTTGCTCAATGGATGGGCCGCCCCTGAGGACAGGCAGCGGCAGCAAAAACACCTGGCGGGCCGGATAAATGTCCTCGGCGGGCCGCATGTGGCCCGCGGGCTGTAGTTTGAGGACCCCTACTCTAGACAAACCTTTAATCTTGCTCCCCTGTGCCCATACCTCATATCCCCTTGCAACCTACTGGCTCGGCCCAACTCCCTCAGAGCTGCTCAGGCCCTGTGGACAGCAAGAGAAAGGGCACTTAACAGCATGCCAGTTTCCTCTGCTATGCACAATGTTTATTTATTTTATTTTACTTATTTAGCTATTTTTCTATACCGCTCACAATCAAGACTAGGTGGTTTACATGAAAACAATGTGGCCAATAGGGCTTTACACAGAAAGGAATAACACTATAACAATTAATGGGGTGGATCCAGAACATTCTAAATGGTTAACAACGATGAATTAGAAACTTAAAACTTTGCATAAGATACAGCATGAGGGGGACACTGAGTGGGTAAGGGGGGGGGGACTGTTTCTAGGTAGTACATTGCTTTATTGGAAGAGATCTGCTATGTTGAAACAGTAATGCAGACAAATAGTTCATTAGAAGAGACCTGCTATGTTGGATCAGTGAAGTGGCCAGGAAAGAGGTGTGTTTTCAACTTTTCTCTGAAGTCAGTCAAGTCATCTGTGACACAAAGGTCATCCAGTAGAGCATTCCAGAGCGTTGGGAAAATAGGGAGAAGGCTCTCTTAGATGTGTTGTGATTGGTCTTGGTGATTATTGAAGGGGTATATAGCATGTTAAGGGCCTGAGCTCTTCTGGGTCTGTTGCTGGGTATTTTCTGTATGAGGGATTGGGGGTGGATTGATGATAGATTGAGTGATTTTAAAGATTGTGAGCATGGCTATGTACCTTATCTACTCATTGATGGGCAGCCAATGAAGTTGTTGGAGTACTGGGGTGATGTGTTGAGCTTTGGAGGCTTTTACAGAGGAACCTTGCAGCTGTATTTTGAGCTAACTGGAGTGGATGGAATGTGCATTTGGGCAGGCCTTGGAGTCTAGGTGTGGAAAAATGAGTTCTTGAAACACTGTTTCAAAGTCAAGTTATAGGAAAGTCATATTATAGGATCTTGTGGCTCATGCCATGAGATCGAGTTTGTGCAGAAGAGGAAACTGTGCTATTAAATGCCCTCCTTCCTGCTAGCCATGGGGGACAAATTGCCATATTAAGCATTGGGGTATTACCTCTGGGAGAGTGGAAACCAGGAGGAAGGTGATTTAAATAACCTGCCTTTTGCTTTTTGCTACCCCCAGAATCTCAGCACTTTGGACAACTGCCTAGTTCGCTTGATGGAAGCGGTAGCCATGATGAGCTAAATTGCAATAAAGGTGCATACTTTATAAAATACACATGTATATGTATGCATACTTTGTGCGAGTAATTTTATAAGGTCATTTTAATGTGTGAGTGGCCAGTTATAAAATTCCAGTGAGCACAAAAGTGTGTTGACATGATGATGTGTACTGGGAAGAGTTTGGGTGGAGTGCATACAGAGTTTGCAGGTATGCATATAGATTGTGAACTATGTTAATCTACGCAAGTACTTAACTAGGCATTAATGTCTATGCCTGCAATGTAAGCTCGATTTCAGTTGCTTAGGCTAGTACTCTTTAAAAATACTATGTATGTATAAAACAGCATCTAAATATGTACCTACTTGTCTTTAAAATGAGGTGCCCCCTTATAAATTTACCCTCTAGGTCAGGGGTGTCAAACTCAAATACACAGTGGGCCAAAATGTAAAACTTGAACAAAGTCGCGGGCCAGCATTGAACAAATGAACCTTTTAATATGGACCCAAACAAGATTTGCTTTAACATTGAATATGAAGCAACACTTATTACTATACAATTTATAACTTAATAGTTCAGATATGCAAAAACCAATTTCAAATAAAAAAAAACATCAATGACATTCATTTATTAAATAAGATTTAAATAATAATAATAAATAATAATTTTTAAAATAAAATAACAATAATAAAATTAATCAACCATTCAAGCCCATGTCTTGGAGTAGCAAGAAAAAGTGCATAAAGAAAACGTTAATTATTGCTCAGTTTGCTGCACACTGATCTAATCTGATGTGCCCAAGCCAGATACCTGGCATCTCTTCTTGGATGATAGTTCATCAATGTCTGGGCTCAGGCTTTGAGCTGAGGAAATCCTCAGTATCGAGCGAAGGTGTTCATCAGTCAGACGTCTCCTGTGAGATGTTTTGGTCATCTTCATCGAGGAGAAAAGTTGCTCACATAGATAAGTGCTGCCGAACATGGAGAGCATCTGAGCAGCTTGGGTGCGGAGCTGAGGCATTGTGTCAGGGATGAACTGTGGAAACTGGGCGGCGCCCACAGCATCATACTTTGACTTCAGCGTGTCATTACACTGGAGTTCAATTAGCTCCATTTGGAGGTTGGTTGGTGCGTTTTCCACATTAACTGCAAAGGGATTACTGAGCAGTTCAAACCTACATTTCTGGACATCAAAGTCGGCAAATCGCCGGCTAAACTCAGCGCCGAGTACACTGAGTTTTTCAGCAAACTGTGCGCATGGGAACAAGTTGGTAAAGAACTGCGTTTTCATGGTTTGGCAGCAGGGAAAATGGCCAAGGTTTCCTTGCAGCATCTGATTCTCCCACAGGCACAGTTTAGTTTTAAAAGCCCTCACTGCAGTGTACATGTCTGTGATGATGCGCCCCCGCCCCTGAAGCTGCAGGTTCAGCGCATCGAGATGGCTCGAGATGTCACACAGAAAGGCCAGCTCACACAGAAACATTTTCTCCCGAAGCTCTGCTGTGTCCTTCCCTTTGCTTTCCAGAAACTGACATATTTCCTCATGCAGCTCAAAACATCTATTCAGTACTTTTCCTCGGCTTAACCATCTCACCTCTGTGTGATACGGCACATCTGCGTATTCCGAACCACACTCCTCCAGAAAAGACTTAAACTGGCGGTGATTCAGACCTTTGGCTCTTATAAAGTTAACTACTTGTGTTACTGTGGTCATAACATGTTCCATCTTTAGGGCTTTGCCACACAATGATTCCTGATGTATGATGCAGTGATAAACAGTTAGTTCACCTGCACAGTTCTCTTCCTGCATCTTCTCCCGGACCCTGCCCACCAGTCCACTTGTTTTACCGCACATCGCTGGCGCACCATCTGTCGTTAATCCCACGAGTTTATCCCACGGCAGCTTTATTTCAGTTACGCATTTGGAAACCTCCTCAAAAATTTCCTTTCCTGTGGTTGTGCCATGCATTGATTTGAATCCCAATAGCTCCTCCGTAACACACATATTTGAGTCCACTCCACGGATGAAGACTGACAGCTGAGCAGTATCAGATGCGTCGCTGCTCTCATCCACAGCAAGGGAGAATGCAACGAAATCTTTTCCCTTTTCCAAAAGCTGGTCATACAGATTGGTGGCAAGATCACATGTGCGATCAGCTACTGTGTTTCTGCTCAGGCTCACGTTTGAAAAGGCTTGCTTTTTCTCTGGGCACACGATGTCACAAACTTTCAACATGCACTTTTTCACAAACTCTCCCTCATTAAAGGGCCGGGCTGATTTTGTGATCTCTGCTGCCACAATATAACTAGCCTTTACAGCAGCCTCACTTTGTGATGTGGCTTTTTTGAACATATTCTGTTGTGAAACCAAACTTCTTTTCATCTCCTCCACTTTCTGGCTCCTTTGAGTCATGTCCAGGTCCTTGTACTTGTCATGGTGTTTTGTTTCATAGTGTCGTCGAATGTTATACTCCTTAGTTATAGCCACGTTGACTCCACAAATCAGACAAACAGGTCTGTCTTTTACATATGTAAACAAATATTCTGTCTCCCACCTGTCCAGAAAGTTCCTGTTGTCTGCCTTTCTTTTTGCCATTTTTGGGAAGGGGTTCCACAGTGACAGTTGTAGCTTGAGATCGCTATGACTTCTGTCACACAGGAGAGGGCGTTTCTGGGACCTGTCCTGATTGACGCGCCAAAACAACAGCAAGGCATTATGGGATTTGTAGTATTAGCGATGAATGAATGCGCTGTATAATACCGGCGGGCTAGCTCTAGTAGTCATTTGGTATAGCCTCGCGGGCCAAATATAATTACACTACGGGCCAAATTTGGCCCGCGGGCCAGAGTTTGACACCTATGCTCTAGGTGGTAATTTTATGGCTGCTCCTGAGCAGGCTTAAATGACTGGGGTTTCAATTTAGCCAATTTTTTTGGTGAATTTGTGCTAGCATTTTATAAAGATACATAGTGACCTGTTAGAAAATTACCCCCATATAATTATCCCATTTAACAGGTTTAAACTAAGTGTGTAAGTTGTCCTCTAAGGGGTTTATTTTGAGCCATGAATAGCAGGGATGGACGTCCCAACAGGATGACCATCCCCACTATTCGTGCCGGCTCCTGCCCCCAACTAACTTCCACACCGGTTGTGCGGAGAAGTTAGACAGGGGCAGGGAAGGGGCAGCCTGGCGGCAGAGTCTGTATGGTCGCTGGCCCTGGACATACAGGGCCGATTCTAATGTCAGCCCTGTACGTCCAGGGCCAGCGACATGTGTGGGGAAGGTGTTTTTTTTGGGTTTTTTTGCTGCCAGGGCGCGGATAGAGTGGGGGGCGGAGGACATTCCCTGCAGCCCAACCCTGGCCTTAGGAGGCCAGATCGGGGGTCGGGCTGTTGGGAATTAACTTTATTCTCCAGCAGCCAGCATTGCGGCTCTTCAATGGAGCCACAGTGCCATGGCAACATGACGCCATGGTGCCGCGGCTCCAGTGAAGAGCCTTGACTGAGTTAGCCAGGTGCACTCCTGCACATGCAAGCCAGACAGAATCACAGTCCCGGCCTGCACGTGCAGGACTGTTTGCGATTCTGATCCAGTGGGGCAAGACGTGCCCTGCAGGATCAGAATCGCAATCCCCTCTGTGTGCCCGGTTCAACATTTTTGTAAATACCAGCTGTCAGGGGCAAAATGAAATGGATATTTAACAAAAGTATCCAGATAGCGGCTTCCACAGAATATCTGGTTTTAGCAGTGATTGCCAAAGGCCACCTTTTTATGTGGCGATTTTCAGCCACTAGCCAGATAGCAAAACCCACATAATATTAGGCCTGCCTTTTTTTTTTAGCTTAACTTTATGCATTTTTTTTATCTGGTTAGCAAACTAGAAATAATGACTAGCTTTATAACCTCTTGGACCTGCTTCACACAAATTATATCCCACTTTTAAGCACAATGCCCCTCATCGATTTGCTAGTCTATTACATTGTCATCTTTTTGGCCTACTGACCACAGAAGACACTTTCCACAAAAGAATTTAACCATCACCAAGGAGAAAAGATGTGCGGTCTTTTCTACCTCCAGTAAACGAATCTACCCATAGTGCCCTAACCCTGGAAAACTTCTCACAATTTGTATCATTCTTTAGACTGTAATCCCACACTAGCTGAGGCTTTCTGGCATTATATGCTCTATAACTCAGGTCATACCAATTTAGCCGCAAGGCAAGCCTTGAATAAAACATCCTGCAATAGTCATTAACAATCAAGGCTTTTGCACGGCCCTGTCTTGGCTCGGGGAAAAGCAGCAGGATCCTTGCCCTTGAAGTGATAATTAAATTGCTCATTAAGAAGCAGCACATTTATTAAATGCCCTCAGTAAAATCTCAGACTGGTAATAGCTTCAGTAAGGCACAAACAGTGAATGAAAGGTATATTATCTATTAGAAGACTGAAAGCCAATGGCTATTAGGCTCAAAGAGATGGATGGAATGGGAAGTCCTTTAAGCCACCAAATGTCAGCATCTCATTTCTGATATTTAATGATATTTACGTTTCATGTTATCTAATCAGATCCAGCTAACAAAAATGCCATAAAGAAAAATGAACAGATGCCACACAATCAGTTTTTATTAGTAAGTGCACTTTAAGAGTACTAAACTCAAGCTCCATTTAACATTCAGGAATTATAGTTAGTCTAAAGCCAACCTGTTTCATCTACTCTCCTCTCCCAACAAATAACTTCCATAAGGCGTGATGATAAAACTCTGCAGTCCACTGGACATTATGCTGAGCAGAGGACTGCAGTGCACCTACTAAACTCTTTTGTTTCAGTACTGCTGAGGCTAAAATCTCTAATGCTACGTCCTGCAAATCTCTGTGTGGCACTGCAAGTTGGTCTCTAGGGACACTGCCCCAACTCTCAACTACAGGAAATAAGATGCAAAGGAGAATAGAGCTGAAAACAGGGGTGTGAATTTGTGAGCGTGTATTTGGTTTGTCTGGGCACCTAAACATTGAAAACGTATGAAAATTGCTTGGATACGTAGAACTACGTGCCTAAAAACACAGGCTAAATGAATACAAAAATGAGCAAAAATCAGGAAAAATTGATTTTAAATGAGAATGAACCAAACATTTTTTTAGATCATGCATGTCCTTAGCAGAAAGGAAAGAAAATGCAATATAGATAGGCTTAAAGAGTTAAGAAATTGTTGTCTTATTTACTGTCAGAATCGAAAGCATGGAAAAGAAAAGATTAGCTTACTATATTAGGGCTCTTACTATCTATTCTAATACACATTGGGGCACATCTACTAAAGGTTAACGCACAAAGTTAACACATGTTAAGTGCTGCCATAGCACTTTTATTTGTATGGGCCATGGCAGCACTTAGCACATTTTAGCTCTCATTAACATGCATTAAACGTTAGCAAACATGCCCTGTTGAGTATGGATTTCTGTAGAACTGAGCCTGAACTGAAACTAAAGATGCCAATGCTTGCCTAAATTTGAACACCACTGTGCCTATTTTGATTTTTACATGCAGTTCGTTTATAGCCAAGATTTGAATTAAGGAACAAGATAATCCATGGTTGGCAGCTGTCTAGATTTCAAGGAGGAAAATTTTTTTTTTTGTACAATTTGTTCAGTGTCTGGTTACAGACATAAATGGGCACCAAAAATATTCCATTCAACCAAGGCTGCCATACCTCTCTGGCACAGCCTCCATTTCTTGCCACCTTTTAAAGGATTGTGATCAATTAGGGGTGAGAAACTGTGGAGCAGGAGAGACAGTTGGGGCCCTGCTTGGCAGAGGAAGTAAATGAGGAGATAATGGCAGTACCAGTAGCTGCTCCTGTTGTAAAATCTTGGGGGTAATTGTGGGGCTGGCCACAAGAGACTTCTCTCCCTCACCTGCCACCCTCTACAGCAGTCCCCACTTTTCTCCCAACTCTTCCATATTTTCCTTTCTGGGCTCCCCAATCCCTGACCCTCTCGCCTCAATTCCTCATCAACCAGGTGCTCTGATAGATCTATATACATCGGACAGGTCAAACCACAGAACAATGAACTGTGTGGGAGAGGTGACTATAGGAGAGCAGGTTTGAAGCACCATATCAAGGAAGAAGAAGGGAGTGATGACTTGAAGCTGAAATGGAGGAAGTGATGACTAAGAAAGGGGCAAGAGAAGAGAGGACTGCCGGGTTGGGAACAGGGAAGGAGAGGAATCCTGAAATGGTGTGGGAGGGAAAAGTGAGAGAAGCCTGTTAGTATTTGATCTACTGGGGTGGCAGAGGGGGGACAGAGAGAATAAGGATGGGAAAAGCATGGACTCAGCAACTCAAGATGATTTGGGAGAATGCAGGATGGGAGGGATAAGAGGAAAGGCTGGTGTTAAATATGCTAGGGCCCAGGGTAGAAATCTGGGGGGGGGGGGGGGGTGACGACTTCAAAGCACACTGGCAGGTTATGTTTTCTTCAACTTGGGGCAGGTTTAGGCCCCCTTTGGCCTTGCGGCTCAGGGAAATTCTGTTCAGTTTGTACATTGTTCGCTTTTGTCTAGCTATGAGAATGGCTGGCTTTTATTTTTATGTCTATGCCAATGACATTCAAGTTTGGTTTACTTTTCCAAAGGGCATGCAGAAGTTAGGAGAGCTCCTTCTGCTGACTTTGCTTAATGATTGGCTACAGGAGATCAGATTAAAGCTTAATGTTTTCAAGACAGAATGGTTTTGACTAACTGAGGATTAAGAGGAGGCTGTTTAGTCCTTGGATTGCTTGATTTATGTTAAGATCTCAGCATGTGACTTGATTCACAACTTTCTATGCGAGATCAGGTCTTACGGAAGATTTGCAGCTCTTTTTTATACTTAGAGAAATCTGTGTGTAGGCAAATTCATCAGCTACTTTTGTATCTTTCCTAGGTCAATCTGCTTTTTCCCCATTTGGGTTATTGAAATTTATTATTGTCTGGTCTTCAATGGGTCGGTTGTAATTATTACAGAATAAGGCTACTAAGCTGATTAAGGGTTCGAGATGAATGGATCATGTGACTCCAGTTTTGAAGAACTGAATTGCTTGCCAATATATTTTTGTATTCGGTATGTTAATGATGATGGTTTTTTGGTGGAAGCACAATTTGTCTCCAAAATATCTATCTTCTAAGCTTGTGATATATTCTCCTTTTCAGCCTTTGTGATCTCTGGGGTAAGGGAAAATTATTCATAGTATCTGTAAAAATTGTGGAAGAATTATCATAGAGAGAGCGTTTTCATTACAAGGTTGAAACTGTTGGCATTCCCTTCCTATTGAGCTTTGTTGGGAAAGTGATTTGGCAAGGCTTACAAAATCTTTAAAAATGTATCCATTTTGCTGTGCCTTTGAGGGAAGGTAGGGGCCGCAGTTTATTTGTATTGTTAGGTTTGGGAACTGATGTATATTTTGTATTTTATGTAGGGGATGGGGTGGGTTAGAGGGTTGTTTGCTCTGTGAATGGGAGGGTTCTATGTGCTTTATATTTTATATTTTTGTTTTCATTTTAGTTGATTGTGAACCACGGTATATTAGCGGAAATAAAAATGAATTAATTCATTTACTGCTTCCTGCACTTCAGTAAACGTGTCCCTAAACTTTGTAAGGTATTCTAATTAACTGTGTGCTAATGGAAGCACAATCCTAAGGCAAAGCTCTTGAAAGCTACTGTAATCATAGTTATATTGACTTAGTCCAATATGAATGTGTCTCCTACAACTCTCTGTTGGCCTTTATTTCTACAGTGGATTTAACAAACATTGAATTACATTGACCTGCGCAGTGCAACCAAATCAAATTAGCATAATTTTCTCTCCAAGTTTACGATGTATGATTCGTCTTTTATCCTGAAATAATACAGTATAAATATGCTACTGCCTGGTATTCCCTTTAGCTTACTTCTTGCAACTGTTACATTAGAGTTGGGGGAAACTCCTTCTGGTTTTCAATTATGTGAGACAAACATGCTCAATGGATTTGGCTGTTTGTTGTTAACAATATAAATGTGCTGAGCCAGTCCAAATCTCAGAGCTTCTTTGGAATTCGTAAATGTGAATGTGGAATTCATGAATGTGGAAGGCAGCCTTCACTTCCAACAACCATGAACATCTGTTCCGGTACCTCGGGAACCATTGGTCTATTACTAGAGCTCAGTCTTACCTGCCACTGAAAAACAAAAAACAATGAGGAAATTCATCACTTATTAAACTATTTTTGTATTCATCTTTTTGCCATTTACCCCACTACTACTGTAAGATAGAGCACACTAAGCATACACCTGCCCTGTCCTTCTCTTGCAGTAAAATAGTTAACACTGGAAGAAATTTCCAGAAGCTTGTACAGAAGCCTGAAAAATGTATTTTACCCTGTGGATGTAATTTTCTTGCATCTAAAGGGGAAAATGCTAAATGAGAGAAAAATAAGATTATTTTTACTGCTCATGTCAAGCTAGAGAACGTTGAACACAGAGAACAAGAGCTTTGTTAATCACAAAGAGCTAGTAACTATGTGGATTTAAACTCATATTCTGATTTCTAACATTCCCCCCTCCTGCTTGGATTTGTTCAAGAGCTGTTCTTTGAATATGGGATGTCCCTGATAGGTCCTGCAGAAAGTTAGATTACTGTAGAGGAAACATAGTAAATGATGACAGTAAAGACCATATTGCATATCTACTATAGTCTGCCCATCTATAAGTATTATTGAACTCTACAATCCCTTCCTCTCTCTCAGAGATTCTCTGTATTTGTCCCATACTTTCTTGAATTCCTATGATGTCCACTCCATCTGCCTTTTTAATCTCTTACCTCTCCGGATTGCTGCTATTTATACACCACCTGACAAGTCCACCTCTTACCTTTCTCACCAACTTTGACTCATGGCTTTCCTTATTTCTGGATTCTTCTTCCCCCTCCCTTATTCTTGGTGACTAATATTCATGTTGATAACCCTTTTGATCCCTATGCTTCTAAGCTCTTTTCCCTTACCTCCTCACACAACATCCAGCTTTGCTCTTCTGCTCCTACTCATCCAAATGGTCATTTCTCTAATTGTTTACCCTCTAATTTCTGTACCTCAGTTCTTCCCTTATATGACCATCACCTGCTAAGCTTCACTCTTCATCACTCCCCGCCTCAATCTCACCCAGTCCTCTCTTACCTTTTTTTAGGAATCTTCATGCTATCGATCCATTGGCTCTCTCCTCTATTGTCTCATCACCTCATTCCTCTACTTTGTCTTCTAAGTTTGTAGATGAGCTTCCTATAATACTGCTGTCTCATCTGCTCTGGATATTTTTGCTCTGTCCATGCCATGTCCTGTGAGGTGCTCTATTCCACAGCCCTGGCAGTCTTCAACTACCCGCTACCTACGCTCCTGTACTCGCTCAGCTGAGCACATTTGGCTCAAATCCCACTCCCTTTTTGACCTCCTTCACTTCAAATTCATGCTTGCTTCCTTCCATTCAGGCATAGCCCTCGACAAACACTACTACTATATGCATCTGACTAACTCTCTTGCCTCTGACCTCTGTCATCTCTTCTCAACTCTCTCCTCAAGATCTCCCTCTCTGACCCTTTTTTCTCTTTCTGTCCAAACTCTAGCCGACTATTTCCATGACCAAGTCCAAAAGATTACCCTTCAATTCCCCACAAGATCAGCTTCATCCCCTCTTCCCCCTCATCAGTACCAACTTTTCCCTTCAATCTCTTACCCTTTCATCCTTTTCTAAGATCTGCGAAGAGGAAAGCTCTCATCATCTTTCTTCCTATAAACTTACTACCTGTTCATCTGATCCTATCCCCACCTATCTCCTTAATACTATCTTCTCCTCTGTCATCCCTTCCATCTCACATATTCTTAACCTATCGCTCTCCATTACAACCTTCTCTACAGCGTTCAAGCATGCTGTGGTCACACCTCTTCTCAAGAAGCAAGAAGCCTTTACTTGACACTACTTGCCCTTCTAAATATCGACCCACCTCTCCTCTTCCTTTCATTTCCAAACTTCTTAGAACATAAGAACATAAGATATGCCATACTGGGTCAGACCAAGGTCCATCAAGCCCAGTATTCTGTTTCCAACAGTGGCCAATCTAGGTCATACGTACCTAGCAGTTTCCCCAAGGGACACAGGTTCCACAATACTTGTATTGGTTCAAGCATTGATATCCTGGGTCCCTTCTTAATAATGGTTTATGGACCTTTCCTCCAGGAACTTGTCCAAACCTTTTTTAAACCCAGCTACACTAACAGCCTTTACTACATCCTCCGGTAACAAATTCCAGAGTTTGATTACACGTTGAGTGAAAAAATATTTTCTTTTATTAGTCTTAAATAGTTTACCCTGTAGCTTCATTGCATGTCCCCTAGTCTTTCTATATTCTGATAAGGTAAACAATCGATCTACGTTTACCCGTTCCAATCCATTCATTAATTTATAGACTTCTATCATATCTCCCCTCAGCCGTCTCTTTTCCAGGTTAAAGAGCCCCAACCTTTTTAGCCTTTCTTCATAGGAGTAGCCTTCCATCCCCTTTACCATTTTGGTGGCTCTTCTCTGAACCTTTTCTAAAATTGCTATATCCTTTTTAAGATATGGCGACCAGAATTGCACACAATATTCAAGGTGCGGTCTCACCATGGAACGATATAGAGGCATTATAATATCTTTTGTTTTATTTTCCATTCCTTTCCTTATCATACCTAGCATTCTATTTGCTCTCTTGGCCGCCGCTGCACACTGGGCCGAGGGTTTTAACATGGTATCCACAAGGACGCCTAAATCTTTTTCTTGGGTGCTGGTTCCTAATGTGGAATTCTCCGCCATTGCCTTGAATTTCTCTCCTCTCATATCCTCCTAGATCTACTTCAGTCTAGCTGTCATCCCTTACATTCTACTGAAACGGCTCTTGACAAAGCCTCCAGCAACTTATTCTTGGCTAAATCCAAAAGGTGGCCTTTATTCAGTCCTCATTCTTCTTGACCTTTCTGCTGCTTTTAACAGTATTGACCACCACCTTCTCCTCGACACATTGTCCTCACTTGGTTTTAGGGGCTCTAACCTGTCCTGGTTCTCTTCTCATTTCTCCCATTGCTCTTTCAGTGTTTGTTCCGATGGTTCCTTCTCTACTGCTATCCCACTCTCAGTTGGTATATCCCAAGGGTGTATTCTTGACCCTCTCCTTTTCTCTCTCTCTACCCAGTCCTGTGGTGCTCTCATCTCCTCCCATGGCTTTCAGTATCATTTTTATGCTGACGACTCTCTCTGTCACTCCAAACCTGTATCTCTACCTGCCTATCTATCTGACATCGCTGCCTGGATGTCTCACCACCGTTTGGCAACAATAGCCAAAAACAAACTTCTTATTTCCCCCCCCATCCCCTCCTGCCCCCTTCCTCGTTTCTCTGTCTCTGTTGATAACAGTCTTCTCCTTCCTGTCTCCTCAGCCTGCAACCTTGGTGTCATCTTTACTCCTCCCTCTCCTTCTCCACATATATCCAATGGATAGCAAAAATCTGTCATTTCTTTCTCTTTAACATTAGCAAAATTTGCACCTTCCTTTCTGAAACACTACTAAAACACTTATCCACTCTTTAGTCACTTCCCATCTCAACTATTACAACCGCTTCCTTGTTGGTCTCCCTCTGTGTCATCACTCTCCTCTTCAATCTATTCAGAACCCCACTGCGTGCCTAATCTTCCACCAGCCCCGATATACTCATATAATCCCTCTTCTCAAATCACTTTAGTGGCTCCCCTTTCGTTTCCGTATCCAATTCAAAGTCCTCCTTCTAACCTATAAATGCATTCATTCTATTGCTCCTCACTACCTTTCCTCTTTCCTCTCTTCCTATACCTCTCCTCGTATACTCCGCTCTTCCTCTGGCTTACTTCTCTGTATGCCCTTCTTTTCCATTGCCAACTCCAGACTTTGATCCTTTCATCTTGCTGCTCCCTATGCCTGGAACAAACTACCTGTATCTATACATCAGGTTTCTTCTCTCCCCCTTTTTAAATCCATGTTAAAGGCTCATTTCTTTGAGGCTGCTTTTGCATCCTAATCCTAATCCAGAGATCTAAAACAGTCCCTGCTCATCAGAATTTACAATCTAGTCAAGACAAACACAGAAGGTGTAGGCAGGGATAAAGCAAGGGGAAAGAAAAAGGAGATCAGGTGGATCAAGATCCAAAAGCAGCAGCGAAGAGGTGAGTTTTCAGCCTGGATTTGAAGAGGGTTAGAGAAGGTGCCTGGAGTACAGACACAGGTAGTTTGTTCTTCTCCTTATGTCTCCTTACCTTTCCCTATTTGTACCCTTGTTATCATCTATTGTACTGTCTGTCTTGATTAGCTTGATTAGGTTCTTGCTGGTGAGTAACAGGACTTTGGATTATGGCATCTTTTACAAGACAAGTTAAACTTAAACTCCAATGTATATTAAGTTAAGTTGAAATAAATTAAAAGTAAAAGGAGCCTCTACAGCGAGAGGTGAGCGGTTTTCTCTGCCCCTCTCTTGAATAAGGCTCTGACAAAAGTAAATTTGAATCCATTTTACCACCTGATGATATGTTAAATTGGAATCTACACACAATTGGGGTTTTATATTTGGTTACCATTTTGTATTTGGGGCCTTTTTGGTTAGAGTTGATTAGATTGTAAGCAGGGACTGTCTCTTATATGTATCTGTACAGCACTGCTTATGTCTTGTAGTGCTTTATAAATGTTTAATACTAATAGTAGTAGAATTCAGATATGGTTCTCGTCTCCACCACCTCCACAGGGAGGCTATTCCATTCATCTACCACCCTTTCCATAAAAAAAAGTTCCTTTGATTACTTCTGAATCTATCCCCCTTCATCTTCATCCTAAGACTCCTCTTTCCAGAGCTTCCTTCCAACTGGAAGAGGCCTACCTCCTGTCCATTTATACCATGGAGGTATTTAAATACTTCTATCATATCTGCCTTCTCACACACCAATATCTTTAAGTCTATCCCTATACACCTTATTACAAAGAAGATACATAGGCACATATATTGTCTTTATAAACTAGATACGGCATATCTAGGACCTTCCCAACCTAGAAATCCTGAGGAGGGAGGGGAGATTCAACGGCAGCGACATCTAAGTTTTTAGCTCATGCAAACAAAAACATTTCAGTGCACAGGCGTCTTGATCTTGATTTGGATTTCTCTCTCGTTGGAGGCAGCAACTGCTGTTTTTTAAGAAAGAGGAGGAAATCCAAAATCTTGCCTAAGATAAAAATACAACTGTCACGGCACTGCACAAAAGTGACAGATAGTCAATGTCCAGTTACTTCATTGGAAGCATTAAGGAAGGTTCAGAGAAATTTTGACAATCGTTCATTCAATGCAACCAGTATACGCAATATCTCAGAGCTATTATTTTGTTAAAAAATTTGTATTTAAAATAAGTGTGGCCCATTATGTTAAATCATCAGCATTATTAGACATTTAATCCATGGGATCATGACACTGCTGAATAAAGTGATTTTTTTAAATTATTTTTTCTTGACAGACCAGTGATCTGCTTCATCATGATGTTATTGCTTCATTTTAAACTCTAATTAGTTGATGTCACATGAACTGTACCATTATGTGGTACTTAAAGCACAATTTGTAATTCTTTTTTTGGCCATTTCCAAAGAGATCTCATTTTTTTTATTAGGCTTTATAAAGAGCAAAGAATTGTGACTGCTGTGTTAGTCCACTTAATACGTAGAAATAAGAGCCAAACTAGTTGCAGGTGATACCTTTTTACTGGATTATATACATCTGTGACTACATTTTGGGAGTTATTATTCCTTCACTGACATTGTGAATTAAGCAGCATAAAGTAAGCTAATCTTGGCTCATTTCAAAAGCTAAGCAGGGGTGAGCTTGGCTAGTACTTGGATGGGTGACCACCTTGGAAAACCAGGCACCGTAGACTTGCCATGCAGAAGAAAGGTCTAGTAATAAACCAGAGAATGGGTCACCAGGAACCAGAATTGACATGATGGCTCATACACAAGCTAGGTCAATGGTTGCCTGCAAATGCCATCACAGCTTAGTGAAAGAGTGGGTGGTGGGGAGTCTACAATGTCTCATAAAGGGTGAGAAAGCCATTAAGTCCTTTTGTGTTTATTCATCCTAATTTCAACCCTTTGCTATTCTTTTGTACTTCTAAAGTACTTTTTAAGGGGCATGTTACTTAAACTGCATTAGCTGTTACCATGGGGCTAATGTGAAAATATTGCCCACCGCAGCGCAGCAGCTAACAGTGAAAATGCAGATATCACAGGGACTTTTCTGTGATATAAGCATTTTACATGTCGTAGTCAGGGGCGAGGAGCAGGCATGCCGATGACTGGCAGCCATTGCACATAAAAGTTTTATTCAATGACGGCCAAAATTGGGCCAATCGCGGCTGCAGATAACACCCCCCCCAAGAGGTGGCATTAGCTGCAGCCTGGCCACAATGACAAGAGCCAATCCCTCCTCAGGCCCTGATCAGGTCTCCCAATCTGTCCCCATTGTCAGTGCCATGGATGTACAGATCAGCAGCATTGACAAGATAAACAATGTAGCCTCCCTCTCTCCCCCTCCCCCACTGCCATCTAGCACAGATCTCCGCCCCCCCCCTCCCCCAGACAGCTCCTGACCCCCATCGGGAACTGTCCAGGGTGCATTGTGCACTTTCAACAAAGTGCAACATCCTGGCTAGTCAGTTGGACCCCCCTCCTCCCCTTTAAAACTCTAAAGGCCGGCTAGCCAGTCAAAATATCATTAGCAACTAGGTTCTAGGATCGGAGTTAAAAGAGCACATGTTAACGTTAGCATATCTTAGTGGCAACCCTTAAATGTCTAAAAAAAAGCATATGCCAGTAAAGTTCTATTCAATTTTTCATAGTTCCTTTCTCATTATTGTTTAATGAAAATTTGCCAGTGTAAAATGAATATTTTCACGCTCTAAATCACTCAACACCCCATCCTTTTTTCATGTGATACAAAGTCCAGTCTTTAAAGTTATACTATACGAGTTACATCCTTGCATGCATCAAAACATGTTTAAAATGTTATTTGATTTACAATTTTCTGAATCACTGACAATGCCGCTGGACTGTAACAGAGCTGTTCATGGAATTCCAGTGGGAGGAAAGTAAGACCTCTTTACAAATGCCACCTCTAAAATCAAACTTTAATATTGAGGTATTTGCTTCTCAAAAAGGAGGCAAAGCATTTTAATACTACCATTTCTAAGCTAGTGCTATATTTTATGAATACTTATGATTCCATTGCAAATAAAGCACAGCTACTTACCTGTAACAGGTGATCTCTGGGAACAGCAGGAATTAGTCATCACATATGGGTACGTCGGTACCGACGGAGCCCGCGCGGGAAAGCTCCCCAGCTTTTCAGATTAAAAGCTTTTGGGGCCTCCCACTGCACATGCGCGCTGCCTTCCCGCCTTCCTGACCAGCTCTCGTCAGTTCGAGTTTAAAGCTGAGACAATAGAGAGAGAGGACAGGAAGATAGATAGATAGAGATACAACTCCTAGGGGAGGTGGGTGGGTTGTGATGACTAATTCCTGCTGTTCCCAGAGATCACCTGTTACAGGTAAGTAACTGTGCTATCTCCAGGAACAAGCAGGAATAAGTCATCACATATAGGGACTCCCTAGCTAAGATGCCTGGGAGATCCCCCTCCAAGGGTAAACCATCTTCGCATGGATCTCAGGCATCCATCCAGGGAAGGTGGGCAGGAGTTGTTTAAGTATGGAACAGGTGTTTGAGGACAGCCTGACCAAACAAGGCATCCCGGCGGGAGTCCTTGTCCAAGCAGTAATGGGCTGTGAAGGTATGAACCGAGGCCCAAGTGGCTGCTCGACAGATCTGATCTATGGACACAGAGTGAAGATGAGCCATAGAAGTGGCCATGGCTCTCACATTGTGAGCTGTGACATGGCCCTCCAGAGAAATGTTCTTACTCTGGTAAGCAAAAGAAATACACTGAGCGATCCAATTGGAAAGTGTACGCTTGGTGACTGGAAGTCCCAAATGAGAAGGATCAAAAGCCACGAAAAGTTGGGAAGACTTTCGATGTGGTTGAGTCCTGTTGAGGTAAAAGGCAAGAGCTCTTTTACAATCCAGAGTATGAAGGTTCCTCTCTGCACTGGATGCATGAGGAGCCGGGAAAAAGACAGGTAGATATACCTCTTGATTAAGATGAAAAGGCGAGACCACTTTGGGCATAAAGTGGGGATTCGTCCTAAGGACCACCTTATCATGATGAAACCTAGTATAAGGTGGATGAGCCACTAAAGCCTGCAGTTCACTGATGCGGCGAGCCGAAGTGACTGCAATAAGGAAAACAACCTTCCAGGAAAGAAATTTGAAGGAGGTAGAGTCCAAAGGCTCAAAAGGTGGCTTCATAAGCTGACCTAGAACTAGGTTCAAATCCCATGCTACCGGAGGAGGTCGGATGGGAGGTTTAGTTAGAGTCAGGCCTCTCATGAAACGTGCAACAAGAGGATGAGAGGAGACAGGTTGTCCATTTATAGGTTTTAAGGATGCTGCAATAGCACTCAATTGGACCCTTACTGAATTCGTCTTAAGGCCTGCATTTGAAAGATGCAGGAGATAGTCCAAGAGGGAATTCAAAGGAAGTGCTAGAGGGTCAAGACCCTGCTGAGCACACCAAATGGAAAAACGTTTCCATTTGAAAGCATAAGAACGCCTCGTGGAAGGTTTCCTAGAGGCATGAAGGATATCTGTCACAGGTTGAGAAAGATTAAAGTCTTGAAGACTTAGGCCTTCAGTAACCAAGCTCTGAGATGTAGGGATTTGGGGTTTGGGTGCCACAAAGTCCCCTCCTCCTGAGACAGAAGGTCTGGCGCAGCTCCCAGGTCCAGGGAGGATCCCTGGGAGAGATGCAGAAGTAGAGGGAACCACACCTGGCGTGGCCAGCGGGGAGCTATGAGGATCATAGTCCCGTGATCCCTCTGGAGCTTGAACAGAGTCTTGGATATTAGAGGAATGGGTAGAAAGGCATAGAGGAATTCCTGACCCCAATGCAGGAGGAAGGCATCGTGGGCCTGAGCTCCCTGACACTGAGTTCTGGAACAGAACCGGGGAAGTTTGGCATTCCACGGACTTGCAAAGAGGTCTATGTCCGGGGTCCCCCATTCCTGAAAGATTCTGCGTATCTGGTCCATATGTAGGGACCATTCGTGTGGAAGCAGAACTCGACTGAGTCTGTCTGCACGAGAGTTTTGAACTCCTGGAAGATACACTGCAAGAAGGTGAATTTGATGCTCTCTGGCGAAGGCCCATATTCTGAGAGCTTCGTTGCAAAGCGACAGAGAGCCTGTCCCTCCTTGTTTGTTTATATAGAACATGGCTACCTGATTGTCTGTCTGAACTAGGACAGTCAGGTTGACAAGGAGGGTATAGAAGACCTTGAGGGCAAGGTAAATTGCTCGCAGTTCCAGGAGGTTGATATGAAGGGTGGCCTCCTGTGGAGACCAAGTGCCCTGAGTGGAGAGGTTCTGAAGATGAGCTCCCCACCCTGTTTGGGAGGCATCTGTTGTGAGGGTTGCTTGGGGCAACAAAGGTTGGAAGGGGGCCCCCAACAACAGATTCTTGGTGGATGTCCACCATTGGAGGGACCAAAATAGACGGCTTGAGGTGAGTATTTGGTCGGAGAGCGCTCCAGATGCTTGAGTCCACTGGGTGGCCAAGGTCCATTGAGCTGCTCTCATATGCAGACGAGCGTAGGGCACCACATGTACCGTGGAGGCCATGTGGCCCAGAAGTCGCAGCCTTTCCCGGGCTGTCAAATGACTGCTGGACTGAGCTTGGGAGGCCAAACTCAGCAGGCGTTGGGCCCTGACCTGAGGCAGGTAGGCCCTTGCAGTGATGGTGTCTAACTGGGCCCCTATGAACTCGAGAGACTGAGTAGGGATTAGTTGAGACTTGGGAAGGTTTACTACCAGTCCTAGATACTGCAGAAGACGCCTTGTGCGGTCCAGGGAAATTTGGGCCTGGGACTGAGAGGGAGCTCGGATGAGCCAGTCGTCCAGGTATGGGAATATGAAAATTCCCAGGCCTCTTAGAAAGGCAGCTACGACTGCCATGCATTTGGTGAACACTCTTGGAGCAGAGGCTAGACCGAAGGGGAGTACTCTGTACTGGAAATGTTTTCCCTGAAACAGAAATCGAAGGTATTTTCTGTGGGATGGGTGGATGAGTATGTGTGTATACGCATCCTTTAGGTCTAGAGAACAAAGCCAATCCTGACTCTGAAGGTATGGAAGGAGAATGCCCAGAGAAAGCATTTTGAATTTCTCCTTGAAAAGAAATTTGTTCAATTCTCTCAGATCCAGAATTGGTCTGAAGCCCTCTGTCTTCTTTGGTATTAGAAAATAAGGGGAGTAGAATCCCGTCCCCTGTTGAAGAAGAGGGACCTCCTCTATTGCCCCCTGGGCAAGGAGGGAGGAGACTTCCTGACCCAAGAGGGCCAGGAGAGATGGGAGAGAATTGAACTGCCTCACCATAGTATAAGGAGGAAGGTCGGAAAAATGGAGTTTGTAACCCTCTCTGATGATAGAGAGGGTCCATTGCTCTGATGTAATTTGCTCCCATCTGGGAGCAAAGTGAGCTAACCTTCCGGGTATGGTGAGGGGCTCTGGTTGTTCTAGAGCCAGAAAAGTTAAGTTCTCTAGGGGCAAGTCAAAACCCCTGAGGGGGTGGAGCCTGCTGAGGCGTAGCAGACGCCGCAGGCTTTGACCTTGCCTGTTTAGGTTGCTGACGTTTAGCAGCAAAACGAGGCTGAGAGGATTGTTGGCCAGTATTTGTGGAAAATCTGGACTTCTTGTAATAAGGCCTCTTAAAAGACTTCTTCTTGGCAGGAGTGGAGGTAGACTTAGAAAGTCTATCTAAGGTGGCATTTTCTGCGTCCATTTGAGTGGCCTTAATTTGCCACTCCTCACCAAATAAGTTCTCACCTGTACAGGGCAGATTTCGTAAGCCATCTAGGACCCAAGGTTCTAGATCAGAAGCCTGGAGCCAAGCAAGACGTCGGGCTGCTATAGCAATGCCCGAAGCCCTACCAGCACCCTGAAAGGAATCAAAAGCTGCCCTGTTGGAGAACTTTGAAATATCCAAAAGGTGTTTCACTAAGGAAATGAACTGCTCCCTCTTATCCTCAGGGATAAAGGGGGCGAAATGCCGAACTTTTAGAGCGATTTCACTGAGAAACATGCCCATGTAAAGACTATAGGAATTAATCCTGGCTATAAGCATAGTAGCCTGGAAAATTTTCCTGCCAAAAGAGTCTAGAGTCTTACATTCTCGCCCTGGAGGAGTAGAAGAGTGCCTTTTGGTACTCTTTATCTTCTTCATTGCAGACTTCACCACAATAGAATGGTGAGGCAACTGAGTTTTTTGGAAACCAGGAGAAGGGGGGACACGGTACATGGTGTCCAACCTGCGAGAAGAAGGAGACAATGTTAGAGGAGCCTCCCATAAGTCCATCAAGTGTTCTTGAAGGATTTCATGGATAGGCAGGGTAACTGCCTCTTTAGGAGACTTAGAGTATCCTAAAATATCCAGTTTCTTTGATCTGGGTTCCTTTTCAGAGGATGAAGCAATAGAAAGACCTTTAGTCATTTCTATGATGAAGTCCTGAAAGGACAAATCCTCTGGTGGAGACATTCTCCTTTTAGGAGAAGAAGGCTCCTCAGGAAGATCAAGGGAGAACTCATCAGAATCATCAGAGGAGTTAAAATCCTCTGAGGAAGCAGAGTATCCTCTATGTGCTTCCAACGCACGATACGCATACCGTTCGGTATCGACATCGGGCGTACCGGGTATGGGATCGGTACCGGGCAAAAGCCCGGATCCGGCATGCGGAACCGATCTGCGTTTGGAAGACGATGGCCTCGGTTCCGGTATGGAAGCCATTACCGGAACCGGACCCGGTACCGCTGGCTGCGGTACCGAGGGCGTAGCAGCATTAATAAAAGCCAGAATGGCCTGCTGCATGACTTGGACAGTATTGCCCATAGACGCCACTGCTGCCTGGATGTCGGTACCGGTATGGGCCGGTACCCCAGAGCAGTACAACAGGTGATCTGTCGAGGCCGCGCCATCGATGTCAACCTGTGACCCCATGATTTCTTTGGAGGCCGGAGCCTCCCGCCGGGGTTTTTTGGCCTGGGCAGAATCCTCGAACTCAGAATTGAGAGCCTCTCGATCTTTAGAAAGAGATTTGCTTTTAGAGGATTTGCCCACTGGAGTTTTGGTTACCTGAGATCCATCCGGAGAGGAAGACCTGGATGACTGTGATGCTTCTGAAGGAAACAGCACATGGAACTTGTTGGCCCGGTTCTGCAATCCACGTTTCGACATCTGGGAGCAGGATGGGCAGTCCGGTATGGAATGGTCAGGTCCTAAACATTTAAGACACCATTCATGGGTGTCTGTAAGAGGAATGACAGCACTGCACTTGGTACACTTTTTAAAACCAGGAACTGGCTTCTCCATGAGGAGAATTTGTGTAGGCCTGAAGGCCTAACAAAATACCAAGCTGTGCTGAAGAAAAGAAAAATATATATATTTTTTTTTTCAAAGAAAGAAAGAGAGACCGGCAGTACCGGTTTCAGAATGGGGAAGGCAGGTACGCGGTCTAAAGAAAACAATAAAATTAACAATTTCTTCAGCGGTGACAGGAACACGACCTGCTGGCTCCGCGGAAAAAATGAAACTAACGAGAGCTGGTCAGGAAGGCGGGAAGGCAGCGCGCATGTGCAGTGGGAGGCCCCAAAAGCTTTTAATCTGAAAAGCTGGGGAGCTTTCCCGCGCGGGCTCCGTCGGTACCGACGTACCCATATGTGATGACTTATTCCTGCTTGTTCCTGGAGATTTGACTTTACAGCTAGTTTTCCATACCCATCTGACCTTTGTGCCTTTATTCATTTCTGATAGCCACTGAGCACCCATTTTGAGGGGAAAAGGATGTTATTCTTGTCTTATTGTATATATCTCCTTTATTATGCACATCCATAATGTAAGTATTTACAGGAAACAATCTTTAATTTCAGTTTTTGGCATAACCTCAAGCTAGTACTTGTAATGTAGCTTCCATAGCACTGCCTTCATAGGAACATTCCATCTGCACAGACTACGTGGATGACTGCCTACAAAAGGACCATGCACGCGCATAACACAGGAAAACGATGCAACTTAAAATGCAAATTCCTTGCCAGTCAATGGTTTGCTTGTCACCAGAATTATAAACCTTCCAGGTGGTTATACATTTCTTGTGGCATTGAACAAAAAGAGGGAGCCTGTAGCTGCTCCCAAGCTCGCCTGACCTACTGTCTGATTGCATGACACTTCCCTCTCTCTCGTGTGCTGAGTCAGCATCCGATAGGCTAGAGGAATCCATCATGATGGACAATATCTAGAGCTAGTACTGTAGTAAGATCAGTCTATAGAGTAGGATAGCAGAAAGATAGCTAACTGCAATAATACTGAACTCAAAGAAAAATTTTCTGGACAGTTTCACCTGGTCTCTCTCAAACTGGCTGTGCCCTAATCACAAATCAGCAATAGAACATGCAGCAGAATTCATAGAAATCTGACAAGAGGTATGGTGTGAACTCCCTTGACACCGGACTAGGGCCACCATCTCATTTCATATAGGCCACCTGTGCTTGGGTTTTGTTCTAGAAGACTAAGGCTTTGTAAAACTGTGTCCACTCCCCAGAGCCGATAAGCCCCCTTTTCACCTGGTAAAACAAGTGGCAATCCAGAGCTACCAGATATCAGAATGCCACTTATTACATGGGATGCATCTCCTGCCAAAAAACATGTGTGGCAATCTCAAGTATGATCCATTCTTTATATGCAAATAAGTTCTGCAACAAGAACATTCCGGTGCTCTGATGGTTTTAGATACTGTAAGATCTTTTGAAAACAGGCAACCTCTGGATATAAAAATGGCTGTATTTGCTACTAGAAGGATCTTACAAAACCCCATTATACAGTATATGTACTTGGACCAATGATCATAAATTGCCTTTATGCTTTCCATTCATTTGGAATAAGGCTGGGGTCTAGTACCCCGAGTCTTCATTCACAATTACCCTGGTATGTTTCCCTTCATTTATTTCTCTCCCTCCAACAAACTTAGAGCTTAATTACATTAATGTGTGTTACTTTGATTTAACACATCATTAAATAATGCAGGCTTCATTATTGTTTAGTGGGAGCTATTTACTAATTATGCAGTTAGCCTGAGTTAACACATGCTAATGGGTATTACCGAAGAGAGTTTAGGACAACTATCCAGAGGGTCACTATGAGTCAACACCGACTTGATGGCACTTTATAACAATGGGTATTAGAATGTGGAGGAGTAGTCTACTGGTTAGAGCAACAGCCTAGTACCACCCAAGAGATCAGGGTTTGATTCCCACTGGCACTCCTCATGACCTTGGGCAAGTCACTTTACCCTCCACTGCCTTGGAAGAAAAGGCCTGGCAATCTACTCCCGGTCATACCTTGCTAAGAAAACTCAGGGGCCGCCGAGTCGCCAGAAATCAACATTGACTTGACAGCACTTTTAAAAAAAAAGGGTATCAATGCAAGTTAGTAAATGAGGCCCTTAATCTGGTCATAACAATGATAGTATTTGGTTGGGGGTCATGTACCTAGGCTTCTTCTCAAAACACTGCAATCTGACCACTAGGTGTCACCTTTAAGCAATAACCATGACAGCCACCAGAGGGACCGTGAACACTGCCTCTGCAGCACCCCAGCCCCAGCCAACTAGGGGAGTGGAGGGTCCAATGCAGGGATTTTTAGCATGGCAGTGCATAACACTATGGATTGACTGACTGAAGAAACCACCAGTCAAAAAGCAACATTATAGTGATTTACAAATATATCATCTTGAACAGTTAAAATTATTCAAAAATAGAAATTACACTTACCTGGTAATTGTTGTTCCTTGAGTGACGACAGTTTAGTCCTCCACCTCTGGGTTGTGCACCTCCTCCTGCAGCTTGAAGACTGGGCATGTCAAAGTCATGACATCACTGGATATAGCCTGCTGGTATCTCCCATCAGCCCCCAGTGTACTATTAACAAAGCCAGCTCAAAGGAACAACAAATAAGTAGTTATTACATAACTTTAAAACAACGAGCATGCTATCTAGCTAATAGATTATATACTCCATGTAAATAGTTCTCCCATGTTATCCAAGTTGATACTCCTGTTATATGTAATACCAAACAGCCTGTTGTTCTGGTTCCTTTCTGTTATTTGTAAACCGCGCTGATGTCAAAGAGTGCGGTATATAAGAAGTTGAAATAAATAAATAAATAAATAAACCTATCCATCCCTCAATTTGAGGGACCTTTTTAACTTTATTATTTTATTATTTTACGTTCACGTTTCTTTTATGCTATCACTTTTCCTGTGCCATCCCTTCACTTAAATAAGAGAGAAGGAAGAAACAGATCAGAGAGGAATACTCTCTGCGATCCAGAGTCTGAAAGTATCTTTCTACTCCTTGAAATTGATGCACCACTCCGTCTGAAAATAAACTGAATAAATCACCCTTCCGGGCGGGAATGAGGACTAAACTGTCGTCACTCAAGGAACGACAATTACCAGGTAAGTGTAATTTCTATTTCCTTATCGTTCCTCCAGTTTAGTCCTCCACCTCTGGGATGTATCAGAGCAGTAATTATTGGGAGGGGCCTTTCCACCCAGATCGCTACTCCGCGAAGCTGAAACAGCCATCGCTCGCCGCCAGAACCCCCAGGTGGAAAATGTTACTGAAAGTAAGAAAAGAAAGACAACCAGGCGACCGTTCTATAAAATGCTACTAGCATAACTAAACTGTATTCCGCTCAGGATATCTCTTGAACTTCAAAAGAGTGAACCCATAAAACCACTGGCACTGGACCGCCCAGAAACATCTAGGCTCATGCCCTCGCCTCTTCCATTCCTGTGGCGAAGAACGCCTTCAT
This sequence comes from Ichthyophis bannanicus, assembly GCA_033557465.1. NCBI lineage: Eukaryota > Metazoa > Chordata > Amphibia > Gymnophiona > Ichthyophiidae > Ichthyophis > Ichthyophis bannanicus. The sequence continues at coordinate 94,310,584 of CM066046.1, read as the reverse complement.
CGCCGTCTTCCCATTGTGGAGACCCCCGACTAGGACAAATAGACGGTCGTAATTGCGGAGATTCTTAAACTCTTAAATAGTGCCGCAGCACTCTATGTCCAAGAGGCGCAAACTACGGACCACCTGTGGTCAAAAATGAAAGAACTAGTTGCAATGCCACTCCATTCTCCGGACAAAGAGAAAATGTCCTCCACCTGACAGGAACAGCAACTCCGAAATTTCTCTCACCAAGCAAATGTCTTCCAAAAACACTGCCTTTAAAGCTAAAGTCTTAGCAGACGCCTGGTGCAACGGCTCAAAAGGTTTCCTGATCTAATGCCCCTAAAACCACATTGAGATTCCACGGCAGAACCAACAGTCTACGCAACGTCCGCAGCCTGGAAACCGTTTTAAGAAACGCATCTGCGTGAGATCTCAGGGTCACCCCTGAACCTTGCCTCTATAGCCAAACAGAGCTGTTAACTGCACATTTAAAGAACTGGCTGCCAGTCTTTTATGAACTCTATCGTGTAGGAAACTCAACCCTATGGGCCAGGAAACTGCATCCGCGCATTCTTGTCACCTTGGACACAGTCCACAAAATAAAAACACCATACGCACACAAATGCGAAAGCCGTGTACTTATTCCTTGTTTGTCATAAAAATGCAAATGACGTTGCAATAGATCCAGCGAAATCGATAACCTCCAAGGCTCCCTATTGAACCATCAAACTAAATTGGCGCGCTGACCCACGGGGAGAAGGCAACAAAAAACCTATTTATTTTATTTATTTATTTATTTATTTAACAATTCTTATATACCGCACTATTTGTTATCAGTGCGGTTTACATTTAACAAAGAATACTCAGATCAGAGAAGAATGATTGAGTTTATTTACATTATAACAGGGAATAGAACTTGGAGAACATGGGTAACTATTTACATATTGATATATATCAGGATAGATGCGGAGTACATGAAACTATATACATAAAGATATGGCATAATAGATGATACTTGATCTGAAAGTATGTAAGATGCTTCCGGGCTGGCGAGAGTTGTCCAGAGTTGCATCAGGACATCGAACCCCTCCAATCTCTAGTGGAAGGTAGCCCTGAAAGTCCTCACCTGCGGTCCCCACCTGCGGACTATTTTACTCTATTTATTTATTTATTTTTTAAACACGTACGGACGCAGCGTCCATTCCCCGGCATCCACTCAGATCCTGCTGAAGTCCGCCATCACATTGACCTTTCCTTCAATGTGCGCCACCGAGAATGCGTGTAGTGGAGGTTCGAACCAAGGTAACAGTGTGTCTGCTTCCCTGTCTATGACCACGCTGTCCGTTCCGCCTTGTCGATTGCTGTATACCACTGTCGCGGAGTTGTCCGATAGCCCCCCACACTGCTCGGCCTGTCATTGTCGCCCCAGACGACGGCAGCGCAAGAACGCTGCTCGGAGTCCAAACCAGATGAGTGACCATTTGTTCTCACGTCCGGTCCAATTGCGTTGCATGTAGAGGTCTCCACAATGTAGCCCGCAGTCCGCGACTTGTAACTGTAACCAGGTGAATCCACTGTGGGTGTACTTGGGGCATGCCCGCTTTACGAGATTCCTGCTTCAGTTACCACCGAAGCGACTGTCGGAACCCGAAAAGCCCAGAACAACTTCTGTTGAGCGAGTCGGCCAGTGCAAGTAATGGTGAAGCAGTGCTCTTTGAAACGGCCTCGTAAGAAATTCGGTCCATGGCACTACCTCCTCCAGGGTCGCTGCTTCTCCTTCCTTATTCAAAGGAACTCCGTTCGAGGGCACCGTAGCAGACCGGGACCAATGCAGCCGTCGCCGAAAGCCTTGAAGAGGACGGCCCAGTGGACCAGCCCTCCTCTTTGGGTGTCTAAAACCTCTCCCTAGATATTCTAGATCCTGGGACGTCCCCAAACGCCATTTAGCCATATGGACTACCCAACTGAAACCTTGCCAGATGTACACAACTTTGTCTGTACCATACAGACCTTCGGCGTGTGAACTGCATGACTCACCAAACGATAAGATAGGAAACAACTAGAATGCCTCCCCTTTGATACGCTGCCGATATCACCACCATCATCTTGGTAAACAAGCCCAGCAACAACGCCAGAATGAAGGTCAGTGCTTGGAACTGACCTTATCACCAGGAAACGCAAATCCCTGGAACTTTTGATGATCTGGTCGGCTTGGACCATGTAAACACTCTTCCGTGAAAGCGGGGGAAGTCAAGAAACCTTCTGGGCAAACCTCCAGAATGACCGACCGCAAGGTTTCCCACCGGAGCTGTGTAACCGAAAAGCCCGATTCACACCTTTTAGGGCCAAATTTGGACTTAGGGATCCATCCCTCCTTGGTCACCCCCAAACAAACGGCGAATGACCAATGTGTTATCTTGATAGCGGCCCCAGCACCCCCGGAACCAATTGCAATAGGTAATCCAACGACCGCACATGCCAACGTCTTCTGTTGACTGTTGCAACTGCCAGCCCACGAATAGAGTGCTCTGCTGCTGCCTGCTTCAGGGGCCTGCCTCATAGCAGGCAAAACCTGCACTACCTTTTAGATGCGAAATCTACTTATCCAGGTCTGCATAGACTCAACACTAGAGGCCCCAAAGTGCGTCAGCCGACGCACATGCATCTTCGAAGGTTTATACCAACGCCACTGCTAAAACCATGTCAGTTATGTAATGATGTCACATACTGCATACAGTAAACAAATAAGTAATTCAAATTAATTCACATCTGCATTTCATGCTCAACGCAGTTATTGTGATAATGCATCAACTGATGCACTTTGGGATCTCCAGGTAAAATGCCTTTTTGGCGCTTCAAATGTGAACCCCCTTCTGATTTGAGTGCCTAAGGGAGGCAACCACTGGAGAATAAAACATGCTAGAGCCAACATTGTCAATGCCACGCATCCTCCTCTAAGAAGGCTAGATGCAGATTCCTTCTTCCAAGCCAGTCTTTTTTTTTTCAATGTAACAGAGGTACTTACAGAACTGCCAGGCATCTCTGACTAGGAGTAAGACCCCTTATCAGAAAACTCCCTCTACATGTCACCAAAAACTGCTACCTATGATAGACCAGGCATTGGCCTGAAAATGCCTAGTCCATGCAATGAGAGCTAAAAATGACCCTGTACCTGGAAATAAAGGAAATATTTATTTTGTGCAGAACCTGATTGCCCCCCTACACTAGGCTTTTGAAATGACTTGAGCCAAGCAAATTAGCCAATTAGATTGCTAGCACCCCTGGTCTTTTGCTCTTAAAAGAAGCAGAACACAAATCCAGATCCCAGAGCTTAGAACCTGACAGTAAAATGACTTCCGCTCACCCTGAACAGTCGAAGTTAGTTTGCCGGAATGAGCTGAGCTGAGCTAAGCCAAACCGTGTTGTCCCTGTTCTTGCGCCCCTTGCCGCTCCATCAACCTTACACCCACAGCCCAATATTTGGGTGTGAGGGGGGGGGGGAGTACACAGCAATTTAACATCTCACCTGCACTTGAAACACTCTAGTGCTGCACAGCATTCTTGTGGCAACCCATTTAATGCAATCCTAAACAAGGGGTCACACAGAACCATAAGCTATGAAACAAGAGGAGGGAGACCTATTATATATTTAATCAATCACAACATTTCATTGCCTCAGACTTGCATCCCAATGATATGCTGATCGCAACCACAGCTCCCTTCAAAAGAGAAATAAGAAATTGTGCGCTAGCCTTAAAAATGGTATGCTGTCCGTTAATCCTACCTGAGAGCCTGCTACAGACTGCTGCTGCTACTGCTGTCCCTAGCCCGTGGAGTGCGGGAAAGGCTCAGGCCCTGACCAGCTCTATTTGGCGCTCAAATATATTTGCCGTTCAAGTCGCGTTTTCTTTTTAAATTGGCAGTTCCATGCTTTCAGATTGACGCGATCAAAGGAAAACCACATTTTTAAAAACATGCAAAGAGTTGTTCTACTCTGGTTTTTCCCCCTCGTCTGGCTTGCCATCATATCCAAGATATGTAAGAGCTTGCCCTGAACCACCTTGCTTTAAGTACTGTCAGACTGCTCGCCAAGCCATTGAACTCCGAGGAAGAATTAACTTATTTTATCTATTAAAATGAAGTCTTAAATCAAAATACCTAAGCTAGTCCCAGAAACCCCCGAGCAATTGAAGGTAACCGAAAACCAAATAAAAGAAGGGATTAAATTAAAGTAAGTAGTATCTAAATAAGTGAAAACACAAAAGAACGCCTTCTTCCTGTGTTTTCCCCCACGCACGGGCTGCTGCAGCATCTGCCGCTTCTGCCACGCGGCACCAAAGGGAAGCAGAAATGGCACCTAATCTCGTCAGGACGGATTTGGCAGCAAACTGCAAGGCAACCTCTTCGCCCCCAAAAGCCTTACCTGCGGCGCCTCAACTCAGCTAAAAACACTGCTCTCTTTGTGTACAGTGCAGCCCTTGAACTGCGATGTTGCCCGGCACTGCCGGGAGCTGCTGACACGGCACAGGCTGCATCTACAGCTGCCGTAGTCCAAACTGCTGCCGGAAAATACTCTGCTGCCGCTCACACCCCGATAGCAAGGGAGAGTGCCAGGTCGGCCCGCGGAGCTCTCCGCCGTACATTCCAGGGGGAGAGATCCCAATCGGAGCGGTACTGAACGCGAAGCCAGCCAAATGAGAGAAGGCTTGGAGGGAGCTTCTTTTTCTTTCTTCCTTGTTTTTTTTTTGCTTTTTTTTTTTTTAAAGGTACAGGACCTTAAATTCAAGGAATTAAACCAAATTACAATAAAGTAAGGGAAAATCCCTAACGAAAATAAAGAAATGAAAATAAAAATGAACAATCCTTGTCAATTTAAACCAGAAACAGGGTAATTTAAGGAACAGAAGTCTAAACCCTAACTAAAGTACTCCTTATGTGTTCCTCAAGTGAGCCCAGCACCTAAGTTCACTATGTCTTCCTGCTGCATGGAGACTGGACACACTGGGGGCTGATGGGAGATACCAGCAGGCTATATCCAGTGATGTCACGACTTTGACATGCCCAGTCTCCAAGCTGCAGGAGGAGGTGCACAACCCAGAGGTGGAGGACTAAACTGGAGGAACAATAAGGAACAAACTGAGTTCTCAGTTTACACAAAACAAAGGACCAAGACAGGAAGACAACCAGACTTTATAATCCATTGTTAGGTCAGGAGTCACATTTAACATCAATGAAAGACTAACAAACTTGATAATTGAGGTATTAAACAGGTCAATATTTTATTTTTTTAACAGAATAGTAGCAGAACAAGTTTGTGCTCTTTGGTGTAGAGGCAACTAGACAACATTGTGCTAAACACGTTTCAAAACAATTGTTGTTGTTGTTAAGTGCCGTCGAGTCGGAGTCGACTCATGGCGACCCTCTAGATAGCTATCCTAAATTGTGTTCGGTCTTCAGTCAGGCGGCTCATTGTTGACAGACTGGTACCTGTAGCTGCTGTTATTGTATCGATCCATCTCATTGCCGGCCTTCCTCTTTTACGTTGACCTTCTATCTTGCCAAGCATGATGTCTTTCTCTAATGATCTCTCTCTTCGCATGATGTGTCCAAAGTATGAAAGTCGAAGTCTTGTCATCTGAGCTTCTAAAGAAAGCTTAGGTTTGATCTCCTCTAGTACCGACTGGTTTGTTGTTCGGGCAGTCCATGGTATACACAGTATTCGCCGCCAGCACCATAATTCAAAGGCATCAATTTTCTTCCTGTCTGTCTTTTTCACTGTCCAGCTTTCACATCCATATGATGTTATTGAAAATACCATGGCTTGAACAAGTCAAAACAATTAACAATAGGTAAAAAAGAGAAAATCATCAGTTGTACTGCATATATCAATATCTGTTGCTTAAAATTTCAGTCATAGTGAATTATATTTTGAAGGTGGTCGATATGTTCTCAGAATTATAAAGGTTAGGTGAAAAGGCCCCATTATACAAAGAATCCAGGGTGATGAGCTGCCTCTGTCTGGCTGAGCAGAAATGCCCGACATTTCAGGATGAGAGGGCAGCCAGTAAAGCAGGACGTGTTACTGTCAAAATCCAAGCTCTAGCTCTCACATACACCACTGGGGCCTCACTGTCTTTTTTCACCTCAAAGACTAAAAATGTACTTCACTAAGTGCTTAACGCATGAAACATATTGCATAATCACAGATGAGGCAACTGATCTAAGGCTCCAAGAAACCTCAGGAAGCCCATGTGGCCCATAAGACAGAAAAAAAAATAGGTGGGTCTGCTAGTGAAGACAGAAACTCATCAGGGACTAATAAAATAGCAGTATCCTGGAATTCCTGATGTTATTGGGAAAAGTGCAGTGGGTTAGATATCTTTCCAGCACTGGGAAAGCAGTTGTGACCTTTTGGTTTATGCAAGGGTAGGATGACCAGGGATGCCAACTTGACCAAAAAAACAAAACTAACACAAAACTGGCCAATTCCCTTACATATCTCTACTCCAGTCACCTCTCTGCTCCTCCTCTATTCCACACTCTCTACAACTTCCTCTTACACCTCCAATCCAACCCCTTTTCTCTCAAATTTAACTCCCAGCAACACCTCCAATCCAATCTGCTCCCTCTGGTGCCTCCACTTCAAACCCTCTGCCCCTCAACATCAACTTCCCTACATCTCTATAACCCATATTTACCTTTAATCTAACCCCTTTCTCCTTAACTTCAAATACTACCAGTACCCCCCCCCCCCACTCATTTCATCTATGCCTGTAAAGCACTGTGTATACCTGATAGCACAATACAAGTAATAATAAGATTCACAAGAGGAAAAGTGCTAAGTTGACAGCAGAATCAGAGCGAGCCCTAGAAATCCAACTATCCTTTGTCGGCCCTGCATGCAGCCACTGCTGATTTACTGCAATCACCCCCCCCCCCCCCCAATTCACCATAGGCTGAGTGTAATCTGAAGGGTTCCATGGCATTGGTGGGCTCAGGTGGGAAACTGTGGGTAGACGTGCAGAGAATAGAAGCGTTTTCCCTTTGTGAAATGGGGAATACACATGTAGATTGTTGGCCTGCCCAAGCCACCCCTCTTGATGTGGATCTCCAGTGGTAAACAGCAGCTTTCTAAAATTGTTATTTGCACCTGTAGACAATCCTCACATGTAAATACTGCTATTTACACATGGAGATGCTTCTAAAATAAGGGCCGTAGGGCTCTGTCTGTCTTTATAAAATAATCATCTACATGGTCTGCACACTGCACATGAGCGATCTGTTATAAAATTACTTTCTACATGTGCATGCCCTCTTTTCCCTCGCAAACTCTGTGCAATATTGCTGCTGGGAGACTAGTGAACAGTTGGATTTTACTGTCAAGACCATTGACAGTTAAAGGTTCTGCTGATCACAATGTCCCAGTAATAAAAACAGCACAGTTGCTTCCTGTATGGAAGACTGCAGAACTGAAGACAGCAACAGCCATGACCCTGGGAAGAGTAGAGCAGATGTGAGGAGAGAGCTAAAGAAGATGAGAGGGGAAGGCAAACAGGAAGAAAACTGAAAAGAAAGCAGAAAGAAGTGGAGGAAGAGAGAAGGAAAAGGAGGGTAAGTTTAGGTAGAGAAAGGGGGAAGAATAGGGAAAATGTGTTATCAGAAATAGGCAGATGAAATTCATCTAATCTGAGGCTGTAGGTGGCATGTGTTAATGAGTGACGCTCAAATGATATGCAACACACTCTACATTTCAAGACATGAAATCCTAATGCAATTCACATCACTGCCCATTTCTGAACCAAATGCTAATGTGGAAATGTGTTATTGCTTCCCTTTGAAGATGAACATAAGTACAAGGACAAGATTTGCTTTTGATGCTAATCAGAGTACATAGAGATGTTCTTGGTCATGCCCATTTACACTGGCTTCTTGAGCAGCCGGGACTTTTATCATTCATCTCTTTACAGTGCCAAAACAGAAACAACCAAGTTATTTCCACAGCATGGTAATTGAGAAGCAGCAGCCTCTGGAGCCTTGAGCAAATCGCCCCTTTTCAATTCAAGTGCAAAGCTGTTTCAGGCACAACAGTGTTACACTGCTATTTCCAGCTGCATGATCAAAGCTATCCGACATAACTCTGAATTAAAGTATAATTTATACATTAGCGATATTACCATACTGCACATTACTAAAAAAAATTGATGATAGCACATAATATAGGAATATCAAAGCTATCGCAAGATCAGCAAATAGGGATAATTTCTCACAGAGAGTATTAGTAATTTGTTATTGTTAAAGCTCAATGCAAACTGGGCCCCATGAAGCAACTTCAAGAGGAAGCCAACTTGTAGAAAAGCAATTGAGGTGCACAAAAATACTTCAATTCACAGAGATGTGGATTATTTTAGAGCCAGCCTACCCGAAGCCTCCATTTTGTTGAGGAAATTGTAATTTCCACAATAGTTATTTTAATATGTATAATGTTAGTCACATACAGGTCTAGTTGGTTTCCAGACTGATTATTCACACTACCAACTGGATTGTTTTCCTTGTCACTAATTCCCTGATAAAGAGCATTACCTTGGGCCGTGTAAGAAGGCCACAACTCCTAGTATAGCAGTAGTATGACTGGGGCAGTAGGATATTTACAATACAAGCACAATGAACATGGAACATGGTATGGGCAATGTCATACAGAATCAAATGAGATGTTGATCCAAATACTATATGCGAGTGTGGTAGTGGTAGCGGGCAGTGGAGGGAGGGTGGCGCACTAGGGAGGAGAGATACAGGATGGAACAAACAGAATCATGGTTAGAGCTGTGGGCTGGGAACCACAGAAGCCACATTTAAATTCCACTGCTGCTCCTTGCAATATTGGGCAAGTTACTTAATCCTCCATTGCCTCAGATACTAATATAGATTGCAAGCCCTCCAAGGACAGAAGAATATCTGCAGTACCTGACTGTAACTTGCCTGGAGCTGCTACTGAAAAAGGTGTGAGATAAATCCAAAATCCCTTCCCTTCCTTGCAAAGCCTCTTTCCCATCTTCTTCCCAGTTGTTCCTCTTATTTATTGATAACAGATATTTTATTAGTGACAAATAGGACTGGAGCTACAATGGTGGTATATAGCACCTAGTATAGTAGAACTCTTCCTAGAGCTATTTCCTATGCTATTCTTTAACCCACCAATAGATGTCAGCAGAAGAGCAGCACAATGTACAGGATTTCCCTTTCCTCTGTCAACACACACAGCAACATTCACAGCCCGAGAAAGAAATGTCAGACCTTTAATTCGCTTATTCAAAGTATGAATAGCTGTATTTTGTTTACTTTATACAGAGCTGACACTTCAAGCATGTGTTCTTCTGATTTGCTGCCAGAAAACCCATGAGGCTGGACTGACAGCAGCATGATTTCATCAGCTAATTAGTGGAGCTGCAGCGTTGCCTCCTCCTTTAAAAGCTTTCTAGTTTCTTAACTGTGCCAGCGGTACGTTTTACAGTGCTGTTATTCTAATCTGTGCAGTCTGCTCTTCGCCTCTCGCGACTTGTAAAGCTTTCTGCTTGCAGCTAATGAAGGCGAACAGCTTCTGTCAATGTACACTCAATCCCACATCTCACCAGCCTCCTTCCTTTGAAATGTCTCCTCTTAGTGCAGAAGAGCGAAACCTTCAAAGATCAACCCTCTGCATTTAGTGCCCAAGAAATACACATTTCAGATGCCAGCTCAACCAGCAAGGAAATAAATTAACACACAATCCATCTGATGGAGTCCCTCGATTTAAGCACATAACAGATCCACTAGCCACTAATGGTGAAGTGTTTTGTAACCATAGCAGGTGCTGTGGACCAGCTCAGGAAAAGGAAGTTATCCTTAATCATTAAATGTGTGCTTTTGGGGAAAGAATGCAAAAAGTGAGAGGAAAAGACTTAGCTGCAGTTATTTATTTGCAATTGGTTAATCTAATTAAAAAAAAATGGGACCTGGAAATGTGCTGTGTCTATCTAAAATTAAATAATTTACATAAAGGATGCTATCCTACCTTTTAAGCGTGCCGATTAGTTAATGTTTGCGTGTTCCTTTCTAAGAGTTATATATGTAATTATAAATACTCAAAGCATAAGATATGCACCAAATTCAACCTCTGATTATTATTTCAGCCTTAATGCCCTGTGATACAGCATCAATTCATGACCTGTACCGTGCAGGATAGGAGCTAAACAGCCCAAATCATTTTATTGAGTTTATCTTGCATTACTGGGGTCAGCATCCCATTGGCTCTTTTTAAAATCTGTTACTACAATCCTGGATTGGTTTTTTTTTTGCTGTTTTTTTTACAAGTTTGAACATGATAAATGCAAAAGCAGAAGTCTCAAACACCAGTCCTTTAGGGTTTCTGAGACCTCTCTAATGAGTATGCATGAGAGAGAGATCTGGATACAATGGAGACAGTGGGCATGCAAATCTACAGTACCTCATATATACTGTCGTGCACCGCCCTGGTGGCCAGTGGTCATAAGGGTAGGTGGGACACAAAAATTATTTTATTATGAGAGGAGGGTCTTTTAAGAGCCAGGTGTAACCTGGTCTTAGCAGTTCAGCTCCTAACTAAGAAAAATTGTGAATGCAGAGTAGAGGGTTAACAAGGCATTTATTTCCCTTTACACATAAGATTCAGCTGGGTTACAACCTAAAGAAAAAGTCCTTAATTTCAGGAATGAAATCAACTCAGGTTAACGGAAAAACTGTTATGCTTCACAGTTGTAACAATGCTTAGTTAAGCTTTCCAGAGTAAAGCAAATGTTTCAGCACTCTTCTTCCATTTAGCAAATGAATAACATTCTGAAGATAACATATATCACTCACAGGTTTAACAGTGACTCTGCACTGCCTGAAATACACAAAGAACAGTCCATCTCTTCCTGAGATAAAAGGCTTGGCTCTACAAGTTCCACTTGCATCGGCTCAGAATTATCTCTGTCTTTATCAGTGGTTTCACTGGCTATAATTTCTGGCCAGGCCCTAGTCCTGTTCTCTGGATGTTTAAAGAGTTCCTCTAGTGTTTGCCAATGAGTATGGCCTACCCTCGGGCGTTGGCTACTTGGCTTATGAGAGGTAGCTGTGCTTTACTTTTTCACAGGTTTAGCATTACTTTCAACAGGCTTTTTATAAGGTAAGGTTTTCTTCATAGAAACAGAGTCAGCAGACCTTGGCTTCCAGCAGCATATAGAACTGGGATTTCCTCCTTCCCGCAGTTCTTCAGGAACACAATCCCTGTGCCAGTCTCCTCTCTGAAAGCTTCTGTTACCTTTCGGTTTAGCCCCAGGTTCCTCTGGTACAAGCAGGCTTCTTTCTTTCACTCTACTTTGCCTCCAAAGGTGATTGTTCCTTTGCCCAGCACTAGTTTCCCAAGTGCTTCTTTCTGCTTGGTCCTTGCTCGTGGTGCTTCTTTCTCGTAAACCTTCAGCTTTACCTTCAGCTCCACACCTGCAAACACTGCTCTGCTCTCTCCAGTCTCCAGTCTTCCGTTTATAAAGCTCTCCTGTGTTTGAGCTTTCTGGGCTGTCAGGTGCTCTTGATTAGCTAAGTGTGTCCACTCAGGCTCTGTGAGTGCACGCCTGCTCCTTCTAGCTGTTCTGTGCGGATATTGCATCTTGTGCACATCTTTTTCCTCATGAAAAACAGCTTCTTCTCCTGCATTTTTACTTTCATCAGCCCCTGCTGCATGACAATACGCATTAGGGATAAGCTGAAAACCCAACTAGTTTGTGGTCATTAAGGATCACAGCTTGAGCCCCAACGAGTCCAATCCGAATCAATAGTAGTTATGCAGCAACAGGGAATGTTGGACATCCCACCCCACCTCTAAATCACAGTGTCAGCCCTTACATGTAACAGCTGGGTCATTTCACTGTTGGCCCACCAATGGTTTAAATTAAATTTAAAAATTAGAGGTTCTTTGAGCATGCAAGAAATCCATGTTTACTGATGTTTTTGTGGCATAGGATTTATTGTTAGGTACCTCTCCTGTTTAATCAAATACATACTGTTGTGTAGTTAAGGAGTAATCAACTCAGAAAAAAAAAACAAAAAAAGACAAAGCAGAGAATCCAAGGCAGGACAGGGGAAGGGTGAGAGGTAACCATGTTGCTTATTTGTGCTTGTCCAATAATCATAGGCAATAACTTTTAGTCACTGTCAGTTTTTTTTTTTTTTAACACCGTGGACACAGTGATTAAAGAAATGTATATTCAGTAAAGCTACAGGTATAGTTGGTGATACTGGATATACATATATTCACTGCTCACCGCCAGTCAGTATCCATATAGTGACAATATCTGGAAGTTATACAGATAAGCAGCTATCTACTGAAATGGTCCTGTAGCCTTCAAACATGCTGTAGTTACACCTCTCCTCAAAAGCCTTCATTAGATCCTGCCTGCCCTTCCAATTATTGACCCATCTCCCTCCTCCTAGTTGCTCAAATGTGCAGTTCATTACTGCTATCTTGACTTTTTTTCTCAAACCATTCTGGATCCCCCGCAATCTGACTTTTGGCTCTGCATTCTATAAAAATGACCCTTATCAAAGTCTCCAGTGATCTGTTCCTGGCCAAATCCACGGCCTTTACGCAATCCGCATCTTTCTTCATCTATCTCCTGCTTTTGACCACCACCTTCTCCTTGATATTCTGTTCTCGCTTGGATTTAGGGGCTCTGTTCTCTCTTGATTTTCTTCTTATCTCTCCCATTGCACATTTAGAGTATGTTCTGCTGGATCTTCCTCCACTGCAATCACGCTTTCAGTTGGTGTATTTCAGGGCTCTGTCCTTGGGACCTCTTCTTTCCTCTCTCTGATTTTCTCCCATGGGTTTCTGTACCATCTTTATGCTTAATGATTCTCAGATTTACCTCTTTGCACTGAAATCTCTCCAGGAGTCCATGTCGGTATCGCAATCTGTTTGTCTGACTTTGCTGCCTGTATGTCTTCTCTGCCATCTGAAATTGAACATGGTCAAGATGGAACTCCTCATTCCCCCCCCAAACCCACTCCCCCTTTCTCTTCTTTCTACGGATAACACCATCTCCTCCTGGTTTCCTTAGCTTGCAGCCTTTTGATCATCTTTATCACCTTTGACTCTTTTCTCTTTTTCTATACATGCATCTAACAGATAGCTAAAGCCTGACATTTCTTTCTCCATAGCATTAGCAAAACCTGTCCCTTCCTTTCTGAACACACTACCAAGATCCTTATTCACTCTCTGGTCACCTCCCATTTAGACTTTTGCAACCTGACCCTCACTTGTTTCCCCCCAAATTATCTCTCTTCCCTTTAATCCATTCAGAATTCAGCTGCATGGATAATATACTGCCAGCATCACTATGCTCATGTAATCTCTCTTCTAAAGTCACTTCATTGGCTTCTTATCTGCTTCTGCATCCAGTTCAAACTTCTACTGACCCACAAGGGCATTCATCCTGCGGTTCCTCATTCTCTCTCCTCTCTTATCTCTCTCTACACCTCTTCTTGGCAACTCTGCTCATCAGGCAAATCCCTTTTATCTGTGCCCTTCTTCTCCTCTCCAGACTTCATTCGTTTCACCTTGCTGCACCGCATGCCCGGAACACACTACCTAAGTTGGTATGTCAGGCTCCATTCAAATCCAGGCCAAAAACCCACCTTTTCGAAGTTGCATTTGGATCCTGACCCTCTTGTGCTCCTATCAGCCATGTGTGTTATAACCATTTCCCCTTAGTTCTACCTAAGTTCTCTCTTTGTTGTATTTATCTATCTTGCATAAATTGTGAGCTCTATTGAGCAGGGACTGTATCTCATGTGTATATGTACAGCGCTGCGTGTGCCTTATAGAGCTATACAAATGAAATGTAGTAGTAGTAATAGTCTGGATGTTTTACTTTAGGCCATTCCTATAGTGGCTAAATACTATTGCTATATGGATAATATATGATTCTTGCGCTAACTCCACCCCAGCCTGATTCAAATGGGCCAGAGTGATTAGATGAATTTTTGTCCTGGCATCATCTGTTTAGGTGCTGAATAAAGGCAAGGGCCCCCTTACTAAAGCCCCCTAAGTGGTTAACATGCATTTTAGTGTGTGTTTGTGTCCACAGTGACACCTAGCATGAGCATGACAGCAAATGATCGCTAAGACGTACATTAAATCGGCCATCGAATACTAGGGTGGTGAGTGGGCAGGTAAGGAGCAGAGTGTAGGAATAGAGAGCACATTGCTACTAGCACATGGGGCAATTGTCAAGTGCTGAATGGCAATGCAGAAATTAGCATGGATGCACCTAAGAAAACCTCTATGGATATCATTAGGTGCACCTGCATTAATTCTGCCACCTGTTAACTGGTGAGAATATGATGGTCATGCTCCAATAGTTACCAAGAAGACTTTGCACTTAAAATGCTCATTAAGTGCAAAACCTTAATGGGATTTAGTAAAAAGGCTCCTTGGGATATAGCTACTAAGATATGCTAACGCTAATGCGCATTATTAGTAACTAGGTCCAATTGAATAAAATGGGACCTTTGTTAAAATAATGCTTGTTAACAGTATCTATGCATGTTAACATTAGTGCACCTTAGTAACTAGATCCCTTATATGTTTACTGGCAACCAGTAAATGTATAAGTCCTTTTAAAATGTTCCCCAATTATTATCATGTTTTTGCATAGGGATGTTCATCAGCATTTAGTAGATATTTTTATAAGTGCCAACAATATACATTAATGTTGCTAATTTAGTCATGTATGTGCATTGTATGTACATACACTTGAATGTGTAAATGACCTCTTGACAGCATGTCTCATTGCATGACCATCACTCATCACGTTTGACTTGCCAGAAAACTTGTGCGAAGCTACATTGATATAATGCAAAACAGCATGTTTTGTTTTATCTTATAAAAGACACTCAAAGGGGAAAGTTTACTAAAGGTTAACACGCATTAAGTGCTGCCATTGCCCATTCATTTCTATGGGCCACTGCAGCTCTTAATGCGCAATAACCTTTAGTAAACATTTCTTCTGCTGATTTTGTTTAGGTCTATATTATCCCTAGTATTTGAGATTCTGCTCCTGCTCTTTCTGTACAACTGCTTTAGAGGAATGCTGAATTGTTTAAGGGTTCTCATTATTCTGAGCATTATCCAAAAACATGTACATTGTACCTAGGGCGGCTGAAAGGTTTTAGGAACCCCAGTTGAACTTTCAGTCCAGCATTCCCTTCCCTCCCATCAGTAAACATTCAGGTCAAAGCCCACTCCTCCCACGATTTTGATGATGAAACGCAACCATTCTGATAACCCTCCTACCATTCGTCTAGAACAGTCCAGTGAAAAATCGGCCATCTTGCATGAGGGTAACGAGTGCATTGAATAGAATGTGGAGCTTTTATAGACCCCAACCTTGAAGAAAGCGCTATATGTTGAAAGATTAATATCGGGTTAAGGGATAGGTTTTACCGTGCCAGAAGCATTCTATAATTGCCGAAGAAATGTCTTCTTGTTTTTAACTGAAAGAAGAGTTCTGGTGGTAAAAGTTATTCCTGCAAAAAAGGGGTTTTTGTGACAAGTTGCCAAGATAAGTAATGCTGTTAAATTTTAAGTTTTGTGCTTATCAATGTGACTGTGTTATCCTTTATGAACAGACTATAGCATTGCAAAAATTAATTTTTTCAGCTTTAAAATTTAAAATAATTGAATAGTATGAAGACTAATATGAAATTAGAGTTCAATCTTGTGCCCAGTAAGCACATGATGAAACTGAGGACTGTAGAAGGTAAAAACTGGGGGGTAGATATTCAAAGGCATTTATGTGGCTTGCAGACCTGTAAATGCCGCTCTCAGTGATATTCAATTAGAGCTGCTAAACGCCCTGGCGCTAAGCACTTAGCCTCAGGTCATTTTGGGGGCAGTGGTGATATTTAGCTGATGACCGATTAACCCTAACCGGCTAAAGCTAAAACAGACGAATGGCTGTCCTAAGTTCAGCAATCTTGCCAATGGCTGAATGTCACCGCTGACTGGATTACAAAACTGCAAACGGAGCAATCTGGATATTCAATGTGGGACCTAGATATGGCCCTTGCAGTAAATACAACCAATTCAAGGCGTGATAAAATGGAAAGACAGTCTTTATTAATGAGCCTTTGACTGCCCGACACAGGCCGTGTTTCGTTACCCTTTGTCAGGGGCTAGCCAGGCAAAGAAACTCTGTTGAAGGTTATTAAAAAACTCTTACACCATGTAGATATAAAGCTGTCTATGTAAACATGCACACTTATGAAGGCTGCCGTCAACAGAGTTTCTTTGCCTGGCTAGCCCCTGACGAAGGGTAACGAAACACGGCCTGTGTCGGGCAGTCAAAGGCTCATTAATAAAGACTGTCTTTCCATTTTATCACACCTTGGATTGGTTGTCTTTGCTCTGCGTGATTTGTTGCTCCTGTAGTGTTGTTCCCTTGCAGTAAATATCCAGGGAAAATTTATTTAAAAAGGCAAAACTGAAAATCCCCTTTCCCCCACCATGCCATCCATAATTTGATGTCTCCTTGAGGTTTTTTTTTTTTTTTTTTAATATTTTGTATATTTTTTTGCCCTGGTTGGTTTGCTTTTTGGATCATGATTTGTGGGGGTATTTTTAGACACTGTTTTTTTCAAAAATCATACAGTAATTTGGACATACAGAAGGTAAATTTATAACAGGCTGTCTAGGTGCGAAGCCAAAGTAGGCACCTATTTTAAGGCTGTTTTATAAAAACACTCTGGGGCCCTTTTACTAAGAGCACTACAGTTTAGCAACTAATGTGCATTTAGAGCTAAACATAGTGTGTGGTTGTTGCAACCCCTGTGTGCTGCCAAGGGGGTAAGGCCAGCATGTTCCTGGAAGTTACTGCACAGAATGGCACTCTAACACACTACACTCTCCTCAAGGCCTCTGCCTACTCCTTCTCTTTCTGCCCAAACCCTAGGCAACTATTTCCATGACAAAGTCCACAAGATGACACTCCAATTCCCCACAAGATCAGCTTCATCCCCTATTCCCTCTCTTTAGTACCAACTTTTCCCCTCAATCTCTGTTACCCTTTCATCCTTTTCTAAGATCTCTGATCTCTTCTTTCCTCCTCTAAATTTACCTGTTCTTCTGATCCTATCCCCATCTGTCTCAATTCCATCTCCTCCTCTATTATCCCCTCCATCTCATATATTCTCAATCTATCGCTCTCCACTGCAACTGTCCCTGCAGTCTTCAAAGCATGCTATGGTCACACCTCTCCTCAAGAAACCTTCACTTGACCCTACTTGTCCTTCTAATTATTGTCCCATCTCCCTTCTTCCCTTCATTTCCAAATTTCTTGAACATGCAATTCTCCACTGCTGCCTTGAAGTTCTCTTCTCTCAAGCCCTGTTAGATCCATTTCAATCTGGCTTTCATCCCTTACAGAGATAGCTCCTACCAAAGTCTCCAATGACTTGTTCTTGGCTAAATCCAAAAGCCTTTAACTCCGTCCTCATTCTTCTTGACCTTGGCAAAAAGGCTATGAAGGACCTAGATAAAATTCTCAAGATGTCTCTCTCCATACAAAGATTTGACTTGTTCAAGCCATGAGATTTTCAATAAAATCATATGGATATGAAAGTTGGACAGTGAAAAAGATAAATAGGAAGAAAGTTGATGCCTTTGAATTATGGTGCTGGCGACGAATACTATGTATAACATGGACTGCCCGAAGAGCAAACCAGTCAGTACTAGAGGAGATCAAACCTAAGCTTTCTTTAGAAGCTCAGATGACAAGACTTCGACTTTCACACTTTGGACATATCATGCGAAGAGAGATATCATTAGAGAAAGACATCATGCTTGGCAAGGTAGAAGGTCAATGCAAAAGAGGAAGGCCAGCAACGAGATGGATCGATACAATAACATCAGTTATGGGTGACAGTCTGCAACAATAAGCCGCCAGAATGAACAACGAACACAGTTTAGGACAACTATCCAGAGGATTGCCATGAGTCAACACCAATTTGACGGCACTTAACAACAACATCCATTCCCTGTTTGGTTGGGATCTCATTCAATATAAACCAATTCACCCACCCAAGTTGTAATTTTTATTGCATTTTAATTGTTATTGCAAAGAAGCAGCATACAAGGCAAACTTACAATCTAAGTTCTCTGGGGAGAGGAAAATGCTACTTATCTAATTGCAACTTGCCTTGAATAACTACTGGAAAGGCGGAAGTGAAATATTAAATAAATAAGTAAATATGGGAAAATGACTCCTAGAAAGTCACTATTATGAATTTTGGGGCCCGTTTAGTACAGCCCGGTAAAGCTGTGCACTTAATGTGCATTTGTAATACACATTAAGTGTGAAGTCTCCACGTTAGCTGTCGGGAGAATGATCAGCATGTTCCCGGCAGTTAATGAACGACTGAGTACATTAACATTTGGTGTACTTGTGGGTGCACCTAACTATACCCACAGAGGTATTGTTAGGTATACCTATGCTAATTGACACGTTAACTGTGCTCATGCACTATCGTGCTATATACAGTGGTGTGCAAAAGTCTGGAATCACTTATAAATTTGATGTTTTTTCAACTTCGTGACCTTATATTTTAATTTCTTTTTCCTCCCAGTGGCTTTTTCTGTGTATCTCATGATAAATGATAGATTTGGCTATAAGGGCCAACTTTTAGTATTGATTTGGCCCTTATTTTCTGAGTTTGTTCCCCATAGTTGTCCTATTGATAGATTTTCTGTGAAAATCACGTAATGTACATCGTTGGCCAACGATATATTATTGTAAGTATGCTTTAAAGTATTATGGACACAAGCCAGGTTTCCTTCAAATTAATGTATATGGCCTTGAAAAGGGCCATTTTTATGTGTCAGTGATGGCTCAGTATTTGATGGGCCACCCTTTGTTCTTGATCACCTGACTGCACCTTGTCGGCATTGAATGAACCAGTCTGACAAGGTGATCGTTGGTGACAACGCGGTTCCAAGCTGCAATGAGTGACTCAATCAGCTCACGCTTTGATGTTGGATGCCTCCTGGATATTTCCAAGGCCATCTTGTGCCACAGGTTCTCGAATGGATTCAGATCTGGAGACTGAGCAGGCCAGTCCATTGACTTGATGTTGTTCCGCTGCTTCCAGCTGATCACCTGTCTGGAGCGATGGCAGGGTGCATTGTCATCCTGGAACAGGAACTGGCCAGGAAACAGCTGGTGTGCTGATGGCACCATGCACTTTTGCAGTATGGTGATGTACTTGGCCCCATTGACCATTCCATCGATGATGTGAAGATGTCCAATGCCACTGGCAGCCATGCAGCCCCAGACCATGACCTTCAAAGGATGCTTCACAGTGAGGTTGATTCACTCAGGCTTGAATTCCTCTCCAGGAAATCTCCTCATATAGTTGTGGGCCTGGTTACCAAACAGGCAGAAGGTGCTTTCATCGCTGAATAGCACCTTTTCCCACATTTCAGTCGACCAGGTTGAGTGCTTTCTCGCCCACACAATCCGGTTGCGTATTTGTATGTCAGTCATCAGAGGCTTATTCCGTACTTTGCAGCCCCGGAGACCAAACTGCAGGCACCGGCGACGAACTGTTGATGAGCTGACACTGACCTCACTCTTGTCTGACCACTCTCGAAGTAGCTGAGGAGAGGTCAACTTGCGATTAGTCAGTGAAATGCATCGTAGTGCATGGTCCTGGCGTGATATTGATGCACATGGATGACCTGAACAAGGCTTGTCCACCACTGAACTCGTTTCTTTCTTCTGTACAATCTTAACAACAGCGCTCTGATTGCAGCCAATTTTCCTGGCTATCTGACGGCTTGAAAATCCTTCCTCACTCATAAAGGACACACGAACACGCTCCAACGTCAGGGTCCGAGTCATCTTCATGGTCGATCCAGAAAGCGTATGAAATTCAAAAATTCCGCACCTTTATATAGCTACACTGTTGGCTAGATATCTGCATTGTGAATGGTCAGTGAAACCAGCCTCTTGATTGGTCAGAAATAACGTGTGCATATTGGATAATCTCGATCCAGTTTTGACGCAGGATCCACAAAAATCGCAGTAGCTATCTCCCAGTGTCTTTAAAGTATTTAAATTGGAAGCAAGAAATGCAAAAAAGTCAACTCTAATAGCCAAATGTATCCCTTTTAACATGGTAGAAAGATGAATATGCTGGGCTAAGGCAAAATTTAAAAAACTAAAACAAAACATTAGAAAGTATGAAAAACGCAAAACTCACAAGCGATTCCAGACTTTTGCACACCACTGTACTCTCCACGCCAACACACTGTCCCTAACTTGCCCACTCTCCATATTAGCACGAGTGCCAGTTAACATGCATTTTAGCAATTGGTAACGGACATGCCCATGTGTTAGAATTCACCATGGCCAGTTACCACATGCCATAATGCACATTAACTGGCTAGCGGGCTTAGTTAAAGGGCCGCTTTGTTAGGGTGCAGTTATCAGTAGGATTTCAAAAGTGGAGTCTATGATCAATGAAAGTTTTTGGCTTGGTTTAGAGCCTATGTTTTCAATTTACAGAAATGTCAAAGGAATTAGAATGCAGATACTGACCACAACTTGAAACCTGAAGTGAAGGGAAAGGCCAATGTGACTGCAAAGCCAATATTAAAAGCCTTGTAAAATGATTAATAGTTCTTGGTTAACATCAAACTCTCTTCTTCCATTTTGCATCTTTAGGGTTGACATAAAGGGGAAAATCATTATATGGCAGCTAAAATAACTAGCAGAGATTTTCATTCCATTTAGGCACAGAATCGTTTTGCTTATACCATAACAGGTTGTCTTAAACATTCATATCATTTTTAAACATTGTTGTGCATTGCTATAACTGCTTAAATGATAAGCAAAATACTTTTAGGAGTTGATTAACATGGCATATGATTCTTTTAAATGCCTTATCCTTTTTTTCTCAATATTATTATGATTTTTATAATACTGTAAATTAGATCTTGGTATACAGCTATACCAGTCAATCTCTCTCATTATGCAGGAGTGCAATTAATTCAAATCTCTCTAAGCCATAACGTATACACTCTGACTTATTACTATTACTAATTAATACAATCACAAAGCATTTTTGATCAATGTATTATCTCTACAGTGGACCCAAAGTTAGTGGAAATGGAGGGATAGGCAAGGCTAATCTCTTGGTGTTGGTATGCATTATTTTTTCTTGGATCATAGGTCTTAATCAATCAGAGGTTAATGGACTCAGTCTGAATTGTATAGCAGCCAATACGACCTGAGCATTTTTTCTTCTGAACAAAATGTCTACATTACTACACGTGCAGGCAGATTTCAGATAGGACGTGGAGAGTAGAATTCACACATCCAGATCAGGACGTGGCAAATTCCCATAGTATTTTACAAGAAGCCCTGCCAAATGTAGAGTCTTTCATAAAATAGGTGCAGAGCTGCATGGGTATGTCTCTCCATGTCCAACAGGAAGAGCAATTTTAAGCACGGAAGGGGGCGGGGGAATGTAAAAATACACCCCACACATGGCACTGGAACAGTTTCTTAAATTGCTGCTTCTACTGTGCATGTGCACCTGTTTTGGCACCACTGGTTCTCCCTCCTTGATCTCACTCAACCTCCCCAAGTCTCTCCAGACTTCAGTCTCCCACCTGACCTCCCATCATATGCAAACCCCTCTACCCCCCACCCAGGCATCTGATCCCCTCAACAAGCAAATCCCTCCCCTGCAAAAACTCTTACCTACCCTGGCAACAACAATTTCCCCCACAAAGTCCCAACCAGCAGCCCCCTCAACCCCTCCCCAGCCTTACCAAGGGTCCCTGGTGTCTGGTGAGAGCAAGAGTGATGCCCACTTACTCCTGCTCTTACTGCACCAGGTTTAAAAATGGCGCCAATGACACCTAGTAGCAACTATCTTCATAGTGCCCATATAATCTAGGGGGAATATATTCAAAGGGATTGACACAGTTAGCACAAGAACATAAGATATGCCATCCTGGTTCAGACCAAAAGTCCATCAAGTCCAGTATCCTCCAACAGTGGCCAATCCAGGTCTATAGATTCCTGCTGCTTGTCCCATGAGTAAGCAGTGGATTTTCCTGGTCTACTTTAATAATGTTTTATGGGGGTTTTTTCCAGGAACTCAACCAAACCTCTTTTAAACCCAGCTATGCTAAGTTTTTACTACATTCTCTAGTAACAAAGTCAGTGAAAAAATATTTTCTCTGATTTGTCTTAAATGCATTACATAATTACATTATAGCTTCATTGCATGTCCCCTATCTTTCTACATTTTGAAGGAGTGAACAACCGATCTACGTTTTCCTGTTCTGATCCTCTCATTATTTTATAGACCTCAATCATATCTCCCCTTCAGCCATCTCTTTTCCAAGCTGAAGAGCAGTAAGCATTTAAGCCTTTCCTCACAGGAATATACTTCCATCCGCTTGACCATTTTGGTTGCTCTTTTTTGTACCTTTTCCAATTTTGCTATATCCTTTTTAAGATACGGCGACAAGAATTGCACACAATATTCAAGGTACGGTTGCACCATGGAGCAATATAGAAGAGGCATTATATCATCTTTGGTTTTATTCTCCATTCCTTTCCTTATGATTCCTGCTAACCATGTGAATGCCCTTGTCTAGAGATATTCACCAACACTGACACGGTCAGTGCTGCAGAATATCAGTGAGTGTAACTGCTGCACACCCCGATACTAACCAGGGGGTGTTCTGGGGGTGGCACCCATCAATAACTGGGAGGTGGCGATATTGAACAGTTGCCTGGTTAATGACACACGTCGAAAGTCAGGCGCTATAAAAACTGACCTAATGTTCACCGCAGAAGCTAACCGAGCAATGGCTGAATATATCGCTGCTACTCGCTTGGCTTCTTGGCAATCCAGGCAACCCAGATATTCAATGCTAAGGTCTGGATATGGCCCTGGTACTGAATATTTGGATTTAAGGTTCAACGGCAGTGGCTAGCCACCACTACTGAATATCGGACCCCAGATTTTCAGCGACAGCCACTATCCAGATATTGCTGCTGAATATCAAAATTTTTTAAATCATGGCAGCCTGCATTAAAAAAAACAAACTGCTGGCTGCAGTGGGTTGAATATTACTCCCCTAAATTTTAGGTCTCTAAAGTCAAGGAATTTTTCAGCTAAAAACTTAGGATCCTAAATCCAGCTAAAACCTTCTGAAATTTAGGCTGTTCAAATTTAGGTACCTAAATTAAGCCCTGAGGTTATTTTGCAAGTTGTCTCCTAAAGCACTTCACTGAGATGCCTGAGTTTTACGAATCTACATTTAGGGATACTTTCAGCCAAAATGTAGATTCCTAAGTTTTTGACTGAAAATTCATCTAAATTTACATGCTTAAGCCTCTCCACCTCAAAAGAACTAATTAAAATAGGTCAACAAAACAGCTGTTTTAGAAACTAGAAGTGGATGGAAAGATTCTAATTTGGGTTTATTGAACCACAGTTTTAGATGAGGTTAAGATTCTGGTCCCTCTCCTCCTGAGAACTGGGTGGGAATTAAGGTCATAAGCCATAATGTTGTGATCCGTTGATCTATGAATTGTAGCCACTGGTCGTGCAGATCTCATGGAGCAACTGCTTATATATGATTTCTGAATCCTGTCTTCAAAGGATTCAGTAGCATTTTCTAAAATTATTACTTTGCCTTTCCCACAGCTTGACAGCCCTTTCGCAAGAACACCATTTTCAGCAAAACAAGACAGAATGAATAAACACATTAATCACACAGAAGCATGGGGTTTATTTCAACTCACTTGACTAATACAAGAAACATTATTTCCACTTTGCTTCATCATTTTTCTGTTGCACCAGCTGACCCTTTATAGACATTATAGCTGGAAAAAAATCTACAATATTCATTCACATATCTTTGTTCATTTGTCACTACATTAATTGATTATTTTGTTTTCATAACAGACATAATGCGGTTACTTGAAAAGACAGCATTGGAGAGGCTACGGAGGAAGCAGTCACAGTACCTAGTGAAAGGGAGCATAACTGAATGCACACTAAATTTCACCTAGGAAGGAAGGCAAATAGGAGCATATGTTTTGCTTATTATAAAAAGACTAGTAATAAATAATCCAATGAGTCGGTATTCTATGAAAATGCCATCAAAAGAACTGACCCAAAATAACACACCATTTTGGCCAACTGATGCTTTGATCCCACCAATTTTGGTAGAGGAAATCTCAAAAAGCACCATATGCCATACCGCACTATTCAACTCATCGATTCCCCATAATTCATAAGAGTCCTCAAAGTTGACACTACCAATCCTTCAATTTTTTTAAAAAATATTTTCCGAGTTGCACATAAAATTGCAAAACGTCCTCTCCCCTTTGACATCTTCTAATGTCCTGTCACACCCGACAGGGCTCCATAAAGCGTAGTTACTCACCTGTAACAGGTGTTCTCCAGGAGCAGCATGAATCAGTCCTCACATATGGGTGTCATCGGCGCCGATGAAGCCCCAGCGGAGCATTTCCCCAGCTTTCTATGAAAGCCTTTGGGAATGCAGGCACGCATGCGCAGTTCCCTTCCCGCCTAAAGTTGCCATCTTACCTTAGTCAAATGACATAGCTAAGAACAGCACACAAAAATGAAAAATAAACTATGTACAACTGCAACTCCAAGGGGAGGAGGGAGGGTTGTGAGGACTGATTCCTGCTGCTCCTGGAGAACACCTGTTACAGGTGAGTAACTACTCTTTCTCCAGGACCAAGCAGGAAGTCAGTCCTCACATATGGGTGACTCCCAAGCTCTGGGCTACCGAGGAACCCAGGCTGAACAAGAGAACTCCCTCTAGTCCCAGCAGCAAAGAAAGGCTTTTCAAGGACACAACCTCCACCGGTAGCCCAACAGAGGGCAGGAGTTGCCTAAACCTCATAGAGATTCCGGAGTACTGCATGGCCAAAAGCACTGTCCCTACGGGACTCCCTCTCCAGGCAGTAATGGGCCACAAAAGTCTGGCTTGAAGACCAAGTTGCAGCCCTGCAGATGTCTACCAAGGGCTCAGAGCAGAGATGAGCCACTGAGGCAGCCATTGCCCTGACTCGGTGGGCCGTAACCCGACCCTGCAAAGGAAGGTCAGCCGCCTTATAAGCCCAGGTGATACAGTCAGCTACCCAGATGGACAAGGTACGCTTGGACACAGGCAACCCCAACTTATTGGGGTCAAAGGAGACGAAGAGCTGGGTAGCCCTTCTATGCCCCTGCGTACGGTCAAGGTAGAAGGATAAGGCCCTCCTACAGTCCAGGGTATGCAGGACTGCTTCAGCCTGGCTTGCAAGAGGCCTAGGGAAGAATGTTGGAAGAACCACCTCCTGGTTGAGGTGGAAAAAGGAGACAACCTTAGGGAGGAACTTTGGATGAGTCCTAAGGACTACCCTGTTCCTATAAATCCTGGTGTAAGGCCTATCACAGACCAGGGCCTGAAGCTCACTTACTCGCCTAGCCGAGGTAAGGGCTATCAGGAAGAGTGTCTTCCAGGAGAGTGTCTTCCAGGAGAGGAAGCGTAGTGGACAAGTAGCCATCGGCTCAAAAGGTGGGCAAGTCAGTTGCTGCAAGACCACATTCAGCTCCCACTCAGGGGCAGGAGGACGGATGGGAGGCATGAGCAAAAGCAAGCCCCTAAGAAAGCGGGACACCAAGGGGTGACCAGACAGAGAATGTCCCTCCACCAGAGAGTGGTGAGCTGCTAGAGCTGAGAGGTGGACCAGAACAGAATTGGATTTAAGACCTTGATTTGACAAGTGCAGTAATTTATTTTATTATTTATTTAACTGTATTTATATCCCGCTTTTCACCGGGTCAAAGCGGCGTTACATACAAGGGAGGGGAAATTACGTAAAAAGGGTGGGACCATCATCAGGGAGACAACATTGATGATTTTGATATGAGACGGACTTAGGACATGGACAGGTTAGTGCAGTTTTGGATCAGTGGATCACGGTGGGCAGATCAGATGTTGGTGCACTTTTTGGTGGGAGTCGTATTGAAGTATTCATGGAATAAGGTGGTTTTTAGCTGTTTTCTGAAGAAGGATAGTGGATCGGTATTGTTTCTGAGATGGCTCGGTAGAGAGTTCCATAGGGATGGAGCATAGAGTTCGAAGGCTCGATTGCATGTCCGTTGAGAGCATTTAGTTCTTATGTGAGGGACGGCGAGGGAGTTGTTGGAGGCTTGTCTAGTAGTTTTGCCGTGTACTGGACGAGACAGCAGGGTGCGAAGCTGGGTGTTCTGTGTTTGGTGGATGGCTTTGTGGGTGAGTAGGATGGATTTGTATTTAGTCCTTGCTTCGAGTGGAAGTATGTGTAGGTCCTTCAGAATTGGGGTGATGTGGTCGGATTTCTTTGCTTTCTGAATGATTCTTGCCGTGGTGTTCAATGCTGTTCGGAGGGGGTTGGTCTGTGTGGCTGGAAGGCCATGGTAGAGTACGTTGCAGTAGTCCAGATGTGGGAGTGTCATAGCTTGCATTATTGTCCGGAAGTCTTGATGCTCGAGAAGTGGTCTGAGGCGTTGTACTAATTTTGCTTTGTGGAATATTATTCCAGAGGTTTTGGCAATTTGTTGCTTTAAGGTGAGGGCTTGGTCAATGATAATGCCCAGATATCTTATTTGTGGCTGTATTTGAATGCTTGTGTTTCCTATGTTGAGGTGTGTAGGTGGCGTGAAGTCAGGGTCTTTTGTCACTATGAGGGCTTCAGTTTTCTTTATGTTGATGGATAGGTTATTTTCTTGTAACCAATTGGATACCTCAGAGAAGCATGCTGATAGATGTGGGTTCGTTGGGTTTGTGGTTGTAATAGGGGCGTAGAGCATGATATCATCAGCATATATGTGGAAGCTGATGTTGTGAGAGCATATGACTGAGCAGAGTGGCTGGAGGTAAATGTTGAAGAGCATGGCTGACAGAGTTGATCCTTGAGGGACTCCTTGGTATTGCTGGAAGGGGGGCGAGGTCGCGGTGCTGGTACGGATTAGTTGGTGTCTATTTGTTAGATAAGATTGAAACCATTTAAGTACGGTGTCTTTGATCCCAATTGTCTGTAGTCTGCGTATGAGGATGTTGTGGGAGATGGTGTCAAAAGCTGCAGATATATCGAGGAAGATCATGGCATATCCAGAGTGTTTTTCTTGTGTTCCTATGATGAGGGTGTTCATCAGTGTAGTCATGAGGGTCTCCACTCCATGTAGTGGGCGAAAGCCGTGTTGTTGTGGGTTGAGTATGTTGTTGGTGTCCAGGTGTTCTTGAAGTTGCTGCTGGACGATCTTTTCGATTATCTTGGCAGTGAAAGGTAGGCTTGCTATCGGTCTATATGAGGCTGGGTCAAGGGGATCCAGGTTAGGTTTTTTTTAAGGATGGTCGGATGATTGTAGTTTTGAGGGTGTCCGGCATGTGACCTTGGGCAAGGGATTCTTTGACGATATGGGTCAATGGCGTGCTTAGTTCGTCTTTGGAT
Source organism: Ichthyophis bannanicus (assembly GCA_033557465.1). Lineage (NCBI taxonomy): Eukaryota > Metazoa > Chordata > Amphibia > Gymnophiona > Ichthyophiidae > Ichthyophis > Ichthyophis bannanicus. The sequence continues at coordinate 94,283,012 of CM066046.1, read as the reverse complement.
TTCTTTATCCAGTCAGTGGGGCAGGGGTCCAGTGGAGAGGTGGTGGTGTTTAGTTGGGAGATGATGGACGATGTTTCTTCTGTGGTGGTTTCTTTGAAGGTGGTCCAGTCACTGTGTAAGTTGGGGTGGTGGTTTGTTGTGGGTATCTCTGCGTGTGGCTGAGGGTTTTGAGGTCGTTGTAGTTGTTTGTATTGACGGGCCAGTAGCTCAGGTGGGATCTTCGGTAATTGGTCCGAGTTATTGGGTGCCTTTGTCAATTTTTTGACAATCAAGAAGAGTTCACGAGGTCTGTTTATGGAAGAGTTTAAGATTTTCGTGTGGTAGGTTTTTTTTGCTTTGTCGGTCTCGTAGTGGTATGCGTTGAGTTCATATAGGTATTTCGTCTTGTCGCTGTCGTCTTTGGTTTTCCTCCATTTTCTTTCCGTTCTTCTGAGTTTTGTTTTTAGTTTTCGGAGACTAGGAGTAAACCATCTGGCCTTTGTGGGGGGAGGTCTGTTAGTGGTTTTGGCAGTCGGTGCTCTAGATGCTGTGGAGATAGTGGTGTTCCAGTTGTGTATTAGGTCGTCAATGTTGCTGGAGCTTGTTTGTAGTTTCGGTAGAGTTTGTGCTAAGAAGTCTACTTTGTTAAATGTTTTGAATCTTCTTGTGTGGTGTCCTTCATTGTTGGTCAAGTGTTGGTAGGTGTGGGATAAGGTGATGAGGTAGTGGTCTGACCAAGGTACTGGCGAGATCCGCAGGCTCTTACTTGAGGAGGCAGTTGAGGAGTTTAGGAATATGAGGTCTAGTGTGTTGCCTTTTTCATGTGTGGGTTCTTGTATTATCGGTACCAGATTCATTGCAGTCATGGCGGCGTGGAAGGTTGTTGCCTGTTCTTCTTGAAGAGATGGGAGGTTGAAGTCTACTAGGATGATTTGTTCCTTTGCGGAACTGGTGCTCTCCGATATGAATTGTAGTATCCTTGTTAGGTCAGTATTTGAGGAAGGTGCACGGTAGATTAGGCATATTGAGAGGTGCTTGTTGGTGAGGGTGAGGAAGTCTGCTTCGTTGGTGGTTTCTGAAGAAAGGATCCGGAAGTGGAGGTCTGTTTTTGCTATGATAGTGACACCACCTCCTTTGGAGTGTGCGCGGGAGCGGTGGTGGAGGTTGTATCCTTCTGGGGTTAGCTGGTTCATTAGCACTGTGTCGGTGTCTGTTAGCCAGGTTTCCGTTACGCATAGGATGTCTATTTTCTCAGTTGTAATTAGGTCTTGGAGCATGTGATACTTATTTCTAACACAGAGTGCGTTTATTAATGAGATAGTGATATGGTGATAGGTTGTGGGGTCGGGGGTGTGGGCTGGTGAATGCTGTGTGTGGGAGTGGGTTTGTTTCCGGTTGTATGAGTGTGTGGGTTGCGTTGCTGTGAAGTTAGGCAAGGGTAAGTTATTGAGTGCAGTTGGCGGAGAGGGATAGAGGGACAGGAGGGGGGTGAGGAGGTAGACGGGGGTTAAGAAAGGTGGCATGGAGTTTGGGCTGGGTTGCGGTTCAGCGTTGGGTTCTGAGAGCGGTGGGGTCTTTGGTCTCTGTTATGTTTCTGCTGCTGTAGAAGGCTGCGGTGTTTTTCTTGTTGCTGTGGTGTTCCTTTGGCCGTTGTTGTGTCTCGAAGTTCTCGTCAAATAGGATCCGTTTTCTGTTTGCGCCTCTGTGCCACGCCTAAGGGCCATGCCGAAGGGCCCTCTGGCGAGGCCCTCAGGCACGGGCCCGCCAGGCGTGGGCGCGGGCCCGCCAGGCGCGGGCGTGCCCTGCAGGGACGCCGCTTTTATTGTGGCTTTGGGCTGCCGCGGGCTTTCTCCCACTGCCCCGATTGGGACTACTGGCACAGTACAGGAGAAAGGATCTTCTGTACGTAGCTGACACCACACAGAAAACCTTTTCCATTTGAGAGCATAGGTTTTCCTAGTGGACTGTTTCCTAGAGGCTAGGACAACCTCCTCAACATCCTGAGGCAGGCCCCAGGGAGCCAAAATTACCCTTGCAGCCTCCAGGCCATCAAATTGAGAGCTTTGAGATTGGGGTGCAGAAGGGAACCCTGCTCCTGTGAGAGAAGGTCGGGTTGCAACCCCAGAGGTAGTGGAGGATCCATCGCCAGTTGAAGCAGAAGAGGAAACCAAGGCTGTCTCGGCCACCTGGGAGCCAGCAGCAGGACCGAGGCCTTGTCCTGAAGAATCTTGAAGAGAGTTCGGGCCACCAAGGGCGTGGGAGGAAACGCATAGAGGAGGCCCTGAGATCAGGATATCAGAAAAGCATCCGCTGCTATCCGCAGAGGATGCGGTTGCCTGGAGCAGAACTTTGGCAGTTGCTTGTTCATTGGGCTGGCAAAGAGATCTATCAAAGGGAGACCCCATTTCAGGAAGATCTTCTGAACTACTGAGGGATGCAGCTGCCACTCGTGGGGCTGCAGTATTCTGCTTAATCTGTCTGCCAGGTAGTTGTCCTGGCCTGAAAGGTACACAGCCTTGAGGAGCATGTTGTGCTTGAGGCCAAAAGAACAAAGGTCCTGAGCCTCCCGACAAAGGATCCTGGACCCAGTTCCGCCCTGTTTGTTCACATAAAACATGGCAACTTGGTTGTCTGTCTGAATCAGGACAGACTGGTGAGCCAGGGTAGGAGTGAAAGCTTTGAGAGCTAATCGAATAGCTCTGAGTTTGAGGAGATTGATCTGCTGTGCAGCTTCCCAGGGAGACCAGAGGCCCTGGGTGCACTTGCCCAGACAATGAGCTCCCCAGCCCTGCAGGGAGGCATCTGTGGTCATCACTACTGTGTAACCTGGAATCTGAAAAGGCACCCCCTTCAGTAGATTGGGTGAGTGCAGCCACCAGTTGAGGGAGTGCAGAAATGGTCTGGACACCCTTATCCTATCTCAGAGGTTGCCTGTGGCCACTGAGTCCGAAGGCACCACTGTGCAGGCCTCATATGGAGCCTGGCATTGGGGGTCACATGTACTGTCGAAGCCATGTGGCCTAGAAGCCTCAGGCAGAGTCTGGCGGAGACCAGGGACCTTCTGAGAAACTGATTTGCCAAGGCCATCAACCTTTGGGCCCTGTCTGCTGGCAAGAAAGCCTTTGCCAGCAGAGAGTCTAGCCTTGCTCCTATGAACTCCAAGTTCTGGGAGGGGAGCAAAGTGGACTTTGCGAAGTTTATGACAAACCACAGCCTTTGGAGAAGAGCAATAGTGCTGAGGGTGGCTTGTTTGGCCTCCTGGCATGTCTGACCCCTGCTGAGCCAGTTGTCCAGATAGGAGAAGACAAAGATGCCCTGGTTTCTCAGATAGGCCGCCACCACTGCTAGGCACTTTGTGAAGACTCTGGGGCCGGAGGTGAGGCCAAAAGGCAGCACTCTGTACTGATAATGGTTTCCTCCCACAATGAACCTGAGGTACTTTCTGTGGTCTGGATGAATGAGGATGTGAGTGTACGCATTCTTTAGATCTAAAGAGCATAGCCAATCTCCCTGCTGGAGGTAGGGCAGAAGTGTCCCAAGAGTAAGCATCTTGAACTTCTCCTTCACTAGGAACTTGTTGAGGTTCCTGAGGTCCAGAATGGGTCGAAGGCCACCGGTTCTTTTGGGCACCAGGAAATACCTGAAGTAGAAACCGTGACCTTGTAAGTGGGGAGGCACAGGCTCTACCGCCCTGTCCACCAACAGACCATGAAGCTCTTATAGAAGAAGGTCTGTATGCAGGGGAGACCTTGGAGGCTCCCCTGGAAAATATGGTGGAGGCAGTTGGTGAAAATGGAGGGCATAGCCCTTGTGGACTATCTCCAGCACCCAACTGTCCCTGGTGATAAGGGGCCACTGGTGGGCAAAGAGGGCGAGGCGACCTCCTGTGCAGGGTTGGGAGAGCAGTGGAGGAGAGGCTACGCTCAAGGAGTCAAAAGCCCCCACCCTGCTGAGTGGCAGCAGGGGCCTGAGGCTTGGGGGTCCTCTGCCTACGGGGCCCATTACCCTGGCCCTTGGCTTGCTGACCTGGGGGGAAGCTTGGGCAGCCTGATATTGCGGGTACTGTTTGTAGGCCGTGCCCTTCCTCGGGTAAAAGGGCTTTTTACCCGAGCCCTTCTTTTTATGAGAAGGGGCAGAGGTCTTCCTCGACAGCCTTGTCCGTGTGAGGTGCTCAGTTTCGAGCTGAGCGGCCTTCTCGGTCATGGGCTTGCCAAAAAGGTTTTCACCTCGGCAAGGGACAGCGACCAACTTGTCCTGAACCCATGGCTCGAGGTCCGATGACTGCAGCCATGCCTGGCGTCGAGCCGCGATGCCGGCTGCCGCAACTCGGGCCGAAGCCTCGAAGCCATCGTAGGCGGCGCAGGACATGAACTTCGAGCAGTCCCGAATCCCCGAGGACAAGGACTTAAATCTCTGCAAGGGTTCCCCGGAGAGACCAGCAGAGAACCCGGCCAACTCCTTGGCCAGATCCCGCAAGTACATGCCCATGTACAGCTGGTAGGACTGGACACGGCAAGCAAGCATCGAGCCCTGGAAGCACTTTCTACCGACGCCATCGAGGTTCCGGGGCTCCCTGCCAGGGGGCACCGCGGAGTGCATCTTCTGGCTCTTCAGACGATGCATGGCCGATTCCACAACCATAGAATGGTGTGGTAGATGTGCCTTCTGAAAACCAGGGCTCTTTCGGAGTCGATAGATCGAATCGACTCGCTTGCTGAGAACCGGCGCCGAGGCCAGTGCCTCCCACATACGGAAGAGGAGCCGTTCCAGCATCGGAGGAACCGGAACAGTAAAGGCCTCCTTCGGAGGAGAGTCATACTGTAGGGCCTCGAGCTCTTCAGCTCGAGGCTCCTCCTCGGGGTCAGCCGGAATAGCCAAGGCAGCGGCCATATCCCGGATGAACTCCGAGAACCGAGTATCCTCCGGGGGAGGACCTACTCCGGGGCTCAGACTGCGGTGAGTCCGATGGGACGCACCAAGTCTTGAAGGTATCAGGAGACTCCTCGTCCTCCATCTCCCAAGCTGACTCGTCCGAGGAGGAGTCAGGGTCCGACCCCGCGGGGCCCTGGAGCACCCGCTGGGATGCCGGAGGCACCGGCATCGACGCCCTCGGTCCCGAACGGGAGGTCGAGGGAGACCGTGACCGAAGTCGACTCCAAGCTACGATGGACTCGAGTATCAGCTCGGTCTCCGGGATCGACTTCGAAGTCGATGTCCCGGTGGTCGGGGCAGATGCGCCAGACAGGCTGGCCATCAGTGCCCGCTGCTGCTCCATGAAGGCAATCTGCTCTCCAAGGCTGTCATCCTGAGACTCAGCTCGGGAGACGCAGCAGCCGACTTGGGCCCCGGCGGCGCCAGGCCCAATGTCGGCTCCCTTGGAGGAGAGTCCTCGAGGACTACGGGGCTTACGTGTCCAGCAGACTCCGGCGCCACGTGAGGAACTTTTGCAGGCTTCTCGTGTTCCACGGGCCCGGGGCGACGGTCGGGGGTCTTAGACCTGGCCCTCGAAGAGCCAGGTACCTCCTCCGACGACGCCCTCGCGAGCCGCTTCTTCCTTTTGCATTCCCGGTTGGGGGACCCCCTGTCTGAGGAGCTTCGATGGCGCTCAGGATCGGAATCCCGAGATGTCGAGGCCTCAGACGAGGTCCGGGCCCTGCCAGAGGCTGAGTCCGAGAAAAGCCGTTCTTTTTGCTGCTGTCGACTTCTGAGTGCCTTGGAAGACATCTTTCCACATGGCCCGCACGACTTAGGGTCGTGGTCGGGGCCGAGGCACCGAAGGCAGCAGTCGTGTGTGTCAGTGAGAGACATCAATTTCTTACACCGAGCACACTTTTTAAAACCGCTGGAAGCCTTCGGGGAAAAAAGAGTCCCCGCGAGGTCAAAGGACCGGCCTTCCAGGGAAAAATGGAAAAAGGGCGCGAATGCCAGCCACGAAGGGCAAAAACCAAAAAAGAAGAATCGGGCTCGATAACTGGTGTACCGAACCCAGCGGGAGGGGAACCGGCGTCGAACCAGAGAAAAAATAGCGAAAATCGCCGAAAAAATCTAAGTTTAGGCGGGAAGGGAACCGCGCATGCGTGCCTGCATTCCCAAAGGCTTTCATAGAAAGCTGGGGAAATGCTCCGCTGGGGCTTCATCGGCGCCGATGACACCCATATGTGAGGACTGACTTCCTGCTTGGTCCTGGAGAATTTTGTAATTCAGCTGCCTCAGCGGTCGGATAATCATTATGGTTCTCACTTCATTTCTTGGCTATTGCTACACTCCAGCCTAGTCATTACAAAAGCATGAATAAAAGTTGTCATGTCCAAAACCACATATCCATATAGAGATGGCATAGTGAAATTAGACCTTACCTGCTAATTTTCTTTCCTCAAGTCTCTCCAGTCCGGTCAATTGAGCGTTAGGACTTTCCAGAAAACCAAGAACAGCAAATTCAACTTTAGTTAAACTATCAGCTTAACTTGATATTCCCAAAAAGAACAAAGAGAAAGCACCAGACTGATGCAATGGCACCCTTTAATTTCGTCCACATCTGGGCTCACCAAAAAACCAGAATGGGCATTTTTTTTGACTGGACTGGAGAAACTCAAGGGAAGAAAATTAGCAGATAAAGTCTAATTTCACCTTCCTTATTGGCAATCCAGTTCAGCCAAGATGCATGAGATGTACAACAGCAGTACTCAATTTTGGGTGGGACCTGCGAGCCCGGCCTGCATTATTCACACTCCAAACTGCGTATCCGCTCTTGCTTGAACATCTGGGTGTCGCACAAAAGTATGGAGGGCAACCAAGTCGCTGGTTTACAGATATAAATTGGAGGAACGAGGTTGTACTCTGCCCAAAATGCCACCTGAGCCATCAAAGTGCACTCACAACATTTCTGGAAGAAACAGAGAAAAATGATAGCAGAAAAAGACCATATGACCTATCTAATCTGCCCTTCCATATCAACTACTATAGTCCCCTTTTTTCCTTTAGAGATCTTCTGTGCTTATCCCATGCATTCTTGAATTCAGATATTATCCTCATCTCTACTAATTCACTGGAAGACTATTCCACGCATCTACCACTCTTTCCATAAAGAAGTATTTTCGCATATTACTCCTGAGTCTATCCCTCACCTTCTCCCCTTGTTGCAGAGCTTGCTTTCAATCAAAAGAGGCTCTCCTCTTGTGCTTTTTTGTCATGGAGTTATTTAACTGTCTCTATCATATCTCTTCTATCCCACCTGTCCTCTAATGTATATACTTTATAACAAAGACCACTAACCATTTTAGTAGCCACACTCTGCACATCCTGTTTATATCCTTTTGATAGTGTGTTGTCCAGAATTGCACACAATTCTCCAAATGAGGTCGCACCAGATATTTATACAAAGGCACTATTCTCTTCCTTTTTTTCTGCTGGCCATTCCTTTTCCCTATGTACCCGAGCATCCTTCTGGCTTTCGCCATCACCTTTTCTACTGTTTAGCCGCTTTAACATCCATCAGAAACAATCACGTCCAGGTCCCTTTCTTCTTTCATGGACAGAAGTACTTCATCCCCCACACTACCTCTCCCTTGGATTTCTGCAGCCCAAATGCATGACCCTGCATTTTTAGCATTAAATCCAGGCTACCCAATTCTGGATCATTCTTCAAGCTTAGCTAGATCCCTTCTCAGGTTATCTATTCCTTCCTAGGTGTCTAATCTATTACAGATTTTGGTATCATCCGCAAAGAGGCAAACCTTACCTGATAGCCTTTCAGCAATATCACTAACAAAGATGTAAAAAGAATCAGAACAAAGACAGATCCTTATGACACACCACTGGTAACCTCCTTCTCCTCAGAGTGAGCTCCATTTACCTGTTCAATATCTCCTGCAATAGAGTAGACACACAGGAAGGTGTAGATAACATGAGGAGGGGGATCTAGCTAAGCTTGAAGAATGGTCTAGAATTTGGCAGCTGAGATTTAATATTAAAAAATGCAAGGTCATGCATTTGGGCTGCAAAAATCCAAGGGAGCAATATAGTATAGGGGGTGAGGTACTTTTGTCCAATAAGAAGAGCGGGACCCTAGGCATGATTGTATCTGATGATTTTAAAATAGCTAACAGGTAGAAAAGGTGACAGCAAAAGCTAGAAGGATGCTTGGATGCACAGGGAGAGGAATGGCCAGCAGAAGAAAGGTGATAGTGCCTCTGTGTAAGTCTTTGGTGCGACCTCATTTGGAGTATTGTATGCAAGTCTGGAGACCGCACTTCAAAAGGATATAAACAGGCTGGAGTTGGTACAAAGGGTGGCTACTAAAATGGTTAGTGGTCTTCATTATAAAACAAATGAGGACAGACTTAATGATCTTAATATGTACACCTTAGAGGAAAGGCGGGATTGAGATGTTTAAATATCTCCGTGACATACATGCACAGGAGGAGAGCCTCTTTCGATTGAAAGCAAGTTTTGCTATGAGGGAACATAGGATGAGGGTGAAAGTGGATAGATGCAGGAGTGATATGCAGAAATATTTCTTTACGGAAAGAGTGGTGGATCCGTGGAATAGTCACCCAGTGGAGGTGGTAGAGATGAGGACAGTATCTGAATTCAGAGAAGTATGGGACAAATACAGAGGATCTCTAAAAAAAAAGGGGACTGTTGTAGTGGTTGATATGGAAGGACAGACTAGATAGGCCATGTGGTCTTTTTCTATCATCGTGTTTCTATGTTTCTTTTGAGATCATGAGGAAAGGTTCTCTACAAGACAAGGCCTGCAGTTCAGAAGTTCTACATGCCAAGCAAATGGCTATGAGAAAAACCACCATCAAGGTCAGATCCTTCAGGGAAGCTCAACCAATAGTCTCCAAGGGAGGTTCCATAATGGATGACAAAATCAGATTCAAAGTCCTACATTGGCTGAACCTATTTGACTCTTCTGAAAAAATGAACCACATCAGGATGAGAAGCCAGAAAATATCCTAGACTTCACCTTGATAATAGGTTAAGGCTGACACCTGAACCCGTAAAAAAATTCAAAGCAAGACCTTTCTCCAGATCTACCTGAAGAAAATCGAGCATGTGTTGAAGTGAACAAGAGAGGGTGTGGAGACCCCTATCTTCACAGCAGTTCTCAAATACTTGCCAGATTCTCACGTAAGCTAGAGATATTGACCGCTTTGCGCTCAAAGCAAAGTCAAAACGACTTGAGCATGGTAACCTTTTCTCTCAACTTAGCCCTCTCAAGAGCCAAGCCATAAGTGAGAATCAAGATTTGGCCCTGGAATAACAGATTTTTGCACAACTGGAAGGCGCCACAAAAGGCCCACTGTCAGCCATACCAAATCCACAAACCAAGGCCTCTGAGGCCAATCCTGAGCCATTAAAATTATTAGCTCCTGTTGTGCCTCTATTTTCTGAAGAACTCAGCCAATTAGAGGCCAAGGAGGAAACACATACAGGAGGCTGTCACTTGAGCAATGCTAAGCCAGAGTATTTAAACCTTCCGACGTCCTTTCTCGGCTATAGAAATGGGCTGTCTTGGCATTGGAAATTGTTGCAATCAGATCCATGACTGGCTGTCCCCACCGAAGAAAGATGCTTCGGAACACTGAGTTTTCCAAAGACCACTCCACTAGATCCAAACAATGAGAGAGTTGGCTTGTACATTTTCTTTTTCAGCGATGTGAGCTGCTGACAGTGCTAGAAGATGTGTCTCTGCTCATTGAAGCAGATATCTCCTCCACCAGTATTGAATTTCCTGTGCTGCCCTGATGATTGAGGTAAGCCACAGTGGTTGCATTGTCTGAGATGATCCTCATGGCCTTCTTCTGCACCAGAGGATGAAAGGACTGTACAGCTAGAAATACCGCTTGCACCTCCAAGAGGTTTATGGACCAGCTGCTCTTCTCCAGAGCTATTTGAGACTGGCAATGCCCCCCACCCCCATTGAGAAGACTAGCATTGGTAGTCACTACCACCCATTCGGGTGACTCTAGGGTCATATCTGCCATTAGCTTGACTGAGTCCAGGCACCAAGTCAGGTTTATCTTTGCCTCCTGTGGACCTGGCAAACCCCCTCCACAGTTAGGGACTCTGTGGAGACCACCTGGATAACAAGGCCCTCTGCAGAGATCTCATATACAATCTGGCCTTTGGTACCAGATCCAAGATTGCAGCTGTGAACCCTAGAAGCTGTAGGTAATGTCAAGCAGAGAGAGATTGCATCTGACAAAAACTCCAGACCTGGTCTTGTACCTTCTTGGCACGCTCCAGAGGTAGGGATATCAGACCCACCTTGCGCCCCAATATACTTTAGATCTTGAGTAGGGTAGATCTTGGCTCCAAGCTGCTCTTGTTGAAATTGATAACCCATGCCAGACGTTGGAGAAGGGATATCACCTGTCACATAGCTTGTCGACTTTGATTAATCAGTTGTTCAGATATGCATGAACCAATACTCCTGTGTGTCGAAGAGTGGCCGCTGCTGCTGCCACCACCACCACCATCACCTTTGTATAGGTCCAAGGTGCTATGGCTAGACAAAAAAGCAAAGCTCAAAACTGGAAATATCCCATAGGAACCACAAAACAACGTTATTGCTGATTGGATAAATGGGAATGTGCAAGTATGCCTCGGAAAGATCTAGATTAGTCAAAAACTCGTCTTTCTGTACAGTCACTATCACTGACCGCAAGGTCTCCATGCAAAAATAGTGAACCTGCAAGGCTCGATTGAGATCAAAAACTGGGCAAAATGAACCCTCTTTCTTGGGAATCACAAAATAAATGGAGTATCGACCTAGCTTGAGCTGATCTGGGGACCCCTTGACTACTCCTTCTAGCTGAAGCAGCCTTTCAAGTGTTTCTGCTACTGTCTTTGCTTTAGCATGAGCCTTGTAGGACGATAGTATAGAGGTATTGGAGAGAGGCGGAGCCAACTCTAGGGCATAGCCCTCACAAATGACTTTCAGCCCACTGGTCAGAAGTAATCTGAACCCAAGAGGAGTAAAACGTTTGTAGCAGACCTCCTACTAGTATCAACTCTGCCTGGGTCCACTGCTCTTCACTGGGGCCTTTTGGAACCCCCTTGCAGCACTACCAAAATAGTCCTTCCTGCTCTTCTACCCCCCACAAAAGGGTTGACCTCGGAGAGGATAGCAAGAACACTGAAAAGGCATATAGCACGCTGCATAAAATCTCTGAAGCAGCCTCTTGGAGGAGCTATTGAATTCCCGGTCTTAGGCTTGTCCTCTGGTAGTCGAGACCTTGGATTCACGCAAGTCCTTCACCAGTTTTTCTAGCGTCTCCCCAAATAGGAGTTTTCCTTTGAAAGGAAGCTTACTGAGATGAGTCTTGAAGGCTACATCCACAGCCCAATTACAGAGCCATCAGTTGTCGAGCCGATACCACCAAGGCTATGTTTTGGCCAATGCTCTTACCAGATCATATAGCGCATCTGCCAGATACGCTGATCCCAAATCTAGCTTAACTGCCATAGACAAAATTCCTTGAGGACTGGCATCAGACTCAGGGAAACTGAGTCTTTCTTAAACAAGCCCAGGATATTAAGCACCCAGGAAAAAGATTTAGGCGTCATTGTGGGTAACATGTTAAAACCCTCAGCTCAGTGTGCAGCGGTGGCCAAGAGAGCAAATAGAATGCTAGGTATCATAAGGAAAGGAATGGAAAATAAAACAAAGGATATTATAATGCCTCTATATCGTTCCATGGTGAGACCGCACCTTGAATACTGTGTGCAATTCTGGTCGCTGTATCTTAAAAAGGATGCAGCGTTATTAGAAAAGGTTCAGAGAAGAGCCACCAAAATGGTAAAGGGGATGGAAGGATACTCCTATGAAGAAAGGCTAAAAAGGTTAGGGCTCTTTAACCTGGAAAAGAGACGGCTGAGGGGAGATATGATAGAAGTCTATAAATTAATGAACAGAGTGGAATGGGTAAACGTAGATTGATTGTTTACGTTATCAGAATATAGAAAGACTAGGGGACATGCAATGAAGCTACAGGGTAAACTATTTAAGACTAATAAAAGAAAATATTTTTTCACTCAACGTGTAATCAAACTCTGGAATTTGTTACCGGAGGATGTAGTAAAGGCTATTAGTGTAGCTGGGTTTAAAAAAGGTTTGGACAAGTTCCTGGAGGAAAGGTCCATAAACCATTATTAAGAAGGGACCCAAGATATCAATGCTTGACCCAATACAAGCATTGTGGAACCTGTGTCTTTTGGGGAAACTGCTAGGTACGTATGACCTAAATTGGCCATTGTTGGAAACAGGATACTAGGCTTGATGGACCTTGGTCTGACCCAGTATGGCATATCTTATGTTCTTATGAGCTACATAGGTTCCACAAACAGACTCTTGCAACTACAGCACAGTGAGCTCAAAAGACTGCTTTAACACTGTTTCTAGTTTCCAATCTTGTGCATCCTTCAGCACTGCACAACCTTTTACCGGACTTATAGACTTTTTTGGTAACCGCCAATAAAAGAGCATCTGCCTTAGGTAACCTGAGGAGGTCCTTCTGTTCTGGCAGAATTGAGTATTGGCGTGCCATAGACCTGCTGCCCAGCAACCCAATCTTGGGCACTTCTCATTCCGCTTCAATCATCTCCTTAATGGCACTATGAAACAGGATAGATTTCAGAGGCTTCTGAATACTCTGCAACAGGGGATCCTCAAAACTTCCTTCTTTAACCAGAGAACCATTAGGGATATTAAGCACTGCTAATGACTGCACAATTAGGACCGCTAATTCTCAAAAAAAAAACCCCTAATGATGGTAGTGTCTTCATCTGGTGGAATTTTGCATTTCTTGAGTTCTGCCCCTGAAGGTTCTCCCCAACCTGGAGGCATCCTCCAGGGGTTCCCTATAAGGACTGAACTGTGGTCGTCCCACACATCATTCCCCACACTACAGTACTTAGCCGCAGACTCCCTGGGTTCCTTAGAAATAGACGCTGGCTCCAGTACACAGTCTTTAACACCCACTTTGTGAGGAGAAATCTGCACCAGGCCGGTTTTATGCAAAAAGCCGGGTGCATCAACAACACAAACTCTGGAGAAAAAGGTAGACCTGATGCTACAGGCATCTTCCCCAGAGGCATCCAACCTGAAATGCTGCCCTTCTCCCCAAGGGATCTGGAGTTACTGCATATTCCTAGAGAGCTCCCCTATTTCAGTCTCCTCAGCTCCAGTTATGGCTGCATTTCCCACCAAATCGCAGGATCCCACAGCTGAGAGAAACGGCTGACAGTCAAGTCAATATCTGACAAAGAAGATGCCTCTAAATTCACAGCCCTGGTCCCCCATAAGAAATCTTCCATGGTGTGGCCCTCAGAAGTGCTGCTGTGGCAAAAAACAACTGCTGAAAGCTAACTGTGGCAGTTGCTACAGGCCATGCAGGCCACTCTAGCGGAAGACATGCCGACTGCCGCAGCTGTGCATACCGGTGCTGAAATAATTAAAACACCTTACCTCACCTCACAACCTGCAAGGAAAAGTGGGAGACTAACTGGATTGCTTTCAATCCATTGCTCCCTTGTCGCTGCAGCAGCTGAGACTTCCTGCCCTTTGCTTTTTTTTAAAATATTGAAAATTAAAGGGCCAGGTACTGCCACAGACAAGTCAACCAGCTGCCTCCCAAAAGCTCAGAAGCAGCAGATGGCTCCAGGGATCTCAATAGAATATCCTGGCATGTGAGGTGGGGAATTAAGGGGGCGAGGGACCTGGACCACCAGATTATGCACCCCAAAATAACCAAATGTTGAATCAACAGCATTTGGTCTCCTGTGAAGCAGCAACACCAACTCCTTTCTTCAAATAAAAAAAAAACATATTTTTTTAAAAATCCGTCTCAGTGGAATCCAGACTGCACAGAAGCTCACTGCCATCTGCTGAAGACTGAGAAATACTAGAGTGAGCAGCTGTGCACAGATCCCTTATAGTGTGATATTATCAAAACCAAGGTTTTCGGTCTCCATCTGCTGGTGATGTGTCTGGACTGCACTGGACTAGGATGATAAGGGATTTGCCAATGTATAGATAGGCTATCAATATAGGTGGTAATTCTAGAAACATCACGTGGAAAGTTATGTGCTAGAAACATGTGCAAGTCCCTATTCTAAAAGACTTAATGTGTGTGAATGGGCAGGTATCCATACAATCTAGGTGGTCACTCGTCTATCATCTATCAACGCACGCGCAAGTCCCATAGTGGGTAATTTTGGTTAGAGTGTGCATGGGAGGGGAGGGGGGGGGTTCAAGCTTGGGTGGCATAGAATATCCATATTTTTATGAACAGCAGATTCAGCTCTTTCAAAATTTGCTGACTGCTGCTACTCAAAATTGACCTGATTATAAAGTGCATGCGTCAAGACAGGAGGAAAAGAAACATGACGGCAGAAAAAGACCACATGGCCCATCCACCCTGCCCCTCAATATCAACTAGAATAGTCCCCCTTTTTACCTTTAGGGATCCTCTGTGTTTGTTCCATGCTTTTTTGAATTCAGATACTGTCCTCGTGTCCACAACCTCCACTGGGAGACTATTCCATGCACTCTTTCCATAAAGAAATATTTCCGCATAAGACTCCTGAGTCTATCCCCTTTCACACTAATCCTCTGTCCACTCATAGCAGAGCTTGCTTTCAACTGAAAGAGACCCTCCTGTGCATTTATGCTACAGAAGTATTTAAATGTCTCTATCATATCTTTAAATCTGTCCTCATATTCTACATAACGAAGACCACTAACCATTTTAGTAGCCACCCTCTGCACCGACTCCAACCCGTTTATATCTTTTTGAAGGTGGGGTCTCCAGATTTGCACATAATACTCCAAATTATTTATTTTATTTATTTAACAGGCCTTATCATTAATTCAAAGCAGTTTACATAGAATGATTACAGCAACCAGCTTTTACATATTACAGGGTATTCAAACTTGGAGGATTAGGTGGGGTATGTAAACTACATTTAACAATTGTTAACTATATACAGATACATTGATTCGGTGTGATGGGGTACAAATACTACATTTGACAGATGTTCAATATATACAAATACATTGTTGCGGTATGCATGCAACATGGTTATATTTATGTTGAGGGAGAGGTCGGTGAAGTTTAGAGGTCCTTGAGTTTTAATCAGAAAATTAAATCAAGATGGTCATGGGGTGGTACTGATGAATTCAATAGATTGATGGGTTGTTTTGGATTATTTCCTTATGGCTCTTGCTTTTCTAGGGTGGGACCATAGTATTCCAGGAAGAGGTGTCTTTATGGCTTTCCTAAAGTCCAATAGGTTTTTTAGGTCACACCAGAAACTTATACAGAGGCATTTATTTTTATTTATTTAGCAACTCTTTTATACCGCCGTATCTACTAGCCATGGTGGCTTACATAGAACTAATTAGAACGGAGAACTTGAAATTTACATGGAACACTTTAAATTAAACTGTACAACGTGGTAACATTTGAACAATGTAAACTGCACAATGTAAATTATAGGGTACTATGATACAAGGTAACAGTGCAGGCTAAATTATGCAAAGGGAAAGGCTCAGGGGACAGGACTGCAGGTTGTTCTATAATCATATGTTTGTAGAGAGGGTATAGCCATGTCTTGATGGTACAGGTTGGGTTATGATGGTACAGGTTGGGTTATGATGTTTGTAATGGGGGTGGCTAGGTGTCTGAGCCAAAATACTCCATAAAAGCATAGTTACTCACCTGTAACAGGTGATCTCCGGGAACAGCAGGAATTTAGTCTTCACATATGGGGTATCGTCGGTACCGACAGAGCCTGTGCAGGAACGCTCCCCAGCGTCCAATAGGAAAGCTTTTGGGAGCATCCCACAGTGCCTGCGTGCTGCCTTCCCGCCTTTCCCAACTGTCCCTCTCCAGTTGAGTTTTAAGCTGAGATAAAGAGAGAGGGAAAGAGAGAAAGAGAGAGAGAGATACAACTCCTAGGGAAGGTGGGTGGGTTGTGAAGACTAAATTCCTGCTGTTCCGGAAATCACCTGTTACAGGTGAGTAACTATGCTATCTCCAGGAACAAGGAGGAATGTAGTCTTCACATATGGGGACTCCCTAGCTGCAGATGCCAGGGAGAAGGCCCCAGAGGTTGTGTGTCCCTATGAAAGGGCTCCACTTCCCCCCATGGATCTCTAACATCCTACCAGGAATAGTGGGTAGGAGTTGATTAAGTATAGAACAGGTGTTGAAGAACAGCCTGACCAAACAAGGCATCCCGGTTGAAGTCCTTGTCTAAGCAGTAATGGGCTGTGAAGGTATGAATCGAAGCCCAAGTAGCTGCTCGACAGATATCGTTGATAGACACAGAGTGAAGATGAGCCATAGAGGCTGTCATGGCTCTCACATTGTGAGCTGTGACATGGCCTTCAAGAGGAAGGTTCTTACTCTCATAGGCAAACGAAATACACTGTGCAATCCAGCTGGACAGTGTTCTTTTGGAGACTGGAAGTCCCAAATGACTAGGATCAAAAGCAACAAAGAGTTGAGAGGACTTTCTAAGCTGCTGTGTCCTTTGCAAGTAAAAGGCCAAAGCCCTTTTACAGTCCAAAGTATGAAGATAACTTTCTGCGTGAGGCCTTGGGAAAAATACAGGAAGGTCAACCACTTGGTTTAAATGAAAAGGTGACACCACCTTTGGCATAAAGTGTGGATGAGTCCTAAGGACTACCTTATCATGATGGAACCTTGTATAAGAAGGATCAGCCACCAATGCTTGCAATTCACTGATGCGACGTGCTGATGTGATTGCAATAAGAAAGATGACCTTCCAGGAAAGGAATTTCAAAGAGGTAGTAGCTAATGGTTCAAAAGGCGGCTGCATGAGCTGCCCAAGAACCAGATTTAAGTCTCATACCACCGGTGGTGGCTTAATGGGAGGCTTAGTTAAAAGAAGGCCTCTCATAAATCTCGCTATGAGAGGATGAGAGGAAATAGGTTGTCCATTTAGAGCAGTGATGGCTAACCTTTTTGAGCCCGAGTGCCCAAACTGCCGCACAAAACCAAAGAATTTCCTCAAAGTGCCAGCACGTCAATTAAAGCTCCATTTGCATAAGGTGCTTCATTTGCATAAATATTTGCATAATGTTACCATACACTAACTTTTAGTAAACATGCCTCTTAATGAGTATATGGATAAAGAAAGACTAAAAGGTTTCTACATTACTATAATCCAGTACCAACCGCCAGGCACATTAGGAACTACTACAAACGCTGCCCATTTAGAACCCATAGCAAACCCGCCGTATCCTAACAGCACTACCAGGACTCACAAAGCACCATACTCTACCTATCAAAAGGCAACACTGCAAATATTAAACCAATACATCTCAGAGAACAACAATACATGACCTACTGGGGAAAGAACAAGTGGCAATGTCAAATAGGAATTATATAAACAGAATACCTCAGCTCAGTTACACATGCAGAACAGACCATTACCAAACAAGGAATCACAATTTAGAAACAGGAAGACAATAATTAAACTGGGAACCCCAAAAGCCAAACTTGGAATATACAACAACACTGTAGAAATAAAACTATATATTAATTTCCTCTTGTACTAAACAAAGCGCAAAAATTAATGATGCACATTTCCCAGAGCTGACATATTCCAATTAATAAATTCAAAATAAAGAGATATTTTTCTACCTTTTGTGCATTTTTTTTCAGTTGCAATTGTTCCAGCCACTTTCTTCTGGTTTCTTCGTGTCTTCTGCTAACTCTCCATCTGCTGTCCATTTGTCCTTTCTTCTGTCTTCTTGGGTTTTTTTTCCATTCTCTCTCTACATCTGCTTTAACATACTAATCTTTCTCCTTTTGCTCTTTCCTCATTCCTATTTCATCTACTCAAAATTTACCCCTCCATCCTCAATCCCCACTTACTCTCCCAATACCCGGCCAATTGTAGATTTTTTATCCCTCCCACACAAAATATTTTTCCCCTCTCCATTTTACTCTCCCAGCCCCATCCCATTCTAATCCTCCCCCAACACCAGCTCCCTTCTAGTTCCAGCCTCACCCAGCATCCATTCCCTTCTAGTCCCTGCATCAGCCCATTTCCAGTCCTAGCAGCCCCCAACCCATTTCCAGTCCTAGCAACCCCCCAACCCAATACCAGTCCTATCCCCCCCTCATCAACCCACTTCCAGTCCTAACCCCCCATCACCCCATTTTCAGTTTAAGCCCCCCCCTATAACCCATTACCAGTCCTAACCCCCCATCAGCCCACTTCCAGTCCTAACCCCCCATCAGCCCACTTCCAGTCAGCCCCCCATAGCCCATTGCCAGTCCTAACCCCCCCCATCAGCCCACAGTCCATTACCAGTCCTAACCCCATCAGCCCACCTCAAGTCCTAACCCCTCCCCATCAGCCCATTTCTTGTCCCAGCCCCCCATAGCCCATTATCAGTCCTAAACCCCCCCATAGCCCATTACCAGTCCTAACCCCATCAGACCACCTCCAGTGTTAACCCCCCATCAGCCCATTTCCAGTCCTAACCCCACCCAACAGCCCACCTCAAGTCCTAACCCCTCCCCATCAGTAGTCCTAACCCCCCCTAGCCCATTAGCAGTCCTAACCCCCCCCTCTCTAGCCCATTAGCAGTCCTAACCCCCCCCCATAGCCCATTACCAGTCCTAACCCCCCATCACCCCATTTCCAGACAGCCCCCATCAGCCCACAGCCCATTAGCAGTCCTACCCCCCCAGCCCATTAGCAGTCCAAACCCCCCCTAGCCCATTAGCATTCCTAACCCCCCCTAGCCCATTAGCAGTCCTAACCCCCCCCCCATAGCCCATTAGCAGTCCTAACCCACCCCCCATGGCAAATTTAAAAAAAAAAAAAAAGCAGCTGGCTCTGGCTTCTGCCGCGGCAGCGGCAGAATGCAATGTCCCGTGGGGCCCCCTA
Source organism: Ichthyophis bannanicus (assembly GCA_033557465.1). Lineage (NCBI taxonomy): Eukaryota > Metazoa > Chordata > Amphibia > Gymnophiona > Ichthyophiidae > Ichthyophis > Ichthyophis bannanicus. Next base: position 94,264,091 of record CM066046.1, on the reverse strand, counting down.
CGCCCGCTAAGCCCCTCTGCAAGGGCTTTCAGATTCGCGAGGGAGAGCGTCTCCCTCGCGTCTCTGTTAAGCCCGCAGGGGCTAATGGGAAATTTCCCATCAGTCCCTCGCGTCTAAAGGGGCTGATGGGAAATTTCCCATTAGCCCCTGCGGGCTTAACAGAGACGCGAGGGAGACGCTGTCTCCCTCGCGAATCTGAAAGCCCTTGCAGAGGGGCTTAGCGGGCGGAGGGGGCCCCGCGGGACACTGCATGCTGCCGCGTCCGCGTCCGCGGCAGCAGCCAGAGCCCGCTTTTTCTTTTTCTGCGGACCTTCACGCGTGCCAGCTGCAAGGCCTTCGCGTGCCACAGCTGGCACGCGTGCCATAGGTTCGCCATCGCTGATTTAGAGGCTTGAAAGAAGCTGCAATAGCACTCAAATGAACTCTCACTGAATTGGTCTTAAGCCCCGCATTAGATAAATGAAGGAGATACTCCAGTAATGATTCCAGAGGTATCACAAGAGGGTTAAGACCCTTCTGCGAGCACCATATGATAAACCTTTTGCACTTGAATGCATAAGAGCGTCTTGTGGAAGGCTTCCTGGAAGCATAAAGGATATCCTTTACCTGCTGAGAAAGGTTAAGACCGTGAAGTTCTCGGCTTTCAGCAACCAGGCCCTGAGATGCAGAGACTGGGGATTGGGATGCCACAGCATCCCGTCCTCCTGAGAAAGGAGATTTGGAGCAGATCCTAACTCCAGAGGCGGAGTTTGAGAGAGATGTAAGAGCAGAGGGTACCACATTTGCCGTGGCCAGTGTGGAGCTATGAGAAAGCACAGTTACTTACCTGTAACAGGTGATCTCTGGGAACAGAAGGAATAAGTCTTCACATATGGGTATCGTCGGTACCGACGGAGCCTGCGCGGGAACGCTCCCCAGCGTCCAGTAGGAAAGCTTTTGGGAGCATCCCACAGCGCCTGCGTGCTGCCTTCCCACCTTTCCCAACCGCCTCTCTCCAGTTTGAGTTTTAAAGCTGAGACAAAGAGAGAGAGAGAGGAAAGGAAAGATAGATAGAGAGATACAACTCCTAGGGGAGGTGGGTGGGTTGTGAAGACTTATTCCTGCTGTTCCCAGAGATCACCTGTTACAGGTAAGTAACTGTGCTATCTCCAGGAACAAGCAGGAATGAGTCTTCACATATGGGGACTCCCCAGCTAGAGATGCCTGGGAGATCACCCAGATTGTGAGACCCTGGGAAGGGCTCCACCTCCACCCATGAATCTCAGGCATCCAGTCAGGGATGGAGGGTAGGAGTTGATTACGTATGGAACAGGTGTTTGAGAACAGCCTGACCAAACAAGGACCAAACAAGGCATCCCGGCGGGAGTTCTTGTCCAAGCAGTAATGGACTGTGAAGGTATGAACCGATGCCCAGGTGGCCGCTCGACAGATTTGGTCGATGGACACAGAGTTTAGATGAGCCATAGAGGTTGCCATGGCCCTCACATTGTGAGCTGTGACATGGTCCTCCAGAAAAAGGTTCTTACTCTGGTAGGCGAAGGAAATACACTGAGCAATCCAATTGGACAGAGTTCTCTTAGAGACGAAGTCCTAAATGAGAAGAATCAAAAGCAACAAAAAGTTGAGAGGACTTTCTATGTTGCTGTGTCCTTTGTAAGTAGAAAGCAAGTGCTCTTTTACAATCCAGGGTATGAAGATTCCTCTCTGCACTTGATGCATGAGGTCCTGGAAAAAAGATAGGTAAATACACCTCCTGGTTCAGATTAAAAGGTGAGACCACTTTAGGCATAAAGTGTGGATTAGTTCTGAGGAATACCTTGTCATGATGGAACCTTGTATAAGGAGGATTAGCCACTAAAGCTTGCAACTCACTGATACGGTGAGCTGAGGTGACTGCAATGAGAAAAATAACCTTCCAGGAAAGGAATTTCAAGGAGGTAGTGGCTAAGGGTTCAAAGGGTGGCTTCATAAGCTGGCCAAGAACCAGATTCAAGTCTCATGCCACTGGAGGTGGTCTAATGGGAGGTTTAGTCAAAAGAAGGCCTCTCATGAATCTTGCTATAAGAGGATGAGAGGAAATAGGTTGTCCATTGAGAGGCTTAAGGGATGCTGCAATAGCACTCAAATGGACTCTGATTGAATTTGTTTTAAGGCCTGCATGGGATAAATGCAGCAAATAGTCTAGTAAAGAATTCAAAGGTATTGCAAGAGGGTTAAGACCCTTCTCTGCACACCAAATGGAAAACCTTTTACATTTAAAAGCATAGGAACGTCTGGTGGAAGGCTTTCTGGAAGCATGAAGGATATCCTTCACTTGCTGAGAAAGGTGTAAATCTTGAAGGTCTAGGCCTTCAGCAACCAGGCCCTGAGATGAAGAGACTGAGGATTTGGGTGCTACAAGGTTCCCTCCTCCTGGGAGAGGAGATCTGGAGCAGACCCCAGGTCCAGGGAGGGAGCTTGAGAGAGATGCAGAAGTAGAGGGTACCACACTTGGCGTGGCCAATGTGGTGCTATGAGGATCATAGACCCCTTGTCTCTCTGAAGCTTGAACAGAGTCTTGGGGATGAGGGAAATAGGTGGAAAGGCATAGAGGAAGTCTTGCCCCCAATGAAGGAGGAAGGCATCCCTGGCCTGAACTCCCTGACATGGAATCCTGGAACAAAACCGGGGAAGTTTGGCATTCCACGGACTTGCAAACAGGTCTATGTCTGGGGTACCACAAATTCGAAAAATCCTGGCTATCTGGTCCCCATGGAGGGACCATTCGTGTGGAAGCAGAACTCGACTGAGTCTGTCTGCCCAAGAGTTTTGAACCCCTGGAAGATACACTGCCATGAGATGGTTTTGATGCTGTCTGGCGAAGGCCCACAATCTCAGAGCTTCGTTGCAAAGCGACAGAGAGCCAGTCCCCCCCTGCTTGTTCACGTAGAACATGGCTACCTGGTTGTCCGTGTGGATGAGGACTGTCTTGTAGCTGAGCAGGGTGTGGAAGACTCTGAGAGCCAGAAAGATTGCTCTGAGCTCTAAGAGGTTGATATGTAGAGATGTCTCCTGTGGAGACCAGATGCCTTGGGTGGAGAGATCTTGTAGATGAGCTCCCCAACCCTTTGGAGAGGCATCTGTTGTAAGGGTTGCTTGGGGTAACACCTGTTGAAAGGGGGACCCCAGCAACAGATTTTGAGTGGACTTCCACCAGTGGAGGGACCAAAAGAGGCGACCGGAGGTTGCTATTTTGTCTGACAGGCAACCTGATGCCTGGGTCCATTGGGTGGATAGAGTCCACTGAGCTGCCCTCATGTGAAGGCGAGCGTAAGGAACCACATGCACCATGGATGCCATGTGGCCTAAGAGTCGCAACATCTCTCGAGCAGTTAAATGGGATTTTAACTGAATCTGGAAGGCTAACTGCACCAAGCGTAGGCAACGGGCCTGGGGAAGATAGGCCCTTGCAGTTGTGGTATCCAGTAAGGCCCCTATGAACTCTAGAGACTAAGTAGGGGTGAGATGGGATTTTGGAATGTTGATTACCAGTCCCAGATACTGAAGAACATGCTTTGTGCAGGACAGGGAAGTCTGGGCCTCTGACTGGGATGGAGCTCGGATGAGGCAGTCGTCCAGATATGGGAAAGCACAGTTACTTACCTGTAACAGGTGATCTCTGGGAACAGCAGGAATAAGTCTTCACATATGGGTACGTCGGTACCGACGGAGCCTGCGCGGGAACGCTCCCCAGCTTCCCAAAAAGGAAAGCTTTTGGGAGCATCCCACAGCGCCTGCGCGCTGCCTTCCCGCCTTTCCTAACCAACTCTCCTCAGTTCGAGTTTAAAGCTGAGACAATAGAGAGAGAGAAGAAAGGAAAGATAGAAAAGAGATACAACTCCTAGGGGAGGTGGGAGGGTTGTGAAGACTTATTCCTGCTGTTCCCAGAGATCACCTGTTACAGGTAAGTAACTGTGCTATCTCCAGGAACAAGCAGGAATGAGTCTTCACATATGGGGACTCCCTAGCTAAGATGCCTGGGAGATCCCCAAGGATATGAGACCCTGAAAGGGGTCTGCGTCCTCCTATGGATCTCAGGCATCCATCCAGGGAAGGAGGGCAGGAGTTGTTTAAGAATGGAACAGGTGTCTGAGGACAGCCTGACCAAACAAGGCATCCCGGCGGGAGTCCTTGTCCAAGCAGTAATGGGCTGTGAAGGTATGAACCGAGGCCCAGGTGGCTGCTCGACAGATCTGGTCGATGGACACAGAATTTAGATGAGCCATAGATGTGGCCATGGCCCTCACATTATGAGCTGTGACATGGCTCTCCAGAGAAAGGTTCTTACTCTGGTAGGCGAAAGAAATACACTGAGCAATCCAATTGGACAGTGTTCTCTTAGAGACTGGAAGTCCCAAATGAGAAGGATCAAAAGCAACAAAAAGCTGGGAAGACTTTCTATGTTGCTGTGTTCTTTGTAAGTAAAAAGCAAGAGCTCTTTTACAATCTAGAGTATGAAGACTCCTCTCTGCACTGGATGCATGAGGAGCTGGAAAAAAGACAGGTAAATATACCTCTTGATTAAGATGAAAAGGTGAACCACTTTAGGCATAAAGTGTGGATTTGTCCTGAGGACTACCTTATCATGATGGAACCTTGTATAAGGTGGATTAGCCACTAAGGCCTGCAGTTCACTGATGCGGCGAGCAGAAGTGACTGCAATGAGGAATATAACCTTCCAGGAAAGAAATTTCAAGGAGGTAGTGGCTAAGGGTTCAAAAGGTGGCCTCATAAGCTGACCAAGAACCAAATTTAAGTCCCATGCCACCGGAGGAGGCCTAATGGGAGGTTTAGTTAAAGTTAGGCCTCTCATGAATCTTGCAATGAGAGGATGAGAGGAGATAGGTTGTCCATTGATGGGCTTAAGGGACGCTGCAATAGCACTCAAATGGACTCTTACTGAATTTGTCTTAAGTCCTGCATTGGAAAGATGCAGGAGATAATCCAACAGAGAAGTTAAAGGTAGTGCTAGAGGGTCAAGACCATTTTCAGCACACCAAATGGAAAATCTTTTCCATTTAAAAGCATAGGAACGCCTGGTGGAAGGTTTCCTGGAAGCATGGAGGATATCCTTCACTTGCTGAGAAAGATTCAAGCCTTGAAGGTCTAAGCCTTCAGTAACCAAGCTCTGAGGTGAAGGGACTTGGGGTTTGGGTGCCACAAAGTCCCTTCCTCCTGGGATAGAAGGTCTGGAGCAGCTCCCAAGTCCAGGGAGGAGGCTTGGGAGAGATGCAGAAGTAGAGGGTACCACACTTGGCGTGGCCAGCGTGGAGCTATGAGGATCATAGATCCTTGATCCCTCTGGAGTTTGAATAGAGTCTTGGGAATCAAGGGAATGGGTGGAAAGGCATACAGGAAGCCCTGACCCCAATGAAGGAGGAAGGCATCCTTGGCCTGAACTCCCTGACACGGAATTCTGGAACAGAACCGGGGAAGTTTGACATTCCACGGACTTGCAAAGAGGTCTATGTCCGGGGTTCCCCATTCTTGGAAGATTCTGAGTACCTGATCCATGTGCAGGGACCATTCGTGTGGAAGCAGAACTCGACTGAGTCTGTCTGCCCAAGAGTTTTGGATTCCTGGGAGGTATACTGCCAGGAGATGGATTTGATGCTCTCTGGCGAAGGCCCATAATCTTAGAGCTTCGTTGCAAAGCGACAGAGAGCCAGTTCCTCCTTGCTTGTTTATGTAAAACATGGCTACTTGATTGTCCGTATGAATGAGGACTGTCTTGTAGCTGAGCAGGGTATGAAAGACCTTGAGAGCTAGAAAGACTGCTCGAAGTTCCAAGTGGTTGATGTGAAGAGAGGTCACCTGTGGGGACCAAGAGCCTTGTGTGGAGAGGTCTTGTAGATGAGCTCCCCAACCTGTTTGGGAGGCATCTGTTGTGAGGGTTGCTTGGGGCAACAACTGTTGGAAGGGGGACCCCAGCAACAGATTTTGAGTGGACATCCACCATTGGGGAGACCAAAAGAGACGTTTGGAGGTTGCTATTTGGCCTGAGAGAGCTCCTGAAGCTTGAGTCCACTGGGTGGACAAAGTCCATTGAGCTGCTCTCATGTGTAGGCGAGCATAGGGTACCACATGTACTGTGGAAGCCATGTGGCCTAGCAGTTGTAGCATCTCCCGGGCAGTTAAATGGCTCTTTGACTGAATCTGGGAGGCTAGCTGCACTAGACGTTCGCAACAGGCCTGAGGAAGGTAGGCCCTTGCAGTGGTGGTATCTAACCAGGCCCCTATGAATTCCAGGGACTGAGTAGGGGTGAGCTGGAACTTTGGGAGGTTTACCACAAGTCCCAGATACTGCAGAATGCGCCTTGTGCGATCCAGGGAAATCTGGGCCTCTGACTGAGATGGAGCTCGGATGAGCCAGTCGTCCAGGTATGGGAAGACAAATATTCCCAGAGTGCGTAGAAATGCAGCAACTATTGCCATGCATTTGGTGAACACTCTCGGAGCAGAGGCCAGACCAAAAGGAAGCACTCTGTATTGGTAATGTTTTTTCCTGGAAAAGAAAACGTAGGAATCTTCTGTGAGATGGATGGATGAGGACATGTGTGTACGCATCCTTGAGATCTAGAGAACAAAGCCAATCCTGACTTTGAAGGTATGGAAGGAGAGTACCTACAGAAAGCATCTTGAACTTCTCCTTGCATAGGAATTTGTTAAATTCTCTGAGATCTAAGATGGGTCTGTATCCCCCTGTCTTCTTTGGAATGAGAAAATAGGGGGAGTAGAACCCTGACCCCTGTTGAAGAAGAGGAACTTCTTCTATTGCCCCTTGGGCAAGAAGGGTAGTCACTTCCTGACCCAGAAGGTAGAGAAGACATGTGGGAGAATTGAAGTGTCTCACCATGGTGTGGGGAGGAAGGTCTGAAAAATGAAGCTTGTAGCCCTCTCTTATGATGGAGAGGGTCCACTGCTCTGATGTTATTTGCTCCCATCTGGGAGCAAAATGAGCTAACCTTCCTGGAATGGTGAGAGGTTCTGGCTGTTGTAGAGCCAGAAAGGCTAAGTTCTCTAGCATCAAGTCAAAAAACCCTGAGGGGGTTGGGACTGCTGAGTTGCAGCAGCCCCTGTAGACTTAGGCCTGGCCTGCTTAGGTTGCTGACGCTTAGTGGCAAAGCGACCTGTGGAAGATTGTTGGCCAGAAGTAGAAGGAAATCTGCCCTTTTTGTAAAAAGACTTCTTAAAAATCTTTTTCTTGGCAGGAATGGAGGTTGACTTTGAAAGTCTATCAAGGGCAGAGTTCTCTGCATCCATTTGAGTGGCTTTTATTTGCCACTCTTTGCCAAATAGATTTTCACCTGTACAGGGCATATTTCCTAAGCCATCTTGAACCCAGGGTTCTAGATCAGAAGCCTGGAGCCAAGCAATTCTGCGAGCAGCTATGGCAATGCCTGATGCTCTGCTGGCACCATCAAAGGAGTCAAAAGCTGCCCTGTTGGAAAACTTTGAAATATCTTGAGTATGCTGAAGGCAAAGGAGGAATTCGTCCCTTTTATCCTCTGGAAGAAAAGGGAGGAAATTGTGCAGTTTTTGTGCAACCTCTTTTAGAAACATACCCATGTAAAGGCTATATGAGTTGATTCTGGCAATAAGCATACTGGCTTGGAAGATTTTCCTACCAAAAGCATCCAAGGTCCTGCATTCTCTTCCTGGAGGAGCAGAAGAGTGTCTCTTTGTACTCTTTATTCTCTTCATAGCTGACTGCACCAGGACAAGGAGGGACACGATACATAGTGTCCAATCTGCGAGAATGAGGAGAGAGAGTGAGAGGAGTCTCCCATAAATCAATCATGTATTCATGAAGAATCTCATGAATTGGTAAGGTGACAGCCTCTCTAGGAGCCTTAGAGTACCCTAAAATATCTAATTTTTTTGCTCTAGGCTCTGATTCAGAGGTTACTGAAATAGAAAGTCCTTTAGCTACTTCTCTTATGAAGTCTTGAAAGGACAAGTCCTCTGGAGGAGACATTCTTCTTTTTGGAGAAGAAGGCTCTTCAGGAAGGGCTATGGATACTTCAGGAGACTCATCTGATGAATCAGAAGTATCGCCTATCAGGGTGCTCTTCCAATCCTTGATACGCGTATCGAGCGGTATCGACTCGGTACCGAGAAATAGCCCTGGACAAGGAACCGCCGCAGTCGGTATCCTGGTCGATATCGATGCAGTCGGTACCGGCATCGGCGCTGGTGCCGGTACCGGAGCCGATACCAACAACGGAGCTCGTTGCGGTATCATCGGCGTCGCAGCTTGAATAAAGGACTTGATAGCCTGCTGCATGGACAGAACATTCTGATCCATCGACGCCATGAAAGCCTGGATGTCGATACCGGGAGAAAGTGCCGGTACCCCAGAGCAATCTAACAGGTGATCGGTCGAGGCCGTGCCATCGATGTCAACCTGTAACCCCATAGGAGGAGCTTTGGAAGCCGGAGCTTCCCGCCGGGGTTGTTTGGCTGGTGCAGGATCCTCGAGGGCAAGCCCGGAGGCATCTCGATGCTTAGAGGGAGATCTACCCTTCGAGGACCTGCTAGGTTTATGTTTGGTTACCTGAGATCCATCAGGAGAAGAAGACCTGGAAGATGTCGATGCTACCGCCGGTGCATCAGCGGGAAACAGCACATGGAGCTTAGCTGCTCGGTTCTGTAACCCCCGTTTAGACAGAGAGCAGGACGGACAATCCGGAATGGAGTGTTCAGGACCCAAACATTTAAGACACCATTCATGGGTATCTGTAACAGAAATAGTACCGCTACACTTAGTGCATTTTTTGAAGCCGGAGGCTGGTTTTTCCATGAGGGAAATTTTCTTGTGGGCCCTGAGGCCTAAGAAGAAAAATACACCAAGTGAGAAAAAATATCGATACTTTTTTTTTTTTTAAAGAAAGAAAGAAAAGACCGGCGGTACAGGTCCGGAGTCAGGGAAGGCAGACACGCGACCAAAGAAATAAAATAAAATAAAGAACTTCTTCAGCGGTGACAGGGCTCGACCTGCTGGCTCCGCGGAAAAGAAGAACTGAGGAGAGTTGGTTAGGGAAGGCAGCACGCAGGCGCTGTGGGATGCTCCCAAAAGCTTTCCTTTTTGGGAAGCTGGGGAGCGTTCCCGCGCAGGCTCTGTTGGTACCGACGTACCCATATGTGAAGACTCATTCCTGCTTGTTCCTGGAGATTACGAATATCCCTAGAGTGTGTAAAAATGCAGCTACTACTGCCATGCATTTTGTGAACACTCCTGGTGCAGAGGCCAGACCAAAAGGAAGCACTTTGTATTGGTAGTGCTTTCCTTGGTAAAGGAACTGAAGGAACCTTCTGTGTGTTGGATGGATGAGGACATGGGTGTACGCATCCTTGAGATCTAGAGAACAAAGCCAGTCCTGACTCTGGAGGTATGGAAGGAGAGTTCCGAGAGAAGTAATCTTGAATTTCTCCTTGCACAGAAACTTGTTCAATTCTCTGAGATCTAATATGGGTCTGTAGCCCCCCGTTTTCTTTGGAATGAGAAAATAGGGGGAGTAGAACCCTGAGCCCTGTTGAAGAAGGGGTACTTCTTCTATTGCCCCTTGGGCAAGAAGGGTAGCAATCTCTTGACCTAGAAGGTTGAGGAGAGATGTTGGAGAATTGAACTGTTTCACCATGGTGTGAGGAGGAAGGTTTAAGAAATGAAGCTTGTACCCATCCCGTATGATGGAGAGGGTCCATTGCTCTGCTGTGATTTGTTCCCATCTGGGAGCAAAATGGGCTAATCTTCCTGGGATGGTGAGAGGCTCTGGATGTTCTAGAGCCAGAAAGGCTAAGTTCTCTAGTGGAAAGTCAAAGGCCCTGAGGAGGCTGAGGCTGTTTGGCCGTAGCAGTGCTCGCAGCCTGAGGCTTGGCCTGTTTTGGTTGTTGCTGTCTCTTTGTAGCAAAACGACCTTGGGAAGAGACCTGACCATAAGTAGAAGAAAATTTCCCCTTTTTTGGGAAAAATCCTTTTTTGAACAACCTCTTTTTAAAAGGAGCAGCAGTAGACTTTGAAAGTCTATCTAAAGCAGAATTTTCAGCATCCATCTGGTTGGCCTTTGCTTGCCAATCTTTGCCAAACAGGTTTTCACCTGTACAGGGAAGGTTGCCTAGACCATCCTGCACCCAGGATTCCAAATCAGAGGCTTGTAACCAAGCAACTCTGCGTGCACATATGGCAATAGCCGAGGCTCTACTGGCACCCTCAAAAGAGTCAAAGGCTGCACGGTTGGAAAACTTGGATACATCCTGTGCATGTTTAAGCCAGGTGAGAAACTCTTCTCTCTTATCTTCTGACATAAAAGGAGATAAGGTTTGCAGATGATCTGTAACTTCCTTTAGAAACATCCCCATATAGAGACTATAGGAGTTGATTCTGGCTACAAGCATACTGGCCTGGAAAATTTTCCTGCCAAAGGCATCTAAGGTTCTGCATTCTCTTCCTGGAGGAGCAGAGGAGTGTCTTTTTGTACTCTTGATCTTTTTCATAGCAGACTCTACCACAATGGAGTGGTGAGGAAGCTGAGTCTTATGAAAACCAGGACAAGGAGGAACACGATACATTGTGTCCAACCTACGAGAATGAGGGGAGGTGGAAAGGGGAGTCTCCCATATGCCCAACATGTGATCATAAAGAATCTCATGTATTGGTAAGGTGGCTGCCTCTTAAGGAGCCTTAGGATATTGTAAAATATCTAATTTTTTGGCTCTAGGTTCTGTTTCAGAGGCCACTGGGATGGAGAGGCCTCTGGCCACCTCCCTGATGAAGTCCTGAAAAGACAAGTCTTCAGGAGGAGACGAGGGTTCCTGAGGAAGGATCCCTGATGCTTCAATAGAGGCCTCTGATGCATCAGAGGCTTCAGAGGAATCAAAGTATCGACTGTCTGGATACTTTCGCAGAGGCCGATGCGCGTACCGGGGGGTATCGAGATCGGGAGTAATCGGTACCGAGTCGTTACCAATGGGCATCACAGGATAGTGTACCGCTGCCATCGACGTTGATGTCGATGCAAGCGGTACCGGCAGCGGAACCGATATCGGATCCGGTACCGGAATCGGTACCGACAACGGAGTCTGTTGCGGTACCGTAGGCGTCGCAGCTTGTATGAATGCCGTGATGGCACGCTGCATGGTCAGAATATTCTGATCCATCGACGCCACCAATGTCTGGATGTCAGTACCGGTGGAAACCGCCGGTACCCCAGAACATTGTAACAGGTGAGCGGTCGAGGCCGAGCCATCGATGTCAACCTGTGATCCCATAGATACAGCTTTGGAAGCCGGAGCCTCCCGCTGGGGTAATTTTGCTGGTGTGGATTCCTCAGGAGTAAGCCCGGGGGCATCTCGATACTTGGAGGGAGATGTACTCTTTGAGGACCGGCCGGATTTAAGTTTGGTTACCTGAGATCCATGGGATGAAGAAGCAGCCCTGGAAGACGTCGATGCCACAGAAGCTGCATCAGAGGGAAACAGGGTACTAAGCTTGGCTGCTCGATTTTGTAACCCTCTTTTAGACATCATGGAACAGGACTCACAATCCGCAATGGAGTGGTCAGGACCTAAACATTTTAGACACCAGTCATGGGTGTCAGTGACAGAAATAGTGCCACTGCACTTCATGCACTTTTTGAACCCGGAGGCGGGTTTTTCCATGAGGAAAAATATTTCTGCAGGCCTAAGGCCACAGAAGAAAAAATGCACTGAAGAAAGAAAATAGTAGTTTTTTTTAAGAAAGAAAGAAAAAAGACTGGTGGTACCGGTCCGGAGTCGAGAAGGCAGACACGCGACTAAAGAAATAAAAGAAAATAAGAAATTCTTCAGCGGTGACAGGAAACACAACCTGCTGGCTCCGCGGAAATTAAGAACTGGAGAGAGGCGGTTGGGAAAGGCGGGAAGGCAACGCGCAGGCGCTGTGGGATGCTCCCAAAAGCTTTCCTACTGGACGCTGGGGAGTGTTTCCGCGCAGGCTCCGTCGGTACCGACAATACCCATATGTGAAGACTCATTCCTGCTTGTTCCTGGAGATTCATATGACCTCTGTCTCTCTGCAGCTTGAACAGGGTTTTGGGAATTAGGGGAATGGGTGGAAAGGCATACAGGAAGTCCTGGCCCCAATGGAGGAGGAAACCATCCCTGGCCTGACAACCCTGAGCTGGAATTCTGGAACAGAACCGGGTAAGTTTGGCATTCAACGGACTTGCAAAGAGGTCTATGTCCGGGGTTCCCCAAATTTGAAAATTTTGAAAACTTTTGGCCACCTGGTCTGCATGGAGAGACCATTTGTGTAGAAGCAGAACTCGACTGAGTCTGTCTGCCCAAGAGTTTTGAATGCCTGGAAGATACACCGCAAGGAGATGAATCTGATGCTCTCTGGCAAGGGCCCGTAGTTGCAAAGCTTTGTTGCATAGCGACAGAGAGCCTGTTCCACCCTGCTTGTTCACATAGAACTTGGCTACTTGATTGTCCATTTGAACTAGGACTGTCTTGTAGCTGAGCTGGGTGTGGAATACTCAAAGAGCAAGGAAGATTGCTCTGAGTTCCAGGAGATTGATGTGTAGATAGGCCTCCTGTGGAGTCCAGGTACCCTGGGTAGAGAGGCCTTGCAGGTGGGCTCCGCAACCCACCTGTGAGGCATCTGTTGTTAAGAGTGGCTTGGGGTGGGGGTTGCTGAAAAGGAGACCAAAGGCGTCAAGAATCCTATACTCACGTCCTGGAGGATTAGATGCATGCCTTTTAGCACTCTTTATCCTTCTCATTGCTGACTCCACCACCATGGAATGGTGTGGTAATTGAGCCTTCTGAAACCCAGGACAAGGAGGAACTCGATACATGGTGTCGAGTCTTCGAGAGTGAGGAGATGTGGTTAGAGGTGTTTCCCACATCCTTAACATGAGATCATGCAAGATCTCATGAATAGGTAAGGTAGCTGCCTCCTTGGGAGCTTTAGGGTATTGCAGGATTTCTAATTCCTATGCCCTAGGCCAGTGATGGCGAACCTATGGCACGCGTGCCAGCTGTGGCACGCGAAGGCCTTGCAGCTGGCACGCGGGAAGGTCCGCAATTAGGTTTTTTTTTTTTTTTTTCAATTTTACTTGTCTGCTGCCGCTGTCGGGGCCGCCGCGGCAAAATCGAGCGTGCCGCGGGGCCCCCCTGTACCCGGCAGAGCCTGCCCTCCCCGTAGCAGCTCTCTCTTTGGCAGCTCTCTCTTTGGAGCTGCAGTCAGACGCACCGGCTTGCAGAGCGCGAAGGGAAGAGTTTCCCTTTCGCGACTCTGTTAAGCCCGCGGGGGCTGATGGGAACTTCCCATCAGCCCCCGCGGGTTTAACAGAGCAGCGAGGGAGAAACTCTTCCCTCGCGCTCTGCAAGCCGGCGCGTCTGACTGCAGCTCCAAAGAGAGAGCTGCTACGGGGAGGGCAGGCTCTGCCGGATACAGGGGGGCCCCGCGGCATGCTCGATTCTGCCGCGGCGGCCCCGACAGCGGCAACAGACAGGTTTTCTTTTTTTTAAATTTTCCCTGGGCTGGGGGGGGGGGGGGGTTTGGAGGGGTGATGTGATGGGGGGGGCGGGGCGGGGCGGGGGGGGGGTAGGAGTGGTGATGTGATGGGCTGGGCTGGGCTGGGCTGGGGGGGGTTAGGAGTGGTGATGGGCTGGGCTGGGGGGCTTAGGAGTGGTGATGGGCTGGGCTGGGCTGGGGGGGGTTAGGAGTGGTGATGGGCTGGGCTGGGCTGGGGGGGTTAGGAGTAGTGATGGGCTGGGCTGGGGGGGGTGTTAGGAGTAGTGCTGGGCTGGGGGGATTTAGGAGTGGTGATGGGCACTGGGCTGGGGGGGTTAGGAGTGGTGATGGACACTGGGCTGGCTGGGGGGGGTTAGGAGTGGTGATGGGCACTGGGCTGGCTGGGGGGGTTAGGAGTGGTGATGGGCGCTGGGCTGGGGGGGTTAGGAGTGGTGATGGGCGCTGGGGGGGCTTAAACTAAAAATTGGGTGATGGGGGATTAGGACTGGAAATGGGCTGGTGGGATTAGGACTGGAAGTGGGTTGATGGGGGGTTAGGACTGGTAATGGGCTAGGGGGGGGGCTTAAACTGAAAATTGGGTGATGGGGGATTAGGACTGGGAGTGGGCTTTGGGGGGCTAGGACTGGTAATGGGTTGGGGTTGCTAGGACTGGAAATGGGCTGAGTGGAAGGGGGCTTGAACTGCAAATAGCTGTTGGGGATGGGGATTGGAATGGAAATGGGCTGAGGGGAAGTGGGGGGCTTGAACTGCAAATAGCTGATGGGGACGGGGCTTGGAATGGAAATGGGCTGAGGGGAAGTGGGGAGCTTGAACTGCAAATAGCTAATGGGGAGGGGGACTTGGAATGGAAATGGGCTGAGTGGAAGGGGGCTTGAACTGCAAATAACTGATGGGAAGGGGGGCTTGGAATGGGCTCTTAGGGGAGGGAGCTAGGACGAACTGGGCTGATGGATGGGCTAGGATAGAACTGAGAATTGGGTGTTGGGGGAGCTAAGATTGGAAATGGGCTGTGGTGGGGGCTTGGATTGAAATGGACTCATGGAGGGGCTAGAACTGGAGGTAGGCTCATGGGGGGCTTGGATTAGAAATGGGCTGAGTGGAGGGGAGCTAGGATTTAACATGGGCTGATGGTGGGGCTAGGAAAGGACTAGAAATGGGCTGATGGGAGGCTGGTATTGGAAATGAGCTGATGAAGGGACTCGGATAGGACTGGAAATGGATGGGGGAGCTAGGACTGGAAATGGACTGATGAGGGGACTAGAAGGGAGCGGATACTGGGTGGGGCTGGAACTAAAAGGGAGCTGATGTTGGGGGAGATTAGAAGGGGATGGGGCTGGGAGAATGAAATGGAGAGGGAAAAATATTTTGTGTGTGAGGGAAGAAAAATGTACAATTGGCCGGGTATTGGGAGAGTAAGTGGGGATTGAGGATGGAGGGGTAAAATTTGAGTGGATGAAATAGGAATGAGGAAAGAGCAAAAGGAGAAAGATTAGTATGTTAAAGCGGATGTAGAGAGAGAGAATGGAAAAAAAAACTAGAAGAGAGAAGAAAGGACAAATGGACAGCAGATGATGGAGAGTTAGCAGAAAACATGAAGAAACCAGAAGAAAGTGGCTGGAGCAATTGCAACTGTGTAACTGAGCTGAGGTATTCTGTTTATGTAATTCCTTTTTGACATTGCCACTTGTTCTCTTTCCCCAGTAGGTCATGTATTGTTGTTCTCTGAAATGTATTGGTTTAATATTTGCAGTGTTGCCTTTTGATAGGTATGGTATGGTGCTTTGTGACTCCTGGTAGTGCTGTTAGGATACGGCGGGTTTGCTATTGGTTCTAAATGGGCAGTGTTTGTAGTAGTTCCTAATGTGCCTGGCGGTTGGCACTGGATTATAGTAATGTAGAAATCTTTTAGTCTGTCTTTATCCATACACTCATTAAGAGACATGTTTACTAAAAGTTAGTGTATGTTAGCATTATGCAAATATTTATGCAAATTGACGTGCTGGCACTTTGAGGAAATTCTTTGGTTTTGTGCGGCAGTTTGGGCACTCGGGCTCAAAAAGGTTAGCCATCACTGCCCTAGGCTCTTTTTCAGGAGCCACTGTGATGGCAAGACCTCGAGCCACATCTCTGATAAAATCCTGAAAGGACATATCCTCTGGTGGAGACATCCTATGCTGAGGAGAAGAAAAATCCTCAGGAAGAAGTACTCTGGTATCGGCAGAGCTTTCAGAGTCTTCAGACTCATCCGAGGATTCGAAGTATCTCCGATCCGGGTGATCGTGCAAGGCACAGTATCGGTACCGATCGAAGTCGGCATCGGAGTGGTCTGGTATTGACCTGTCGATACCAGATGAATACGCATGACTCTGTCCCGGTAGAATACCTGCCGATGTCGATGCAGTCGGTGCCGGTACCGGTTGAATTGTCTGAAGCGGTTTCAAGGGCATCGAGGCAGTGAGAAGATCCGCCAGACTGCATTAAATAGCCATGAATCTCTGGTCTATTGACGCTGCCAATGCTTGGGTATTGGTACCGGAAGAAGCAGCCAGTACCCCAGAGCATGGCACCAGTAGGTCTGCCGAGGTTGAAGCCTCGAGAACATCCTGGAGCCCCGTTAGTGCTTTGGAAGCTGAACCCTCCCGCTGGGGCAATTTTGCTGGTGAAAGTCCCTCAAGGGCAATGCCAGAGGCATCTCGCTGTCTAGAAGGAGATCTACCCTTTGAGGACCGGCTAGATTTATGTTCAGTTACCTGAGATCCATGGGAGGAAGACGAAGCCCTGGACGACGTTGATGCCACGGAGTCTGCATCGGAGGGAAAAAGGGCGCTAAGCTTAGCAGCTCGGTTCTGCCTGCCCCTTTTTGACATCATCCCACAGGCAACACACTCTGAAATAGAGTGGTCAGGACCTAAACATTTGAGGCACCACTCATGGGTGTCGGTGACGGAGATGGTACCGCCACACTTAGAACACTTTTTAAAACCTGAAGCGGGTTTCTCCATTCTGAAGGGAAAGTTGGGCCTAGTGCCCAAAATGGCGCGTGGCACCTGAGAGAAAATTACTGGAAAGACTCCAGAAAAAAGTTGTTGTTTTTTTTTTAAAGAAAAGAAAGAACCACCACCAGCGGTACCGGTGTAGCGTCGAGGGAAGGCAGACGCGACCACAAAAAAAGAAGAATAGAAGGGATTTTTTTTCTGCGGTGACAGGAAGTGCAACCTGTCGGCTCCGCAGAAAACAAAGAACTGGAGAGGGACAGTTGGGAAAGGCGGGAAGGCAGCATACAGGCACTGTGGGATGCTCCCAAAAGCTTTCCTATTGGACGCTGGGGAGCATTCCCGCGCAGGCTCCGTCGGTACCGACGATACCCCATATGTTAAGACTACATTCCTGCTTGTTCCTGGAGATAAGAAGTGTCTAACTTTCGGTGGAAGTCCCCAATGTCTGAGAAGGAGCAAAGGTCTGGGGGAAAAGAGTTCCATATGGTTGGAGCATAAAAGCAGAATGCTCTGTTCGAGGTGGAGGTGTTGGGGTGAGTGAATGTCGTGGGTACTGCGAGGCAGGGCATGTTAGTGCTTCTGTGTGATCTCTAGCATTGGGGTTGGACAAGTAGTGACTGTAGGGTATTGGCCGATATCTGTAGGATTGTCCTGAAGGTTGTTAGTGTCACTTTGTATTTCACTCTGCTGTTTATGGGGAGCCAGTGTAATTGCTTCAATATTGGTGTTATATGATCATGACAAGTGCTGCCTGTGATGAGTTTGGCTGCTAAGTTTTGTGCAAGCAGTAGAGACTGGATTGAGGATTTTGGTAGGCCCTGGTAGATAACGTTGGCAGACGTTTCTGAAATCTTTATAGTCCAGCAGAGGTCTGAGGTTCCTCGGAATTTTAATGTGGCGGCATACTTCTCTGGTGATGTGCTTAATGTGGGCAGTGAAGCTCAGGTTCTGGTCCAGAATTATCCCCAGGTGTTTCACTTGTTTTATTTGCAGCATTAGGTTTGCAAGGTTTATTGTTTATTGTATCTGGCAGCGTGGAGGAGGGGTGCCTGGTGATGTGCAGGACTTCTGTCTTGTTAGGGTTGATGACTGCCTCTAGGCATTTGCTGATTAAGGAGTAGTCGGAGTTGCTGGTGGAGAAAGGAGTATAGATGAGGATATCATCTGCGTAAAGGTGGTTTAGGATTTTGTGGATTTGGATGACCTTGCAGAGGGGTTGCATAGAGAGGTTAAAAAGCAAAGACGATAGGGCAGAACCCTGCGGCAGGCCTTGGGTGAGTTTGAAGGGTCTGGAAGTTTGTGATCTGACTCTGACCTGTTGTGAGCGGTCAGAGAGATAGGACTGGAAACACTGTAGAGATTTTCCTTTTAGGCCAATTTTGTGAAGACATAATGTGAGCGGGAGTGTATGACTGAGTCGAAGGCTGCAGATATGTTTAGAAACACTAGGATGAAGTGTTGTGTGGAATTATCACCTCCTTTTTTCTGCTGGTCATTCCTCTCCCTATAAACCCAAGCATCCTTCTGGCTTTCATAGTTGTTTTTTCTACCCATTTAGCTACTTTAAGATTGTCAGACACAATTATACCCAAATCCCGCTCTTCTTCTGTGGACAGAAGTACCTCAACCCCTACATTGTATCGCTCCTTTGGATTTTTACAGCCCAAATGTATGATCCTGCACTTTTTAGCATTAAATTTCAGGTGCTAATTTCTAGACCATTCTTCAAGCTTAGCTAGATCCCTCCTCATGTTATCTACTCCTTCCTGGGTGTCTACTCTATTGAAGATTTTGGTATCATCTGCAAAGAAGCAAATCTTACCCGACAGAATCTCGATCAGTCATGTACATGCAGGCCAGAACTGCGATTCAGTCCAGCCTGCATGAACATGACCTGCCCAACTAACTCAGTCAGGGCTTTTAAATGGAGCTGTGGCACCATGGTGTCTGGTTGCCATGGCACCGTGGCTCCATTTAAAAGCCACGATGCCGGCCGCCGGATAAAAAAGTGTTTATTCCCCATAGCCCAACCCTTGATCTGGCCTCCTAAGGCCAGGGTCGGGCTACAAGGAATGTCCTCCGGTCCCCCCTGCCCCATCCATGCCCCGGCAATACAAACAAAAAGTCCAGGGAAGTTATTCCACTTCGGAGTTGGAATAACTTCCCCGCACATGTCGCCGGCCCTGGACATCCAGGGCCAGTGACCGCCCAGACTCTGCCCCTGAGCCGCCCCCATCTAACTTCCCCATACAACCGGTGGGAAAGTTAGACGTGGCTGGAGAAGGAGAAGGCTATTAGGATGTCGTGGCACAGAACCGGGCACTTTGTTTATAAGTCGCTTGTGCAGAACGGTGTCAAAAGCTTTACTGAAATCTAAATATACCACATCTAGAGCTCTCCTATGGTCCTACTCCCTGGTCACTCATTCAAAGAAATCAATCAGATTTGTCTGACAAGACCTGACTCTGGTGAATCCATGCTGCCTTGGATCCTGCAATCCACTGGACTCCAGAAACCTCACTATTCTCTCTTTTAGTAGCCTTTCCAATAACTAACCACAGGTAGAGGTTTAAGCAAAAGGTTATACTACTTTGGTTAAAAGTATTTTGTACAATGTTTACAAAGGAAAAATGGAGCAGGTTGATCTTTTCTCTATAGATACATATCTCCTACATGGAGAAGAGATTTGTACTTGAGTAAGCCAAACTGAGCCTGCTGTGTAAAAGGAGAAAAATGCTGTCTCTCAAGGAACACTGGATTTTGCTGATATAAGGCTCAGAAAATATTTGATCCAGATGCATTAAACCCAGTATTCTCAAACAGGGCTGCCCTTTGACACACTGCAGAGACCAGCAGAAGAGTAAAACATGAACCCCTAACCTTACACAGCCGTGCTCAGTTGACTATGGTGAGCATCAAAGTGCAAGATCAGTTGGAGGCCTAAGATTATACCTTTGAAGCTCTTCACTGTAATAAGCACATTTTGAAGGTAATTTTATAAAGTTATCAACATGCATTTGTGGCAGTTTATACTGTATCCATTAATGACCAGCATAAAAGTACATGCTTTGACATGAAGGTATATACATTGCCTACAGGCGCAATCAGGGGCACAGCCTGGGCGGAGCGAGGCAGAGTTAGTAAGTGTGCATGTTGATTATAAAATATTTTAATTCACGCACGTATTTGTGAACTTTACATGCTGTCATTTATACCTGCTATAGATCAGGTGTAAATATCCATGCTTAAAATAGGCATGTCTTGACTACCTTAACCTAGCCACCCATTATAATATTACCCTCTTTTAATGAATTGACTGACTTTATTTCATTTTCTATTAACAAATGTAAATGTTAGTTTTATTTATTTGAAAAATGTGATTACTCAGCAGGATGTCAGGTCAGAAGGTTCTTTAGGCTGAGAGAAGAAAGTCCATAGGATATCTTTATAAAATATAAGGAATTTTTGCTATTAGATTGTTCTTTAGTAGGACTATGCAGTGTACATGTGATATAAACTTATGACAAAGGGGATCATTTTAAAAGCCTGTGTCATGATTTGACATCCAAGAATATGAATGTGGAAGTCCAAATCACAGAGATGTCCCCAGAGCCATTTCACAAATGGCATTTAAAGACAACTCCGGTGCGAGGGAGTGGCAGAAGCGTGTGGGGTGGAGCAAAGGACTTCGATATCCTCCACTTGATTTCAGAAACATTGGGGATGTCTGCAACTCAGTCCAAGTTTAGTCCTGCTTCAGGCATGACTAGGCATCGGAAAGTGCTCATTTTAGCCATAAAACATCCAGAGGGTGTAGAGAAGATAGCACTTCATCATCCTCAGTATTCGGCACAATTTCAATAATGGCAGAAGTGGGATCGGAAACTCTGGCTTCACTGGTCCTAGTCCACTACTCTAAACATTAGGCTATTCCTAGACATCCATGGTCTTGAATACTATTTTGTGGATATTTATATAGATGTTCATATGGCATGTCCACGTTTGTTAAACGTGCCTGAATTTGGACATGTGGACGTGCCTGCTTTTTTTTCCCCAGTCGTTCTGTATTGGACGTCCCAGATTGCACTTGAGCATCATTTGTAAAATGCCTCTTCACATATGCTTATAGTTTATTAAAATTTGATATACCGCCATTCAAATATACCAAAGCGGTTTCATGAACTCTGCTTTAAGTAAAACTATATCAGAGTATTTTATAACAGGGTGCTTAGGTATGGACGTGGAGAAGGTACCTATGTATCTATAAAATGCCAGCACAAATCCTACAGAAATAATGCCCCAAATGTGGATGCTGACATTTATGCCTACTCTAAGTGGAATGCCACCCACATTCCCCCGAACATGCCTACTCTACAAGGATATGTCTGCTTGTCTGCATGTACTTTTAGGTGTGACCTAATTTTATAAGAAGCATTTAAAATGCAAAAAAGGTTTATACAACTGCCTCCTATAACTGATAATATAATTATTAATTTGCCAATAACTAATAGCCTTCAAGGCTTCATCATTTTGCTTCCGAAGCACTTATGTGTATTGTCTTACATTGCTCATGATAAATATATTGTACAAAGTACTTTAACGCCAGCTGGCAAACCTGGTGTTGAGGAAAAGCAGGTTATGCTTAATGCCTTGCATAAATTCTTGCATTAGTTTATTCTAATGTAGTGATTTTTCAGTCATAACCCTTTAATATTGGCCAAGTTAATGAAATCTCGCAGTATATGCAATACAAATGCTGCCTCCTGATGTTAAAGCAACTTGCAATTATTTAAAGTTGTTTGATACTTGTGATTTAGTATTTATCTTCTTTTAGCTTTGCTTGAATAATTATTGATTTAAATTCCTGTTAAAAAGTCAGAACATTTTTCCATCATCTCCTTCAGTCATTCATATTCCTCATCTTTCCTACTGAAACATCTTCCCCTCCGACTGTGGTTTTCACCTGTTGGCACAGCTCTTATCAGACCAGTGCTGAAATGGTCCAGAGCTTGTACACATAGTAATAAATTGGAGGTATATTAGATGCAGGGAGCAGCTTTAGAAAACACTAGTGATTACTGCCAAGTGCTTATCTAGTATTCAGCAAAAAACATATTCTAAGGAAGTGTATATGCAGTAAACCATGGTAGTTACTTTATTATATATATGCCAGAGGTCTGTCAAGCCATTTTCTAAAAATATTAACAAAATGGAAAGGATGTCAGTTCTGTTGAAGCTATCCATAATCCATCTGCACACATCCACCCTCCCATCTTCCTAACTTAAATGTATATACTGTTTTACATTTTCTGTTCTTTATGTGCAATTTATTGTGTTGTGGCTATAAAGAATTTGCTAGTGTTTGAATTTTAAACCTGAGACCTGCACGGGTGGTTTCACTCCGCATGTGCTCAGAGCTCATGGTGTTCAAACAGCTTTGTGCAAAGCACCAGGTGCTGGGAAAGGTCTCCATTTCTTGCCCCTGAACAGGAAGGCGAGAGGAAGCCCCTCGGTTCTGATTTCTGTCTTTTGCATTTTGTTGCTTGTCACCTTTTTCCACTTCTGTTGATTACTAAAATGTGCAGCAATGTTTCTGCTAAGTCCTCTGCTGGCGTTCCTGCTGGTAAGGGTGATGCTTTCAGTTACCCCTCCCATATTGAAGCATCGCCTACAAGACTCCCATGCAGCTTTGAGCTGCTTAATGGCAACAGTGGACCAGGGGATGGACTAAAGATTTTAGGGTCCTTAAGCAGGATTGGAAAGCAAGCAGGTGAGAAGCCCAAAGTGCTATATCAATGGTTCTTTGAAGTGAGTAAAGGCACATAGTTATAAAGCAAGAAAGAGCAGATTCCTTTTCAGTGATGCTCTAGGCAGTTGTCTGTTTTGCTTATGCCTAAATTTGAGCTTGAGAGTGCCTTCATAGTTTAAAAGAAGTACACCTGTTCTTCTGTTCTTTTTCTGCAATTTATTATGTTAGGGCTAGATAGAATCTGCTACTGGAATTTAAGCACTAGTATTTAAAATGCCACCTACCCCAGTTGCTGTTCAATTTTAGGCACATTTTAGAAAGGCTGTTTACAGTATGTGATGGGAGGGAAATGGAAGTGAAAACATCTCTGCAAATCTAGGTCAGTTTGATAAGAGAGGATGTGCATGTGGGAGTCAAATCTTAAATCAACAATATCCCTGCCTCCAAAATGGGGATCGATATCCATGTTCAGTGGGAGGAGCCATTTCACAAATATACATGTGGGAAACATCAACAAAGGAAACCTGCCCATTGGGGTGACTGGGATGTACCTATACCAGGCTATACTTTATTCAGAAAGGACAGGGTAGGAAGAAGGGGAGGAGGAGTAGCAGCACTATATGTAAAAAATAATAATATTAAAGCTTTGGAACTACAGAGCTTAAAAGGGAGAGAGGAGTTACTGTGGGTTAAACTAGAAAGAGGGAAAGAGAAATCTGTTTGCATTGGGGTAATATACAGACCTCCCTCACAGGAGGAAGAGGTAGACGGAAAGTTAATTGAAGACATACACAGCATTGTTAGGAAAGGGGATGTGCTACTGAAAGGGGATTTCAATATGCCAGATGTTGATTGGAATATTCCTGCTGCAGTATCATCTAGAAGTAAGGAGATCCTGGATTCCCTATAGGGAGAACTATTCAGGCAACTGGTAACAGAACCCACACATGAAGGGGTCATACTGGACTTGGTGCTTCCCAATGGCAAAGGTATTTCTGATGTTATAGTGGGAGATCATTTTGCATCCAGTGATCACCAGATGGTGTGGTTCAGTATCTGTTAAAATCCATTCAAAAGCAGGGGTCTTAAACTTTAGAAAAACTAACTTTGCCAGGATGGGCCAATACCTCAGGGAGTCGTTAGTGGGATGGGAACAGAAGAGGGATGTAGTGGACAAAACTGAAAGGGGATATTTTAAGGGCAACCATCCTTTTTGTTAAAATGGTAAATAAAGGTAAAAGAAGGAGACTGCTATGGTTTTCAAAAGAAGCAGCTGAAAAAGTGAAGAAAAGAGGGAGGTCTTCATAAAATACAAGAGATCACGGAGAGAGGAAGACAGACATCTATATTTGGAAAAACTTAGAGAAGCTAGTAAAGTAGTCAGGAAAGCAAAGATTCAAAAACAGGAGGAAATAGCCAATGCAGTTAAATGAGTGGATTAGACATTTTTCAGATATGTTAGTGAGAAGAGGAAGGGCAAAGGTGGTATTGTCAGACTCAAGGGCGAAGGGGAGGAATATGTAGAAGCTGATGAGGATAAAGCAGAATTCCTTAACAAATATTTCTGTTCTGTGTTCACAGACGAAGAACCAGGAGCAGGACCTTAGAAAACACCCATAAACAGGAACAGAAGCAAGGGGCATCTTGAACAATTTTCAGAAGACTGTGTTCGTGAGAAACTAGCTAAACTTAAAGTAGACAAAGTGATGGGACCGGATGGGATATACCCCAGAATACTGAGGAAACTTGGGGATGGTTCCAGCAGCTCCACTGACTAACCTTTTCAATGCCTCGGAGTCGGGAGAGGTACCAAAGGACTGGAGAGAGGCTCATGTGGTCCCTTTACAAAAAAGCGGAAGGATGTGGTTGAAAACTTCGACAGTGAGTAAATTATTGGAAGCGCTCCTGAAAGAGAAAATAGTGAGGTTTCTGGAGTCCAGCGGATTATAGGATCTGAGGCAGCATGGATTCACCAGAGGCAGGTCTTGTCAGACAAATCTGATTGATTTCTTTGACTGGGTGACCAGGGAGCTGGACCGAGGGAGAGCCCTAGATGTGGTGTATTTTGATTTCAGTAAAGCCTTCGACACCGTTCCTCACAGGCGACTTATAAAGAAACTGAGCATCCTAGGGATGGACCCTAAAGTTACTGCTTGGGTTAGAAATTGGTTGAGTGGGAGGAGACAAAGGGTACAAGTAAACGGAGCTCACTCTGAGGAGAAGGTGGTTACCAGTGGTGTGCCCAGGGATCTGTCCTTGGTCCGATTTTTTTTTTTAACATCTTTGTTAGTGATATTGCGGAAGGGCTGTCAGGTAAGGTTTGCCTCTTTGCGGATGATACCAAAATCTGCAATAGTGTAGACACCCAGGAATGTATAGATAACATGAGGAGGGATCTAGCTAAACTTGAAGAATGGTCTAGAATTTGGCAGCTGAGATTTAATGTTAAAAAATGCAAGGTCATGCATTTGGGCTGCAGCAATCCAAGGGAGCAATATAGTATAGAGGGTGAAGTACTTTTGTCCACTAAAGAAGAGCAGTACCTAAGCATGATTGTGTCTGATTCTCTTAAAGCAGCTAAACAGGTAGAAAAGGTGATTGCAAAAGCTAGAAGGATACTTGGGAGCATAGAGAGAGGAATGGCCAGCAAAAGAAAGGAGGTGGTAGTGCCTCTGTATAAGTCTTTGATGCGACCTCATTTGGAGTATTGTGCGCAATTCTGGAGTGCGCACTTCAAAAGGATGTAAACAGGCTGTAGTCCATACAGAGGGTGGCTACTAAAATGGTTAGTGGTCTTCATTATAAAGCATATGAGGAGAGACTTAAGGATCTTAATATGTACACCTCAAAGATAGGCGGGATAGATGGAACATGATTGAGACGTTTAAATACCTCCATGGCATAAATGAACAGGAGGAGAGCCTCTTTCGATTGAAAACAAGCTCTGCTATGAGAGGACATGGGATGAGGGTGAAAGGGGATAGATTCAGCAGTGATATGCGGAAATATTTCTTTACAGAAAGAGTGGTAAATGTGTGGAATAGTCTCCCAGTGGAGGTGGTGGAGATGAGGACAGTATCTGAATTCAAAGAAGCATGGGACAAACACAGAGGATTTCTAAAGGAAAAAAGGGGACTGTTGTAGTTGTTGATATGGAAGGACAGACTAGATAGGCCAGGTGATCTTTTTCTGTCATCATGTTTCTATGTTTCTTATGTGTGTAAGCACTGGCATTTCACAACACGCATGTGTAAAAATGTTGGCATTTACATGTTTAACTTGGCCATTTTGCAAATCTGAACTTGCTGCCGCTCTTAATTGCCAGAGGACTCATTTTTACATTATTTCGTTTTGGAGGGGGAAATAAATATTGAAGTTTGGGGGGGGGGTTATCCCTCTTAATAGAAACATAGAAATATGATGACAGAAAAAGACCACATGGCTCATCTAGTCTGTCCTTCCATATCAACCACTACAACAGTCCCCTTTTTACCTTTAGAGATCCTCTGTGTTTCTCCCATGCTTTTTTGAATTCAGTTACTGTCCTCATCTCTACTACCTCCACTGGGAGACTATTCCACGGATCCACCACTCTTTCCGTAAAGAAATATTTCCGCATATCACTCCTGAATCTATCTCCCTTCACCCTCATCCCATGTCCCCTCGTAGCAGAACTTGCTTTCAATTCAAAGAGGCTCTCTCTCTCTGAACATTTATGCCACGGAGGTATTTAAACATCTCAATCATATCACCTCTATCCCACCTTTCCTCTAAGGTGTACATATTAAGATCCTTCAGTCTGTCCTCATATGCTTTAATGAAGACCACTAATCATTTTAGTAGCCACCCTCTGCACCGACTCCATCCTGTTCACATCCTTTTGAATGTGCGGTCTCCAAAATTGCACACTATACTCCAAATGAGGTCGCACCAAAGACTTATATAGAGGCATTATCACCTCCTTTTTTCTGCTAGCCATTCCTCTCCGTATGCACCCAAGCATCCTTTTAGTTTTTGCCGTCGCCTTTTCTACCTGTTTAGCTACTTTAAGATCATCAGACACAACCACGCCTAGGTCCCGCTCTTCTTTAGTGGAAAAAAGTACTTCACCCCCTATACTATATTGCTCCCTTGGATTGCTGCAGCCCAAATGCATGACCTTACATTTTTTAACATTAAATCCCAGCTGCCAAATTCTAGACCATTCTTCAAACTTAGCTAGATCCCTCCCAGGGGAGGTGGTAGAGATGAGGACAGTAACTGAATTCAAAAAAGCATGGGACAAACACAGAGGATCTCTAAAGGTAAAAAGGGGACTGTTGTAGTTGTTATGGAAGGAAAGCACAGTTACTTACCTGTAGCAGGTGATCTCTGGGAACAGCAGGAAAAAGTCTTCACATATGGGTATCGTCGGTACCGACGGAGCCTGCGCGGGAACGCTCCCCAGCGTCCAAAAGGAAAGCCTTCGGGAGCATCCCACAGCGCCTGCGCGCTGCCTTCCCGCCTTTCCTAACCACCTCTCTCCAGTTCGCGTTTTAAGCTGAGACAAAGAGAGAGAGAGAAAGGAAAGGAAAGATAAATAGAGAGATACAACTCCTAGGGGAGGTGGGTGGGTTGTGAAGACTTATTCCTGCTGTTCCCAGAGATCACCTGTTACAGGTAAGTAACTGTGCTATCTCTAGGAACAAGCAGGAATGAGTCTTCACATATGGGGACTCCCCAGCTAGAGATGCCAAGGAGATCCCCAAGGTTGTGAGTCCCTGGGAAGGGCTCTACCTCCCCCTATGGATCTCGGGCATCCAACCAGGGATGGGGGGTAGGAGTTGATTAGGTATGGAATAGGTGTTTGAAAACAGCCTGACCAAACAAGGTATCCCGGCGGGAGTCCTTGTCCAAGCAATAATGGGCTGTAAAGGTATGAACCGAGGCCCAGGTGGCCGCTCGACAGATTTGGTCGATGGACACAGAATTTAGATGAGCCATAGAGGCTGCCATGGCTCTCACATTGTGAGCTGTGACATGGCCCTCCAGAGAAAGGTTCTTACTCTGGTAGGCGAAAGAAATACACTGAGCAATCCAATTGGACAGAGTTCTCTTAGAGACTGGAAGTCCTAAATGAGAGGGATCGAAAGCAACAAAGAGTTGAGAGGACTTTCTATGTTGCTGTGTCCTTTGTAAGTAAAAAGCAAGCGCTCTCTTACAATCCAGGGTATGGAGATTCCTCTCTGCACTTGATGCATGAGGTCCTGGAAAAAAGATAGGTAAATATACCTCCTGGTTCAGATGAAAAGGTGAGACCACTTTAGGCATAAAGTGTGGATTGGTCCTGAGGACTACCTTGTCATAATGGAACCTTGTATAAGGAGGATTAGCCACCAAGGCTTGCAGCTCACTGATGCGGCGAGCTGAAGTGACTGCAATGAGAAAAATGACCTTCCAGGAAAGGAATTTCAAGGAGGTAGTGGCTAAGGGTTCAAAGGGTGGCTGCATAAGCTGGCCACGAACCAGATTCAAGTCCCATGCTATTGGAGGTGGTCTAATGGGAGGTTTAGTTAAAAGAAGGCCTCTCATGAATCTTGCTATAAGAGGATGAGAGGAAATAGGCTGTCTATTGAGAGGTTTAAGGGAAGCTGCAATAGCACTCAAATGGACTCTTACTGAATTTGTTTTAAGGCCTGCATGGGATAAATGCAGCAAATACTCTAGTAAAGAATTCAGAGGTATTGCAAGAGGGTTAAGACCCTTCTCTGCACACCAAATGGTAAACCTTTTCCATTTAAAAGCATAGGAACGTCTAGTGGAAGGCTTTCTGGAAGCATGAAGGATATCCTTCACTTGCTGAGAAAGATGCAAATCTTGAAGGTCTAGGCCTTCAGCAACCAGGCTCTGAGGTGAAGAGACTGGGGATTTGGGTGCCAAAACGTTCCCTCCTCCTGAGACAGGAGGTTTGGAGCAGATCCCAAGTCCAGGGAGGGAGCTTGAGAGAGATGCAGAAGTAGAGGGTACCACACTTGGCGTGGCCAATGTGGTGCTATGAGGATCATAGACCCCTTGTCTCTCTGAAGTTTGAACAGTGTCTTGGGAATTAGGGGAATGGGTGGAAAGGCATAGAGGAAGTCTTGCCCCCAATGAAGGAGGAAGGCATCCCTGGCCTGAACTCCCTCACACGGAATCCTGGAACAGAACCGGGGAAGTTTGGCATTCCACGGACTTGCAAACAGGTCTATGTCCGGGGTTCCCCAAATTCGGAAGATCCTGGCTCTCTGGTCCCCATGGAGGGATCATTCGTGTGGAAGCAGGACTCGACTGAGTCTGTCTGCCCAAGAGTTCTGAACCCCTGGAAGATACACTGCCATGAGATGAATTTGATGCTCTTTGGCGAAGGCCCACAATCTCAAAGCTTCGTTGCAAAGCGACAAAGAGCCAGTCCCGTCCTGCTTGTTCATCTTGTAGCTGAGCAGGGTGTGGAAGACTCTGAGAGCTAGAAAAATTGCTCTGTGCTCTAAGAGGTTGATATGTAGAGATGTCGCCTGTGGAGACCAGATGCCTTGAGTGGAGAGATCTTGTAGATGAGCTCCCCAACCTCTTGGAGAGGCATCTGTTGTAAGGGTTGCTTGGGGTAACACCTGTTGAAAGGGGGACCCCAGCAACAGATTTTGAGTGGACTTCCACCACTGGAGAGAGCAAAAGAGGCGACTGGAGGTTGCTATTTTGTCTGACAGGCATCCTGATGCCTGGGTCCATTGGGTGGACAGAGTCCATTGAGCTGCCCTCATGTGAAGGCGAGCGTAAGGAACCACATGCACAGTGGATGCCATGTGGCCTAACAGTTGTAACATCTCTCGAGCAGTTAAATGGGATTTTAACTGAATCTGTGAGGCTAACTGCACCAAGCATAGGCAACGGGCCTGGGGAAGATAGGCCCTTGCAGTTGTGGTATCCAGCAAGGCCCCTATGAACTCTAGAGACTGAGTAGGGGTGAGATGGGATTTTGGGATGTTTATTACAAGTCCCAGATACTGAAGAAAACGCCTTGTGCAGGCTAGGGAAGTTTGGGCCTCTGACTGGGATGGAGCTCGGATGAGCCAGTCGTCCAGATATGGGAATACGAATATCCCTAGAGTGCGTAGAAATGCAGCTACTACTGCCATGCATTTTGTGAACACTCTTGGTGCAGAGGCCAGACCGAAAGGAAGCACTTTGTATTGGTAGTGCTTTCCTCGATAAAGGAACCGAAGGAACCTTCTGTGTGTTGGATGGATGAGGACATGGGTGTACGCATCCTTGAGGTCCAGAGAACAAAGCCAATCCTGACTCTGAAGGTATGGAATGAGAGCACCGAGAGAAATCATCCTGAATTTCTCCTTGCATAGAAACTTGTTCAATTCTCTGAGATCTAATATGGGTCTGTAGCCCCCTGTTTTCTTTGGGATAAGAAAGTAGGGGGAATAGAACCCTGAGCCCTGTTGAAGAACGGGTACTTCTATTGCCCCTTGGGCAAGAAGGGTAGCAATCTCCTGACCCAGAAGGTCGAGGAGAGATGTTGGAGAATTGAACTGTCTCACCATCATGTGAGGAGGAAGGTTTAAGAAAAGAAGCTTGTAGCCCTCCCTTATGATGGAGAGGGTCCATTGCTCTGCTGTGATTTGTTCCCACCTGGGAGCAAAGTGAGCTAACCTTCCTGGAATGGTGAGAGGCTCTGGTTCTTTTAGAGCCAGAAAGGCTAAGTTCTCTAGTTGAAAGTCAAAGGCCCTGAGGAGGCAGAGGCTGTTGGGCCGTAGCAGCCCTTGCAGCCTTAGGCTTGGCCTGTTTAAGTTGTTGCTGTCACTTTGCAGCAAAACGACCTGCAGAAGATGCCTGTTGACCATAACCAGGATAATATCTCCCCTTTTTGGGAAAAAATCCCTTTTTGAACAACTTTTTCTTAACAGGAGCAGAAGTAGACTTTGAAAGTCTATCTAAAGCAGAATTTTCAGCATCCATCTGAGTGGCCTTTGCTTGCCAATCTTTGCCAAAAAGGTTTTCACCTGTACAAGGAAGATTTCCTAGTCCATCCTGAACCCAGGGTTCCAAATCAGAAGCTTGTAGCCAAGCAACTCTGCGTGCACCTATGGCAATAGCCGAGGCTCTGCTAGCACACTCAAAAGAGTCAAAGGCTGCACGGTTGGAAAACTTGGAAAAATCTTGGGCATGTTTAAGCCAGGTGAGAAACTCCTCTCTTTTATCTTCTGAAACAAAAGGAGATAAAGTTTGTAGGTGATCTGTAACTTCTTTTAGAAACATCCCCATATAGAGACTATAGGAGTTGATTCTAGCCACAAGCATATTGGCCTGGAAAATTCTCCTGCCAAAAGCATCTAAGGTTCTGCATTCTCTTCCTGGAGGATTAGATGAGTGCCTTTTTGCACTCTTTATCCTCTTCATAGCAGACTCCACCACAATAGAGTGGTGAGGAAGCTGAGTCTTATGAAAGCCAGGACAAAGAGGAACACGGTACATGGTGTCCAACCTACGAGAATGAGGGGAGGCGGTGAGAGGTGTCTCCCATATGCCCAACATGTGATCATAAAGGATCTCATGAATTGGTAAAGCAGCTGCCTCTTTAGGAGCCTTAGGGTATTGTAAGGCTAAAAAGGTTAGGGCTCTTTAACCTGGAAAAGAGACGGCTGAGGGGAGATATGATAGAAGTCTATAAATTAATGAACGGAGTGGAACGGGTAAACGTAGATCGATTGTTTACCTTATCAGAATATAGAAAGACTAGGGGACATGCAATGAAGCTACAGGGTAAACTATTTAAGACTAATAAAAGAAAATATTTTTTCACTCAACGTGTAATCAAACTCTGGAATTTGTTAGCGGAGGATGTAGTAAAGGCTGTTAGTGTAGCTGGGTTTAAAAAAGGTTTGGACAAGTTCCTGGAGGAAAGGTCCATAGACCATTATTAAGAAGTGACCGAAGATATCAATGCTTGACCCAGTACAAGCATTGTGGAACTTGTGTCTCTTGGGGAAACTGCTAGGTACATATGACCTAGATTGGCCATTGTTGGAAACAGAATACTGGGCTTGATGGACCTTGGTCTGACCCAGTATGGCATATCTTATGTTCTTATGTAAGATATCCAATTTTTTGGCTCTAGGCTCAGCTTTTAGGGCCACTGAAATGGAGAGGCCCCTGGCCTCTTCCCTAATGAAGTCTTGAAAAGACAAGTCTTCTGGAGGAGACATTCTTCTTTTTGGAGAAGAGGGCTCCTGAGGAAGGAGTACCGATGCTTCGACAGAAGCCTCTGATTCATCAGAGTCTTCGGAGGAATCTAAGTATCGCCTGTCTGGATGCTCTTGCAGAGCCCGATACGCGTACCTAGTGGTATCGACATCGGGAGTGATCGGTGCCGATTCGGTACCGATGGGCATCACAGAACAGGGTACCGCTGCAGTCGACACCGAAGCCAATGTTGATGTCGATGCAATCGGTGCCGGTGCCGACAACGAAGTTTGTTGCGGTACCGGAGGCGTCGCAGCTTGTATGAATGCCGTAATGGCACGCTGCATGGTCAGAATATTCTGATCCATCGACGCCACCAATGTCTGGATGTCGGTACCAGTGGGAACCACCGGTACCCCAGAACATGGCAACAGGTGATCGGTTGAGGCCGAGCCATCGATGTCAACCTGTGACCCCATAGATAAAGCTTTGGAAGCTGAAGCCTCCCGCCGGGGTAATTTTGCCGGTGCAGATTCCTCGAGAGCAAGCCCGGAGGCATCTCGATACTTAGAGGGAGATCTACCCTTTGAGGACCGGCTGGACTTGAGTTTGGCTACCTGAGATCCATGGGAGGAAGCAGCAGCCCTGGAAGACGTCGATGCTACCGAAGCTGCATCAGAGGGAAACAGGGTACTGAGCTTGGCTGCTCAATTCTGTAGACCTCTTTTAGACATCATGGAACAGGACTCACAATCTGTGATGGAGTGGTCAGGACCCAAACATTTTAGACACCAGTCATGGGTGTCAGTGACAGAAATAGTGCCGCTGCACTTCATGCACTTTTAAAACCCAGAAGCGGGCTTCTCCATGAGGAGAATTTCTCGTAGGTCTAAGGCCAAAAGAAAAAAGCACAGAAGTGAAAATAGTAGTCTTTTTTTTTTTTTTTTTTTAAGAAGAAAGAAAGAAAGACCGGCGGTACCGGTCCGACGTCGAAGAAGGCAGAAGCGCAACCAAAGAAATAAAATAAAGAACTTCTTCAGCAGTGACAGGAACACGACCTGCTGGCTCTGCGGAAAAGAAGAACTGGAGAGAGGCGGTTAGGAAAGGCGGGAAGGCAGCGCGCAGGCGCTGTGGGATGCTCCCAAAGGCTTTCCTTTTGGACGCTGGGGAGCGTTCCCGTGCAGGCTCCGTCGGTACCGACGATACCCATATGTGAAGACTCATTCCTGCTTGTTCCTGGAGATAGTTTAGATAGGCCATGTGGTCTTTTTCTGTCGTCATATTTCTATGTTTCTATGTTTCATGTTATCTACACCTTCCTGGGTGTCTACTCTATTGCAGATTTTGGTATCATCCACAAAGAGGCAAATCTTACCCGACAGCCCTTCCACTATATCACTAACAAAGATGTTAAAAAGAATCGGACCAAGGACAGATCCCTGGGGCACACCCCACTGGTAACATCCTTCTCCTCAGAGTGAGCTCCATTTGCTTGTACTCTTTGTCGCCTCTCACCCAACCAATTTCTAACCCAAGCAGTAACTTTAGGGTCCATCCCTAAGGTGCTCAGTTTGTTTATAAGTTGCCTGTGAGGAACAGTGTCAAAGGCTTTACTGAAATCTAAATACACCCCATCTAGGGCTCTCCCTCGGTCCAACTCCCTGGTCCCCCAGTCAAAGAAATCAATCAGATTTGTCTGACAAGACCTGCCTCTGGTGAATCCATGCTGCCTCGGATCCTGTAATCCGCTGGACTCCAGAAACCTCACTATTTTCTCTTTCAACAGCGTTTCCAATAATTTACTCACCACCGAAGTTAAACTAACTGGCCTGTATTTTTCAACAACATACTTACTTCCACTTTTGTGTAAAGGCATCACATGAGCCTCTCTCCAGTCCTTTGGCACCACTCCCGACTCCAACGAGACATTGAAAAAGTCAGTCAGTGGAGTTGCTAGAACGTCCCCAAGTTCCCTCAGTATTCTAGGGTGCATCCCATCCGGTCCCATCGCTTTGTCTACTTTAAGTTGAGCTAGTTTCTCACGAACACAGTCTTCTGAAAATTGTTCAAGATGTCCCTCGCTTCTGTTCCTATTTGTGGGTGTTTTCCGAGGTCCTGCTCCTGGTTCTTCATCTGTGAACACAGAACAAAAATATTTGTTAAGCAATTCCGCTTTATCCTTATCGGCTTCTACATATTCCTCCCCTGCACCCTTGAGTCTGACAATACCACTTTTGCCCTTCCTCTTCTCACTAATATATCTGTAAAATGTCTTATACCCCCATTTTATTGCATTGGCTATTTCCTCCTCCTTTTGAATCTTTGCCTTCTTGACTACTTTTCTAGCTTCTCTAAGTTTTTCCAAATACAGATGCCTGTCTTCCTCTCTCTGTGATCTCTTGTATTTCATGAAGGCCTCCCTCTTTCTCTTCACTTTTTCAGCTACTTCTTTCGAAAATCATAGCGGTCTCCTTTTCCTTTTACCTTTATTTACCATTTTAACAAAAAGGTTGGTTGCCCTTAAAAGATCCCCTTTCAGTTTTGCCCACTGTTTTTCTACATCCCCCAGCTGTTCCCATCCCACTAACGACTGCCTGAGGTATTAGCCCATCTTCGCAAAGTTAGTCTTCCTAAAGTCTAAGATCCTCACCTTTGAATGGATTCTAACAGCCCTAGTTCTAATACTGAACCACACCATCTGGTGATCACTGGATGCAAAATGATCTCCCACTACAACATCAGAAACACTTTCACCGTTGGTAAGCACCAAGTCCAGTATGGCCCCTTCACGTGTGGGGTCTGTTACCAATTGCCTGAATAGTTTTCCCTGTAGAGAATCCAGGATCTCCTTACTTCTAGATGATACTGCAGCAGGAATGTGCCAATCAACATCTGGCATATTGAAATCTCCTATTAGTAGCACTTCCCCTTTCCTAGCAATGCTGCATATGTCTTCAATTAACTCTCTGTCCACCTCTTCCTCTTGTGAGGGAGGTCTGTATATCACACCAATGCAAATAGATTTCTCTTTCCCTCATTCTAGTTTAACCCACAATGCCTCCCCTCTCCCTTTTAAGCTGTGTAATTCCAAAGCTTTAATAGTAGTTTTTACATATAGTGCCACTCCTCCTCCCTCTTCTTCCTACCCTGTCCTTTCTGAATAAAGTATAGCCAGGTATAGTTACATCCCAATCATGGTTTTCTGTGAACCATGTTTCTGTAACTGCCACTAAATCCAAGTCAGCCACTCCCACCAAAGCTTCAACATCAGGGATCTTATTTCCCATGCTATGGGCATTTATACACACTGCTTTCCATATGTTACCCCTCTTACCCATTTCCATAAAGTTATTTAATGTATCATCTACCTGGGGGCTTTTACTTACCTGGGGGCTTTCTTCACCCATCCCCAACGAATCTAGTTTAAAGCCCTCTTCTATAAATTCCCTTCTATAAATTCCTCCTGTACCCCTCCGAGCTCCTCTTCTCTGGAATAGTTTGCCACTATATAAACCTTAAAACGTCATTTTCTAAATTTAAAATGGCTCTTAAATCTATTGCTTGTCTGCAGCTTTTCAGGATGTTTAGGGCCATGTTAGTGCCCTTTTCCGAGATATTCAGCAGCACTAGCACATCTGTGAGTACTGCTGCTGCATGCCCCAGTGCTAACCAGTAAGCATCGTGGCATGCCAAGATCAGCACCTGTTGATATCCAGGCAGCAGTGCTACTGAGCCACTGCCCAGTTATCAATATGTGGCAGTAAAGGTGAAGTAAAAGCTGGTCTATCTTTCACTGCAGAAGTTAACTAGGCAATGGCTGAATATTGCTGCTGCCCGGTTAGCTTCCTGGCAATCCTGGCAACATGGATCTTCAATGCCAGGACCCGGACACGATGGCTAACTTCTAAACCATGTTAGCTGTTGCTGAATATTTATTTTATTTATTTATTTAGCTGCATTTATATACCACTTTTCACCGGGTCAAAGCGGTTTAACAAAAAAAGGGGGGGGGGGACAACAATAATCAAGTTGACAGAGAAAGGGAGGGGGCCGTCACCAGGGGGATAACATAGTTGATCTGCACAGAAAGTAATAGTACTAGACAGTTGACGTTTTACGGAAGTGTCTTAGATGGTGGCTGGGGGGGGTAGGTCAGAGGGTCCGGGTGAACAGCCATTGAGAGATGTCTGTTTCAGGTCCAAGATATTCATGAAACAGGATGGTTTTTAACTGTTTCCGGAATGTGGAGAGGTCTTTGGTGCTTCGGATCTGGCTCGGGAGGGAGTTCCAGAGGGAGGGTGCGTACAGTTCGAATGCTCTTTTGCAGGTTTGCTGGTTGAACTTAGTTCGTTCGTGGGGGATAGTGAGAGTGTTGTTGGTTGTCTGACGGGTTGGTCTGTTGAGAGTAGGGTGAGGTAGCAGAGTCCGGAGTTGGGAGGTCTGAGTTTGATGGAGGGCTTTGTGGATAAGTAGGAGGTATTTCAATTTAATCCTTGCTTCGATGGGCAGGATGTGAAGTTCTCTGAGGACTGGGGTGATGTGATCATGTTTTTTTGCCTTCTGGATGATTCTTGCAGTGGTGCTTAAGGCAGTTCGTAGGGGGTTGGTGTGGGTGGCGGGTAGTTCGTGATAAATTGCATTGCAGAAGTCCAGGTGGAGGAGCGTCATGGCCTGCATGACTGTTCTGAAGTCCTGTGGGTCGATGAGTGGTCTGAGCCATTGTACTGTCTTTGTACTGTCCTCCTCTATGTGTGTAAGTGCAGCAAATTAAGCAGTGAAGCTCCAAAAGGTAGTTTGTTACATTTTAAACGCCATCAGCAGCCACTAAACATTTAAGGGTTCCTTTTACTAAAGTGTAGTAACTGTTTGTGCTCACTGCATACCTTAATTGCAAAAATTCAGCTGTGGTAAGTATAAATGCTGCAAACGTTTCGCTGCGGGAGGTGCAAACCCTGTTTGGGAAAAGCAGGGGGGTGCCCAGCATCTGCCTAGTATTCGGTGTCTCGGGCAGGCACAGCACACAGGAGCTGCATTCCCTGCCTCAGCAAGTGGCACGGGAGCAATTGCTGATCTTTGCTGATCTGTGGGATCTGATTTAGGGGGCACATTTTAGGCCCAGTCTCCTTTCTGGAGTAGAGAGGGTCTGAATGGGGAAGGGTCTTTGGTGGCTGCAGGCTGTCCAGAAGGAGCTGCTGAAAATGAAGGAGCTACTGGGAAATGGGGATGCTATTGCATTTGAGGGAGGATCGAACCAGGGAGGTTACTTAAGAAATCGGAGTGTGTATCAGATTGGAGGTGGAGAAGGCGGCCCTGTGGTAGTCATGGTCGTTGATTGCATAGAAAGAGTCTGGGGGAGAGTCGGGGAGACAGCGTGGTGCACGGAGGCGGCAGGCTCCTGGTCCAGCGGCCCCGACGTCATCGGGGGCCTTCCCTTGAAAGGCGGAGCAGTTTGAGAGCATTGCCGGGAGAGTCGGGGAGACAGCGTGGTGCACGGAGGCAGCAGGCTCCTGGTCCAGCGGCCT
Organism: Ichthyophis bannanicus; assembly: GCA_033557465.1. NCBI lineage: Eukaryota > Metazoa > Chordata > Amphibia > Gymnophiona > Ichthyophiidae > Ichthyophis > Ichthyophis bannanicus. The sequence goes on along the minus strand of CM066046.1, from coordinate 94,227,059 downwards.
CGACGTCATCGGGGGCCTTCCCTTGAAAGGCGGAGCAGTTTGAGAGCATTGCCGGGAGAGTCGGGGAGACAGCGTGGTGCACGGAGGTGGCAGGCTCCTGGTCCAGCGGCCCCGACGTCATCGGGGGGCTTCCCTTGAAAGGCGGAGCAGTTTGAGAGCATTGCTGGGAGAGTCGGGGAGACAGCGTGGTGCACGGAGGCGGCAGGCTCCTGGTCCAGCGGCCCCGACGTCATCGGGGGCCTTCCCTTGAAAGGCGGAGCAGTTTGAGAGCATTGCCGGGAGAGTCGGGGAGACAGCGTGGTGCACGGAGGCGGCAGGCTCCTGGTCCAGCGGCCCCGACGTCATCGGGGGCCTTTTCCTTAAAACGCTCCGCGTTTCAGGCGCAGCCGGAGGCGCGGGTCGGGGGCAGCGATCAAAGGGGCACGATATAAGGGGCGAGTCAGGCCCCTTGGGAGCCCCTTGGAGCAACGCAGGAGCAGTGGTTTGGGATCTAGGCTGCCGCAGAGACTGCGATGGGGAAAAGAAAGAAAAAGGTGATTCCAGAGGCAAAAGTGGAACCGGTGGTAGGCCCCATGGACAAGCACCTTCAGATAAAGGTAGGGGCAGATGTGTCTCTGGACCCAGACTTTCTTGCTCTTCACTCATCAGCGGTGTCTCTGAGTTCTCCGGAGAGATCCCCACCTTCCCCTCCAGTATATATTTCTCCACCTTCTCCAGTGACTGTGGGGGATCACGTTAAGCAAAGCACTCCGGTGGGTTCCCGGGGGAAGTTAACACCAGTTGCTTGGGTTTCGGATCCAGGTGTCAGTAAGGAAGTACCTGAAGATCAGGTTACCCTTACTGACATTTGGAAGAGTGTTACTCGTATAGAAAGTATTCTTGCCCCCACTGTCTCACAGCTGTGTAATTTCTCTTCGGAGGTTAGTGACCAGCTGTTTGAGGTGGAAAAGTGTTTGGGGAATATGTCTTCTCAGCTTTCTAACTGTGAGAATCAGTGTGCTACTCTTAAGGCTACCAGTGTGTCAAGTATTAAGGAGAGTTTGCTTGTACATCATAGGATGGAAATGTATGACAATTTGTTTAGAGCTAAAAATATTAGGTTGTTAAATTTTCCTATATGTCATTTGTTATCTGCAGAAATTTTATTTCGGAAGTATCTAAAAGAATCTTTGGGTCTGGCTTCTGCTGACTCTGTTTTAGTTTCTAAGTTATATTATTTGACTGGGAGGAAGGTATCTGTTGGCGCACCTGGTGAGATGGATACTCTCCAGGGAGGTGCTAACTTAGACCTTACCAAGTTTCTTGGAGATTCTCAGGATACTATTATAACTCGGGCTACTTTAGTAGTCACTTTCGTATCCGAGTATGATAAATCTGCTGTGTTTAGGTTATATTTTAAAAGGTCATCTGTTCTGTTCTGTGGTGCTAGGGTACAGATGTTTCCCGATGTCTTTAAGGCCACACAACTTAGGAGACAGGCTTTTTTAGCTTTGAAGCCTAAGGTGTTGGCCCTATCAGCAAGTTTTTTCTTACGTTATCCTTGCAAATGTGTAATTACATTGCAGGGATCTAAATATATCTTTGTTGATCCTTCTCAATTGCAGGTATTTTTGGATAATAAATAGTAGTGCACATTATGTTTGGAGAAGTGGGGATAAATAAGTTTGTGCTGTCTTAATAGTAGGATTTTGTTCCTGGAATTTTCTTTATATATTTCCTTGGAAATTCTCCCCTTTATAGTGGGCTAAGTATATGAGGGCTGATGCATTTCTTTTTGCTTTCTTATATACGGATGGTTTCCTTGTTTTGTTTTTGTTTATGTAATCACCAATAACCACCTAACTTAATTTCTCCCACTATACAATTGTTAAAAATAGAGAAATGTGTGACCCAAGTCCAAAAACTGACGTGTATAGCTCTATTTAAATGTCGGAAATATAGCCATGAGACAGCGTGCTATCTCTTGTAGCTAATGTTCCATTTTACTCAAAAAATTGAGCTCACGAAGGAGCTTACAATAAATAAGGTTAACACCACATTTAAGTGTCACCAATAATACTTTGTTGTAAAACCACTGTGAAATTCTTTTGTTGAGCATGCGCTGGCGTTCTCTCTTTGGAATCAGCAACAATGAAAAAAGTGGATGTAGTTGGTGAGCGTTGAAACAGGGCAGAAAGTATTGAATCGCCCGAAACGCAGTACTGTGTCTGCTATTTTGACTACCTTGGCTATTTGGCTGCTTAAATGTGCTGATTTATTGCTGAAGAATTCCTTCTGGGCTAGTTGCAGAGTTTTATACAACGGGACTGAGATCGTGTGGAGGACAGACTTCAGTTAAGTACCCGGTTACTAATGACCTGCTTTAGCCTGCATTTTCAACAAAAGAATTTCACAGTGGTTTTACAACAAAGTATTATTGGTGACACTTAAATGTGGTGTTAACCTTATTTATTGTAAGCTCCTTCGTGAGCTCAATTTTTTGAGTAAAATGGAACATTAGCTACAAGAGATAGCACGCTGTCTCATGGCTATATTTCCGACATTTAAATAGAGCTATACACGTCAGTTTTTGGACTTGGGTCACACATTTCTCTATTTTTAACAATTTGTTTATGTAATGGCATTGGCTTCTTGATTTCCTGTACTTTATTTTGTAAGTATGTTTAAAAAATTTCAATAAAAAAAAAAAAAAAAGAAAGAGTCTGGCAGCTGCTTTGCTACAAGATTGTTTGTTGAGCAGCTGCACTTAATGCCACCTCTTGAGGTGGTGGTAAGTGCAACCATGCTCTTGGCAGTCATGACAGCTAGTATGCAGCTATGTTGTTGTTGTTAAGTGCTGTTGAGTTGGTGTCGACTGATGGTGACCCTCTGGATAATTGACAAACTGTGTTCGGTCTTCAATCAGGCAGTTCATTGTTGATAGAGTGGCACCCATAGCTGCTGTTAGTGTATCAATCCATCTCATTGCCGGCCTTCCTCTTTTACATTGACCTTCTACCTTCCGGCCTTTCTCTTTTACACTGACCTTCTACCTTCTTTCTCCAACGATCCTCTCTCTTCGCATGATGTGTCCAAAGTATGAAAGTCAAAGTCTTGTCATTAGAGCTTCTAAGGAAAGCTTAGGCTTGATCTCCTCTAGTACTGACTGGTTTGTTCTTCAGGCAGTCCATGATATAAACAGTATTCGTCGCAGCACCATAATTCAAAGGCATCAACTTTCTTCCTGTCTATCTTTTTCACTCTCCAACTTTTGCTACATCCTGTGCTACTGTGCTTTAGTAAAAAGATCCCTAATTACCTTATTTGTGAATTTTCATTGGCACTATATATATAAATATCTATATATATACACAATGCCACTGAAAATTCTTACAGGACAGTCCACCACCTTCCAGATAGTGGCAGAGCAGAGCAAGAGCAGAGCAAGGGCAGAGCATGCTATTCTGCCCAACTATAGGGATATTCAGTGGCAGCAAATGGATTGGAGCTGCCGCTAAATATCCCTACTGAGGTGCGCAAACTGGCTAAGTCTCAGAACTTATCCAGTTTGCCCAATTTTCAGCCAGGATTTAACTGGATTACTTGGGTTGCAGAAAAAGCGGTCAAATTGTAATACGGTTATGGTTTGGCTGAAAATTGGCAAACCAGATAAGTTCTGAGACTTAGATAATTTGCGCAGATCGACATGCCCTCCTTCTGCCCACGGATCACCTCTACACTAACCAGACAGGGCCAGGGCCATCCAGCTAGTGTCACTGAATATCATGGTCAGTGTCCTTAGCTGCTGGGCTTCCTTTGGCTAGTTGGCCAAGGGCTTTGCATATCAAACTGATAACATTTTAGATTGCCCAGACCATACCCTTTTGAATCTGTACATCCCAAGACAACAAAATGTATAAATAGCGGCATTCTAAAATCAGCATTTCCGTGTTCATGCAGTCCATTTGTGGAAATGCTGCTCAAGGCTGATTTTCTATATGTTTGCACCCGATGCAAAGAACTAGTACTCAAAGGACAAGTATGATTTCTGGAAGCTTCAGTGGCTGATCTGCAAGAGATGAGGTGGACAGAAAGATTCATTAAGAATATCTTCATGGGCACGGTAAAGTGGTCCTGCCTCCATTCTGGCAACCTCTATGCAGCTCTGGAAGAGCAAGATCACCAGGCAAGAGATTATCACCTGACAGTGGCAGAAAGTGATCCTGAAGCTAGTACTTGCTCACCAGGTAATGAGTTATCCTCTTACACAAATGATCTATCATTATTTCTGTGCTTCTAGAAAGGTGGGAATAGAACAGCTGCTGTCATTGGTTCAATATAATTAGGAATTTATATAGTTGGATGGCAGTTGTGAGGACTGCTTGGCAACATGTCTGCTGCACAAGTAGCAGAGCTGAGGCACTGCTTAGATAGGATTTTAGAGAGTACTGGGGAGGACCTTGCTATCTTGGTCCTTGTGGGCACTGATATAGACAGGTGAAGGACGTTAGTACTAGAGGCTAAATTTAGGCTGCTAGATAAGATATATCCAGTATGGTATGCTCAGAAATCCAGCAAAGCCCATGAATAGGATCCCAGAATCACACTTCTGGTAATATATTTAGCAGGAGGCTTCTGGAAATTATTCTGGAGAAGAGAAACATTTGATTTGATTTGGCTGAGACTTCATGTATAATCTGCCATCAAGAACTGAGGAGCAAGGAAACAAAGAGGGCAAAAAAATCAATTTTCACCTTAACAGTAATTGGAGAGTAAAGCTGTGTCTTTTGCATATATTTCTACCTACCTCTGAATACTATCTATTCTGCTATTACAGAATAAGAGAACTTAAGAGCAATAATAATTTTCTGAAAAATAAGGTACCAAAACTGGGACAACAGGGATTTCACATTCCTTTCCAGCTGCAGAGGGGAAAAAAAACAAGTTCCAAAAAGTTGCAGGTCAATGACCTGGCAGAAAACCACCATTGCTTGGGAACACCAAACATTTCTGTGATGATTACATATGCAGGAGAATCAGAGTAAAGTTGTGTGGTTCTCCACTGAAGTGTCTTGAAATAATTCTCCCTTCTGCTATAAAGAAGCACTAAGCTTGTGCTTGGATAGATATGGCACACCAAGGTGAAGGAAAGAGAGTGACTATGCACCACCGCTGTTAAGTATTCTGTCAGGATAGCATAGCTGTTAAATGGAATATGGATATCACTCACTGCCTGGAAAGGATAGCAGACAAATCACTGGTCAACAAATTTTTACAAAAGTCATGTTACTGAAATAAAAATAGTAATTTCTTATCAATTTTTATATGCTGAACACGAATATGACAGTGAAATTGCAAAGTTGGCTCTAGTTTTTTTGTAATATACAAGAATTAATGTTTATATCACGAAATGCATGTCAATAATACCTGTAAAAAACCAAGTCATAGACTACTTCTTAGATTTTTTCGCCTGTCTCTTGTACAGCTGTTTGGGAGCTTCTCTGGGAAGTGTCCAGCAGTAGTCAGCCAGCATTGTAGTGGACCATTTTCCCTGGTTTCTTTGCTCCATCATTGCGATATCCTGGTGAAAACGTTCGCCCTGTTCATCACTAACCATGCCACAGTTGTCAGGAAAGAAATTGAGATGGGAATCAAGGAAATGGATCTTTAGAGACATATTGCAGCCAAGTTTCTGATACTGCATCAGCATGTCTTCTACTAGTTCCTTGTAGTTTTCTGCCCTAACATTCCCGAGAAAGTTTGTTGACACTAGGCGAAAAGCATTCCATGCTTGTTTCGCATCACCCTTCAGCAAGTTGTTGAACCGGTCATCTTTGAAAAGCTCTCGAATGTGAGGACCCCAAAAACTCCCTCTTTAATATTTGCTTCGCTGAGTCGAGGGAATTTTTCATGCAGGTATTGGAAAGCTGGCGAAGTGCGGTCCATGGCTTTCACAAAGTTTTTCATCAAACCTAGTTTGATGTGAAGGGGTGGTAGCAGGATTTTGTGAACCTCAACCAGAGCTGGGTGCTGGATATTCTCTCAACTGTTACAATTTGTCTGCGATTCCATTCCTTCCGCAAGTAGTGCCAATCCCTTGCTTGGCTATCCCACTCACATAAGAAACACATGTATTTTATATATCCCTGCTGCAGTCCCATTAAAAGGACAACTACCTTCAAGTCACCACAGAGGTGCCAGCTGTACTTGTTATAGTTAATGGAAGTCAGACAATGCTTTAAGTCATCGTATGTCTCTTTCATGTGGATGGCATGCGCTACTGGAATAGATGGAAGATGGTTTCCATTGTTCAAAAGCACAGCCTTCAGACTCAGTTTCGAAGAGTCTATAAATAGTCTCCAGTCTTGTGGGTCATGAGTGATTTTTAAGGCATTCATGAGGCTTTCAATATCGGAACAGAATACCAAATTACTTTCCTTTCTGAAGAAAGGCTCCAACTGCTGGTGGCGCTTTTGATATGAAGTAATGTTGACATCTTCTTCTAGAAGATTCCATTGTTGGAGTCTTGATCCTAGCAATTCTGCCTTGTTCTTGGATAAGTCCAAATCATGAACCAGGTCATTTAGTTCTTCCTGTGTTATTCTGTGTGGAGTTGATAATGCATCCCAGTGAAAATCTGGGTCACTGCATGCTGACGGACCAGGAGAAGAACAGGTCAGCTCACCCTTGTCCTCATCAGATGAATCAAGAGAATATTCTGATGGAGGTTCTGGAATAGGAAGTCCCTCACCATGTGGAACTGGTCTCAATGCAGACGGAATGTTTGGGTAGACTACGCTCGACTTCTTTTGCTTCATTATTCCGCTGGAAATAGGAGGAACCAAGCAGAAGTAACAGTCATTTATGTGGTTGCTTGGCTCTCTCCACACCATGGGGACTGCAAACGGCATTGATGGTCTTTTGCAATTCAACCACTGTGAAAGCTGTGTTGTACATGTAGCGCAGCATATATGCGGGGCCCAAGGCTTGTCTTGGTTACCAATCTTGCGTCCAAAGTAAAGATGATATGCCTTCTTCAGTTGAGAAGTGATACTTTTCTTCTGGTTTGCAAATGTCACTTCCCCACAAATGTAGCAGAAATTGTCAACGGTATTAATGCACTTTCGCGGCATTACTGTTCTGTATTGCACCTAAATGGCTAAAATTATATGATTAATAAAAGTTACATGTAACAGTAGCTTAAACTGTCTTGCACACAGTCTGAAATAATTTAAATGCTCAACCTTTCCGACTGCGTATAGTACACTGCTGACATCAGATGGCTTCAGCAGCCGTCTGGCAGTAGTATTGCATTACATCAGAAAATGATGCAATCAACTCTGAATGATGTGTGCATGCTGGTATTATGCAATGTGATGCAATATTACATCATTCAAGGCTTATTTGGGATGTTGTTGATGTCCTGCTGGATAAATTTACACGGTGAAACGTCAAAAATGAACTACATGCAATATCTTCAAAACAAGAGCCAATAAATTTAATGTTATATTAATGTTCAGCTCACCAAGACACTACAGATTAGGGCCTTTTAAAGTCAATAGCGATTTCATTGTTGACCAGTGAATTGTTCTGGACTGCATCGTTGGTGTTCAAACAATCTCTGCTTTTTCCCCATCAGAGACAAAGAAAATATATTGAACATATGGTAAAGGTTTTCAGCAGCACAAATATCCACATTACAGAGAGGGCAAACATTTTACACCATCAGAATGGTGTCTAATGCTATAATAAATGATAAAAGGTCTTAAATGTTAATGGCAAATATTACCTACTGAGGTTAAATAAAAGGCATCAGGGAATTATTATTAGATAATTCAATAGCTTATCCATATACTCATTCACAAAAATCTCAAATTGAATTGACATCTACTCTGTTCTTATAGTGGAATCCACAGCAGAACCTTTACCATAGTAGCCATGTATCAGACTTTGACACAAATAAAATTTAATGGATAACAAAACAAATTTTGTGATATAAACCCATTTTGGACAGCTTGCATATTCTCTCTCTGTTCTGGATGATTTATTAGATTTGTTACACTCAAACAACTATGACATACCGGCAATAAAGCATAGTTACTCACCTGTAACAGGTGATCTCCGGGAACAGCAGGAATTTAGTCCTCACATATGGGTATCGTCGGTACCAACGGAGCCTGCGCGGGAATGCTCCCCAGCGTCCAATCAGAAAGCTTTTGGGAGCATCCCACAGTGCCTGCGTGCTGCCTTCCCACCTTTCCCAACTGCCATTCTCCAGTTGCGTTTTAAAGCTGAGACAAAGAAAGAGAGAGGGAAAGGAAAGAGATAGAGAGATACAACTCCTAGGGGAAGTGGGTGGGTTGTGAGGACTAAATTCCTGCTGTTCCTGGAGATCACCTGTTACAGGTGAGTAACTATGTCATCTCCAGGAACAAGCAGGAAGGTAGTCATCACATACGGGGACTCCCTAGCTTTAGGTGCCAGGGAGAGACCCCAGAAGTTGTGTGTCCCTGAACAGGGCTCCACTTCCCCCCATGGATCTCTGGCATCCTACCAGGGATGGCGAGTAGGAGTTGATTAGGTATGGAACAGGTGTTGGAGAACAGCCTGACCAAACAAGGCATCCAGGCGGGAGTCCTTGTCCAAGCAGTAATGGGCTGTGAAGGTATGAACCAAGGCCCAAGTGGCTGCTCCACAGATGTCGTCGATAGACACAGAGTGCAGATGAGCCATTGAGGCTGCCAAGGCTCTCACATTGTGAGCTGTGACATGGCCCTCCAGAGAAAGGTTCTTACTCTGATAGGCGAAGGAAATACACTGAGCAATCCAGTTAGACAGTGTTCTCTTGGAGATTGGAAGTCCCAAATGAGAAAGATCAAAAGCAACAAAGAGTTGAGAGGACTTTCTATGTTGCTGTGTTCTTTGTAAGTAAAAGGCTAAAGCTCTTTTACAGTCCAAGGTATGAAGATTCCTCTCTGCATTTGATGCATGAGGCCTTGGAAAAAACACAGGTAGGTAGACCACTTGGTTCAGATGAAAAGGCGAGACCACCTTAGGCATAAAGTGTGGATGAGTCCTAAGGACTACCTTGTCATGACGGAACCTTGTATAAGGTGGATCAGCTGCTAGCGCTTGCAACTCACTAATGTGGCGTGCTGATGTCATTGCAATGAGAAAGATAACCTTCCAAGAAAGGAATTTCAAGGAGGTAGTAGCTAAAGGTTCGAAAGGTGGCTTCATGAGCTGCCCAAGAACCAGGTTTAAGTCCCATGCCACTGGTGGTGGCCTAATGGGAGGCTTAGTTAAAAAAAGGCCTCTCATAAATCTTGCTATAAGAGGATGAGAGGAAATAGGCTGTCCATTTATTGGCTTAAAGGAAGCTGCAATAGCACTCAAATGGACTCTTACTGAATTAGTCTTAAGACCTGCATTGGATAAATGAAGGAGATACTCCAGCAATGATTCCAGAGGTATCGCAAGGGGGGTTAAGACCCTTTTGCGAACACCATATGATAAACCTTTTCCACTTGAAAGCATAAGAGCGTCTTGTGGAAGGTTTCCTGGAAGCAAAAAGAATATCTTTTACTTGCTGAGGGATATTAAGATCATGGAGATCTAGGCCTTCAGCAACCAAGCCCTGAGATGCAGAGACTGGGGATTGGGATGCCATAACATTCCGTCCTCCTGAGATAGGAGATCTGGAGCAGACCCTAACTCCACAGAGGGAGCTTGAGAGAGATGTAGAAGCAGAGGGTACCACACTTGCCGTGGCCAATGTGGAGCTATGAGAATCATATGGCCTCTGTCTCTCTGAAGCTTGAACAGGGTTTTGGGAATTAGGGGAATGGGTGGAAAAGCATACAGGAAGTCTTGACCCCAGTAAAGGAGGAAAGCATCCCTGGCCTGAGCTGCAATTCTGGAACAGAACCGGGGAAGTTTGGCATTCCACGGACTTGCAAAGAGGTCTATGTCCGGGGTTCCCCAAAATTGAAATATCCTGGCCACCTGTTCTGCATGCAGAGACCACTTGTGTGGAAGCATTACTCGACTCAGTCTGTCTGCCCAAGAGTTTTGAACGCCTGGCAGATACACTGCCAGAAGATTAATCTGATGTTCTCTGGTGAGGGCCCATAGTCGCAAAGCTTCGTTGCAAAGTGACAGAGAGCCTGTTCCCCCCTGCTTGTTCACATAGAACATGGCTACTTGATTGTCCACATGAATGAGGACTATCTTGTAGCTGAGCAGGGTGTGGAACACTTGCAGAGCAAGGAAGATTGCTCTAAGCTCCAAGAGATTGATATCTAGATAACTCTCCTGTGGAGACCAGGTGCCCTGGGTGGAGAGATCTTGCAGATGAGCTCCCCAACCCATTGGAGAAGCATCTGTTGTGAGAGTTGCTTGGGGTAAGGGTTGTTGAAAAGGGGACCCCAGCAACAGGTTTTGAGTGGACTTCCACCACTGGAGGGACAAAATAAGGCGACTTTTGTTTGCTATTTTGTCTGACAGGCATCCTGATGCCTGGGTCCATTGGGTGGATAAAGTCCACTGAGCTGCCCTCATATGGAGGCGAGCATAGGGAACCACATGCACAGTAGATGCCATGTGGCCTAGTAGTTGTAACATTTCTCGAGCAGTTAGATGAGGCTTTAGCACTGCTTGAGAAGCTAACTGCACCAGGCGAAGGTAACGGGCCTGGGGGAGATAGGCCCTTGCCTTTATGGTATCCAGCAAAGCTCCTATGAACTCTAAAGACTGAGTGAGAGTTAGACTGGATTTTGGGATGTTTATCACCAGCCCTAAATACTGAAGGATACGCATTATGCGGGATAGAGAAGTCCTGGCCTCTGACTCTGTTGGGGCTCGAATGAGCCAGTCGTCTAAGTAGGGGAAGACGAATATCCCTAGAGTGCGGAGAAATGCTGCTACAACAGCCATGCATTTCGTGAACACCCTCGGTGCTGAGGCCAGGCCAAAAGGAAGGACCCTGTATTGGTAGTGCTTTCCTTGAAAAAGGAACCTTCTGCGAGTTGGATGGATGAGAACATGGGTGTACGCATCCTTGAGATCTAGAGAACAAAGCCAATCCTGACTCTGAAGGTATGGCAGCAGAGATCCGAGAGAAATCATTTTGAATTTCTCTTTGACAAGGAATTTGTTCAATTCTCTGAGGTCTAAGATAGGTCTGTAACCCCCTGTTTTCTTTGGGATAAGGAAATAAGCGGAATAGAACCCTGTACCCTGCTGATGAAGGGGTACTTCTTCTATTGTCCCTTGGGCAAGAAGGATAGTGACCTCCTGACCTAACAGATTGATGAGAGAGGTCGGAGAATTGAACTGCCTTACTATTGTGTGAGGGGGCATGCTTGAAAAATGAAGCTTGTACCCCTCCTTTGTGCTGGAGAGTGTCCAATGCTCTGCTGTTATTTGCCCCCATCTGGGGGCAAAATGACATAACCTTCCTGGAATGGTGGAAGGTTCTGGTCCCCCGAGAACCAGGAAGGCTAAGTTCTCTAGATGAGAATCAAAGGCCCTATGGAGGCTGAGCCTGCTGGGCCGGTTGAGGCCTAGCAGCCTTTGCTTTCTTCTGTTTGGGTGGTTGCTGACCTTTCCTGGCAAGCTGACCTGCTGAACATAAGCAGGATAAAATCTTTTCTTTTTAGAAAAGAATGGTTTCTTGAACAATTTCTTTCTAGCAGGATCCGTAGTGGACTTGGAATCTATCCAAGGTGGAATTTTCAGCATCCATTTCATTGGCCTTTTCCTGCCAATCTTTACCAAACAGGTTCTCACCAGTACAAGGGATATTTCCCAATTTGTCTTGTACCCAGAGCTCTAGATCAGAAGCCTGGAGACAAGCAATTCTACATGCACCTATGGCAATAGCCGAGGTTCTGCTTATGCACTCAAAGCAGTCAAAGGCTGCACGGTTGGAAAATTTAGAAACATCTTGGGCATGTTTGACCAAAGTGAGGAAATTCTGTCTTTTATCCTCAGGAAGAAAAGGACTTAAAGCCTCTAAATCATCTGTGACCTCCTGAGACTATAGGAACTGATCCTGGCAGAAAGCATGGAAGCTTGGAAGACCCGACATCCAAAAGCATCCAGGGTTCTGCACTCACGTCCTGGAGGATTAGAGGCATGCCTTTTTGCACTCTTGATCCTTTTCATAGGTGACTCCACTACAATAGAGTGGTGAGGAAGCTGAGTCTTATGGAACCCAGGACAAGGAGGGACTCGATACATAGTATCCAGTCTACGAGAATGAGGAGAGGTGGTAAAAGGTGTTTCCCACATCCTTAACATGAGATCATATAAAATCTCATGAATGGGCAAGGTAGCTGCCTTCTTAGGAGTTTTGGGATATTGTAGAATTTCCAACTCCTTGGCCCTTGGCTCTGTTTCAGGGGCCACAGTAATGAACAGGCCCCGAGCCACCTCCCTGATAAAATCTTGGAAGGAAATATCCTCTGGAGGAGACATCCTGCGTTTAGGGGAGGAAGGCTCCTCTGGGAGAAGCATCGCTGCATTGACAGAACTGTCAGAATCCTCAGATTCTTCTGAGGACTCGAAGTATCGTCTGTCCGGATGCTCTTGAAGAGCCCGATACCCATACCGACCAAAGTCGGTACCGGAGGTCATCGGATGACTGGGTAACGGCAAAGCGGACACAGATGCCAATGTCGATGCTATCGGTACCGGTACCGATACTGAGGCTGGTGCCGGTACCGGTGGAATTGTCTGTCGCGGTTCCGAGGGCATCGATGCCGCAAGGAAAGCTGCCAGACTGCGTTCCATAGCCAGAACTCTCTGGTCTATCGACGTTGCCAATGCCTGGATGTCAGTACCGGAGGAAACCGCCGGTACCCCAGAGCATGGCACCAGTAGTTCTGCCGAGGTCGAGGCCTCGAGAACATCCTGGAACCCCGATAATGCTTTGGAAGCCGAAGCCTCCCGCCGGGGTAATTTTGCCGGTGCAGAATCCTCAAGGGCAACGCCAGAGGCATCTCAATGCTTAGAAGGAGATCTACCCTTTGAGGACCGGCTGGATTTATGTTTAGTTACCTGAGATCCACGGGAGGAAGCAGCAGCCCTGGAAGACGTCGATGCCACCGAAGCTGCATCAGAGGGAAACAGGGTACTGAACTTAGCAGCTCGGTTCTGCCGACCTCTTTTAGACATCATGGCGCAGGACATACAATCCGTGATGGAGTGGTCAGGACCTAAACATTTTAGACACCATTCATGGGTGTCGGTGATGGAAATGGTACCGCCACACTTGGTGCACTTTTTGAAACCTGAGGCAGGTTTCTCCATGGTAAGAAAACGTTTTTGGGCCTAAGGCCCAAAAAGGCGTGCACCTGAAGAAAAAGAAAAAAGAGAATTTTTTTTTTTTTTTACAGAAATAAGAAGAGAAAAAAACGGTGGTACTGGTAGAGCATCGAGGAAGGCAGAGGCGACCACAAAAAAGATAGAAATAAAAAAGAATTCTTCTGCGGTGACAGGAACACGACCTGCTGGCTCCGCGGAAAAAGAAGAACTGGAGAGAGGCAGTTGGGAAAGGCGGGAAGGCAGCACGCAAGCACTGTGTGATGCTCCCAAAAGCTTTCTGATTGGACGCTGGGGAGCGTTCCCGTGCAGGCTCCGTCGGTACCGACGATACCCATATGTGATGACTACATTCCTGCTTGTTCCTGGAGATTAAAAAATATTAAAACTTTGCAGAAAATAGAAGTTTCACATAGTGTATGTTTTTCATACACTGGTCCAATATAGTATATTGTCCGTCTTCAGAAAGGATAGGATTCAGTTCCAATATTCATTGACATAAACATACTGTATGATACTATTAAAACTGCAGCTTTCATTTAAAACACTTTATTATGATATAATATAGTTTGTCAACAGTCCATTCTGATGGCGGAATATGATACACTTGAAAACACTTCTGATGCAGTGCATCGATATTGCACCATTGAAACACCTAGAACAGAATGCTTGACAGCAATTAGTTTCGACAACATATTAACCCAGCATATGAAAAATATACAAGGCCGATATACGCACCAATAACTCTGACACTAAGTAATTTACAGATATATTTTCTAAAGTCTACAAATACTTTTATTTGCAAAATAGTAGCTACTACAGCATTATAAGCTACTTACTATTTTTTTTTTATCTTTTTATGTTGAGCTGCCAGTACCATCAAAATCAGCAAACTTCGAATACCTATTAAACTAACTAGATCTCAGATAAAAAAAATCTGTATATAATGCTTTTTGACATAACGATAATAGCTAAACATAGTTTCATTGAATTTATAACCATTAATTAGTAAACATTTGAGTAGTAAGTATGGAAACCTTATGTATGTAAAACATATGCTGGTCCAAAATGGGTTAACAGATCACCTTGTTAGATAAGACTCAGAACCAAGTACCTTTCTTTTTTTTTTTTTTTTTTTTTTATTGAAAGACTTCCAAAGAATTACAAAGATACAAAAACCACAAAAATCTTCAAAAAAGATGCAACAGTATCAACACAATATCAGATCTCAATGAGGATCTACAATATGTCTTCATTTTTACTTGTTTATAATAAAGAAACCAGAAGCCCCACCCCCCCAAACTCCCTTCCCTCCCCCCGAAGTCACCCCAATCCCGGGCCCCCCACCCCCATCTCCCCACCTCCCCCCCACCTCCCCACCCCCCCACCCCCCAGCTATGGCTTGCTAAGGTTAGGTTCGGAGCAAAGGTGAGCTAGGAGAGATACTTAGAGAACTGACCTCCAAGGAGGCCAGTATATCACCCCCAGATGGCCAGAACAATCACGCACCATAGCGAGAAACAAAGGGCTCCCACACCAATTCAAAGCGAGCCAGACGCATCCTGTTAACCGCTACCCCCCGTTCCATGGAATAGGTATCCCACATGCGTTCCAGCCAAACCTGGAAGGAGGGGGCCAAAGCATGCTTCCAGGCCGCCGCCAGGGCTAGGCGGGCCACGTTCAAGCCGTGCCTAAGTAAGGCGAGTTGTGAAGCCCGGGCCCCCGGCACGGAGGTTCCAAAAAGAAAAATCCCCGGGTCCCAAGGGATGCTTAGTCCCAGTAGCATCTGCATCCGGAATTGTACCCCTCTCCAAAAAGCACGAATGCGGGGACATGCCCACCAAATATGTCCCAGGGTACCCCGCTGCCCACAGTTACGCCAACATAGGTCCCCAGCCCCGGGAAACATACGAGCAATCCGCACCGGAGTCATATACCAACGATACAGCAGTTTATAATTCGTTTCTCGGGCATTAGTCGCTATTGAGCTCTTCCACAGGCGAGCTTCCACTGCCTCCCACTGCTGATCAGTATAAGAAAGACTCAAATCAGAGTTCCAAAGCACCCTATGACGTGTGGGGCACGTTTGGGTACCCTGCAAATGGGCATATAATGTCGCCACGAGACCCTTTGTAGTAGTACACCCCTCACAATAGCGCTCCAGATCCGTCAGGTCCCGGGCAACTCGGGGCCGAACAGACCTAGAGTTGACCCAATGCGTCACTTGCATATATCGATAGAGATGCCCAGCCGGGAGATTAAACTCGTCCCGCAAGGCGCGAAAGGATTGTAGCCGACCATCAACAAAAAATTGGCCGACCCGGCTGAGGCCAAGGTGCCCCCAGTGTCGAAATGCCACGTCAGTCAAACCCGGTGGGAAAGAGGCGTTATCAACTATAGGGGCTAATGGGGATAGATCCACGTCATGGGATCTGAAGTGTCGGTCCCAGCAACGGAGGGTGTGAGAAATGTAGGGATTACTGGTGCATGTGTTGCGACGGAGCCGTGGTCCAAGCCACAGCCAGTCCCCTAACCCCGCTCCCCCCGCCAAGCTCATTTCTAACTGCACCCACCGCTTAGTGCTATCGGCAATCATCCATTCCACCCCCGCCCGGCACTGTGCCGCCACGTAATACCACTGTAGATTGGGCATGCCCATACCGCCAGAACGCGTGCGGGCAAAAAGAACTTGCCGCGCTAGGCGTGGGCGACGATAATGCCACACAAACTTCAAAAGCAACTGCTGCCAGGTCGCCAAAGTAGCTTGCGAGATGGGGAGCGGGAGAACCTGAAAGAAATAAAGGAAGCGGGGGACAATCACCATCTTAACTACGGCTATACGCCCAAACCAGGAGAGGAGCAGGCCATTCCAAACTTCGAGGTCCCGCCGAACCTGTCGAAGCAAGGGATCATAGTTGGCTTTGAAAAGGTCCGCCCGGTCCACAGTTGGGTTCACCCCTAAGTAGCGCAGGGCTCCGGGCACCCAGCGAAGGGGATAAGCCTCTTGAAGTTCCGCACAGACCGACCTGGAGACCCCAACATTCAAGATCTCCGATTTAGTATAGTTGATTTTAAAACCGGAAACTCGAGAAAAAGTGGCGAACAGCTGCATTGCGATTGGGAGGGACACTGACGGGTCCACCAGGGATAAGATGATGTCATCCGCAAAGAGCGCGATCCGATATTCCGCAGGACCGATGCGGACCTCTCGCAAACTTGGGTGGTCGCGAAAGCTCTGAGCCAAAGGTTCCATTGCTAGGGCAAAGAGCAGGGGCGAAAGAGGGCAACCCTGTCGTGTGCCTCTTTCCAAAAAGAAATGTCGCGAGTGACCCCCATTTATCCGAACGCACGCCTGGGGTTGCTGGTAAAGGCTACGAACCCACCCGATATAATTAGGGCCAAGGCCCATCATCTCCAGGACACACCATAGATATCCCCAATCCACCCGGTCGAATGCTTTTTCTGCGTCAATTCCCACTAGCAATGCGGGTTGTGGATCCCTTTGGGCCACATGAATAATCTGCAACATACGCCGAATGTTGTCTGCGGCCTGGCGACCCGGCACAAAGCCAACCTGATCGGGCTGAACCAAGCCCGGAAGAACCCGGTTCAGACGCGCGGCCAGCACAGAAGCAAAAATTTTTACGTCAACATTTAACAAGGAGATGGGGCGGTACGAAGCCGCATCGTGCAAAGGTTTACCGGGTTTGGGTATCATCACTATCAATGCCTCACGTTGGGACGGGGGAAGAGAGGCTGTCCCCAGGATCTCATTAAACAAACAGGTCAGGGATGGTGCCAATTGTGCTCGAAACTTTTTATAGTATTCTGCCGGAAAACCATCACTACCCGGCGTGCTGCCAGTTTTCAAATGCCGAATTGCATTTTCCACTTCGTCAATCGTAAAGTCCGAGTCCAACTGAGCCCGATCAGAGTCAGAAAGACGCGGAAGAGCGGCCCTCTGAAGATAATCCTGCACCTGGTCCCTACCAGGGGGCTCTGCCTTGTAAAGCCACTCCAAATAGTCAGCAAAAAGTTCACGAATCTCCCGGGAAGTGACCCTCTTCTGTCCCCCAGCGTCAAGTAGTTCACGGACCACTCTCGAGGACTGCTGTTGACGGAGACGCAAAGCCAAAAGGCGTCCAGTTTTATTCCCATGTTCATAAAACGTTTGCCTTAATTTCCGACGCTTATTATCGAATTCTCTCTGCATACATGCATCTAATTTCGCTCGGACCGTCCGCCATTGGCGTAAGACCTGTCTCGACCCGGTTCGGGCGTGCTCCAAGCCGAGGCGAGCAGACTCCCTCACCAAATGATCGTGATCACGGGTCCAGACCTTGCGCGTGCGGGCTGCCTCTGCCATAAGTTGACCACGGGCGGTGGCCTTATAAGCATCCCACACCGTGGGAAGGGGAACATCCCCAGTATCATTAAACTCAAAGAATTCCTTAATAAAGTGGGCGTGATCCTGCACTGCACCCTGCCGTCGTAGAAACCTTGTGTCTAACCGCCAAAGACGGCGGCACTCGCTATGCGTGCCGTCCGGAAGGGTGAGCCAGCACGGGGCGTGGTCTGACCAAGTCAGCGCTCCAAGTCCAGCCCGCACTCCCCCATCCAGCAGACGCTGGTCCAACAAAAAATAGTCAATGCGGGTGTGGACCTGGTGTACTGGGGAGTAGTAGGTATAACCCCTCTCTCCCGCGTGAGTGTCCCTCCATATATCCCGTAGGCCCAAGTCGAACATCAAACGCTGAAGGGCTCTTGCTGATCCCCCCGTCCCCCCCCCCAGGGCGACCCGTAGAATCCAAATGGGGCACTAGGTGCGTATTACAGTCCCCACCCAAAACAATGGGGCCCTTTGCAAAATCCGCCAATAGGGCTTTCAGTCGTGTAAAAAAGGGCCCCTGACCCGTATTTGGAGCATAGATATTAGCTAAAGTGAGCAAATGTCCGTCTAGACGAACATTTAGGAAAAGCCATCTCCCCAGGGCATCTCGTTTTATCTCTTCAATCTGCAAGGAGAGGCTCTGGTGAAATAGTAGAGCCACTCCCCGCTTCTTCCGACCCTGCGTGTCGGAGGCCACCCGCACCTCAGTGTATGGGGATCGCTTTAGCCAACCCTGCTTAGAGTTTTGAAGATGGGTCTCCTGTAAGTAAACAATATCCCCTTGCAAAGTGCGCAATTCTGAGAACAGCAGGGACCGTTTGCGCGGGGAGTTAAGACCTTTAACATTCAAAGAGATAAAACGCACCATTTAGAAGTACTACCCAACCCCCCACATCCGCTGGTCGCCCAGAAGGTCCCAATGGGGGTTCCCCCGGCAAACCCAGGAATCTAATTGCTCGGGCCCACCTAGACCATCCTCCAGGAACAAAAGTCATAGACCCACCTCCCCTGCCCAAACCCACCTCCCAGTTCCATGTTGAGAAACCCCCCTCCCACCCGTCACCCCCCCCTCTTCCCGTCAATACCACCTGCCTGTCTAAGTTAATACAGGACACGGTAAATTGACCACAAACCCCGTACCCCCCAAAACCCCACAAAGTGAGAATTCAACCTAAACATAGAAAAACATTCCCCCCATTACTCCCCCACCCCTCCCGGATCATCATTCTCATCATGTCCCCCCATCAGAACAGTAACATCAATAAAAACATTTACAGGTCAGCCGCCGCCCCCCATGAAAAATGGAGTGGGGACCCCAGGCTAATCTTTGCCACCAATTATCCAAAAAACAAACAGGGGACCCACTGGCCAAGACTCCCTAAGAAAGAAGAAATAGGAGGCGGTCTTCAAGTCTGCAAAAGTGTCAGGTGGACTTGCCCACCCGAGTCCACTTAGTGTGTTGGGGCCTAGGGGGCGGCGGATGAGGCTGGGTATTATCATCAACTAAACCTGCTTGACGAAGAGCTCGCCAAGCTTCAGAGTAGTCCTTTGCAGAGATCTTTTTGTTATCCAATAGGAAGTTCATCCTAAATGGGAAGGACCAAGAATAGCGAATCCCCTTGCTATTCAGGACCGCCGAGACGGGTTTCATCTCTCTCCGGCGCGCCAGAGTGAACATCGAGAGGTCCTGATAGATGGATACTGTCGCGTCCTGAAAGTGGATCGTCTTCTTCTCCCGGCCTCGACGTATAAGAAGTTCAGCGTCAGAATAGCGTAGGAATCTCGCAATGACATCTCGTGGCTGGTTGTTAGGGGGTTTTCCCAGAGCGCAATGAACGCGTTCAATTTCCATTCCGGAGGCATGTGCAGCCAGCTCCTCCGCCGGAAGCAACTCCGCTATCAGCAGGTCTTCCCCGCCTCCCCCCGGCTCTGGAATCCCACGAAAACGCACGTTGTTGCGGCGGGAGCGGTTTTCAATGTCATCAATTTTATAGGTCAGCTCCATAGCCTGCGCACGCTGCCTGTCGAGAGCACATTGTAAGTCCATCAGAGTCCCATCCTGGTCAACCACTTTGGACTCCACATCCTCTACACGGGCTCCCAGTTCCGTAACTTCAGTCCGGAGGTCTGCGACATCTTTCATCAAGTCTTCCCGTAGTGTGCGGAGTTCATTGGCTAACTCTGCGAAGCCCTTACGGAACTCTTGTTTAATTTGAGCCGAGGTGAGTGGCTTATGAGGGTCCAGTTCCTCTTCACTTACAGTCTCATCGTCAGAACCCGTTGGAGGAGACTGGCCACTTAGGGTGCTTGAGGCTCCAGACTTACTCTGCAGCCGCTGGGAAGAGCGCATCCCCTCCCGAGTTTCAGAGTTTTTAATTTTTGCAGCCATCACACAAGGCCACCAGGCTCACACAGTGTTAGGAGAGGTAGGGGCAATGCCAGCAAAAGGGAGGGCACCAGAGAGAGAACGATGCACTCAGTCGCACCAGTCCGTAGGACAGTCACCACCACACAGTATCAGGAGATGCAGAGAAGCAATGTCAGCCAGGTAACAGGCACTGGTGGAACAATGAGGAGAAATAGCCTGGCACAAGTAGGAGTCAGAAAGCAGCAGAAGGCAGCGTGAGACTGCACCGTCAGAAGCCCGAAGCTGTAGGGTAGAAGGCTTCAAGGGGAGACCCAAAGTCACAGTGGTCACAAGTATGGGCCTGCAGGGCACCCAGAGTCTGATCCGGAAGGCGGGGGCCTCGATGGGGCACCAGGCTGCCAAGGGGAAAACAGACCCAGCCACTAGTTGCAAGCCCAGTTCAGGGGGTGGGCAGGGGGAGAGACAATGCACAGACTTACCCCCTTCAAGATGGCTCGTGCAGATGAAGAAGGGTGGTAAGCGCTGATAGAGGTTGCAGCAGGCGCCGCGTGGAGTGCACGTGGTCCCGGCCAAGCTCCCCGGCCATTCTTCAGCTCTTCAGTCGAGCACCACGCGCTGAGAAATACAAGCTCCCTCCCGCTGAGCACTCCGGCGTTCAGCCCGCAGACAATGAAGAGGGCTCGCTTCGTAGGCCTCGCGGGGGCCTGTCAGTTGAGTTTCGGCGGCGCCGGATGCAGCGGCTGGTGGCAGGAGCAGGCAAAGGAGAGTCCAGTGATCAGAGGCAGCTTCTAGCAGGCCGCGTGACAGCGAGCGACTCCGCGATGCCCCAGCCTCCGGAGGACCCGCTAAGCCGCAAAATCAGGCACTGAGAGGGGTCGCTGGCTAGCGCCGATCCGGGAGAGGTACGGGGGGGAGCAGAATGCGGCTGTTAGCTGATGATAGCAGAAATTCAGGGGTTGTGGGGTCGGAGCTTTAACAAAGTGCGGCCATCTTGCAGTGGGCTCACGAGCGCCCCCCAAGTACCTTTCTTTATACAAACAGATTGGAAGAAAAGCCTGAGAAAATCTGACTCTACAACAAATGATTTGGTACCATAGATTGTGCTGCTGTTTGTTGGCAGATGAAAACTGCAAACTTATAGAGCCTATGCCAGTCATTTATGTTTCATTTAAGTGCCTGCTATTTCATTATGGAGGTAATTTTAGAAACATCTAAAGGTATAAAGAGTGGCATTTACATGTCACGATCACATACATGTCCAAATATCAATTTTGGAAAGCTACTATTTAACTAGGCTTATATACTGCTTTTCTACCAGTCAAAGCAGTATACATTCAGGTACTATATATATATTTTCCCTTGTCCCCGGAGGCCTCACAATCTAAGTTTTTGTACCTGAGGCAACGGAGGGTTAAGTGACTTGCCCAAGATCACCTGTGGGACTAGAAATCCCAGTCCTTCCAGCCCAAGGTTGCTGTCCTCTAGCGGGATTTGAATCTCTGGCCTGAGGTAACTTGCCCCAACCACTAGGACATGCCTCCCCTCCTCATTTGGATGTGTATACCCCCCAAAAAAATGGAAATTTAAAAGTAACATGGCAGGTGCCTTCATCTCTCCAATTCCCCCAACATCAATCACAACACCTCCCTGTGGTTCCAACAGCCCCGGGCCATGCAGTCTTGGCAATGGGCTCCCCAGCCCAAGAGATTGGCATCCGTTGACAAAAGGATTCATGAGTAATTGTCCAGGGGCATGCCCTATGTCAGATGACTGGGCTGCTGCCACCACTATAGGCTGGCCTTCACCATCATCATGAGTGGGAACCTGAGCTCAAACTCCTGAGGAACCACCGAGTCAGCAAGGACCATTGGAGCGGCTGCATATGAGAATGCGCCCACAGCACCATCTCGATTGTTGCTGCCACCAATCCAAGGAGCTGATTCTGGGAGCCTGCTGTGAAGAGAACAGTGCCAGGCAATCCAACAACCTGTGAATTGTCTCCTCTGTCAGGAAGATTCTGCCAACTTGAGTATTAAAATGTACTCCCAGGAACTCCAGGGACTGGGAAGGCATCAACTGGCTCTTTCCTTGATTGATCACCCAAAAAGGACACAACGCGGGCCACTACACGGGACGTCTCTGAAAGAGAATGAGCTTGGACAAGTCAGTCATCCAGATATGGGTGCACACAAATCCCTTGGAGCCATAGCACCACAGCCACAACCACCATGACCTTGGAGAACATCCATGGGGCAGTGGAGAGTCTGAATGGGGGGGCAGTGAACTGAAAGCGAGAGCCAAACACAGCAAAACACAGGTACCTTGCTGATCCTCCAGGATTGGTATATAAAAATACACCTCGGCCAAATCCAGAAATGCCAGGAACTCCCCTCAGCGCACTGCTTGAGTCATGGATCACAAAGTTTCCATCCAGAAGCACAGGATATGCAAATACTCAACACCCTTGAGGTCCAGAATGGGTCGGAATGATCCGTCCTTTTTCAGCACCATAAAATAGATAGAATACCTGCCCTTACCCCAATCGCCCAAGTGAACAGGCACCACTAACTTCAGGAAGAACAACTCGTCCAAAGTGTTCCACACAGTGGCCCTTTTATTAGCAGAACCACAAAGGGAAATGACAAAGACATCCGGGATTGGCTCTTTGCATTCCAGGACACAGCCATACTGAATTGTGTCTAATACCCAGCAATCCTTTGTGACTCAGGCCCATTCCTGAAAAAGAGGTGAAGCCTGACCCCAACTGGAGGAACCAGGGAATGGGCCCCCAAATCATCATTGTGCAGCCCGGGAGGGTCCTCCTCTGGAGAAGACCGAGGCCCTGGGCCCATGTGCTCCACAAAAGAACAGAACAAGCCAAAAGGCTTTCCAGGTCGGTAGCGACAGGAGTCCCAAGACCCTCGGGAATCTGACCAGCGTGCCCATGAGAAACAGGCAGAGACTGATGGAAATGGAATTCCTGCCTGCTTCACAGGCCCCTTTGGGTCTGTTCTCCCGAAGGTAGTAAACCTTTGTCTCACACAGGTCCTTCACCAGCTTCTCCAAATCAGCCCAAAAGAGGCTTCCCTTTAAAGGCCAGTCAGTCAACTGGGCTTTGGAAGATGTGTCTGCTGCTCAGTGTCAGAGCCAATCCAATGTGTGTCACCACTGACAGGGCACTATCCCTGGCTGCTAGACTTACCAAGTCATACATGGCACCAGAAGGAAGGCCATAGCCGACTCCAAAAGGGGGATAGTATCATCCGGCACAAGAGACTGAATCCACTGGAGCAGGGCTCAAGACATCTGACATGTACGTACCATCAACTGAAGAATAGCAGCTGCTGCGGCAAACTGGTTTGTCAATCATGAATCTACCCTGTGGTCCAGAGTATCCTTTAAGGCTGATCTGCCTTCCACAGGAATAGTGATCCATCTGGTAACTGCTGTAACCTGTGCATCCACCTTGGGAATATCAAACCACACAACGTACACCTCTCCAGGAAAGTGTACATTTCCTTATACACTCTCAGCCCCCTAGGCAGGTAGTCGGGGGAACTAGAAACATAGAAATATGACGACAGAAAAAGACCACATGGCCTATCTAGTCTATCCTTCCATATCAACAACTACAACAGTCCCCTTTTTTGCTTTAGAGATCCTCTGTGTTTGTCCCATGCTTTTTTGAATTAAGATACTGTCCTCATCTCTATCACCTCCACTGGGAGACTATTCCACAGATCCACCACTCTTTCCATAAAGAAATATTTCCGCATATCACTCCTGAATCTATCCCCCTTCACCCTCATCCCATATCCCCTCGTAGCAGAAATCCCACTCTGACCAGATCACGTCCTTGATCACCTCCAGGAATGGGGAGACTGTAGTGGATTTTCACACCCCTTGCAGGAGTAGATGCACCTGTAGCTCCTGCTTCATACATGGAGCATCTGCCAAGCTTATGGTGGATGAGATCCTGGCAAACACCACCACCAGTTCCCTCCTTCCAGAAAAGGCGGATCACACCGGCCTCTTCACAATCTTCAGAAGGCGAGAGTACCTCTTTGTCCACATCAGAGCCTAGAACAAAGACATCTGAATACAAGTCACAGTCCAAATCTCAGACAGATCCCCATCTCCAGGGGACAAATTTTGCCAGGGACACTTAGCCATAGGCTATCACAAAGGGCTTCCACTCTCAGCCTACTCCTCATCAGATTGCACTCAGTCATCCGTAAAGTGGTCATTCATGAGCATTTAGCTCAATCTTTTCCTCTGAATTATTCAGATTTTTTCAGAGTGCAGAAAATCCATCCACCATCTGCAGGAGACAAGAGTACTGAAGAAACGTGTGGTGGCTGAGGCGAATACAGGCATGGGAGTGATGGCAGTGAAACCTGGGCTTTTCATTGGTTCTTTGTCTCCACCAGTCTGTTGGTAGGTGAACACAACCCACTTGTCCGTACTGGTTTAGCAGGACGATATGAAACATGCCTTATATGCAGAAAAAGATCTATAAAGGTGAAATTAGACTTACCTGCTAATTGTTGTTCCTTGAGGAACTCTAGTCCAGTCCTGGAACCTCTGAGTTTAGTACCTTCTCCAGCAGCTTTGGAGACTGAAACACGTCATCGTTTTGATGATCCCGGTATAAGTAGGCAAGGACTGCCTCTCACCATCAGTATCTATTGAAAATGCAGACTCAGCAGAGCAACAAATAAGTAGTTAGAATGTAAACAAACATGTCCAACTCTCCCCTCTTACACTCTTTCAAATATTCTTTACCTATTATAATTATGAGCATTTTTTAAGTCTTTAACTTCAACCTTAAGTTAAAAAAGACCAAATCCTAAGATAAATTCCTCTTGGTAAAAAAACTGAAAACCAAAACCAAGTACTGCATAGAAAGGTTTCCCTCTCCCCTTTCGCAAAGAGCAACTACTGAAGACCCCCCTCAACTACCACTCTGGACTCTCAGAACTTCAGGCTGTCAAAACCAAACCTGGAACAAAACCCCGGGTGGGATCCGGGACTGGACTAGAGTTCCTCAAGGAACAACAATTAGCAGGTAAGTCTAATTTCACCTTCCTTTTTGTCCCTCTAGTCCAGTCCCGGAACCTCTGAGGATGTAACAGAGCAGTAAATATCAACGGGAGGGCTCTGCAAGACCAGCCTGAAGTACTGCCGATCCATAACACACATCCTTGGCCACTTGTACATCTAGCACAGTTACTTACCTGTAACAGGTGATCTCTGGGAACAGCAGGAATAAGTCTTCACATATGGGTATGTCGGTACTGACGGAGTCTGCACGGGAACGCTTCCCAGCGTCCAATCAAGAGCTTTTGGAAGCATCCCAGCACGCCTGCGTGCTGCCTTCCCGCCTTTTCCAACTGCCTCTCCTCAGTTAAGTTTTAAAGCTGAGACAAAGAGAGAGAGAGAGGAAAGGAAAGATAGATAGAGATACAACTCATGGGGAGGTGGGAGGGTTGTGAAGACTTATTCCTGCTGTTCCCAGAGATCACCTGTTACAGGTAAGTAACTCTGCTATCTCCAGGAACAAGCAGGAATGAGTCTTCACATATGGGGACTCCCAAGCTGAGATGCCTGGAGTCCCAGCATGTCATAGGCTGGAACATGCTATCTCCCAGAACACCAGGCATCCTGAGGATGGAGGGTAGGAGTTGAAGAAAGAAGGATGCTGTGGAAAAGCTAACCTAGCATAGGACTGCAGAGATGGAGTCCATGTGTGGATGATGATGGTCATCAATAATATTGCAAAGGATATTGCAATATGGACCTCCCCTGACAGGATTTCAGAGAAGTATGGAGGTTCATGGATCTACTGGGAAACCTAGTAGAGGAACCTTGAAGAGGACCTCACTGTAAGTGGAGGTAATAATCCTGTAGGAAAACCAGTGGAGGTCAGAATCTTGAAAGGTAACAGGTAACCCCAGGAGGGAAACTGGGGTAGTCCAAAAAACGGTGGGCCTTCGGCGGAAGGCTTTATGAGAAAAACCTTAGCTCTTTTGGAGGCAGAGTGAGTCACTCTTAGGAGCAAAAAGAGAAGGCTAACCGATTTGGACAAACAGGCACAGTCCTTGTGGGGAGAAAGGGTGTGGGAACTCCTTGTATCCCTAAAAGAGAGGACAAATGCCTGAGGCGTTAAGCCTGTAATTAACTGAAGATCCACAATGTCTCTCCTAACTGGGGTAAGCTAGGAGAGATATTGGCACGGAGAGCTTCAGAGGTACCTAAACCGTTAGGTTATGGTATAAAAATTGTTGACTACCACAGGAGTGGTTGTATGTGTAGAACCCCAAACCTGCTAGATAGCATAGGTATGAGTAAAGCCCCTCTGTCAGAATCATATAGGTATATGAGGATAGACAGTGAGATAGATAAGTATGTGGATACATATCTATCTGTAATAAAATATCTCAACAGATACATATAAATATATATAGATAGATAGATATAGATATAGATAGATATATAGAGATAGATATAGATATAGATAGACAGACATATAAGAATATATCTATAGTGAGATATGGCAGGGCATAAAAAACACACAAAAAATAAATATGGATATGTAGGCCTACATATGGGTGTCTGCAATTAAACAGACAGAGATGCCTACAGCACAGTGATCACATAGGATATGTGGAGAGGAAAGATTCATCTAATAACAAGGGGGTGGAACCTACTTGAGAAGACATATAGAGAATCTATTCCTCCTGGTCACGATCTGCAAGAATGCTAGTTAGTGAAAAACAACCAGGACTGTTACGTGAAAAACAAAGGATAATGTCAAAGTGCAGCCAGCAAGCCCCGAGTCTTTAAGGACTCTAGCATGGTAAGTAGACAGAAGACGCCTAGAGATGAGATACCATGTTGACCTGCTTAAGGGCAAAGGTATCATGCGTTCTTACCATGAGGACGAGCGTATCCCCGATTGGGAATACTATGGACCAAAGCAGGGAACTGGCAACTCCTTGAGCTTTCACGTAAGAGAAGGCCTATGTCCTTTATATCAAAAAAGGAGATAGTAAAAGAAGGGAGAACCTTCTAGTCATAGGAGACATGACTGAAAAACCTTTTCTAACCAGCTAGGATAGCTGTTGGAGAAAAAAAACCCATGCTCTCTAGCAAGGGCCCATTGTGAAAAGCTTCTCTGTAGATTGCAGAGAGCATGATGCAGGAGAATGAGGAGATAGAACTGGCTGTTAGAGAGCCAGTATCTCTGCCAACTATGCTGCCAAACTCAGGAAAAAGAAGATGGCAGAATGGAAGACAATCTAGAAAGCTTGTAGTGAGATGATCTCCAAGAGAGATAAAGCACTGACTTGGAACCACTACTAAGACTAGACAGAATGTCAGTGGAGGAAAATCTGGTTGTTTGTGGACAAGAACCAGTGGTCCAAACATTAAAGCTCCTGCATAGGCAGCTGTTAGCAAGACAGCAGAAAGAATCTTACTGTTCAAAAACAGAAAGAACAGACAGAACAGGAGTAGGAAACTCTGGACATGTCTGATGAGCTGCCCCAAAGCAAGATTGAGCAGAGGAGGTAAACTCCGCACTGGAAATGAGAAAGTAGAGAGGCTGAAGAAAAAGCCACCCAGTAAGTAATTTCCTCTTACAGGGGAAAAACTTGGTAAGAGGGTGAAGAGAATGGAGCTGAAGAAGACTTACGAAGCAGGAAGTCTATAGAAAGGAAAAATACATGCTGGCACAGGAACTATCATTTGATAGTGGTTAGACCTCTTTCCCTGGCAGGAAAAAGAGGAGAAACCTGTGACTTATAGGCATGAACATCCTGACAGCTCAAAGAAATATAGAAAAAATGGATATATTTTGGAAAAGAGCCATGTGTAGGGGTTAGAATAAAGCGGTGGATTGCCTCTATTGAGAAGAAGCAACTGTAGATTCTAACCCCAAGAGTCACAAGCATCTGATGATGAATGATCAGAAACCCTGCAGATGCTGGGTTTGCTGAGCCTGGTGAGAGGTTGGATTCTTCAGATCAGGACGTTGCTTCCCCTGTTGGGGAACATCTGTATGATGGGCAAATGATGAAGAAAACCTTCTTCTCCTGTGGGAAGAAAGTTTGGTAGGACATTTCCTACCTACTGGGACAGAGGAAGGGGTAAAACAACCCTTAGGAACAGGTAAATCAGTGGACAACTGAGTAACCAGATGTAAAGACTCCTTGTTGAAAAGATTTTCTCCAGTGCAAGGAGTATGTCCCAGCCTTTGTTATGCCCATTTGTCCAAGTCTGAAGCTTGGAGCCAGGCTCTACGTCGTGCCCCTATAGCTATAGCAGAAGTCCCGCTAACAGACTCAAAAGAGTCTAGGGAAGCACGAGAAAGAAA
Source organism: Ichthyophis bannanicus (assembly GCA_033557465.1). Lineage (NCBI taxonomy): Eukaryota > Metazoa > Chordata > Amphibia > Gymnophiona > Ichthyophiidae > Ichthyophis > Ichthyophis bannanicus. The sequence goes on along the minus strand of CM066046.1, from coordinate 94,198,619 downwards.
CCAAAAGATATTCTGGATATGCTTAAGCAGTGAGGAATAGTCTGTACTCCTGGAATCTGAAAGGAAAGGAGACAAAAGATGCAATTGCTTAGTGACCTCCTCAAGAGAAAGACTCATTTAAAAAATATATGAGAGAATTCTTGCAGAAAGCATAGATGTCTGGAAGGTTTGACGTCCAAAGTCATCTAGTGTTTTAGACTCACGACCTGGCGGATAGGAAGAGTGCTTTTTCTTACTCTTTACCCGCCTCATTTCTGATTCCACTACTATGGAATGAGGAGGAAGTTGAGTCTTTTGAAACCCTGGAGAGGGGGGCACCTGATATAACAGATCAGTTGCCCTGGGAGGTGGGGGTACCCTGAAAGGTGTTTCCCACATTCCTAGAAGGAGATCCTGCAAGGAATTATGCAAAGGAAGCATTATGTTCCCCTTTGCTTTGGTAGAAAGAGAGCCTTGTGCAGGATCATGTCCTGGGATAGGAATGGCAAGGGATCTTGCTATATCCAGGAGGAAACTCTGAAAAGAGGGATCCCCAACAGGAATCTCTCTTGGACAGGTTAGATTTAAAGAACTAGCCTGAGCACCCACAGAGGTATCCAAAGATATAGGAATAGAAGATCCTGCACAATGCAGTGTGGAATGCTTAAGGGATGGTTGCTGGAACTGGGTATCAGAAGCAGCAACCGTCCTTACCACATTGTCCATGCCAGGTATCGACTCCAAGCTTGGTATAGAATGCAGCGATCCTGTTGAAAAAAGCATGGCAGGAGTTGGCCACGATGCTACTGTGGATACCGGTACCGATGTTAATACCGGTACCGATGTCGGAGTCGAGCCCGACAAAGACATCGGAGTAGTCATCGGTGACAGTTCAATCGGTACCGAGGTGACCGAAACCCTCCGGCCAGTATCCTCGGTACCGAAGCACCGGTATCGATCGATGTTGGTACCAAAACCTACTGGTACCGAGTCTTCTAGACTAGAGATCGATTCCAAACTCGGCATCGAGGGCAGAGAGCCTGATAAGCGAAGCATTGAAGGCACCAACCGTAAAGGTAATGAGGTCGTCGGTACCGATTTCGGTACCGTGTCTGACACCGGTGAAGGAAGGTCAACCAGTGGCAACTCAATCGGCCTTGAAGGAACCGAGAGTTGTGGATCCGAATCATCGGAACCGAGCCTTCGGTACCGTCGAGAGCCGGTACCAAGGCGAGTCGGTACCCAGTCCTCCAGACTGGAGATCGATTCCAGACTCGGCATCGAAGGAAGCGAGTCTATCGATGCACGTCGGGAGGGTACCGACGGCGGTGGTAGTATCGGTGCTGGTACCGATAATGGAAAGTCAGTCTGGAGTGTATCCACCGGTCCTGAAGGCACCGAGGATGCCAAATGACGATCCCTGGTGAGGAGTGTTTCATCCAACACCAGTGCCGATGCCGGAGTACCGGTACCGCTCGAAGCGGATGCCACCACCGGACACGGCTGAGGTATGTTCTGTGAGGGGTGAACCTCAGGAACAACCTGAAACCCCTTATCTGCTTTGGAGACCGAAGACTCCCGCCAGGGTTTTGAAGCCAGTGGGTCCTCAAGGGCAAGGCCGGAGCCATCTTCATGCTGTGCATGAGACCTACCACTCGAGGACTGGCTAGTCTTAACAGACTGTTTGTGGATTACCTGATCCTGTGTGGAAGAAGAAGGGGACGGTGCCCCAAAGTTGGAGGGCAACCGTGTATCGAGGGAACCTCGATGTTGAAGACCTCTTCTCACCAAACCGTTGTCAGGATCCAAGCAGGTTAGACACCGACTTTGAGGGTCTAAAAATAAAGTTGTACCACCACAGTGTGAACATTTCTTGGAGAAAGTGCCTGGCGGTTCCATGAAGGAAAAAGAAAAGGCCTAAAAGGCCTAAGAGATCGTGGGACACTATGAAGAAAAAATATCCCGTGGAAAAGGAAAATTTTTCAAGAAAAGAAAAACACCGGCGGTACCGGTGGCATCGGGAAGACAGCCGCGACCACAAGAAAACTAAAAACAAGAATTTTCTGCGGTGACAGGAGGACGTCCTGCCGGCTCCACGGAAAAATGAAAACTGAGGAGAGGCAGTTGGGAAAGGCGGGAAGGCAGCACGCAGGCGTGCTGGGATGCTTCCAAAAGCTCTTGATTGGACGCTGGGAAGCGTTCCCGCTCAGACTCCGTCAGTACCGACGTACCCATATGTGAAGACTCATTCCTGCTTGTTCCTGGAGATAGCCTATAATGCTTGACAAATGAATTCAAGGACGACCATGTCGCCGCCCTACAAATATCTTCAGCCGGCACCAATCCGTACTCTGCCCAAGAGGCCACTTGCGCTCTAGTTGAATGAGCCCGGAGACCCTCCGGGACCTGTTTACCTTTCAAAATATAGGCCGCTGCAATGGTTTCCTTTAACCATCTGGAAATGGAGGACTTAGCCGCAGCCTCCCCCTTCCGCAGCCCCCCAAACAACACAAACAACCTGTCCGACTTACGGAAAGACGCTGTCCCACGGAGATACCTCTTGAGCGTTCGCAGAACATCCAGAAGATGCAATCTATCTCCCGCCGCCACCTTCTCCTCACACGAGAATACTGGCAACGAAACTACCTGGCTGACATGAAACACCAAAACCACCTTAGGCAAGAAGGCAGGAACCATATGCAACACAAACTTCTGATCCGAGAAGGAAAGAAATGGCTCCTTACAGGATAAAGCCTGCAGCTCCGAAATCCTACGAGCGGAGCAAATAGCCACTAGAAAAATTGTCTTCAACGTCAAATCTTTCAAGGACGGCCTACCCAAAGGCTCAAAAGGTGCCTGGACCAACGCGTCCAACACGAGATTCAGATCCCATGCGGGAACCGAGCAACTGCGTGGCGGCCTCATGAGCAACACGGCCCGTAAGAATCTTTTCACATCCGCGTGCGCTCCCAACACTTGACCTTGTACCTTACCCCGGTAACAAGACAGCGCCACCAACTGCACTCTCAAAGAACTAGCCGCCAGACCTTTCTTGAAACCATCCTGCAAGAACGAAAGGATTTGAGGAACAGATGCTGCTGAGGGCCGGACCCGCCGGTCCGCACACCATGCCTCAAAAATGCGCCAGACCCGCACATATGCCAACGAAGTCAATCGCTGTCTTGCCTTCAACAACATCGAAATAACTGCCGCTGAATAACCCCTGGCTCTCATCCTTGCCCTTTCAAGAGCCAAGCCGTAAGCAAGAACCAACTCACCTGTGGCATGCGTAGTGGACCCTGGTCTTCCTGCAGCGGCAGCCTCCATGGACTGTCCACCAGCAGATGAACCATGTCCGCATATCAAGGTCTTATTTTATTTTATTTTTTTTTATTTAACAGTTGCTTATATACCGCTACCTTCCACAGATCAGGTGCGGTTTACAGTGAACAAGGAATGAACAGATTAACAGGTCTGTTTTACATGAAACATTAATTAACTAGGTACAATTTTGCTAAATACATGAAACATTAATTAACTAGGTACAATTTTGCTAAATACATTAAACATGATTGGACTAAATATGGTAAATTTGTTAAATAACAATTTAACTATTTACATATTTTGAACTATTTACATATATATTTACAGGGGCCAGTCCGGCACCAGCAGAACCACCTGACCCCCAAATGCCTCTCTATGCACTGTACTATGCGCCCGATGAGTGCCCATGGTGGAAAAACAAAGATGACCCTCGACTGGCCACCTTTGCACCAACGCATTGAGACCCTCCGACATTCTATCTCGCCGCCTGCTAAAAACGGGCTGCCTTTGCCGACTCGAACGATGCCATCAGGTCCATAATCGGCGTCCCCCAGCGCCGTACGAACAGAGCAAACATGTCTGGGTGAAGCACCCACTCTCCTGGATCCACCCTGCGCCGACTCAGGTAATCCGCTTTAATATTGTCTGCTCCAGCCACATGTTGCGCCGATAAGGCTCGCAGATGTAGCTCGGCCCAGTCCAGCAGCTGACTGGCCTCTGCCTCCAATGCCGCACTTCCTGTGCTGCCTTGCCGATTGATGTAGGCTACTGTAGTCGCATTGTCGGACAGCACTCGTACTGCCGATTGCCTCAGCCACGACTGGAACTCCAGAAGGGCCAGATACACTGCCCTCATCTCCAATCTGTTGATGGACCACATCTTCTCTATCTGCGACCATTGCCCCTGTGCCAACCTCCCTTCGCAATGCACTCCCCAGCCCATTAGACTCGCATCCGTCGTCAAGTGCCTCCAGGCCGGGGTCTCCAGGGGCATCCCTTTTTCCAAGATCTCCGGCCGTAACCACCAGAGAAGCTCCTGACGCACCTCTGGAGGGCAGACCAGCTGCCGAGACAGTGCGTCTGACTGGTGAGACCACCGTCGAAGGAGAGCTCTTTCATGTGCGCTCTGGCCCATGGTACCACCTCGATCATGGCCGCCATCGTTCCAAGCAACTGAAGATACTGCCAGGCTGTAGGCACCCTTTGAGACAAGAAATTCCGGATGAGTGTCCTCAAGCCCTGCGCCCGCAGAGCTGGAAGAAAGACTGTGCCCTGCGCCGTATCGAACCACGTCCCCAGATACTCCAGGGACTGCGAAAGGACCAGCTTGCTCTTGGAAAAGTTGAAAACCCAACCCAGGCTAAGTAGCAGCTGCACTACCCAGGCGGTGGCCTCTATGCTCTCACTCTTCGACTTCGCCCGTATCAACCAAAACTCTAAATACGGATGGACCAGCACTCTTTCTTGCGGACAGCCGCCGCCACCACCACCATGAACTTGGTGAAAGTCCTTGGCGCCGTCACCAGACCAAATGGCAAGACCCGGAACTGAAAATGCCCCATGGGCACTGCAAACCGAAGAAACTGTTGATGCTCCTGCCGAATGGGAATATGCAAATACGCTTCCGTGAGATCCAAAGAGGTAAGGAACTCTCCCTTCTGCACCGCCACAATTCCGGAGCACAGTGTCTCCATATGGAAATGAGTCACTCGGAGACACCGATTCACACTTTTTAAATCCAGAATCGGCCTGAAGGCGCCGTCTTTCTTTGGCACCATGAAATGGATGGAGTATCGACCGCACCCGCACTGCTCCGATGGCACGGATACCACAGCTCGGAGCTGCAGTAGTCTTTGAAGCATCTCTTGAATCGCCCTGACCTTGAGCGGCACCCTGAAAGGCGACTGGACAAAGGAATCTATCACCGGCTGTTGGAACTTGTGATAAGGAAGCTTATCATAGTTCAGGAAGGAGCTGTAATAGAGGTGAATTGGCTCTGAACAAGCAACCTGTCTTTGCTGGTAGAAATAATAAAACAGAATGTTTCCATAAAAGACTACCAGTCCCAGAATGCACCAGGTTTCCAACAGCCACTAGAAGAGCTGAAGTGGGGAAACGTGTGTTCAATCAGGAGAGCTATGAGGTAATCCCCAAGCACTCATCTCCAAGGGCAGGGCTTGATTCAGCACAGCTGCGATGTGCTAGGGTGGAGCAGCCCTCTAAACAGGTTAAAAGTAAAACCTATTCTATACAGCAGAATCAGGAGGATCATCTTCTTCATGATCTTCATCAGCAGGAGCAGTGGCAGCAGAAGCCAGAGCCCACGGACAGAGAGAGCAAGAAACACTTTGGAAGAAAGAAGAGAAAAGCATCTTGGAGGTCTAAAGGAGTCCATAGCAGTACGTGTGCTGGGAGGCATTCCAGAGGCAAGCATACTCCATTGGACTGGAGAAAGCCAGAGGAGTGGGGTTACAGAGCCAGGAATCCCCGGACGGCACCTGTGAGGGAGACGGCTGCATTTGGAAGGGGCCCTAAGACCAGTGCAAGAAGGTATGTGAAGAGAGACCCAGTGTCCAGGGATCTTGATTGGAAGGCTGGACATAAAAACTGGACTACATACTGGCCAGGATATTTGGAGAGGAACCCTAACAGCAATGGAAGCTCAGGTATGAACACTGATCTATGCCCTAGCTTTTCACTTGGAAGACAGCAGGGAAACAAGTATTGTCCTGAGAGTGCTCCATTAGGAAATTCCTCTGTGCCAATCCATGATATTGATTCTATGATAGTTGAAGAAGAAGGAAATATTGTAAATGAACAGTGTGAATACATGGATTGCTCTCTGTCTAAACTTCTGTGGTAATATACTTTTACAAAATACAACAACCATCACAAAGAAATATAAACTTGTTCTTTGATCTACTCAAAAGCTTTTGAGCAGGATTTGAGCCACATTTAGAAAGTAAACCAGCCAAGAGGTTTGCAGCTGGTTAATTGTTAGCAATTGAGCCTTGCCTAATTGCCTGTGAGCTCTGAAGAGACACTTCTGGGTGTGTGTGAAAATACCAGAAGTTAGCCTTGAAAAAGAACAGTTTTTCATTACTTTGTGGGTTTTGTTTGTTTTTGAAGCACTGCTAAAAAGATATTAGCAGGAGCCCACAGAAAAGACCTTTCTGTTCCCATCAAGGTCTTTATGATTTGATTTGATTGCTTAAGAAGTTCAGTTGTTGTTGTTCCTGATTTTGTTTTTTTAAGTATAATACTGAAAGCAAGTATCCTTTTTATGCTACCAAGCAAATCTGTGTTGGGAGAAATAACCCCATAAATAAAATATATTTTCTTTGCTTTACACTCGAGCAAGCACAACTAATTTATTGTGAACGGCTGATTCTGGTATGAATGGACTACATTTCCCACAATCTTTTGCAAGTCATATTAATATTTGCCTTTGCCAAGACTGTGGACATTCTCACCCAGCGCCCCCATTTACAAACTCCAGAGCGTAGCCCTCTCGAATAACCTCCAACACCCACTGGTCTGACGTAATCTGAACCCAGGCAGGGTAAAACTCCTGCAGCCGCCCTCCTACGGGTTCGCCCCCCACCTGAGTCCCCTCATCTCATTGCAGTTTCTTAAGGCTCAAGGACTCGATGAGCACAAAAACTCTACCTGCCCCACAAAACCCTCGAAACCCCCGACATCGTGCTGGAAACCTGCCCCAAGCGGGACGTCTGAAACCTACAAAACTCTCTCTGAGACCCTTTGGGAGTCTGAGCAGGGCGGCCTTGTTTTGGCTTATCCTCGGGCAATCGATCCCTCTTGGATTCCCCCAGGTCCTTGACAAACTTGTCCAAATCCTCTTCAAACAAAAGCTTTCCCCTAAAGGGAAGTTTGCTGAGACGAGCCTTGGAAGAACTGTCGGCCGACTAGTTGTGCAACCACAAATACCGCCTGGCCGCCACCACGGAAGCCATACTCTTAGCCAGCCCCCGAATAAGGTCATAATGGATATCCGCCAAATAGCAGTCCCTGACTCTAAACGGGACACTTCATCGACCTGCTCTCCCATCTGATCCCCCTGAAGGCGCTGGGACCAACGAAGACAGCCTCTCGCCACCCATGACCCCGCGATAGAGGCCTGCATGGAAAGAGCGCTTATGTCAAATACTTGCTTCAACAAGGTTTCTAGTTTCCTATCCTGCCCATCCTTAAGCGCCGCCGACCCCTCTACCAGGATCGTGGTCTTCTTAGTAACAGCCGACACCACAGCATCAATCTTTAGCGAACGAAAAAGATCCCTATCCTGGTCAGACAGAGGATAAAGCCGAGATATCGCCCTAGATCTCTTCAGAACTGTCTCGGGCAAATCCCACTCCTCCTAAATCATGTTCCTAAATACCCTGTGAATGGGGAAAACCCATTGAGTCGTCCGCACAGCCTGCAGCAACGGGTCCTCCAACGCTTCATCTGCTGCTAGGACCTGCGCCGGCATGTTCAGAGTCTTTAGAGTTTCGGTAATCAGAGCTGGGCAACTCCTCTCGCCTAACTACCCTAGACTGCTGCTCTGAATCAGGCAACTCCCCTCTTCTAACTCATTCATCGAATTGTCCTCTACATCCCCGTCCCCGCCTCCGGTTCCTCCAGGGACATAGACGCTGGCAGCTCCACCCCCGCCACTCTACTCCTCTTGAAAGGGGCAGCATCAGCCTCGGTCCACAGTGGACTCCCTAGCCGCTTCTCCCCTCGAACGCCAGGGGGAAAAAGTAGCCATTCCGGGCTGCAGCAATGAAAAGGCCTGATGCATTAGCAAAAAGAAATCTGGAGGAACCAAGGGTGGCCCCACCACCTGACCCTGTCCCAGCGGAGGAGACGGTCCCCCCGCCGCCGACGGTCCAGCTACCGGCTCCGAGGAGACCCCCGGCGAGGGCAGGACTTCCCCCTCATCCTGGGGAACCACCACTTGCCCTCCAGTCCCCAGCTCTAGAGCATTCTCCATTAACGCCGCCTCGTGAGTGCAACCCCTGCACAACCCAGACTCCTAAGACAACGCCTCGCTGCGTGCCACACACTAAGCACCAAGGCCTAGCACTGCCTTCCAACTCCAGCACCAGAGGAGACCACCAAACTACAGCCCTTACACTTTTCTTCACTGTGTCTCCGTTTTGTTTTTTTTTATACTTCAATCACTGAGCCGACCTCAGCCTAAGCCTCCCCACTGAAAACGAAGAAGAACCGGGAAACCCACAGCCATGCAGATACCGGCCCCTGCCTGACCGCCAAGACAAACTAAAATGTCCCCCGTCGCGCTTCCTGCGCGAACACCACGCGGTCAGGCCGGCTACTGCTGAGACCCGCAATCCGCGTGATCTCGGCTCCCCGGCCTCTTCGCAGGCAATTCTGACTCCAAGGGCATCCCCCAAATAAACAACAAGAACACTCACTGCGCTTCCGTCGGAGAGCCTTAATCCAGCACCGGAGCTCAGCCGGAGCAGTGGCTTCAGCTCCGGGGCAGAGAGACACCGTGTGCCCTTCAAAACACCGCTCTCTTGCCTTCCTGACACACCGCCAGCTATGCCTGCCACCTGCTCCTCACCCGTTCATACGGGTTCGGGAGCAGGGAGGCTAGTCCTGCCGGGTCTCACTCCCTTTGCTCGTTCTCAGTGCGAGGGAGAAGGAGCAGGGGGGGGGTGGGGGGTGGGAGGAGGGGGAGACAGATCAAAGGTAAAAAGAGATACAGAGAGTAAACTCTTTGCTAGCAGCCCCTACACTGATCTCCCTACCAAAATAAAAAAAACCTCAATTTAAAAGAGCCACTCTGCTTATTTGCTGCTTCGTGAGCCCGAACCCCAGGCTCACCACCTTCTCCAACTGCTTGGAGACTGAAACTACTGATGGTGAGAGGCTGTCCTTTCCTACTTATACCAGGATCATCAAAGCGATGATGTGTTTCAGTCTCCAAAGCTGCTGGAGGAGGTACTAAACTCAGAGGTTCCAGGACTGGACTAGAGGGACAAAAAGGAAATACCTCTTTAGTGGATAAGTATCTCTGACAATGGGAGAGAGATTCTAAAATATTTTAGCTGATTTTGTCTCTTGGAAAAATACTTAGAACATCTGATTATTTAGCTGATTAATGGGTGGGAGAAGAAACAAAATCCCTATCATAAAGCATGCAAAAAATATAAAAAATGAACCTGTTATAAAAATATAAAAATGAACCTGTTAACTGTGTTAATCTCTTTGGCCGGGATATTCAGTGGCAGTAACATAGTTGGTGCCGCTGAATATCCACAGGCATCGCTGCTGCATTGGGGCGGTACTCGGTGATAGCTGGGCAACGCTGAAATTGAACTGCTACCAAGCTATCGCAATGTGCTAAAAGTCAGGTGCAAGAAAGGCTAGCCTAACTTAAAGGTAACCGGAGGGGGGCAGCTGAACATCGCTGCTACCTTGTTAGCTTCATGGCAATCCAGACAACCCTGATATTCAATGCCAGGACCCAGATATGGCTCCGGCATGGAAATCTAATGTCCAGCCGCTAACCACCACTGAATATTGGGCTTGAAATCTTTATATGTTCCTTGCTTGCTGTGCTCGTCCCCTCAACTGCCCTTTGCAATATGTGCTTGTGTTGTTTCACAGCACAGACACTTATACTTGCAGCAGGGGAGAACAATTTTTAGCCCTTAGTTACCTGGGTAAATCTTTTATAAAACTGTCCTCTAAAATCTTTGTGTTAGAAAGTAATGTTCTTGAGTGGTTCCTCTGTTAGTGACAGCACTCAGAAATCCTCGCGTCTTTGACATCAAAGCTGCTTTTCTCACCACACTTGAAAACTATTATTTATTTTTCTTAGAATTCTTGTTAATTTGTTTAATAGTATAACAGCCTGTCAAAAATGACAGGGAGAAAAGACATGAAAGCATTTAGATTCACTGCCCTGATCCTCCCCCGGATCCTCTTCTCTGGAACATTACTTTCTCCAGGAGACAGAGGAATATGGGCTGAGATGGCCCTCATAGTGCTTCTCATAGAGTATTAAAGTATGGATGTTATTACAGAGCACCGAGTCAGAGCAATGACAAGACCACTGTATGTGCACGAACATATTTTTTTCACCTGCATAAAATGTGCAGAAAATTGCCATCTTCATATCCTACAGAAAAAGGCATTTTTATTGTATTCACCGAAGACTGTTCAAGCACAAACTTTTGATGAAGTATTAAAAATACACTCGAAGGAAACAAAATTAGTCATTCAGAATCTACTCACAAAGATGCCTTACATGTTAAAGTGCTATTTATCATAGGTCTTATTTTTATCTATTGTGTCTATAGTAAAAGAAAAAAACACATTTTCATGCATTAAATGTATGTGAATAGAGGTATCATTGTCCTAAATGACAATTCAAATGTGTTTCTTGGAGCATGACTGACACCATGACCAACACATAAACGTAGAGAATAATCTACATAAGATTGCTATAGATACAAATACCAAGTGTCTAATACTTTCATATCATCATGCATGGTGCTCTCATGTTTCCTGGGAATCTCCCACTGAGCTTTCTGCTCTACACCTGTAGCAGATTGTCTTTACTGGCTAAGAGCTGAGCAGACGTATTTGCCTCATTTGGAATGAAACAATTTAGTCCTTGAATTTCCTGCTAAAAGGTTCCAATTTGATGGGTAAAAACTAAACACGTTCTGGGGTAATTTCTCAATAAGACAAATGATTTTTTGTTTCTAAGGTACCTTTTTTTGGTTTATATGCCAGTGTATTGATTAAGGGGTGACTTTCACAGAGCCCATGCATTATTTATTTATTATTTATTTTATACAGTCTTCCTACTATTCAAAGCGGTTTACATCAAACAATAGGTGTACAGAGTATGGATGCACACACTGTTTTACATTGAAACCCAACAAGAGAAATATATAATTAAACTAAAACACTTGGTGAGTGGATTGAACGAAACTAGTGTATAATAGAATAGGAATTGTCGATGATCAAGCTGGGGAACTCAGTTGACTGATCTATCTACAGTTATGTCCTGGACCTGGGAGAGCTTGTTTAGTTGATGGGCTGTTCCAAGGTTAGGATGGGCTAGTATGTCTTCAGCATTTTACAGAATACTATGAGATCAGGGCAATTTCTCAGTTCTGTGGGCAGGGCATTCCAGATAGTGGGTGTGAAGAGGGAGAGTGCCTGATTGCAAGTAGATTGCTTGCTCCTTGTTTTAGGGTTGGGATTGCAAGTAGGTTGGATGTGCCCTATGTACAGGGCCTTTCTTCTTTAGATCTTGCTATTAGGTATTTTAAACAAGTTGCAGAATTGTGCATGATTTTGAATGTAATGATGATAGCTTTGTATTTTATTCTAGAGTGAACTAGAAGCCAGTAGAGTTGCATCAATATAGGGGTAATGTGTGCTTGTCGGGGGGGCTTTCTGTATTATTCTTGCAGCAGTATTCTGGGCCACTTGAAGGGGGTGGATCGCTTGTTTGGGAAGGCCGTAGTATATGATATTACGGTGATCTAAAATGGGTGTGATTATTGATTGGCATAGCGTCCGGAATAGATCAGGGTTTAGAAAGGGATCGAGGTTCTTTAGAGTTCTCAGTTTATGATACATGTCGTTCTTTTTATTTGTGCCTGAAAGTTTAGATTCTGATCCAAAATCATGCCCAGGTATTTAACTTTGGATTTAACCTTGATGGTACAATTATATATCCACAAGAATGGTGGTGGAGAGAAGGATGTGTCTGAAAATATATGCAGGGACTCTGTTGTATCTTGATTGATGAGGAGGTTGCATTGATTAAGCCATTGACTTATTTCCGAGAAACATTTGTATATGCATTTGCCAATTACGGGATGCTTTTAATACACACACTTTATGCAGTATTGTTTCCCTTTGGAAATGAGCATGTGCAAGGTAGGTGCAAAATGAATGCAAGCTTGCATTTAACTTCACAAGTTGCGTTTTTCATGGAAAGAAACCACCTCTTTTGAGATGATTTTATCTTTCTTCCCTTAGAGCACTGGATTGCTAACGAACAGTCTGATGCTCCTGAGGGGCCTCTTAAAGAGGCAAGTGTTGGGAAAAATAGCCCCCTCGTGATCCACTGATCTTTATATTCAACCCTACAACCTCTGAACCCCTTCCCGGCAGCTGAGGAAGAAACTTGATTTTCTAGTGGTAGCACCACAAGATTATCACTAGGGGGCTTTGGCGGCTATTTTGAAGATGCGGCAACCCATTAATTGTTAACCTGTGCTAATTCCCGTGCTAAACAGCTAATGCATATAGTAACATACTACTGTTTTGGAGTGGATGATGGCCAGAGACTATGTTTTACCACCCAATAGTTAAAGCAACCACTAATCTGTTTACCTTCCTGCAGATTACATTTTATTGGTCACATTCCATAGTCTCAGTCAGTTTAATAAACCAGCAAGTAAAGTAATCTATAAACGTATCATACAAATCATGGACGAAATGCCTGAGGATTTTATTATCTACGCAGTGAACGCTTTCCCAGTGCATTATCTCCCTGGCAGGCCATCGGGTAGTTGCTCATTGGTCTACTCCTGTACTTTTCATCTATCCTACTAAGAACAATTTACCAGAAGCTGCCGACATGTGCTGTGATTGGTGTAATGATCTCCCCAGTATTCTGAGGCCTGCTGAAATCTCATTTTTATATATGTAAATGATTAGGTTCTTGCAGTCAAAGAGCGGAAGCAGTGTGCTTCTATGCTGCTTTGATCTCCTCAGCTCATGCAATGAAATTGCCTTTTGATCTGTGCGCCCCACATTTGCCATAAAAATAAATAGGAAAACAACACAAAACAATTGATCAACAGATTAAAGAGTTTAACTAGAGAAGTGGATGTCTGACGCCAAGACAGGGTGTTTTAGTAGGTGAACAGAAAAAAATATCTAAAATATTGCAGAATCTGTTGGATATTTGTAGCACAAAACATAGATATGTCAGTAAGATTATTGTGCAAACTCTCGGCCAACTTGCAGTATTAGTTTTGTGTGTGTGGGGGGGTTATTATAAAACTTATGGTTCTTTGCATTTCATTTATTAACTTATAAATCACCTATCAAAATATCTAAGAAATGTACAATATACATACATAGTAACATGGCAAAATAGTACAAATCAAAACAGATTTAACACACTGAAAATCTACATTACAAAAAAATATATTTACAATATAAAAACCTAACATAGCTTCATTAAAAAGTCAACTCTAACAGTTCTATAAAAAAATCTGTATCAATAGGCTTCCACATACAAAACAGCTTTTAACGTTTTACAAAATTTAGCAAAGCATGACTCCTGTCTCACTGCCGCAGGCAAATCTTTCCATGCTTTAGGTGCAATGTATGAAAACACATGACCACGGAACAATTGTTTCTTAAATAAAACAGTCCGTGGTAAAGTCAATTCTGGCCATTGCATTCTGTACAACCTGTAATGAATGTTGGACATAAGCAAGAAGGCCAGTCTAAACCACATTACAATAGTCAACATGGGGCAATGTCAACGGTTGTACAAACATCCTAAAATCATACAACTCTAGAATGTCATGAAATTTCCTAACTAGCCGCAACTTCTAAAAGACAATCTGTATCACTTTACGCACTTCAACTTTAAAGTTCAAACCTCCATCCAGAATACCCCCAATATACCAAAGATTATTAAGTATTACAACTGAATAACCAGCAAGAGATAGCATGCTTGGAACTTATATCCTGAATCTAATGATAAAATTAAAGCCTCAGTTTTATCAAAGTTTACTGATAAACCAATAACAGCACACCAATTAAGAAAATCCCCCAATTTTTGAAGTAAGGGTAACAAAGGGAAATCTTCTCAAACAATAAAAGAATACACCAATGTCATTAGCATACATTTTGAAATGAATCTCTGCCTCATTCAACCTCTGACACGTGGCAGGGAACCTGTGTAGAGGATGAATTATGGGTCTTGTGAGACCTAAAGAGGAAAATAAGGACTGGAACAGATTACCAGGGGATATGGTATAGGGAAGGACTGTAACAGGATTTAAACATATCTGATCTGTTGATATGTTAAAAACTATAAACTATAGTTCCATTTGTAGTAATACCGTTCAATGCTGTTAAGTATTTAAAAGTTCTATGTAAACCCATTAAGTTCTTGTTCCCTGTAAACCACCTTGATTCCCAGATAAGGCGGTATAAAAAATACAGATAAACAAAAATACTTTGGATAGATAGAAAGGGACATTCTAGGAAACGGGTTAAAAGTTCATGTGAAAAACCTGGTGGGGACATGATGTTCGTTTAAGTATGGGAAATTTTGGGGTGAATTTCAAAGGCTGACCCTTATGCCTTAAAGCTCCTTTCCCTAACCTACTCATTCAACCTCCAGTTGTGGTCTACTGCCCCTACTCATAAGCATGGCCACTGCCTTGACCTTGTCTTCTCCTCCAACTTCTCCACCTTAGTTCTGCCCTTATTTGATCATCACCTACTACTACTACTGAGCATTTGTATAGCATTACAAGACGTATGCAGCGCTGCACAGACCCATATAAAAGACATTCTCTGTTCATCAGAGCTTAAAGTCTAGTCAAGACAGACAACACAGTAGCTGTAGACAAAGAATATATCTAGGGGGAATGGTAAGGGAACACAAAGGAGACCAGGCGAGTCAAGATCTGAAAGCGGCAGCAAAGAGATGAGTTTTCAGCCTGGATTTGAAAAGGGTCAGAGAAGGTGCCTGACATACAGACTCAGGTAGTTTGTTCCAGGCATAAGGAGCAGCAAGGTGAAAGGAGCAAAGTCTGGAGTTAGCAATAGAAGAGAAGGTCACAGATAAAAGCAATTTGCCAGAAGAGCGGAGTTCCTGAGGAGGGGCATAGGGAGAGATAAGAAAGGAAAGGTAGTGAGAAGCTGCAGAGTGAATGCACTTAGAGGTCAGGAGGAGAAGTTTGAACTGGATGAAGAAATGGATAGGGAGCCAATGAAGTGACTTGAGAAGAGGGGTAATATGGCATGAAGAGGCTGGCGGAAGATTAGCCACACAGCAGAGTGTTGAACAGATTGAAGGGGAGATAGATTATTCAGAGAGAGACCAGCAAGGAGTAGGTTACAATAGTCTAGACGGGTAGTGACTAAAGAGTGAATAAGTGTCTTAATAGTGTGTGTAGAAAGGAAGGGACAAATTTTGCCAATGTTATTGAGAAAGAAGCGACAGGTTTTAGCTATCTGCTGAATGTGTGCAGAGAAAGAGAGAGTGTCAAAGATGACCCCAAGGTTGCAAGCTGAGAAAACAAGGAGGAGTGTAAAGTTATCCACAGAAAGGAAGGAAGGAAGGGGGGAGGTGGGTTTAGGGGGAAAGATAAGGAGCTCAGTTTTGACCATGTTCAATTTCAAGCAGCGGTAAGACATCCAAGCAGCAATCAGAGATCACCTGCTAACCTTCACCCTTAAACACTCCCCCCCCCCCATCTCGGTCTTGCCCTATCTCCAACATGTTTAGGAATCTTCACACTATTGACCCTTCAGCTCTCTCCACTGCTGCCTTACCACCTCTTTCCTCACTATGTCATCTGAGTCCCTGGATTGGCAGTATCCTCCTATAACATTATACTCTCCTCTGTTCTGGATGCACTGATTTCTCCTATTCCAAATCCAAGTTATCAATGTCCCTGTTTTAATGTATGTTTACCAAGTTTAAGTTACAATGTAAACCGCTTTGATTGAAATGATAAAGCGGTATAAAAAAACTGTTAAATAAATAAAATAAATAAATTCCACGCCTTGTGAGGCATATTGTACCTCAACACTGGCTGTCCTCGACAATCCGCTACCTTTTTTCCTGGGCTTGCTCAGCCGAGCGCCTTTGGATTAAATCACGTACCCTTGCTGACTACCTACATATCAAATTCATGCTAACCTCTTTCCAGTTGACCATATTACTCGCCAAGCAAGAGTACTATTGTCCATCTGACTAACTCTCTTGCCGCTGACCCTTGCTGTCTCTTTGCTATGCTCAACACTCTACTCAAGATCTCTCCTCCTCCAATCCTTCTTTCACTGTCTGTCCAGACCTTGGCCGACTACTTCCATAACAAAGTCCAAAAGATTAGCCTTAAATTCTCTGCAGGGTACCTCTACATCATCTTCCCCCTCTTCAATCCCATATCCTCCCCTCGCCTTTGGTCTCCTTTTCTTCTTTTTCAGAAATCACTGAGGAGAAAACTGCAAATCTTCTCTCTGCCTCCCAACTGACTACTTGCTCTTCTGATATCCATCTCAACCCATCTACTAAGCTCTATCTCTTCCGTCATCATCACTTCCAAGCATTGTGGAACCTGTGTCTTTTGGAGAAACTGCTAGGTACTTGTGACCTAGATTGGCCACTGTTGGAAACAGGATACTGGGCTTGATGGACTTTGGTCTGACCCAGTATGGCATATCTTATGTTCTTTATTTTTTTTCCATTTACTGTTTATTGAACAGTCCAGCATAGATAATACAGCAAAATATATATACTCATATTCAATATCTCCCTGCAACCCCCCTCCTTCCCCCCTCCCCCATCCCTTCCCGCAAAAAAACTTACACCATACATTTGGGCATGTCATATGTCATGCTGGCATCCCCTAGTGGCCAACGGCGGTAAGGGCATGCTGTACAACATATTTATTTTCAAGGAGCGTAGGGTATTTTAAGGCCAAAATGGAGATTGGTCTTAGGTATTTCAGCTCCTTGTGAGAACTCAATAATTAAGCCACGAGTGTAGGGAAACAAGGCTTTTATTTCCCCTCTGTGCAAGGGTTCATTAAGACACTAGAAATTAAAGAATGTCCTTTGTTCATAAAGGTTCCAGTAATAAGCAGGTAAAACCAATTGTTAATATCTTCACAATTAGTTGTAAGGGTTAAAGGAAGGAATTCAATTCATTCCAGGGCAAAGCAATTTAAACAAGACTTCTTCTTATTTACAAGGACGCTATGGACTCTAGGCTAGAAGCTATACACAAACTACAATCCATAGCTTCTTCCTGAGGATTGGGAATAGTATTTGCATCTTCTATTTCCATAAATTCTGCTTCACTACTTTCCCCCTCAGAGCACATGCTGTCCCTGGCAGTTACAGCTTTATATGGACTGTCTCTGGTATCTTGCCTCCAATAAGACTGTGCTTTTAAGTCTTCTGGCAGTTCTTTAAACCACTCTGGTTTCTTTCCTCTTCTTATAAAGTGAGTTTTAGTTTTAGCAGTGCTTTTAGGAGTTAAGCTTTCTTTAGCAGGAATAAAACTTCCATACCTTGAGTTTCTGTAGCTTGAAGCTCTGGAGCCTTCTCTCTCATGCACGTCTCTGTGACAACAGGTTTTCTGTCGGTAGCTTCTGGGCAGTGCTGGACTTCCTGAAAGCTTAGTAAAACCTGGTGCGGATTCTCCAGCACTGTTCCCTCTAAGCTGTGCGCGTGTGCACGCGCACACACCTCGCCAAGCGAGCGCACATACTTTACAACAAAGCGCACAAAAATTACGGTTCTGGTTCTGATAGAAAACAACACAGATGTCTTAAAATTTAAAAGTTGTGATTGTAATTACTAGAAATTTTCCGCTTCATTTAGTAATCATCTATTTTCATTTAATTTGATTAAAATCAATGTGGTGTACATACTGTATTCTGACGTGTAGTCAAATTTTAAAGTATATAACTCCGAGTGTCGTTATGTGGCGCACAAAAATGGAACCTTCCTTCAAAAGCTGCACAGCTGATATTTTATGCGCACACAGCCTACAGAAAATTAGAGGGAACATTGTTCTCCAGCTCTATGCTTCAGTGACAAAGTAGCTTTGTTAGAAACCCCTTCCCTTTGGGTACCTGGTAAAGCTTGTTCAGCATACTCCAATGCCTGCAGGCTTTCCTCCAAGCCTGGCTCTCTGTATATGTCTTTCAGCTTTGGACTCAGGAACGTTGCTTAAGCAGGGAGTGGCATACCCTCCAGCCTGACTGCTTTCCTTAGCAGACTCCCTCTGAACAGCGGCTCTCGTAGCTTGGCCCCTCTGAACTCCACCTCTGTGAATTCTGTCCTTTTGGGCTTGTTCAAGGAGGATTCCTCCCTTCAGGTCTCTCCTTCCTTCTTCAGCCATAATCCTTGTTCCTTCTCCTTCTGCTGTTCTTCTTGTTCTTCCTGCTGCTTCTCCTTCTCCTTCGTCGTCTGCTTTGCTAGCATTGAGCTTCCGTTTATAAAGGGATCTTCCCTTTGAATCTCCCCGGCTCATTTCCAGGTGCAACTGGTTAGCTCTCCTACCCTCATTAGCCTCTGTAGGATCACTCCTGCCCCCTCTAGCTGTGCTTTGAGGTAATTGCACCTCTCGAGCTCTGTGAAAAAGTTTCTTTTCAACTCTGCATCTTTATTGGTACCAACCTCATAACACATAACACATTCTAATTCACCCATAGTTTTACTTAAAACACCATAAGTGAACCTTCCCCATAGCTCCTTTTCCTCGAGAGAGAACATATCGGTTAGTCAACACAGAAGCAGAAACTTACAAGTTATGCATACTTTCTCTCCACTTTGTCCGCCTTCTTATACTCCAGTTCCCTCCCTCTATAATATTCATGCCAGAGACCTCACTCCACATTCTCTTGATCACCCAATGAAGGAGTCAGGCATCCTCCCCTTCCACCTCCCTCCGTTCTCTCCATTTAATGTATGGGCCCCATAAATTCTGAAATCCCAGTAGCCTCTTTTGTTGCAAAGCTGTGGGACAGTACATTATGCATAGATATTCCACTTTCTCTTTAATCTCATCCAAAGTAGGTATCGTCCTTGTTCTCCACTTTCGCGCAATCAGTTGCCTGGTTGCCATACACACTATGCCACCCCAGCCCCTGACCCTGTTTCTCCCCATCTTCCTTTTTTATATTGAGCAACGCTAAGCAAGGTCCCAGCCCCACCTCTGCCCCCATCACCTCTTCCGCCCATTTCCCCACTCCCCGCCACATGGGACCTAGCAAAGTACATTCCCACCAGATGTGTATAAATGATCCTTCACTTCCACACTCACGCCAACACCCAGCTGATCCTCCCTGCCACCTTTGCAACCTTTGGGGAGTCAGGTACCATCGGTACAGGATTTTATAATTATGCTCCATTATAATACTAGATACCACCCCCTTAAGCAATCCTTTGCAAACCTGTTCCCATTGTTCCCCATCCCAGCTTTTATTAAGGTCCACCTCCCATGCCCTCCTGTGAGCCCACGTATCACTTTTCTCTGACTCCATGGCCTGGTATAGCTGGGATATGAGCCCATTCACTGTCCCCCTTTCAAAGAGCCCATCTATATCTCCCCTCTGAGGACCACCCCCCCCCCGCTTTGCAACCTCTTTACAGAAATGAAGTGCCTGAATATATCGATATTGATCCGCATTTGATAGCTGGTATTCCAGTTGTAGATCCTCAAACCTCACCCATTCCCCAATGGCCTTAAACTGCCCCACTACTCTCAACCCCATTCCAGGCCATCTCCGGAATGGGTCCGAAACTCCCGGCGGAAAATCAGAGTTATCTACCAGCGGTGTAAACTTAGAGCACTTCTGGGGCCCGTAACATCTATCCTGCCATTTCCGCCAGCTCCGCAGAGTGAGAGTAACCAAGGGGTTCCCCTGCTTCCTCCTAAAGGGGTCCCCCCCTCTAAGCCATATAACATTCCTCACGTTCCGTTTATGGTCAATTCCGTGTCCCTCCATCTGCACCCACTCAGCTGAGCTCCTCAAATCCCATTCAAACACTGCTCGGACACGTGCTGCTTCATAATATCAAGCCAACTTATGTTCTTTATGACTCTCAGATCTACCTTTCTGTACCTGAAATCTCTCCAGGAATCTAAGCCCAGATCTCTGCCTACTTATCCGACATTGCTGTCTGATGTCTCACCGCCATCTGAAAATGAACATGGACAAAACTGAGCTCCTTATCTTTCCCCCTAAACCCACCTCCCCCTTCTCTATTTCTGTGGATAACAATACATAGAAACATAGAAATATGATGACAGAAAAAGACCACATGGCCTATCTAGTCTGTCTTTCCATATCAACAACTAAAACAGTCCCCTTTTTACCTTTAGAGATCCTCTGTGTTTGTCCCATGCTTTTTTGAATTCAGTTACTGTCCTCATCTCTACCACCTCCACTGGGGGACTATTCCATGGATACACTACTCTTTCCGTAAAGAAATATTTCCGCATATCACTCCTGAATCTATCTCCCTTCACCCTCATCCCATGTCCCCTCGTAGCAGAACTTGCTTTCAAATGAAAGAGGCTCTCTCCCTGAACATTTATGCCACGGAGGTATTTAAACATCTCAATCATATCACCTCTATCCCGCCTTTCCTCTAAGGTGTACATATTAAGATCCTTAAGTCTGTCCTCATATGCTTTATAATGAAGACCACTAATCATTTTAGTAGCCATCCTCTGCACCGACTCCATCCTGTTCACATCCTTTTGAAGGTGCGGTCTCCAGAATTGCACACTATACTCCAAATGAGATCGCACCAAAGAATTATACAGAGGCATTATCTCCTTTTTTCTGCTAGCCATTCCTCTCTGTATGCACCCAAGCATCCTTCTAGCTTTTGCCGTCGCCTTTTCTACCTGTTTAGCTATTTTAAGATCATCAGACACAATCACGCCTAAGTCCTGCTCTTCTTTAGTGGACAAAAGTACTTCACCCCTATACTATATTGCTCCCTTGGATTGCTGCAGCCCAAATGCATGACCTTACATTTTTTAACATTAAATCCCAACTGCCAGATTCTAAACCATTCTTCAAGCTTAGCTAGATCCCTCCTCATGTTATCTACACCTTCCTGGGTGTCTACTCTATTGAAGATTTTGGTATCATCCGCAAAGAGGCAAACCTTACCCGACAGCCCTTCCGCTATATCACTAACAAAGATGTTAAAAATACATTCCTCTCCGTTTCCTCATTTCGCAACCTTGGGATTATCTTGGACTCTATTCTCTCTTTCTCTGCGCATATCCAACAGACAGCTTCTTTCTCTATAACATTGGCAAATCTGTTCTTTCCTTTCTATACATGCTACTAAGACACTTATCCACTCTTTAGCCATCTCCTGTCTAGACTATTGCATCCTTTAGAAGACTGGGTGCCCAAATGGCAGACTGATGCTTGCTGAATATACCTGGCCACAGAAGAACCCTAATGAGTCTACCTGCCGCCTGCTGGTAACCGCTGTACGTATTACAGGCCGTTCTTTCTTTTTCATTGTTTTATTTATTTATTTTTTAATAAAAACTTCTCAAACCTGACTCTGTGAAACCACCGGTCCTCGGGCAATGCTTATCCAACCTTAAAATATCTTTGCTGACAGAAAATACCAAAGGGTTATTGTCACAAACACCCCTGTATTCCGTCCCCCTTTCCTACCACAAGGTAGGACTCTGCTCTAGTAGAACATCTTAAAGATGAAAACTTGTGCAGTATGTAGAGTTAACTGATGCTCCTCAGGTACATGGCTAGGAAAAAGAAAAACATGTGGCAACAGCGATCCAAGTAACAAGTGCTGCCTACTAACAAACTAAGAATAACTAAAATTTAAAATAAACTTAAAAACAAACATAAAAATAAAGTTAAAAATAAACTCCAAAATAAAAGGGACCGGCACCAGCTCTCTTAAAGTCGAGGAAACCCCCCCGAGCACAAGTACCGAAGAAGAGAAAGAGGAACACCATACAACTAGCAAGCTAGCTATGCGGCCTGTCTGCTGCCTTCCCCAGGCGCGCCGCTGCAACTCCCGCCCCGCAGTCCACAACCAAGGAAGAAAATGGCCGCTCTTCGCCAACGAATTTTGGCGGCAAAAGAAAAAAATCGCTGCACAAAGAGAAACTCTCGTCAGATTAACAGGGCCCGAAGGCCTTACCTGCAGGGCCAGAGGCCATCTATGCTGCTTCTGCTGCCACGACGTCAAACAGCCCTCAAGCCGTGCTGCCGCAATCCGCAGTCGTGGCGAGGGCCCCTCAGTCGGCTTCATAGTATTACTTAAAAATCCCGCCAGGACAGAGAAACTCCATCACACACCGCTATACAATGGATGCGCGGACTCCGGAGCTCTCTCCCGTACAGCCAAGGGAGAGAGATCCGCACCGGCAAAGGTCTGCAAGTGAAAAAGAGACTGACACTGATGGAAGGCGGGAGCTCCTAGCAACTTAAAGGGCCAGCCTCAAACTTGAAAAAATTACAGCAATCCTAAGGAAATGAACTATAATTAAAAGTGAAATGAAAGGTAAAAGTAATTAAATGCTCCCTATTGTTTCTTAAGTGAGCCCAGAACGCAGGCTCACTACGTCCTCCTGCTGCATGGAGACTGGACACATTGGGGGGCTGATGGGAGAGACCAGCAGGCTATATCCAGTGATGTCATGACTTTGACATGCCCAGTCTCTAAGCTGCAGGAGGAGGTACACAACCCAGACGTGGAGGACTAAACTGGAGGAATGATAAGGAAGCTGCCATTAGCACCGGTGCACTTACCGCCTCTTCAATGGATGGCAGTAAGGACAAACACATTAAGTGTACGTGCTAATTAGCACATTCCGGTGTGTCTCTCCGCTATAACTGCAGAGGCGCATGCCAGACACGCCCCCATAATTAGCATGAGTCTCTGTACTTACTTTGTAATCTAATTTTCGCTAACAGCACATTTTGCTAAATATGCCCCTTAGTGCATAATAAATTGATTTAATGCATTAGCCTATGAAACAACATGCATTAAGCTGATTAATTTATTTATTTATTTTATTTATTTAAAGTTTCTTTTATACCGCACTATTCGACATCAGCGCGGTTTACAGTGAACAGAAATTACACTTCACAAAATTGATCAGTGCTCACAATGAACAGGGCAATACATTAAACAGGTTTACATTAAACAGGTTTCTTAAACAGAGAACATAGAACATAATAAACTATGTACAGAAGGCAACTATATACAAAGCCGCTAAGTGCAGCTATATGATTCCTGATGAGAGCGGAAGCAAGGTGAGATTGCCGCTCTTCGTGTTAAGACTATAGAGCGCATGGGTTTAACGTGTTGACCTGGGATGTAGAGGTGGGTTGGTGTGAGACGGTGTCGGAAACATTGTAGTGAAGCAAGAACAGGTGGTGCTTCAGTGCCTTCCTGAACTGAGAAAGGTCACTGATGGTTCTGATGTCTGTTGGTAGGGCATTCCAACATAATGGTGCGAAGTAAGAGAAGGCTCTGGATCTAGTGGCTTGAGAGCACTTCGTGATTGCCTTAGGTAATACAAGGGAGTTAGAGGCAGTTGATCTCCTTGCACGATTAGGGGGTGTAATTGATATCAGGTCGGTGATAGAAGATGTGGAATTGTTATTAATCGCTTTGTGAGTCAAGGTTAGTATCTTGAAAGAGATCCTGGACTGCATCGGAAGCCAATGTAGCTGTTTCAGTATTGGAGTGATGTGGGTTCTCTTGGAGGCTCCATGAAGGATTCTTGCAGCCGAGTTCATGGCCAATTGTAAGGGGTTAATCGTGCTCTTTGGTAGGCCATGGAGGATAGCATTGGCGTAGTCCAAGTGGGGCATTATTAAGGCTTGAAAGACTGAACGAAAGTCATCAGGTTCAAGCAACTGACGCAAATGACGGAGGGTCCGGATTTTATGATAGATAGATTTCGTTACGTTGCTGATGTGAGCCTTCATGTTGAGCTGTTGATCGAGAGTAACCCCTAGGTATCTAACTGTGGTCTTGCAGATGAGCTCAGCGTCACGCACCTTGATGGACCTTGGTGGAGTGAATGCAGGGTTTCTGTTCACAAAGAGAACTTCAGTCTTTTTAAAATTTATCTTAAGCATTTGTGATTTTAACCAGTCTGTAACCGCATCGAAGCACTCGATTAGTGGGGAGAGGTCAAGGAGATCTGTTGAGAATGGCATATACATAAGGACATCATCGGCGTAGACCAGGCAGTTGATGTTAAAAGAGTGGATGAGGTCACAGATAGGCTGCATATAAACGTTGAAAAGTAAGGCGGAAAGGGAGGAGCCTTGTGGCACACCTTTGGTTTGCTGGAAGGGGTCAGAGGTTGAAGATCCAGAACGAACATGTTGCCAACGGTCTCTGAGATATGAGGAACACCAGGAGAGGGCGGATCCATGAACTCCCTTCTCTCTAAGACGTGACAGGAGAACTTCATGATCAACAGTGTCGAACGCCGCGGCGATGTCCATGAAGATTAAAGCAAAACCTTGTCTGATATTGTTTAGGCCTATAGTTAGAGTATTGAACAGGGAAGTCAGTAGGGTTTCGACACCGTGTGACTCACGAAATCCGTGCTGACATGGGTGCAAGGGTGAATTGGAATCAAGATGATCTTGTAGTTGACGTTGGGTAATCTTTTCGATGACTTTCGAAAGGAGAGGGATGCTGGAGATGGGTCTATACGATTCCATCAAGGAGGGGTCCAACCTGCTGTTTTTTAAGAGAGGTCTGATGGAGGTCTGTTTCAGAGCGTGGGGGAAAGTCCCTGTAGCGAACGATACATCCATTATTTTAGCTAGAAATGGGCTAAGATCAGCCCGTAGTGCCTTTATCCAGGAAGCTGGACAGGGGTCGGAGGGTGATGTTGTAGGGTTTATTTTTAAGATGGTATCTTGAATGACTCTGTCATTTGGGGTGGAAAAGGATGAGATAGTGTGTTGGGTCTTGCCTGAGAACTGGCTAGGTGCGGGTGTAGGGACAGTGTAGGGGGTGTTGGCTGAAGTGGGGGGTATAGAGGTTGAATCAAGCTGATTACTTTTGCTTCGTAAGTAGTTGGCGTATTCCTGGGGGTCTAGGTGTGGTGGAGCACCCTGAGAGGGTTCCTTTGATAAGGTTTTCACAATGTGGAAGAGCTCGTGAGGTTTGTTGAGGGAGCGCTGTAGTCTGCCTGCGTAATATTTTTTCATACTGGAGGATACGGATGAGCGATGCCTTGATAATTGTGTTTTGAATGCATCGTGGTTCTCAGTTGTTCTTGAACGTCGCCATCGTCTTTCTAGTTGTCTGAGGAGGAGGAGTGATTTTCTTAACTCTGGAGAGTACCATGGTGCATTCTTTTTCTTATGGGGTGTTTTGATAGAGGTAGGAGAGTGGATCACAGCATCTAGGCAGGAGTTCCAAGAGTCGACCATGTCATCAAGGCTTTTTTCAGGAGAGCAAATTAGGTTCTGTGTCTTCTTTAGGATGTCTTCTTGGTTAAAAGGGTGAAAGCGTCTGAAGTGCTCTGAGGAGAGTGCATCTGCTGGGAGTGTCTTGGAAGATCTAGGACAGATAGGCATCTGAAACAGGATTAGGAGATGATCGGACCATGGTACTGTAATTGAATTTAGGTAGGACTGGTGCCAATGGGTAAGAGCTGATTGTGGTGCGAAGATAAGGTCCAGTGTGTTACCTTTTATATGAGTGGGTGTGTTGACCAACTGAACAAAGCCTAGTTCAATGAGTGCATCAGTAAAGGCATTAGTATGGCTGTCTGGAATGGTTGGGAGGTTAAGGTCGCCTAGAACCCAGTTTGGGGTGTATGGGTTTGAAGGGTTACAGGCCATATCAATGATTGTGGCTAAGTCGTCTGGTGAGGAGGATGGTGCTCTATACAGTAAGTTGATAGTGACCTGTTTATTTGTGATGGTCACAAAATCAAGGGTCGATGTGCTGTTTGAAGCTGCAAGCTGGAACCTAAGGTCTGATCTGGATAAGATGAGTACCCCACCGCCACGGCGGTCAGTTCTGTGACATGAGTGAGCTATGAAGTTAGGGGGAACAATCTGGTGGAGGAGCACAGAGTCAGAGGCAGACAGCCAGGTCTCAGTGACACATAAGATGTCGAGGTTATGAGCTGAGAGGATATCTATTAGTGCTGGCCATTTCTTCTTCCGCATTGATCGAGCATTTATTAGAGCGCATTTGAGGTTAGAGGGATGGAGAGGCTGTGTGCTCTGATGGGGGTTGTGCTGCTGTAGGGCAACATAGATCACATGTGGACCAGGTGGGCGCCGTGGTGGTTCGGTTTGGTGGTTAGGGGGGCCAAAAGGTCTATTCACTGGTCTGTGAAGGATTGGGATAGTGTAGTGGGGTAAGGTGAAGGCTAAGGTATCATAAGTTAAAGCTATTAACATATAACACAGGGAGAGGGTAAAGGGGTATGGTGTTGAGCAATATGGTAGCATGGTAGAGGTAAAGCCTGAGCTAGCGTAATAGTGTTAGATAATCTGCGTGTACTAGGAGGTGTTTGAAATATATCTAAACCACAAGGCAGAATAAATGCAGAATAAATGCTCATTTAATTGTAATAGCTAGGACAGTACTAGTGTGCTGTCTATTTAGAATATACTATTAAGCAAGATGTATTACATAGGAGACAGAGTAACTAGAAATAGAATACAATGTTGCAAGGGACTGACTGACTCTAGCAATGTACTCTAGTGAGAGGCCTGCATTGCTATAAGGTATGGAATACAACAGACCTGGTCAGGCGTAATAGGTGGGCTCCGTTCAAATTGAATATAGTGCCCCGCCTAAGGGCCACGCCAAAGGGCCCTCTGTATGTATGTTAAAAGGTTTTAAATGCACATTAAACCATTTTTTATTAAAAAAATGTTTGAATTAAGCAAAAAAATGTCAGAAATTGGGAAAAATGTTTTAAACTGACCTGAAAACAAACTGACATTTTTTTTCCTCTGGCTAAAAGTCCAGGCTCCTCTGGCTATGGAACCTACATATAGTTTTAGCTGCTCTCAGGGTAAATTTCATTCAAGCCATTTGTCCTAGATAAATCTTTATTTACACATGCAAATGACTTTGAAAATTGTTCTGATTTAAGCTCAGTACTGCAGGGCCCTCAAGTATTGAAGCTCAAACTTGCTGGCAAGTTTCAAGTACTTTACCTGCTATTACTAATACCACTACCATTTCTTTACATAGCACAACAAGACAGGCAAAGCTTTATAGATACAAACATGAGTCCGTCTCCACTAAGGCGCTTACCTTCTAGTAAGGACAGATGGATGAAAACCGAATATTTTGGGAAAACTAGGTATCAGAATTAAATTCTTAACTGTAATTTAACTGAGAAGAAACACTTATCTTACTGGCAACGGCTGGCCATTACCAGTAAGATAAGTACGATGTCTAGGTCATGGGCAGCTACTAGGTCGGCAACGGCTGACCATTTTTTCCGGACCGAGCGTGCTTATAAATGCATGCTCGGTCTGGAAAAAATGGCCAGCCGTTGCCGACCTAGTAGCCGCCCATGACCTAGACATCCTACTAGTCACTGAGACATGGTTGTCCACATCAGACACAGTCCTCCATCAACTTGTCCCTCCCAATTTCACCATCCACACCTGCCACAGGGCAGATCATAGAGGTGCAGGAGTACTCATTCTGACCAAAACAGAGCTCCAATTCCAGCTGGTCTCTGCCAGAAGCACCACGCACCTCGCTGCCATCACCACAGCCAACAAAGCTCAGCACCATCAACGATGTCTACAGAGCTCCCTCTCTCCTTCCCCAGAGGACCTATCCACAATAATTGACCTTGCCTGCAACCCCCACTACACCAAACTGGGTGATGGGCGATTTCAACCTCCCTGCTCTCCAAGACACCCATGCCAAGGCCTTCTTTGACGCTCTTAACAAGCTGGGATTCATACAGAAAATTGACACCCCCCACCCGTGTAAAGGGAAACGTCCTGAAACTGTTATTCACCCCACAAGCAGCCCTGGACCTGAAGCACGACCTTGATCTATCCATCAGCCCTGTACCATGGTCAGACCACAGTCTGATAAGATTCCAGATGCCAACATTCCCCAACTACAGTAGCACCCAGCCCTCACTCAAGGCCCCCACAGTATCAAGGCGTTTCTGGTCATTCAACAAGGAAGAGATCCTGAACAGAGCCCAGCCTCTTCTAAACCCTCCACCTCACAATCTCGACGAGATGATCTCCACGTGGAACACGAGCCTGGATGCCATCGTACACCGACCACCCACAAATAAGCCAACTGGAAGAAGACAGAATGCCCCGTGGTATTCCCCCGAGATTCGGATGTCACTTCTCCATCTTAGAAAGCTCGAGAGACACTGGTGCCGCTTAGGGACAACTGAGAGCCATGAATCATACCTTGCTCATCTAGGAAGGCACCGTGCAACAGTTTCAGCGAGAATGAAGCAATTCCATGCCGAGTTATTGCAGTGCTCCCTAAATAAACCATACAATCTTTTTAACCGAATCAAGTCTCTAACAAAAGATCCATCCCCCACTCAACCTAGCCTCCCTGACCCAAAGGAATATGCCGATTACTTGAAGGCCAAAACAAGCAATTCCGGGGACAGCACAAACCCCCCTCTCTCGCTGGAAACACACCACGGAACCTCACCACCCACCCTGACTCCGGTCACGAAGGACACCCACTACTTCATCACCACCTTCTCGGCCCCAACCGCGAAAGGCATTCAAGACATCATCGCAGCCATAAACACTACCACAGCTCCGAATGACCCCTGCCCAGCATTTTGGATAAAATCTCTGCGTGGCGAACTCAGCTCTTTTCTGGCCAAACTCATGGAGCTATCATTCTTGACTGGGACCTTCCCTCGAAGCCTGAAGCAAACAGCCATCAGACCTCTGCTTAAGAACAACAAGTTAGACCCAGCTAGGGTGGATTCCTACAGGCCAATCTCGAGCATCCCGCTCCTGGCAAAAATTATTGAGAAGATCGCCCAACAGCAACTTTGTCACCACATCGAGACAAGTGCACCCCTCGACCCATGTCAGCATGGATTCAGGGAGTCTCATGGCGTGGAGACCCTATTGACCACATTTTTTCAACTCATTGACCATCAGTTTGGACAACATCAAACAAGGATTTGCATTGATCTTCACGGACATTGCTGCGGCCTTTGACTCCGTCAGCCACGAGATAATCCTCACACGCCTCAAGGAGAAGGGCATCCTCGGGACAGCACTAACCTGGTGCCAGTCATACTTAACAGATAGATGGTAGCACGTCTGTACTGGCTCCACCACCTCCAAACCTTTCCCGCAAGAGAAAGGTGTACCACAGGGATCTTCACTCTCGGCCCTACTGTTCAACATATACATTCAGCCCATTTGCGAGCTCATCCGTTCTTTCAAAATCAACTACCTGGTCTATGCTGATGACATTCTGCTTTACATGCCTATCTCAACCGAACATCCAGATCTCTCACCACTGACATCCTGCTTCAATGCCATCACGGACTGGCTACACACGCAGATGCTCAAGATAAACTTCAAGAAAACAGAGGTCCTCTTTATCACAAGAAACCCAGCATTCACTCCACCCACCGCTCTGAAGGTATGAGATAATGAGCTCCTCAGCAAACCCACTGTATGGTACCTACGCGTTATGCTAGACCAACAGCTCAACATGAAAGCCCAAGTGAGCAACATGGTTAAAGCGGTCTACCACAAAATACAGAAGCTTGGGCAAGCCACTTAACCCTCCATAGCCCATGTTCCCTGTAAAATAGTTATCTCCAAGTTATAATGCCCTGTTCAATGTAATTTCAGTTTGTTCAATGTAAACCGCACTGATGCAAAATAGCGCGGTATATAAGAGAATGTAAATAAATAAAATAAAAAAATAAGCTCCGTCACCTATGACAGCTGCTTGAGCCAGATGACTTCCGGACAGTCTATCAAGCCCTAGTAATCCCGCATTTTGACTATGCCAACATTATTCTACACGGACTCCCAAAGAGCATGCTGAATCCTCTACAGCTTGCGATGAATGCAGCCGCCAGATTGTTGCACGGAGCCTCCAGGAGAGAACACATAACCCCAATACTGAAGCACCTACATTGGCTACCAGTCCACTGCAGACTCTCCTTTAAAGCTTTAATAATGACCTTTAAGGCCATCAACAGGTGCTCCTCCATCTCCCTCACGGACCTCATCCAGCCCACCCCCCTCAACAGAACTAGGAGAGCAGCCACCGCCAACACCCTGGTACTCCCGAAGGAAATCACAAAATGTGCAGTCAACCAGAAAAAGAGCCTTCGCGCTATATGCATCCACATGCTGGAACGCACGCCCACCGGCCATCCGCGTCATCACTGACCTCACCCAGTTTCGGAAGGCACTGAAGCACCATCTGTTCCTCCAACACTTCACTGACCAAACTGATATCTCACAGCCAGCCACACTCGGGAATCAGGTTGTCATCCCATGCACAGCCACCCTGCAAGAA
Organism: Ichthyophis bannanicus; assembly: GCA_033557465.1. Lineage (NCBI taxonomy): Eukaryota > Metazoa > Chordata > Amphibia > Gymnophiona > Ichthyophiidae > Ichthyophis > Ichthyophis bannanicus. The sequence goes on along the minus strand of CM066046.1, from coordinate 94,167,968 downwards.
CACAGCCCCACACGCTAGACCACGAGACACCCGGCAGGTAGAAGGTATTCCTACTTTGACCTGTCAATCTGTACATAGTTAAACCAGCCTGTAAGTAATTTGTGAGCTGCCCCTGAGATCTGTGACAGCCAGCCTGCCTGTACATAGTTACCCTGTTAGCCCATGTAAAAAATCCCTGTTCTCTGTAAGTCTAGTGTAGGCCCTGCCTGCACTGCACAAATCTGTTAACTGTACACCGCATTGATTTGCAAGAGCATGGTATAGAAAAGACTTTAAATAAATATGAGTAAATAAACAAACAAACTGCAAAAAATTAGGTTACTGCCTTATAAACTCTAAGAAAAACAGGCAATGTGGTGGGAGGGATTCCTTATAGGACCAGTGTATTTGTCCATTAGTGGCCTACTCAGGAATCATCCAAGGCTCCATTTAGACAAAAGTCCACACAACAGCAAATACCCTCTTATGCTGTGTCTTAGGAGTGTTTATGAAAAAAAAATTCAGTTCATTTCTGGATCCTTTGCAGATTTTTTGGCTGATTACACAGGTACACTACCAAAAAACTGCCTCCAGTTTTGCAACTGATTCCTATAGATTTTGGGGTGCTGAATCCAGGAAAAATAGCCAAAATGTTCCATCACGTCATGTTTTCTTGCAAAATTAGATTTCTTACCCATATAAGGAATGTTCACATAATTTCTTTTTAGCCGACTGCAGTTTATTTTCTTGGCCCAAAATAGAGGTTGTAATGGTTAACTAACTAGAAACACTCCCTCATGATATTTTAGAGTGTTTTGTATTCATTTTATACATTAACAGGACAATTGGGAGGCGGGGGGCTAAATCCAGTACTCGCGCTGGCGCATGTTCTTTCCTGTTCGCCTCGCCTCGTTCGCTCGCTCGCTCGCTCAAACACGGTGGTTGCGACATGAACGTTCCTGTCAAATTTCAGTTTCTTGCAAGTTCATTATTACCTTTTGTTTGCTCAGTCGTAATCCAGCTTTATTCCGAAGTGGTTCACTACAGTTGTAGTTTGCAGTGCTGTGTATTGTGATGGCTCACAGAGCCAGAGGTTGCGTCAACTCTCCGGACAGTTTTTGTTTTATTTGTGGGGAATATACCGTGAAAAAGCGGCAGAGGAACATTTCTGCATTTATTAAAAAAGTATATTTCGCCTATTTCGGTTTGAAGTTAGGCGATCAAGACAAACCGTGGGCTCCTCACAAAGTGTGCAAGACATGTGAGGAAGATCTACGCTTATGGATGAAAGGTAAAAAACAAGCATTTCGTTTCGGAATACCTATGATGTGGCGTGAACAAAGAGACCACAGCAGTGACTGCTATTTTTGCTCTTGCACTGTGAAGGGATACAACTTAAAAAATAAGAACGTAATAAATTACCCCAACCTTCCCTCAGCAATTAGGCCTATGCCTCATAGCAACGAAGTACCTGTGCCTGAACCACCAAAATCTTTGGATCATATTTGTGTGGACGGTTCTGATCATGATGAGACTCATCAGATGGCTTTTCCCGATGAGTCCAGTACTTCCGAGTTTGAAACTGAACCAGATCCGAAACCTGAACTTTTCTCTCAAGCTGAATTGAATGATTTAGTCCGGGATTTAGGACTCCCAAAAGATGCTGCCCAACTGCTAGGTTCTCGGCTTAAACAGAAAAATCTATTGTCACCAGGAACAACTTTTTATTGGTACCGCAACCGCGAGACACAATTTTTGAAGTATTTCAGCAAAGAGGAAGATTTGGTATTTTGCAACGATATATACGGAGTGATGGAAAAGTTTAAACTCAAGTATGATCCTGCTGAATGGCGGCTGTTCATTGATTCGTCAAAAGACAGCATAAAAGGTGTTCTTCTTCATAATGGCAACACATTCGCTTCAGTTCCTATTGCTCACTCTGTTATTCTCCAAGAAAAATACGAGAATTTGGCCCTGATTCTTCAGAAGATTCGTTATGATGAGCATAAGTGGATGATTTGTGGAGACTTTAAAATTCTATCCATGCTATTAGGGCAGCAAACTGGTTTCACCAAATATCCCTGCTTCCTTTGCTTGTGGGATAGCCGGGCCCGCGACCTACACTGGGGGAAAAAAGACTGGCCAATTCGGGAGTATTTGAGACCCGGTGAGAAAAATGTTCTTCATGAGAGCTTGGTACCTCGTGATAAAATTCTATTACCACCTCTCCACATTAAGTTGGGTCTCATTAAGCAATTCATCAAGTCCCTTCCAAAAGATGGTGAGTGCTTTCGGTACCTTTGCTCAAAGTTCCCCCGACTTTCTGAAGCAAAGCTAAAGGAAGGAGTGTTTGTTGGCCCTGATATAAGGAAACTCATTTCAGATGGAGCATTCGCTGAAACGATGTCTGAGAAGGAAAAAGAAGCCTGGGATTCCTTCAAGGATGTTGTTCTCAAATTCTTGGGGAACAGGCGGGATGAGAACTATAAGGATATTGTTGCCAGGATGCTCAATGCCTTCAAAGAACAAGGCTGTAACATGAGCCTGAAAGTCCATTTCTTGCACTCCCATGTGAACTACTTTCCCGAAAACTTGGGGGCATACAGTGAAGAACAAGGTGAAAGGTTTCACCAGGACATCAAGGACGCAGAGAGAAGGTACCAAGGAAGATGGAACACCACTATGATGGCTGATTTCTGCTGGTTGTTTGAATAACTACTAAACAATTAGTATAAAGAATTCATCCAAGAAACTTTTATCTCGATCGCACTCAATCTGAAACGTTCACCTCAAACTGCTAACCCAATGTAGCAAAAAATCTGTACGTGATGGAGCAAATTGGTTACCAGATTTGGATTCAGCGCACCAAAAAACGTAAAAATCAATCGAAACATTAGAGGCAGTTTAAAAAAATTTTTTTTAGTGTACCTGTGTTATCAAACATGCTTTTGTTTCTGAAATTAATGTGTTTAAAATTTAACACAAGCAAATATACTCTATTACATATAAATTAGCTATATTATTGTTAAGTGCCGTCAAGTCGATGATGAACTATGGTGACCCTGTGAATAGTTGTCCTAAACTGTGTTCCATCTTCATTCAGGCACTAATTTGTTGGTGGACCGGCATCCACAGCTGTTATCGTAATGATCCATCACATTGCTGGTCTTCCTCTTTGGCGTGGGTCTTCACCCTTATCAAGCATGCTGTCTCTCTTTCTCTAATGATCTTTCTCTTTCCATGTGGTGTCCAAAGTATGAAAGTCAAATCTTTCAATTGAGCTTCCATGGAAAGCTTAGGTTTGATCTTCAATACAGATTGATTTCTTCTTTAAGCAGTCCATGGTATATGCAGTATTCTTCATCAGCACCATCATTTGAAGGCATCGATTTTTCTTCCTGTCTTGTTTCTTCACTGCCCAACCTTTGCATCTATATGACATTAATAAAAATGCTATAGCTTGGACAAGTTGAATGTTTGTATGCAGAGTTACATCTTTGAACTTGAAAAGCTTGCCTAAATCCTTCACTTCATTACTGTAAACCGCCCTGATATTAATGTAAAGGTGCAGTATATTAAGTGTGACAATAAATATAGCCATTCTGCCAAGAGCAATGTGTTGTCAGATTTCTTGATTGCTCGTCATTTCATTATTGATTATTGATCCAAACAGATTGAAGTTGTCTATTATTTCTATTTCTTCTCCATCAAGGATGGAATTGATTTTTCCAGTTGTCGGGATATGTTATTTACAAAGATAAATGGGCTGATGCAGAAAAGTGGGCTAGGTTTGTGCACAGAATTGCTCAGTTTTAGTGCACAATTTTGTGCGCATCCAGTGCAAAACCAAATTTTGCACATGAGATAACTGCACAAAGCCTTGAGCAAACAGCAGCACATGGCACACTTAAATCTAATTAAATGGTGGCAATGAAACAATTAGCTGTGCAAGTGCATAGAAGACCAAAAGATTGTGCTCAATACTGGGACTTTAACACAAAGTCTGAGGTGACGCTAAGGGGTAGTTCATAGGTCTGCAGTCAGTGCTAGTGAAATCTATATCTGTTTTGTAAGCGCAAAGCACCAACAACTTTTTTCTGGCTTTACCGAAGGCAGTGAAGAAAAAATAGCAGAGAACTGTGCTGGAATGCTATCTGGTGCATAAACATCAATATTATTCTGTGCAGAGTAATATCACTGTTTATGAACACTGATATTATTCTGTGCAGAACATCTGAAGAGAATAATATTGCTGTGCGCCAGATACCATTCCAAACACATATGCATATGTGCCAAACATCTTTTTTCTGCACAAGATGTAAGTGCTGCTAATGAAAACCCCTATGCACATGCGCCTGGCTTACTCTCCTTGTTTAGCACAGATGTTTTGCACACAGCTCATTTGTATGTGGTTAGCTTACAGCACTGCGGAGCAAAGCTTCTGCGTTAAAGTTGCGCTTGAGGAAACCGTGTGCCAGAGATTCAATGCTGGGCTCTAGCACAGGATTTCCAAAACAGAATCAGAAATCAAACGAACATCAGTATCTTTGATGAGCATGAGCGAACTATGAACCAGTCTTAATTTTAACAGCTGATTTCCAAAGGTTCCATTTATGAATAGGACTTATCGCAACATAGAAGAAGACAGCAAATAGAAGTTATATGGTTGATCCTTTACATCACTTGCCCAGTTCTACAATCCTTCTCTCTTGTCCCATGTTCTCTTGAATTCTGAAACTGTCCTTATCTGGTACTGTTCTTGTCCTGAATATAGTAACATAGTAAATGACTGTATATCCACTTTCACTCTCATTTTATGATCCCTCATTCCAGACTCTTCTTTTTGTTGAAGGCCTGCCTTCTATGCATTTTATACCTTGGGGGTATTCAAATGTCTTATTTATTTATTTAGCTGAGAGTTTATATACTGCTTTTCTCTGGGTCAAAGCGGTCTACAATGAACAAGAACAATGGATTACATTAAACAGGTGTTAGCTTATGTACAACAAACAGGTAGAACTTGTAGTTTAACATATATACAGGTCTACGGTGGATATTTACTTTGCAACAGTAGCATATTAGCTTATTTACATGGTCTATCATATCTCTCCTATCCCACCTCATTCAGAGTATATATATTTGGATGACTGAACATGTCCCCATATGTTTTCTCATGAAGATCACTGACCATTTTAGTAGCCACCCTCTGGACTGATCCATCCTGTTTATAGAGTTTTGAAGGCATGGTCTCCAGAATTATACACAGTACCACAAACAAGACCTTGCCAGTCTAGTTTCAGATCATGCAAGGTTCTAATACTTAAAGAAATGCAACAATTCTTTTTACAAGCTCACCAAACTGATGTTTCATATGTAACACAACAGTAAGGTTTTTATCAACAATTATTGAATCCTATTTCTAATCCACTCAACACAAGACTAAGTCTTGGCTCACTTTGCACTTAAACTAATTTCTTATATAAACAATCGTAAGCAATTTGTCTAATACTTTCAAACACAGTGGCATAGCTTTAGCACAAGGGGATGTTTAAAGCTATGCCAGACTACTACATGTTTGCTTAAGCTACACTTTACCAACAGTCCACTTAAATGTACAATGGAAAGCTTTCTGCATCAATGGTTCTGACTTACTCATACCTCGTCAGTCGGAAATCAAAGAACACATTTCATTAAAGCCTTCAATTGCAGCAGGAGAGCCATGAAACAAAGAAGCAGGGCTGATTACACACATACCTGACATTCCTTGAGCTTTCACCTTCACACCTGTGAAATAAAAAGAAAATAATGAGCCTAAAATGTCATAGTATAGCAACAATAAACGCAAAGTTTCTAAAATTCGGTATTGGTCCTTATGCAAAACTACACGGAATTATGATGATTTTGTAGCGCATACAGAGACTATAAAAAGGTTGCCCATTAATTAGGCAAATTTCATTTCTGTAACCTGCTAATGAAATGTAAGTAAGCCATAGAACTCCCTGAGCTAACATCAGTGGTGTCTATGCTTTCAGTCCATTGGAATAATATGTCATTTGACTACTCCATGTATCGATGGTAATGAGAGAGAGTCCATGGCCTTCTGGTTAGATTGACTCAGGAGACCTGGGTTCAAATTCATTTTCCGCTGACAATAATAACTTGAGTACAACACTTTTTCCACTGCTTTGGGTGCACAGACTGTATCCTCAAAGGGGCAAGGACACATAGGGGCATGTTTACTAAACCGTGGTAGCGGACTCCGCCCGATATCGGAGCCACGGCCCCACTGAATTCAATGGGGCCACGGCTCCGATATCGCACGGAGTCCGCTACCGCGGCTTTGTAAACAAGCCCCATTGTGGTTTTATGCACTTTGTTATAGAGAGTGCTAAATAAATGCAAAAATGATACTAATTTCATTTGGTTGTCATATTAATCCTCTTGAACGTGTAGTAATAAAGGTTAGTCAAATTTTCACAAATGTATCACTTATAAGTTGTTCACAGACCTTTATTTCTAATGAAAAGATTTTTAATTTAACTTCTAATGAGCAATGTTCCCCTACAGCTCTGTGGGAGTCCTCTGCTTGCACTGCTGCCACTGCGATATTTACTTCACATGTGACAATTAGAACCAGGGCCGATGCTATTATTAGGCAAATCAGACAGTTGCCTAGAGTGCTGGCCCTCCGGGGGTGCCCATTGCCACCACTGTCACCCCTCACCGGGATGAGCAACAGCAGTAATGCTTTTAAAATGGCACCGAAGTGCTGGAATTACCTATAGCTCTGGAATAGTTGCCCCCTTCTGATTCCATCCCCATGCAAACAGGAAGTGGAATAGAAGGGTGGGGGGGAGTAGAAGCACAATAGCACCACAGTGCCAGAGCTGAAGGTAACTCTGGTGTCTCAGTGCCCTTTAGAAACATTGCTGCCATGGTGCTTCCTGGTGAGAGACGGTGGCACCAGCAATCGCAGTAGAGGCAGGATTAGAGCAATGGGTACAGAGTAAATAAATAAAATCTTGCAGATAGCAGAACTTTTATTTCAATCTCTGAAAAATATATTACATTTATAATATATGTTTCAAATTCATAAACAAAACATGACCTTAGAAGGTAATGTATCAGTTTTCCTATTTGTTAGGTGCTAAAGTTCATATACAAATACATTTTCAATTATAGCTCTAGCTTTTTTTTTTAAAGAATATAACCTCCAACAGTTTCATAATATTACGCAAGCAAAAATCAATGAATGTCAAATCCAAGGCAAAAGGCTTCTCTGATGTATTAACATATAAATAGCAAGGCAGATACCAGTCAGTATCAGTAAAACGTTGCTGTCATATCGTTCCTCACTGTGCCAGTCTGCTCTGATATGGAACCCAGTATGAGGGGGATTTTATCATCATGTACATTTGAAAAAAAATATACAGTATGTTTTCCTATAATGCAATAGTTCCGTTCCTGGAAAAACTCGCATTAAGTAAATTCACACTATAGAAATAATGGCACTTGCCTTTTATTGCAAATATTTTTATTGATATCAAAAGCAAAACGTCACTCCAAAAAAATCTTCAAGTTCAAACTCATTCATATAAAAAAGAGAAAGGAAGGAGAGAAGGATCTCAGATCATTAGGAGGTCAGAATCATAGTCACTCGGTAAATAATACTCAGGCCGTGATTCATTCTCAGTACATCAATGACCCTGTAAAACTCCTTCCAGTGTGTTCATTTATTATTTTATATATATTTTTCACTCATATTTATCTTCTAACTTCATCCAATTATTTGTTATCTATAAACAAGCCTTACACCCCTCAGAGCATATTCACCAATAACTAATCATACCATTAAAACAAGTTCTAACATTTAGCTTTAGTATGGCTCAAAAGCGCAGCTATTTCCAGCGATCAAATGATTCCCAGGGATCATTGGTTTTATAGGATGATTAGTTATTGGCAAATATGCTCAGATTGTTGTCGTCTTTATCTTCTGCTTTCATTTGCCTATCAGCAACAAGCTGTTGCAACTCTTCAGTGGTGAGATCATCAGTCTGAGCCTCTAGAAGCTTTTCAACATCTTGATGTTCTACTTCCTCAGATAGCACCTGCTTTGCTAGTTGAACACAGTGATTTTTTTTTATTTGGTATGTAGGTTCAAAACCTTCAAAATCACAAATTAAATCTGGGATAAGTTTCCGCCACACACGATGCAAGCACTGTTTTGATACCTCATTCCAAGCATCTACAAGGTTATGAATTGCCACTTTAATGTTATATCTCTTCCAGAATTCTATTATAGTTTCAGCATTTTCATCTTCAGTAGCATCAATTAACATCTTGAACGTTTGCCTTAAATAGTAAGCTTTGAATGCTGCTATCACAACTTGGTCAAGCAATTGTATCAGAGACATGGTATTTGGTGGTAAAAAGACGAGCCAGACATATGGGTTGAGCTCAACTATCATCGGGAGATGGCTTGGTGCATTATCCATAATTACAAAAATTCTGAAAGCCAAGTTCTTCTTCTTGCAATAATTTTCAATACCAATGATGTAATCTTCAGCAAAATTATCAATGCAGATTTGAGCAGTCCTCCATCCTTTCTTGCTATATCTGTAGTAAACACCAAGGCTGGCTTTCACAATGACCTTTAAAGCTTACAGGTTGGCAGAGTGACAAATTACCAGAGACTTGAGCTTTAAGTCACCACTGGAGTGACACCGAGCATCATACTTATGCGATCTTTAGTAATCTTAAATCCTGGAGCATGTTTTTCTGCCCTGGAGATATAAGTTCTTCAAGGCATGCATTTAATATAGACACCTGTTTCATCGAAAACAACAATTTGATCCAAAGTATAACCACCCTTTTCTATTAATTTCTGCATCTCTGATTGAAATTCTTTTTCTGCTTGCTCATCTGCACTCGTGGCTTCGCCAGTCAGCTGGAGGTTATGGAAATTGTGGCAATTTTTGAAACCGCTAAACCAGCCACTACTAGCGCTGAAAGGAATAACTTCTGCAGGATATGGAGATTGCTTTTTAAGGTCACTGTATATAGCGAGTGCTTTCTGTTTGATTTTCAGAAAGGTTGTTGACAATTTTTTTCAGTTTTTGGTTTTCAATCCATACGCTCAGCAATTTCTCCTTCTCTTCCATTTCTCTAGGCCTTATCTTAATTGACATCACAGGACTTGAAGTTGTTCCAGAGATAGCACTTTGTTTAATTTTTGCAGCATTATCTCCAATGGTGCGCAAGGTAGATTTCTTTTATGCCTGTTGCTTTGACGATATCACAAGTCTTCTCATTCTGTTCGAAATACTTCAATATTTCAAGCTTTTCCTTAATACTTAATGCTTTCCTTTTGCATTCTCTGCCTGGGCATCTTTTGGGGAGTGTGGAAGAATAGCCAGACTACTTGTTTTCAGGTGTGTGCATGTGGGTGAGGGTTGGTTCCGCTAGGTGTGTTTTCTGCACGTAAATATGCATAGACAAACGTTAACATTACACCATACTATAAGTGCTCCCTAATAGATCTGTCATGTTGGAGCAAATTCGTGTTTTTGAAACACGTGTTATAGGAAAATGTACTGTATTCTAAATGGTCTGACATTCAGACTGACAAGTTTCCCCTGTACTTTCAAAAGACCTGTGGATTTTGCTATGACATTACCTAAAATATGTGAGGAGAGGCAGAGATATGAGTTGCTTATGTTCATTGTGGAGCTCAAAGTCTGCATATGTTGATAGCTCACAGAGCCAGAACAGCAGACTAAGAAGTAACAATGTGTATTCATTTGGAAGACCACACTTGACTGACACCTAGTGAAAAAACTTAATAATGCATAGTAGTATAGATATTAGACATGTAAACCAGTGCTTTTCAAACTTTTACACCATATGACCCCCATTTTAACAAATGAAAATTCACGTGACCCCAGATAATGAAGTCAAAGTAGCAGGTCTCCAGCCTCCTCTTCCTCCCACCACTCATCTAAAACAGAAAGGCAGCAGCAACAGTAGTGGCAATAGCAAGTCAGCACAGGGTCCCTTGTTTCAGTGTGCAATGTGTGCTTACAGACCTCAGAACTCGACATGGGTTTCCAGCTTAACAGGAAGCTTACCCAGGAGGGGCAAGGGCCTATGAGTGCTCACTGGCTCACAGGCCACATACTAATTGGTGACTTTGCATAGGTCACAGTGAAAGTCCAGAGAGATGGTGAAATGGCCATGTTTCGGTGACCCTGTCCACTGATGTGACGACCCTCATTTGGGGTCCCCACCCCAAGTTTGGGAACCACTTTTGTAAACAATTCAAAGTTGGATCGCACGATTTTCAATGTAGTCCGAGCCAGCCAGGGCCAGATTTAAGATTTTAGAGCCACAGCCAGGACCAGAAAGCATACCCCAAAGAGCAGGAGGGAGAGAGAGTAGTTACTCACCTGTAACAGGTGTTCTCCAGGAGCAGCAGGAATCCGTCCTCACATATGGGTGTCATCGGCGCCGATGAAGCCCCAGCGGAGCATTTCCCCAGCTTTCCATGAAAGCCTTTGGGAATGCAGGCACGCATGCGCGGTTCCCTTCCCGCCTAAAGGTGCCATCTTACCTCAGTCAAATGACATAGCTAAGAACAGCACATAAAAATGAAAAAATAAACTATGTACAACTGCAACTCCAAGGGGAGGGAGGGAGGGTTGTGAGGACTGATTCCTGCTGCTCCTGGAGAACACCTGTTACAGGTGAGTAAATACTCTTTCTCCAGGACCAAGCAGGAAGTCAGTCCTCACATATGGGTGACTCCCTAGCTCTGGACTACCGAGGAACCCAGGCTGAACAAGAGTACTCCCTCTAGTCTCAGCAGCAAAGAAAGGCTTTTCAAGGACACAACCTCCACCGGTAGCCCAACGGAGGGTAGGAGGGCAGGAGTTGCCTAAACCTCAAAGAGATTCCAGAGTACTGCTTGGCCAAAAGCAAGGTCCCTATGGGACTCCCTCTCCAGACAGTAATGGGCCGCAAAAGTCTGGCTTGAAGACCAAGTTGCAGCCCTGCAGATGTCTACCAAGGGCACAGAGCGGAGATGAGCCACTGAGGCAGCCATTGCCCTGACATGATGGGCCGTGACCCTACCCTGCAAAGGAAGGTCCGCCACCTTGTAAGCCCAGGTGATACAATCAGCCACCCAGATGGACAAGATACGCTTGGACACAGCCAACCCCAACTTATTGGGGTCAAAGGATACGAAGAGCTGAGTAGCCCTTCTATGCCCCTGCGTATGGTCAAGGTAGAAGGATAAGGCCCTCCTGCAGTCCAGGGTATGCAGGACTGCTTCAGCCTGGCTTGCATGAGGCCTAGGGAAGAATGTTGGAAGACCCACCTCCTGATTGAGGTGAAAAGAGGAGACAACCTTTGGGAGGAACTTTGGATGAGTCCTAAGGACTACCCTGTTCCTATAAAACCTGGTGTAAGGCCTATCACAGACCAGGGCCTGAAGCTCACTCACTCACCTAGCCGAGGTAAGGGCTATCAGGAAGAGTGTCTTCCAGGAGAGGAAGCGCAGAGGACAAGTAGCCATCGGCTCAAAAGGTGGGCGAGTCAGCTGCTGCAAGACCACATTCAGCTCCCACTCAGGGGCAGGAGGACGGAGAGGAGGCTTGAGCAAAAGCAAGCCCCTGAGAAAGCGGGACACCAAGGGATGACCCGACAGAGAATGTCCCTCCACCATTGAGTGGTGAGCTGCTAGCGCTGAGAGGTGGACCCGAACAGAATTGGATTTAAGTCCCTGATTTGATAAGTGCAGTAAGTACTGAAGCACCACTGGCACAGTACAGGAGAAAGGATCCTCTGTACGTAGCTGACACCACACAGAAAACCTTTTCCATTTGAGAGCATAGGTTTTTCTAGTAGACTGTTTCCTAGAGGCTAGGACAACCTCCTCAACTTCCTGAGGCAGGCCCCAGGGAGCCAAGACTACCTTTGCAGCCTCCAGGCCATCAAATTGAGAGCTTTGAGATTGGGGTGCAGAAGGGAACCCTGCTCCTGAGAGAGAAGGTCGGGTTGCAACCCCAGAGGCAGTGGGGGATCCACCGCCAGTTGAAGCAGAAGAGGAAACCAAGGCTGTCTCGGCCACCTGGGAGCCACCAGCAGGACCGAGGCCTTGTCCTGAAGAATTTTGAAAAGAGTTCGGGCCACAAAGGGCGTGGGAGGAAATGCATACAGGAGGCCCCTGAGACCATGGAATCAGAAAAGCATCTACTGCCATTCTCAGAGGATGCGGTTGCCTGGAGCAGAGCTTTGGCAGTTGATTGTTCATTGGGCTGGCAAAGAGATCCACCAAAGGGAGGCCCCATTTCAAGAAGATCCTCTGAACTACTGAAGGATGCAGCTGCCACTCGTGGGGCTGCAGAATTCTGCTTAACCTGTCGGCTAGGTAGTTGTCCTGGCCTGGAAGGTACACAGCCTTGAGAAGCATGTTGTGCTTTAGGGCAAATGAACAAAGGTCCTGAGCCTCCCGACAAAGGATTCTGGACCCAGTCCCGCCCTGTTTGTTCACATAAAACATGGCTACCTGGTTGTCTGTCTGAACTAGGACAGACTGATGAGCCAGGGTAGGAGAAAAAGCTTTGAGTGCTAATCAAATAGCTCTGAGCTCGAGGAGATTGATCTGCTGTGCAGCTTCCCAAGGAGACCACAGGCTCTGGGTGCACTTGCCTAGACAATAAGCTCCCCAGCCCTGCAGGGAGGCGTCTGTGGTCAGTATCAGTATATATCCAGGAATCTGAAAAGGTACCCCCTTTAGAAGATTGGGTGGGTGCAGCCACCAGTTGAGGGAGGTCAGAAATTGTCTGGACACCCTTATCCTGTCTCTGAGGCTGCCTGTGGCTTGTGACCACTGAGTCCGAAGGCACCACTGAGCAGGCCTCATATGGAGCCTGGCATTGGGGGTCACATGTACTGTTGAAGCCATGTGGCCAAGCAGCCTCAGGCAGAGTCTGGCGGAGACCACTGACCCCCTGAGAAACTGATTTGCTAAGTCCATCAGTCTTTGGGCCCTGTCTGCTGGCAAGAATGCCTTTGCCAGGACAGAGTCCAGCCTTGCCCCTATGAACTCCAAGTTTTGGGAGGGGAGCAAAGTGGACTTTGCGAAGTTTATGACAATCCCAGGCCCTGAAGAAGAGCAATAGTCCTGAGGGTGGCTTGTCTGGCCTCCTGGCACGTCTGACCCCTGATGAGCCAGTCGTCCAGATAGGGGAAGACAAAGACTCCCTGATTTCTCAGTTAGGTCGCTACCACTGCCAGGCATTTGGTAAAGACCCTGGGAGCTGAGGTGAGGCCGAAAGGCAGCACTCTGTACTGATAATGGTTTCCTCCCACCATGAACCTGAGGTACTTTATGTGGTCTGGATGAATGAGGATGTGAGTGTACGCATCCTTTAGATCTAAGGAGCATTGCCAATCTCCCTGCTGGAGGTAGGGCAGAAGTGTTCCAAGAGTAAGCATCTTGAATTTTTCTTTCTCTAGGAACTTGTTGAGGTTCCTGAGGTCTAGAATGGGTCGAAGGCCACCGGTTCTTTTGGGCACCAGGAAATACCTGGAGTAGAAACCGTGACCTTGCAAGTGGGGAGGCACAGGCTCCACCACCCTGTCCACCAGCAGACCTTGAAGCTCTTGAAGGAGAAGGTCTGTGTGCAGGGGAGGCCTTGGAGGCACCCCTGGAAAGTAAGGCGGAGGCAGTTGGTGAAAATGCAGTGCATAGCCCCTGCGGACTACAGAAACATAGAAACATAGAAATATGACGACAGAAAACGACCACATGGCCTATCTAGTCTGTCCTTCCATAACAACTACAACAGTCCACTTTTTGCCTTTAGAGATCCTCTGTGTTGGTCCCATGCTTTCTTGAATTCAGTTACTGTCCTCATCTCTACCACCTCCACTGGGAGACTATTCCACGGATCCACTACTCTTTCCGTAAAGAAATATTTCCGCATATCACTCCTGAATCTATCTCCCTTCACCCTCATCCCATGTCCCCTCGTAGCAGAACTTGCTTTCAATTGAAAGAGGCTCTCTCCCTGAACATTTATGCCACGGAGGTATTTAAACATCTCAATCATATCACCTCTATCCCGCCTTTCCTCTAAGGTGTACATATTAAGATCCTTAAGTCTGTCCTCATATGCTTTATAATGAAGCCCATTAATCATTTTGGTAGCAACCCTCTGCACCGACTCCATCCTGTTCACATCCTTTTGAAGGTGCGGTCTCCAGAATTGCACACCATACTCCAAATGAGGTCGCACCAAAGACTTATACAGAGGCATTATCACCTCCTTTTTTCTGCTAGCCATTCCTCTCCGTATGCACCCAAGCATCCTTCTAGCTTTTGCTGTCGCCTTTTCCACCTGTTTAGCTACTTTAAGATCATCAGACACAACCACGCCTAGGTCCCGCTCTTCTTTAGTGGACAAAAGTACTTCACCTCCTATACTGTATTGCTCCCTTGGATTGCTGCAACCCAAATGCATGACCTTACATTTTTTAACATTAAATCCCAGTTGCCAAATTCTAGACCATTCTTCAAGCTTAGCTAGATCCCTCCTCATGTTATCTACCCCTTCCTGGGTGTCTACTCTATTGCAGATTTTGGTATCATCCGCAAAGAGGCAAACCTTACCCGACAGCCCTTCCGCTATATCACTAACAAAGATGTTAAAAAGAATTGGACCAAGGACAGATCCCTGGGGCACACCACGGGTAACATCCTTCTCCTCAGAGTGAGCTCCATTTACTTGTACTCTTTGTCGCCTCCCACCTAACCAATTTCTAACCCAAGCAGTAACTTTAGGGTCCATCCCTAGGGTGCTCAGTTTGTTTATAAGTCGCCTGTGAGGAACAGTGTCAAAGGCTTTACGGAAATCTAAATACACCACATCTAGAGCTCTCCCTCGGTCCAACGCCCTGGTCACCCAGTCAAAAAAATCAATCAGATTTGTCTGACAAGACCTGCCTCTGGTGAATCCATGCTGCCTCGGATCCTGTAATCCGCTGGACTCCAGAAACCTCACTATTTTCTCTTTCAGCAGCGTTTCCAATAATTTACTCACCACCGAAGTTAAACTAACCGGCCTGTAGTTTTCAACCACATCCTTACTTCCGCTTTTGTGTAAAGGCACCACATGAGCCTCTCTCCAGTCCTTTGGCACCACTCCTGACTCCAACGAGGCATTGAAAAGGTCAGTCAGTGGAGTTGCTAGAACGTCCCCAAGTTCCCTCAGTATTCTAGGGTGTATCCCATCCGGTCCCATCGCTTTGTCTACTTTAAGTTGAGCTAGTTTCTCACGAACACAGTCTTCTGAAAATAGTTCAAGATGTCCCTCGCTTCTGTTCTTATTTGTGGGTGTTTTCTGAGGTCCTGCTCCTGGTTCATCTGTGAACACAGAACAAAAATATTTGTTAAGCAATTCCGCTTTATCCTTATCAGCTTCTACATATTCCCCCCCTGCACCCTTGAGTCTGACAATACCACTTTTGCTCTTCCTCTTCTCACTAATATATCTGAAAAATGTCTTATCCCCCCATTTTATTGCATTGGCTATTTCCTCCTCCTTTTGAATCTTTGCCTTCTTGACTACTTTGCTAGCTTCTCTAAGTTTTTCCAAATACAGATGCCTGTCTTCTGCTCTCTGTGATCTCTTGTATTTCATGAAGGCCTCCCTCTTTTTCTTCACTTTTTCAGCTACTTCCTTCGAAAACCATAGCGGTCTCCTGTTCCTTTTGCCTTTATTTACCATTTTAACAAAAAGGTTGGTTGCCCTTAAAATACCCCCTTTCAGTTTTGCCCACTGTTTTTCTACATCCCCCAGCTGTTCCCATCCCACTAACGACTCCCTGAGGTATTGGCCCATCTTCGCAAAGTTAGTCTTCCTAAAGTCTAAGATCCTCACCTTGGAATGGATTCTAACAGCCCTAGTCCTAATACTGAACCACACCATCTGGTGATCACTGGATGCAAAATGATCTCCCACTACAACATCAGAAACACTTTCACCATTGGTAAGCACCAAGTCCAGTATGGCCCCTTCACGTGTGGGGTCTGTTACCAATTGCCTGAATAGTTCTCCCTGTAGAGAATCCAGGATCTCCTTACTTCTAGATGATACTGCAGCAGGAATGTGCCAATCAACATCTGGCATATTGAAATCTCCTATCAGTAGCACTTCCCCTTTCCTAGCAATGCTGCGTATGTCTTCAATTAACTCTCTGTCCACCTCTTCCTCTTGTGAGGGAGGTCTGTATATCACTCCAATGCAAATAGATTTCTCTTTCCCTCTTTCTAGTTTAACCCACAACGCCTCCTCTCTCCCTTTTAAGCTCTGTAATTCCAAAGCTTTAATAGTAGTTTTTACATATAGTGCCACTCCTCCTCCTCTTCTTCCTACCCTGTCCTTCCTGAATAAAGTATAGCCAGGTATAGTTACATCCCAGTCATTGTTTTCTGTGAACCATGTTTCTGTAACTGCCACTAAATCCAAGTCAGCCACTCCCACCAAAGCTTCAACCTCAGGGATCTTATTTCCCATGCTACGGGCATTAATACACACTGCTTTCCATATGTTACCCCTGTTACCCATTTCCATAAAGGTATTTAATGTATCACCTACCTGGGGGCTTTCACTTACCTGGGGGCTTTCTTCACCCATCCCCAAGGAATCTAGTTTAAAGCCCTCTTCAGTAGATTAGCCAGTCTACTACCAAAGATGCATTGACCTCTCTTGGACAGATGGATGCCATCTCTGCTTTGCAACCCTTGGAAAAGCATCCCATGGTCTAGGAAACCAAAACGCTCTCGATGACACCATCCACGCAGCCATGCATTTGTCTCCAGGATGCGAGCCTCTCTGCCTTGGCCTTTACCCTCAACAGGGAGGATTGAAGAGAACACCACCTGTGCACCTAACTGCTTCACCCTCTGTCCCAGAGCCATGAAGTCACTTTTGATACGTTCCGAGGTATACCTGGCAGTATCATTTGTTCCAACATGGATTAGTAACATTGGGTAATAGTCTGTGGGCTTGATGAGTCTCGGCAAACTCTCCGTAACATCTTGGATTTTGGCACCAGGCAGACAGCATACCTCTCTGGACATCAAGTCTGGTCGGCAGATGGACGCCTCAGTACCCCTCAGAAGAGAGTCTCCAACCACCACCACCCTTCGTTTCCTTCTGGTGACTGATTCCGCAACTTTGGGGTACTTGAACTCTGGTTCTTCCCTTTCCAGGGATGCTTTCACCTCCTCCACTTCCAGGGCTGCATAATGGTTCTTCAATTCAAGGGATGGAGAAGTTGGATTGGTGATTTTGCAGGCCCTGGTGACTTGTGTCCAACCATCGACATTCTGTTGGCACCCATCTTCTCCGGAGCTGGAGAGCTTGGTTGCTGCAAGTAGCATCTCATCAATGTACTTCTCACTGTCTTGAATGCTCCTCAGCCTCGCCATCTCCTCTCTGAGTTCCTCCACCTCTTTCCTCAGAGCTTCAGCATGCAGGCACCCTGCACATGGAACCGGTCCTTCAACTGGCATTAGGACCTCTGTCTGGACCGAGGCAGAAGCTGTAACGGGAGCAACAGCTTTAGCAATACGATTTTTCCCAGCCATTGTTCTTTTCGTGGAGCTTAGGTATCTGTTAGAGCAAAAGAGAGAGATCTACCAAGTACCAGCCGGTTTCGCAGCTGTCTTTATAGAGAAAAAGCAGTTAAAACACTTTAATTACATACAAATGTGCTGGTCCAATTCACTGTGATTTGTGAAAGGGGAGGCGCCCTATAAAGCAAGGCTGCTCACTAGGGGTGGGTGGGAGTCGGGGTGGGTAGGGCGGGAACTAACACCTGATTAGGTGTTAGCAGCTTCTAAAGCTGAGGAGGTCACTGGAGTCAGCAACCTACTGTGCTCAATTAAAGTTCCCCTAAAACAGCAAAACTGAAGTAACCTTGCTTTTAAAAATATACACAAAACCCTTTTAAGAGCTCCCAGTCAGAGAGCTAGCAATGTAATAAAAACAAACCAAACAAAGAAACCCTCAAAACCTTACTTACTGTTTGATGTGTGGAGCCCTGGTTAGAAAAGCCTCAAAGGGGCAGGGCACAGGAGCCTATTTATGCAGGCTTCAACTGCACTCAGGAAACAGGCCCACTAACACCTGATTAGGTGTTAGCAGCTTCTAAAGCTGAGGAGGTCACTGGAGTCAGCAACCTACTGTGCTCAATTAAAGTTCCCCTAAAACAGCAAAACTGAAGTAACCTTGCTTTTAAAAATATACACAAAACCCTTTTAAGAGCTCCCAGTCAGAGAGCTAGCAATGTAATAAAAACAAACCAAACAAAGAAACCCTCAAAACCTTATTTACTGTTTGATGTGTGGAGCCCTGGTTAGAAAAGCCAGTCCAACACCCAACTGTCCCCGGTGATAAGGGGCCACTGGTGGGCAAAGAGTGCGAGGCGACCCCCTGTGCAGGGTTGGGAGAGCAGTGGAGGAGAGGCTACGCTCAAGGAGTCAAAAACCCTCACCCTGCTGAGTGGTAGCAGGGGCCTGAGGCTTGGGGGTCCTCTGCCTACGGGACCCATTACCCTGTCCCTTGACTTGCTGACCCTGGGGGGCAGCTTGGGCAGCCTGATATTGCAGGTACTGTTTGTAGGCAGTGCCCTTCCTCGGCTAAAAGAGCTTTTTACCCCAGCCCTTCTTTTTATGAGAAGGGGCAGAGGTCTTCCTAGACAGCCTTGTCCGTGTGAGGTGCTCAGTTTCGAGCTGAGCGGCCTTCTCGGTCATGGGCTTGCTAAAAAGGTTTTCTTAAGATGAATGGTTTCCAATTTATGGGCTCTAAGATTTTGATATTTCCTGATTTGGCAAGGGATACCCAAAAGAGGAGGAGGGAGTTTCTGGCCATGCGCCAGCGGTCCCTTGCTTTGGGGGCGCAATATAAGTTGAAATATCCGTGTAAATGTGTAATTGTTTATAAGTCTAAACAGTTTCTATTCTTTGAGCCCACACAATTAAGAATGTTTCTAGAGGGTAATGAGAGGGGCGGAAAGGATCCCGCACTGGCTGCCACACATAATATCTAAGCTCTAAGGCACTGGTTGTCAGTATGTATTTCTTTATTGTTTTTTTTCTTTTTTCTTGGAACCTTATTGTGGTTATATTTTTTGAGGTCTATACCAAGAGTAATTATTTCTTAGTTTGATGTTGATATTGGTCATTTTATTTCTTTATTCACTGTATGCTTAGTTTATTCTTTGTATATATGAAAACTTTAATAAAGAGAAAATTTAAAAAAAAAAAAAAAAAAAAGGTTTTCACCTCGGCAAGGGACATCGACCAACTTGTCCTGAACCCATGGCTCGAGGTCCGATGACTGCAGCCATGCCTGGCGTCGAGCCGTGATGCCGGCTGCCGCAACTCGAGCCGAAGCCTCGAAGCCATCGTAGGCGGCGCGGGACATGAACTTCGAGCAGTCCCGAATCCCCGAGGACAAGGACTTAAATCTCTGCAAGGGTTCCCCGGAGAGTCCAGCAGAGAACCCGGCCAACTCCTTGGCCAGATCCCGCAAGCACATGCCCATGTACAGCTGGTACGACTGGATACGGCAAGCAAGCATCGAGCCCTGGAAGCACTTTCTACCGACGCCATCGAGGGTTCGGGCCTCCCTGCCAGGGGGCACCGCGGAGTGCATCTTCTGGCTCTTCAGACGATGCATGGCCGATTCCACAACCATAGAATGGTGTGGTAGCTGTGCCTTTTGAAAGCCAGGGCTCTTTCTGAGTCGATAGATTGAGTCGACTTGCTTGCTGAGAACCGGCGCAGAGGCTGGTGCCTCCCACATATGGAAGAGGAGCCGTTCCAGCATCGGAGGAACCAGGACAGTAAAGGCCTCCTTCGGAGGAGAGTCATACTGTAGAGCCTCAAGCTCTTCAGCTCGAGGCTCCTCCTCGGGATCCGCCAGAATAGCCAAGGCAGTGGCCATATCCCGGACGACTCCGAGAACCGAGTATCCTCCGGGGGGGATCTACTCCGGGGCTCAGACTGCAGTGAGTCCGACGGGACGCACCCAGTCTTGAAGGTATCAGGAGACTCCTCGTCCTCCGTCTCCCAAGCTGACTCGTCCGAGGAGGAGTCAGGGTCTGACCCCGCGGGGTCCTGGAGCACCCGCCCCGACGCCGGAGGCACCGGCGTCGACGCCCTCGGTCCCGAACGGGAAGGTTGAGGGAGACCGCGACCGAGGTCGACTCCGAGCCACGATGGACTCGAGTAAAGGCTCGGTCTCTGGGGTCGACTTCGAAGTTGATGTCCCGGTGGTCGGAGCAGATGCGCCAGACAGGCTGGCCATCAGTGCCCGCTGCTGCTCCATGAAGGCAGACAGTCTGCTCTCCAAGGCTGTCATCCTGAGACTTAGCTCGGGAGACGCAGCAGCCACCGACTCGGGCCCCGGCGGCGCCGGGCCCGACGTCGGCTCCCTGGGAGGAGAGTCCTCGAGGACTACGGGGCTTACATGTCCAGCAGACTCCGGCTCCACGCGAGGAACCTTTGCAGGCTTCTCGTGTTCCACGGGCCCGGGGCGACGGTCGGGGGTCTTAGACCTGGCCCTCAAGGAGCCAGGGACCTCCTCCGATGACGCCCTCGCGAGCCGCTTCTTCCTCTTGCATTCCCGGTCGGGGGACCCCCTGTCCGAGGAGCTTCGACGGCGCTCGGGATCGGAATCCCGAGATGTCGAGGCCTCAGACGAGGTCCGGGCCCGGCCGGAGGCTGAGTCCGAGAAAAGCCTTTCTTTTTGTTGCTGTCGACTTTGGAGTGCCTTGGAAGACATCTTCCCACAGGGCCCGCACGACTTAGGATCGTGATCCGGGCCGAGGCACCGTAGTCAGCAGTCATGTGTGTCGGTGAGAGACATTAATTTCTTACACCGATCACACTTTTTAAAATCACTGGAAGCCATCGGGAAAAAAAAAGAGTCCCCGCGAGGTCAAAAGACCGGCCTTCCAGGGAAAAAGTGAAAAAAGGGCACGAACGCCAGCCACGAAGGGCAAAAACCGAAAAAGAAGAATCGGGCTCGATACCAGTGTACCGAACCCAGCGGGAGGGGAACCGGCGTCGAACCCAGCGGGAGGGGAACCGGCGTCGAACCGGAAGAAAAAATAGCGATAATCGCCGAAAAAATCTACTTTTTACCGGGAGGACAGGACACACGTCCGGTGGGCTTCACGGAAAAAAAAGAGACTGGGGTAAGATGGCACCTTTAGGCGGGAAGGGAACCGCGCATGCGTTCCTGCATTCCCAAAGGCTTTCATGGAAAGCTGGGGAAATGCTCCACTGGGGCTTCGTCGGCGCCGATGACACCCATATGTGAGGACTGACTTCCTGCTTGGTCCTGGAGAAGGGGTTATTATCCTAAGATCGCAAAGATTGGAAAGCTATAAGAGGAGCAGAGAAGGACCTAGTGCCACCTCTTTGAAGTCATACATGCACATGGCCCAGAAGTAAGCAGGAAAGGATTCCTCTTTGGCATGGATATTTGATGTTTTCAAAATCTGGTGCCATAGACTGTTGCCTCTGCTTGAATCTGGGCCTGAAAATGACATTAGGAGGGATGCATCCAGGGCAATGACCCTCGTTCTCTCCACTATGGGAACCTCAAGTCTGCAAAAAGCCGAAGGAGGCACAGCAGCCAGTGGACATTGAGACTTGTTCTCAAATTTCTGCCCTAAAACCCAGCATATCTAGCATCATCCTTGACTGTGATGCAAGTTTAATAAAAACATACATTTTCCCCAGCTTTCCAAAGTAAATCATAAATAACCCATCTGAGATCTTCATAAAAATCAGAGCAAAATTTCAGATCTACTTCAGTTTTCTATAAAAACTCACCAACCCCATTAAAATAGCTTCCAGGTACATCAAGTTATATTGAAGAAGGTCACACATCTTCACTAAATACATAACAATTGAAAGATTTCATGGAAAACCTCAAGAATCAAAGTACAACTTATGCACTAATTTGTTCTTTTGACTGTTTTTTGTGACTTCAGAGAGCATTCTTTTTTTTTTTTTTTTTTTTATTAACACAACATTTAATATGGGGAAAACTTACGTTATGTTTGCTAGAATATGTCCATTAAGGGATGGACTGCTCACCCATGTGCTCTTTTTTTATATTACTTCTAAGTATCTACAGGCTAGCCCAAGGGTTTCTAGGCAGAAACCCCGGCCTCGCTGCCCCATCCCCCAGCTGCTGCCTATTCTGTCACATGAGGGAGAGGTGGGCAGCAGCAGTATTTTCAAAAGTGGTGGCTTTTTACCACTGCTTTCTTGTCTGCAGCAGCTATGGTCAAGAAAGCAGCGGCAAAAAGCAGCAGCTTTTGAAAATACTGTCGCTGCCCACCTCCCTCTAAATGGAATTGGCCGCCGCTGGGGGAAGTTAGCGCATGACGCAGCCGCCCATGTGTGCTGCCATCCTAGGCAGCCGCCTAGCGGACAGGCCGGGCCTGAGTACCCACTAATTGTTTCTTTATTTAATCTTTTTTTTTCTATTTATGCATTTTACAATTAATCAAGCAGCACACTTGTACAGTAACCAAGCATTCTACTCCATAATAATGGGGAACCACTCAAGAAGGAGAAGATGTAACAATATGGGTACTGATAAAGGAGGACAGGTCCTCAGGCTGAAAGAAAACATATTTGTGGGACTGAAATACAATTATATATTTACATGGAAAACGAAGTACAAAAGAGGCCCCCATCTGAGTCACCCCAGGACGTAATAGTAAGAAGATTTGCGTCTTTTTTGAGTCTCTCTGGCCACATCTGGGAAGATCGAAATTCTCTTACCCATAAACAAGATGGCACGCTTTTTAAAATATAGCTTGAGAAACCAATCTCTATCTGATGGTAACGCAAAAGTAACTAACATGGTGGAAACAACTAACTCATCGTCCTTAGGAGTTTGAAGCAAATCCATATCTATCAATCCAACAACCTTCTCCCCCACTTTCTCACCCGATGGCAAAAAGTATACTTTAGATACTGGAGGAATCAAATCATATGGCACCAACAATGCTTCTTGAAGATACTTCTTAAACAGTTCCAAAGGAGCAACCGCAGGAACTATAGGAAAATTAAGCAAATGAATATTGGAACACCTGGTGGCATTTTCTAATGATTCCAGCTTCAGCCTTATAGCCATATTATCCTTTACTAAGGGGACTGATACTTCAAAAATCCGCAACAGTTTCTGGTCTACAATATCTGCTTTCCCTTTAATATCCACCACATCAGACTTAAGTTTGGAGCAGGAGCCTTCAAGCTTATCCACCCGAGAGGTAGACAAAGTCAACTGCTGACTTACGACAGTGGAAATCTGAGAAATCGCCTCCCAAATGCTCTCCAGAGAGATCACTGCTGGACGCGGCAAAATGAAGCCCAATGGCGACTCAGACGCTATCGTTGAAGGACGTAGATCTTTCCCTTCCCCAGACCCACTCAATCCTTGGGTGGAAACCGCTGCTACTGAAGTTGGAAACTCCACCAAGCCTGCAGCTCCTGCTGTAATTGACTGCTCACCGGAGACCCCCTTGAGCAGGCCCCGCTCATGAGCTACCGCTCCCACCACTTCGGAGAGAGAGTCAGCTCCGCCCGCAGGAGTCATCACCGGAAGGCTGGGAACCGGAGGAGGAGCGCGCCCATCAGGGGAGAGAGACACATCAAGGGCAGGAAACGCCGGAACCTCCTCAGCCGGTGAATCCAAGCCTGCTCGTATCTCTCCAACTTGTTGCTCGTTTAGCCGAACGAACTGATCCACGGGTCCCACACTAGGAAGCGGAGGCTCCGCGGGAAAAACCTTCTGCTTGCCTTTTCGTTTAGGCATTTTCGGCTCAGCACTGCTCTGTCACCATCTTGGAATTAGCCACGCCCCCCTCTTTATTTAATCTTTAACTAACCATTATTGTATTAATGCCCAAGCCAAGGTATATTATTTATAATTACAATATTACAAAAGTAAGTAAAACATTTTCATATAAAACAATCACAGCTGCCACTGTTAGAAGCAAGATGCTGGGCTAGATAGATCTTTAGTCTGACCCAGTTAGGCAGGTCTTATAAGAACATAAGATATGCCATACTGGGTCAGACCAAGGTCCATCGAGCCCAGTATCCTGTTTCCAACAGTGGCCAATCTAAGTCATACGTACCTAGCAATTTCCCCAAAAGACACAGGTTCCACAATGCTTGTATTGGGTCAAGCAGTGATATCCTGGGTCCCTTTTTAATAATGGTTTATGGACCTTTCCTCCAGGAACTTGTCCAAACCTTTTTTTAAAACCTAGCTACACTAACAGCTTTTACTAGATCCTCCAGTAACAAATTCCAGAGTTTGATTACACGTGAAAATATATTTTCTCTTATTAGTCTTAAATAGTTTACCCTGTAGCTTCATTGCATGTCCCCTAGTCTTCCTATATTCTGATAACATAAACAATCGATCTACGTTTACCTGTTCCACTCCATTCATTAATTTATAGACTTCTATCATATCTCCCCTCAGCCGTCTCTTTTCCAGGTTAAAGAGCCCTAACCTTTTTAGCCTCTCTTCATAGGGGTATCCTTCCATCCCCTTTACCATTTTGGTGGCTCTTCTCTGAACCTTTTCTAATAACGCTATATCCTTTTTAAGATACAATGACCAGAACTGCACACAATATTCAAGGTGCGGTTACACCATGGAACGATACAGAGGCATTATAATATCCTTTGTTTTATTTTCCATTCCTTTCCTTATTTTTTTTTTTTTTTAACATTTCTCATATACTGCCTTTCATGATATCAAGGCGGTTTACATTGAACAAACTGAAATTACATTGAACAGGGCATTATAACTTGGAGATAACTATTTTACAGGGAACATGGGCTCTGGAAGGTTAAGTGACTTGCCCAAGACCACAAGGAGCACCTGTGGGAGTAGAAACCCCAGTCCTTCCGGCCCAAGGTTGCTGTCCTCTAGTGGGACTTGAAGCCCCGACCTTCCGGTCTGAAGTACCTTGCCCCAACCACTAGGCCACTCCTCCACTCCACTTATGATACCTAGGATTCTGTTTGCTCTCTTAGCCACCGCTGCACACTGGGCAGAGGGTTTTAACATGTTATCCACAATGACGCCTAAATCTTTTTCCTGGGTGGTAGTTCCTAATGTGGAACCTTGCATCATGTAACCATATGTTCTTTAGAGGTCATCTTCACAAAATCAACATTTATTTTATTTATTTATTTCAACTTCTTATATACCGCACTCTTTGACATCAGCGCGGTTTACAAATAACAGAAAGAAACCAGAACAACAGGCTGTTTGGTATTACATATAACAGGAGTAACAACTTGGATAACATGGGAGAACTATCTACATGGAGTATATAATCTAATAGCTAGATAATATGCTCGAACTATTTACATAAAATTAGCAGGAATGTTTGGAACAAGAGAGATACTGTGGATTGTATTAGGGTGAGGCTGTTGTGTTACGGTTCACATGGGGTAGTATTTGATGAAAAGGTGCAATTTAAGGGCCTTTCTGAACTGGGTTAGGTCGGTTATGGTGCGGAGATCAGGTGGGAGAGCATTCCAGCATTTTGGTGCGCTAAACATGAAAGCTCTGTTTGATGTTGATAGGCTGCACGTTGTTATAGCCTTTGGGGTTGTTAGTGAGTTTAATGCTGCATGTCTCCTTTTTCTATTTGATGGGACGGATTGGATGAGTTCAGAAAGTGATGTGGACGATAAACCATTTAAGGCCTTAAATGTGAGAATGAGGGTTTTAAATGTAAGTCTGCCGTGTATAGGGAGCCAATGGAGCTGTTTGAGGATAGGTGTGATGTGTTCACTTCTGGCCGCTCCTAGAAGAACCCTGGCAGCGGTGTTCATTGCAAGCTGCAAGGAGCTTGTGGTGGATTGTGGGAGTCCTTGTAGAATGGAGTTGGCGAAGTCGAAATGCGGCAGTATCAGAGCTTGGTAGATGGTTCTGAAGTCTTCGTGGTCTAGTAGAGGACGTAGGTGTCAGAGTGCGTATTTTGAAGTATACAGATTTTACGATATTGTTTATGTGTGATTTCATATCGAGCCTATGGTCTAGTGTGACTCCGAGGTATTTTATTGTTTCCTTGGTGCCTAGGTCAGCTCCCTTGACACTTATATGTGGTGGTGGGGTGAAGTTGGGGTCTCTTGTGATAAAGAGAACCTCAGTTTTCTTATGCTGAATGCGGAGGTTCTGTGACAGGAGCCATTGTGAGACTGCATCGAAGCAGTTTGTTATAGGCAATAAATCCATTTGCATTGTGGAAAATGGCATGTAGAGTAGGATATCGTCGGCGTATATCATACATTTCACATTGAAAGACCTGATGATATCGCAGATAGGCTGCATATAGACGTTGAACAAGAGGGATGAGAGTGAGGACCCCTGCGGAACGCCTTGTCCTTGGTGGAAGAGTTTTGATTCTCCTGTTGCAGATTTGACGTATTGCATTCTGGTGTCGAGGTATGATTTACACCATTCAAGTGCTGAGTTGCAGATGCCTTTTCCTTTCAGTCGACCGAGGAGAATCTCGTGATTTACCGAGTCAAACGCTGCTGCTATATCCAAGAAGATTAGCACAACGCCTTGTCGGATGTTGTCTATGGTATTGAGAACATCATTGAAGAGAGTGGTAAGCAGTGTCTCAACGCCGTGGAATTCTCTGAAGCCGTGTTGAGAGTAGTCTAGAGGGCTGCGGAGTCAATGTGGTCTTGGATTTGGCGCTGTGCCTCTTTCTCAAAGATCTTTGCTAAGAGGGGGATACTGGCTATAGGCCTGTAGGAGTCTGGCCGTTTTGGGTCTAGTTTAGGGTTTTTTAGCAGTGGCCTGATGGATGTGAGTTTTAATGCAGATGGGAAGGAGCCAGTAGTGAAAGAGAGGTTCATGATTCTTGCAATGAAGGTGCTAAAGTCACACCGAAGATCCTTTATCCAAAAGGCTGGGCAGGGATCGGTTTGCGCAGTAGTCGTGTTGAGTGAGGAGATGGTTTCTTCAATGTGTTTAGAAGAAGGCGTGTTAAGTGCGGATAGGGATGTTGGGCCGGTCGTTTCTTGTATATTGCGTATTGAGAGTTCATCTGTCTGTAGGAGTTTTGATTGCAAGTAATCAGCGAATTCTTGCGGGTGGATATCAGTATTTTGTTCAGAGGATGGTTCCTTTGATAGTGACTTAACCAGGTTGAAAAGGTCACGAGGTTTGTTCAATGATCTCTTGAGCATATCTGAGTGGTATTGCTTCTTTCTGGCTGTGATTGCTTCGCGGTGAGTTGAGAGGTGAAGAATGTAGGCTTCGTGGTCATCGGTGGCTAGTGAGCGGCGCCAGCGTTTTTCGAGCCTTCGTAGGTGCGTAAGAGAGGCCCGTAGTTCCGGGGAAAACCATGGAGCAGAGGTTCTTTTCCCTGATATGGTCTTTTTGTTTGGTAGTTGAGCAACAGCGTTGAGGCTGTTGTTCCAGGCAGCGATT
The DNA here is from genome assembly GCA_033557465.1 of Ichthyophis bannanicus. Taxonomy (NCBI): domain Eukaryota; kingdom Metazoa; phylum Chordata; class Amphibia; order Gymnophiona; family Ichthyophiidae; genus Ichthyophis; species Ichthyophis bannanicus. The sequence continues at coordinate 94,140,411 of CM066046.1, read as the reverse complement.
GACTCGTCAAGGTTGAGTGATGTGTTGTTGAGGATTGGTTGGGTACTTGACAGAATAAGTTCTCTGTTAAAAGGTCGGAAGCCCCGTGTTACTCTGGATGGATTGGCGAGTTTGCTGGTGTTCAGACTATGACTGTTGTTCAGGGGAATTCGTAGGTTTATACATGGATGCTTGGATGCATAGGGGGCTATTTTAGAAGTCCTATTCACACGATTCACATGCAAAAATGCTCATTCAAATATGCAAAATCACTTTCACATCCAAGCAGCCATTTTAGAAAGGCTGGATTTTGTGTGTGTCCACCCTGAAAACACTGATGTTACACAGGGACATGGCAAAGGCATGTCCAGGGTGGGTTAAATAAGATCCATATGTATCTTTGATTCCACAGTGTTTAAGTTCACCAGTGGACACGTCATCCATATTTAGACCTTCCCACTGGCATGAACAAGCATTTTAAGAGTGCTCGATTCCCCATCTCTAAAGAGTAGGGAAAAGGGGAATGCCCTTTCAATCCCCCAATAAATGTCTCCCCCTCAAAGAAAGCTACAAAGTATATATCAAGATCGCCTTGCTTACTGCTATGCCACTGCACGTCTTAGTCTGCAAAATATTCAGTCTGTACATGGATATGATAGTAGGTGCGCTGGCACATCTATGTCACCAGGTCCTCCCACAGCCATGTTTTGCACATTTCTGAAATCACCCATCTCCCTACACGTGTCCAGGCCTATATTCTGCATGTCCCTATTTTCTAGAATGTTGATGGAGATATTTATCTTTGGGGGCTGGGATAGGTCCATTTTTGAGTGCATGTACATATTCACCTTCTCTACTCCCCCTTCTACAGAATTTTGGAGGTTTTGACTTGTATGCTCCAAAACAGTCTATTTAAAATGTGCCTTTATAGAGAATGGCCAGTAGGAAAATGAAGTGATACAAACTGGAGTAAGTCAGAATGTGGCTATTAAAATGGTCAATGGTCTTCATGATTAAGTCTGTCCCCATATTCTTTAAGATCTAAATATATCTACTGTATTGTGGAAGAAAAACAGAATAGAGGTGATAAGAGGCATTTAAATACCTCTATGGGATAAATGTAAAGGAGATTGGCCTCTTAATTGAGAGGAAGCTCTGAAATAAGGGGTCACAAAATGAGGGTGAAAGGAGATAAGAACATAAGAACATAAGATATGCCATACTGGGTCAGACCAAGGTCCATCAAGCCCAGTATTCTGTTTCCAACAATGGCCAATCTAGGTCATATGTACCTAGCAGTTTCCCCAAGAGACAAGTTCCACAATGCTTGTACTGGGTCAAGCATTGATATCTTCGGTCACTTCTTAATAATGGTTTATGGACCTTTCCTCCAGGAACTTGTCCAAACCTTTCTTAAACCCAGCTACACTAACAGCCTTTACTACATCCTCCGGTAACAAATTCCAGAGTTTGATTACACGTTGAGTGAAAAAATATTTTCTTTTATTAGTCTTAAATAGTTTACCCTGTAGCTTCATTGCATGTCCCCTAGTCTTTCTTATATATAGTCTTATATTCTGATAAGGTAAACAATCGATCTACGTTTACCCGTTCCACTCCGTTCATAGACTAAGAGATAGACTAAGGAGTAATTTAAGAAAATAATTGTTTATGGAAAAGGTAGTTGACACATTGAAGACTCTCCCAGTAAAGGTGGTGGAGAGAAGGACGATATCTGATTTTAAGAAAGATGGCACAAGCATGGAGGATCTGAGGGAGAGTAAGGGATTGGCGAGCTTAGTAAGTGCTGTGAATGGACAGACCGGAGAGGCTATATGGCCTTTATCTGCCAGCATTTTTTAGTTTCTATGTTTCAAAATAAAATAAAATTGATTTCTTCCATTTTTCATAGAAGAAACACTTCTGTCAAAGATTGGTTGTTACAGCTACAGCATTAAACTTAATAACAAAACTGGTTAGAAAAAGTATAATGTGAAACAGGAAAGAAAGCGTAGTTACTCACCTGTAACAGGTGATCTCCGGGAACAGCAGGAATTTAGTCTTCACATATGGGTATCGTCGGTACCGACGGAGCCTGCGCGGGAACGCTCCCCAGCGTCCAATAGGAACGCTTTTGGGAGCATCCCTCAGCACATGCGCACTGCCTTCCCGCCTCTCCAACTCTCCCATCTTCAGTTAAGTTTGTAGCTGAGTGAAAGGATAGAGGGAGAGAGGAAAGAGACAGAGAGATAGAGAGACAACTCCTAGGGGAGGTGGGTAGGTTGTGAAGACTAAATTCCTGCTGTTCCCGGAGATCACCAGTTGCAGGTGAGTAACTACGCTATCTCCAGGAACAAGCAGGAATGTAGTCTTCACTTATGGGGACTCCCTAGCTGAAGATGCCAGGGAGATAGCCCCAGGAAGCTGCCACCCAAGTAAGGTGGGCCATGCTTCCTCCCTTGGATCTCTGGCATCCCACCAGGGTTGGTGGGTAGGACTTGAATTAGGTCTGGAAGAGATTTTGAAGAACAGCTTGGCCAAAGAAGGCATCCCGACGGGAGGCTTTATCTAAGCAGTAGTGGGCTGTAAAGGTGTGAACTGAAGCCCAGGTGGCTGCTCGACAAATGTCCTCAATAGACACAGAGTGAAGGTTAGCCATAGAGGCTGCCATGGCTCTCACATTATGAGCTGTGACATGGCCTTGAAGAGGAAGGCTCTTACTCTCATAAGCAAAGGATATGCATTGTGCAATCCATTTGGACAGAGTTCTCTGGAGACTGGAAGTCCCAAATGACTAGAATCAAAAGCAATAAAAAGTTGAGAAGACTTTCTATGTTGCTGTGTTCTTTGTAGGTAAAAAGTCAAGACTCTTTTACAATCCAAAGTATGAAGGTTCCTTTCTGCATTAGAGGCATGAGGCCATGGAAAGAATACAGGAAGATAAATTGATTGATTTAAATGAAAAGGCGAAACCACCTTTGGCATAAAGTGTGGATGAGTTCTAAGAACAACCTTATCACGGTGAAACCTAGTATAAGGAGGATCAACCACTAAAGCTTGCAATTCACTAATGCGATGTGCAGAGGTGATTGCAATTAGGAAGATGATCTTCCAGGACAAATGCTTTAGGGTTGTAGTGGCTAAAGGTTCAAAAGGCAGTTTCATGAGCTGCCCGAGAATTAGGTTTAAATCCCATGCCACCGGTGGTGGCCTGATGGGAGGCTTTGTTAACAGAAGACCTCTCATAAATCTTGTTATGAGTGGATAAGAGGAAATTGGTTGTCCATTTAGAGGCTAATAGGAAGCTGCAATTGCACTAAGATGGACTCTTACTGAATTGGTCTTTAGACCAGAATTTGATAGATGAAGTAGATACTCTAGTATCGATTCCAAAGGTATCATAAGGGGTTTAACCCCTTCTGTGAACACCATACAGTAAAACGTTTCCACTTGAAGGCGCAAGAGCGTCTTGTGGAAGGTTTTCTAGAAGTCTGAAGGATATCCTTTACCTGTTGGGAAAGGTTAAGATCCTGAAGGTCTAAGCTTTCAGCAACCAGGCTCTGAGATGCAGGGACTGGGGATTCGGGTGCCATAGCATCCCGTTCTCTTGGGAGAGGAGATCTGGAGCATAGCCTAACTCCAGAGGTGCAGCTTGAGAGAGATGTAGAAGCAGGGGATACCACGTTTGGCGTGGCCACCGTGGCGCTATGAGGATCATACGACCCCTGTCTCTCTGAAGCTTGAAGAGTGTTTTGGGGATGAGGGGAATAGGTGGGAAGGCATAGAGGAAGTCATGACCCCAGTGAAGAAGGAAGGCGTCCCTTGCCTGGCAATTTTGAGCCAGAATCCTGGAACAGAACCGGGGAAGTTTGGCATTCAGTGGACTTGCAAATAGGTCTATGTCTGGGGTTCCCCAGATCTGAAATATCTTGGCCACCTGGTCTAGGTGGAGAGACCATTCATGAGGCAGCAGTACTCGGCTGAGTTTGTCTGCCCAAAGGTTTTGAATGCCTGGAAGATATACCACGAGAAGGTGAATTTGATGCTCTCTGGTGAGGGCCCATAGTCGTACAGCTTCATTGCATAACGACAGAGAGCCTGCTCCGCCCTGCTTGTTCACGTAGAACATAGTTACTTGATTGTCCGTTTGGACTAGTTCTGTCTTGTAGCTGAGCTGGGCATGGAATACTCGAAGAGCTAGATAGATTGCTCTGAGTTCCAGGTGGTTTATGTGAAGACAAGCCTCCTGTGGAGTCCAGGTACCCTGGGTAGAGAGATGATGCAGGTGTGCTCCCCATCCCACCTGTGATGCATCTGTTGTTAGGGTGGCCTGGAATAGGGGTTGCTGGAAAGGAGACCCCACTAAAAGATTTTCCAGTGATTGCCACCATTGTAGGGACAAGATCAGTTGTTGTGAGTTTGATATCTTGTCCGACAGATGTCCTATGGCCTGTGTCCACTATGTGGATAGGGTCCACTGGGCTGCTCGCATATGAAGGCGAGTGTCGGGAACCACATGAACCGTGGATGTCATATGTCCCAATAGTCGTAGTAGTTCTCGAGCAGTTAGGGAGGACTTCACCGCTGCTTGAGAAGCTAGCTGCATTATACGAAGACAGCGGGGTTATGGGAGAAAAGCCCTTGACTGTCTGGTATCTAGACGGGCTCCAATGAACTATAGGGACTGAGACGGAGCAAGTTGGGATTTTGGGAGGTTTATGACCAATCCCAAGTACTGAAGGATTCGAATTGTGCGAGACAGTGCAGATCTGGCTTCTGGAACCGTGGGGGCTCGAATGAGCCAGTCGTCCAAGTAAGGGAAGACGAATATCCCCAGGGTTCACAGAAATGCAGCTACTACTGCCATGCATTTCATGAATACTCTTGGTGCCGAAGCCAGACCAAAGGGAAGAACCCTGTATTGGAAATGTTTTCCCTTGAAAAGGAATCGTAAGAATTTCCTGTGATCTGGATGGATCAGAATGAGAGTATATGCTTCCTTTAGATCTAGAGAACAAAGCCAATCCTGACTTTGAAGGTATGGCAGAAGAGTTCCCAGAGAAATCATTTTGAACTTTTCTCGGAACAGATATTTGTTTAATTCTCTGAGGTCTAGAATGGGTCTGTGTACTCCTGTTTTCTTTGGAATAAGAAAATAGGGGGAGTAGAACCCTGCACCCTGCTGAAGAATGGGCACTTCCTCTATTGCTCCTTGAGCAAGGAGTTTTGAGACCTCTTGATCCAGTAGATTGCCTGTAGAGGTTTGGGAATTGAACTGTCTTACGATTGTAGGAGGGGGCATACTGTGAAAATGAAGCTTGTACCCCTCTCCAACAATGGACAGAGTCCAGTTTTCTGTTATTTGGTGCCATCTGTTGGCAAAATGACACAACCTGCCTGGAATGTTTAGGGGTTCTGGCCCCTTCAGAGGCAGGAAGGCTAAGTTCTCTCTGAAGGAGTCAACGCCCTTGAGGGGGCTGGGCCTGTGGAGCTGGCAGAGCTCTAAGGCCTTTTGGCTTCTTTTGTCTGGATTGTTGTCGTTGACCCTTCTGGGCAACTTGACCCCGAGCTTGCCCTTGCTGGGTATAGGATGGATAAAACTTCCTCTTTTTGCTGAAAAAGGGGTTTTTATAGGGTTTCTTTTTGGCTGGAGTGGCTGTAGATTTTGACAATCTGTCTAAAGTGAGATTGTCAGTATCTATTTCATTAGCCTTCTCCTGCCAATTCTTGCCCAAGAGGTTTTCTCCTGTGCAAGGGATGTTTCCCAATTTATCCTGTACCCAAATCTCCAAGTCTGATGCCTGAAGCCAGGCAATCCAAAGTGCACCAATGGCAATAGCAGAGGTTCTGCTGATGCATTCAAAGCAGTCAAAGGCTGCACGGTTTACAAACTTGGAGATATCTTTAGCATGCTTGACCAGAGTGAGAAAGTCCTGTTGTTTGTCCTCAGGGAGAAGGGGGCTCATAAGCTCCAAATCTCCTTTGACCTCTTTGAGGAACATTCCCATATATAAAATACATGAGCTGATCCTAGCTGAAAGCATGGAAGCCTGAAAAGTTTGACGCCCAAAAGCGTCAAGAGTCCTGCATTCACAACCTGGAGGATTGGATGCATGTCTCTTTGCACTTTTCATCCTATGCATGGCTGACTCCACTGCCATTGAATGGTGTGGCAGCTGAGTCTTTTGAAAACCAGGACATGGTGGAACTCGATACATGGTATCAAGTCTCCTAGAATGAGGAGATGTGGTCAAAGGTGCCTCCCACATTCTGAGCATCAAATCATGAAGAATTTCATGAATGGGCAGAGTGGCTGCTTCCTTGGGAGCCTTAGGATATTGGAGAATTTCCAATTCCTTTGCTCTAGGTTCTTTTTCCGGAGCTACTGTGATTGAAAGGCCTTGGGCCACATCACGAATAAAATCCTGAAAAGACATATCTTCCGGAGGAGACATTCTGCAGTGGGGAGAAGAGGAGTCTTCCAGGAGAAAAACTCTGGTACCGGCAGAATTATCAGAGTCATCGGAATCGGAGGATTCGAAGTATCTCTGATCCCAATGTTCATGCAAAGCACGGTCTCGGTATAGATCGAAGTTGGTACTGAATTGGTCTGGTACCGATCTGTCAATGCCAGAAAAAGTCTGCATGGTAAGGATTCCCACCGGGGCCGGTACCGTCAGTGCTGGCACCAGTATCGGTACCGGTGCCCGTTGAACCACTGGTGTCAATGGTACCACAGCTGTAAGGAGAGCTGCAAGACTGCGTTCGATAGCGAGGAATCTCTGGTCTATCGACGCTGCCTATGCCTGGGTATTGGTACCTGTAAAAGCGGCCGGAACCCCTGAGCATGGCACCAGTAGTTCTGCCGAGGTCGAAGCCTCGAGAACATCCTGGAACCCCGTTGATGCTTTGGAGGTCGAAGCCTCCCGCCGGGGCTGTTTTGCCGGTTAGTTTCCTCAAGGGCAATGCCAATGGCCTCTCGATGCTTTGAAGGAGAGCTACCCTTTGAGGACCGGCTCTTATGTTTCGTTACCTGAGATCCATGGGAGGAAGATGAGGCTCTTGAAGACGTTGATGCAATGGACCTGGTATCCGAAGAAAAGAGGGTACCGAGCTTTGCAGCTCGGTTCTGTCTTCCTCTTTCAGTCATCCCCATACAGGAGGAACACTCAGATGGTCAGGGCCTAAACACAGGAAATGGTCAGGGCCTAAACATTTTAGACACCAGTCATGGGTGTCGGTGACGGAGATGGTACCGCCACATTTAGTATATTTTTTAAAACCACTAGCTGGTTTTCCCATCTTTTGGGAAAAATGGGGCCTAATGCCCAAAATGGCACATAGCAGCAAAAGAAAATGTTTCTAAAGAGAAACAGTTCAAAAATAGATTTTTTTTTTTTTTTTAAAAGAAAGAACTGGCAGTACCGGTAGGTGTCATGCGGAGGCAGGCGCGACCACAAGAAAACAAGTTTAAAGAAGAAATTTTCTGCGGTGACAGGGTATGTGTCCTGTCGGCTCCACGGAAAATGAAGAACTGAAGAGGGACAGTTGGAAAGGCGGGAGGGCAGCGCGCATGTGCTGAGGGATGCTCCCAAAAGCGTTCCTATTGGACGCTGGGAAGCGTTCCCACGCAGGCTCCGTCGGTACCGACAATACCCATATGTGAAGACTACATTCCTGCTAGTTCCTGGATTATCATTAATTTCTACCCTGGCCTCTTTGATTTTCTGTCTCTGCACCTGCTAGGTGCTGTGTAGCCATGGCAATTCCAGCAAGAGACACGTGCAAGTATGCTCAGCTATGTAATTCATAGGCCAGATGTACTAAGTGGCTTCCTCTGAGAAAAACACTTTGGGCCCGATATTCAGCACCAGTGGCTAGCACTCCTACAGCGACTAGCCACTGGCGCTGAACCTTTAGACCCAGATATTAAATGCTAGGGCCATATCCGGCCACCAGCATAGAATATCTGGGTCGGCTGCAGAACCCGAAAGCTAACTGGGCAGTGGCGATATTCAGCTTCTGCAGTGAAAGTAAGGCCAGCTTTTGCTACACCTCATTTTCACCGTGTGTCGCTAACTCGATATTGCTGCTGCCAGTTAGTGACGGGGGCCTCCTCAGAATGCCCCCAGCACATCCCAATGCTAACCGCTTAGCATCAGGGCATGCAGCGGTACCACCTGCGGATATTCAGCAGCAGTAACTGTGTAAGTGCCGCTGAATATCCCACTGAGCAGCATTTACATGATTTGCAAGTCTTCTGGAGTAGAGCAACCGCGTACAACCCAAGAGATCAGGGTTCGATTCCCATTGGCACTCCTTGTGGCCTTGGGCAAGTCACTTTACCCTCCATTGTCTTGGAAGAAAAGGCCTGGCAATCTACTTCAAGTCATACCTTGCCAAGAAAACCCAGGGGCTGCTGGGTCACCAGGAATCAGCATTGACTTGATGATACTTAAAAAAAAAAAAAAAAAAGTAAGACACTTAGGAGTGGGCCAATTAGCTCACCTTTGTCCACACACATGATAAATGGCCAAATTTTGAGAGTTTACTCCAATCCCCATTCTCCAGATAAATGTTTCAAAAATACAGATCCACATTTATTTTAACAAACTGATTTTTTTTTTACCGCTTTATCATCTTAGTCAAAGTGGTTTATGTTGTAACTTAAACTTGGTAATGTACATTAAATAGGGACATTGATAACTTGGATTCTTCTGAGGCAATGGAGGGTTAAGTGACTTGCCCAAGGCCACAAGGAGTGCTAGTAGGGATCAAACTCTAGTCTCTTAATATAAGCTGCAAAGTGAGAGATTCCTTAGGAAATTAAAGAGTCATGGGATGGGGAGCCATGCATGTTTGGATTGCAAACTAGCTAAAGTCAGAAAACAGAGAATAGGACTGAATGGTCAATTATCCTCATAGAAAAGGGTCAATGATGGAGTGCTCTAGAGAGTGTATCAGAGCCTGTGCTATTTAACATATCTGAAAATGATCTGAAGATAGGAGTGAACACAAAATTACTCAAAGCCATGAAAATGGCAGAAGACTGAGGATTTGCAGAAGGATCTTGTGAGACTAAACATCTAAATGGCAGATGAAATTTAATGTGGACAAATGAAATGTGACGCACATAGAGAAAAATAATGCTGGGTTATGAGTTAGGAGCCACAACCCAAGAAAAAGATTGTAAGTCATTGTGGACAATATTTTGAAATGTTCAGCTTAGTGTACCATGTCTGCTGAAAAGTCAAATAGAATGTTAGGGATTGTATGAAAAGGAATGGAGGAAAAAAACTGAAAACATTGATATGTCCCTAGTGCGTCTGCATCTTGTATGCGGGTCTGGTCACCCCATCTCAAAAAAGGTAGAGGAGAACTAGAAAAGGTTCAGAGATGGGCACCAGATATGATGAAGAGGATGGAACATCTTCCTTATGAAGGAAGGTTAAAACAGGTTAGGACTTTTCAGCTTAAAGAATATGATAGGAGTTTACAAATGTACGAGTGGAGTGGAATTGTTAAATTGAAAAGATGAAATTAGACTTACCTGCTAATTGTAGTTCCTTTAGGAATTCCAGGCTAGTCCTGAACCTTTGGGGTCTTCAACCTCATCCAGCAGCTTTGGAGACTGAGAAACGTCACTTCTTTTGATGTCACCGGTATAAGTACCTCGGCTCCTCCTCCTGACATCAGTAACCTATTGACAAAGCAAACTCACCAGAGCAACAATTAAGTAATAACGCAATCTAAACTATTTACAACGGAATCACTCAGAAATTGAAAAGGGTGGCGCCTCTTATACTGAAAAAACGTGCGCCCACCCCCCCTATCATCTTCAGTGCTGAGATCCCCATTGCCTGATAGCAAAAGAAAAGAGAGTGGCTGTAGCTTAACCTACCCGACAAACACCTCCCCACATGAACGCCCTCCGGGGACACCCCCGAGTCGCTTACCTGTGACACATCCATACAGGACTAGCCTGGAGTTCCTAAAGGAACTACAATTAGCAGGTAAGTCTAATTTCATCTTCCTTAGCGTCCCTCCAGGCTAGTCCTGAACCTTTGGGGATGTAACAGAGCAGTGCCAAGAATCAACGGAAGGGACCCGCCAAACCCGCCTGAAGCACTGACAAGCCAAAACAGGCATCTCCCTGTGCCTGCAAATCGAGCCGGTAATGCTTGATAATGGAATGCAAGGAAGACCAAGTAGCCACCCGACAAATCTCCACCGCCGGAACCAAACTACGCTCCGCCCAAGACGTGGCCTGCGCTCTCGTAGAATGCGCACGCAAACCAACCGGAACCGGCCTATGCTTTAAAAGATACGCTGACGTAATCGCCTCCTTGAGCCACCGCGCAATAGAAGCCTTCGAGGCCGCCTGACCTTTGTTGGGACCCCCAAACAACACAAATAGCCTATCGGAATGCCGAAAGGAAGCGGTAGCTTTCAAATACCTCTTCAGGGCTCTCCTAATGTCCAATCTATGTAACTTTTGATCCGCGGGAGTACCCCCGCCTTGAGGAAGCAAATACCGGCAGGGACACCACCTGATTCACATGAAATGGGGACACCACCTTATGCAAAAAAGACGGCACCATCCGCAACACCACCTTGGAGTCACTGAAAACCAGAAAAGGCTCACGACAGGACAACGCCTGCAGCTCGGAAATACGTCTGGTGGAAGCAATCGCTACGAGAAACACCACCTTCAAGGTCAGGTCTTTCAAGGACGCCCTCGCCAAAGGCTCAAACGGCGCCTGTACCAAGACCTCCAGAACCAAGCGCAAATCCCACTTCGAAACCATCTGCCGACACGGCGGGCGCAATAAGAGCACCGCTCTTAAGAACCTCTTGACATCAGGATGTACACCAATCGCCTGACCTCGTATCTTGCCGCGGTAACAAGACAAAGCCGCCAACTGCACTTTCAGAGAAGCTGCCGCTAATCCCTTCTCATAGCCATCCTGTAGAAATGCTAGCACCTGTGGAATGGAAGCCTGTAAGGATGTAACCTTGTGCACAACGCACCAAGCCTCGAAGATCCGCCAAACCCGCACATACGTCAAAGAAGTAGATCTCCTCCGAGCCTTCAGCAACGTGGTCACCACCGCTGATGAATAACCCCTCGCTCTCAGCTTTGCCTGTTCAATAGCCAAGCCGTAAGCGAGAACCGATCCACCTGAGGCATCCACAGAGGACCTTGCAGCAACAGGTCCCTCCGTACCGGCAGCCTCCATGGCCTGTCCCCCAGGAGCCTGACCAGATCCGCATACCACGGTCTCCTCGGCCAATCCAGCGCGATCAAAACCACCGGACCCCGGTGAAGCTCGATACGTTGTAGGACCCGGCCTATTAAGACCCACGGGGGAAACACATAGAGCAGACGGCCCTCCGGCCATGGCTGAACCAAGGCATCCAGCCCCTCTGACATTCTCTCCCGCCGTCTGCTGAAGAACCAACCGGCCTTTGCACTTTGAAAGGTCGCCATGAGATCCATGACCGGGGGGCCCCATCGCTGAACTAACATCTCGAATACCTGCGGGTGAAGGGACCATTCCCCCGGATCTACTCGTACCCAGCTGAGAAAGTCGGCCTCAACATTTTCCACGCCTGCCACATGCGCCGCAGACACCGCCAACAGATGCCGCTCTACCCACGCGAACAACTGGTTGGCTTCAGCTTCCAGAGGCTGACTGCTGGTGCCCCCTTGGCGATTGACATAGGCCACCGCTGTCGCATTGTCGGAGAACACTCTTACGGCCTTCCCGCGCAGACACTCCTTGAACTCCCTCAGTGCCAGAAAGACCGCCCGCAATTCCAACCGGTTGATGGGCCATGTCTTTTCCTGAGCGGACCACACCCCCTGAGCGAACCGCCCTTGGACGTGGGCCCCCCAGCCCGAGAGACTGGCATCCGTCGTCAGGGGAACCCAATCCGGCACCTCCAAGGGCATCCCGTTCGCCAATGACTCTGGCCTTAACCACCATAGCAGAGAGAGACGCACCTCCAGCGGACAGCGTAACCTTTGAGAAAGACTGTCGTTCTGATGGAACCACCTCCGGAGCAACGCCCTCTGTAGAGGTCGCATATGCGCCCTCGCCCAGGGCACCACTTCGATCGTTGCCGCCATAGTGCCTAACAGCTGCAGATAGTCCCAGGCCGACAGGCACTTGCTGCGGAGAAACTTGCGAATCAGGCGTCGCAGCCCCTGCACACGGCTCAGTGGGAGAAACACTTTTCCAACCTTCGTATCGAACCGGGCCCCGAGATACTCCAGGACCTGAGAAGGCGTCAACTTGCTCTTGGCCCGATTGACTACCCAACCGAGGCTCTCCAGGAACGCCACCACTTTGCCCGTGGCCGCCTCGCTTTCCTCTAAGGACTTTGCCCGAATCAACCAATCGTCTAGATAAGGATGCACTAAGACTCCCTGCCTTCTCAAGGCCGCGGCCACCACAACCATCACCTTGGTGAAGACCCGCGGCGCTGTCGCCAAGCCGAACGGCAAGGCCTGAAACTAGAAGTGCCCCATCGGGACCGCGAACCTCAAAAACTTCTGATGTTCCTGCCGAATGGGGATGTGGAGATAGGCTTCCAACAGATCAAGCGACGTAAGGAACTCGCCCCTGCGTACCGCTACAATGACCGACCACAACGTCTCCATCCGAAAATGAGACACCCTCAGACAGCGATTTACGCGCTTGAGATCCAAAATCGGCCGAAAACTGCCTTCCTTTTTCGGGACCACGAAATAAATGGAGTAACGACCGCAGCCGCATTGGTCTGGAGGCACAGCGACGACCGCCTCTAGGGCCAGCAGACGATTCAGGGTCTCTTCTACCGCCGCGCGCTTGTCCCGCGCCCTGCACGGGGACAGCACAAAAGAATCGGTCACTGGACTTCGCAGTTCCAAGGCATAACCGTCCCGGAGAACCTCCAGCACCCACTGATCGGACGTGACCTGGGCCCAGGCAGCATAAAACTTCCGCAGGCGCCCCCCTATGGGCTCCTGCGCCGCCTGGACCCCCCTGGCATCATTGCGACTTCCGGGAACTAGAGACCGACGAGGAAGCAAACCCTCTGCTCGCTCCTCTAAAACCTCGAAATCCCTGGCTACGAAAGGGAAACCGGCCCCTCTGAGCCTGGCCAAATCTAGGTGAACGAAACCGTCGAAAATCCCGTTGCTGTCCTCTAGCCGGCGGCCCCGAGCGACCTTGCTTCGGCCTATCCTTCGGGAGCCTTCCGCCTTTCGACTCCCCCAAATCCTTCACTAGCTTCTCCAGATCCTCCCCAAAAAGAAGCTTACCCCTAAACGGCAGCTTGCTAAGCCGAGACTTCGAAGAAGCATCCGCCGCCCAATTTCGCAACCACAGATACCTCCTGGCCGCCACCGCCGAAGCCATGCTATTGGACAAACTTCGAACGAGGTCATACTGAATATCTGCCAGATAAGCTGTCCCCGTCTCTATCCGGACCGCCTCCGACGCCAAATCTACTGCCTGCCCAGACTGCAGCCCCTGAGCCCAACGCAGACACGCTCTGGCTACCCAAGCCCCACAAATGGACGCCTGGAGGGACAGCGCATTCACATCAAAGACCTGCTTCAGCAAGGTGTCCAATCTCCTATCCTGCACATCCTTCAGCGCGGCACTGCCTTCAACTGGAATAGTAGTTTTCCTGGTAACCGCGGAAACCGTGGCATCCACCTTAGAAGACTTGAACAGCTCCTGATCTTGTTCCGCTAAAGGATAGAGCCGGGACATGACCCTGGAACCCCTCAGTCCAGCTTCCGGCATATCCCATTCACCTTGAATCATTTCCTTAAACACTCTGTGCACAGGGAAGACCTTTTGCGACTTACGAAAGGCCTGCAACAAGGGATCTTCCAACTCCGACTCCTCGGCCTGACTGCCCGAGGGCATATTAAGCGCCTTAAGTGTCTCAGCTATGAGCGCCGGCAACTCATCCCTTCTAAAAAGTCGCACTACCCGGGCTTGGTCCTCCTGCTCGGTCAGCTCTCCTTCCTCCAAATCCTCCTCTAACTCCAAGTCCTGCCCATGTTCGTCAAAATCTACTCCCTCTGATGAAACGGACTGACCCGAGAGTTCCTTTCCGGACCTTAGTCTTTTCGCTGGCACCCCCAGACCCGCTAAGCCTATCGGGGTACCCAGGCGCTTGTCCCCCAGACCCCCTTCTGCCAAACTTGGGGATGGCTTAGACTGCGCCCCGGCCAATGCCTGCTGAAGGAGAGAGACAAACTGTGGGGAGAAAATGGCTTCCAATCCCCCGGGACCTGCCCCTGCGACCCCCGGCTCTCCGGAAGGGAGGACGGATCCCCCACGGGCTCCAGGGGAGGCTCAGCCAACACCTTCGACTCAGAGAGACCCGAAGTCCCTTCCCCGGGGCTCTCACCACCCTCTGGGAGGCCCTGCTCCATGGAGACTGCCTCCCTAAAACAGCTCCTGCAGACTCCTGTCTCTGATACAGCCCCTCTCTTTGACCCACACAACAAACAGAGGGATTTAGATGGCATGCCGCCGGAACAGAAGAAAACAAAACGTCTCACACACATGCAGCCTCTGAAGGCTTCTCTTGTAATTTTGTGTTTTTCTTTTATTTTTATTTTTTTTACAGAGTGGACTCCCTTTCAGCAAAAACTGAAACGAGCAAAATGCAAATCGGGGCCTGCGGGACCGAAGAGCACCCGAAAAAAACACACAAGGCTTGCCGTTGCCAGGACAACTTTCCCGCGCGCGCGATTCCCCCGACGCGCGGCCTACCGCGGGCAACACACGCGGCCTGAGATGCCAAGCACCAAAACCCAAGGTATCTCGACAACCCCGGCCCCTTACCTTACCAAAAGCACTTCCTCGGGCTGCTTCCCGCTCCACAGCGCTCAGCCGAAAGCGCGGCTTCGGCGCGTAGAGTTAAGCAGAGTCTGCCTCGCTCTGCACAGCCTGTCACGTCTCGCCGGAATCAAGCCTCGGCAAACGACATGCAGGCCGACTCCCGTCGGTTCTGCGACTTCTCCGTCCGGCTCCTCACCAAACTCGGTGGGTTCGGGAATCGGAGGGCAGCACACCTCCCCCAGCACCTCTAGGGAAGGAAATTCCCCGAAACAAACAGAGAGAGATAAAGCGATCGGGAGGGGGGGGGGGAGAGGGGGAGGCTAGAAAGAAGCAGAAAAAAGAAACAGCTGAGCACTAGCAGCAATAAGCAGCTCAGCACCGCGTCTGCCCTGTAACTGATCCTCCCAGCCTAAACCAACCTCTAAAAACTCTCCCAACGTTAACCACACTACTTAATTGTTCCTCTAAGCGAGCCCTGACCCAGGGCTCACCAGCCCTCCAGCTGCTTGGAGACTGAGAATACTGATGTCAGGAGGAGGAGCCGGGGCACTTATACCGGTGACATCAAAAGAAGTGATGTTTCTCAGTCTCCAAAGCTGCTGGATGAGGTTGAAGACCCCAAAGGTTCAGGACTAGCCTGGAGGGACGCTAAGGAATGGTTGTTTAACCTATCAGACAACACAAAAAGAAGAGGACACTCCGTAAAACTAATGACAAATTGTAGAAAATATTTTTTATGCAGGACATAATTAAGTTGTGGAATCTGCTGCCAGAGGATCTTGTCAAGACCATCAACACAGCAGGATTCAAAAGAGGATTGGACAAGTTCCTGGAAAAAAAAATCTATAAAACATTATCAGACATACAGTCCAGTGAGAGACATTTTTTATCATCTCTGGAAATGAACTATGGGAACAGATTAACTGTGGGATGTGCTGGGTATTTGTGACCTGAACTGGTTGGCGCCATGGACCGTGCTTTGATTCAGCAGGGCTTTTCTTATGTACATTGGGAAAGTTGAGCATTTTCCCATTTGTTTTCTTAACTCCATCGTTTACGTTAACTTTCAGGGTTTCATCTGAGCTCCTTTTGTGAAATTTGTTCTTTCAAAACCTTTAAAAACCTAACACAAAATTAAGTGTCTTCCCTAAACTACATACTCTTTGAAAACAATGGGGGGGGGGGAGGGGGAAGGGGGAATTTAGTGGCAAAGGCTAGGCAAAATAAAATGCCTAGCTGCTGCTGCTGCTTTGAACGGTTTCCACTGTTGAATATCTGGGCTGCCTGGCAACCGTGGCTAACCAAATAACAGTTGTCACCACCCCAGTTTTAACTAGGTGCTTTTTTGGCAATTTGTGGGGATAATTGGCAGCACTAGCCGGTTAGTGCTGCTGAATATCGCAGTGACCGTGTTTTAGCCAGTTAACAGGTCGTGCTACATTTTGAAAATGTCCCCCACTGAGGGTATCATTCATCTCACCTCCAGAGTCATGTGACAGTACTTAGTTTGGATTTGGTCCTATGCAATCTTTTGGACGAGCAACAAATAAAATTTTATGAAAACTCTTCCTGTGCAAGGCATTTTGCCTCTCCATTTGGAAGAACACAAGCATACCCTGTGCCAATCCCTTCTCTAGAAAGTATTATTGGAAAATTATTTCTTCTGGAATCCAGTGATTCAGAGCCAAACATTTCCCATGTGAATTTGCAGTAGCATGGTTGCTATCGCTTCCATTAGGTTTTTAACAGCAATTTTATGTCTTAAGTAATTACTGTTTTGCAATATTATGATTCTTTTAAGCAAAGGTTTCTACAGCATGTGACATGGAAAATTAATTAGTTCTAATTAAGTTCATAACAACAGAATCAAAGCTGCAAAAAATGCAGCAGTTTGCAGCTTTTCCTGTAACATATTAACCAATAAGAAAATAATACTCGAGGCTACTATCATTGGTTTAATGTATTACTCAACCAGATATATATTTTCTGTCCATTTTGGGATAGTATTTACATCAGAGGGGAAGACTGTCATGATAGATTGGTACTATCTGTTTGCAAAAAAAAACAAAACCAGCTAAAATTGGTAAGCTTGATTAGAACAGCAAGCATAGACGAGACTATCTTTTTTTTCCTGGTGGGATGTAATCTAAACTCCTTCAGCATATTTTCTCTTTCCTTCAAGTAGAGTCTAGGAGAAAAGGTACTATCAGACCCAGCTGTGACACAGCTGGCCTTAAAACAAAAAAAAATCAATGGCAAGAAATCTTTAATGAGAATGCAAGCAAGGAGAAGGGGAAACAGTTCTAGACTGCAAAAAGGTGACAAAACCAAGCTTGCAATGATACAGTATATATAATATGTGGTGCATGTGGTCTGTCTGGCAGTGTGTGCTTGCATGCTCAAGTATTTTATTTATTTATTCATTTAGCCTGTTTGTTCTTGCTTTTTCTATAAGTGAAAGCGAGTTACAGTATCGGTTCAGCTGTGCTCTTTCCTTCCGGCAACAGCACCAAGTGGCACTTAAGCTATTTCACTTCCAGGTGCACCCAACACAACCAGAACTGAAATCATAAGAAGAGCCGCAGGCGTGGAGAAGGAGCATAGCTGAATCTACATTAAAAAAGCACTGCCAGGGCTGGTGAGATCATGGCTCCGGCTCCTGCCGGCACAGACTCCGCATATTTCTCATTTCCTGGATGTTGGCCGTGTCTCCTATCCTTTCATGCTGGCTCCGCAACACGCCAGTTGAGAACCGCTGATGCAGAGTGGTTGCTGAACCTTTCCAAAGGAAGCAGGAATTAGGAGGGGTTTTTCATGTTCCTCCTAGTGCCTGGGCCTATCATTTTAAGCCAAAGCCTAGGAGTGGAGGCAGTTTTATCCAAGTTGTAGTACCTGTTCTTTGTAAACACAGATCAGCTTGCTGCACTGTGCTAGTCATTCTGTTTCATGTAAACCGCACTGATGTTGAATAGCGCGGTATAAAAGAGAGACTGTAAATAAATAAATAAAATAAAAATCTCTCCATACTAGAAAAACGAGCAGCTCTGCAGAACAGTTACTCACGATTTGGCTTTTCTCTACAGAGTCCATCTGGAACAAAAACTAAAAATGTGCATAGGCAAAAAATGTTTGATTCATTTTTTTGAAAATGTGGCATTTTCCCCAGAATTGTGTTCATTTTTGTGCTTTTTTCACTTAGTCATGTTAATAAAAGTGTTTTAACCTGCATTAGAACTTTTTAATCCATGGAAATCAACTGAACATACTTTAATTCATAGGTTAAATTGATTCTGCACACTGACATTTTTAAGATGCCTTAACCAACAGTATGCCTGCTAATGAATACACATCCCTAACAAAAACGTTAGAACTCCTAGAGATCTCACCACTCACTTTCAAGGGTCTCTAGACTAAAAGGTGTATACCACTTACCAGTATAAGACTTCTCTCTCCCTCTCCCCACCCACCCCCTCACTTGTAGCACAGCATCTCACTTCCCTCTCTCTCCCTACCCACCCAGTATGCCAAGCAACAATATCACTGATCCTGGACTACTGCAACGTGATCTGCCAAGGCCTCCCAAAACACAACACACCCCCTCCAGAAGACCCAAAATACAGCCGCAAGCATAATATCAGGAACCACAAGACACAGCCACATCACACCCACACTACAGTAAATACATTGGCTCCCAATGAATGCACACACGCACCAAATTCAAAATACTACTTACTGTCTTCAAGATCATGCACCAAATATCCCCAGACACCCTCCAACCACTGATAAAGAAAGACCCAGGAAACAGAATAAAAAGAAACAAACATGATGGTAGAAAAAGACCACATGGCCTATCTAGTCTGCCCTTCCATATCAACCACTACAAGAGTCTCCTTTTTCCCTTTAGAACTAACAAAAACAACTTGCTGGTCATAATAAAACTGAAATACAAGCAGACAACATACAAGAGGACCTTCTCTGTATATGCACCGTCCCTTTGGAATATCCTGTGGAAAACATAAGATCTATTGAACATCTTGAAGACTTAAGATATTAAAACATTTCTCTTCACAGAACATTATGAACCTAACATGATGCACCAAATCACGCCATGTTTACACTCCAGCCTTATGTTCCAAAGACCCTGTTATATTTGTAGTTATGTATAATCCAAGTTCAATGTCCTTGTCATAATGTAAGCTTCAGTCAAGTTAAAACATAAATTGCTTTGAATATATGATAAAATGGTATAACCCCTCCCCCCCCCAACTATTAAATAAATAAATAAAAGACTTGTGGAGGATGGTTTGACTGGACATCTGCTGTGGCATCTCCCCCCCCCCCCACCACAAAAAAATGGAGTGGTCTAAATACAACAGAGTCAACCACTGATCAGATATTGATCTGAGGTTCTCCACACTCTATTTTATCTATACAATTTGAAAAAACGGATGTAGCCCCTTCAAGCTTGTGAGTCTGACAAACAGCATGCCACCAAAAAGTTACATTTAAAGAAGAAATGTCCTGCCAACATCTCATATTTTGTATTGCAACAGAGATCATCACGCCTAATAGTTTTTTTTAATCAAAGATGGAAAGATCTCTGCTCAGACACAAAGATCTGAACAGCACAACTTTAAATGATAGGGGAAAATCAAAATGAAACACCTCACAAATATATTCCCAAACTCCCTGCCAGAAAGTCTGGATAAGAGGGGAATCATAAAGCATGTGAGCTACAGTACCAGTATCTGCAAAACAATGCCAGCAAACACTGGTTCCCAGTAAACCTGCTCTGACCATGAAATCTAGAGTCCAAACTGCCCGATATGCAACAAAAACTAATGCTTGTGAGAGGCTACTACTTATGGTTGACCTAACTGCATTTTCAAAAGATGTCCCATTTAATTACTTCCTGTGGCAAACTAGCATCAGACTCCCAAACCCTATGAAGTCCTAATAGAGAGGGCCTTTTGCCGTTCATTAATAATTTGTAGAAGGTGGTGGTCAACCTTCCCCCCTCTATCACATTTTGACACATATCCAACATGTCTGATGCTTGATATTCCCCTAAACACCAAACAGAGGACTGTGTCAAACTGCGGACTAGGCTATCTATTTTTGAAGTCTGCAATGGTGACAAGCCATATAGTTCCGTTCTTTATATTACTATGACTCTATTCTGTTCTATGTAAATATCTCATGTATATAGTTTAACCTGGTTCTCCAAGTTGGTACTCCTGTTCGATGTAAACCAAACAGCTTGTTGTTATGGTCTTTATGTTATAATGTAAACCGCGCTGATGCCGAATAGTGCGGTATATAAGAACTTGTAATAAATAAATAAATAAATAATTGTGTGGAAATTAGAACACCCTCTTTGAAAAGCTGACCCACATTATGAAAATTTGTGTCAATCTACCCTTTCCAGAAGATTTTTTTTCCATTGACCTGTATGAGTGGATTGAACCATAAGGAGAAGGCCTCAGACTTAAAATAAGGTATGGAACAATGAGCATTTGCTTCTTTGAGGGCCTTAATTGTGCTAACTAGGGTTGGAGATTTTAATTTATTAGATGGAATGCTCATCGATCATAGCTCCAACAGTCTAAAAGGTTTAACTAAGGCTTTTTCCATATCTAGACAGGGGGTGATGTAATCTTTTTGTAACCAGGTGGAACCATACTGCAGCAATGAGACTTTTTTCTTGGACGTTTTAACTTATCTAAGGCAATATGTGCCTTTTTCCCTTTCCACAAAAATGTAGTAAGTAATTTATCTATCTGGGAATAAAAATTTGACTTACACAAATCGGAAGCATTCCCAGCTTGTATACTATGCTAGGAAGGACCATCATCTTAATAGACTCCAGTCTGCCCCACCATGACAGTTGTAATGGCGATCTACAGTATGCTTCAAGAATCTTTGCAATTCAGAAATAATGACCTTACAATTGTGTATAGTTTCTTCCGGAGTGGGACAGAGAAATATGTTACGGTACCTAATACCTATTGGAGACTATTTTAATGGGAAGCATTCAAGGTCACCTCTATGTACCAAATTATTCAAGGGAAGAAGCTCACACTTGTCCCAATTGATTTTAAACCTCAAAAATGTGGAGAATTTGTCTACTACACAAACTTTATGGACATCCATTACAAATCCTGTTCTGTACCAGTCAGGTACATCCTCCGGTGCCCAGGCTTTCAAATTTAGCCTGTCCAGGGATGGTTCCCATCGGAGATCCTTCTTTTCAAAAATTTCTCCTTGACATGGCAACCTTCCTTAATATTCCTATCCCTGGCTATGAGTCTTCTCAGTGCTTTTCTGCAGAAAAGGAAAATATAATGCTTCCTTTACATCATTCTATATGAGTCTATCCCTTCAGGAGATCACAAAGAAATTATCTCTTTTGACTCCTTTTCTTTCAGAGCCCAAGGCTGCAGACTATTCCTTACTTCTTAGTCATAGCCAAAATATCTCTTGGTTTCTTTCTCGTGCTTCCCTAGACTCTTGAGTCTGTTAGCAGAACTTCTGCTATAGCCATAGGAGCACGTCGTAAAGCCTGGCTCCAAGCATCAGACTTGAGTAGATGGGCACAACAAAGACTGAGTAATACTCCTTGTACTGGAGAAAATATCTTCAATAAGGAGTCCTTACGTCAGGTTGCTCATTGCTCCACTGACTTTCCTGTTTCTGAGGGCCATCCTAAGCCCTCTCCTTCCTCAGCAGGTAGGAAATGCCCTACCAAACCTTCTTTCCCTAAAAGAAAGAGGTTTTCCTCTTCTCCTGCCCATCATTCGGATGTTCCCAAGCAGGGGAAGTCTCGCCCTGGTCTGAAGAATCCAAGCTCTAGCCAGGCTGAATAACCACAGTAACCTTAGGTTTCTGATTAATCTTTTTCTAACTACAGTTAACTTCTTTTCAGCAGAAGTTTTTCACTGTTTTTTTCCATTCAAAACTCTGCTCAGGGATTCCTATCCTCAGGAAATCCATTTACTCTTCAGTATGCTGAACTGTCAGGATATAAGTTACAGGGTTTTCCACCTCTTCCTGACTAGAAGAGAGGTTAGCAACTATCACATGATAGTTTCTCTGTGCCAGCATGAATTTTCCTTCCAGGGACTTACCATGTGGTAAGTCCTTCTTCAGCTTCTATCTCTACCCTCTTTGCCAGGGTTTCCCCTGTAAGAGTGGTACCATACCACTGAAAGACTTTTCTTGTCTTTCTTTTCACTGTAGAGTTTCTTCTCCTGAGTAAACTCCCTTCTTTCTCTGGGCAGCTCTGCAGACAGAGACAGCTTCCTTTCTTTGTTCAGTCTGTTCTCTCTGTTTGACACAGACCGACTCTCTCTGTTGTCCTATTCAGTAGCTGCCATGCAGGAGTTCCAGTAATTGACTACTGGTACTTTTCCACAAGTCCCAGTCTTGTCTTCCACCACTCCTGTCTCGCCTTAGTAGTGATTCCAAGACAGTTTTCTACATCTTTCTTGGATAATCCTTTTCACTACAGGCTTCTTACACTATCTTCTACCCTTGCCATCTCCAATCTCTGGGTTTGGCAACATAGTGGACGTGGCTGTCGGTTTCCTCCATCAGCCAGTTCTACATCCCAGTTCTCCTGCATAATGCTCTCTGCAATCCTACTGAGAAGCTTTCCACTATGGGCCCTTGCTAGAGAGCATAGAGTTTCTCTAATGGCTATCCATCATGGTTGAAAAAGGCTTCCTCAGTCATCTCCTATGACTGTGCGGGTTCTTCACACCCTACTATCCTCTTTTAAAAAAAAAAAAAAAAAAAAAAGAGGGAAAAGGACATCAGCCTTCTCCACGTGAAAGTCTAAGAGTTATCCCATTCCTATAGGGAATATTCTCTTTTTTCTTGCAGCTTGTCCTCATGGTATCCTAGTACTTCAAGGACAGCACATATGAATCTGGAAAACGCCTGATACCTCCTTTGTCCCTCACGTAGGTCAACCTGGTATCTCATTCTATGCGTTTCTGTCCTTTGACCATGCTGGAGTTCCACAGGACTCCAGACTTGCTGTTTACAGACTGAAATTATCCTCTGTTTTTTCACGTAACCATCCTGGTTATTCACTGGATAGCATTCCTTTACCATCATCTCTGGGTGAACAGATTCTCTATATATCTTCTCAAGTAGGTTTCACCTCCTTGTTCTTAGATGAATCTTTTCCCTTCACATCTCCATGTGAATGTCCTGGTATGCATAGCTCTGTCTGCTTAATTGCAGGCATCTATCTTTAGACCTATATATTCATATATATATATATATACCTATATACATCTCTGTAGATGTATCTGTCTGTCAGCTAAGTATGCATATGCTATGCCCTTTGGATCTCATTATAAATATCTATCTATCTATATACCCATATATATATATATATATATATATACACACACATATATCTACATATATGTGTGTATCTATCCAGATACTTATTATAGGTAGATATGTCTTTCCATACTTATCTCTCTGACTGTCTATGCTCATAAAGGTTTTTACCTTCCTGTATGTTTTTCTAACAGTGGGCTTGCACAGCTTCATACTGTTCCACAGTATGTTTCGGATATTATGCACACAACCACTGCTGTGGTTCTGACAGCCCTACCGTATCCTAGGTTTACGTATCCCTGAAGCTCCATGCCCCAATGTCTTCCTACCTCTCACCAGTTAGGAAAGACATGGTGGATCTTCAGTGGATTTCAAATTCAATTCATCAAACATCTGTCCTTCCTTAGGAGTATGGGGTTCTCTTCATACCCTTTCCTCCCTCAAGGACTAGGTCTGTTTGTCCAGATCGGTCAGTCTTCCTCTTTTGCTCCTACCTCTGAATACTTCTGTAGCCAAAAGAGTTTTCAGCTTTCCATGAAGCTTCCCACTGAAGACCTGCCGTGTTTGTGCTACCCCAATTGAATCCTGAGGTCACCTCTCACTTCCAGATGTTGACCTCCACCTTCACTCCAGTGAAGTCACCTTGAACATTATTCTACTGGATCCCCAGTAGACTCCATCAGCCTCTCTACTTCCTGCAATCCAGTAGGTGAGCGTCATATGGTGATTGTTCATTTCAATAGTATGGTGATTGTTCATTTCAATATATCTTTTGATAATGATCATACATACAAGGACTCCTTGTGGGTAGTCCTTTCTTCGGTTAGCTGTTTTTTCTGCAGTTCCTCTCTTTTCAACTCCTGCCCTCCATCCTCAGGATGCCTGGCCATATGAGGTGTAGCATGTCTTCAATCTTCAACATGTTAGGGCTCTAGGCATCTTAGCTTGGGAGTCCCCATATGTGAAGACTCATTCCTGCTTGTTCCTGGAGATAGCACAGTTACTTACCTGTAACAGGTGATCTCTGGGAACAGCAGGAATAAGTCTTCACAACCCGCCCACCTCCCCTAGGAGTTGTATTTCTATATCTATCTTCCTTTCCTCTTTATCTCTCTTTGTCTCAGCTATGAAACTCAACTGAGGAGAGACAGTTTGAAAGGCGGGAAGGCAGCATGCAGGTGCTGAGGGATGCTCCCAAAAGCTTTCTGATTGGACGCTAGGGAGCGTTCCGCGCAGGCTCCGTCGGTACCGACGTACCTATATGTGAAGACTTATTCCTGCTGTTCCCAGAGATCACCTGTTACAGGTAAGTAACTGTGCTTTACCTCTCCACGTAAAGTAGGCTCATAGGCTTCCCAAACAAAATAATAATTTGTATTTTCATTTTGGTTTCTTTGAAAAAATGTATCTTCTAGACCAGTGATTACTCTTGTCTTACTCTCTACATCAAAAATATCAGGACAGTGAAGATTTTGTTCTACACCAGTCCTGATCATCCTGGCTGTCCAAGCCTTTGCAGATATACTTTCCTTGCAAGTATCACATTGCCTTAATGGGATGGTCCCTGATAGGCATTCACTGAGGAAGGGGTAACAATAGAACAGCAAAAACTAAACACAAGCAAGAATAAAACTAAGGTGGAAATTAGGCGATTTTCAGAAGACTGTTCATGAGGAGCTAGCTAAATTAAAAACAGATTAAGGGATGGCGCCAGATAGGATTCATCTGAGGGTACTGAGGAAATTTAGGGAAGTTCTGGCAACTCCACTGTCTGACCTGTTTAATGCTTTACATTTAAGGATGGTTCTGGAGGACTACAGATGGGTGGATGTGGTTCCTGATCACAAAACTAGAACAAAGGAGGCTAGTTAGTCTGATCTCACTGTTGTATTAAACTGTTGCATTAAACTGTTGCTACAACATCAGATAGTGCAGTTTCTGGAAGCCAGTGGATTACAGGATGGGAAGCAACATGGTTTTACCAGACGTAGAGCTTGTCAGATAAATCTGATCAATTCTTGGGTAACCAGAGCTGGTTTAGGGGAAATGCTAGATGTGGTGGACTTTGATTTTGCCTATGATTCTTCATAGGCAATTTTAAAAATAAGCTGAATGCCCTTGGTATGGACCATGAAGTGACTGAAGTGGTTATAACCTGGTTGCATGGGAGGTGACAAAGGATAGTGGTAAATGGAGTTCAGTTGGAGGAACATGGCATTACTAGTGGTGTGCCACAAATATCAGTGGCTGGTCCTGCTTGTTTAGCATTTTCATAAGTGATGTCTTCCTAAAATACTAGCATGAGAGGCCTTACGTGCACCTACATTGCAGGCAAAGGACATTTACAGCAGCCCTAGAACTGATATAAATGCTTGTGTCCATATTTTACAAGTACGCACATAAATAATAGTATTTAATAACCTATGAATGTACTTGTGCACTCCACCCACCCCTTGCTCCGTCCAAACTCTACTCATTTGCATGGCCACCAGCAAAGTATGTACTATCATGTGTGCGCGCCTACTTTTACACTGGCGGTTATTTAATGAGAGAGGCTATTCATGGCCACATATGTGCACCAGTGCTGCCAAAGCAGGCGTGCACTTTACTGTTTAAAGTATGCGCCCCTTTACTAAATTACCCTCTGTTTAAAATATGTGCATAAATTAACCTGGTAAATTTGTGCATGGTCATGAGCAGGTGTAAATGTAAGCGCATGAATACTATGTGGGTCTTCTAGTATAGAGCGCTAGGAGGCTGTGCGTGTGCTGAAGGCACACTGGTACATGCATTGCCAGCTAGCGCAGAGCCACGACAGTCAGCGTGAGACTATTTCCAGACTAACTGTGCAACCCGCGCTAGGGTCACAAGTGGGCGGGTTAGGTGCAGAGAGTGGACGTGGCGAGTTCAGCGCAGTTAATGTCTGCTTCACACTGCATGCTAACTGCATCCCATGAGATTAGCGCAGGCTCACCTAATGCTACCTCCATAAGTGGAGTTAAGTGCACTTGTGCTAATGCAGCACACACCAGAAGAGAGGGCTGTGTGTTAACTGCCAGGGAAATGCTTTCCACGCCACTGACAGTCAACATAGTGGTGTTGCACCTAACATACAATGATTTTGGAGCGATTAGCACATTAGGTGCAATACCTTACTGCCCTTTAATAAAAGGCCTCCATAGTAATTTTTGAAAACAAGGTTGTGAATAGTTTAGTTGTGAGGGAATGCACAGGGAAAAGTATATACTTCATATATATACAGTATATGTATGTTCAGCTAAAACATTACCCCTATCATAGGATAACCATAAGGCACCAGTGTTACCTGAGACTGAAATAATAAACCACTTGATATATACCCGAAGAGGAAGAATAGAATTTGTCAAGCATTTGGGAACTCTAGTGAGGGTATTACAGGTCCTGAAGCAGTGCACTGCTGAGCACTTAATTTCAGAAAATGGAACCTCTCAACTTGACTCAAAAAATGAAAAAGCCAGGGGCAATACGATCTTTAGAGAAAGCCTTAAGGTTCGTCCTCTAAGGACAAATGACCGTGTCTCAGAGCCTTGTATAGTGGATGGCAGAAACAGGGATATTTGTTTAGCATTCTGCCACCTGGCTCTCTGCCTACAAAACAGCATGGAGTCTTTAAGCAGCTGTTTTCTCTCTCCCTGGGAGAGAATCTTCTGTGCCTGGAGATGAAAAGAATCTTTTCAACATCTTGCAACAATCCAGTTGCATGTTTGTGGATCTCAGCATCTCTTGTCATTTAAAGCGCTGCTGTGCAAGATCATTTTAAACAAAAAAAATAATAAAATTGACAGCTCAGTGCTGGAATATGGAGCCAAATGTCTTCATTTACAACTATATAAAAATGTTGCCCCTATTTTACATCTTTCTCCCCCCCCCCTTCCCAAAAATGTACCTTGTTTGGTCATTGCATATTTACTTTTAACCTGCTTTCCCTTGATATAAGAACACAAGTGGCAATATGAAAAAAGCTATACAGACTCACAGAATAAACAGCAAATATCATATATTAATTCAAAAAGCTCCAATTGTAGGAGTGTCTTTGGTCGGGAACTATGTGTCAGAACTCTTTCTGGAACTCTGCAATAAGGGGCCCTGACTCTAATAATGACCACAGGCCCCATCCCCCATCAGCTGTAGATGCTGCCTCCACTGTTTTTGAGTCCTTGGGCAAACTCCCTAAGTTGTTCTAATAGCATCTGGCCAATACTGATAGCCAGATATTTATTTATTTATTTATTTATTTAACATTTATTCTATACCGCGCTATTTTAGATCAGTGCGGTTTACATTCAACATCAACTATACAACGCAGGCACTCTGAGTTGTAATTACAATGAACGGGGAGATCAACTTGGAAATAACTGGGGAAACTATCTACATTGTATTTACACTGGTACCTACTTTCAGGCAGGGTCTATCTACATCTTATTTACATTGGGTGTCTAAATTCTGTTTCAGGGAGTACTGTTGGGAGACCGAGCCGATTATCCTTTTTCATGCTGGGTCTGATTAGTTAGGTGCAGTGGGTGATTGTCTGAGGGGCAACATGCATGTTTACTAAGGCTGGGTTCGGGGTAGTATGTGGTGAACAGGTGATGCTTTAATGCCTTCCTGAAGTGGGTTAGGTTGGTGATGATTCTAATATAAGTGGGGAGGGCATTCCATGCTCTAGGTGCGTAAATCGTAAAGGCCCTGTTCGTTGTTGCTTTTGTACATTTTGTCATTGCTTTTGGGACCTCTAGGGTGTTTTGCATCGTGGGTCTTCTGTTTCTGTTATGTGGTACTTTCTGTAACACCTTGCTGATAGCTGTGGGGGTCGGGGTGCTCTTTGTAGAGGGTTCTTGCTTGCACAGGTAACCAGTGGAGGTTCATCAAGATTGGCGTTATATGCTCTCTCCGTGAGGCTCCTGTTAGTACTCTCGCAGCAGTGTTCATTGCAAGCTGGAGCGGTGCTAGTGTTGATTGAGGGAGACCGTGTAGAATTACGTTGGCGTAGTCAAAATGTGGTAGTATTAATGCTTGATAGATTGATCGATAGTCGCTGAAGTCTAGTAGTGGTCGTAGGTGTTTTAAGGTCCTTATTTTCAGGTATACTGTTTTTAAGGTGTTTTTTATGTGGGTTTTCAAGTCCAGCCATTGGTCCAGTGTAACGCCAAGGTAGCGGATTGTGGGCTTAGTTTTCAGTTCTGTGTTGCCGATTTTTAAAGAGGGTGGAGGGGTGAAATCCTGGTTCCTTGAGATGAAAAGAACATCTGTTTTGCTGTAGTTAATTCGCACATTTTGCGTGTTGAGCCATTCCGCTACTGCCTCGAAACATCTTGTTAGAGGGGAGAAGTCTGGTTGGTCTGTCCTGAATGGGATGTATAGCAGGATATCGTCTGCGTAGGCCAGACAGTTAACCTTGAACGAGCGTACTAGGGTGCATATAGGCTGCATGTAGATGTTAAACATCAATGCAGATAGTGACGAACCCTGTGGCACACCCTGGTTTTGCAAAAATGATTCTGAGGTCGTGGAGCCAGACCTTACATGTTGCCATCTATTAGTCAAGTATGACTTGCACCAGTCTAGAGCAGTTCCTTGTATTCCTTTCTCACTGAGGCGTTGTAGGAGGATCTCGTGGCTCACCGAGTCAAAGGCCGCTGCGATGTCGAGGAAGATGAGGGCGAATCCTTGGCGAATTTTGTCAGTTCCAGATACTAAGTTGTCAAATAGGGTGGTGAGGAGGGTTTCCACCCCGTATGCTTCTCTGAACCCATGTTGGGATGGATCCAGTGGGGCTTCAGTGTCAATATGCTGTTGAATTTGGCTCTGTACTAACTTTTCGATTACTTTGGCGAGCATGGGAATACTTGAAATTGGTCTGTATGATTCGACTTTCGTTGGGTCCAGCCTGTTATTCTTAAGAACATAAGAACATAAGACATGCCATACTGGGTCAGACCGAGGTCCATCAAGCCCAGTATCCTGTTTCCAACAGTGGCCAATCTAGGTCCTACGCACCTAGCAATATCCCCAAAAGACCACAGGTTCCACAATGCTTGTACTGGGTCAAGCATTGATATCCTGGGTCCCTTTTTAATAGTGGTTTATGGACCTTTCCTCCAGGAACTTGTCCAAACCTTTTTTAAACCCAGCTATACTAACAGCCCTTACTACATCCTCCGGTAACAGATTCCAGAGTTTGATTACACGTTGAGTGAAAAAATATTTTCTCTTATTTGTCTTAAATAGTTTACCCTGTAGCTTCATTACATGTCCCCTAGTCTTTCTATATTCTGATAGCGTAAACAATTGATCCACGTTTATCCGTTCCACTCCATTCATTAATTTATAGACCTCTATCATATCTCCCCTCAGCCGTCTCTTTTCCAGGTTAAAGAGCCCTAACCTTTTTAGCCTCTCTTCATAGGAGTAGCCTTCCATCCCCTTCACCAATTTGGTGGCTCTTCTCTGTACTTTTTCTAATAACGCTATGTCCTTTTTAAGATACGGTGACCAGAATTGCACACAATATTCAAGGTGCGGTCGTACCATGGAGCGATACAGAGGCATTATAATATCCTTTGTTTTATTCTCCATCCCTTTCTTTATGATACCTAGCATTCTATTTGCTTTCTTGGCCGCCGCTGCACACTGGGCGGAGGGTTTTAACATGTTATCCACGATGACTCCTAAGTCCTTTTCCTGGGTGGTGGTTTCTAATGTGGAGCCTTGCATCGTGTAACTATAGTGGTCTATATTCAGCAGTGGTCTGATTGAAGTTTGTTTCAGACTCTGTGGGAATGCTCCAGTTGTGAGGGATTGGTTTACTAATTCGCTCAGATATTGGCTTAAGTCGCACCGTAACTCCTTTATCCATAGAGCTGGGCATGGGTCATTGGGCGCGGTGGTGGGGTTGATTGCAGCGATAGTGTCTTCAATCTCTCTGCATGATATTTTGTCAAATTTGGATAGTGGTGATGGTTGGGACAAATTACTCTGTAGGGTGTTGTCTGCGGGGCTTGAGGTTGCACCAGTCTGGATCATTTTTGATTGTAGGTAGTTGGAGTATGCCTGGGGCTGTGGCATATGTGATTGGTCTGCAGGAGGTTCTCTTATAAGAGATTTCACTATATTGAACAAGTCGTGAGGCTTGTTTAATGACCGCTTCAGGATGTCTGAATTATATTGCTTCCGCTTCTTCGTTAATTCATCTCGGTGTACTCTTAGGTGAGCGTTGTAAGTACTTTGTGCTTCGGTGGAGCGTGCCTGACGCCATCTTCTCTCGAGCTTGCGCAGGTACAGGAGTGATGCTCGGAGCACTTTAGTATACCATGGTGCATGCTCTCGTTTCTTTGTTTTTTTGTGTGTGGCTAGTATGCATGCGATAGACTTGAGGCTATCGTCCCAGGTGGATACCAAAGCATCTAGGTCGCGTGCTGCATTGTTGAGGAGTGGGAGGATCTTTACTCGAATTTCTTCTTTGTCAAAGGGGCGGAAGCGCTTCAACGATGTTTCGTGGGCGGCGTTGGTCTTGTTGGAATTTCGGTTGTAGGTGTTAATAGGTATCTGGAATTTGAGCAGGCTATGGTCAGACCATGGCACAGGAGTTATGGTTGGTAGCATTGGTTGGGTGGGTTCCGTGTCTGTCTGTGGGGCAAAGATCAGGTCCAGTTTGTTTCCCCTGACGTGAGTGGGTCTATGGACTAGCTGAGAGTAACCCAGTTCGTGTAATGCTTCTAGGAAAGCAATGGCTTGAGATTCTTGCAGAGTAGGCAGGTTGAAGTCGCCTAGAATCCAGTTTTGGGAACGTGGTCTGTTTGAGTTGCAGGCGAGGCCAATTATCGTTGCGAGATCCTCTGAGGATGGTGTTGGAGCTCGGTACAGTAGGTTGATCGTGCAGGTGTCGTTTGTTATAGTAAGGGAGTCCAGGTGTGCTGTGCTGGTTGCATTACTCGTCTGGAAGCTTTAGCAAGTTTTGACATGGATGAATGTTCCACCTCCTCTCTGACTGGTTCTATGGCATGCGTGGACTGAAAACCCTGTGGGTAACATCTGATTGATGATTGCATTGTCGCATTCCGATAGCCAAGTCTCTGTGATCATGAGTATGTCGAGATCGTGGAGCATAACCAGATCGGTAATTATTGGCTATTTAGTGCGTATTGACCTGGCGTTGATGAGTGCACACTTCAGGACATGTTGGTGTTGCTGACGGTCCAACTGTGACTTCTTGATATGTTGAAGCAGAATGTGTAATAGGTGTGAGTAAGGCGTGCCGTTGGATTCTCTTGGGGAGTGTCAGTGATTCTCTGTCCATCTCTTCCCATTGCTGCGGAGTATTGGGATGTGGTTGGGGTTTGTATGAAAGGCGTGGGATGTATGGGGGAGCCAGGTGGCTAGGTGTAGATATGCCAAGGCTAGTAGTGGATGCATCTTGTGGTCGACTTCGTGGGGGGGCAGATAGTATGTGGGCTGTTCGTTGTTGGGTAGTTGGAGGGGTCTGGTGCTAACTACTGGAGCTGCTACCCAAAGAGTATAAACTCACTGCCTGACAATGGGTAGGTATTTGAAGCAATGTGGCAGCAAGCAAAACATGAAACAATGTATCAGCGAGCAAACAATGTGGCAATGTGGCAGTCAGCAAATAATGAGACAATGTGGCATTCGGTAAACAACGAAACAATGTAGCAGTCAGTAAGTCATGATACAGTGTAGCAGCACAATAATGTTACAGCATCCTACAATACGAATAAGCAGCAAGAAATATTCAGTGGCTGCCGATATCCATTTAAATTAGAAACAATGTTACAATATCCTTGGCACAGGAAAGCAGACTACTGCGGTGGTTACTTGTGTACCGTTAGCTGAAGTGCATATACTTGCAGATCATGTAGAGTGCACATAGAGGTATCGGAGTAGTTTTTAGAGCGAGCTCAGCCTTGGGAGCTCAAGCTGCCGGTCAGTTGTTGAGTTGGGATGGGCCCTCTGAGGTAAACGGCTTCGTCGGGTCCGGAGAGGTTTCTTATGTGTTCCAATGTGGGCCGTTGCCTAAGGGCCGTGCCAAAGGGCCCTCTGGCGAGGCCCTCAGGCGCAGGTGCGCCAAACGGTGCCCTCTGTTAAACGTCCCGATCTGCCCCGATTGGGCAGCCGATGCAGTGGAGACGTCCCGCTGTTGGAGAGAGGCTCAATCCCAACCAGGAGAGCACGCGGGAGATGAAAAGGGCTGCTCCTCTGATGTCGCCCTCTGTTAAACGGCCCGATCTGCCCCGATTGGGCAGCCGATGCAGTGGAGATGTCCCGCTGTTGGAGAGAGGCTCAATCCCAACCAGGAGAGCACGCGGGAGATGAAAAGGGCTGCTCCTCTGATGTCGCCCTCTGTTAAACGGCCCGATCTGCCCCGATTGGGCAGCCGATGCAGTGAAGACATCCCGCTGTTGGAGAGAGGCTCAATCCCAACCAGGAGAGCACGCGGGAGATGAAAAGATATGGCCCCAGCATTGAATATCCAGGCAGGAATAGCCGCCTCCCACCATTTCATAAATATCTACTACTAAAAAAAATAATTTTATACGTAAAAATCAATAGCTCAGCCCTCTCTAATGGCCATGCCCATTTTTTAGTCAATTCACCTTGTTTTATTTAAAAAAAGATTAATTTAATACAGCCATTTATATCCTACCTATACTAAGTAGTTCTAAGTGAATTACAAGGACATGATGCAAAATCATTAATGTAAATCAGTCACACATATATAACCATTCTAATCTAAAAATTGAATAAAATTAATGCCAATAAAATAAAGCAAACGTATTTTCTAGATTCATTTTTAGCAGATTTCAAAAAAGTCTCTCTAAGATCTGCTGAAAGACCATTCCATGCTATAGACACATTGCAACAGAACCATTTATCATTACCGTGCTTATAGATGAAGGGGCCCTTTTACTAAATGTCGCTAGCTGATTAACACACATTTTAGCACATAGCAACTGGCAGCAGTGAACACTAAGGAGAAATTAGACCTTACCTGCTAATTGTCTTTCCTTGAGTTCTCTCCAGGCCAGTCCAGGCACAAGTGGGTAGTTAGTCCCCTCCAGAAGCTGAGAACTGAATTGAACAGAGTCTTGCAGACATACTGGTAGTTCCCCCTACCGCCTCAAGCTCAGTCTTCTCTTGACAAAGCAGCAAAACAGCACAGACTGCAACACACTAAACTTAACTAATTACAGAACTTCCTCCCTGATCAACTAGAGGGAGACAGAAGACCTTAGGGAGTACATACTCCCTATTTTCTTCTGTGGGGGTTTTTTTCCACATGCCTTAAAGGACACTGTTCATTTTATGCCCCCTGAAGGGAACCAATAGTGAGGCAGGTTGACTGGCTCAGCCGGTCTCCCGTCTCAAACACTCCCTTCCTTGGGGCTGCATGTATACACTCACACCCCCCCCCCCCCCTTACCACCAGACATAACTCTTTGTCTGGACATGCACCCCTACTACTAACCCGACTCTACAGACCAAACAACTGGGTGGGTCCTGGACTGGCCTGGAGAGAACTCAAGACAATTAGCAGGTAAGGTCTAATTTCTCCTTCCTCTTTGTTTCTCCAGGCCAGTTCAGGCATAAGTGGGACATACCAGAGCAGTACCTAACTCTGGGTGGGACCCGCAAGTCCGGCCAGAAGAGCCAAAATCCCTACACTCGCGTCCTGCATTGCCTGCACATCCAGTCGATAGTGCCTCGAGAATGTATGGAGTGATGACCAGGTTGCTGCCTAGCAGATGTCCATCGGTGGAATCAGACAACGTTCCACCCAAGACATCACCAGAACCCAAGTCGAATGGGTCTGCAACCCCGGAGGAGGAGATCTTCTGCGTGTCTCATAGGCTGCTATAATCGCCTGCTTTACCTACCAGGCAATCGAGGCTTTGGAAGCCGCTTCTCCCTTGCGTGGCCCTCCAAAGATGAGAAATAACCGGTTTGTTCTATGAAAGGACTCCGTCCTTTTAAAGTATCTGCAGAGAATCCTATGAAGATCCAGCCGATGAAGTTTGTGATCCTGCTCCAATGTTCAGATATCCAGAAAGGTTGGGAGCGAAATAGACGGATTCAAATGAAAACGCGACACTACCTTCGGCAGAAAAGAAGGCATGGGTCTCAGCACCACCTTCTCTCTAGTAAACTGCAGAAAAGGTTCTCTGCACGACAGTGCCTGGAGAACAGAAATCCTCCACGTGGAACATAGTGCCACCAAGAATGCCATCTTCCATGAGAGCTCTCTTAAACTTGAGGCAGACAAAGGCTCGAACGGGGACCCCATCAGTGCCTCCAGAACCAAATTCAGATCCCACAGTGGAACCATTGGCCAAAGGGGAGGTCGCACATTCTTTACTGCCCGTAGGAAGCGAACCACATCTGGGTGCGCCGCAAGCAAGCGCCTCTGCACTCGCCCCTTATAACAGGTCAGCACTGCCACCTGTACTTTCGGGCAACTAAGGGCCAACCCCTTCTCGAAACTGCCCTGAAGAAACATCAATATGTTTGGCAGCGAACAGGAAAACAGTTCAGTGCCCTTGATCGTGCACCAATCTTCGAAAATGCACCAAACTTGGATATACACCAAGGCAGTGAAATGCTTCTTAGACTTCAACATAGTAGCAATCATTGCCTCTGAAAAACCCCAGTGGAGCAACTGCACCCTCTCAAGATCCAGGCCATATGCGAGAATCGAGCCACTTGAGGTATGAATACTGGACCCTGCCCTAACAGGTTTATCCTGTCCGGCAGCTTCCACAAGGGATCCACCAGAAGCCAGTAGAGGTTCGCATACCATGGCCTCTGAGGCCAATCTGGTGCTATAAGAATCACAGGCATGTTGTGGGCCTCTATCCGCTGAAGAAGGCGACCAATGAGCGCCCATGGCGGAAAGACATACAGGAGCCCTTCTGCCAGCCATGGTTATGCAAGGGCATCGAGTCCTTCTGACATATGCTCCCTGTATCTGCTGAAGAACCATGCAGCCTTGGTGTTGGCCAGTGTAGCCATGAGATTCATGACCGGTTGCCCCCCAACGCACCGTGATATCGTGAAACACTGCTGCGTTAAGTTCCCATTCTCTGGGATCCAAGGTATGCCAACTGAGGTAGTCGGCTTGTATATTGTCCTTCCCCGTGACATGGGCTGCCGACAATGCCACAAGATGCTTCTCTGTCCATTGCAGAAGTATTTGACTCTCCTTCACCAGAGGGGCACTGCCCGTGCCCACCTGCCTATTGATATAGGCCACTGTCATAGTACTGTCGGAGAAAACGCAGACAGCTTTCCCCACTACTAAGTGCCTGAAGTCCTACAGCACCAACACCACCACCCTCATCTCAATGCAATTGGTTGACCACGAGACCTCCTCTGCGGACCAGCAGCCCTGAGTCATCTGGGCCTGACAGTGTGCTCCCCAGCCAGAGAGACTTGCATCTGTGCTTACTAAGACCCACTGCGGCTGCTCCAATGGAATGCCTGCCTGGACGTGAGGAGGCTCCAGACACCACTCTAAACTGGACCTTATGTCTTCTGGACACACTAGCTTCTGAGACAACGATCCTAGATGTTATACGGTTTACAATGATTCAATCCACTAACTGAACAACAAAACACAGAAAGTTAGGTCATCCAAATGGCAGGTTGGTTATCAATAGAACAGCTGAATATCCTGTGGTGGTCTCTGCTGAAACCTGACATTCAACGGAAGCCTCTGTTTGGAGACTTCTGCTGAACATATGGTTTCAATTTACCCATGAGGCTGGTATTTTAAACAATGCTGACCACCATGTTGGCCTGACAGTTACATCCTTTGTGCACTGCCATCAAAATCAAAGTTATTTTCTTGTCAAGTTAGTGTTTGCTATGGAAGAAGTTAGGAAAGCAAAAAGAATCTTGTATAGGGAGAGATCTTACAGGCGGTCACACATGGAGTTAACTGGAATGTATCTTGAGAAGACTTGATGGGCCGAATGGTTTTTCCCTCATTACCTACTATGTTACTTGTGTTCCATATACACAAAACAGTCATTTTATTACCCATTCCAGCTCCTTCCTTTCATATATTTGGCTCTGAACAAAAATGAAACACTTGAAAAACGTATGTATGGATTTTTGTGCCTACGATTTCCAAATACATTTACAGAACTGGAAGACTATTACTAAAGGGTGTGGGACTTGGTGCAAGTGGTTAGCTTATGGCTACTTTAATGGTTGGCACAGCAGCATGGCATTTAGCACACAGTAAATGCGTCATGTGGACTGGGCTTTCAGTCAATGCACTGTAACTAACTGCACATTAACTTTTACTGCAGCAGACAATTCAGATTCACTTAATGCCACCTCAACAGGTAACATTTCTAAGTGCATCTGTGTTATCTCCAAAACACTTAATACCTGGGAAGTATACCATCTCTGCGTTAACTGTATTGGAAAATGCTGGATACAATCCCAAAAGTTACCACAGAGGCTTCAGAGCTACAACTAATGTGTGGTAAATGCTAATTTTTACCATACTTTACTAAAAGGGCCCCTAAGTGTTCATATCCTCTGACAGGTATCGGAATCACCTCTTATATGTTACCTCTTTGTTGCTATTGTTTCTGTATGTGTTATGTTGCAATCCACAGAGAATGGTTTACTAGATCTGCAGAATATAATAAGTACAATAAATAAATAACTAGTGGTTGGGGCAAGGTACTTCAGGCCGGAAGGTCGGGGGTTCAAATCCCACTCGAGGATAGCAACCTTGGGCTGGAAGGACTGGGGTTTCTAGTCCCACAGGTGCTCCTTGTGGTCTTGGGCAAGCCACTTAACCCTCCATAGCCCATGTTCCCTGTAAAATAGTTATCTCCAAGTTACAATGCCCTGTTCAATGTAATTTCAGTTTGTTCAATGTAAACCGCACTGATGCAGAATAGTGTGGTATATAAGAGAATGAAAATAAATAAATAAGAGAATGAAAATAAATAAACAAATAATGTAATAGTATTTAATTGCACTGAAGCAAAACTTTCTAAATATAAATTAAATTCCCTTTGCATGCACTTAACTCTTTACAGCATCTCCCAAATCCTACATAAAGGTCCTAACAGAACCTTTTTCAAAGTCTCTCTACTTATATTTCCATATCAGGGAGTCGATAGCACTAAACCAAACTTCTCATCAGTGACCATTCAAATTAAATCCAAAGAAATAGTGTTACCAGCCCTAGCATTGCCATGAAGATTTTAGTCATCCATCCAGAACAATTGATTCTTCAGAGCAAGAAGAGCGAGAGTTTTGGGCTGATATTACAGGATAGATATATAATTACAGCAGGCTGACAGCCAGTGAGTGTTAGATGTGCTGGCCATCACCAAAACATGCCTTGTTCTGTATATGTATTTGGGGTTTAAAAACCTATAAGGATTCTGTAATTGCTTTCAGGATTCAAGTTCACTAATGGCTCGACTTACTATAAGGTGCTGCTACTTTACCCTGTGCTAAGATGTATTAATAGACTTTACTTAACTGCAGGTTCCATTTTATACCATGGACCTATTTACTAATAATGCAAGTTAGCTAGCTGCAGGAGATTTGGTTCACACCTTTTCACTATTAGATACATTCAGGTACAGGAGATTCCCCGTTCACTGAGGGCTTACAATCTCACTTTCCCTGGTTCTCAGCCTGCTGCTCTAACCATTAGGCGACTGCGCTCTATAAGTGCATGTTGACCTGGTAACACACTAGTAAGCTCACCTTACTGTTAGTTAACTCTCAGCTTAGTTTTGGCCAACAATTTTCCATCAATTAGAACATGCGTCCATCCACTCTACTGTATAAGGAAGACTGGAGATAGTAAACAGCAAGCCACCAATTTCAAGTGTCAACCTATGAAAAGAAAGCACTCTGCAGCTATATGCCCATCAAAGGTTTCAGAACTGCTTCACAGCATGTACCTCCTCTGCTGGGGAAATATCAACAAGTAATAAAATGCAGAGTTTGTTATAGTACTTTCACCCAGAGTCTCAAGACATTTTGCTCCTTTCAAAATTGCCCTTATCTACCCCTCCACCCCAAGTTTGAGAAAAGGGCATCACTGTTGTGGGCCGTCCTGGTAAGATATGAGTGGGAAGGGTTTTTTTTTTAACTTGCCATCTTTCTTCTCAGAGTGCCCCAGCAAAATCTGCAGGTATGTCAGCACCACGGGGGTCTCACTGGGATTTCTAGGTAAATGGACGATGTCACGGTGCTGGCAACTCTGGATGACCCACCAGAGTTGCCAGCACCGTGACATCGCTTACATTATATTAGGGAGATAAATCGTAGACGTAGGTAGGATTAGTGAATGGGAATTGTTTTACGGAGTAGTGAAAATCACAAGACAAACAGAAAACGAAATAAGCAAGAACTCAAAGTTCAGCAGTCCAGCTTTCTTTCAGTCCAGGCTTGCAGCCCCAAAGAGAAGGGCAAAACAACAAATTAAAGCTCAAAGGTGAAAAACAGAAAAAACCCTGGCTGTCACTATGCTGGCTGGAATGGAGTGTCTTAGAAATGCCTTGCTCAAGTTCCCTAAGTCTTGCAGACGTCCAGCTTAAAGTACTGTACATTCATAGTGAGGCAAGCCCTCTGAGGCTTCCTCTATACATCAACAATACTGGAGAAAATACACATCTCTCTCAAGCTTGGGCACGAATTCTCCTGAATGGCCTCAAAAGAATAAAGAACTGAGCTCTTCTTAGCTCCTTGAGTTCATTAGCATTGCAGCAGGTCTCTGTCCCCCACAGTCTGTCAGCTCACCAGCTGTTTGGGGAAGCAGTCAAATGTCCAGCACAACTGGGAAGCACAACAAAGGTCACCATGAGACTTTTAAAACAAAGGCAAGCAATATAGAAACATAGAAACATGTCGACAGAAAAAGACCACATGGCCTATCTAGTCTGCCCTTCCATATCAAGTACAATAGTCCCCTTTTTACCTTTAGAGATCCTCTGTTTCTCCATGGACTAGCAGGATTGCATCAGCCACACCTGGTGACGTCCTCCGGGTGGCGCCATAGATACGGAAGTGCTCTCTGGAGCTCAGAAAGGTGAATCTTTCTGAGCATGTCCAGGTAGCCCACCTTACCGGCCTGCCCCCTAGCCTGGCCAGTCTTCTTCCTTCCGCCTTGCTAGCAAGACAGACCCTGCTCTCCTCGACACCATAAGATTCAAGATTTTTACTTCAACATAAGACAAGATCTACAAACCAAGTTCTACAGAGGATCCTACGATGCCGAAACCTGGTTTTAAAAAATGCCCCCGCTGTAAAAGAAAGTTGAGCAGCACAGACAACCATGACATCTGCCTGCGCTGCTTGGGCCCAAATCACAACGTTGGGGACATTTTCTTGCAATGGTAACAGTCCTCAAGGGCCCGAAGATCCAGAGAACACACTCTGAGGGACTACCTCACCTCTGATGCAGGTACTTCAGCTGTTCCGGCTGTCTCTTCTCCTCTGATTGCACCGGCTCCGGATGTGCCCATTGCGACCTTCATCCCCAGCCGTGTCGCGGATGCACCCTCCTCCATGACTCGGGCGCCACCTCCGATGACTCCCGGCACATCTGCTCACTCTCATGAACTCCAAACAAAAGAATCACCAAACAATACCCCCAAAAAATGTTTTTATAATAAAGATAGTTTTTTTGTCGGATATCACTGCTGCGGTGATATCCGACAAAAAAACTATCTTTATTATAAAAAACATTTTTGGGGGTATTGTTTGGTGATTCTTTTGTTTGGATTTGGGTTTGTATCACTGAAGAGTGGATTTTGTTTGATTATTACACTCTCATGAACTGGCAGCGAAAGTGGAAAAATCCCGGCCTGCGGTCACCTCCCCGCACAGCCATGTGGCTCCCAAAGATGGCGATGGACCTCAGTCCTCCACCTCCGTGCTTCGTTCCTCCACCATGGAACACACGGAGGCACGCAGCAGCCTACGACTCAGCCCTCGGCGCCATCTCTCAGGCTCCGCCCAGAGTCCGCCCTCTCAACTTGCTGACCCAGTGCGCCCAATTGGTGCCGTGAGCGCGCTCGGCGCCGACGCACCTCAGCACCGTGCACACGGACACAGTACAAGCCGATCTGATTGGAGGTCACAGTGCACCAACAAACAGAGCAGAGGCAGGAAGCGAAAGGACTCCAGCGGCAGCAGCAGTGCCACAGAAGACGCAGCTCGAAGCACTCTAAGCACCGGCACTGCTCCCAGCACCGCAGATGTCACTCCTAGCACTGCAGAAGCCATGGGGGTCAGCGCCGGAGCTGCAGGACTAAGCACCGGAGTCCTTCTAGCTCCTCCAGCCCCTGCAGCAGCAACCACAGCAGATCCAACCATGGATCCAGCCACACTGGTTCATCAGCAATTATTAACCTGCTGTCTCAGCTAGTAAGACAATCCGCCTCTAATGCGTCTACCACCCCCCTTCCTCCTCCAATTCAATCTGCTTCCATGGCAATGGACCTTCTGGACCACCAGACGTCCACTCCGGACAAGCGCCCTGGGGATCTCGTCCAGGCGCCCTCGCCAGACCCGGACCCGGCCAATACCTCCCCAGACAGCACCGCGGAGGAGCACGACATTGAGGCGGTGATCGTAGGGTCTGCATCCCACTAACACTCTACCTCTGAGAAAAGGCATTCCCTGGAGCCGGAAGATCCACTCCCTCCGGAGGATCTCACATACCCCAAGTTCCTGAACAAGCTTGCCTCCACCTTGGCATTGAAGGCCTCAGATGATAAAGGGGAACCGGTGCCAGAGGTCCTGAAATACCTCGTGACCCCAAAGCCCTCCTTCGCACTGCCCATACACCAGACCTTGCGGGACAACCACTTGAGACTGTGGCAGACTCCAGCTTCCGGCTGGCCTTTTTCCAGGAGACTTGATTCAAAGTATCAAGTACAGCCTGTACCAGGATTCTCAAAACCCCAACTGACGCATCAATCCATCGTGGTGTCTTCAGCTCTCAAGCGAATAAAATCCTCACGCACCCATGCCAACAGCCCGCCGGATCGAGACCACAAGCTCCTCGATGACATCGGGAAAAAAGTCTTCCAGGGAGCTATGCTCAACGCAAGAATTGTGGCGCATCAGTTCCAGCAAGTTCTTTTCCAAGACGCCTGCATGGCGAACTTCAAAGCCGCCATCGCATCCCTCCCTAAGGAATCCCAGGTATTAGTATCCAGCGCGCTCAATGATATGTCCGAGTGCAGCAAGCTTCTGGCCAGCACGACCTTTGAGTCTTTCGACAGCGCTGCGAACCGCCGGCACGGCCATCTCGGCAAGACGGTGGGCATGGCTGAGAGCCTCCGGCCTGTGTGACGACACCCATGATAGGACTGCAGATGCGCCCTGTACAGGCGAGTCGCTCTTTGGGGACAAAGTCAATGATACCATCAACGACATGAAAGAGCATTATACCACACTGCAGACCTTAGCAGAAGACGGGTTCGAGCGCCACAGCAGCACTCAGAAAAACAACTTTCAGAGGAAACCTTACTAAATATCCAACAGAAGGTACCCCTCCAACTGGAAATGGCAGAATCCCAGGTACAAGAACAACTCCTACCACGGCCCCTCACACCAGCGCAACTCCCAGAGGGACCGCAAGCAGAGGAAGACCAACAACGCGCCCGCTAGCAAAAGTGGCCCCTCCTTTTGACGGCGAATTACAGGTGACCACCCAGATCGGAGGTCACCTGACACACTTCCTACAAGAATGGGCACGGATCTCCTATGACTCCTGGGCTCTGCAGATCATCCGAAAAGGCTACCGCAACACCACCCTGCCAACGCAGTCACCGAGTCAGCAACACCCCTCCACTCCTGCAACTAGCCATGGCCGCAGAATTACTACACCTGCTGACCTCCCACGTGATAGAGGAGGTA
Source organism: Ichthyophis bannanicus (assembly GCA_033557465.1). Taxonomy (NCBI): domain Eukaryota; kingdom Metazoa; phylum Chordata; class Amphibia; order Gymnophiona; family Ichthyophiidae; genus Ichthyophis; species Ichthyophis bannanicus. The sequence continues at coordinate 94,098,262 of CM066046.1, read as the reverse complement.
CCCCCCACCAAAAGAAACTCTGGGTTCTACTCCAGATACTTCCTCATTCCCAAGAGGTCGGGGGGTGTTCGCCCCATCACCTCCGCAGACTAAACAAGTTTATCATCAAGGAGAAGTTCAGAATGTACTCTCTCAGCTCTATCCTCCCTCTGATCCAGGCCGGCGACTGGATGGCATCCCTGGATCTACAGGAAGCCTACACTCACATCCGCATCCACAAGTCGCACAGGAAGTACTTCTGCTTCCATGTGCTGGGACAACACTACCAGTACAGAGGTCCTTCCCTTTGGCCTGTCGCCAGCTCCACGTGTCTTCACGAAATGCGTGGCCGTTGCAGCAGCACATCTCCACAAGCAAAACATCTCCATCTTTCCCTACCTAGACAACTGGCTCCTCACAGCCCCCTCAGCCCTGGAGCTACGGGAGTCCCTGCGGAGAACCACGACTCTGATTTCATCCTTGGGGTTTGTCATCAATTTCAGCAAGTCGCACCTCACGCCTTCCCAAAGGCTGGAATTCATTGAAGCAGTAATCGACATGCGAGTCTCGAAAGCTTACCTTCCCGAATGCAGACTGCTTGCCATCACCTCCCTGGCGTCCAAATTGGCTGCGACAGCAAGCGCCTCAGCTCGAGCCATACTACGCCTACTGGGCCACATATCTGCCACATCAGTCCTTCCCGTCGCAAGGTTGAAGATGCGTGCACTCCAGTGGCATTTGCGCACCCACTGGAACCAACACTCTCAACCCCTCTCCATCCGCATCGCGATGCCTCCCCAAATCAGGACGCAACTACGCTGGTGGGAACCGGCTCTCGCTCTCTCTGCAAGGAAGCGCTACAGACATGGTCACTGGCCTTGAAGAACAGGTGCAAACTTCGTGCTTCCTATCTCCCAGGAGATCAAAACACCTTGGCAGACAAACTAAGCAGACAATTGCAACCGCACGAATGGACCCTCCTCCCGGAGGTCTCTGACAGTCTCTTCCGCCACTGGGGATCGCCGAGCATCGACCTCTTCGCCACGGAACAGGATGCCAAATGCCCCCTGTTCTGCTCCAGACATCCATCAGCCAGGAGGCTGGTGGCGGATGCATTCGAGGTGTGCTGGGGGGGGAGTGATCTCTGGTGTATGCCTTCCCGCCGACCCCCCCTCATCCCTGCAATGATTCAACGCATCATGCGCAACAAAGCTCAGGCCATCCTGGTGGTTCCCCACTGGCCACGCCAGATGTGGTTTGCCTTTCTCCTACGCCTAGCGCACGACCCCCGAAACGCCTGCCCCTCCGACCGGACCTACTAACGCAGAACGGAGGCAGCACAAGGCACCCCAACCTCAAAGCCCTAGCTCTCACTGCCTGGAGGTTGAGCGGATGAGCCTCTCTACACTCCAACTACCCGCAAAGGTACAGGAGGTAGTTCTAGCGGCCAGAAGACCCTCCACCAGAAACTCCTATGGCCTCAAATGGAAGAGGTTTAGCATCTGGTGTGCATCACAGGGCCTAGAGCCCACCACATGTCCACTCCCCAACGTCCTGCAGTACCTCAGTTCTCTGTCCAACCTTGACCTGAAGACCCAGTCCATCTGTGTACACCTCTCTGCGACTACGGTGTTTCATGCTCCGCCTAATGGCGCCAACTCCATTGCGGTGCTGCCCCTGACAACCCGCTTCATGAAAGGGCTGACAAACCTAAAACCCCCGGTCAGGCACCCGTTTCCGCCTTGGGACCTCAACACGGTCCTCAACCGCTTAACACAGGAACCCTTCGAGCCACTCCAGTCCGCCAACATTAAGTTCGCCTCCTGGAAAACATTATTCCTGGTAACCATCACATCCGCCAGGAGGATCAGCGAACTACAAGCGCTGGTCTCGCACTCCCTCCCTATATGCAACTGCACCAGGACCGCGCATCCCTGAGGACCAACCCAAGGTTCATACCCAAAGTGCCATCTGCTTTCCACATCAATCAGTCCATCGAGCTCCCTTAGTTTTTTCTGGAGCCCCATGCATCAGCCAAGGAGCAGCGCTTGCACACCCTTGACTGTGTCCGGGCCCTCAGGATCTGTCTACACAGGACACAGCCTATACGGAAAAGCGAGCAGCTGTTCATGTCATTCGACCCCAACAGGGCCAGTAGGCCCGTCACCAAAAGGACTCTTTCCCACTGGGTGACCGCCTGCGTCTCCTATTGCCTAGACCCTACGGGCATCCAGGCGCAGCCGAGAGTGGGCCCTCACCATCTCAGAGCACTGGCCACCTCTATTGCCAACCTTCACTCTGTCCCACTGCTCGATGTCTGCAGAGTGGCCACTTGGTCCTCCACGCACACTTTTCAGAGGCCCTACTGCCTTGATCTCAGGTCTCAGGAGGTCTGCGCCCTGGCCACGGCCGTCCTCTCCACCGCAGCTGACGGAAATGAGTCCTCACCACAGTGCGGGACTTCCAAAGATTGCTAAAAATTGTTGACTCTTGCACCTTGTCCCACTCTGCACTTGTATTGCTCCAGACTGTGAATTATTGCACTATGTCTTATTGCAATATGATGTCGGTTATCACAATACTATGTTTATTGTTGCAATGTTATTGCTGCCTGTTGCACTTGTACACATGCTGCATATTATTACTATTGTCGCGTTGTTGCGCTGTTTACATATTATTACTATTGTCGCGCTGTTTGCTCGGTTATCACTTGCATTTGTCAGTAAAGTAACTTGCCCTCACTCAAGGTCTCCACTGTCGTCTATTAGCATGCTTACCTCCTCCACCCCAGCATGCACCTGCAGCTTGGGAGGCAGCAGGTGTGGCTGATGCAATCCTGCTAGTCCATGGAGAAAGCGAGGTTACTTACCTGCACTGTTCCCTCTAAGCTGTGCGCGTCTGCGCGTGCACACACCTCGCCGAGCGAATGCACATACTTTACAACAGAGCGCACAAAAATTACGGCTCTGATTCTGATAGAAAACAACACAGACGTCTTAAAATTTAAAAGTTATGATTGTAATTACTAGAAATTTCCCGCTTCATTTAGTAATCGTCTATTTTCATTTAATTTGAATAAAATCAATATGGTGTACATACTGTATTCTGACGTGTAGTCAAATTTTAAAGTATATAACTCTGAGTGTCGTTATGTGGCGCACAAAAATTTAACCTTCCTTCAAAAGCTGCACACAACTGATATTTTATGCGCACACAGCCTACAGAAAATTAGAGGGAACATTGCTTACCTGTAACAGGGGTTCTCCGTGGACAGCAGGATAAGTCAGCCACACAATCCCACCCGCCTCCCCTGGAGGAAGTCAGCCCGACGAGGCCGCTCCCTAGCCGGTAAGACTAGTTAGGAACACATCGGCTGGGCTAGGGGGTGGGCCGGTGAGGTGGGCTACCTGGACATGCTACCTTTCTGAGCTCTGGAGAGCACTTCCGTATCTATGGCGCCGCCCGGAGGACGTCACCAGGTGTGGCTGACTTATCCTACTGTCCACGGAGAATCCCTGTTACAGGTAAGTAGACCTACAAAGCTACATTTCAATTAATTGCTCTGCTGTTACAATTTAACCGAGACATTGCAACAAATGTATACATTGTTAAAATAGCAACTCTAAGATGCCACACTAATGCATTGTGCCTCAAAATGTTGCAAAACCTGTTGTAATCTTGTGTTGTAGCAGCCAACCAAACATTAATATGCCCTATTCAACCTAATGTATAATGTGAACTGATATTCCACACTATGAACCACATTTGTACTTGATTTACTGTAATCTACACACGAGAATCTAGGGTACCACTTAGTGTGGTTAATCGGAATACCACCGTACCATCAATACTCTAAAATTATTTGCTAACCCAGTCGTAGACTCTAAATAGATCCAGCAATCTCCCTACCAAGTTAGAGCCGGGCCTGGGCAACAGTAAATATAACAACCTCCCATAGTCCCACCCATTAGTTGCTCTAGATCGCCTCTTGTGTTCCATTTGATAATACTCCTCTGGTTTTCATCCTCATTCCCCTAACACATTCCTCTCATCCGTATAAAGATGGGTCCCCTCATTACCATCATCCTTGGATGCTACATCATCCTCACTAACTGGCTTTCCTGCTCGCTAGCCTTAACACCATCCATCAAACATATCCCAATACTAAAGAGCCACGGAAGGAGATGGGCTGGTTCATCCCACAACAACTTACACTGGGATACACGCCCCCGCCACCCTCACCTCCTCCATATTACCCTTCAACATTCCAACAGAAGCAAACAATATGATAAAATTTACCCTGACAGCCTCAAATGTGCCCTCATCAATGCACGCTCCATCCGGAAGAAATGGCCAGCTGTCACTGACTTAATTTCCTCTCATGACCTTGACATACTCTTGGTCACAGAGACGTGGTTAGCTGAGGAAGACAATGTCATAATCAACCAGCTCCGCCCCCATAATTTTACAGTACATACCAGTCACAGGCAAGATAAAAGGGGTGGTGGTGTCCTCATCCTCTCTAGATCAGACCTCCAGTTTCAGACGACGCACTCCACCAGCACAAGTCACATGGAAACTATTACCATCTCCAACAGACGATGCTCAATCAGCTTGCTCTACAGAGCCCCCTCCACATCACTCGATGAGCTCGCCTCTATCATTGAGCTTGCCTCCAACCCTCACAGCTCACACACCCCAATGTGGATCCTAGGTGACTTCAACCTACCAGCTTTACAGGATAATCAAGCAGTTCCATTCCTAGAAGCCCTTGAGAACCTTGGCTTCACGCAACTAGTGAAAGCCCCCACTCACACTAAAGGCAACATTCTGGATCTGATATTCGCCCCACAGCCATCCCTCAACACATCTCTCGATCCTATTACATCCATTACTTCTGTTCCCTGGTCTGATCACAAATTGATCGTCCTCCAGATTCCTTCAAGCAAAACTCTCTCCAAGAGCCTCAAGACAACAACTAACACAGCAAATCCAACCTCTAGATCTTTTAAACCATTTAATAAGGAGATCATCCTCGCGGAAACTCAACAACTCATAAATACCACTACCACAAATCTTGAGGACCTAATCTCTCATTGGAATAATAGTCTCAGCGCTATTGCCTTGCGTCCCCCAGCAAAAAAGCACTCAAGGAAAAGAAAAAACGCACCCTGGTACACTGCGGACCTTAAAGAATCCCTCATCCTATTACGGAAACTCGAAAAACGTTGGCGTCGCTCCCATGCCATTGTTGACCTGACAGCATTCAATAGCCATCTAGCCGCCCACCGCAAGGCTATCTCTGAGTCAATGAAAAGATACCACTCGGATATCTTGATGAGATCTCTCAATAAGCCACACGACCTTTTTGACCTTGTTAAGTCTCTATCTAAGGAACCATCCTCTGGGCCACAAGTTGAAATAGATCCTCAAGACTTTGCAGCCTACTTACAATCTAAGATGTGCCTTGTTAACAGAGCTTCCACAACAACCACCACCCTTGGACAGGTCACCCTCGGAGCTTTTTCTGCATTCTCTATTCCTTCTAAGAAAGGAATTGAAGACACTATTACAACACTCAACATCACTACATCCCAGTCAGATCCATGCCCTGCCTTCTGGATCAAGGAACTCCGCAGTCACCTCAGCCCTGTAATTGCCTCCATAATGAACCTTTCCTTCTCAACAGGATCATTCCCTTCAGCCCTTAAACACACTTCTATTAGACCACTGTTGAAAAATTGCAAACTCGACCCCCTAAAGGTTGAGTCCTATAGACCTATCTCTAGTATTCCTCTACTTGCTAAGATCATCGAAAAAGAGGTCCAACGACAGTTACAGGACCATATTGACACTGCTGCTCCATTAGACCCCTGCCAACATGGCTTCAGGGAATATCATGGAGTCGAAACTCTCCTCACAATTCTCTTCAGCAAGATAATCACTGGCATAGATAACATCCGTCAAGGATTTGCCCTCATCTTTCTGGACATCGCAGCAGCGTTTGATTCAGTGAATCACGATATCCTTTTAATGAGGCTAACAGAGAAGGGCATCACTGGAACAGCGCTTGAATGGTGCAGGTCCTACTTATCCGGAAGATGGCAGCATGTCCGCTCAGGGGGCAGAACTTCAGAACCCTTCCACCTAGATCAGGGAGTCCCTCAAGGTTCTTCACTCTCTGCACTTTTATTCAACGTATACATGCAACCGATATGTAAGATCATACGTTCATTTAATGTCAACTGCATGCTTTATGCAGATGATGTCCTACTTTATACCCCCATCTCAACTGACCATCTGGATCTTTCCCCTCTAATAAACTGTTTCAATGCAGTTTCTGACTGGTTGCTCTCCCAAAACCTCCGTATACAACATAAGAAAACAGAAGTCCTCTTTATCTCAAGGAATCACAATTTCATCCCACCTCAATCTATAAGAACTAATGATGCTGAACTGCAAACCAAACCCTCAATACGCTACTTAGGAGTCACTCTGGATCAACATCTGGATATGAAGTCCCACATTGGAAACACAGTCAGAACAATATATTACAAGATCCGATCCCTGAGACACCTACGCTCCATTCTAGAACCAAAAGATTTCAGGACTATCTACCAGGCACTTATAATACCCCACTTCGATTACGCCAATGTCATTCTTCAAGGTCTCCCTCAATCTACCTTAAACCCTTTACAGCTGGCTATGAATGCTGCAGCAAGGGTACTCCAGGGGGCCACCAGGACTGACCATGTTACTCCTTTGCTGATTAAATTACATTGGATACCCATTCATGCCAGAATTATCTTCAAAACTCTACTCCTTACGTTCAAAGCTCTCAACAAGCTTTCCGCTCCTTCCTTATCTGACCTTATTAATACTACCACACCAAACAGAGCAAGAAGATCCTCAGCCATCAACTCCTTAAAACTCCCAAAGGCCCTTACAAGCTGCTCTTCTTCCACAGCCAAGAGAGCCTTTATCCTCTGTGCCCCTAGGTGCTGGAATACACTACCTCCTGGCATTCGGGCTATCACTAGTTTATCACAATTCAGGAAAGCTCTCAAATTCCATCTCTTTAATAAACATCTTATTGAGACATCGATACTCATTGACATTAGTGATCCCACCCAGATACCCAGCTTCGTGGTTTCTCAACAACAGACATGTGATGAATCGCTTTGATTATTGAATATTTTCTTAGCACCTGTTCCTATTAACCTGTATTCATTCAGTAGTATTACATCTGTAAATAGACTGTAAATAGTTTCCCTTGTTATCCAAGTTCCTTCCCTTGTTATCTGTAAACTCATGCTTGTTATTGTACTGAGACCTTTGTTCTGTGTAAACCGCGCTGATGCTGAATAGTGCGGTATATAAGAGAATGTAAATAAATAAAATAAATAAATAAATAAGTAACCTCGCTGTTTGTCCCATGCTTTTTTGAATTCAGATACTGTCCTCGTCTCTACCACTTCCACTGGGAAACTATTCCAAGCAACTACCACTCTTTCTGTAAAGAAATATTCTGCATATTACTGTTGAGTCTATCCCCTTCTACCCTCATCTTATGTTTCCTCATTGCAGACCTTGCTTTCAATCGAAAGAGACTCTCCTGTGCATTTATGCCATGGAAGTATTTAAACATCTCTATCCCGCCTTTCCTCTAAAATATACATATTAAGATCTTTAAATCTGTCCTCATATGCTTTATAATGAAGACCACTAACCATTTTAGTAACCACCCTCTGTACCAACTCCATCCTGTTTATATCCTTTTGAAGGTGTGGTCTCCAGAATTGCACACAATACTCCAAATGAGGTTGCACCAAAGACTTATACAGAGGCACTATCGCCTTCTTTTTTTCTGCTGGCCATTCCTCTCCCTATGCACCAAAGCATCATTCTGGCTTTTGCTGTCACCTTTTCTACCTGTTTAACTACTTTAAGATCATCAGACACAATCATGCACAAGTTCTGTTCATCTTTTGTGGACAGAAGTACTTCACCCCTACACTGTACCGCTCCCTTGGATTTTTGCAGACAAAATGCATGACCCTGCATTTTTTAGCATTAAATCTCAGCTGCCAAATTCTAGACCAAACTTAGATAGATCCCTCATGTTATCTACTCCTTTGTAGGTGTCTACTCTATTGTAGATTTTGGTATCATCCGCAAAGAGGCAAATCTTACCCGACAGCCCTTCTACATTATTTCTAACAAAGATGTTAAAAAGAATCGGACCAAGAACAGATCCCTGGGGCATACCACTGATAACCTCCTCCTCCAAGAGAGCTCCATTTACTTGTAGCCTTTACTGCCTTTCACTCAAATAATTTCTAACCCAATCAATAACTTTAGGGTCCATCCCTAGGGTGCTCAGTTTGTTTATAAGTCACCTGTGCAGAACGGTATCAATGCCTTTACTGAAATCTAAACACACCATATATCTAGGGCTCTCCCTCAGTTCAACTTCCTGGTCACCCAGTCAAAGAAATTAATCAGATTTGTCTGACAAGACCCGCCTTTGGTAAACCCATGCTGCCTCCGATCCTGTAATCCATTGGACTCCAGAAACCTTACTATTCTCGTTTAGCAGCATTTCCAATCATTTACTCACCACTGGCACAAATTCTGTGTGCTTTCCAAAGTAAGCAAGCCACTTGTTCTTTTCCCTTTGCTCAAATGTCTTTCTGAACACAAACATAAAAACAGCAGGGGGCACAATGACACAGACCTTTTACCCTTAGCAATTCAAACAGGCTTTTCACTCACTAGATCACAGCAGGCTCCCAGCTGATTCTCATAGCCTTGGGGAACGCTGAAAACCTGGCTCATTCTACCTCCATTGCATCTTTGCTCAGTAACCTGTTCTGGAATCTGTCCATCTGTCCTACTGGTTCTTCCATTGCAGGCTGACTAGGATAAGGCAGGCTACCTAGCCCTGGAGCTTCCCCGCCTCTTGGACTGAAGGCTGTATTTTATGTCAGCCCAGGGAAAGATCCTGCAACATTCTCTCCCTTGATCTCCCAGGAAACTGATTAATCACCCTCCGCAGCAGACTGCTTTTGGCATAAGAGCTACCATATATTCCTTTCTCTAGCTAGTTAAAGATTTTGTTTATCTGCAAAGCTGTATCTAACAGCTTCCCTATCTGGGGAAAGAGAAGGTATTTGGTATGTTGGGAGCTCTAGTGCTAGCAGTTCAGTGTCTCTGTATTTCTCCTGTGCCTCACTTCCCTGACAAAGTATATATGTATCTGCAATCTATTAAACCAGACATTTTCAAAAGGAAACCCTCCAGCTTGCAGCCCTTGGCTACTGTAAGATCCATGGAGGGACCGAATCATTCACTTTATAATTTCATATGGCCTTATCTCAGGCAGCTAGCTTTCCAGCCTAGTTTCTGAAGCCTGCCTGACAGATTCTGAAGAAAAGAAAGAAACTTATAATTATTATGCAATTACATCTGACTAATCTGAAGCACAGAGGGAGTTAAGTCAACATGCCCAAGGTCACAAAGATGAACATCATTAATGGCATGCCATTTCTATTTCTGCTCCAAAAGTGGTTTGCATTGTATTAATTGTAGTCACTTTACAAAGACGTCATTAAGTACAGCATAAAGCAGATAAGAGGTGTTCCCAGAGGAGCTGCATCCATTGAACATCATTCAGAAATGATAACCTGTACAACTCCCTTTTAGCATCCCGCAGTCAGTGACCTAAGAACCGAATGCTTGTTTTTATCCAACAGCAATACTAAGGAAAAAAGGCGGCCCTTATTTCAAAAGTAATTTTCATTAACAAAGTCTGGCAAAATCATTGGAAAAGCATCCAGAGTATATGTCTATGTTCATACAATTTGAGAGACAGTATTGTGACATTCCAATAGCGGCAAAAAGTGATAACACACTTGCAATTACCAATGCCATTTAGGACATGCATTATCTTCATCAATTCCAGTGCCTGGGAATATATAAAAACAATATTACCCTGGTTATTAGACAGAATGATATCATCTTCATATCTCATCTATAGCTAGATCTTTACTTCCTCTTATCTCCTTGTCTCATATATGACCTATGACGACTCTTCTGGGCACATTTACTAAAGTGTACTGAGTGCATATTCTGCACCTTAACTGGCAAAGTTAGGATGCAATAAGTGCAAAGCCTAGGCAATGATTGCAGGGGGCATGCCCAGCATTTACCACACACAGGGCACACTTTCCATATGCATGAGTGTCATTGTCCACCAAGGCAGAGAACACAGTCCTGGCAGCACGGATAGTGTAGCAGCAATAACCACAAACATTGGTCTCCCCTGCCCCCCTGATCTCTCCCTTGCCACAACCCCTCTGAGCTTCCCCTCCCAATTATACCCAATCATGAGCATCCCCAATCCCAGTGATAACACTCCCTCTTCTCAACCTCCCTCCCAAGAATGGCCATACAATGTTTAATCAAAGTCCCCCCTCTGCACCAAGGACACTCCCTTAGACCGCTCCTCCTCCCTCCCCCCCCCCCCCGAGTGCCCTCTGGGTCTTACAGAGGTCATCCCTGATGTCTAGTGGACATCGAGGCGAGAACAGTCCCCTTCTGCTCTTGCTCCAGTTGCCGAGACTTGCAATATGGCAGTCTTCGCCCCTAGCAGTAATCTCATGGTACTACTGCTAGGAGTGAAGGCAGCTATATTAACAAGTGAGAGTTTATCAGGAGTGAATGTGCCCCGAGGTAGGGGTGGTGATGTACTGCTGCAGCCACCACATTACCAGCGGGAGTCATAACACACAGCTGTCACTGTCCACCACATTCTTTTTTCACTCTGATGCCACCCCATTTTGCTAGAAGCAGTCAGTATGGGGCTGTTTTTAGCATGAAAGGGTGGTTATCGCAGGCCATTAGTGTACGCTAAAGCTCATTATAACCTTTACTGCACTTTAGTAAACATGCATCTTAGATTACAATACATTTTTGGTGGAGGGGAACATTTTCATTATGGTTCAAGATTGCATGTCTGCTTTCTTGGGCTCTCTCCAACCAAGATAAAAACATTTGCTAATGGTCACCACACATATTCTGTTGGGTAATGACAGACCATTTTCAAAACTTGTTATGTAAGTAAAAATGTTTGAAAACTGTTTCTCCTTATTAGTTTCATTGCCACTACTGCTGGTTATTAGTTTTGTGGTGTATCCTCTTGTTTTTATGTTTCAAAAGTTGAACAACCCTTCCTTATTTAACTGTTTCAAGCCAATCAATTTTATGAGGGTCTATTATATTCCTGCTCAGTCTTTTCTTTCCAAGTTGAAGAGCCCTAATCTGTTTAGTCTTTCTTCATAAGGGAGTTATTCTTTCCTCTTTATCATTTATGCCACCCTTTTATGAACCTTTTCTAGTTTTGCAAACATCATAGACCAACACAAAGGCTTAATAACACTTTCTATTTGGTTATCCTTTCCTCAGGAGTAGCTCAGGGGTTCAATTCCTACATAGGGACCAAGTAACTTCAGGCAGGAGGAACTGGGGTCTCTAGTCCCATGGCCACTCCTTGTGGCCTTGGGCAAGCCACTTAACCCTCCACTGCCTCAGGTACGGTTAGATTGTAAACCCTTCGGGGACGAGGGAATAAAAAAGTGCCTATTAGAAACCGCTCTGACACACACAGTAAAGGGTGGTATATCAAGTGCCTAAAACCCTATAACCATATATTTTCAAATAATCCTTAGCATTCTAGTTAAGTTACTTGCTATTTTTGAGTTGTACGGTTCCCTCACTAGAGACCCCATTTTTTATTGTCTCTTGACTAGTACAGAAATGTATAAGATTGTGTCAGGCCTTGTACCAGCCTAGGGATAACAGAGATACAAATATCTGCAAAAGTTCAGATTAGAAAATGAAACAGCAAAAAAACACAGCTGTCACTATGTGATAGGCTGCCCTTCCCAGCCGCTTTACAAAATTACTCAATTGAATTTGAGTTATCATTTAGCCAGACCTGAATTTATCACTTTATTCTTCCCAGACCACATAAGAAGATTATCTTCACTTTAAGACTCTCTCCATCTAAGCAAAATCATTTTAGATCTCTAACTGAGTTTCAAGTGATTATGGCTTACAAAACATCTATAGAGGTTATCGCAATACCTGCAGTGCCAGTAATACAGTCACTGTCATACTGTAGCATACTGCATAATCCTAAAGGACAAAGGACAGAAGAGCAGACAGAAGAATTTGGTTCTATTCAATTATCTGGCCTAACATACACATTGTAACTCCATCACAGTAAATTTCTAAATAAAGTGGTCAATAACCTTCGAGCTTCATTTTCTTCCAATATATGTACCAGAGAAAAGTTATTAGAATACTTCTATGGAACAAGTTGTGGTCAGGACCTGCTTTAGTGGAAACATCATGGTAAGTCTTTTAAATCCTTTTCAGTCCAATTGTAAAACAGCATAGCATAACAATGTCTTTGTATTATCTTTTTCCAATATAGCATGTATCTGATCCCACATGCCAGCAAGATTCTACTCAAGATTATTCAGCAGAGACTACAACCATACCTGGAACGAGAACTGCCTGAAGTGCAAGCAGAGTTCAGGAAAGGGTGAGGAATGAGAGACATTATCACGGATGTGAGATGGACTCTTGAAAAGACAAAAGAATACCAAAAAGATATCCATACGTGTTTTTTTTTAATTTAAAGTTTTATTAATTTTTCATACATTCAACAAAATATAAATGCACTTAGAAGTCACTGGCAAAACAGGAAAAATAACCATCATAATAAAAATAGGAAATAATACACCATTAGCCATACTTAAGCCCACTAATATTAAAACAGGAGAAGGCATCAGGAAACAATTTACACAATAATGAAAAAGCAAATAACTGCGTAGCAGTGTGAGACCTATACATCAGCCGAAACAGGAATTAGCAAGCACCACAGAGTCTTCCCTAGCGACAAGAACTCCAGCAGTTGACTGGGTTCAAAAAACAAATAAAAACACAAATGTGTTTTATTGACTACAGCAAGGCTCTTGACTGTGTAAACCATGAGAAACTCTGGGCCACATTAAGAAGCATCGGTATACCAGAACACCTGATCATTCTATTGCATAACCTTTACATTGATCAAGAAGTAACAGTTCAAACAGAACTAGGAGAAACAGAATGGTTCAAAATCAGCAAAGGTGTACAACAAGGCTGCATACTTTCCCCCTATCTCTTTAATTTATATGCAGAACAAATCATCAGAGAAGCAGGACTGTATGAAGACAACCGAGGTGTGAAGATTGGTGGAAGATTCATCAACAACATTCGCTATGCTGATTATACCACATTACTGGCTGAAAATGAAGATGATTTGAAACATTTGCTTCTCAAGATCAAGGAATATAGTCTTAAAATAAATCTGCACCTTAACGTTAAGACGACAAAGATCCTGACAAATGGCAAAAATCAATAAGTTCATCATTGATGGAGAAGAAATTGAAATAGTTGACAGCTTTAACTTACTTGGATCAACAATCAAAGAAAAGACTAGTAGTCAAGAAATCCGAAGATGTATTGCTCTTGGTAGAATGGCTATGAAGGACCTAGACATGTCTCTCTCCATATAAAGATTCAATTTATCCAGGCCATTGTACTTTCAATAATGCCATATGGATGCGAAAGTCGGACAATGAAAAAGATAGAGAGGAAGAAAATTGATGCCTTTGAATTATGGTGCTTGCGATGAATATTGTGTGTATCATGGACTGCCCAAAGAACAAAGCAGTCAGTAGTAGAGGAGATCAAACCTAAGCTTTCCTTAGAAGTTCAAATGACAAGACTTCGACTTTCATACTTTGGACATATCATGCGAAGAAAGAGATAATTGGAGAAAGACATAATGCTTGGCAATTTAGAAGGTCACCGTAAAAGAGGAAGGCCAGCAATGAGATGGATCAATACAATAACAGCAGCTATGGATACCACTCTATCAACAATGAGCCACTTGGCTGAAGACTGAACAAAGGACAATTATCCAGAGGGTCTCCAGGAGTCGACACAGACTTGACGGCACTTAAGCACAACATGTATCTTATGTTTTCTTCATAGTTCTGGATGATTTATGACAAGGATGCTAACCATGCCAGCATTAAGACTATCATGAATTTATCAATTAGCGCTAAATTAAGCAAGCATGGGTTAACCAAACAGACCTTGCCCATCAACACTGCAGTACAGACAATATCATTAGATCAAGGCATCAGCCCCTTATCAGCAACTTATGGCAACTTATCATTGGCATTATGACCTATCACAGGCATTATCCATCCACACTAATCAGCCAGCACTTATTTGTACAGCCATCCCAGCGCTTTTGGTAAGCATTGTTATGGGGTTTTTTTTATGCAGCTGGGTATTTATACTGTCCGGAGGAGGGGTGCTGGATGCTTGAAGTGGGAAAGATATATCAAGCTTTTGTGGTATGTATAGGACCTTGTCCATGTTTTTGTTGTAGACTGTCATTCGATGTTCAGCCGATTTGTAATGTTTACGTAGATATTCTGCCCCTTGATGAAGCTAAAGTGAAACACCATACAGGCATCTACAGTAGCATTGGGGTGACTGTACAGGTATCAATGTGGATGGATAACGCCTGTGATAGGCCACAATGCCGATAAGTTACTGATAATGGGCTGATGCCTTGATCTAATGATATGTCTATGCTGCTGCATTGATAGGCAAGAGCTGCTTGGTTGACATGTTTCTTTTATTGAATTATTAAATTGGATAAAATTATTGCCGATAGGATTAATATTAAGAATCTTGATGGAAGACAACAACTTGATATATGGGAGGGTTTTTTTAGGATCACTGATGTTCCTGAGCCCGGCCCATGGTTATTGTTGCAAACCTGCACCTAGAAGCTCACTGGTTCAGAGATCCTTTTTCTCCCAATTTGGGATGATTTACAATCTATAGCACCTATTAATGATTTGGTAGGATGAAGTCTAGTATATGGGTAAATGAAGGGAAGGCTCTGAAAGACTATGCTATAAGTTTTGTGCCTGGTTTTGACCAGATATAAAATTCTCACCTGCAGAGAGATGGTAAATCACATTATGTTCCTTTTCCATGATCATGCAAACCTATTTGCATTCATTTACATGCTATTAGAGGTCGCACTGCTTTGGTTTAAAATTTCAGTCAAAGTATAATGTGAATCACTGTAAACTGAATGCAATATGCTGAAGTGCATCAATAGAGATGGCACCAACATGAATTGGGAACTAATATTGCCTTTATATAGGTCACTAGTGAGACTCCACCTTGAGTACTGTGTTTAGTTCAGGCATTGGAAAGATAGAAGCCACTCAGAACAGGGCTATCCAAATAGTATAAATCCTGCAATACAAAACCTAAACATAGGTACCTACTAAGCTGTACATAAGATATGCCATACTGGGTCAGACTAAGGTCCATCAAGCCCAGTATCCTGTTTCCAACAGTGGCCAATCTAGGTCATACGTACCTAGCAGTTTCCCCAAAAGACACAGGTTCCACAATGCTTGTACTGGGTCAAGCATTGATATCCTGGGTCCCTTCTTAATAACTGTTTATGGACCTTTCCTCCAGGAACTTGTCCAAACCTTTTTTAAACCCAGCTACACTAACAGCCTTTACTACATCCTCCGGTAACAAATTCCAGAGTTTGATTACATGTTGAGTGAAAAAATATATTTATTAGTCTTAAATAGTTTACCCTGTAGCTTCATTGCATGTCCCCTAGTCTTTCTATATTCTGATAACGTAAACAATCGATCTACGTTTACCCGTTCCACTCCGTTCATTAATTTATAGACTTCTATCATATCTCCCCTCAGCCGTCTCTTTTAATATGGCTTTTAACAAGCATGAACAGTTAGTATGATGTCATGTTAGCTATTAGTGTGCTAACTGCTGTGCTAAACACCTAATATGGAAATCACTATTACGCAGCATCAACGGGTAGGACTGTACCTTACACATTAAGGGAGTTATTTTAGAAGCCATTGCCTTTTCTACCTGTTTAGCCACTTTAAGATCATTCATCCAATATGATCACCCCAAGGTCCAGATCTTCTTTTGTGCAATGAAGTAGTTCACCCCTATACTGTGTCGCTCCCTTGGGTTTTTACAGCTCAGATTCATGACCTTGCATTTTTAGGATTAAATCTTGGCTGCTGTTCTCAACCATTCTTCAAGTTTCGCTAGATCCCTCTCTTCATGCTAGCCATATCTTTCAGGATGTCTACTCTGTTGCAGAATTTGGTATCACCTACAAAGAGGCATATCTTTCCCAACAAATCTTCCACGATATCACTTAAAAAAATAAAACCAATAAGGACCAAGACCTAATCCCTGAATAAACTTAAGCACTGGTGCCGGCACTTAACTTATACACTCATCGGCCCAATTAAATATTAGTCTCAGAATTTATAAGTATTGAATCTCAAATTACATACAAATACTTTAAAAATATGAATCATTCATAGTAACATTTGCATATATTAGCAGGAGGGGGATGTAGGATGGAAGGGTAGATATGCAATGGACATAGTGAGCTGTAACCAAAAGGTAGCACCATGGGCCATAAATAGCTACAGAGACTGTGCAGGAGCAGGTGAAGCGCAGTGCTGCAGGAAGGGAAAGGAGGAAAGAGACAGACACTGCTGGGGCAGAAGAGGAGAAAATCTGGCTGGTGGGGGAAGGGAAAAGTACCTTGGACAGGAGGAGGGGGGAGTGAAAGCTCAAGGCATGTTACATTCAGGTACAACAGGCATTTTCCTATTAGTTGGAAGGCTTACAATCTAAGTTTGCGCCTGAGGCAACGGAGGGTTAAGTGACTTGCCTAAGCTTACATGGAGTGACGGGGAGATTCAAGCAAGGCTTCCCTGGTTTTTCATCTTGCTATGCTAACCATTAAGAAAGAGTGCCTGGGGGGGGGGGAGGTGTAATGGGAAAATAGGGGGGACAGTGCCTTGGGGGGAAGGAGTATGAGAAAGAAAGCTCCAGTGCCGAGCAATGAGAGAGTGAGACAGAGTGCTTTGGAGGAGGCATGGGGGAGAGAAATGGAGGGTTCTGGTGAAGGCAATGGAGTGAATGTCTTGGGGGGGGGGGGGGAGGACAAAGAGAGAGAATGCCTGGGTTGGATTGGTGGAGGAGCAAATGCTGGGACCAGTCAAATGTATTGTGAGTATTTTCTAGTAATAATATAATAAAGATCAATTATGGAGCGAGGTGAAGAAAACCACAGAAGGCAAATTCCGTATGTTGAGTCTATTACTTTAGTGGTGGCTCAGTAGGTTCTACCTACACTGCATGATGCTCTCAAAGTTTTTTCATAGCCCAGACTGCAAAACTACATTGTCATTTCCTGTATTATGGTCATAGACACCTTTCAATCAGTCTATAAAAGGTTCTCATATCCATGATGAAGGCCCACTGCCGAAATATGGCCCGTGTAGGGTAGAACCTATTGAGACGTCAATAAATGTTTTGGACTCTACATAATTTGCCTTCTAAAGTTTCCTTGCCTCTCCGTACTTGATCTCCACTGCCCTGTGCATGTGTGTTCCCCTTGTTGTTAGATAATATAATAATGGACAGTATATAAACATCAAGTGGAGTGGAGGAGTGGCCTAGTGGTTGGGGCAAGGTACTTCAGGCCGGAAGGTCGGGGGTTCAAATCCCACTAGAGGACAGCAACCTTGGGCCGGAAGGACTGGGGTTTCTAGTCCCACAGGTGCTCCTTGTGGTCTTGGGCAAGCCACTTAACCCTCCATAGCCCATGTTCCCTATAAAATAGTTATCTCCAAGTTATAATGCCCTGTTCAATGTAATTTCAGTTTGTTCAATGTAAACCGCACTGATGCAGAATAGCGCGGTATATAAGAGAATATAAATAAATAAATAAATAAATAAATCAAGGAGTGGAGTAGCAGCTTAGTGGTTCGAGCACTGGCTTGGTAACCAAGAGACCAGGGTTCGATTACCACTAGCACTCTTTGTGGCACTGGGCAAGTCACTTAACCCTCCCATTACCTCAGAAGAAAGGCCTGGCAATCTACTTCTAGTCACACTGCCCAGAAAAACCAGGATCTGCTTGGTCGCCAGGAGTCACCACTGACTCAAAGGCACATGTTGCATTGCAGATAAACACCAGTCTACCCGAGACATTCATCCAATTTAGATAGAAACAAACAAATTCCCTTCTGAACCCAACACAAACTCTACATCTGTCCTGAGCAAGGCCAAGATCTGCCAAAGTGATGGCCTCCACTTCTTCTGTTGTCCTGCCTTCATCAACTTTGCTTTCCAAAAAACAAATACCAAAGCTTATACCCAGTTCCCTTCCCTTCCAATATCAAGCTCTGCATTAATCTCCACAATCACCAAAGTTAGTTTATATGTCTCCTCTTGTTCATCAAAGTCTAGATTTTAATTATGGCCCTTTTAAGCAGGACAAGCCAGCTTTCTCAGAAGCCTGGTGCTATTGTATCACTGATGTTTTTGGTTATATGTTCCACTCCATACAAATGTATCCAAACGCTTCCTTAGATGTCAAATACAATCACATCACTACTATTCAGAGTTGTAACTGCTGCCCTATGTAGATTATCCCAAAGAAATCTTAGAAGCACAAAGCAATATATCATTATGAGAGTTATCCAATGATTCATTACCATCCTCTTATCTCCAGAAATCTTGTGTGTTTATCTCAATGGTTTTTTTTTTAGTTTCATTACAATGCTTGTCTCCACAAGTGGAGTCCACCACCATCTCCAGAAAGGCATTCTAGGCACCCATCACCCTCTCTGTGAAAAAAAAAAAACTTCCTGATGTTGCTCTTTAGTCTACGCCTTTGGAGCACATCATGATCCCTAGTTCTACAAATTCCTTTCCATTCAAAATGATTTGTTTTTTTTTGTATTGATGTAATGTTTGTTTATTTGAAAGCTTTAGTTTATTAGTGGAGAAACTCATATTACATAATGCGGAGTGCTTACCTCTGTGCTTAGGTCAGCCCCATGCTAGGTAGAGCTATGGAAAACACAGAAGAGCGCCAAAAGGCAGTGAATTCATAGGCACACAGGGGGAAGCTATCAATTAACAGTTTTCTTGTGAGATTAAAAAGCCCGACTGCTTGCAAAGCAGAAGACAGGGCAGAGGAGCTCCAGCTAGCCAGAAGTATGGTTTAGGTGGAAAAACTAGGTGATGTATGCTTGAAGCTTAGTTTTCTAAACCTGGAAAAATGTAGGAACTTAAATTCTATTTTAGGTTTCTCTTCGAGAAATGTAGAAACTGCCAGTGTTTGGGACAGAGGCAATGTGTAGTTGAGCGTGTATTCTGACAAGAAGCTAGATGTGCTCTGGTTTATAATGTCATGAACAAAAATCCACCGTTAAAGTCCCATCAAATTTTAAACTCTTTTTGTCGGAGTATACCGAGGGAGGAATGACACTTATATACATCCACACCAGCTGTATATAAGTGTCATTCCTCCCTCGGTATACTCCGACAAAAAGAGTTTAAAATTTGATGGGACTTTAACGGTGGATTTTTGTTCATGATATAATTACATTCACTGGAGAAGGGTTGATTTATACTGGTTTATAATGTTGCAGGCGTCATGACAATGCACAATGATCCTAGATATCGTACCGAGCAAGTTGATGAGGCTAACTGATAATGATGGTGTGGCTACTTTTGTTGGTGGATTTGGCTTGGCGTATTGAGTGGGTTGTATTTGAGGAACAGGTGATATTTGAGTGCTTTCCTGAACTGGGTTAGGTCAGTGATTGCACGAATATTCGATGGTAGTGCGTTCCAGCATCTTGGGGCGCAAAATCTCAAATGTCTAATAGTTAATGTCACTGAATATCCGTGGGTGTTGACGTTGTATGCCCCAATGCATGCCAGGGGTGTTTCGAAGGTGGCGCCTGCCATAACCAGGTAACAGCAATATTGAGCCAATGCCTGGTTATGGCAAAGGGACAAAGATAAGGTGCATAAAAGGCTGGTCTAACTTTGGCTGTGGAAGCAGACAAGGTAGCGGCTGAATATCGCCACTGCCCGGTTAGCTTTCGGGCAATCTAGGCAACCCAGATAAGATCATAAGAACATTAAGAAATACCATACTGGGTCAGACCAAGGTTCATCAAGCCCAGTATACTGTTTCCAACAGTGACCAATCCAGAACACAAGTACCTGGCAGGTTCCCAAAAGGCATGCAGGTTCCACAATGCTCATCCTGGGGTAAACAGTGGATTTCCCAGGTCCTTTTTATAATGGTTTATGAGCATTTCCTCCAAGAACTTGTCCAAACCTTTTTTAAACCCTACACTAACAGCTTTTACTACATCATCCGGTAATGAATTCCAGAGTTTGATTTCGCGTTGAGTGAAAGTATTTTCTCTTATTAGTCTTAAATGGGTTACATTGTAGCTTCATTGTCTGTCCCCTAGTCTTTCTACTTTTTGATGGCTTAAACGATCGATCAGGCACAAAGAAGAGCAAGGATGCTCTTGCTGTAGGCCAGGGGTTCAATTCCCACATGGGGACAAGCAACTTCAGGCCGGAGGGACTGGGGTCTCTATAGTCCCATGGCCACTCCTTGTGGCCTTGGGCAAGCCTCTTAACCCTCCATTGCCTCAGGTACACTTAGATTGTGAGCCCTTTGAGGACAAGAGAATAAAAAGTACCTGTTAGTATACATGTAAACCGCACTGATTCTAAAAAGCGCGGTATAAAAAAAGAAATAAATAAAATAAAATAAAAAATAAAAATAAAAATAAATAAAAAATTTATAGACCTCTATCATATCCCCCCCTCAGCCATCTCTTTTCCAGGTTGAAAAGCCTTAACCTTTTAAGCCCCTCCTCATAGGGGTATCCTTCCATCCCCTTTACCATTTTGGTGGCTCTTCTCTGTACATTTTCTAACAACGCTATATCCTTTTTAAGATAAAATGACCAGAATTGCACATAATATTCAAGGTGTGGTCGCACCATGGAATGATAGAGGAATTATAATCTCTTTTGTTTTGTTCTCCATTCATTTCCTTATGATTCCTAGCATTCTATTTGCCTTCTTGGCTGCTGCTGCACATCGGGTGGAGGGTTTCAATATGTTATCAACAATGACGCCTAAATCTTTTTCACGGGTAGTGGTTCCTAATATGGAACCTTGCATCATGTTACCATAATTTGGGTTGTTCTTTCCTAAGTGCAAAACTTTGCACTTGTTCACATTAAATTTCATCTGCTATTTGAACATCCAGTCTCCAAATTTTCAAGGTCCTCTTGCAATTTTTCACAGTTCTCTTGGGTTTTAACAACTTTGAATAATTTTGCGTCATCTGCAAATTTGATAACCTCACTCATTATTCCCATTTCCAGGTCATTTATGAATATGTTAAAAAGTAGTGGAGTCAGCACAGATCCCTGGGGTACTCCACTATTCACTTGTCTCCACTGGGAAAATTGATTATTTAGCCCTAACCTCTGCTTTCTATCTTTTAATCAGTTCCTAATCCACAAAAGTACACTGCCTCCTATCCCATGACATTTTAGTTTCGCCAAGAGTCTCTTATGAGGGACCTTGTTAAAGTCTTTCTGAAAATCTAGATACACCATATTGACCGGCTCACCTTTGTCTACCTGTTTGAGGAAAACACTTGAGATTAAGGGGCCCTTTTAACTAAAACCCACTATGGATTTGCAAATAATGCACTGAACACACACACATGCTATTTGAAAAGCCTGTCGGGGGCATGACCAGCATGTTCCTGGCAGCTAACACAAGAAAAGTTCACCTAACATGCAGTCCACCATGACAGGTTCATTTAACAATTCTTATAGAGTCATCGTTAGGTGACTTAAGCGCCATGTTGTTGCTAAGCGTATCGCAATTGCCTAGGCTTCATCAGTAATGCACTTTCCATGTCCACGTTCCATCCATTCTCCAACCCATCCCATGATCACCGGTTAACAAGCATTTTAGCATGTGGCTGTAGACCCCTTGGTGCGTTAGTGTTCCTGACACCCTATTGCTGTGCGTTAAAATGCTCAGTAACCAGCTAATGTACGTATGTTATGTATGACCTAGATTGGCCACTGTTGGAAACAGGATACTGGGCTTGATGGACCTTGGTCTGACCCAGTATGGCATATCTTATGTTCTTAATGTATTTTAGTAAACGGGGCCCTAAGTTGTGCAAGTGGCTATATGACGTCCTGGATGTTCACTGTAGAATTATTAGTAAGAAATCTAAGGAGAAAGTTCCCAGTTAAATTTGCAAATAAAGCATTTCAATAATACAACAGTGTCCTGCTCATTCATGATAAATGAACTTATTCCTATGGGCCTTTACTATAATACTGATATTTTAAAAAATACAAAGCTTTCAATATGACTATATCAGCTTCTAACATGTTAATATGTTTTATTTAAGATGATGCTTACATTCATGGATCAAGAATATCAAGAGTGTGCACTGTAAGTAAGAACTGTAGAGTTGGGGGATGTTCTCCTATGCTCAAAGACGCTGTGCATGGTCAAAAGGAGAATGGATTTTTTAAATTTATTGATACTCCAAGACACCTGCATCAAGAGATGTAAAGCCAGTCCTTTGGAGGAATGAAAGGATGCTCAGTGGAACTAGAGGACATCAAACGCAAAGCAGCACAACCAAAGAAAGAATATATCCCTGTCATTATCGCACCAGCTAAATGTGAACTCTGAAGCATTATCTAAAATAAAGACAATTATACACACTTACACTGGATTGGAGGAATAGCCTAGTGGTTAGAACAACAGCCTGGCACCCAAGAGATCAAGGTTTGATTCCCACTGATCCCCCTTGTGACCTTGGGCAAGTGACTTTACCCTCCACTGCCTTGGCAAAAAAAGCCTAGCAATCTACTTCTGGTTAGACATTGGCAAGAAAGCCCAGGGACTGCTGGGTCACCAGGAGTCAGCTTTGATTGGCGGCACTTAAAATGCATTGGACTCATCATCACCCTGCAACAGGCCAGTACCTCCTGAAACATAGCTATGAAGAGTGCAAAGCTATCACAAACCTTCTAAAATTCCATTTTTCTCTAGGACCAAATGTGGCTACTAGAAATTTACGACTAAAGTCTAGAAAGAGGGAAATAACATCTTCTCTGCCTCATGTTGGCTAAGATCCAATTGTAGGTTCAGACCTATGGGATGTGGATGACTTCTTGGCTTTCAGTGGAGACCAATAACCTGTATAAGGGCAGCTCCATTGGGAGCTGCAAGGATGTTATGATTAGTTCCAAACCCTGGCTAAATACAAAATATAAAAGGAAAATGTTATATTGTCTGACTAGACACAGGTGCCTCTTGCATTATTTGAATAGTGTTCTCGTTCAATATTCTATCAGCACTTTATTTCCCACCTTTTTGCATGAAATGTAATGAAGTAAGGTCATATAGTATGCAGCGAATAAACAGTCTTTCGCACCCCACTGAAATGAATGAAGGATATTAACACCTCTGCTGGAGTCATTGCATTAGTTTC
The DNA here is from genome assembly GCA_033557465.1 of Ichthyophis bannanicus. Lineage (NCBI taxonomy): Eukaryota > Metazoa > Chordata > Amphibia > Gymnophiona > Ichthyophiidae > Ichthyophis > Ichthyophis bannanicus. The sequence continues at coordinate 94,074,699 of CM066046.1, read as the reverse complement.
TCTGGTTGGCTGCGTCCTCGGCAAAATAAACATGTAGCATTTACTTACAAAAGGCTATTGGAGAAATTATTTTTTTACAATAAATTTTACAGTGCATTTCCTCATTTTTAACCGATCTTCTGTGATATCCATCTTGACTAGATAAATGAACTGCAAACTATCTTTGCAATATACTGTAGGAGTAATACAGCACCCATAATTATATAAAATTGTTATATAAACCACATATGGTGGTACAGTAACCAGTCTTTATAAACCTCCATGCCATGTTCCTGCAAAATGTTCTGCCATGCCACAGCAATTTTCCGCAATACCTACTGGCACATATCACAATTTCAATATGCTTAGGATACATAAACGATCCAATCTAATATTAGTGTACCTTTTAACTCCCATTTTAATGACATATTTTTGTGAGTTATTTATTTTATTTAAACGTGTTTTTATACCGCCTTTCTACCATTCAAGGTGGTTTACATTTAACAAAGATTTAGCAGGACTGTGGTGGGCCTTAACTGTGCATAGAACTAAATATTGTAACAGTAGAACAAAGTAACATAGAACTAATCATAGTAACAGTAGAACAGTATATAAGCAGTATATATTGTTCTCAACTATTTACAGTATATTAAGTCTAAATAATAGTATTCATAGTTCTTGGCTATTCACATTGCGATATGTTGACATAATAGCATCGAGTTGCGTTCATGATTCCAAATGTGTTTTGCATTCTTCTGGGAAGATGAGTGTCTTAAGGGGGGGTTGTTTGTTTTTTTGGGGGGGTTAATTCTTTTGTTTCAGTGCATGCTCGTAGCATTGATGGTAGAGAGTTCTAGAGTGTGGGTGCTAATAATGATAGATTGCTTACTCTTTAGCTGCTGAGGGGGGATTGTGAGTAGATTGATGGAATCATTTCTTCTTGACCTTTCGTTTGGAAGCTTTGAGAGCAGGGTCTGGAAGCAGTTGGCTGATTCGCTGTGGAGTATTTTGAAAATTGTGGTAAATGCCTTGAACTTGATTCTGGCTGTGATGGGAAACCAGTGTAGCTGAATCAGTGTAGGAGTTATATGAGCTCGGCGAGGGGCTCCATAGATTATATTTGTATCAATATGTTCTGTGCCATCTGTAAAGGGTGAAGAGAAGTTTTTGGGAGACTGTGGTAGATGTTAGAATAATCTAATATTGGAGTGATCATGGCTTGGCAGACTGTCTGAAATAATTCTGTGGAGAGGAAGTGTTTTAGAGTTCTGAGTTTGTAATACACAGCAGAGGTTGTTCTTTTTGTGTGATTGGAAACTCAGTTGTTGGTCAATAGTGACTCCTATGTATTTTGTTTCTATTTTAACTCTGATTGTTATATTGTTAAGTTTCAGTGTTGATGGGGGGATGAAGGCTGTCTCGAAAGTCGCATATAATGCTTCAGTTTTTTCTGTATTGATGGTCAGGTTGTATGCATTGAGCCATTTGTGTGCTTCTGTGAAACATTTCTGCTGGTAGGAGAGGTCTAGAAGGAGGGGGTTAATGGGGGTGAAGAGCATTACATTATCAGTGTAGATCCTGTATTGTATTTTGTGGACCTTAAATACTTGACATAGTGGTTGGGTAAATATATTAAAGAGGAGGACTGAGAGGCTTGAGCCTCGAGGTACTCCAATTTGTTGGGTGAAGGGGTTAGATGATTTGGTCCCGCATTTTACTTGCTGTTTACAGGATTCAAGGTAGGATTGGAACCAGTTGAATGTGATATCTTGGATGCCAATTTCTGAGAGTCTCTGCAGCAATTGGCAGTGTGGTAGAATCAAATGCAGAGGTGAGATCAAGGAATATAAGGATGAAACTGTTGCTGGTATCTTTTGAGAAGGTGAGGAGAGTATATAGTAAAGAGGTAAGGAGTTTTTTAACTGTGTGTTGTTGTCAGAACCTGTGTTGATGGGGGTCAAGGGGCGCATGTTCTGTCAAGTGGTCTTGGAGTTGTGTGAGAACAATCTTTTCAATTAGCTTTGTTATAAATGAGATGCTTAAAATCGATCTGTATGAACTTGGGGATGTAGTATCCAGGTCTACTTTCTTCAGGATGGGTCGGATAGAGGTTGTTTTTAGTAGGTTGGGCATTATACCAGAGGACACAGAAGTATGTACTATATCTTAAAGGTAAAAGCTGAGGTGATGTCTGGAGTGTTTTATCCACGTTACAGGGCAGGGGGTCCAGGGGAGATGTGGTTGTATTTAGGTTTTGGATCTTATCTTCAATGTTCTTTGTAGATGGGAACTGGAATTTGGTCCATAGCATTTGAGTTGTTAGCCTGTAATTGGGTGTGTCTGAGCAGTGAGGTGCTGGAAGGATGTTTAGTTGTTTTGTGATGAGGTGAGTGGCAATCCTTTGAGGGCATATTTATTCTTGTGGGGTTCCATTGTTTGATCCTTTTATAAGGGATTTTGCTATTGAAGAGTTCTCTTGGTTTGTTTACTGATCTGTTAATAAGGTTTGTGTAATACTCTTTTTTTCCCGTTTGGGTGTTTCTGCATTGTATCATTACAATACAGCTATCATTACAATACAGCTAAATAAATATGTTTTCTATATATAAGGTTTAGAGTTCTAAGTTCTTTGATCTTCTCCATTTGCATTAGATTTTCTGTAGCTCAGTCTTTTGCTTCTGGAGGACGGTGGAAAACCAGGGAGCTCTGACCTCACGTTTTGTTGTCAGATTCCTTTGAGGTGCTATGTCTGTTGCAGAAAGTGTGTTGTTTCAGCCTTGGATTAAGTCTTTGAGGTTTGTCTTTGTGGCTTTGATAGTGTTTAGCTGATGAGTGATTGTATTGAGGAAGTGCTCACTATTAAATTCTTGGAAACTCCTATATGTGGTTTGTGACTAGGTCTGTACTGTTTGCTTGTTGGTGACCTGTGGGGAAGAGTATGATTGAGTGGTCTGACCATGGTACTGAGAGGACTGTGTGGGGTGTTTGTTGTGGATCATTCAGATGGACTGCTAGCATGAAAAGAAGATCAAATATGTTTTCTTTCGTGTGTGGGGGTTTTGTGAGTATTTGAATGAAGCCCAGAGTTTCCTCTGCTTCGAGGAATGTGTTTGAGTGTAAGCAAGGTGCAGATGCAAGGTTGAAATCTCCAAACATTATTAAGGGTTGATGCCTTATTGGGGTGGAGCAGGCAGTTTAAAAAATGGCAGCAAGGTCTGATGGATTGCTGTAGGGCTCTCTGTATATAAGGAGTAAGGAGAAATAGTTCTTTGATACAGTTATGGTGTTACTTTCTGTGGTGGTGCTGGAATTGGTGAAAGAGCTTCAGATTTTCTCTTCAGATTACACAAACCCCTCCTCCTCTGCATTTGATCTGTTTGAAGAGAATATGGAGTAGGATGGTGGGTATAGTGGTTTGGTAAAACTGAGTCCGTGTCAGTAAGCCAGGTTTCTGTGATGTGCCATAGGATGTCGAGATAATGATCCTGTATCAGATCTGTGAGAGTCTGAATTTTGTTTTGGGTAGAGTGTGCATTTATGAGTGCACATTTCAAGGAGTATGACACCATTCTGTGATATGGTCCTGAAGTTCTACTGTCATGTTGAAACATCTGTAGTAGTGAGCAATGTCGTTTTTGGTACTGTGTATTTCTTTGCTTTGCATGCCGCCGAGGAGCATGCCAGCCCAGTGGCCCTTGAAGGGAGGGCTCCATCGGGCGCATCTGCTAGCGGCAGCACACCGCCGAGGAGCACGCCAGCCCAGCGGCCCTTGAAGGGAGGGTGCCATTGGACCAAGGTGCCCTGGCACGAGCTGTATAACCCAGCTCCAGCATATCTCCTGGGAAGCGTCAAGGAGCAGCGAGGGAACAATCATTCCTTCACACCTCATCTCCTGACCCAACCACCTCCCATGCGTAGTAAGCACCTACTATTTCTACCCACAGCCTAAGGACTCCATTGCTACCCACCACTCCCTCACAACCACAACCCCATTACCTGCAATTAATTCTACATTCAACTTGCTTCCCATTGCTTGCACTGAACTGGCTACCCATTATCTGCATTGTACCTGCTACCCATTGCTTGCACTGAACTGACCACCCATTACTTGCACAAAACTTGCCACCCATTGCCTGCACCGAACTGGCTACCCATTGCTTGCACCAAACTGGCTACCCATTGCTTGCACCAAACTGGCTACCCATTGCTTGGCACACACTGAACTTGCTTCCCATTGCTTGCACCAATTTGGCTACCCATTGCTTCCACTGAACTTGCTTCCCACTGCTTGCACTGAACTGGCTGCCCATTACCTGCATTGTACCTGCATTGCACCAATTTGGCTACCCATTGCTTCCACTGAACTTGCTTCCCATTGCTTGCATTGAACTGGCTGCCCATTACCTGCATTGTACCTGCTACCCATTGCTTGCTTACACTGAACTTGCTACCCACTGCTTACATGGAACAGTGCTGCACAGGCTATAGTCTCCCCACTACCCCATTGCCTGTAGCTTAACCTATATTGCATAGCGTGTAGTCCCCACTTGTAACCCAACATAGACTGCATAGTGTTCGAAACCGTAGCCATCGCATTGCCTGCAAGATAACTTACACTGCATAGCCCCCACTACTCCTCATCCATGGCCCCACATCACATTGTCCTTCTCTTCCTCATACTCTCCAACTGCCTCCCCTCCTACCAGCACCCTCACTCCCCTCCCCCCCCCCACCCACTCTCCCGCTACCCTCCTCACTTCTCCCTCCATTCTGTCTTCTAACCTAGCATCTGCCCTGGAGCTTCATCACACCCTCCCCCTTATTCAATCAGCCCCTCTCTCTTTAAGGCAACCCCACCCTTGCTTCCGCTGTACTGCCTCCACTTTACCCCGCTCTCTACTACTCCTTCTTCTCTCATCAGGTAATATCAACCCCAACCCTGGCCCCCCTCAAAATCTTTCCCATTCTAAGAAGAACTCTTCACTACCCTATCTAATCTCATCCATATCCCCCTCCTTTCCCCTTCCGCCCGCCCTCACTCATGCCCCAATCTCCAAACCACGTGGACGGAACACTCACCCAGAGACACCCACCCATACCCTAGTCCCTCTAGTTCCTTGTATTACTCTGGAAATAGATCCTCACATAACGGTCCCCCTAGACTGCAGACTTACTCTAGAAAGAAATTCTCACGTAACTTATCCAACCTTATCCAGATCCCTCTCCTTTCCCCCTCTGCTCTCCCGTTCACATGTGCCCTATGGAATGCATGCTCAGTCCCTAACAAACTTACTTTTTCTCATGATCTCTTTATTGCTAATGCACTACACCTTCTTGCCCTAACTGAAACCTGGCTCCTCCCAGACGATACTGCATCCGCTGCTGCTCTCTGCCATGGGGGCTACCAGTTCTCCCATACACCTCGATCCACTGGCCGCGGTGGTGGTGTTGGGCTTCTACTTTCTCCCTCTTGCCAATTCCAACCCCTCCTGCCGCCTCAATCACACTCCTCCCTCTCCTTTGAGGTCCACTCCATTCGCCGCCTCACACCACTTCCCCTCCGAGTAGCTGTGATCTATCGCCCACCCGACAAATCCAAATCAACCTTCTTTACCAACTTTGACTCCTGGCTTTCCGTCTTTTTGGATCCCTCTTCCCTCACTCTTATTTTTGGCAACTTCAACATTCACGTGGATAACCCCTCCGATCCCCATGCTTTAAAGTTCCTCACCTTCACCTCCTCATTTAACCTCCAACTTTGCTCTACTGCCCCCACCCACCAGCACGGCCACTGACTTGACCTGATACTCTTCTCTAATTCTTCTCCCTCAAACATCTGCAACGCAATCCTTCCCTCACATGACCATCACTTTTTAACCTTTAATCTTCAGCTTCCGCTGTCTGAACTTTGTCCTATCTCCTCCGACCTATTTAGAAACCTCCATAATATTGATCCCCTGACTCTCTCCTCCACCATTTCTCCATCTCTTTCCTCCATTATGTCCTCCAAATCCGTCAACGAAGCAGTATCCTCTTATAATGCTGCACCATCCTCGGCTCTTGACACTCTGGCCCTACCCACCCCATGCCCAGTTAGACGTTCTGCTCCCCAGCCCTGGCTTTCATCCACAATCCGCTATTTACGCATCTGTGCCCATTCTGCTGAATGTGCTTGAACCAAATCCCGCTCCCCAGAAGACCTTATACACTTCAAATTCATGCTTGACTCCTTCCAGTCAGCCATAGCACTTGCCAAACAAAAATACTACATCCATCTAACTCCCTTGCCTCTGATCCTCACCGCCTCTTTCATACCCTCAACTCTCTCCTCAAGGTCCCCCCACCCTCAGTCCCACCCTCCCTTTCTGCCCAAACCTTAGCTGACTACTTCCATGACAAAATCCACAAGATTACCCTCCAATTCCCCATTCCCTCATCTACCTCCCCCCTCCCCAATTCTCCCCCCCATCCGCACTTCCTCTGCTACCCTCTCCTCCTTCCCTACAATCTCCGAAGAGGAAACCGCACTCCTCCTTTCCTCCTCCAAACCCACCACCTGTTCCTCTGACCCTATCCCCACCCATCTCCTACACCCCATCTCCCCCACCATTGTCCCCGCCATCTCTCATATTCTCAACCTTCCTCTCTCCACTGCAACTGTCCCCGTAGATTTCCAATGATCCCACCTGTCCTTCTAACTATCGACACATCTCCCTCCTTCCTTTCATATCTAAACTACTAGAACGAGCTATCCACTGCCACTGCATTGACTTCCTCACCTCCCAGGCCCTCCTTGACCCACTACAATCCAGCTTCAGTGCCCTAACTCCACTGAAACAGCTCTTACTAAGGTCTCCAATGACCTGTTCCTTGCTAAATCTAAGGGTCTCTACTCTGTACTCATCCTCCTCGACCTCTCCGCTACTTTTGACACTGTTGACCACAATCTTCTCCTCACCACCCTCTCCTCACTTGGTTTCAAGGGCTCCGTATTATCCTGGTTCTCCTTCTACCTCTCCCATCGCTCCTTTAGTGTATGCTCTGGCGGCTCCTCCTCCTCTCCCACCCCGCTCCATGTTGGAGTACCCCAGGGATCCGTCTTGGGCCCCCTCCTTTTCTCTCTCTATACCCAAGCCCTTGGTGCTCTTATCTCCTCCCATGGCTTTCAGTACCATCTCTATGCCAATGACTCCCAAATCTACCTCTCTACACCTAGTATCTCTCCAGACCAAGATCTCTGCCTCTCTGACATCGCTGCCTGGATGTCTCATCACCGCTTGAAATTGAACATGGCCAAGACTGAGCTCCTCGTCTTTCCCCCCAACTCCTCCCCTCCTCTTCTCTCTTTCTCAGTCTCCATGGATGGATCTACGATCCTTTCTGTTCCCTCGGCCCGCAATCTGGGGGTTAACTTTGACACCTCTCTCTCCTTCTCCACACATATCCAGCTCAGAGCTAAAAACCTGCCGCTTCTTTCTCTACAACATCAGCAAAATCCGCCCCTTCCTGTCTGAACACACTACCAAAATGCTTATCCACTCCTTAATCTCCTCTCGCCTAGACTATTGCAACCTATTCCTGTCTGGTCTCCCCGTGAGTAATCTCTTCCCCCTTCAATCTATACAAAATCATGCTGCTCGACTAATCTTCCGCCACCCTCGCCATGCCCACGTTACTCCTCTTCTCAAATCGCTTCACTGGCTCCCCATTCAATTCCACATCCAATTCAAACTTCTTCTGCTTACCTATAAATGCATTCACTCTAAGGCCCCTCAATACTTCTCATCTCTTATCTCTCCCTACATCCCCCGTCGACAACTTCGCTCCGCTAACAAACTACTTCTGGGATTTAATGTTAAATTACAGCTGCGATTTAATGTTAAAAAATGTAAGGTCATGCATTTGGGCTGCAGCAATCCAAGGGAGCAATACAGTATAGGAGGTGAAGTACTTTTGTCCACTAAAGAAGAGCGGGACCTAGACGTGGTTGTGTCTGATGATCTTAAAGTAGCTAAACAGGTAGAAAAGGCGACGGCAAAAGCTAGAAGGATGCTTGGGTGCATACGGAGAGGAATGGCTAGCAGAAAAAAGGAGGTGATAATGCCTCTGTATTAATCTTTGGTGTGACCTCATTTGGAGTATAGTGTGCAATTCTGGAGACCGCACCTTCAAAAGGATGTGAACAGGATGGAGTCGGTGCAGAGGGTGGCTACTAAAATGATTAGTGGGCTTCATTATAAAGCATATGAGGACAGACTTAAGGATCTTAATATGTACACCTTAGAGGAAAGGCGGGATAGAGGTGATATGATTGAGATGTTTAAATACCTCCGTGGCATAAATGTTCAGGGAGAGAGCCTCTTTCAATTGAAAGCAACTTCTGCTACGAGGGGACATGGGATGAGGGTGAAGGGAGATAGATTCAGGAGTGATATGCAGAAATATTTCTTTACGGAAAGAGTGGTGGATCCATGGAATAGTCTGCCAGTGGAGGTGGTAGAGATAGTAACTGAATTCAAAAAAGCATGGGACAAACACAGAGGATCTCTAAAGGAAAAACGGGGACTGTTGTAGTTGTTGATATGGAAGGACAGACTAGATAGGCCATGTGGTCTTTTTCTGTCATCATGTTTCTATGTTTACTTCTATCTAAGCCTTTCACCCACACCGCTTTCGCTCCTTTCACCTTGCTGCACTCTACGCCTGGAATAGCTTACCTGTGTCTATACGCCAAGCATCCTCCCTGACCCTCTTCAAATCCAGGTTAAAGACCCACCTCTTCACTGTCGCGTTCAGATCCTGACTTCTATCCTTCAGCTTAACCCAACCCCCATCATTTTCATAACCTAACTGTATGTCCACACTATGCTTTGCACTAAATTGTAGTGTGTAAATTGTATTGTGTCACTGTCGTGACTAGATTGTAAGCTCTGACGAGCAGGACGCCAACGAGCAGGGACTGTCTCTTGAATACATGTCTGTACAGTGCTGCATGCGTGGCGCTATATAAGTGTTAAATAGCAGTAGTAGTGAAAGAGGTCCATCTAGGGGATACCTGTGGTTGTGAATCATGGAGATATGTTTTTTAAGGCTCCTCTTAGGAGTGAGGTTATAAGTAGCACTATGATTAGGTGTAGAGTAGTAGTGGAATACCACTGTTTTCTGGTTTCCAGCTTTATTGTTGAGGTAGTTGTATATTAGTTTCTATGGCTCTCTATTGCACAGTGTAGCTGTGGAGGGTTTTTCAGTGCTGGACTCTTGTGGCAGATATTGGTATAATGTTTAGCATTTATGATATGTAGATATGTTGATGTAGATATAGGTAGGTGGGGGAACTCAGCTGGAGGATGGGTTTGTGTGTATGGACCAGTAGTTTAGATGCTTAATTGTCCTGGAGCCTAGTAAAGTATTGGTGATATTGTCTGTAGGGGGACTTGCATGCCTTGTTTTGAGTTGTCTTTTTGTGGCTGCTGCTAATATAGGATAGAGCTTCTGGATGCCATGCAGTGAGGGGATGATCGGGCGGCAAGAGGAGATTCTTTTTTTTTTTTTTTAATGTCCTGCATGTGTCTAGCAATTATAATGTGGTTCGTGCCTGGTGGGCCTATACTTAAGAGCTGAGCAAAAGGGCACTCTGGCGAGGCACTCAGGCGTGGGTGCGCCTGTCGGCGCTCCTTTTTAAAGTTGCTGGGGTGCGGTGGGTCTGATCGGTCTTGTGGAGGCAATCGGGGAGCAGCTTCCATTCCTGCTCGCCTCTCCAATGCCAATTGGGCTGCTGTGAGTTAAACTTTATTAACAATTTCAGGTGGTGTGTTATAATGTGAGCTAAACGACATGCTAAAATTAGTGCAACTTTCATTAAGCTTAGGTTAACTTTTTACTGATGTCTTTGCTTTGCATTTTATTAGCATGTTTTAAGCTCACAATTCATTTGCATAGAAACATAGAAAAATGATGACAGAAAAAGACCACATGGCCTATCTAGTCTGTCCTTCAATATCAACCACTACAACAGTCCCTTTTTTTCCTTTAGAGATCCTCTGTGTTTGTCCCATGCTTTTTTGAATTCAGATACTGTCCTCATCTCTACCACCTCCACTGGGAGACTATTCCATGGATCCACCACTCTTTTCGTAAAGAAATATTTTCGCATATCACTCCTGAATCTATCCCCTTTCAGTCTCATCCCATGTCCCCTCGTAGCAGAACTTGCTTTCAATTGAAAGAGACTCTCCCCCTGTGCATTTATGCCATGGAGGTATTTAAACATCTCAATCATATCACCTCTATCCCGCCTTTCCTCTAAGGTGTACATATTAAGATCCTTAAGTCTGTCCTCATATGCTTTATAATGAAGACCACTAACCATTTTAGTAGCCACCCTCTATACTCACTCCATCCTGTTTATATCCTTTTGAAGGTGCGGTCTCCAGAATTGCACACTATACTCCAAATGAGGTCGCACCAAAGACTTATACAGAGGCACTATCACCTCCTTTTTTCTGCTAGCCATTCCTCTCCGTATGCACCCAAGCATCCTTCTAGCTTTTGCTGTTGCCTTTTCTACCTGTTTGGCTACTTTAGGATCATCAGACACAACCACGCCTAGGTCCCGCTCTTCTTTAGTGGACAAAAGTACTTCACCCCCTATACTATATTGCTCCCTTGGATTGCTGCAGCCCAAATGCATGACCTTACATTTTATAACAATCCCAGCTGCCAAATTCTAGACCATTCTTCAAGCTTAGCTAGATCCCTCCTCATGTTATCACACCTTCCTGGGTGTCTACTCTATTGCAGATTTTGGTATCATCCGCAAAGAGGCAAACCTTACCCGACAGCTCTTCCGCTATATCACTAACAAGAATTGGACCAAGGACAGATCCCTGGGGCACAACACTGGTAACATCCTTCTCCTCAGAGTGAGCTCCATTTACCTATACCAGTGATGGCTATCCTTTTTGAGCCCGAGTGCCCAAACTGCCGCACAAAACCAAAGAATTTCCTCAAAGTGCCAGCACGTCAATTTGCATAAATATTTGCATAATGCTAACATACACTAACTTTTAGTAAACATGTCTCTTAATGAGTGTATGGATAAAGACAGACTAAAAGATTTCTACATTACTATAATCCAGTGCCAACCGCCAGGCACATTAGGAACTACTACAAACACTGCCCATTTAGAACCAATAGCAAACCCGCCGTATCCTAACAGCACTACCAGGACTCACAAAGCACCACACCATACCTATCAAAAGGCAACACTGCAAATATTAAACCAATACATTTCAGACAATAACAATACATGACCTACTGGGGAAAGAGAACAAGTGGCAATGTCAAAAAGGAATTACATAAACAGAATACCTCAGCTCAGTTACACAGTTGCAATTGCTCCAGCCACTTTCTTCTGGTTTCTTCATGTTTTCTGCTAACTCTCCATCATCTGCTGTCCATTTGTCCTTTCTTATCTCTTCTAGTTTTTTTTTCCATTCTCTCTCTCTACATCCGCTTTAACATACTAATCTTTCTCCTTTTGCTCTTTCCTCATTCCTATTTCATCCACTCAAATTTTACCCCTCCATCCTCAATCCCCACTTACTCTCCCAATACCCGGCCAATTGTAGATTTTTTATCCCTCCCACACAAAATATTTTTCCCCTCTCCATTTTACTCTCCCAGCCCCATCCCATTCTAATCCTCCCCCAACATCAGCTCCCTTCTAGTTCCAGCCTCACCCAGCATCCATTCCCTTCTAGTCCCTGCATCAGCCCATTTCCAGTCCTAGCCCCCCATCAGCCCATTTTCAGTCCTAGCAACCCCCCAACCCAATACCAGTCCTAGCCCCCCCCATCAACCCACTTCCAGTCCTAAACCCCCATCAGCCCATTTTCAGTTTAAGCCCCCCCTATAACCCATTACCAGTCCTAACCCCCATCACCCCATTTGCAGACAGCCCCCATCAGCCCACAGCCCATTAGCAGTCCTACCCCCCCAGCCCATTAGCAGTCCTAACCCCCCCTCCCTGCCCATTAGCAGTCCTAACCCCCCCCTCCCTGCCCATTAGCAGTCCTAACCCCCCCCTCCCTGCCTCCCTCCCTGCCCATTAGCAGTCCTAACCCCCCCCTCCCTGCCTCCCTCCCTGCCCATTAGCAGTCCTAACCCCCCCTGCCCATTAGCAGTCCTAACCCCCCCCTCCCTCCCTCCCTGCCCATTAGCAGTCCTAACCCCCCCTCCTCCCTGCCCATTAGCAGTCCTAACCCCCCCTCCCTCCCTGCCCATTAGCAGTCCTAACCCCCCCCCTCCCTCCCTGCCCATTAGCAGTCCTAACCCCCCTCCCTCCCTCCCTGCCCATTAGCAGTCCTAACCCCCCCTCCCTCCCTCCCTGCCCATTAGCAGTCCTAACCCCCCTGCCCATTAGCAGTCCTAACCCCCCCTCCCTCCCTCCCTCCCTGCCCATTAGCAGTCCTAACCCCCCCCAGCCCATTAGCAGTCCTAACCCCCCCTCCCTCCCTCCCTGCCCATTAGCAGTCCTAACCCCCCCCCCTCCCTCCCTGCCCGCCCATTAGCAGTCCTAACCCCCCCCTCCCTGCCCATTAGCAGTCCTAACCCCCCCAGCCCATTAGCAGTCCTAACCCCCCCCCTAGCCCATTAGCAGTCCTAACCCCCCCCTAGCCCATTAGCAGTCCTAACCCCCCCCTAGCCCATTAGCAGTCCTAACCCCCCCCCTGCCCATTAGCAGTCCTAACCCCCCCCTCCTCCCCATTAGCAGTCCTAACCCCCCCCCCCCCTGCCCATTAGCAGTCCTAACCCCCCCCCGGCAAATTTTTAAAAAAAAAAAAGCAGGCTCTGGCTGCTGCCGCGGCAGATTGCAATGTCCCGCGGGGCCCCCTCCGCCCGCTAAGCCCCTCTGCAAGGGCTTTCAGATTCGCGAGGGAGAGCATCTCCCCTCGCGTCTCTGTTAAGCCCGCAGGGGCTAATGGGAAATTTCCCATCAGTCCCTCGCGTCTAAAGGGGCTGATGGGAAATTTCCCATTAGCCCCTGCGGGCTTAACAGAGACGCGAGGGAGACGCTCTCCCTCGCGAATCTGAAAGCTCTTGCAGAGGGGCTTAGCGGGCGGAGGGGGCCCCGCGGGATGCTGCATTCTGCCCTTGCCGCGTCCGCGGCAGCAGTCAGAGCCAGCTTTTTCTTTTTTTGCGGACCTTCCCGCGTGCCAGCTGCAAGGCCTTCGCGTGCCACAGGTTCGCCATCGCTGACCTATACCCTTTGTCGCCTCCCACTCAATCAATTTCTAACCCAAGCAGTAACTTTAGGGTCCATCCCTAGGGTGCTCAGTTTGTTTATAAGTCGCCTGTGAGGAACGGTGTCAAAGGCTTTACTGAAATCTAAATGCACCATATTTGCTTACTTCTTTGAGAATTAACCTTTTTAGCCCATCAGTTAAAAAATACATGCTAAATTTTAGCACATTTTCTATTTTTGTTTTATTACATTTGTTCCATAGAGAACAGTGAATGCAAAGTCTGGTTAGCTATTGCCAAACTATACTTGGATATTTTTGTATGGCACATAATATATAAATTTAAACAATTAAGAAGAATATGAAGCAAAATATTCATGGACAAAATAAAAGGGCAAACTAAACAATGAAGAGCTCTGAGAAAGATCTATAGTCAAAAAGAGGTGATGATGACTTTTGAAGAATATAGACAGGTATCATTACTCTACTGGACGGGCTCAATAATTATTTGCTATTGAGGATCTGATTGAATAGCTTCTTTTTGACACTAATGTATCTTCCTTGATATTTAAACTCACTAGAATATATTATGGAATAATAATGGCTGACAGAGTATGACAACGAAAGCGCAGGTGCTTACATAAAGCCGAGGAACAAAGAAACAAGATACACTGGGTAGTACTAGGCATTACACACACATCCTTATTAAATATTGGCTCTCAGAACAGCACAGGCATCAAGCTCCATCCTCTCTCAGACCTATTCTATAGAAGCTGGACAATTTGTTTTATGAATGCATGAGTATAATTTGTCTCAGTTCCAGCTGTTCATCTGCATGAAATGACTAAGACGATATATGTAAGTGCCACTAATGGAAAATGCACATTGTACTCTCTGAATATGCACCGCAGATCACTTTGTTAATGTAACTCCCTTGTCCTCCTTGGCTTCTGTGTAGAGGCACATATAGAGTGCTGGAGTTTTTACTGGGGAGAAGACCGTTTCAGGACCCATTAGGGTTAGGACAAAATTAACACAATGCAAAAAAAAAAAAATCCAAACCAGAATATTGTTCTTCCAATCTTAAATGAGTTTTCTGAAAAAACTCAGGACCCAATATTCAGCCAGGATGGCCACCATGTAAAGATAAGCATTGGCCCAAATGTTTACCTTTATATGTATATTCAGCAGTACCATCCATTTACTTAATGTCACTGATTATACATCTAAACCAGGGATTCCCAAAGTTTTGACGTGAAGGGTCACATAGCGCATTTCAAATCATGGAGAGGGCCGCAGCAGGGAGGGAAAGAAAGATTGGAAAGAGTGCACAGGCAGGGAAAAAAGTTCCCAAAAACTTGTTCTGGGGCCAGACCTGATTTCAAAATAGAAAAAGCATGAAGGGCCAGAAAAAATTACTATAAGCGCAGCATCCATCCCTAGGGCCTTAGTTTGGGGATCCCTGATTTAAACAGTGACCAGTTTTTGTTCTTACCGCTGATACAGAAGAAAGCTGAAAAATGGCCATGTTGGGTTTTATGTGATCACATATTTGTTTTATTTTTTTAATAAATTTTATCATAAGATTTTTTTGTGCATTTTGATATTTATTTATTTATTTATTTTATTTTACTTTATTTATTTAATAGTATTTCTATCCTGCCTTTTCATTTAATCAAGGCGGTTTAAATTAACATTAACTTTCTATTGGTGCACACTTTGTTTTTCGGTACTGCATTTTTTACATATTCTTACACAATATCATTTTAATAAAAATCACTAGCCTTTTCCTGTATGTCATCCCTATTTAGTTCATGCCTTTCCAGTAGTGGCTCAAGGTAAATTACATTCAGGTACAGTAGGTATTTTCCTGTCCCTGAAGGGCTTACAATCTAAGGGGCCTTTTTACATAAGTGCCTTAGGTTTTTGCACTTAACACACATTTAGCACTAAAACTAACCTGTGTTAAGTACAATAACTCCATGGTAATTGTCAGGAACATAGCCAGCATGTTCAAGGCAGTGAAGTGTACCCTAATGCCTGTTAAGTTGTATCTGCGCCTGTGATATGCTTTCCCCACGCTAACTCCCCACTCCTAACATGCCCATTCTTCACCCCAGCATGCAATTTGCATTTAGCCCTAGAATTAGTGTGCAATAAAGCGTAGTTACTCACCTGTAACAGGTGATCTCTGGGAACAGCAGGAATTTAGTCTTCACATATGGGTGACATTGGCACTGACGGAGCCCACACAGGAACACTCCCCAGCGTCCAATTGGAAAGCCTTTGGAAGCACTCCACTGCACCTGTGCGACTGCCTTCCCACCTTCCCAACTGTTGAGTTTGTAGCTGAGAAAAGAGATTAAATGCAACCCTATAATTCCTAGGGGAGGAGGGCGGGTTGTGAAAACTAAATTCCTGCTGTTCATATATGGAACTCCCTAGCTCCCAGATGAAGTGACCTCAGAACTTGTCAAGATTCACCTCAGAGAAAGTCTGATGTAGTCATGGATCCCACCATGGGTTTCTGGTATCTTCAGTCCGGGACGGAGGGTAGGAGTTGCATCTAAATCTGAAAGAGGTGCTGGAATACAGCCTGACCAAACATGGCATCCCAATGGGAGTCCTTGTCCAGACAATAATGTGCAGCAAAAGGTATGGACAGAAGACCAAGTTGCTGCTTTGCAAATTTCGTCAATGGCCACCGAGCCTAGGTTTGCCACTGAGGTGGCCATGCCCTTCTAGGGAGCGTCCTGCTTTGTCATAGGAAAAGGAAATGCAGTCTGCTATGAATCTGAATAGCGTATGCTTAGAGACAGGTAATTCCAGGTGACTGGGATCAAATGAGATAAATAACTGAGGCTTTAAGATGATTGAGCCCTTTGGAGATAGAAAGCCAAGACATGTTTGCAGTCAAGAGTATGCAGAGTTGCTTCCACTCGAGATGCATGCGGTTTAAGAAAGAAAACTGGAAGATAAATTGACTGGTTTAAATGGAAGGGAGACACCACCTTTGGCATAAAGTGTGGGCGAGTCCGAAGGACTACTTTGTCATGGTGGAAGCGGGTATAGGGTGGATCTGCCACCAATGCCTGAAGCCCACTAATACGGCTAGCTGAAGTGATGGCAATTTGGAAGATTACCTTCCAAGAGAGGAACTTAAATAAGGTTGTGGCTAATGGTTCAAAAGGCAGATTAAAAAGCTGTGCTAGAATGACATTGAGGACCCAAGCTACCGGAGGTGGCTTAATGGGTGGTTTGGACAGCAGGAGACCTCACATGACACTCGCTACTAGTGGCTGCATGGAGATGGGCTGTCCATCGAGTCGATGGTGAGAGGCTGCAATGGCATTTGGATCCTCACAGAGTTTGTCTTTAGACCTGTCATAGACAGGTGGAGGAGATACTGGAGAAGTGACTCCATTAGAGCAGAAAAGGGATTGAGATCCTTCTGGGAACACCATACAGAGAATCTACACCACTTAAAAACATATGAACATCTGGTGGAGGGCTTTCTAGAAGCCAAAAGGATCTCCTTAACCTCTTGAGATGGAGAAGTGAGCCATCATCCTAGGAGAGGAGATTGGGCACAGATCCCAATCGCAGAGGATAAGTCTGATTCAGATGTAGTAGCAGTGGAAACCACGGTTGCCACAGCCAGTGAAGGCTATGAGTATCATGGAACCCTTGTCTGACTGAAGCTTGAAAAGCATCTTGGGAAAGAGGGGTATAGGAGGGAAAGCATAAAGCAGACCCTGACCCCAGTGTCGGTGGAAGGCATCCACTTGCTGGTTGGTGGATGTCTGAGTTCTTTTGCAGAAGCGAGGAAACTAGGCATTTTGGGGAGTCGCAAACAGATCTGTGTCTGGGGTTCCCCAGGTCTGGAAGATGTAGGACATTGTACCCAGATGGAGAGACCATTCGTGGGTAAGAAGGATGTGAGTCAGTCTGTCTGCCAAGACACTGAACTCCCCCAGGAGGTGCACTGCTAGATGGTTTATTTGATAAGCAATGGCAAAGGACCACAGGGGTAGCGTCTCTTCGCAGAGGGCCCAAGAGCCTGTTTCTCCCTGCTTGTTCACATAGAACATGACAACCTGATTGTTTGTCCTGACTAGTACTACTTGTACTCTGAGGTGGTGTTGAAACACCCAGAGGGCATTTGAGATAGCACGAAGTTCCAGTAGATTGATCTGGAGTTGTGACTCTTGCATTGCCCAGAATCCCTATGTAGTCAGGTTTCCCAGATGGGCTCCCTAACCCAGTTTGGAGGTAACCATCATCAGGGTGCATTGAAGTGGAAGCATCTGTGGAGGCTAAAAAGGTTAGGGCTCTTTAACCTGGAAAAGAGACGGCTGAGGGGAGATATGATAGAAGTCTATAAATTAATGAACGGAGTGGAACGGGTAAACGTAGATCGATTGTTCATGTTATCGGAATATAGAAAGACTAGGGGACATGCAATGAAGCTACAGGGTAAACTATTTAGGACTAATAAAAGAAAATATTTTTTCACTCAACGTGTAATCAAACTCTGGAATTTGTTACCGGAGGATGTAGTAAAGGCTGTTAATGTAGCTGGGTTTAAAAAAGGTTTGGACAAGTTCCTGGAGGAAAGGTCCATAAACCATTATTAAGAAAGGACCCAGGATATCAATGATTGACCCAGTACAAGCATTGCGGAACCTGTGTCTTTTGGGGAAACGTCTAGGTACGTATGACCTAGATTGGCCACTGTTGGAAACAGGATACTGGGCTTGATGGACCTTGGTCTGACCCAGTATGGCATATCTTATTGTTCTTATGTTCATCTGAAAAGTGAACCTAAGAGCAGATTTTCTTGGGAGCACCACCACTGAAGGGATGTGGTTAGATGAGCAGCGAAGTGAATCCTGTCCCGGAGATGGCCAGAGGCCTGCTTCCACTGGGAGGCAAGTCCACTGGGCTGTCCGCATATGTAGTCAGGCATATGGAACAACATATGCTGTAGAGGCCATGACCCCAAAGAGCTACACATATCTTGGGAGGTCAGATGTTCTTGTAGGAGAGTCTGGGATGCTAGTTAGACTAGATGGGCACAATGGAGCTGGGGCAGAAACTCCCTGGACTGTTGGGTGTCTAGTAAGGCTCTGATGAATTCTAGTTTTTGAGTTGGAGTGAGTTGTGATTTTGGGAAGTTTATCACTGTGATGGTACGATGCAAGGAAAGCAGTACCTCTTGGAAGGTGTCTGCTTTTATTAGCCAATTGTCTAAGTACGAGAAGGTGAATATCCTCAGAGATCTTAAATATGTGGCTATGACTGCCATGCACTTTATGAAGACTCTTTTGGCAGAGGCGAGTCCGACGGGAAGGACTCTATTGATAATGTTTTCCTTGAAAGGTGAAGTGTAGATATTTCCTGTGTCCTGGGTGGATGAGGATGTGTATACACTTCTTTTAGATCTCAAGAACAGAGCCAATCCTGACTTCGGAGGTAGGGGAAAAACACTCCCAAGAGAGATCATCTTGAACTTTTCGTGAACCAGAAACTTCCTGAGATTTCTGAGATCCAGAATGGGTCAGTACCCTTCAGTTTTCTTTGGAATGAGATATATGGAGTACAGAAGACCATTCCCTGTTGGGATGTTGGGACTTCTATGGCATCCTAAGACAGAAGAGAGGACACTTCGTCCGGTAGGAGAGCAGTGAATAGGCATTGCATTTGATATTCCCCCGTGAAAGTGGAGGGGACAGAGTTTGAAGATGTAGTCTGCACCCTACCTGGACTATGATGAGTGTCCACTGCTCTGAGGTGATGAGGTGCCATCTGTGGGTGTAGTGATACAGTCTTCCTGCTATGTGGAGGGGGTGGGGGTCCTCCAGAGGCAGGATGGCAATGTTCTCTAGGAAAGAGTCAAAAACCAGGCGCAAACTGGCTGCAGAGAGGGTTCAGATTTAGCCACCTGTAGCTTCTTTTGTTGCTTTTGAGGCTGCTGCCTCTTCTATGAGGTCTGACCCTGGTACTGAGAAGCAGGAGGATAAAAAGAGAATTTATTATTATTGTAGAAATACAGTGGTGTGCAAAAGTCTGGAATCACTTGTAAATTTGATGTTTTTCAACTTCGTGACCTTATATCTTAATTTCTTTTTCCTCCCAGTGGCTTTTTCTGTGTATCTCATGATAAGCGATAGATTTGGCTATTAGGGCCAACTTTTAGTATTGGTTTGGCCCTTATTTTCTGAGTTTGTTCCCCATAGTTGTCCTGTTGATAGATTTTCTGTGAAAATCGCGTAATGTACATCGTTGGCCAATGATATATTATTGTAAGTATGCTTTAAAATATTATGGACGCACGCCAGGTTTCCTTCAAATTAATGTATGTGACCTTGAAAAAGGCCATTTTTATGTATCAGTGATGGCTCAGTATTTCATAGGCCACCCTTTGTTCTTGATCACCTGACTGCACCTTGTCGGCATTGAATGAACCAGTCTGACAATGTGATCGTTGGTGACAACGCGGTTCCAAGCTGCAATGAGTGACTCAATCAGCTCACCCTTTGATGTCGGATGCCTCCTGGATATTTCCAAGGCCACCTTGTGCGACAGGTTCTCGATTGGATTCAGATCTGGAGACTGGGCAGGCCAGTCCATTGACTTGATGTTGTTCCGCTGCTTCCAGCTGATCACCAGTCTGGAGCAATGGCAGGGTGCATTGTCATCTTGGAACAGGAACTGGCCAGGAAACAGCTGGTGTGCTGATGGCACCATGAACATTTGCAGTATGGTGTTGTACTTGGCCCCGTTGACCATTCCACTGACAATGTGAAGACGTCCAACGCCACTGCAGCCATGCAGCCCCAGACCATGACCTTCAAAGGATGCTTCACAGTGAGGTTGAGACACTCAGGCTTGAATTCCTCTCCAGGAAATCTCCTCACATAGATGCGGGCCTGGTTACCAAACAGCCAGAAGGTGCTTTCATCGCTGAATGGCACCTTTTCCCACATTTCAGTCGACCAGGTTGAGTGCTTTCTCGCCCACACGATCCAGTTACACCTTTGTATGTCAGTCATCAGTGGCTTATTCCGTGCTTTGCAGCCCCGGAGACCAAACTTCAGGCACCGGTGACGAACTGTTGATGAGCTGACACTGACCTCACTTTTTTCTGACCACTCTCGAAGTAGCTGAGGAGAGGTCAACTTGCGATTAGTCAGTGAAATGCGTCATAGTGCGCGGTCCTGGCGTGATGTTGATGCACGTGGACGACCTGAACGAGGCTTGTCCACCACTGAACCCGTTTCTTTCTTCTTCTGTACAATCTTAACAACAGCGCTCTGACTGCAGCCAACTTTCCTGGCTATCTGACGGCTGAAAATCCTTCCTCGCTCATAAAGGACACACGAACACGCTCCTCCAATATCAGGGTCCGAGTCATCTTCATGGTCGATCCAGAAAGTGTATGAAATTCAAAAATTCTGCGTGTTTTTATAGCTGCACTGTTGGCTAGATATCTGTATTGTGATTGGTTAGTGAAACCAGCCTTCTGATTGGTCAGAAATAATGTGTGCATATTGGATAATCTCGATCCAGTTTTGACACAGGATCCACAAAAATCGAAGTAGCTATCTCCCAGTGTCTGTAAACTATTTAAATTGGAAGCAAGGAATGCAAAAAAGTCAGCTCTAATAGCCAAATGTATCCCTTTTAACGTGGTAGAAAGATGAATATGCTGGGCTAACGCAAAATTTAAAAAAAAAAAAAAAAAAGTTAGAAAGTACGAAAAACTCACAAGTGATTCCAGACTTTTGTACACCACTGTACTTCTTTGCAGATGTCTTTTTTTCTAGCAGGGTCAGCTGTTACTATGGAGAGTCTCTTTAGAGTAGTATTTTCTGACTCTAATTGAGAGGCCTTATCTTGCCAATCTTTTCCAAAGAGGTTTTCCCCTGTGCAAGGTATGTTGCCCAACTTATCTTGAACCCACTGTTCAAGATCTGAGACTTGAAGCCATGCAATTCAACGTGCACCAATGCATATTGCTGAGGTCCTGCTTGTGCATTCAAAGGCATTGAAGGTAGCCCTACTGACAAACTTTGAAACATTTTGGCTATGCTTACCTAGGGCAAGATTCCTTTTGTCTTCTGGGAGGAGAGGGGCAAAGGCCTCGAGGTCCCTGGAGACCTCTTTCAGGAACATTCTCATGTAAAAGATATAGGAGTTAATCCTAGCCAAAAGCACAGATGCTTGGAAGTATTGATGCCCAAAGATGCCGAGAGTTCTTGATTCTCTACCTGGAGAATTAAACGAGTGAGTCTTCAAGCTTTTGATTTGGTGCATCGTCGATTCAGCATCATGGAATGGTGGGGAAGCTGTGGCTTTTGAAAGCAGGGACACTCCAGTACCCGATGCATGATATCAAGACATCAGCTCTGAATTGAGATGGTGAGAGGAGTCTCCCACATATGGAGCACAAGGTCATGAAGAATACGATGCACCTGCATACTGGCTGCTTCCTTCAGTGCTGTCGGGTATTGGAGGATCTCTAATTCCTCTGCTCTTGGCGCCTTCTCCAATGCTACTATTATAGAGAGGTCCTTGGCTAGGTCTCAAATGAATTCCTGGAAGGATATGTCTTCTGCAGGCGACATGTGTCACTGTTGAGGCAGGGAAGGTTCCGGGCCCCCGTGAATCGAGTGACTCCACATCCGAAACAGGGGAATCGGAATCAGAGGACACGAAGTATCGACGAGCATGGTGTTCACCCAATACTAGATGCTGGTACCAATGCTCCGAGATATTGGCCTCGGTGAGTAGCTTGCGTTTGGCAATAACATCGGTAAGAGTTTCAAGGGAGGGGCATGGGTGGGAGCAATGTTTGTGTCATCTGCAGCAGCCCTGATGTCATGCCCTCAACCGGTGTCTGTGTCAGTACCAGAACTAGTATCAACAGGGCGGTACCTCTAACCAAGGGTTTTATGGGTACTGAGGCTGTGAGGAGGGCTGCTAAGATTCACTTGATTGCCAGCATGCGCTGGTCTATCGAGGTTGCAGATTCTTGAGTATCAGTAATAGGTATTTGTGCTACAGTCCCAGAGCATGGCACATGAAGCTCTCCAGAGGTCGAGGCCTCAGAAGCATCCTGGGGCCCCTCGATGGCTTTGGAGGACAGGTTATCCTGCCAGGGCTGTTTAGCAGGCCGATCAACCTCCAAGGCAACACCAGATGCCTTGAGTGACATCTTCCCCTAGAGGTATTGTCTGACTTCAATGCAGCCTTGTGCTTGGACTTCGAAGATACCTGAGATCCATGGGATGATGATGAGGCCCTCGAAAAGTGGACGCCATCAATACCGTGTCAGAAGCGAAGAGTGATCAAAATTTAGAAGCTCGGTTTTATAGGCCTCTCTGTGTCATTTTCTGACAGAGAAAACTGTTTGGCTGGTGGTCTGGGCCGAGGCATTTCGACACCAGTCATGTGTGTCAGTCGCTGAAATGGGCTGGCACAATTAGAACACTTTTTGAAAACACTAATTGGTTTCTCCATGTCTTAGGATGTGAAGGCTATGGAAGGCTTAAGGCCTAAGAAAGGCGTCGATGCCCAAGGTTTTTTTTGTTTTTTTTTAAGACGATAAAGAAGGAAAAGAAAAGAATAAGGGAACCAGCAATGTCTACGATGGTGCCGGTGTTGACAGCGTATTTGGGGCATACTATAGGGTATAGTATGCCCCAAATATGCTGCAGTAACCATTACCATGTGTCGAATTTGTGGTCACGCTAAGAATCTCATGCTAACCGTTTAACTCAGGTTGGGGTGGAGATTGCAAAGAGCATGCATGCTGCAGTTAGCACAGATGCTCTAACGCATGCTAACCATAAATGTTGCACCAAGCGCTAGTGCACTTACCTAGCTCAATAGGTGATAAGTGCATCCCTAGTAACAGAAAACTATACCCAACATAGGGTATAGTATGCCCCAAATATGCTGCAGTAACCATTGGGCCGGAAGTACTGGGGTTTCTAGTCCCACAGGTGCTCCTTGTGGTCTTGGGCAAGCCACTTAACCCTCCATAGCCCATGTTCCCTGTAAAATAGTTATCTCCAAGTTATAATGCCCTGTTCAATGTAATTTCAGTTTGTTCAATGTAAACCGCACTGATGCAGAATAGTGCGGTATATAAAAGAATGTAAATAAATAAATAAATGTTGTTACTGTGGTTTAGTAAACATGCCCCGTAGTAGTAAAAATAATGATTTGATTCTATTTGGGTCAATATTCAAAGCCACAGTAAGCGTTTTTTAAAAATGCTGACCATGACATTTATGTTATCTGTGTATATTCAGCACCACTATCTGGATAGCAAGCGGTGGTGTATATATGTGGAGAGTGCTGACCACTTCCACCAGATGGATGGGCATGATATTCAGTTTAATGTACAACAGCCTTTTTGCTGGCCTAAATTAATCTGCAGAACTATATGGATAGTGGCTGAATATTCCTGAATATCCACAGAGTTAGGCAGAATGCCCATGTTCGGCCTTCTCACCACCCCGTCACTATCGATATAATGTCATTGAAAACTCACATACAGCGGACTTACCCATACAGTGGAAGCCATTATACAGATAAGTCCTTTTGAATATCGACCCGATTACGAAGAAATAAGTAACTGGCTCTATTTGTCAGAATGTAGGAGGCTTGTTTTTGTCTCTTCTATTTTTCATAGACACTGCCAAGTGTTTATAAACAAAACATGAAGTCATTTGAGGACTGGAAAATAATTTTCACTAATTTATGTATAAGCACAGTTTAGAAAACATCAATGAGCTTAATCCTAACCAATTTTTCATTCTTCTATACAGTTATCCTTAAACATATTTGGGTCCAAAAAATGTTTAATAATGATCTTAAAGTATACTAGCTGACACCTAATGAAATTCACTTAAGGAGTCTGCTCCGTCAACTTGCCCGTGCTAAAATAACCATATGGATGGTGGTTCCTAATGTGGAACCTTGCATTGTGTAACCATAGTTTGGGTAGTTCTTTCCTAGGTGCATAACTTTGCACTTGTCCACATTAAATTTCATCTGCCCTTCGAATGTCTGGTCTTCCAGTTTATCAAAGTTTTCTTGCAATTTTTCGCAATCCTCTTGGATTTTAATAACTTTGAGTAATTTTGTGTCACCTGCAAATTTGATCACCTCTCATTATTCCCATTTCTAGGTCATTTATGAATATGTTAAAAAGAAGCAGACCCAGCATATATCTCCATGGGGTACTCCACTATTCACCTTTCTCCATTGAGAAAACTGGTCATTTAGCCCTACCCTCTGCTTTCTGTCTTTTACCATTTCCAGATCTACAATAGTACACTGCCTCCTATCCCATGACTTTTTAATTTCGCCAAGAGTCTCTCATGAGGGACCTTATCAAAGGATTTCTGAAAATCCAGATACACTACAGTATATCAAGTGGAACATTCAAGGGTCAATTCTTTCCCTCTTTTGTTTAATACATTCATTAGTCTTTTGATTACATTAATTCAGGAGCAAAATATGTCTATCTACGCTTATGCAGATATCATCTTGCTTCTTCATCCAACAGATGTATTATGGTCTGATCTCTATCCAATGAATGCATGTTTAGATCACATTTCATCCTGGTTTACAAATAACTTTTTGAAACTCAACCAAGCTGTCTGGTTTACAGGATCCCATTCTATCTCCCATTCTGGAGGATACATCAGTTATACACTAGCCAACGTTATCATGGCTTAATGCTATATTCTGAATTATCTTTTTCACCACAACTTTCAAAAGATGCAAAAACCACTTTTCTGGAGTTATCATGGTTCCAATATATTCAACCATTCTTAGACAAATCTACACCATTCTGGTACATACCATATTATGAAGACTGGATTGCTGCAATATTTCATATCATGGGCTTCCACAATATTAGTTAAACCAATTACAAACACGTCAAAATACGGCAATATGTGTACTTACTAGCACACGAAAATTTGAACATGTAAATCCACTTTTCATAAAACATCATTGGCTGCCCATTACATCACGCATTTTGTTTAAAACAGTCATGCTGGTTCATAAGGCTGTACAGGAAATGGCTCCTAATTACCTGTCAGGATTGGTCGCCTTATACACCTCAACAAGAATGTTATGCTCTGGAAATTATTTTAGATCACATTTTCCATCTCCAGCTGTGGTCAAATACAACCAACCTTGGAAACTTGCCTTTTACGCCGAACCTGTGGTGGATGCTTGGAATGCCCTCCCGATGGAAGTGGTAGGGGCGAACACGGTGACGGAATTCAAAAAGGCATGGGACAAACACAGAGGATCCCTTTACAGAAATAGGATAAAAACAAAATAAACGGTACCATCTAACTTCTGAACCATATAACGTCTCAACAAATAAGGGTGTCCTACATGGAGTGGTGGGTTTACTCCTGAACAAGGATATGGGGAGGGGTGGCCTGTGCGGAGCGACAGGGGCACCTACTCTTGCCATCTTGCTGGGCAGACTGGATGGACCATGCTGGTCTTTATCTGCCGTCAACTACTATGTTACTATGTTACCTTCCTCCCCCCTCCCCCCGGAACAGTTTACCTGCTTTTATCTGCATAGAACAAACTATAAGAGCTTTAGAAAAGCATGAGACATCTCTTTTTGAAGAGACTTTTAATACATCAAAGAAAGAGTAATGTCTCGGGTTCTAATGATTTGTTATAGAAGATGAATGAGTTTTTCCTTCCCTTTGTTCCCTTAAACTGTTCTTAACCCTACTTTTCCTTCCCTTTTATATGGATATTGTGTTATGTTTTAACGTATTCGTAAATGACCGGGAAATAGGAATAAAGGGTGAGGTAATCAAAGTTGCAAATGACACAAAATTATTCAAAGGATTGTGAAAAATTGCAAGAGGACTTTGATAAACTGGAAGACTGGACGTTCAAATGGCAGATTAAATTTAATGTGGACAAGTGCAAAGTTATGCACCTAGGAAAGAACAACCCAAATTATGGTTACACGATGCAAGGCTCCACATTAGAAACCACCACCTAGGAAAAAGATTTAGGCATCATCGTGAATAACACGTTGAAACCCTACACCCAGTGTACAGCAGTGGCCAAGAAGGCAAATAGAATGCTAGGAATCATAAGGAAAGGAATGGAAAATAAAACCAAGGATATTATAATGCCTCTGTATCGTTCCATGGTGCGACCGCACCTTGAATATTGTGTGCAATTCTGGTTGACGTATCTTAAAAAGGATATAGAAGAATTAGAAAAGGTACAGCCACCAAAACTGTAAAGAGGACGGAAAGATACCTCTATGAGGAGAGGCTGAAAAGGTTAGGGCTATTTAACCTGGAAAAGAGACGCCTGAGGGGAGATATGATAGAGGTCTTTTAATAAATGAATGGAGTGGAACAGGTAAATGCAGTTTGATTGTTTACACCATCAAAAAGTAGAAAGACTAGAGCACAAGTAAGCGTAGTTACTCGCCTGTAACAGGTGTTCTCCAGGAGCAGCAGGAATCAGTCCTCACATATGGGTGACGTCGGCGCCGATGGAGCCCTCGTGCGGAGCATTTCCCCAGCTTTCAAAGAAAGCCTTTGGGAATGTAGCACGCATGCACTGTCCCCTTCCCGCCCAAGGGTGCCATCTTGCTCAGTCTGATGACATAGCTAAAAGACAGCAAAAAAATCAAAATGAAGGATAGGACTGCAACTCCAGGGGAGGAGGGAGGGTCATGAGGACTGATTCCTGCTGCTCCTGGAGAACACCTGTTACAGGTGAGTAAAGCACAGTTACTTACCTGTAACAGCAGGAATAAGTCTTCACATATGGGTACGTCGGTACCGACGGAGCCTGCGCGGGAACGCTCCCCAGCGTCCAATCAGAAAGCGTTTGGGAGCCTGCGTGCTGCCTTCCCGCCTTTCAAACTGTCTCTCCTCAGTTGAGTTTTATAGCTGAGACAAAGAGGGAGAGAGAGGGAAAGGAAAGAGAGATAGAGAGAGAGAGACAACTCCGAGGGGAGGTGGGTGGGTTGTGAAGACTTATTCCTGCTGTTCCCAGAGATCACCTGTTACAGGTAAGTAACTGTACTATCTCCAGGAACAAGCAGGAATGAGTCTTCACATATGGGGACTCCCTAGCTTTAGATGCCGGGGAGAGAGCCCATAAGTTGTGTGTCCCTGGGACAGGGCTGCACTTCCCCACCTGGATCTCTGGCATCACATGAGGGATGGTGGGTAGGAGTTGATTAAGTATGGAACAGGTGTTTGAGAACAGCCTGACCAAACAAGGCATCCCGGCGGGAGTCCTTGTCCAAGCAGTAATGGGCTGTGAAGGTATGAACCGAGGTCCAAGTGGCTGCTCGACAGATGTGGTCTATAGACACATAGTTCAGATGAGCCATTGAGGCTGCCATGGCTCTCACATTGTGAGCTGTGACATGGCCCTCCAAAGAAAGGTTCTTGCTCTGATAGGCAAAAGAAATACATTGGGCAATCCAGTTAGAAAGTGTTTTCTTGGAGACTGGTTGTCCCAAATGAGAAGGATCAAAGGCAACAAAGAGTTGGGAAGACTTTCTATGTTGCTGTGTCCTTTGTAAGTAAAAAGCCAGAGCTCTTTTACAGTCCAGGGTATGAAGATTCCTCTCTGCACTTGATGCATGAGGTCCTGGAAAAAAGACAGGTAGGTAGACCTCTTGGTTGAGGTGAAAAGGCGAGACCACCTTAGGCATAAAGTGTGGATTAGTCCTAAGGACCACCTTGTCATGATGGAACCTTGTATAAGGTGGATTAGCTACTAGTGCTTGCAATTCACTGATGCTGCGTGCTGATGTGATTGCAATGAGAAAGATAACCTTCCAAGAAAGGTATTTCAAGGAGGTGGCAGCTAAAGGTTCGAAAGGCGGCTTCATAAGCTCACCAAGAACCAAATTTAAGTCCCATGCCACCGGGGGTGGTCTAATGGGAGGCTTTGTTAAAAGGAGGCCTCTCATGAACCTTGCTACAAGAGGATGAGAGGAAACAGGTTGTCCATTTAGAGGCTTGAGGGAAGCTGCAATAGCACGCAAATGGACTCTTACTGAATTTGTCTTAAGGCCTGCATTAGACAGATGAAAGAGTTACTCCAGCAAGGATTCCAGAGGTATGGCACAGGGGTTAAGACCCTTCTCAGAACACCAGATGGTAAACCATTTCCACTTGAAAGCGTAAGAACGTCTAGTGGAAGGTTTTCTGGAAGCATAAAGAACATCTTTCACTTGTTGAGAAAGATGAAGATCCTGGAAATCTAGGCCTTCAGCAACCAAGCCCTGAGATGCAGAGACTGGGGATTGGGATGCCACAACTTTCCGTCCTCCTGAGAGAGGAGGTCTGGAGCAGACCCTAACTCTAGGGAGGGAGATTGAGAGAGATGTAGAAGCAGAGGGTACCACACTTGCCGTGGCCAATGTGGAGCTATGAGAATCATGTGGCCTCTGTTTCTCTGTCTTCTAGCAGGATTCGAAACCCTGGCCCTCTGGCCCAAGGTAACTTGCCCCAACCACTAGGCCACTCCTCCCTACCTCTTTATAATTTGCAACTGTACTTCACTCACTCTCTGTTCAAGTTCACTCAAGATACCAAAAATGCACTCAATCTTGAGCTTAACCCTACTCCTCCTTACCTCCTACTACCCCAACCTTCTTCACGCCTTTAACCCTGACACCAGCTTCATCCCAATTCTCCGCTACACGGGAAGAAAATGGTTTGAAACCCCCCGTCACCCTTCATCAAGACCCATCACAACCCACCCCCACCTACTATACATCCCATTGCAAAACCTCAAAAAGGACCATAGCCAGATAAACAAATCCCAACACCCAATCAGGTGTGCACTTATAAATGCAAGATCTATACGTTCAAAATGGCCAGTGGTCCACCACCTGATATCTCAACACAATCTTGATATCCTAATGATAACCGAAACTTGGCTATCAGACTGCGATAATGCTCTCATCCACCAGATGTCACCACCTGGCTTCACCATCCACACTTGCCACAGATCTAATAAAAGAGGAGGAGGTACACTCATCCTCACAAAATCCAATCTCCAGTTCAAAACAAGCAATGCATCCAGCACCACTCACCTTGATATGATTACTATAACAAATGAACTCTGCTCTATCAACCTTTTATATCGAGCTCCAACACCCTCACCAGACGAATTACCATCAATAATCAATCTTGCTTGCAATTCCAGTATCCCAAGCTGGATAATGGGAGATTTTAACCTGCCTTCTCTAACAACTGCACATGCAACAGCCTTCATTGATGCTATGAAAGATCTGGGATACAATCAGATTATTGAATCACCTACCCACATCAAGGGAAGCACACTTGACCTGATCTTCGCCCCACAGATAGCAACAAATATAGCTCACCACTTCGCCACATCAATAACTTCAGTACCCTGGTATGATCATGATCTTATCACATTTCAGATACCCACCATCCATCAGACTAACAGCACTATCAAGGCACAAGCCCCACCGAGCTCTCTATCTACACGTTTTAAGCCTTTTGTTAAGGATAAAGCCCTTGAGGAAATCTTACCTCGCCTTATTATCACACTATCTGACCCAGATAAACTAGTTTCCAACTGGGACCACGCCCTTAAATCAGCTGCCTCCCTTCCAACCACAAGAATAAACATCAAGAAGCGAGAACATGCTCCATGGTACACCAATGACCTTAGAGCGTCGCTCCTTCACTTACGTAAACTAGAGAGACACTGGCTCCACGCCCGGTCCCCTGAATCTCTACGTACATACACCTCTTATCTACAATCTCATCGAGCAATGACGATGGAAAAAAGAAAACAATACCATGCAGATATTCTAAAGCGATCGCTTAACAAACCCCATGATCTGTTCAGCATAGTTAAGTCCCTAACAGGTGACCCAGCTCCCACCCAAACAACTATGCCTCACCCACAAGATTATGCAAACTACCTACAATCAAAGATAATCCAAGCCAACAAGTTATCAACCTGCACAATCTCCTCTACTACATGTAAAACCCCTCTACTCAAATTTTGCGAAGTATCCAACAAAGAAATACAAGATATTATCACATCCATTAATCTTACCACTGCCCTTAGTGACCCATGTCCAGCTAGTTGGATCAAAGAATTACGCCAAGAACTTAGTCCCGCTATAAGCAGAATCACAAACCAATCCCTCTCCATAGGATCTTTCCCACAAAGCTTGAAATTTACTTCAATCCGCCCATTATTAAAAAACAACAAACTTGATTCCTCCAAAGTTGAATCCTTTCGCCCAATATCAAGCATCCCCCTACTCGCCAAAATCATTGAAAAGGTAGTTCAATGACAAATCCAACAACATATTGACAATGTAGCTCCACTGGATCCATCTCAACATGGTTTCAGAGAAGCTCATGGTGTCGACACCATCCTCACAACTCTCTTCAATGATCTAGTTACAGGACTTGATAACATCCGCCAGGGATTTGTCCTCATTTTCATGGATATTGCTGCAGCCTTTGATTCAGTCAACCATGAAACTCTGATACTCCGTCTTGTGGAGAAAGGAATACAAGGCTCAGCTATAGCATGGTGCAAGTCCTACCTATCTAACAGATGGCAACAAGTCAGAACAGGTCCCATGACTTCTGACCCATTCCCTCTCAATCAAGGTGTACCTCAGGGTTCATCCCTATCTGCATTAATGTTCAACATATATATGCAACCAATTTGTACCCTAATCCGCTCCTTCAACATCCAGTGCCTAGTCTACGCAGACGACGTCCTAATCTACTCACCATTCCTCATTGATCAACCTGACTTTTCACCTATATCAAGCTGCTTCGAAGCTGTATCACAATGGCTTACAACACAAAATTTAAGGATCAACCATAGTAAAACAGATGTCTTATTCCTCACCAAGAACCAGATGTTCTCCCCACCCCCTACATTAAAAGTAAACAATATTGAGTTGATAGCAAAATCAACTATCCGCTATCTCGGTATCACGCTTGACCAACGACTCGACATGTTTACACATGTGAAGAACATCACGAAAGCAATTTACCATAAGGTCCGGATACTACGTCACCTGCGCCCCCTATTGGACTTTAATGACTACCGAACTATCTTCCAAGCCTTGGTGCTCCTACATCTAGACTTTGCAAATATTATCCTTCATGGCCTCCCTCAGTCAACACTAGGACCTCTTCGCCTTGCAATGAATGCTGCAGCAAGGGTACTTGCAGGTACATCAAGAGCTAAACATATAACCCCAGTCATGATGGATCTCCACTGGCTTCCACTTCAGGCTAGAATCCAGTATAAGTCCCTAGTACTAACATTCAAAGCCCTAAGGAACCAGATCACCTCACCCATCAGAAAACTCATTCAAAGACGGCCGTTCAACAGGATCAGGAGATCTAATCAAGCAAACACTCTAGAGATCCCCAACATTCTAACTAAGTGCAAAAAGGCTACTGCCAATAGAGCCTTCTCCCTATTTGCACCCATGACCTGGAATGCCCTCCCCACTGAGCTCCGTTCCACCCCAGACCTATTGTCATTTAGAAAAGCCCTCAAACACCACCTTTTCCTCATCCATTACCCAGAATCCAATCCCAGAAACAACCACCCATCCTCACATCCTACACCCTACTCCACCCCACCCAAAATCCAACACCATAAAGAAAATGACTAGCTCTACCACCATATCCCCTCTCTTATTTATTATTGGTACTGATCACACATCTTATTGATTAAACCTCTTATAAATATGTTGAAACCAAGCTATACTATATGTATAATTTCTCACCATACTCCATGAATAATTATTCTGTAATTAGTTACCCCTGTTACCTCCAGGTTATCTCGTCCATGTTCAATGTAAAAACTCAATTGTCGTGTAACATTGCAGTATGTTTTTTGTTCAATTGTAAACCGCACTGATTTTAATAGCGCGGTATATAAGAGAAGTAAATAAATAAATAAGTTCAGCCCATGTGGGGGACTACTGTGAAAGTTCACATCTATCTTATGCGCTTATTTATAGAATAGCAACTGGTACTAATTAAAAAAAAAAGAACATACATATAGGTCCATTTACACATGTGAATCACTTTCTTAGACGCATAATCAAACTCTGGAATTTGTTGCTTGAGGATGCACTAAAGTTGTTAGTGGAGTTGGGTTTAAAAGATGTTTAGGCAAGTTCCTGGAGGAGTGGAGTGAGGAAATGCATTGCATACCCCTGGGATAAGCAGCATGGAATGTATCTACCTTTTGAAACTAACAGATACTTGTGTAACCTGGATTGGCCGCTGTTAGAAAAAGAATACTGGGCTTGATGAACTTTGGTCTGACCCAGTATGACATCTCTTATGTATGTTCTTATGTTCTAAAAATCCATTATTTGCATTCGTAGATGGCATGTAACCTCCTGTGCTCATTTATAAACCTATTCCCTAAATGTATAAGTACTATATTGCAAATGCAATATGTGCCTTTGAGTCAATTCTGGCTCCTGGCGACCCAGCAGCTCCTGGGTTTTCTTGAGTGTGACTCAAAGTAGATTGCCGGGTCTTTCTTCTGAGGCAATGGAGGGTTAAAGTGTCTTGCTCAAGTCCACAAGAAGTGCTAGTGGGAATCAAACCCTGGTCCTTTGATTACCAAGCCAGTGCTCCAACAAAAGGCCTCTGCTCCATAGTTACTATATATTACAGATGGAGAAATTAAGATTCACAAAGCAGATTGTAATTAAGCACCAGAATGCTAAATGACTTGCTCAGTGTCAGAATAAATATGTCCAGTCAAAAAAAGTACCCCTAGCTCAGGGCAAAACACAAAATCCAAAATGAAAATACCCCGGCACACAAAACCGCCGTATAATTTAATCACAAAATCAAAAATTGTATACTTAACACTTTCTTTCCAACTTTCTGGGATTCAACAAATTTCACCTGATGCAGGGCCACAGTTGGTATGGATGGTCCGAAACGTGGCACGTTGTGTCTTTTGAATTCTGCGCTGGCTGAGTTAAACTGAAAAAGATAAGTTTTCAAGCATTTTAAAATTATTAAAAAGGACTGACCACGGCGAGGGGTAGGTAAAATTCCTGCTCTCTCTTGCTTGGTCATTCCGACAAAAAGAAAGTGTTAAGTATACAATTTTTGATTTTGTGATTAAATTATACGGCGGTTTTGTGAGCCGGGGTATTTTCATTTTAGAATAAATATGTAGCAGAAATGGGATTGTAGGAGCCTTCGGTGCTTGGCTTCATGAGCTCATCCATAAAATCACACATTCAATTGCATATGCTGATTTTTTTTAATAAGCCAGCTCCTGAACACTAACATTATTTGAAGGAACATCCCAGACTAATAGGGAAAAGTCTCATATTTTTATTAGCATTATGTTCTCGATAATAAAACATCTTTATTAACTAAAATTATACTGAAGCCAAATCTAACACTTTGTTCTGCATTTTGATGATTTGCCTTCACTGCTTAAAATTATTTTTACAAATATTTTTCACTTTTGTTATTACTCTAACTTCAAGCTTGCATAAAATGTTTGTAATGAAAATTACTGCAACACCTACTATAAACAAAAGGCAGATTCTGACATTAGCAGGTATTTTTAAACAACAAATAAGATATACATCTGCCTAGGATGGACTTGATGATATCTTAAGGCCCCTTCTACCTCTTTTACTTCCTGTAATTCTATAAAACTCACTAAAAAAGAAACTATAAGAAATGGAAGCAGTGAATTTCAAAGATGGATACTAACCTAAGGAAATAAAAGGTCCATTACTCATTTTGACTAGACTTTCAACATTATTCTGTCTACGACTACAACAAAGATCATCGCTCCCCATCTGAAAGTCAGCCACTGGCTTGGGCTTCCTAAGAAGGACAGGGTAGAGTGAAAAAAATAAGTGACTATGCTGAAGGATTCTCCAACTAGCTCAGTCCAGACCATGGTGGCTTGACTTCAGTAGTACAGTTCTCAGTTTCAAGTCAAAGACTGCAGGTGAGCATTTCTAAGCATACATTCAGTTCATTGGGGCATCTAAAATTTGAAGTGCATCTACAAATTAACACATGTGCAATGAATGAGTTGTGTGCAATTCTAAGTTCTTGTGTGCACACAATACATGCCAAAGAAAACAAATAGGTCAAGCAAACATGACAAAAAGTCCCAAAAATGGGAAATACTCATTTTCACATTTGTTCAACTTATTTAGATTTCTTAGGCATGAGTCATACGCAAGAGAAAAATTGATTGCACATACATTAATTCATAAATAGATGCATATACAAGAGATTTATGTGCACTTAAATTTTTAGGTGCCCAAATGATTTTTTTTGGCTGTGCATACCTTCACTGTTGAGCTACAAGCAGCTCCAGATTTCTGTAGAAAACACTATAACACTATAGAATAGAGAATTGCAAAATGCTCAACAAAAAATTTGAACCAAAGAATTTTTGGGGTTTAATCTATCAACATTTTCAGATTGCCTCCCAGATTTTCCATGAAATTTTAGGATTTTTTTTCTGGAAAATTGGGAAAATCCAATCATATTTTAATAGGGTAACAATGTTGCCCAGAAACACGCAGCAGGTTTTTTTTTTTTAATTTTGTTTTGTTTTTTAAATTCTGGCAAAAAATTTGATAAATCTGTGAAAATGCTTGCAGGTTTCTTGATTTTAGTTTGATAATCTTTTTTTTTCTGGTAAAATTTACTCTTCTCCTATACAGTACTTCAGTAAGAAAGAGCCCGCTCAGATAGGGGCATGCTTATTAAAGGTTGTGCCATTAGCATGAGTTTCAGCTGCAAAACCAACGTGAAGGCCCACTCTAATTTTTGCAAGCATGTGCTGAGCCCCCTGCATAGCACCTAGCAATGTCCATGCAAACAGTGCGGTTTAGTAAACATGCCATATTATAGTAAGAAGAAAAGTAAGAAGAAAATCAGTAAGAAGAAAAGTTGCTTTTCTTTAAGACCAAGATGCAGTGTGACAAAACAAAGTAATATGTGAATAGCCAGACAAGGAATAGTGGATCTTCTTTCTAGCTCAGTTAAATGGCTACTATTTTAACATGTTAACAGAGTCTCCTGGTTTGGAGCCAGAAAAGAGTACTTCAAATCTTGAATGCATCAGGATGAGAAAAAAGGAGTCAGATTGCAGATCCTATGTTTCAAGTAGACAAAATAGACCAAAGTCGTTCCGAAAGCCAGAACGGTATTTATTTTATTTTATTTCAGTGCTTTTTTATACCGCCCCTTCCAGAGATCAGGGGCGGTTTACAAGGAACTTAAACACAATATAGCAGAACATTGCAATATTGAATTACATTAAACATTAGTTGAGCAAAAACAAGGAACTTAAACAATATAGCAGAACAGTGCAATATTGAATTACATTAAATATTAGGTGAACATAAACTAGGTTACATAATAACTAGGTTAAATGGAAAACAATGGAAAACAATGTGAGGGTTATTAACATAAAAGGAAGTATAAAACTATGTTACAAGGAGTCATAAAACTATGTTACAAGGAACCAGAAGGGTAGATTTACTCACATCCCCACCTTTGTGTCAGCGAGACTGTAAAGCACAGTTGATCTCTGGGAACAGCAGGAATAAGTCTTCACATATGGGTACGTCGGTACCGACGGAGTCTGCGCGGGAACGCTCCCCAGTGTCCAATCAGAACGCTTTTGGGAGCATCCCAACACGCCTGCGTGCTGCCTTCCCACCTTTCCCAACTGCCTCTCCTCAGTTGAGTTTTAAAGCTGAGACCAAGAGAGAGAGTGAGAGAAAGGGAAAGATAGAGATAGAGAAAAGCAACTCCTAGGGGAGGTGGGTGGGTTGTGAAGACTTATTCCTGCTGTTCCCAGAGATCACCTGTTACAAGTAAGTAACTGTGCTATCTCCAGGAACAAGCAGGAATGAGTCTTCACATATGGGGATTCCCCAAGCTAAGATGCCCGGAGGGAGTCCTAGCATGTTGCGAATCTAGAATGAGCCATGCTACTCCTCAGAACATCAGGCATCCTTGGGATGGACGGTAGGAGTTGAATTACAGAAAGGTGCTGTGGAACAGCTGGACTAGAAAAGGACTGTGGAACAGCCGGACTAGAACAGGATTTCCATAAAGGAAGACCCTGTATAGATGATATTTAGTAGTAAAAATATTGAGTGCAATATTCTAATATGGACCTCCCTTGGTGGTATTGTAAAAAGTCTATTGAGGTTCATATGGATCTGTTAGAAGAGCCAGTAGAAGATCCTCAAGGAGTACCTCACTGTGAAGCAGAGGTAATAAACTGTAGGAAAAACAAGTGGAGGTCAGAACCCTTCAGGGTGAGAAAGAGCCCCAGGGGAAACTAGGGTAGGACAATGAGGTAGGGCTTCAGCGGGAACCGCAGAAGATACTATTAGACAAAGCTTAAGCTCTTTTGGCAGAACAGTACAATCCTAGGACCAAAATGAAAATAAGTCTTACCGATTTGGACTGACAATAGAAATAGTCCAAGTAGGAGAGAAGGGGTATGGAAGACCCCTGTATCCGATAAAGTAAGGACCGACTTATGAAGCGTTACAGCTTTAGATTACTTGAAGATACGAAATGTCTTTCCTAAATGAGGTCAATTAGGAAAGAAAAAGGTACATGGAGAGCTTCAGAGGTACCTAACCCTGAAAGTTTATGGTAAGAAAAAATTTGCTAATTACCACAGGGAGTGGTTGTATGTGTAGAACCCTAATAATGCTGGCACAGCATTGATAGGGGTAGTGCCCATCTGTCAGAGTCATATAGGAATATATGGATATATGAACCAAAACAGACAGATAGATAGGTACGTAGATACATATCTACCTAAAAGATACATCTCGACAGATATAGCACAGTTACTTACCTGTAACAGGTGATCTCTGGGAACAGCAGGAATAAGTCTTAACATATGGGTACGTCAGTACCGACGGAGCCTGCGCGGGAACGCTCCCCAGCTTCCCAAAAAGGAAAGCTTTTGGGAGCATCCCACAGCGCCTGCACGCTGCCTTCCTGCCTTTCCTAACCAACTCTCCTCAGTTCGAGTTTAAAGCTGAGACAATAGAGAGAGAGAGGAAAGGAAAGATAGAAAAGAGATACAACTCCTAGGGGAGGTGGGAGGGTTGTGAAGACTTATTCGTGCTGTTCCCAGAGATCACCTGCTACAGGTAAGTAACTGTGCTATCTCCAGGAACAAGCAGGAATGAGTCTTCACATATGGGGACTCCCTAGCTAATATGCCTGGGAGATCCCCAAGGATATGAGACCCTGGAAGGGGTCTGCGTCCTCCTATGGATCTCAGGCATCCATCCAGGGAAGGAGGGCAGGAGTTGTTTAAGAATGGAACAGGTGTCTGAGGACAGCCTGACCAAACAAGGCTTCCCGGCGGGAGTCCTTGTCCAATCAGTAATGGGCTGTGAAGGTATGAACCGAGGCCCAGGTGGCTGCTCGACAGATCTGGTCGATGGACACAGAATTTAGATGAGCCATAGAGGTGGTCATGGCCCTCACATTATGAGCTGTGACATGGCTCTCCAGAGAAAGGTTCTTACTCTGGTAGGCGAAAGAAATACACTGAGCAATCCAATTGGACAGTGTTCTCTTAGAGACTGGAAGTCCCAAATGAGAAGGATCAAAAGCAACAAAAAGCTGGGAAGACTTTCTATGTTGCCGTGTTCTTTGTAAGTAAAAAGCAAGAGCTCTTTTACAATCCAGAGTATGAAGATTCCTCTCTGCACTGGATACATGAGGAGCTGGAAAAAAGACAGGTAAATATACCTCTTGATTAAGATGAAAAGGTGAAACCACTTTAGGCATAAAGTGTGGATTTGTCCTAAGGACTACCTTATCATGATGGAACCTTGTATAAGGTGGATTAGCCACTAAGGCCTGCAGTTCACTGATGCGGCGAGCAGAAGTGATTGCAATGAGGAAAATAACCTTCCAGGAAAGGAATTTCAAGGAGGTAGTGGCTAAGGGTTCAAAAGGTGGCTTCATAAGTTGACCAAGAACCAAATTTAAGTTCCATGCCACCGGAGGAGGCCTAATGGGAGGTTTAGTTAAAGTTAGGCCTCTCATTAATCTTGCAATGAGGGGATGAGAGGAGATAGGTTGTCCATTAATGGGCTTAAGGGACGCTGCAATAGCACTCAAATGGACTCTTACTGAATTTGTCGTAAGTCCTGCATTGGAAAGATGCAGGAGATAATCTAACAGAGAAGTTAAAGGTAGTGCTAGAGGGTCAAGACCCTTTTCAGCACACCAAATGGAAAATCTTTTCTACTTAAAAGCATAGGAACGCCTAGTGGAAGGTTTTCTGGAAGCATGGAGGATATCCTTCACTTGCTGAGAAAGATTCAAGTCTTGAAGGTCTAGGCCTTCAGCAACCAAGCTCTGAGGTGAAGGGACTTGGGGTTTGGGTGCAACAAAGTCCCTTCCTCCTGGGACAGGAGGTCTGGAGCAGTTCCCAAGTCCAGGGAGGGGGCTTGGGAGAGATGCAGAAGTAGAGGGTACCACACTTGGCATGGCCAGCGTGGAGCTATGAGGATCATAGATCCTTGATCCCTCTGGAGTTTGAATAGAGTCTTGGGAATCAAGGGAATGGGTGGAAAGTCATACAGGAAGTCTTGACCCCAATGAAGGAGGAAGGCATCCTTGGCCTGAACTCCCTGACACGGAATTCTGGAACAGAACCGGGAAAGTTTGGCATTCCACGGACATGCAAAGAGGTCTATGTCCGGGGTTCCCCATTCTTGGAAGATTCTGAGTACCTGATCCATGTGCAGGGACCATTCGTGTGGAAGCAGAACTCGACTGAGTCTGTCTGCCCATACGTTTTGGATTCCTGGGAGGTATACTGCCAGGAAATGGATTTGATGCTCTCTGGCGAAGGCCCATAATCTTAGAGCTTTGTTGCAAAGTGACAGAGAGCCAGTTCCTCCTTGCTTATTTATGTAAAACATGGCTACTTGATTGTCCGTATGAATGAGGACTGTCTTGTAGCTGAGGAGGGTATGAAAGACCTTGAGAGCTAGAAATACTGCTCGAAGTTCCAAGTGGTTGATATGAAGAGAGGTCTCCTGTGGGGACCAAGTGCCTTGGGTGGAGAGGTCTTGTAGATGAGCTCCCCAACCTATTTGGGAGGCATCTGTTGTGAGGGTTGCTTGGGGTAACAACTGTTGGAAGGGGGACCCCAGCAACAGATTTTGAGTGGACATCCACCATTGGAGAGATCAAAAGAGACGTTTGGAGGTTGCTATTTGGTCTGAGAGAGCTCCTGAAGCTTGAGTCCACTGGGTGGACAAAGTCCATTGAGCTGCTCTCATGTGTAGGCGAGCATAGGGTACCACATGCACTGTGGAAGCCATGTGGCCTAGCAGTTGTAGCATCTCCCGGGCAGTTAAGTGGCTCTTTGACTGAATCTGGGAGGCTAACTGCACTAGACGTTGGCAACGGGCCTGAGGAAGGTAAGCCCTTGCAGTAGTGGTATCCAACCAGGTCCCTATGAATTCTAGGGACTGAGTAGAGGTGAGCTGAGACTTTGGGAGGTTTACCACAAGTCCCAGATACTGCAGAATGCGCCTTGTGCGGTCCAAGGAATTCTGGGCCTCTGACTGAGATGGAGCTCGAATGAGCCAGTCGTCCAGGTATGGGAAGACAAATATTCCCAGAGTTCGTAGAAATGCAGCAACTATTGCCATGCATTTGGTGAACACTCTTGGAGCAGAGGCCAGACCGAAAGGAAGAACTCTGTATTGGTAATGTTTTCCTTGGAAAAGAAACTGTAGGAATCTTCTGTGAGAGGGATGGATGAGGACATGGGTGTACGCATCCTTGAGATCTAGAAAACAAAGCCAATTCTGACTTTGAAGGTATGGAAGGAGAGTGCCCAGAGAAAGCATCTTGAACTTCTCCTTGCATAGAAATTTATTCAATTCTCTGAGATCTAAGATGGGTCTGTATCCCCCTGTTTTCTTTGGAATGAGAAAATAGGGGGAGTAGAACCCTGACCCTTGATGAAGAAGAGGAACCTCTTCTATTGCCCCTTGGGCAAGAAGGGTAGCTACCTCTTGACCTAGAAGGTCGAGAAGAGGTGTGGGAGAATTGAAGTGTCTCACCATGGTATGGGGAGGAAGGTCTGAAAAATGAAGTTTGTAGCCCTCTCTTATGATGGAGAGGGTCCACTGCTCTGATGTGATTTGCTCCCATCTGGGTGCAAAATGAGCTAACCTTCTTGGAATGGTGAGAGGTTCTGGCTGTTGTAGAGCCAGAAAGTCTAAGTTCTCTAGCATCAAGTCAAAAACCCTGAGGAGGTTGGGATGCTGAGTTGCAGCAGCCCCTGTAGACTTAGGACTGGCCTGCTTAGGTTGCTGACGCTTAGTGGCAAAGCGACCTGTGGAAGATTGTTGGCCAGAAGTAGAAGGAAATCTGCCCTTTTTGTAAAAAGACTTTTTAAAAATCTTTTTCTTGGCAGGAATGGAGGTTGACTTTGAAAGTCTATCCAGAGCAGAGTTCTCTGCATCCATTTGAGTGGCTTTTATTTGCCACTCTTTGCCAAATAGATTTTAACCTGTACAGGGCATATTTCCTAAGCCATCTTGAACCCAGGGTTCTAAATCAGAAGCCTTGAGCCAAGCAATTCTGCGAGCAGCTATGGCAATGCCTGATGCTCTGCTGGCACCTTCAAAGGAGTCAAAAGCTGCCCTGTTGGAAAACTTTGAAATGTCTTGGGTATGCTTAAGCCAAATGAGGAATTCCTCCCTTTTATCCTCTGGAAGAAAAGGGAGGAAAGTGTGCAGTTTTTGTGCAACTTCCTTTAGAAACATACCCATGTAAAGGCTATATGAGTTGATTCTGGCAATAAGCATACTGGCTTGGAAGATTTTCCTATCAAATCCAAGGTCCTGCATTCTCTTCCTGGAGGAGCAGAAGAGTGTCTCTTTGTACTCTTTATCCTCTTCATAGCTGACTGCACCACAATGGAATGGTGAGGAAGCTGAGTTTTCTGAAATCCAGGACAAGGAGGGACATGATACATAGTGTCCAATCTGCGAGAATGAGGAGAGAGAGTGAGAGGAGTCTCCCATAAATCAATCATGTGTTCATGAAGAATCTCATGAATTGGTAAGGTGTGTCATGCGGGTGCCTGGGTGAGAATGTTCACAGTCTTGGCAAAGGCATATATCAATATGATTTGCAAGGGATTGTGGGAAATGTAGTCCATTCACACCAGACACAGCCGTTCACAATAATTAGTTGTGCTTGAGTGTAAAGCCAATAAGATATTTATTTATGGGGTTATTTCTCCCAACACAGATATGCTTGGTAGCACATAAAACAGGATACTTGCTTTCAGTGTTAAACTTAGAAAAACAAAATCAGGAAAACAACAGCTGAACTTGTCAGGCAATCAAATCAAAAGAATAAAGACCAGGATGGTAACAGAATGGTCTTTTCTGTAGGCTCTAGCTAATATTTTCTTAGCAGTGCTTTAATCAATAAACAAAACCCACAAAGTAGGGAAAAACTGTTCTTTTCAGGTTAACTTCTTATATCTTCACACATAGACTCAGAAGTTATTTCCTCAGAGCTCACAAGCAATTAGGTAAGGCTCAATTGCTAGCAGTTACCCAGATGAAACCCCTTAGCTGGCTTGCTTTCTACTGCGTGGCTCAAATCCTTCTCAGGAGCTTTTCTGAGTAGATTAAAGAACAAGTTTGTATTTCTTTGTGATGGTTGTTGTATTTTGTAACAGTAAATTACCAAAGGAGTTTAGACAGAGAGCAATCCATGTATTCACAGCCTGGATCTATAACCTCTCCCCCTTCTTCAACAATCATGGGTTCAATATCATGGATTGGCACAGAGGAATTTCTCAATGGAGCACTCTCAGGAGAATACTTGTTTCCCTGCTGTCTTTCAAGGGTATAGTTAGGGCATAGATCAGTGTTCATACCTGAGCTTCCATTGCTGTTAGAGTTCCTCTCTAAATAGCCTGGCCAGTATGTAGTCCAGTTCTTATGTCCAGCCTTCCAATCCAGATCCCTGGACACTGGATCTCTCTTCACATACCTTCTGGCACGGGTCTTAGGGTCCCTTCCAAGTGCAGCCGTCTCCCTCACAGGTACCGTCTGGAGATTCCTAGCCCTGCAGCACCACTCCTCTGGTTTTCCCCAGTCCAATGGTGTATGCTGGCCTTTTGAATGTCTCCAGGTATACGTACTGCTCTGGACTCCTTTAGACCTCCCAAATGCTTTTCTCTTCTTTCTTCCAAAGGGTTTCTTGCCCTCTCTGTCCGTCCGCTCTGGCTTCTGCTTCTGATGATCCTCCAGATGACGAAGCTGTCCAAGATCATGAAGATGATGTCCAAGATGAATCTGAGGATGATTCTCTGTAGAATAAACTCTACCTTTATTCTGCTTAGATGAGTGCTCCACCCTAGCACAGCGCAGCTGTGCTGAATCAGGCCCTGCCCTTTGAGATGAGTGCTTGGGGATTACCTCATAGCCCTCCTGATTGAACACACGTTTCCCCACTTCAGCTCCTCTAATGGCTGTTGGAAACCTGGTGCATTCTGGGACTGGTAGTCTTTTATGGAAAAATTCTGTTTTCTTATTTCTACTAGAACTGACAGGTTGCTTGTTCAGAGTCACTTCACCTTTTCTATAGCTCCTTCCTGAGCTATGATAAGCTTCCTTATCACAGGTGACAGCCTCTCTAGGAGCCTTAGAGTACCCTAAAATATCTAATTTTTTTGCTCTAGGCTCTGATTCAGAGGTTACTGAAATAGAAAGTCCTTTAGCTACT
Organism: Ichthyophis bannanicus; assembly: GCA_033557465.1. Lineage (NCBI taxonomy): Eukaryota > Metazoa > Chordata > Amphibia > Gymnophiona > Ichthyophiidae > Ichthyophis > Ichthyophis bannanicus. The sequence continues at coordinate 94,031,567 of CM066046.1, read as the reverse complement.
TCTCTTATGAAGTCTTGAAAGGACAAGTCCTCTGGAGGAGACATTCTTCTTTTTGGAGAAGAAGGCTCTTCAGGAAGGGCTATGGATACTTCAGGAGACTCATCTGATGAATCAGAATCATCAGAGGAATCGAAGTATCGCTTGTCCGGGTGCTCTTCCAACGCTCGATACGCGTATCGAGCGATATCGACATCGGGCGTCCCCGGTACCGGATCGGTACCAAGAAATAGCCCTGGACAAGGAACCACTGCAGTCGGTATCCTGGTCGATGTCGATGCAGTCGGTACCAGCATCGGTGCTGGTGCCGGTACAGGAGCCGATACCGACAACGGGGCTCGTTGCGGTATCATCGGCGTCGCAACCTGAATGAAGGCCTTGATAGCCTGTTGCATGGACAGAACATTCTGATCCATCGACGCCATGAAAGCCTGGATGTCGGTACCGGGAGAAAGTGCCGGTACCCCAGAGCAATCTAACAGGTGATCGGTCGAGGCCGTGCCATCAATGTCAACCTTTAACCCCATAGGAGGAGCTTTGGAAGCCGGAGCTTCCCGCCGGGGTTGTTTGGCTGGTGCAGGATCCTCGAGGGCAAGCCCGGAGGCATCTCGATGCTTAGAGGGAGATCTACCCTTCGAGGAACTGCTAGGTTTATGTTTGGTTACCTGAGATCCATCAGGAGAAGAAGACCTGGAAGATGTCGATGCTATCGCCGGTGCATCAGCGGGAAACAGCACATGGAGCTTAGCTGCTCGGTTCTGTAACCCCCGTTTAGACATTAGAGAGCAGGACGGACAATCCGGAATGGAGTGTTCAGGACCCAAACATTTAAGACACCATTCATGGGTATCTGTAACAGAAATAGTACCGCTACACTTAGTGCATTTTTTGAACCCGGAGGATGGTTTTTCCATGAGGGAAATTTTCTTGTGGGCCCTGAGGCCTAAGAAGAAAAATACACCAAGTGAGGAAAAATATCAATATATTTTTTTTTTTTTTAAAGAAAGAAAGAAAAGACCGGCGGTACCGGTCCGGAGTCGGGGAAGGCAGACACGCGACCAAAGAAATAAAATAAAATAAAGAACTTCTTCAGCAGTGACAGGGCTCGACCTGCTGGCTCCGCGGCAAAGAAGAACTGAGGAGAGTTGGTTAGGAAAGGCGGGAAGGCAGCGCGCAGGCGCTGTGGGATGCTCCCAAAAGCTTTCCTTTTTGGGAAGCTGGGGAGCGTTCCCGCGCAGGCTCCATCGGTACCGACGTACCCATATGTGAAGACTTATTCCTGCTTGTTCCTGGAGATATATATATATATACATACATATACACAGAGATATACATGGGCAGAAGATACACAGATTTTATATATATGTGTATATGTGGATATATATATATATATGTATGTTCACTGTTTATTGTAAACCGCGCTGATGCTGAATAGCGCGGTATAAAAGAGACTTTAAATAAATAAATGTATGTATGTATGTATGTATGTATGTATGTATGTATGTATATATATATATAGACATATAGACACAGGTCTCCACGTATGTAGATGGAGACATGGCTATATAACTAGATCCCCATAGGAATATGGGGAGAGAAAGATTCATCTAATAGCAAGAAGGGTGATACCTGCTTGGATAGATGCATAGAGAATCTTCTTTCCCTGGTTATGATTGACAGAGTCAGAGGAATGGCCTCCCTGACAAGGAGGAGTCTAGATTCTTTTAAGAATTCGAGCTCTTGAATAACCAGGATGGCCTACGTGAAAAATGCAGAGGATAACTTCAGTCTGCAGGCAGCAAGTCCAGATCTCTCTAGAACTCCAGTATGGTAAATGGATAGAGGACACCAATGGAATAAGATACCATATAGACCTGCCTATGAGGGCAAGATGGGTATCATGCGTCCTTCAGTTGAACATGAGCGTCCCCTGAAGTATTGGGAAGGAAGCATATAAGGATGAGCTGCAACGAAGAGAAAACTATCCCTGGTGAGAAGTCCAAAGAAGATGTGGACCAAGCCAGGGAATTGGCCATTCTTTAGGTTTTCACGTGATGTAAGGACTGTGTCTTTTGTATCGAAAAGAAATTTTAGATGAGATGGTAAGGGTAGGGAACACCTACCAGTCATGGGAACATGACTGGGTGAACCCCTCCAAACCATCTGGGATTATCTGCTAGACAAGATACTAATGCTCTCTAGCAAGGGCCAATAGTGCAAAGCTACTCTGTAGAGTTGCAGAGAGCATGTTGCAGGTTGGTTAGTAGAAAAAACTGGCTGCTTAAAGCCAGTAGATAACAAACTATCATGCCAAAAACAAGGGAATTGGAGATGGTGAAGAATAGAAGTCAAACCAACAAGCCTGTGATAATAGGGTTTCCAAAAAAGGTTGATAACCTGTTTTGGGTTTACTACCCAGGCCGGAAGGATTGTTAGTGGAGGACAAACCCTGGTTGTGTGGTGAACAGAACCAGTGGTTTAACCACTAGGAACTGCTGCATTTGCAGCAATTAGCAGGGCAGCGGAAAAATTTTTTTTTTTTTTACATTGGAAAAAGAAACAACAGACATAAGCAGGAGTGGTAAGACTTCCTTATTGTCTGATAAGCTGCCCTAAAGTAAGAATGTGAAAAGGGGGAGACAACTCTGGAAAGGAAACCCCTTCCTGGAATAGGTAGAGAAGCAAAGGGGCTTACCAGTGTAATAGAACCACCCTTACCAACCGAATGTTGTAGTAAGAGGGCAGGTAAGACAGAGTTGAAGGAGACTGACGATGTAGTAAGTCTCTGAAAGGTAAGATGATACATGTTAGTACAGGGAAAAATGTCTTATTGATAGTTGTTACACCTCTTTTTCCCAGTAGGAGGAAGAGAAACCTGTTAACTATAGGCATGTTCATCATAAAAAGTCTTAGAGCAAAAAGAAAGGATGTCTTGTAAAGAGATCCATGAGAATTTAGGATGAAATTAGTGTAGATGCTTCAAGTGAAAAGAAGCAGACTACAAACTCTAACCCCCAAACAGGAGATGTAATGATAATAATCTATCAGAAACCCTGCGACTGCTGGGTTTGCTGACCCTGTTGAGGTTGTGGTTTCTTTAGCCCGGTCCAATGTTTCCCCTGTCTGGGAACATCTGTATGATGGGTAGAAGATGGATAAAAACGTTTTCCCCTTAGGGGAACAAAGTTTGTTAGGAAATTTCCTACTAACTGGGAAAGAGGAAGGCATAGACAAGCCTCTGAAAACAGCAATGTCAGTGGCTAACTGAGCAGCTTGGAGTAAAGACTCCTTGTTAAAGAGATTTTCTCCAGTGCAAGGAGTATTTCCCAGTCTTTCTTGAACCCACTTGTCCAAGTCTGAAACTTGGAGCCAGGCTTTACGTCGTGCCCCTATAGCTATAGCAGAAGTTCTGCTAACAGACTCAAAGGAGTCTAGGGAAGCACGAGTAAGGAACCTAGAGATATTTTGAGCATGACTAACCAATAAGGAATAGTCTGCTCTTTTGGGCTCTTGAAGAAAAGGGGTCAAAAGTAGTAATTTCTTTTTGACTTCTTCAAGAGATAATCCCATATAGAAAATATATGAGAGAATTCTTGCTGAAAGCATGGATGCCTGGAAGGTTTGGCGTCCAAAGGCATCTAAAGTCTTAGACTCACGACCTGGCGGATAAGAAGAGTGCTTCTTAGTACTCTTAACACGCCTCATTGCTGATTGTACAACAATGGAATGATGAGGAAGTTGAGTCTTTTGAAAACCTGGAGAAGGGGGCACCTTGTATAGAAGATCAGTTGCCCTAGAAGGTGGGGATACCATTAAAGGAGTTTCCCTACATTCGAAAGAGCAGATCCTGCAAGGTCTGATGCGAAGGAAGCATGATGTCCTCCTTTGGACTCCAGGGAATATACAGAGATTCTGTATTCCCTGGTGCAGGATCTTGACCAGGTATAGAAATGGCAAGTGACTTTGCCATATCAAGCAGGAATGCTTGAAAAGAAAAATCCCCAGAGGGAAGTCCTCTAGAAAGAGGAGTACAGGCTAGATCTGTTGAAGAACTAGCATTGGCACCCAGGGATCTATCCAAATTCATTGGAATAGAAGACCCTAAAGGGTGGAGCATCGGACTGTCCCTACAGGATGGTCGCCGGTACCGCAGGAGGTTGGGACCACCAACAGTCGGTAGCGCATCGTCCATGCCAGGGATCGATTCCAAACTCGGTACTGAGGGAAGCAAACCTGTTGAAACAAGCATGGAAGGTACCGACAGCGATGCTAATGTGGATACCGGTAGCGGCTCCGGTACCGTATCCGATACCGATACAGGAAGACCAGTCAGTGACAGCTCTATCGGTACCGAAGAAACCGAGAGTGGCCGACATGGATCATCGGAACCGTGCCTTCGGTACCGTCCGGTGTCAGAACCAAGGCGAGTCGGTACCCAGTCATCCAGACTGGAGATCGATTCCAGACTCGGCATCGAAGGAAGCGAGTCTATCGATGCACATCTGGAGGGTACCGACGTCGGTACCAGTACCGGTACCGGGATCGATACCGATACTGGAAGATCGGTCTGCAGCGTTTCCAACGGGCCCGCAGATACCGAGGACGCCAGACTACGATCTTTGGTGAGGAATGTTTCATCCAACACCATTGCCGATGCCAAGGTATCGGTACCGCTCGAAGCGGATGCCACCACCGAGCATGGCTCAGGTATGTTCGGAGAGGGGTGAACCTCAGGAACAACCTGAAACCCCACTAAGGATTTGGAGGCCGAAGACTCCCACTGGGGTTTTAAAGCCAATGTGTCCTCAAGGGCAAGGCCAGAGGCATCTCTATGCTGTGCATGAGATCTACCACCCGAGGACTGGCTAGTCTGAACAGACTGCTTTTGGGTTACCTGATCTTGCGAAGAAGAAAGGGTGGTCGGTGCCCTGAAGTTGAATGGGGACCGCGTATCAAGGTGAACTCGATGCTGAAAACTTCTTCCAACTATACTGTTGCAGGAGGGACACTCCAACGGATAGTGGTCAGGACCCAAGCAGGGTAGACACCAATTATGAATGTCTAAAATCAATTTTGTACCGCCACAGTTTGAACATTTCTTAGGGATAGTGGCTGGTGCTTCCATGAAGAAAAGTGAGTAGGCCTGGCAGGCCGAAAAAAACGTCAGGCACTAACAAGGAAAAAAGTATTCCTTAAAAAGGAAAATTTACAAGAAAAAACAAAAGAAACACCGGCGGTACCGGTGGCGTCGGGGAAGGCAGACGCGACCACAAGAAAACCAAAAAATAAAAGAAGAATTTTCTGCGGTGACAGGAGGATGTCCTACCGGCTCCGCAGAAAAACGCTCTGTCTTATCACTTTTAACCCTCTGGGCTTTCCTGTATAGTATGTGGGGGCAATTCCTCTCCTTTTATTTTAGTAAATGCTCTGGTGTCAAACAAGTTTTCTGCACCCAAACATCTGCCAGCCTCTCATGCATTGTGAAGAATCTCAAAGCCCTTCTTAGCATATACTGTAGGTACTCATCTTAACTTTAAAAGAAAAGAAGCCTTTGCAACCTAATTGATTATTGCAGACATTTCAACTAAATGTTTTCTATCTGATTTTCTTTCTTTCTGTCTCTGTGTGTGTGTATATATGTTCATATATAATTTGTATTGTGTTTTTATGTATGTTTTTATTATTATATATTATGTGTTTCACTATTGAGTATGTTTCATTGTGAATCACCTGCATTCTCTGAGATGGGCAATATATAAAATGTTCTTAATATATTTTATAATCCTATTTTTTACTGATCAGTTTGCTGAGCAGATGTTGTTGTTCAGTGCCGTTGAATCGGTGTCGACTCATGGCGACCCTCTGGATAGCTGTCCTAAACAGTATTCGGTCTTCAGTCAGGTGGCTCATTGTTGATAGAGTGGCATCCATAGTTGCTGTTATTGTATCGATCTAGCTTATTGCTGGCCTTCCTGTTTTGCATTGACCTTCAACCTTGTAAAGTATGATGTCTCTCTCTAATAATCTCTCCTTTTTTTCAGAGCAGAGTATTCCAAACCTGCTTTTCTTAGAAAAGTCAGAACTACAAGTCCATACATTTTTTTTAGTGCCATCACGTCAGTGTTGACTCATAGTGACCCAGCTACCTCTGGGTTTTCTTGGCAATGTATCACCAGAAGTAAATTGCCAGCCTTTTCTTCTGAGGCAATGGAGGGTAAAGTGACTTACCCGAGGTCACAAAGAGTGCCAGTGGGAATCGAACCCTTGATCTTCTGGGTACTAAGCAGTTGCTCTAATCACTAGGCTACTCCTCCACTCAGGGCTGGATCAACCTGCTCTGAAAAAAATGAATCTAGTGGATGTTTCATAAGTGCAACACTTCTACATGTCTAGATGTCTTTTACTGTGCTGCCTAATGTCTGGTGTTTACTCAATTACTGTTTCTTTGTTTCTGATTTTGCATTCAACAGTTTAAACCAGATGTGGGCAAATTGTTTGGCCTGAAGGCCACGCTGCAAGCTAAGTTTAAAAGGGGAGCCCATGAGTTTCTAGAGGAAGTCTGAGAAGCTGGGAGCAGGGGTCTTCCTGAAAATCTTTTGCATGAGAGATGTGGATCCCCTTTAAGTCTGAAGATCAGAAAGTCCAATAATCCCAATGCTGTTGCATCCATCTTGATGCAACTTCCAGTTACATTTCTCTTGCTTCGCTACTGCCACGTGTTAGATTAAGAACTCCCATGGCCTGAATACAGCACAGAGCCCATAATTTGCTCATCTATGGTTTAAACTGCATTCCCTTAAACTTAATGCTTCTCTAGTTCCCTGTTCAGCTTTCAGAAGCAGTGGCTTTGTATTCAACTCTTAGGGCCCCTTTAACTAAAGCCCGTTAGCTGGATAATGGGCATTTTAACGCAAGGCAACAGATTGCCCACAACACTAATGCGCGATCTGGTCCAGAACTATGTGTTAATACGCTCAATAACAGCCAGTGTAGGATGAGGTAGGGAAAAGGCAGAGCGTGGGCATGGAAAATGCATTAACGTGAAAGCCCAAGCAAGTGTCTCACACTGGGCAGCAATGCATTGCCTAACATGGGTGCACCTAACGACTCCTCTAAAGAACTTGCTAAGTGAATCAGTCATAGCAAATCACATGCTGTAGTTGGCCGGCAGGCATAAGCTAACTTGAAGATTCTGCAATTAAGATGCATGTGATTGATGCATTAATGGCAAATCCTTAGCAGAGTTTAGTAGAAGGGGCACTTAGTCTTTTAGACTCCAAACTTCATGACTGTGACAGCTTATTGCCCAGATCCTCCAGTAGTGAAAGCGTGGGGAAATATCTCTTAGGTCTGTTACTGTGACTTATTTGTACTGAAGTCTGCTATGTTGCAATCACAGTGTGACCCAGAGGCAATGGACTTGCCACAAACAAAAGAATAAAGCAATTCTTGAAGACTTTTGTGGGTTTTTCTAAATGATTTTACTTTATGTTCTTGTTTCAAGGTCCAAGAGAAAAATCAGACCATTTGACACAGCAGAATCTCAAGAGCTATGAAATTTCATAGCTGATAAACAAGATCCGTTGATATTAGGATAACACTTCTATAAAACCAGCTTCTGGAACTTCAGATGTGTTTCTTTTACCAAGGCCATATTTTCCAACCACTTTCACTTCTTTGTTGCCAATGTTTGTGTTCTAGTCACTCATGGTTATAAGTATATTTTGTTTGCATATTTTGTAAATTTCAGCTTGTACTTATTCATAGAACTGATCAACCTTGCCCTCTTCTGCACCTGTTGTTGGTGAATATAATAGTTGTATTGGTGGTTATTTCTCATAGATGAATAGAAATTAAGCATTCATTGATTGCATTATATTTCATTACAGTTCTTGCAAATATTTTCTTAACTATTGGGTACATCAGCATGTATAAACAGTAATTTTAGAGTTTGGGTGGTTCTTCATTGCATATGCCTTTTCCATATTAAAACAGCAGCAAGCCATGTACAACTTGAAAAACTTTCCCATTGGCATTTGCACCTGACAAGTCATGCATAATTCTCAGAACATTTCTCATTTGGTCCTGGGGTGTGGAGGAGAATTTGAGGAATAAATTGTTCCAACCTCTCTGGTCAACAAAAAACTCAAATTGCAAAATGTTTGACTTACAGAGGTTGCTTACTTATTTCTCTATCCAAAGTCTGCCACTTCTATGTGTAAGTGGCACCTCTTACATATATATATATATATATATATATATATATATATATATATATATATATATATATATATATATATATATTTGTGTGTGTGTGTGTGTAGCAAAAACAGCACTTACAGCTGCATGTAGTGCTACGTAGAGGGGTACTTACTAAAATGTGAAAGAAATAATGCATGAGTTATGCATTTAATGTGCATTAAAAGGCAAAAGCATGCATTGTTTATGCTTAATGCATCTTTTGGCAGTGCAACGTGAGCAAAGAAATAATCAGATGCAAAGCACCTCATTATTATGCAAATCAAACAACAGCTTGTGGTTAACTTTGTAAGCTGTGCTATTCCTGCAAAAACACCAGTTTTAAGCTGGTATTATTTTTCCTACTTGGAAGCATCAAGCTGCTAACGCACATCTTGATGCTCCTGAGGAGCCTCTTAAAGGAACCTTTACTACTACTACTTATCACTGTACCGAGACATGTAAGAGACCGTCCCTGCTCATAAGAGCTTACAATCCAGTCAAGACAGACAGAACAACTGGGGACTAGGATATATCTAGAACAGTGGTTCTCAACCCAGTCCTTGGGTACCCCCACCTCAGTCAGGTTTTCAGGGTATCCACAATGAATATACATGAGATAGATCTGTATACAATGGAAGCAGTGCATGCAGATCTATCTCACGCATATTCACTGTGGATACTCCGACAACCTGACTGGCCTGGGAGTCCCTTAGGACTGGGTTGGGAACCACTGATCTAGAGGAATGGCAAGGGAAACACAAGGAAGGTGAACAGGAGACTAAGGGAATCAGGATCCAAGAATAGTCTCAAAGAAATGTTTTTAGCCATGTCAAAAAAGCATTAAAACCCCATTATTAACCCTTCTGATACTTATAGATTGAATCTCCCCCACCCAGACACCTATAGATTGGAGGCGGGTAGGGATTAGCCAATGCTCCACTGATACCTACCAGGGATTCCCTAGTATCTAGTGGTTAGGCAAAAGCAATCCTGAGTTATTCCAGCCCCATTGTGAGCCCAGGTTCAACATGGTGCTGGTCGAGTCATAGCAGTAATACTTCAAGATTACTGCTAGCGGGTTGACAGCACCATTTGGAACCTGGGTGCACATTAGGGAAAGAGCAACGGGGATTGCTCCTGCTCAACTATTAGACAACAGGAAGGTAGGCAGTATTCAATCTAGGAGGCTGAGGGTTCAGAGACGGTCAGAGCAGTCGAGGGGTGGAGAAATTTAATGTGTGGGGTGTTATGGGTGAGGTTTCGGTGGTTTTTTTTACATGGTACTTTTAAGGATTGTGAGCCTGAATCGGGGTCGGGGCCCACTATCTCAGTTGCTGTGGCTGACTGCCTTATGTTCCTGGCTGCAGCAACACAAACCAGAATTTATTGTGGGAGCAGTTAAGTGGCTCCCATGGTAAATGTTGCTGCTGTAAATTAGCATCTAAGTAAATACTCCTCTTAGATTTACAAAACCTCTAGTGATGGTGGATTTTTTAATGTGTTTTTTATTTTTTAAATGGTCGTTCTGGTTGGGTGCAACATTAAATATATATGCTTCGTTGGCATAGCTATATATATTTTAGAAAAAGGGATCACATCTTCTGAGCCTTTTCTAAATATTAAGAATTTTGCACACAAGGACCTAAATTTAAGCAGTTATAAGTTTGCTCAAGACAATAACTTGAATATGCATATTGACAACAAACCTAGCATATGGAATCGCCTCATTGTAAATAACCTCACTGTAACTTCACCTGGCTGTAAATAATTGTATATAGTTCTCCCAGTTACATTTCCATGTTACTTTCCCTGTTTTATGTAAATACAGGGCAGAACTTCCCCTGCCCTATAGTCAAGTTGTTGATCTACTCATTTTCTACTCATTTTATTTTCCAGAAAATAATTAAAACATACCTATTCACGGAATATTTTCAAAATAAAATAGAAGGTCAGAATATATTCCCCACATAATAAAAAAAAGCAACTCACCTAAGCCATCATACAACTATCTTTCCACGAAGAATTCTCATGCAACACTCCAACTGCACTTGTAAATAAGACCACTGAAGATTGTTTCTATTTGTATCACATGTTCAATTTCATAAGCACTTTTGTAAATAAGTTTTAAACTACTCTGAATATGTACATGTGTTTTAAATTATTGAGTTTAGTTACATTTGCTTTACTGCACTGTTAATATCACCTTTGTTACAATGTAAACCGTTAAAAGTTTGTTAATGTTATATGTAAACCACTTTGATTTTGATGAGAAAGCAGTATATAAAACTCACAAATAGATAAATAATATAGTAGCCTGAATCACTATTTGGAAGTCCTGTGTTCGTAAATAAGATCTTAATTGACAGGCTGCTTTCAATCATGCTCTCCCGACTACAGAATTAACCTGAGATTTCAGCGTTGGTTGGGATGTAAGACTACCTTAAGTTTTTACCTCTTGTTTTATGGGTATATCACAATTCAACAAAGGGATCAGAGATAACTCAATTGGTTGTTCAGTTGAACCTATGCAGAGAATCTGTCTTTGCAATATTTAATGTCAACCAATCATTTTGTAGCCATGCATTAATTGCTGTCAAAAAACCTTCCAAATTTACATCCGACTCTTGTAGTGATCCCCTTTTTAGGATAAAAAATTGAACATCAGCATACCAAAAAATTTAAATGAAACGTGCAAGAGGGCTCAAATAAGCATGACAAAGAATTTTGTGAAAGAAGAGGTACTCTATCTTCTATCATCGTCTCATTAGAACTATATATTACATCCCAGACATGCCATGTCCTTCCTCATAAAAAGGAAGAAAACTACATAAGAACATAAGATATGCCATACTGGGTCAGACCAAGGTCCATCAAACCAGTATCCTGTTTCCAACAGTGGCCAATCTAGTTCACAAGTACCTAGCAGTTTCCCCAAAAGACACATGCTCCATAGTGCTTGTACTGGGGCAAACAGTGGATATCCCAGGTCCCCTTTAATAATGGTTTATGGACCTTTCCTCCAGGAACTTGTCCAAACCTTTTTTAAACCTGGCTACACTAATAGTTTTTACTACATCCTCCGGTAATGAATTGCAGAGTTTGATTATTATACCCATGCCTTTCCCTTTACTCCAATATTCTCCAGTCTCGCCAATAAAATTTTGTGATTTATGATATCAAATGCTAATGTGATGTCTAGCAAAAAGAAAAAAAAAAAAAAGACTCCCACATTGCCTTGATCTAAACATTTATGCATTTGATCTAATAAAGCTACTGTTTCCTTCTCTGTACTAAGGCCAGGACGAAACCCAGATTGTGCAGCATCTAATTTGTTTACTTCCTCTAAACCAGCGGTTCTCAACCTGTGGATCGCGACCCCCACGGGGGTCGCCACAGGATTTAACAGGGGTCGCCTCGTCACCGCCAAGTTAAAAAAAAAAATTTAAAACGCGCACAAGTTGCTGCCGCTGCCGAATCCGCTTCTTGGCAGCAGCAAACTCACCCCTTCCTTCTAATGCAGCCGCGGCTCCCTGCCTCTTAGGGAACCGCGACTGTGCCTGTAAAACCGTTGCGGAGCCTTCCTGTCTCTCGACGGGCTCCGTGCAGCATTGTCCCGCCTCCAAAGGAAGTGGTAAAGAACTTCCTTTGGAGGCGGGACAATGCTGCACGGAGCCCGTCGAGTGACAGGAAGGCTCCGCAACGATTTTACAGGCACAGCCGCGGTTCCCTAAGAGGCAGGGAGCTGCAGCTGCATTAGAAGGGAGGCAGACATGGGGAGAGGGGATGAGGGGGCAGGGAACCTGCAACACGGCTGACATGGAGGGAGGGAGCTGCTATGGAGGGAGGGAGCTGCTATGGATGGATGGATGGAGGGAGGGGGCTGATATGGATGGATGGAGGGAGGAGGGCTGACATGGAAGGAAGGATGGAGGGAGGGGAGTTGACATGGATGGAGGGATGGGGGCTGACATGGAGGGATGGAGGGAGGGGGCTGATATGGATGGATGGAGGGAGGGGGCTGACATGGAGGGATGGAGGGAGGGGGGCTGGCATGGACAAAGACAGGGGGACATACTGGACAGACAGGGGATAAATGCTGGACAGAGGCGAGAGACAGTGCGGGTTAGGATTATAATGGACTGATGGGGGAGCTAGCACGGGTAATGGGCAGATGGGGGGGCTAGGACTGGTAATGGGTTGATAAGGGAAGGCTAGGACTGGTAATGGACTGATGGGGGCTAGCATTGGAAATGAGCTGATCGGTGAGGTTAGGACTGGAAATGGGCTGATGGGGGGACAGGACTGGTAATGGGTTGATGGGGGGGTAGGACTGGTAATGGGCTGATTAGGGGAGCCTAGCACTGGTAATGGGGTTGAGGGGGAGGACTAGCACTGGAAATGAGCTGATTAGGGGAGGCTAGGACTGGTAATGGGCTGATGGGGTGGGGTGGGGTAGGACTGGTAATGGACTGATGGGAGGCTAGCAATGGAAATGAGCTGATCGGGGGGGGGCTATGACTGGAAATGAGCTGATGGGGGGTAGGACTGGTATTGGGCTGATTAGGGGAGGCTAGCACTGGTAATGGGGTTGAGGGGGGATTAGCACTAGAAGTGAGCTGATTGGGGGGCTTTGACTGAGAATGGGCTGATTGTGGGGAGGGGAGGATAGAGCTGCTGGCCCTGGAAGAAAACTGGGGGATAAGGCTACAAATGGGCTGATACGAGGGGATGGGAGAATGGAACTGGAAGGGAGTGGATCTGAGAGGGGCTGCCATGGTATTTGTACTAGAAGGGACTGGTCAGTGGGGAAGCAGGGGGACTGGAAGAGAATGGACACCTGTGGCAGTCATGGAATGCAAGTTGACATTGGAAGGTACTGGGAGTGAGGACTGGAAAGGGGCTGATACTGGGGAGGGTTACTGGGACTGGAAATAGGCTGATGGAAAGAAGTGAAGAAAACGAAAGAAAAGATAAGAAATGGCAGATGGACCATAGACCACAGAAAGAGAGCTAAGAGAAGACAGGAAAGCAGAAGCCTCAGATCAGGACCAGCATGATCAGAGAATAAATTGGTCAGACAACAAAGGTAGAAAAAATAATTTTATTTCATATTAGTGATTTGACTACAAAATCATAATAATTTTGAAATCAAATATTATTACTTGTTATTGGGATTAGTTAATGTGGTTTAAATAAGTAAATTTTATAAATAAAAACATAATGCAAAGGCCTATAATATATTAATACTTCAACAAATGATTACAGCGACAATGCGTTCACGGTAAAGGAAGAGAGACGCATTTGATTTTATCATTGGGGGTCATCAGAAGTTGACCAATCGTAAAGGGGGTCACGGTGCAAAAAAGGTTGAGAACCACTGCTCTAAACAGTCCTGCAGTTGACTTGTAACACATGAATATTGCCCCTAAAGGCTAGCACTACTGCCTAATATCCTTTCAGAAGAATGGGGTCATATTATCAGCACAGCTTGCTATGTTTATTTCTGGACGGATATTTTACGATGATCTCACACATTCCCAAAATCACAGAGTGGTAAAGAAGGAACACAAAGCCCATCTAGTCTGCTCATTGTTCTGTTATACAAGCTAAAATGCTGCCAGTGCAAACTGCTCTATACTGACTGGTAAATTATTTTGCTAGAACCAAAGATTTGGCTGCCAAGTGACCTAATGTCTAGACAGACTCTAGTTGGGCCCTGACTTTTCTCACTTTCTTCCCAAGTAGGCGCATGCAGGACTGCTTTCTATAGGAAGTAGAAGTACAAATAACCAGGAAAGAACAGGACACACACTCACCTCACTAGGAATGCTCAAAAGACTTCAAAAGCTGGGTCCCTTGGCAGCTCTAGCAAACTAGTCTTGAGTTTTCCAAGTTTACATAAGAAAGGTTTTCAAGGCTTACAATGTAGCTGTTTCATAATCCCTGAACAAAATTTTTTAAAAAGACCCAGGATCTAATGCAAACTGTATTCTAACATGTTTTTTGTTCACTGTAGGACTGAATTTAAGGTAAACAACAAAGTAATAAACCTACAACACTGCTTTTGTGGCATGCATGAAGTGTACATATTGCAGTCTATAAAACAATACCCAGTCTCCAGTTTGGGAAGAACGAGAGATTCCATGACAGAATGTAAACAGTAAACGCAGCTTTCACACTGATTAATCATATCCCTCAGCTCTTAGCTCACTGAAGTCCTACTGGAGGAAGAAAGAAAAAAAGGAGGGCTATCAAAAAGAGCACAACACATACTGTAACCTCTCTGTAGCATGTACAGTAATTTTCCATATTGGAAATCATGTTTGCAGTTCCTAGCTAACCCAATTTTGCATCTCTGTTCCGCTGCCCTTTTACTTGGTATCATCGAGGGAGGAATTGATCATCAAACTGGCCACATTTCTGCAAAACACATGCGCTGATTTATCATAGGGTGTGCCAGAATGATCAAAGCAAACTATATAGATAGTTTTGATTTGCTTATTGCCCCATAAAAACGTATCCGCACAAGTTTGCACCTGCTTTTTGTGCATGTGTTTTTTCAAGGCACAAGTACATAGCAGCTTTGATTTTTTTGAAAATGCGAGTCTAGTTGCCTTCCTGACTTATCCCCACCCCAAGAAAGCACAGTTACTTACCTGTAACAGGTGATCTCTGGGAACAGCAGGAATAAGTCTTCACATATGGGTACGTCGGTACCGACGGAGCCTGCACGGGAACGCTCCCCAGCTTTCCAAAAAAGGAAAGCTTTTGGGAGCATCCCACAGCGCCTGCGCGCTGCATTCCCGCCTTTCCAACTGCCTCTCTCCAGTTCGAGTTTCAGAGCTGAGACAAAGAGAGAGAGAGAGGAAAGGAAAGAGAGATAGAAGATACAACTCCTTGGGGAGGTGGGTGGGTTGTGAAGACTTATTCCTGCTGTTCCCAGAGATCACCTGTTACAGGTAAGTAACTATGCTATCTACAGGAACAAGCAGGAATGAGTCTTCACATATGGGGACTCCCCAGCTAGAGATGCCGGGGAGATCCCCAGGGTTGTAGACCCTGAGAAGGGCCCTACCTTCCCCTTGGATCTCAGGCATCTAAACAGGGATGGAGGGTAGGAGTTGCTCAAGTATGGAACAGGTGTTTTAGGACAGCCTGACCAAACAAGGCATCCCAGCGGGAGTCCTTGTCCAAACAATAATGGGCCGTGAAGGTATGAACCAAGGCCCATGTGGCTGCTCGACAGATCTGGTCGATGGACACAGAATTTAGATGAGCCATAGAAGTTGCCATGGCCCTCACATTGTGAGCTGTGACGTGGCCCTCCAGAGAAAGGTTCTTACTCTGGTAGGCGAAAGAAATACACTGAGCAATCCAAGTGGACAGTGTCCTCTTAGAGACTGGAAGTCCTAAATGAGAAGGAACAAAAGCAACAAAGAGTTGGGAAGACCTTTTATGTTGCTGAGTCCTTTGTAAGTAAAAGGCAAGAGCCCTTTTACAATCCAGGGTATGAAGATTCCTTTCTGCACTTGATGCATGAGGACCTGGAAAGAAGACAGGTAAATATACCTCTTGGTTCAGATGAAAAGGTGAGACCACTTTAGGCATAAAGTGTGGATTGGTCCTGAGGACTACCTTATCATGATGAAACCTTGTATAAGGTGGATTAGCCACCAAGGCCTGTAGCTCACTGATGCGACGAGCTGATGTGACTGCAATGAGGAAAATAACCTTCCAGGAAAGAAATTTCAAGGAGGTGGTGGCTAAGGGTTCAAAAGGTGGCTTCATAAGCTGACCAAGAACCAGATTTAAGTCCCATGCCACCGGAGGAGGCCTAATGGGAGGTTTAGTTAAAGTTAGACCTCTCATGAATCTTGCAATAAGAGGATGAGAGGAAATAGGCTGTCCATTGAGAGGCTTAAGGGATGCTGCAATAGCACTCAAATGGACTCTTACTGAATTTGTCTTAAGGCCTGCATTGGAGAGATGCAGGAGATAGTCCAATAGAGAATTCAAAGGTAGTGCTAGAGGGTCAAGACTCTTCTCAGCACACCAAATGGAAAACCTTTTCCATTTAAAAGCATAGGAACGTCTAGTAGAAGGTTTTCTGGAAGCATGGAGGATATCCTTCACCTGCGGAGAAAGATTCCAATCTTGAAGGTCTTAGCCTTCAGCAACCAAGCCCTGAGGTGAAGGGACTTGGGGTTTGGGTGTCACAAAGTCCCTTCCTCCTGGGACAGGAGGTCTGGAGCAGTTCCCAAGTCCAGGGAGGGGGCTTGAGAGAGATGAAGAAGTAGAGGGTACCACACTTGGCGTGGCCAGCGTGGAGCTATGAGGATCATAGATCCTTGATCCCTCTGGAGTTTGAATAGAGTCTTGGGAATTAAGGGAATGGGTGGAAAGGCATACAGGAAGTCTTGACCCCAGTGAAGGAGGAAGGCATCCTTGGCCTGAACTCCCTGACACGAAATTCTGGAACAGAACCGGGGAAGTTTGGCATTCCACGGACTTGCAAAGAGGTCTATGTCTGGGGTTCCCCACTCTTGAAAGATTCTGAGTACCTGGTCCATGTGCAGGGACCATCCGTGTGGAAGCAGAACTCGACTGAGTCTGTCTGCCCAAGAGTTTTGGATTCCTGGAAGGTATACAGCCAGGAGATGGATTTGATGCTCTCTGGCGAAGGCCCACAATCTTAAAGCTTTGTTGCAAAGCGACAGAGAGCCAGTTCCTCCTTGCTTGTTTATGTAAAACATGGCTACCTGATTGTCCGTATGAATGAGGACTGTCTTGTAGCTGAGCAGGGTATGGAAGACCTTGAGAGCTAGAAAAACTGTTCGGAGCTCCAAGTGGTTGATATGTAGAAAGGCCTCCTGTGGAGACCAAGTGCCCTGAGTGGAGAGGTCTTGTAGATGAGCTCCCCAACCTGTTGGGGAGGCATCTGTTGTGAGGGTTGCTTGGGGCAACAACTGTTGGAAGGGGGACCCCAGCAACAGATTTTGGGTGGACTTCCACCACTGGAGAGACCAAAAGAGGCGCCTGGAGGTTGCTATTTTGTCTGACAGACCCCCTGAAGCTTGAGTGCACTGGGTGGACAAAGTCCATTCAGCTGCTCTCATGTGAAGGCGAGCATAGGGGACAACATGCACTGTGGATGCCATGTGGCCTAACAGTTGTAGCATCTCCCGGGCAGTTAAATGGCTCTTTGACTGAATCTGGGAGGCTAACTGCACTAGGTGTAGGCAACGGGCCTGAGGAAGATAGGCCCTTGCAGTGGTAGTATCTAGCCAGGCCCCTATGAACTCTAGGGACTGAGTAGGGGTGAGCTGGGACTTTGGGAGATTTACCACAAGTCCCAGGTACTGTAGAATGCGCCTTGTGCAGTCCAGGGCAGTCTGGGCCTCTGACTGAGATGGAGCTCGGATGAGCCAGTCGTCCAGGTATGGGAATACAAATATTCCCAGAGTGCGTAGAAATGCAGCTACTACTGCCATGCATTTGGTGAACACTCTTGGAGCAGAGGCCAGACCGAAAGGAAGCATCCTGTATTGGTAATGCTTCCCTTGGAAAAGGAAACAGAGGAGCCTTCTGTGAGATGGATGGATGAGGACATGGGTGTACGCATCCTTGAGATCTAGAGAACAAAGCCAATCCTGACTCTGAAGGTATGGAAGGAGAGTGCCCAGAGAAAGCATCTTGAATTTCTCCTTGCACAGAAATTTGTTCAATTCTCTGAGATCTAATATGGGTCTGTAGCCCCCTGTTTTCTTTGGGATCAGAAAGTAGGGGGAGTAAAACCCTGACCCTTGTTGAAGAAGAGGTACCTTTCTATTGCCCCTTGGGCAAGAAGGGCAGCTACCTCCTGACCTAGAAGGTCGAGGAGAGATGTTGGAGAATTGAAATGTCTCACCCTGGTATGAGGAGGAAGGTTTGAGAAATGAAGTTTGTACCCCTCCCTTATGATGGAGAGGGTCCACTGCTCTGTTGTAATTTGCTCCCATCTGGGAGCAAAGTGAGCTATCCTTCCTGGAATGGCGAGAGGCTCTGGCTGTTTCAGAGCCAGAAAGGCTAAGTTCTCTAGCATCAAGTCAAAAGCCCTGAGGAGGCTGTGTCTGCTGAGTTGCAGCAGCCCCTGTAGGCTTAGGCCTGGCTTGCTTAGGTTGCTGACGCTTAGCAGCAAAACGACCTGTAGATGATTGCTGGCCAAAAGCAGGATGGAATCTGCCTTTCTTGAGGAAAAAAGACTTCTTGAAAGTTTTTTCTTGGCAGGAATGGAGGTTGACTTTGAAAGTCTATCCAAAGCAGAATTTTCTGCATCCATTTGAGTGGCTTTTATTTGCCAATCTTTGCCAAACAGGTTTTCTCCTGTACAAGGAAGATTTCCCAAGCCATCCTGGACCCAAGATTCTAGATCAGAAGCTTGGAGCCAAGCAATTCTACGTGCAGCTATGGCAATGGCCGAAGCTCTGCTGGCACCCTCAAAGGAGTCAAAAGCTGCACGGTTGGAAAACTTTGAAATATCTTGAGTATGCTTAAGCCAAATAAGAAATTCTTCCCTTTTATCCTCTGGAAGAAAAGGGAGGAAAGTGTGTAGCTTATCTGCAACTTCTTTCAGAAACATCCCCATATAAAGACTATAGGAGTTGATTCTGGCAATGAGCATACTGGCTTGGAAGATTTTCCTACCAAAAGCATCCAAGGTCCTGCATTCTCTTCCTGGAGGAGCAGAGGAGTGTCTTTTTGCACTCTATCTTGTTCATAGCTGACTCCACCACAATAGAATGGTGAGGAAGCTGTGTTTTATGAAAACCAGGACAAGGAGGGACACGGTACATGGTGTCCAACCTACGAGAATGAGGAGAGATAGTGAGAGGAGTCTCCCATAAGTCAATCATGTGATCATAAAGAATCTCATGAATTGGCAAGGTGACTGCCTCCTTAGGAGCCTTGGGATAACCTAAAATATCTAATTTTTTAGCTCTAGGCTCTGATTCAGAGGTTACTGAAATAGAAAGCCCTTTAGCCACTTCTCTTATGAAGTCTTGAAAGGACAAGTCTTCTGGAGGAGACATTCTTCTTTTTGGAGAAGGCGGCCCTTCAGGAAGGGCTATGGATACTTCAGCAGACACCTCCGATGCATCAGAATCTTCAGAGGAATCAAAGTATCGACTGTCAGGGTGCTCTTTCAAAGCTCGATATGCGTAGCGAGCTGTATCGACATCGGGCGTTATCGATACTGGTTCGGTACCGATGGGCATCCCTAGGCAGGGAACCGCTGCAGTCGACACCATGGCCGATGTGGATGCAGTCGGTACCAGTACCGGCATTGGCGCCGGTACCTGGGCCGATACCGACAATGGAATTTGTTGTGGTATCAGCGGCGTCGCAGCTTGAATGAAGGCCGTGATAGCCTGCTGCATGGCTAGAACATTCTGATCCATGGACGCCATGAATGCCTGGAAATCGGTACCGAAAGGTTGTGCCGGTACCCCAGAGCATTCTAACAGGTGATCGGTCGAGGCCGTGCCATCGATGTCAACCTGTAACCCCATAGGTGGAGCTTTGGAAGCCGGAGCTTCCTGCCGGGGTAGTTTTGCCGGTGCAGGATCCTCGAGGGCAAGCCCGGAGGCATCTCGATGCTTGGAAGGAGATCTACCCTTCGAGGACCGGCTGGTTTTATGTTTGGCTACCTGAGATCCATGGGAGGAAGAAGCAGCCCTGGAAGACGTCGATGCCACTGAAGCTGCATCAGAGGGAAACAGAACATGGAGCTTGGCTGCTCGGTTCTGTAAACCTCGTTTGGACATCAAGGAGCAGGACGAACAATCCAAAATGGAGTGGTCAGGACCCAAACATTTGAGACACCATTCATGGGTGTCGGTAACAGAAATAGTACCGCTGCACTTAGTGCATTTTTTAAACCCGGAGGCTGGTTTTTCCATGAGGAAAATGTTTCGTGAGGCCTAAGGCCCAAAAAGGAAAAACACACTAAGTGAGGGAAAAATATATTCTTTTTTTTTTTTTTTTTTTAAGAAAAGAAAGAAAGACCGGCGGTACCGGTCCGACGTCGGGGAAGGCAGACGTGCGACCAAAGAAATAAAATAAAACAAAGAACTTCTTCAGCGGTGACAGGAACACGACCTGCTGGCTCCGCGGAAAATAAGAACTGGAGAGAGGCGGTTGGAAAGGCGGGAAAGCAGCGTGCAGGCGCTGTGGGATGCTCCCAGAAGCTTTCCTTTTTTGGAAAGCTGGGGAGCGTTCCCGCGCAGTCTCCGTCGGTACCGACGTACCCATATGTGAAGACTCATTCCTGCTTGTTCCTGGAGATTGCCTCCTAAACCTTGCGGGTAGAAGCAAGCACATTGTTGACATATGTCTATACTTACATCTGTGTAAAGAGGGCTGAAAATCCAAATGCAGGAAAAGATTCCATCATTACTTTCTTACTGTCTTTAAGCACCTGGCTATACAATCAGTAAAATGCAATATATTCCAGCCATTATTTGAAATAGTGAAATCCCTTACTAATCAACCCACCAGCAATGACTCAGCAGAACCCACCATATCAGCACAAACCTTAGCTGAGTTTTACAAGGATAAACTTAAATGTCAGCAACCACCCACTGACAACCAAAATATATTAGACTCAACACAAAACTCCACCTGGACTACTTTCTAACCCATTTCAAAAGACACACTCAGAAATGTCATCACTAATCTCAACACCACAACGTCGTATCTTAACCCTTGTCCAGTAAACTGGATTAAGGCAACAAATTCAATTACACCCCAGCATACTGAAAGAGCTCAGAGAAGTTCTTGAAGGGCCTTTAAAGGATGTTTTTAATAGATCCTTGGAAATAGGAGAGGTTCCCTGGGACTGGAGGGCTGATGTGGTACCTCTCCACAAAAGTGGTAAGAGGGAAGACGTGATAAACTACAGGCCAGTAAGCCTTACCTTGGTGGCGGTTAAAGTAATGGAGGCGCTCATGAAAGAGCGAATAGTGGACTTCCTCGAAACCAACAGGTTGCATGATATGAGGCAACATGGTTTTACCAAAGGATGATCTTGCCAAACAAATATGATTGAGTTCTTTGACTGGGTGACCAGAGAACTAGATCAAGGGCATGCGATGGATGTGATCTACCTAGATTTCAGCAAAGCCTTTGATACTGTTCCTCATAGGAGGCTTATCAATAAACTCAACAGCTTGGGGATCGGTCCCAATATGGTGAACTGGATCAGAAATTGGTTGACTGACAGACAACAGCAGGTGATGGTAAACAGAACCCACTCGGATGAAAGGAAGGTGATTAGCGGTGTGCCCTAGGGTTCGGTCTTGGGACCGGTACTATTCAATATATTTGTAAGTGATATTGCTGAAGAGCTGAATGGAAAAGTCTGGTTTTTTTTGTAGATGACACCAAAATTTGCAACAAAGTGGACTCCCCTCAGGGAGTGGAGAACATAAGGAAAGATCTACAAAAGCTGTAAGAATGGTCTAATGCTTGGCAGTTAAGATTTAATGCGAAGACGTGCAGTGTCATGCACTTGGGAAGCAGAAATCCAAGGGAATTGTATGAGATAGGGGGCGAGAGATTGATGTG
Source organism: Ichthyophis bannanicus (assembly GCA_033557465.1). Taxonomy (NCBI): domain Eukaryota; kingdom Metazoa; phylum Chordata; class Amphibia; order Gymnophiona; family Ichthyophiidae; genus Ichthyophis; species Ichthyophis bannanicus. Next base: position 94,009,724 of record CM066046.1, on the reverse strand, counting down.
CATCGACGAGGAGAAAGACCTCGGTGTGATTGTTTCTGATAATCTCAAGTTGGCGAAACAGTGTGACAAGGCGGTGGCAAAAGCCAGGAGGATGTTGGGTTGCATACAGAGAGGAATTACCAGCAGAAAGGAAGAAGTACTGATGCCACTGTACAAGTCGCTGGTGAGGCCTCACTTGGAATATTGTGTTCAGTTTTGGAGACCGTATCTCGCAAAGGATATAAAAAGTCTGAAAGCGGTTCAGAGGAAGGCGTCCAAAATGATTTGGAGCCTGCATCATAAGGCTTATGAGAAGAGACTTGAAGACCTAAATATGTACACTCTGGAGGAGAGGAGGGACAAGGCAGATATGATTCAGACCTTTAAATACTTAAAGAGTATTGTTGAAGCAGCTTCACCCGTTGCTGCACCAACACGACTTTAAACTGGTTATAAATGCAATTATCACACTGCACTTTGCCTTTGCCAACACAATCCTACAAGATTCTACTAAACAAACACTAAGACCCCTTCAATTAGCCCAACATGCTGTAGCTAGAATAACCATGAATAGCAACCCCTTTGATCACATTACCCCCATATTGTATACCCTCCACTGGCTTCCCGTACAAAGCCATATCATCTACAAAATACTAGTCACAACTTTTAAACTAATCAAAGAAATCACCCCATCATACCTCTCCACACTCATCACCACGGACACTGTCACTCGCTCTCAGCATGACTGCAATAAAAACAAACTAGCAATACCAACTGACTTCATGAAATCAAGGAAAATTACAAACAATAAAGCATTCTCCCACTTCGCCCTTAACCTCTGGAATAACCTCCCAGAACACCTAAGAGGAGCAAATGACCTCCTCATCTTCCGAAAAAAACCCTCAAAATCCATCTAGTCACCCTTCATTTTGGAACCTCTACTAAACTCAACTCCATTGATCCTCCTCACTCCTCCACTTAAACCCTTCTACATAAGTTGCCAATCACCCCACCCTTTAACCCCAAGAATGCTTTATTACTTTATACCAGGGGTCTCAAACTCAAATTGCTTTGAGGGCCAAATAAGGACTTGTAAAGAACCCGCGGCCGCATAAGAAGCGGGGCCTCATTTGCATAAATATTTGCATAATGTTACCATACAAAGCGCAGAGGTTAATGATGCACATTTCCCAGAGCTGACATATTCCAGTTAATAAATTCAAAATAGATATTTTTCTACCTTTTGTGTATTTTTTTCAGTTGCAATTGTTCCAGCCACTTTCTTCTGTTTTTTTTGTCTTCTGCTAACTCTCCATTGTCTGCTGTCCATTTGTCCTTTCTTCTCTCTTCTAGTTTTTTTTTTCCGTTCTCTCTCTACATATGCTTTAACATACTAATCTTTCTCCTTTTGCTCCTTTCTCATTCCTATTTCATCCACTCAAATTTTATCCCTCCATCCTCAATCACTACTTACTCTCCCAATACCTGGCCAATTGTAGATTTTTCTTCCCTCCCACACAAAATATTTTTCCCCTCTCCATTTCACTCTCCCAGTCCCATCCCCATCCCCATCCCATTCTAATCCTCCCCCAACATCAGCTCCCTTCTAGTTCCAGCCCCACCCAGCATCCCCTCCCTTCTAGTCCCCGCATCAGCCCATTTCCAGTCCTATCCTAGCCCCACCATCAGCCCATTTCCTGTCCTAGCTCCCCCCCACTAAGCCAATTTCCAGTTCTAGCAACCCCCCAAGTCCATTACCATTTCTAGCTCCCCCCATAGCCCATTACCAGTCCTACGCCCCCCAACAGCACACCTCGTCCTAACCCCCATCTGCCCATTTCCAGTCCTAGCCCCCACCATAGCCCATTACCAGTCCTAACCCCCCCCTGCCATTAGCCCACTTCCATTCCTAATCCCCCATTACCCCATTTCAGTCTTAGCCCCTCCATAGCTCATTACCAGTCCTAACTCCCCCCATCAGCCCACCTCCAGTCCTTCCTAACCCCCATCAGCCCATTTCCAGTCCTAACCCCCTCTCCCCCCATCAGCCCAGGTAAATTAAAAAAAAAAAAAAACAACCCTGGCTTCTGCTGCTGTCGCTGTGGCAGCGGCAGAATCAACTGTCAATTTAAAAAAAACCTGGCTTCTGCTGCTGCAGCCGTGGCAGCGGCAGAATCAGCTGTCCCGCGGCCCCTTCCCCTCTGCCCGGAAGAGCCCTGAGTCTGCTCCTTCAGCGGCGGGCTTTTCAAGCCACGAAGAGAGTATTTCCCTCTCATGCGGCTTAAGCCTATTCACTTTTCAAGCCGCGCGAGAGGGAAATACTCTCTTCGTGGCTTGAAAAGCCCGCCGCTGATGGAGCAGACTCAGGGCTCTTCCGGGCAGAGGGGAAGGGGCCGCGGGACAGCTGATTCTGCCGCTGCCAAGGCTGCAGCAGCAGAAGCCAGTTTTCTTTTTTAAATTGACAGTTGATTCTGCCGCTGCCACGGCGGCAGCGGCAGAAGCCAGGGTTTTGTTTTTTTGTTTCCCTCCATCGCGGGCCGCACAAAGTTCTCGCGGCCCGCGGGCCGTGTGTTTGAGACCCCGGCTTTATACTGTATCGGTCTACACCCCTATCTAACACCAATGGTACATAGCTCAATGTAAGTGTATATAGTTCTATGTAAATCAGCCTTGACAGTTAATGTATATAGTTAAAGAGTTCTTTGTAATTGAAGATGTACTTTTCACTGTACTATTCAAAATGTTGTTCATTGTAAATCGCATTTGATCTTTAGGAAAATGCGGTATAGAAATTTGTAATAAATAAATAAACAAACCATAGACAGTCTCCCTTCTGTTGCACCCAGCCCTTCTTTTACTCACATGGAAGGAGGAGTGGCCTAGTGGTTGGGGCAAGGTACTACAGGCCGGAAGGTCGGTGGTTCAAATCCCACTAGAGGACAGCAACCTTGGGCCGGAAGGACTGTGGTTTCTAGTCCCACAGGTGCTCCTTGTGGTCTTGGACAAGCCACTTAACCCTCCATTGCCCATGTTCCCTGTAAGTATTAGTGTATGTGTCTCATATCCCTCGTGTTAAATGTATCTCCCAACCGCTTTGACCCGGTGAAAAGCGGGATATAAATGCAGATAAATAAATAAATAAAATAAATTCTTGCAAACTTTTTTTCTTTCTAATCTGTTGTTCTTTCAATATTCAAGTCTTAAATCAAGTGGAGGAATAGCCTAGTGGTGGACCAAGAGACCAGGGTTCAATGCTCGCTACCACTCCTTGTGGCCTTGGGCAAGTCATTTACCCTCCATTACCTCAGAAGAAAGGCCTGGAAATATACTTCTGGTTACACCTTAACAAGAAAACCCAGGGGCTGCTGGGCTGCCAGGAGTCAGCATTGACTCCATAGCACACATTACATTGCAAATCCACTCAAATAAGTCTTTATTATATCCCTTTAACTACATGGGTATTCTATCAGCTCCTCTTGTCAAAATCATCACTTTTCATACTTTAACCTTCCAGGGACAATGGGAAATTGAATGAATGAGGGGCCAGGATGAGATGCTCTGCTACACACTTTGAACTTCAAATCAGTAATAGTTTGCTAGAAGAAGAGAAGTGAACCATTTTATTACCCTTTCTGTGTTTAAATATAATAGTGTGGGCCAACCACAAAATCCTAGTGAAAGAAGTATGTGTTGAAGATGTGTGTCTTTTGCAAGTGCCCATCTCAGGTGAATTAAATAGATTTCCAGCGGCAGGTGATTCAGATCTCGCTGAATCTTGTGAAGAATTTATACATGGTTGCAAAATCTTGCATGAAAGTCAGAGTTGCCAAGTTACCCAGTTCCAGGAGTGAGATTTTAAGCCAGTCCTGGATTTCTGGCAACCTCATTCTCATGCATTACGGGACCTGCAGCACTGATTCCAATGGGTAAAAAGTGGCACTACAAATACCATGCTGCAATGCAAGGCAAATTTAAAATCAGAACTGGCAAAAACTCTCACTCCTGAAACGGGGTAATTTGGAAACACTAATTCCATTAAAAAATAAACTAAACTAAACTAGTGTTTTAACATTAGTAAGGACAAGAGAGAAAACAGCCAATCAGGTTTGCTATAGAAACAAACAGACAAGCCTCAAGCAAGTTTTAGCATTGCTATAAACACAGTGGGCAGGTGGACTTATTGTGATCATTTTAATGAGATGCCAAAAGGCTTTCCTCCTTGATTAAATATCTCAAAGTTCTGAATAATGGTGGTTTTAAGTGTCTGAAAGGAAGCAGCTGAAGGGCAACACCACTTACAGTAACCAACAAATACACTAACATTTCAGATTAGAGGGATGGACACAGGTCAGAACAGTCTCTTCTTGTGAATTTGTATTTAAATAGTTTGCTAAGTAATCTTTTCCCACTTCCATCTTATCCGGGAGATGCAATGAATTAAGCCATGATTAGATATAAACAGTAAGGAACTATAAAATAGTTTTCAAAATCTAATTAGAAAAGGCAGATTCTATTCATGTTCAATGATTTTTCATTGTTTGAATGGAAATATATATGGGTGTGTCTAACCCTGCAAACGTGATACAAAAGTGCCACCATATTTTAAAATTTTGACTGCAGTTTCCCATATGCCTAGTGGCAGGATCTATCTTCAGGCTATCAGTGAAAAGGAGGAGCCTCTATGATGCTTATGGTCACAATAACACCTCATCTAATGTGGCCTTCTTCAAAGGTACACTTGACAATCAGCAGTACCAAATCTGGATAAACATAAAATAGATTACTTCTAATATATTTTTTTATTTTTTTGAGCTGCACCCTTTACAATTCTCAGACACTGTGAGAGCAAATAAACATTTCCAAAGCAAAAATCATCGCATCTACTGAAATCTAAAGCAGCAATTTATTTGGACTTTATTCAGTTCATTTCACATATTTGTTTAAAAATATATATATTTAATGTGTTAGAACCATTTTAACGCTTGCTAATCATCTTAATGTGCATTAATTTGTAGATTAATGCACATTAAATCAATTTAGTGTACACTAATAATTTTAAGATATGCTAATGAGCTAAATTGCACTAATGACTGCATATCCCTACTAACCAGCTCAGCTCTCAAAAGGACGCAAAGGTGCCACAGTGCAAACAGCTTCGGCATACAATAATATACATCTTACCCACAACTCCATAGTATGTTTTTGCTTTTCATGTTGTTTTGTCTTAATTAGACTGTAAACTCTACGAGCAGGGACTGTCATATGTCTGCACAATGCTGAGTACATCTAGCAGAAGTTTAGCAATGATAAATGGCAGTAGCACCAATAGTAGCAGTAGGAAAAATTGCACTTTGCCTTTTTTTCTGCACATAGTTTTTACAGCTGTGAAGCATTTGCAAAAGTTATGCAAAATCATGCAATGTAAATCTTACAAAGCAGCAATTTTCCACTACCCCTTAACGGGACTGTAGTTAAGTTTCTCTATGACAAATTCTGGGATGTTATGTGGAATTTAGCACAAAAAACTTCCCTAGTAATCTATACCCTGCCCGCTCATCTGACAGTCTGTTCAGAAGAATCGACAACATAAAAAATGTCTTCCTACTCGTTTTTGTTGATATCTCCTCGACTTTTGACATTATCGCACGACACCCTGTTAAATCGGCTAGCAAACATAGGAATGAAACCACTTGAGTGTGATAAGACCAATCTCAGTGACAAACCACAAAAGGTCAAAGTTGGATCAAACCCCTCTGCACCGTTCAATACAACACAAGGAGTCCCACAAGGGTCCTCTCTGTACGCTCTTCTCTTCAACATCTATATACAGCCTGTCGAACATCTTCAAGCACCACAAGGTTAAATATGCCATATATGCAGATAATATCATGATCTATATACCAATCCACCTTGACACACCGGACTACTCAACAATGACAAGATGTCTTCAAGAGATGAGTAACTGGCTTTCCAACAACAACCTTCACATCAACTTTTAAAAAAATCAGAGGCACTAATCACACGTGATACCACCTTCACCCCCCCCCCCCCCAACTTCAATCATCGTGGCAGGCACACCGATCTCTATAAAAGAGGAAGTCTGATACCTAGGTGTCACCCTTGACCACCACCTAAACCTACAAGCCCACATCAACAGAACCTCTAGGAATGCATTCCACAAGCTAGCTATTATCCGAAGAATCAAACCTCTCCTCAGTCAAGATCATTTCCATAAAGCCTGTCAAGCAGTGATCACTCCCATACTGGACTACCGCAATTCCCTTCTCCTAGGACTTCCATTGCAACTAGCCCAGAATACCGCCACCCGCTCCATCACAGGATCTTCAAAACATGAGCACATAACATCTAGCTACATTGGCTGCAAATCACATCATGAACCAAATACAAAACAGGGCTGACCATCTTCAAGATCAGAAACAACATGTCAGCTGGAATTCTACAGGACTTGGTATGCACTAAATCAAACAGACCAAGGAGACAAAACACCATAGACACTATTCCAACCCCCAGCTCATACACCGAAGCAAACAAGTCCACAGCGAAAAGGGCACTCTCACTAGCAGCACCAGCTATCTGGAACTCACTTCCAGAGAAATTAAGGACCACCAAGGATATAAAGGACTTTAGGAAACAGCTCAAAACCTTCCTCTTCACTGACCACTTCAAAGAAGACACTTAACGCTCCTCACTCCTGACATGTTTATAAGCTACTTCATATCTGTTGATATGTTTTTGCTGTAAATAAGTTATGCTTCCGAGCATCTCCCGCATGTCACCCCTTCCCATGATCACAATATGAGTTCTCTGTAACAGTTTCAGTTATAATGTAAACCACTTTGATTTTACGATAAGGCGGTATAAAAAAAACATGTTAAATAAATAAATAAATAAAAATAAATAAATATATCAGTGGCCCGGTGTCATGTGAAAAACTTCACACGATACGGATTCATCTCTGTGGATCTGATTGCAGCTTAGTACATTAGCCTCCGAGTAGGATGATCTCATTTCAAATCCAATGTTATAGCTGCATAATATTGCAGCACCTCCTTCTACTAGCAGTAGTGCAGACAGAGGACTTGTCCCACGCAGTTCAACAGGAGCATTGTTCACATCCAGTCTCTTGTGCAATTTGTGAGATTCCTATTATAAGACCCCATCCACATGGCTGCTGCCACAATACCGGAGAACCACAAGACTTGCAGACTGTATTTAAGATGATACCTGACATTCCTGAGATAAGGAAAATGTGTCATTCAACTGAGCTACAGACCTCGTAACACTCGTGGCTCCAGGAGCGAAAGACATAAGCCAAAAAGTGTACCTAGCTCCATCTGTATGAATTACCATCTTCATAGGGTTTGGTGGTTAAAAGAGATTTTGGGCTATCCAAGTTCCTCAGGATTGCCTTAAACCAAAAAGTCTTAGAACACAAGTAAAGAAATGAAGACAAGTCACAGAAAAATTATGAAAGGACTTGAAAGTCAGTTTTTCTGGATGGATACTGTGTTTGTGCGCCCTCAAGTCAATGCCGACTCCTGGCAAACCAGCAGCTCCTGGGTTTTCTTGGCAAGGTGTGACCTGAAGTAGGTTGCCAGGCCTTTTTTCCAAGGCAGCGAAGGGTAAAGTGATTTGCCCAAGGTCACAAAGCGTGCCAGTGGGAATGAAACCCTGGTCTCTTGGTTAGGAAGTTGCTGCTCTAACCGCTAGGCTACTCTTCCACTCAGATGGATACTACCAAATTAAAAATACAAAAGGTGCAGTAAGACATATTCCAGGTAACCAACAATAGGGGGTATGTTTCTTAAAATGTGCTAAGGTTTACCATGTACTAAGCACACTGAGGTAACCATTACCACATGCTAAAAGTGCAGCTGCAGTAAAAATCCCAGGCAAACCATACAGCACAGGTTGGGGCAGAGAGTGAGTGGTTCAGGGGCAAAGTGTGCACACTGCAGTTTGTGCAGATGTCTTTGGTGAGTGCTAACCAGCAATGCTGCAGTTGGCACAGGTCTTTATGCCACAGACCAGGGTAAAGTCAAAGACAACAGAACAACCACCCAGATATCCCTCCTGTGTAGAAGATACCAGAACTCACCCCCCTGGTGCTCACAGCTCACAACCCAGAAGTCCCGCGATCCTAGAAGTGACGCGGCTCCCTCTGACACCCTGCACCATAAATTAACACCTGCAGCGGCATCTGGATAGTGCTCTGTCCTGTACTGCCTGCTGTACTGCTGTCTGCTGATTTCTCTCCTATTTCCTCCCCAGGTACCCCTCTCCAGTGTAGAAGATACCAGTACTCATCCCCCCCCCCCCCCCCGATGCTCACAGCTCACAACCTGGAAGTCCCGTGATCCCGGAAGTGACGCAGCACCTTCTGACACCCTGCACCATAAATTAACACCTGCAGCGGCGTCCGATGCCGCAGTCGAGCACCCAAGGATCAAGACGTGCTCCTTGGGGCAAGTCCTGGGGCACCAGGGGTGAGACCTCACATTCTGTTCATCCTGCCTTCACTGCACCCACCCATCAGCTCCCGCATGATTCTTCACCCCCTAGGAGCCTATCTTGTGGTAAGTGTAATAGTGTTTCCTTCTCTGTCTGCAAACCATGCGTCCTTTTATTTTCGCTCCTTCTGATTGCTGGGTCCCTGATCCCAACAACACCAGCGGCTATGAACTCTATTCCTGTCTTTTGGTCATGGCGTCCCACCACTGTCCCAAGTGTCCTATTCTCGCATTCCTTCTAACCTTATCAACTGCTTGCCTTCCCTTGCCCACCCGGTAGCCCTTCCCACCTGTCCCACAGCGACCCTTTTTACTATAAGCCTTGCCTTGATTAACTGTTGTTCTCTCCGCTCAAAGCCTGAATTGATACAGGACATTTTGCTGCAACACTCCCTTGATGGCCTATTTCTAACCGAGACATGGCTGCACCCTGGGGAGGACCTCATTCTCCATCGCTGCCTCCCCTCTGGTTTTCAGGCCTCTCTGTCCCCCCCCCCCCCCACACACACTACAGCCGCTCAGGCGGGAGGGTAGCTTTTCTCTATCGCTCTTCCCTGCTTTTCCAAGCAGTCACTACTCCAACCCTTCACTACCCAGAAGCGCTGCTCCTGCGGTTAGACTTCACTCCCCCAAGTTACTATCTCCTTCTCTACATTCCCCCTTCAGTACAACCTGATCTCTGGGACTCCCTCCTCCTTTCTCTCTCGGAACTTCTCATCCCACACACACCTCACAATTCTGGGCGATCTAAACCTTCATTTTGACTCGTCTCCCTTCTCTCCGACTTCTCCCTTCACCAACATATCTCCTCTCCCACACATGTCGCAGACCACACTCTCGATCTCCTCATCTCCTCTACTTCGCTTGTGGCCCCTTCACAAATCTGTACCTTGCCTCTTCACTGGACTGATCATTATTGTGTGTTTTTCTCTCTTTCCTACCCAACCGGCCTCCCCTCACATACCACATTCGTCCCAGCCCGTCTCCCTGTCACGTCGTATTACTCCCAATACTCTACTGCAGTTCCCCTCTGGTGACACTCTGTTCCCTCCCCCTCCCCCCCCCCCGACTTTGAATCTCTTTCTACTAACTCTCAGGTGCAGTCCTGGCATTCCACACTTACTAACCATCTAGACCGCCTGGCCCCACTTGAGCCCCACCATTCCTGTCTTATGCCCCACCACAACCCCTGGTTTATGGCCAATCTTCTTCTCCTTTGGGCTCAACTACATAGGGCTCTATGGCGCTCATGTCCCTCCCCAGAAAGCCTGCTATACTACCTCACCGCCGGAGTTGTTAAAAACAACAAGTCTGTGTAGTCAGGAGGTTTTACTATACCTCTGCCATTTCATCTGCACAAATTCCTCTTTGCAGCTCTACTCAGTTTTTCAATCCCTATCCTCCCCACACACCAACCTTACAACCCTTCCATCTTGCCCTCTGCCCGACCCTTCCCACCTCACTGCCCATTTCATTGATAAGATCACCACCCTGCAATCTACTTTCCCCCCTGTCCGCTCCTCTGCAGATGGACCCTCACCTTCACCCGTCAATTCTGTTCAAGGTCCCCTCCCTTCCCCCCTCCCCTTCACCCCAACCCGTCCGTTCCTTTACAGTCAAATCCTTACCTTCTCCTATCACTCCTGTTCAGGGTCCACTCTCCCGCTCCCCCTCTCCTCCCCCCCCCCCCAGTTTTACTCGCCCCCCTTCCCCACTCTTGGTGCTCCTTCTCTCCCATCACTGCACTTGCCCTGCTGAAGGCTATCAAATCTTCCCATAAGACCACATGTGTGGCCAACCCCATACCCTCAGCATGGATTCTGGAACCCTCCCTATCCCTCCTTCCCTACGTGCTCGCCATCTTCAACTCCAGTCTCTTATCAGATGTCTTCCCCTCCCAATGGAAACACGCCCTCATCCGTTCCATTCTCAAGAAGCCCTCTCTCACTCCTGATGTCCTTGCTAACTGGTGCCCTATCTCGAACCTTCCATTCCTCTCTAAACTCCTCGAAAAATTAGTCTTTGCACAGCTGTCATCTCACCTTGACTCTGTTCACTTCCTACACCCCCGCCAATCCGGTTTTCACCCCAGCCACAGCACAGAGACTATCATATTATCCTTGCTTAATGAAATCCTCACAGCACATGACCAAAACATTTCCCTCGCGGTTTCCCTAGACCTTTCCTCAGCCTTTGACCTAATGGATCACACATTATTGCTTGCTCGCCTTTCGGATTGTGGGTTACGGGATACTGTGCTATGCTGGTTTCAGTCTTTTCTCTCCTCTCGTTCCTTCTCTGTACTCTGTGGTATGGCGTCCTCTCCCCTCATTCCCTTTAGCTTGCGGTGTACCCCAGGGCTCAGTCTTTGCCCCCTCCTTTTCAATATTTTCCTGGCCCCCCTTGCATTGTTAATCCAACAATTCAGTATTTCAACGTATTTTTACGCCGACGATATCTGTCTCCTTTACCACACTGATCCATACTGTCCGATCTGACTTCTTTGAATACCTGTCTGTCCGCTGTCTCTGATTGGCTTTCTAACAATCACCTACACATCAACCCCTCTAAGTACGCTGCCATATGGTTTGCTCTCACTACCCCCCCCCCCCCCCAGCCTTCACTAGCTCCGTCCTTTTCTCACTCTCCAATTACCTTAGTCTCTTCTCTGCACTATCTGGCTAGACCCCTCCTTAACCTTCCACGACCACTTCTCCACTCTGGTCCAGCAGTCTTTTTTTCTGCGTCAGATTCGCGCCCATCCTCAGACATGCACTCCCTCACTACCCTCCTCCTTTCCCTAGTGATTTCCAGACTGGACTATTGTAATAGCGCATTTGTAGGTCTTCCACTCTACCAGCTATGCTGCCTTCAACTTGTTCAAAATACAGCAGCCCAGATCCTGACATACTCCTCTCACCATGATCACATTACACCCACCCTCGTCCCTTTACACTGGCTCCCTGTAAAGTACTGCATTAACTTTAAAGTACTCATTATAGCACATCAGGCACTCCACACAGGTCTAACGCAATACTTAGCTGATCTTCTCCATTTTCATACCACCCATTGTCTCCTCCGATCCCTTTATACCCACCGCCTGGCTCTTCCCTCTGTTTCCCGAGCACGCCTGGAACGAACATGACATTCTGCTTTATTCTTTCTTGCCCCCACACTCTGGAATTCCCTACCAACCTCCCTGTGTGCAGAGCCCTCGCTGTCATGGTTCAAATACCTCCTCAAGACACACCTCTTTTCAGCTCACCTATGACCTGCCCTCATCTCCCTCCTGATCCTCTCTTCTTTCTCTCTGCATGTTATCTTTCCTGTCCATTAATGGCGTTCCTTTTCTTTTCCTACACTTTGCTGTTATTTTTATTTGTACACCGCTCTGATGCCTTGGCTGCCTAGGGCGGTATATGAAGAAACAATAGAGATAAAGGTGCACTTAACGCCATCTCAATGGGTGGCTATTAGTGCATATGCCTTAATTGCAACAAATGGCTTAGGGTGGGGACAGGACCAAACTCATGGTAACTGCAGGGGGATATGCCCTCATCTGCTAGCATTGGTCCAGCACTGCTACCATGCTAAAAAAAATCAGGCCTCAGCAATACTTTTAATCATTCCTTTCTTTTGCAAACAACACTGTAAAGCTGAGTGAAAGAACATTGACTGGTGTAGGAGCTGCAGTACCATTAACGTACAGTGTAGAGTGCAAAGAGATTATAAAGTAAACTGAGATCTTTGATGTTAAGAGGTTATTTCTAGATTTACTGATGAAGAAGCAGAAACATGATCTCTTATAGATTTTTATTGCCAGTAGGCGTCATCAGTCTTCTTGTTCGAGTGGTGTCTTATAATAAATCTGAAATTTTAATACTGGAAAAGAATCTGTGCTGTTACCACTCACACAACTAGAAAGATGTCTTCAAGAGACCATGGGCACTCATTTTTAGATATTCAAAGGTTGGAATAAAATTGTTGAAACCAAAAGGGGGCAGACCCCATAACCTGAACTCAGTGCTGCATAAAGAAAACCAGGCTTTGATTCCCATGCAGAACTCGCAAAAAGGTATTGGGGACCTTAGGTAAACCTTCAACTTTGTATCCCCCCCCCCATCCAATTAAATTTCAGGCCCAGAAGACCCCAATGGAGATTCTACTAAATAGACTCGTCGCTCACTGTTACCCCAAAATTATGCTCCCCAGAATAACCCTGCAAAAATGCTTAACTGAACATCATACTTTTAAATACTACATTGTTTCATGTATATAGAATGGATATACAGGATGGCCCAAAAAATGTGAGATATTCAAACAAACACCAACCTTCCTTAACCCCTATGTTCCCAACTAATACAATAATAGAATAGATTACAAGTTCAATAAAGGCAAACAGGCCTCAGAGAAATCGTCCCCTTCACTTGGCGAAACAAGTCACCATAGGGTTAGATGGTGACTTGTTTCTCCAAGTGAAGGGGAAGATTTCTCTGAGGCCTGTTTGCCTTTATTGAACTTGTAATCTATTCTATTATTGTATTAGTTGGGAACGTAGGGGTTAAGGAAGGTTGGTGTTTGTTTGAATATTATATTTCCCTTCCTTGCAGTTGTTTTTTGGTTAGCCAAAAAATGTGAGAACATCTCATTGCATATAAGTTATTTAAAAATTCAAAAAGACAGATGTAAACGATTGACAAATTAAAAAAACAAAGATGGCGACGGGAAATTGTCGAAATAAAGATGTTACATAGCTAAAAAGGGTAAATAAGTAAACTATTTAAGCTTTTAATTTATGAAATGTTCTCATGTTTTTTGGGTACCCTGTATATACTTACATACACATATAGGCAATTTCCAAAAAACATTTACACAGGTAAATGAGCATTTAGAAAACTGCCCAACTTGCCCCCCCCCCCCCCCACCCCTTACAGCTTTAATGTACATGCTGATGGTTTTTCGAGTTTATGTGGCTGTCAGGATCTATTATTTTGCCTTGACTACAGCTGCTTTTTACCAACCCCCAAATGATGTAGAATGTATACATCACAGGTTGTTGAAAGAAGATGTAATTAGACTTACCTGCTAATTGTTGTTCCTTAAGGAACTCTAGTCCAGTCCCGGAACCTTTGAGTTTAGTATCTCTTCCAGCAGCTTTGGAGACTGAAGCACGTCATCGCTTTGATGACACCTGTATAAATAGTCAAGGTCCGCCCCTCTCCTCCAGTACCTATTGACAAAGCAGACTCAGCAGAGCAACAAATAAGTAGTCAAATCAGTAGTTAAATAAGTAAGCAGGTAAATACGTAGTAAACCTTTATTTTTTTTAAACTGTTTGAACCCGCACCCTTAAGGTACAAGTATAAGAATGTAAAATACGCTCTTCTGGATGAAGCACGTACCCCCAGAGCAAACAAAGTACTGCTTAGAAAGGATCCCATCCGCTCCTTCCAACCTAGCTCTTATGGAGGACCTTCCCAATACCTCACTGCACGCTACAAACTTCAGGCTGACAGCCAAACACCCCAGGTGGAATCCAGGACTGGACTAGAGTTCTCTAAGGAACAACAATTAGCAGGTAAGTCTAATTACATCTTCCTTTTCATCCCTCTAGTCTAGTCCCGGAACCTTTGAGGATGTAACAGAGCAGTGAATATCAACGGGAGGGCACTGCAAGCCCAGCCTGAAGTACTGCTGACTCAAAATGTACATCTCCAGACGCCTGCACATTGAGCCTATAATGCTTAGCAAAAGAATGCAACGATGACCAAGTCGCCGCCCTACAAATATCCGCAGCCGGCACCAAACTGAATTCTGCCCAAGATGCCGCTTGCGCCCTAGTCGAATGAGCTCGAAGACCCTCCAGTACCACTTTACCTTTCAAAATATACGCAGCTGCAATGGTTTCCTTCAACCATTTGGAAATGGACGACTTTGCCGCTGCCTCCCCCTTCCGCGGACCCCCAAACGACACAAACAACCTGTCCGACCTACGGAAGGACGCTGTCCCGCAGAGGTATCTCTTGAGTGCCCGACGAACATCAAGAAGATGCAATTTACCTTCCGTTGCTTCCTTCTGCTCCCCCGAGAATACTGGCAACAAAACCATCTGGTTGACATGAAAAACCGAAACCACCTTAGGCAAGAATGCAGGAACCATACGCAACATCACCTTGTGGTCAAAGGAGGAAAGATACAGTTCTTTACAGGACAAAGCCTGTAACTCCGAAATTCTGCGAGCAGAGCAAATAGCCACTAGAAAAATTGTCTTCAAAGTCAGATCCTTTAGAGAGGCCTTACCTAACGGCTCAAACGGTTCCCTGACCAACGCGTCCAACACCAAATTCAGATCCCATGCCGGAACCGAACACCTGCGCGGCGGCCGTATGAGTAACACGGCCCGCAAAAATCTTCGAACATCCACGTGAGCTCCTAACACCTGACCTTGTACCTTACCACGGTAACAAAATAGCGCCGCCAACTGAGCTCGCAAAGAACTAGCCGCGAGACCCTTCTCCACACCATCCTGCAAAAACGAAAGGATCTGTGGAATCGACGCCCCTAAGGGCCGCAGCCTCCGATCTGCACACCATGCCTCAAAAATACGCCAGACCCGTACGTATGCTAACGATGTAGATCGCCTCTGCGCCTTCAACAATGTAGAAATGACTGCCACGGAATAGCCCTTGCCATGCCGTAAGCGAGAACTGATTCACCTGTGGCATACGTAACGGCCCCTGAAGCAACAGGTCCTCCCGCTGTGGAAGTCTCCACGGACTGTCCACCTGCAGACGCACGATATCCGTATACCAAAGTCTTCTGGGCCAATCGGGCGCCACCAGAACTACCAGGCCCTCGTGCTTCTCTATGCGCTGTCCCACTCGGCCTATGAGAGCCCAAGGAGGAAAGACATAGAGGAGACCCTCCACTGGTCACCTCTGCGTGAACACATCGAGACCCTCCGACATTCGCTCTCGTCTTCTGCTGTAAAATCGTGCTGCCTTTGCTGACTCAAAAGTCACCATTAGATCCATGAGAGGCGTCCCCCAGCATCGTACGACCAGAGCAAACACGTCCGGGTGAAGTACCCACTCTCCAGGATCCACCCTGCACCAACTTAGGTAATCCGCTTCGACACTGTCCACTCCAGCCACATGTTGCGCCGACAGGCCCTTCAGATTTAGCTTGGCCCAGTCTAACAGCTGACTCGCCTCTGCCTCTAATGCCGCACTTCCTGTGCCACCCTGTCAATTTATGTAGGCTACTGTAGTTGCATTGTTGGATAGCACCCGCACCGCCGTCTGTCTCAACCACGACGAACTCCAGGAGGGCCAAAAACACCGCCCTCATCTCCAATCTGTTGATCGACCACTCCTTCTCTACCAGCGACCACTGTCCCTGAGCTAACCTCCCTTCGCAATGCGCTCCCCATCCCAACAGACTTGCATCCATCGTCAAAATTCTCCAGGCTGGGGTCTCCAGAGTCATGCCCTTCTCCAAACTCTCCAGCCGTAAACACCAGAGAAGTTCCTGCCACACCTCCGGTGGGCAGACCAATCGATGAGATAGCGCGTCTGACTGATGAGACCACCGCCGGAGTAGAGCCCTCTGCAACGGCCACATGTGAGCTCTGGCCCATGGCACCACCTCAATTGTGGCTGCCATTGTTCCGAGCAATTGCAGATACTGCCAAGCTGTAGGCGCCAGTTGGGACAGAAACCTCTGCACAAGCTCTCTTAATCCCTGCGCTCACTGAACCAGAAGAAACACCGCTCCCTGCTCTGTATTGAATTGCGCCCCCAGATATTCCAGAGACTGCGAGGGAACCAGCTTGCTCTTTGCAAAGTTGACCACCCAGCCCAAGCTCTCTAACAACTGCACCACCCGGGTGGTGGCTGCGTCGCTCTCTACCTTTGACTTTGCTCGAATCAACCAATCGTCCAAATACGGGTGCACCAGCACTCCTTCCTTGCGGAGCGCCGCCGCCACCACCATGATCTTGGTGAAAGTTCTTGGCGCCATCGCCAGACCAAAGGGCAAGGCCTGGAATTGAAAGTGCCCCAGGGGCACCGCAAACCATAGAAACTGTTGATGCTCTCGCCGAATGGGGATGTGCAGATAAGCTTCCGTGAGGTCCAATGACATAAGGAACTCTCCCTTCCTGACCGCCGCAATCACGGAGCGCAACGTCTCCATATGGAAATGAGTCACCCGGAGACATCGATTCACACTCTTCAAATCCAGAATCGGCCAAAACGTGCCTTCCTTCTTTGGCACCACGAAATAGATGGAGTATCGACCGCACCCGCACTGGTCCGATGGGACGGGCACCACTGCCCTGAGCTGCAGCAGCCGCTGTAGCATCTCCCAAACCACCTGGACCTTGTGCGAGGCTCTGCAAGGTGACAGGACAAAGGAATCTAACACCGGTCGATGGAGCTCTAGCGCATAACCCTCTTGAATGACTTCCAACACCCACCGGTCTGACGTAATCTGGACCCAGGCAGGGTAAAACTCCTGTAGCCGTCCTCCCACGGGCATGAATCCCACCTGAGTCCCCCTCATCTCATTGTGGCTTTTTAAGGTTTGAGGACGGAAAGGGCGCAAAACCTCTGCCCACCCCCCGAAATCCTCGAAATCCCTGGCCTCGCATCGGAAACCTCTCTCGCTGCGACTGGCCGAAGCAAGAGGACCGAAACCTACGAAACACTCTGAGACCCCTTGGGACCTATACTAGGATGGCTCTGCTTAGGCTTATCCTCAGGTAACCGTCCTCCCTTGGATTCCCCGAGGTCCTTGACCAACTTATCCAAATCCTCTCCAAACAAAAGCTTCCCCCTAAATGGAAGCTTGCTGAGACGAGCCTTAGAAGAACCATCGGCAGACCAGTTTCTCAACCACAAATACTGCTGAGCTGCCACTACGGACGCCATACTCTTTGCAAGCCCCCGGATGAGGTCATAATGAATATCCGCCAGATAGGCAGTCCCAGACTCCAGCCGTGCTACCTCATCAACCTGCTCTCCTAGCTGATCACCCTGCATTCGTTGGGACCATCTCAGGCAGCCTCTCGCCACCCATGCCCCCGCTATCGAGGCCTGCATGGAAAGGGCGCTTATATCAAACACCTGCTTCAACAAGGTATCTAACTTCCTGTCTTGAACATCCTTAAGCGCCACGGCACCTTCTACCGGGATCGTAGTCTTCTTAGTAACAGCCGACACCGCCGCATCTACCTTAGGAGAGCGAAAAAGCTCCCTATCTTGGTCTGATAGTGGATACAGCCTAGCTATCGCCCTAGAACCTCTCAGGGCCGACTCGAGCAAATCCCACTCCTCCTGAATCATGCTCCTAAACACTCTATGAACAGGAAACACCCGCTGGGTCGTCCGCACCGCCTGCAAGAGCGGATCCTCTAACGCTTCATCCGATGCCAGCACTGTAGAGGGCATGTTTAGCGTTTTGAGCGTCTTGGTAATCAGAGCTGGCAGCTCCTCCCGCCTAAACACCCTGACTACCCTAGCCTGCTGTTCCGAGTCAGGCAACTCACCTTCTTCTAACTCATCCCCCAAGACGTCCTATCAGAATATCAGAATATAGAAAGACTAGGGGACATGCAATGATGCTACAGGGTAAACTATTTAAGACTGATAAAAGAAAATATTTTTTCACTCAACGTGTAATCAAACTCTGGAATTTGTTACCGGAGGATGTAGTAAAGGCTGTTAGTGTAGCTGGGTTTAAAAAAGGTTTGGACAAGTTCCTGGAGGAAAGGTCCATAAACCATTATTAAGAAGGGACCCAGGATATCAATGCTTGAAGTAATACAAGCATTGTGGAACCTGTGTCCCTTGGGGAAACTGCTAGGTACTTATGACCTAGATTGGCCACTGTTGGAAACAGAATACTGGGCTTGATGGACCTTGGTCTGACCCAGTATGGCATATCTTATGTTCTTATCCCCGTCACCCGCCTCTAGGACCCCCAGGGCGGGGACGCTGAGCTCTCTGCCCCGCCTCCTTACTTCTCTTGACAGGGGCAGACCCCTCCTCAGACCACAACGAAGTCCCGTGCCTCTTCTCCCCTCACACGGCCGGAGGAGGTGATGCCATTCCGGGCTGCAACAAAGCAAACGCCTGCTGCATAAGTACGAAGAAATCCGGCGGAACCACGGGAGGCCCCCCCGCCTGGCCCAATCACAGTGGAGGAGACGGCCCTACCCCAGTAGATGGCCCCGCTACCGGCTCCGAGGAGACCAGCAGAGATGGCAGGGCTTCCCCTTCTTCATGAGGAAACACCAACTGTCCCCCGGTCTCCAAATCCAGCGCCTTCTCCATGATGGCCGCCTCGTGAGTGCAGCCCCTACACACACCTGACTCCAAGACTGTGCTGCGCCTTGTGCCACAGACCAAGCAGCGAGATCTTGCCGGCATACTAACTTCCCCGGGAAAGCTGAACGCCCTCAGCAGTCCAAGTCCACCAATGACTTTTTTTTTTTTTTTTTACAATCTGTATGCAGCTGATATCAGGCTAGGCCCTCTCCACTGCAACTGAAGCCAAAACGAGCCTCGGAGGCCTCCAGGCACCTAAATGAACGGCCCCTTTGCTTGCTGAGATAAAATGGCCGCCGTTGCGCTTCCCGCGCGAATTCATGCGGCCTGGCCTTGATGCCGGAATCTCGAGGCCCCGCGCGATCGCGGCTCCATGTCCTCCCCAGCCAAAAAACGTTGACCTAAACCGACCGCCAAACTGACAGAGAAACTCACCGCTTCAGTGGGGTCTCAACCAGCGTCGGAGCTCAGCCAAAACAGCGGCTTTGGCTCCGGCGTGGCAGACACAGCTTGTCAGCATCTGCTTCCTCTCCTCTCCGCGGGGCTCCGGCCCGTGCCTGCTACCTGCTCCTCACCCGTTCAAGCGGGTTTGGAAGCAGGGAGGCATATGCATCCGGTCAGTCCTCCCGATGCTCGTTACAGTGCAGGGGAAGTCAAACAGAGGGGGGGGGGGGGAGAGGAGGGCGAGGGGAAGAAAAGAGGAGAAGGAAAATCAAAGAGAAAAAACCTGACAGAGACAGACAAGGAAGCATCAGCTAGCAGTACCCTTCTGCCCTGAAATATCCATCTTAAAGTAAAAGCAACTCAAATTAAAAAAATTTCACAATCTTTGAAAACAATTTTAAAAAAATAGAATCTCTGCTTATTTGTGCTGAGTGAGCCTAGTCCGAGGCTCAGAACCTTCTCCAGCTGCTTGGAGACAAACTAAAAAGAGGAGGGGGCGGACCTTGCCTATTTATACAGGTGCCATCAAAGCGATGACGTGTTTAGTATCTCTTCCAGCAGCTTTGGAGACAAACTCAAAGGTTCCAGGACTGTGGGGGGGCGGAGCCCGATGTCCAGCGGGATGGTCGCATAACGCTGAGGCTCCCGAGAGGCCTACTCAGAATCCTGAATTAACACCGGACATACTTGAATTTCTGCTCTGATCTTGCCGGGGCACATTGGTGAGATGGCGGGGACCAAACCTACGCGCCTGGAATTTGGATCTCCAGCGGCTTCTCACGGCAAACGCTCCAAAACTGAACCCCCGTCCCCGCAGAAGGGGCTGGCTTTGCGCGAGGGCCCCGAAATGCAGCAGGAAATCCTCGCAGAGATTAGAGGGGTTAAGGACCTCGTGCAGTCAAACGGTGAAGCACTCCGAGCGCTGCGGGAAGATCTTGGTGTACTGCAAGGCAGGCTAGAGGGGCTCTCTTCGCGTCAGGACAAAATGGAGAGCATATTAGACTCCCATGTGGTCCGGCTGTCCAAACTCGACAAAGTTGAACGTCAGGTGCGGGCCTTGCAGAAAGAAGTGGAAGATGGCAATAATAGAGCGCGCCGCAACAACCTACGACTAGTGGGCATACCGGAGGGAGCGGAATCGGGAGACATGAAGGAGTTTTTATATAAAATCCTCCCTTCCCTGCTCCAAATCACCTTTACCAAAGAATTGGAGATCGATCGCGCTCATCGTGTACCCACAAACATAACGCTCAACAGGAAGACCCCGCGGCCTATCATCTTTCGACTTTTGAGATATCAACATGTTGAGCAAATTCTCAGTGCCTCTCGGGCAAAGGGCCATATGGAGTTTGAGAGCCACAAGATCTCCTTCTATCCTGACTTGGCTAAACCCACGGTCGATCGCCGAAAGCGCTTTCTGGAATTCTGGCCGAGGCTTCAACAACTACAAGCACGCTATGGCTTGATGTACCCGGCCAAGCTCCGAGTCACGCTTCACAATCAGACAAGAACATTTGAGGACCCTGATCTACTAGCGGAGTTTTTGGATGCTAAAGAAGCCGACTTGATGCGCTGACTTCCAGAGTATTCCTGCCAGTGTTCTCATATCCGCTGTACCTGCCATATTGGATTTGCCACGGTTCAGCAAAGAGTCTATCGAGGGCGGTTTGTTGCCTTACTTTGATGATATCTGTGACCCGACTCCATCTACCCATAGTAGCCTCGATGAGTATCAGAGACAGTGTTAATTATGGACTCTGGTGTTTCTTTTCTTTTTTTTTATGTCTCTATCTTCCTCTCTAGGGCCTCCTCCCGCAGACATATGGTCGCCATATTCATTGGGGGTTTTGCTTCTTCTCTAAGTTACTTTGGTACATGCTTTTCAATATGGGGTGTATTAGCCAGCATACTCGGTGATTATGTCATTGTTGTACAGATTCTGATTATGTTGTATGTTTTCAAGCGCCCTTACCTAAAATGTCTATTACCGATTGATGGCACCATGTAAGATTTTATCATTGAACGTAAACGGAATCAATAATCCGATAAAACGGAAGAAAATCCTAAGCTATCTAAGTCATGAAGCTGCGGACCTGATTTTCCTCCAAGAAACGCATTTAAATTCGAAGGAAACTCTTAAACTCAATATTAAACCTTACATGGTGGCCGCCTATTCCCCAGCCGTTTCTAAGAAATGATGGGTTGCCATACTGGTTAGGAAATCTCTGCATGCTACTATTATTGCGACTAGCTCAGATACAGCAGGTAGATGGTCCAGGGCTCACCTCAAGATAGGTAACCTTGAAGTTACATGTATATGCCTTTATGCTCCTAATGTGGATGACCCTGCCTTTTTTGCTACCATTGCTCAGGTTGCGCAGGCCTCTGCTAATACTTCATTGATAATAGGGGGGGATTTCAATTTAGTTCTTGATCCCCTGATTGACAAACAGCCGCCTAGGACGAGTGGTCCCCCCCAAGAGTCACACCACGCTTACCTCTGTGATCAAAGATCTTGCTTTAGTCGATCTATGGAGGTTAATACACCCCAATGAGCTTGACTTTACCTTCTTCTCTTCCCCTCACAAATCCCAGTCTCGCATAGATTTCTTTCTAATATCAAAACTGTTAGTTCCTCAGGTGGACACTGCAAAGATTCACTCCCAACATATTTCAGATCACGCTGCTATTTCTTTTCAATTACACACCACTGCACCCCAAGGGAATTCGGTGTCCTGGTTCTTTGATAGAGCCCTATTAACTCAGCCAGAGTTCCAGTTAGAAATTCGAGCAGCCATACAGGATTACTTCCATTTTAATTTACCCCAGGATACTGCAAATTGAGCTTGGTGGGAGGGTTTCAAAGCGGCCATTCGTGCAACGATCACTAGTTATCAAATTCGCCTGCGGAAACAACGCAAACAGCAGCTACTTATACTAGACCAACAAATCAAAGCAGGCGAACGAGTTCTAACTTCACGTACTGATCCATGCGTCTTAGTTCGCTTACAGCGTCTCCGTTTTCAATATAATGCAATCCTCTCAACTGCAGCTTCTAAGAGTATTGAACTTCAACGAGGGACATACTACCGTGAAAGCAACCGAGCCGGTCGACTTTTAGCCAACGCCTTGAAAGGTCAAAAAGAAGCCAAACGCGTAGCGGCCCTTCGAGCCCCACAGGGAGGGGGCATACTGACCACAGACTCCGATATCGTAGAACTCTTTCGGGATTTCTATACCCGTCTATATCAATCTGAATGTGAGTTCTCATCAGAGACCTTCGAGCGATTGTTTTCTGGTATTCAGCGGCCGACCCTTTCTGAAGCTGATAGGGATGCGCTGGATGAACCCTTCTCTACTTCAGAGATCCAATCTGCCCTAAAACGAACAGCCTCGGGTCGAGCCGCCGGGCCTGATGGTCTCCCGACCGAATTCTACAGAACGTTCAGTGCAGATTTAGTTCCCTACTTAAAACTCTATTTTACTGCCCTTGCGGTAGATACATCCTCTTTGGGATCCTTTTCTGCAGCTAATGTGGTAGTATTTGAGAAAGAAGGCAGAGACCCGCTGCTAACCGCCAACTACCGTCCAATCTCCCTACTTAATGCCGATTATAAGATCTTTGCAACGATCTTGGCCACCCGGCTATCTGACAGGATGGCCACCTTAGTCCATCCCGACCAATGCGGTTTTATACCCGGCCGATCCACCGCTGACAATGCTCGGACCTTGTGCCATGTGCTATCCAGTGCTGCCAATTTAGACCACCCATGGGTGGGTCTTTCCCTAGATGCCTTTGATCGCCTAGAATGGCCCTTCTTATTTGCAGTTCTCCGATGGTATGGCTTTGGGGAGGGCTTCCTCCGATACCTCCAAGTCATGTATACTCAACCCGTTGCCAGTATTTGTGTAAATGCCATTAAGTCTCAGCCTTTTAATCTCCAAAGAGGCACGCGTCAAGGTTGCCCCCTATCACCAATGCTCTTTGATCTAGCTCTTGAACCCCTCGCCCTCCTTATTAGACAGTCCGCACGTATTCGAGGTGTCCCCTTCAGTCACAGAGAGATTAAACTCTCTGCATATGAAGATGACCTTATGCTCTTCGTATCCCTTGATTCGGTTCCAGCTGTCTTGGACCTGATTGATGGATACTCGCAATTATCGGGCTATAAAATAAACTGGACCAAATCCGTAGCATTCCCACTGAACCGCTGGGTACATGAGGCTGACATGCAGGCCTTTCCTTTCCTTTGGCAATCCCGCATGGTGAAATATCTTGGGGTCCATTACTGTTCTCCTTTAGAAGACACTATAAGTTTTAATGCCAAGGAGGTAGTCTCCAAAGTCCGTGAGCTCACAAATCGTTGGTCTCCCTTATCCCTTACATGGTGGGGCCGCCTAGAAACTGTGAAAATGATGATAGTCCCCAAAGTGAACTATATTTTAGAAATGCTGCCATGCTTACTCCCGCTACACACCTACAAAGATATTGAGGGCCTTCTCGTCCGCTATCTCTGGCAGGGCAAACCACCAAGGATAGCTAAACAAAAACTACAGTCTGCGAAGGAACTAGGGGGTACCCGCTTTCCTGATTTTCTCAAATATCATCAAGCCTTCCTACTTAAACAAGGTGCCCGATGGCTAGATGCCTCAACAGACAGCAGACCAGTTTGGCTTGACATAGAAGAGGAGCTTAGTAGCCCAATTCCGTTGATCCATCTCCCCGGTATGTCCCATCAAGTAGACACCCGCCATCCCCCAATGATTGTCGATACTCTTGCGGCCTTTAACACTCTCATTCTATCACTGGGCCCAAACGTATGTCCTCAGGACGGACTCCCGCTGTGGAATAACCCCAGAATTCAAGTCCTAAATAGAACGATAGCATGGAAACCCTGGTACTCTAGGGGGATCTGGACACCCCAACAGCTCTTCTCTGCAGCTCGTTGGAAGACCTTTTCTGATTTACAAAAGGAATTTGCGTTACCAGCGAAACATTACTTTCAATTGATGCAGCTTCAACACTGCCTCAAAAGTGCTCAAATCCTGCCGCCCTCTGCCCCTACTGAGGACGGGCTATTAGAACGAATTCACTCTATTAGTAGTACACATGGGGTAGCCTCTAACTTTTATAAACTATTATGTCAGGGTACAGATACTGCTACTTGTAGAGCCCAACAAGCCTGGGAGCGCGAACTGCAAACCACTTTAACCCCTGTGCAATGGAGCGTTTTCTGGAGCAAAGTAGTGCGGGTTTCCCGATCTGCCTCAGTTACCCAAACTCTCTTCTTTTTTGCACATAGATGCTTTTATACTCCAGAAAAAATAGCCAAATGGAACACAACTGCTAGGGACCAGTGTTGCCATACTGCTGTGGGAACCCTCGCTCATGTTATTTATGAATGTCCTCAACTACAGGTTTACTGGGGGCGGGTCTGGGGTCGTATTCAATTTATCTTACACCTTCACGAGCCTCTTTCTTGGAAGATTGTGGGACTCCGCTCAGTGGCGGAGGTCCCCTCTCTTCCTAAGAAGGGTCGCTTTCTCCTTGATTTCATGCTGGGTATAGCCATATGTTTAATCACGAGGAATTGGAAGGATAGCTCTCGAATTACTGTCAATGAATGGTGGAACCTCGTCTGCTTATATAGTAAATATGAGCAGATATCTCGGAGAGCTATTCCCCATGCCCAAACTCACTCTCGCTTGTCTAAATGGCAGATGCTCAATGATTATGTACAATCTGCTCATTGCTCCGACATGTCTGTTTAATGTATACTCCTCATGTTTCAGATCACCGTTAGGTTTTGTACCACAATAATGTCAGTACACGCCCGTTTCGGGACTGATTAGTTTTCTAGAGAAGAAGCAGGGGGGAGGGGGGGTGGCAGGGGTTTACTTTGGTGTATGTATCACATTCTATGTATGTATCTGTCTTTTAGCTGTATGTCTTCCTTTCCTTTGTTGTTATAAAACGAAAATAAAGAATTAAAAAAAAAAAAAAAGGTTCCAGGACTGGACTAGAGGGATGAAAAAGGAACTGCTATTAGTAATCTATAAACTATCATTAAAATCATCTGTAGTACCTGAAGATTGAAGAATGGCCAATGTAATGCCAATTTTTAGAAAGGGTTCTAGGGTGTGGGAGAGATTCATTCCTTCCTGAGATTAGACCTTGGCCTTGCACACTGTCTAACTTTCTAGCCAGAGACAGGCAGGCAGTAGGGCTGAAGACTGAAGAATGGCAAAGTATGGCAGAAAGTAGAGAGACAGAGACCAAAGGTAGTGCAAAAGTCTCTCTCAGTGCCTCAATTACAATAAAACTGAGGCAATGTTCATCACCAGGAACTCCACCTTCATACCTCCACAAACCATCAACATCCTAGACAAACACAAAGTAGTCAAAGAAGAGTCTGTGTCCCTTCGTGCCCAGCATATAATTCTTTGTCCCGAATTCCTTGTCACAGCACGAGGATTGACTGGTCTCAGATACTGTGTGACATCTTTAGCGAATCAGGTAACAGTTATCAAATGGTCCTTCTCCAAAGGTCCATGGTGAGAGAAAGATGCTGGTATGCAGGTTCATACATTGCTGAAAATTCTGGGACTAGTAGAACAGAAAAGGCCTCAGAAGCGAGTTTTCTTGCATGTAGCTATGGCTTTGAAAACAATGGCTCTGCTGTATGGCTCATAACTTAACAGAATTGCTTAATCTGCAGGCTTGAAGCTTGAACAGCAGAAAAGACTTCCATCTTGTAACAGGAAGCCATATTGCATGGTTCAGGCTTTGGTTCAGAACAGGCCACCAGTACCAGCCCTCAAAGGGTGATCCAGGAAAACTACAGACTGGTGAGCCTGACTACAGTACTGGGCAAAATGGTAAGCACAGTTACTTACCTGTAACAGGTGATCTCCGGAACAGCAGGAATTAGTCTTCACACGTGGGAGATGTCGCCGACGGAGCCCGCACGGGAATGCTCCCCAGCATCCAATCAGAAAGCCTTTGGGAGCATACCCCGCGCCTGCGCGGTGGCTTCCCGCCCTTCCTACTGCCTCTCCCCAGTTGAGTTTCATAGCTGAGCCGGAAGGAGAGGAGAGGAAGGAATGGAGAGAAAAGATACAACTCCTAGGGGAGGTGGGCGGGTTGTGAAGACTAATTCCTGCTGTTCCGGAGATCACCTGTTACAGGTAAGTAACTGTGCTATCTCCAGGAACAAGCAGGAATGAGTCTTCACACGTGGGGACTCCCTAGCTAAGGATGCCCGGGGAGATCCCATAAGCGCAGCCCAGGACGGGATGGCATTTGCCCAGCCTGAATTCCCGGCATCCCCTGAGGGATGGAGGGCAGGAGTTGAATAGAGGAACAGCGAATCTAAAGACTGCAGAGGGAAGTCCTTAGAGTGCAGAACAGGTATCATTAAGATACAGCAAAAAAAACCCAGGCTACAGGAAGAGTAGTCAGAGGGATGCATAAATAGTATCAGTAAGCATTTAATGAGTAAATGACCTACTACCATATAGAGCTTACCGGCCATTAAGTTTTAATGAATTAATGGTTTAGAACCCTGTAGAGCTTACCTACCGGGTTGTCGGAAGCAGACCTGTGATGAAGGCACTGTAGACGCAGTAGCGAAGTCGTCAAGGAAACTTCACCGCAGCGAGGAGGAAGTTCCAAATCCGGAAGGCTAGGAGATCCAGGCGTCAGCTGGGTCAGGAGAAGGACGGCAGGTCTTCCAGAAGGCTTAGTGCAAAGCTGAGCACTCCCTTGGGAGTATGGTCCAGAACTCAGTAGAAGACTGGCCGAACCAGAGAGCCCATTCCGGAGAAGAGTAGGGGTGTACCCCGGAGCAGAAGGGGTACACAGGCTACCCTAGCGAGAGATAGGGAGACAAGGGTCCGAACCCCCGGGAGGAGGACCAAACTGAAAGGGAGCTGTAGACTTCACAGCAGTAGAGTACCACCAGTCCGCGGCCCGATCGAGGAATAGGCAGGCGGACTGGCCGGACCCCGGGGGGGGGGCGTGAGTACCGGCCATAGGGAAATTAGGCGATAGAACGCAGGTACTGTGGGCATCCCCCCAATATGCGCCTAGTATATCTAACCCAGTGGGCATGAGGACGCCCACTCCGGTACTAACGCAGGTATGCCGAGGGACCTACCTCCCTGAGCATCACCCTGGTAAGGCGGATCTGCCATTGATCCACAGAACGTCCACCTGGGAAGGTGGCAGCAAGATCCGTCAGTAGAGGGATCCATCCCGGAGGACAAGGGCAGATCGGCGAACCAACAGCGCGGTAGCGTGGGGGACGGAGGATAGCATCAGTCCGGTAGAACGCCACAGGGGCTGGAGGCCCTATATGTGTCCCCAGGACCTGCACGCAGAAAACTCACCCCCCGCACAAACGGGGGACAGGAGGGTATAGTCCTGGCAAGCATTGGGGGACTATACCGGTACGGAAGCAATCAGCAGGGGGATACTGGCTGAGAAGGGTTCGGAGACGTACCAAAGGGTAAGTAGGTTGGCCGTGGGCCATAGCTATCACGGAGTAGAGGTGGTCTCCCTTCCAAACGGAAGGAGAATACCTGAACCCCTAGATAAGCCTCCGAACCATTTGTCGACTGAACGAGCCCCAGAGTAGAGCTCAATTTTAAAACTTCCGATAAGAGGGTTAAGTGCAGGCAGCCGCCCGCCTGAGCCTAAAAATGCTTAGTATGAGAGTCCTGGCGCGGGGGCATCAACCCGGGGTGAGAGGTCCCTTGCTTGGGCGCACCTGGAGGGTGGGCGGAGGGCTGATATTTCCTCTTCCTAGGGAAGGGGGGTCTGGAGAGGCGTTTACCACCGCCGGGGGGCCGGGCCCTAGGCTGGCTGCTAGCTCTGGGAAGGTTAGCGAAGCACTGTGCGACCTGACGCAAGGCTTCGCTATTGAAGAGGTGATCTCCGTCGCAGGGAGAATTACCCAGGTTGTGCTGTGCCCGTCTACACAACTCGGACGCCTGCAACCATGCTGTACAGCGTGCTCTAATGGCAACAGCAGAGGCTCTGCTGACCGACTGGAAGGAGTCCAGCGAAGCACGAGAAAGGAACCCGGAGATATTCCTGCAGTGATAAAGAAGCAGGGAATATTCAAAGGCCTTGGTTGCAGATACGAAGAGGGATAACCGAGACAACCTCTCGTTGACCTCCCGGAGCGACAGGCTCATATAAAATATATATGAAATAATTCTGGCCGTCAGCATAGACGTCTGGAAGGCTTGACGTCCTAGAGTATCTAGTGTCTTTGAGGCGCGGCCTGGAGGGCGAGAAGCATGCTTCTCCTTGCTTCCGGCCTTCCTCAGCGCCGATTCCACCACAATGGACCGATGTGGAAGCTGGTGCTGCCGAAAACCCGGGGACGGAGGCACCCGGTACAGAGCCTGCATCGCAGTCGACGGTGCCGGAACCCTCAAAGGCGACCGCCAAGCCCCCAGCAGGAGATCCTGCAGGGAGGGATGCAGAGGAAGCATCACGGCTGCCTGTTCCGCAGGGCCCGGGCTCGTGTCCGGGGTAGGGATGGCCAGCAAGTCCGCCATGTCAAGGAGGAAATCCTGAAAAGGTGGCTCTGCCGGAGGAGTTATGGCGGGTGGGGCTGCCAGGGCACACAGAGGCCGCTCGGGCCGATGCCCGCTGGGCAGAGGAGGGGACCAACCGACCCGGATCGGGGCAGTCCACATGGCGTCGTCGGCTCCTGGAATTGATTCCAAGCTAGGCATCGAAGGGGTCGATGGCACTGACGGAATCGGCCTCGGCCCCGAACCCGGGGGCGGAGCTGCTCCCAGCGATCGAAGCGGTTCCGCGGCCGCCGGAGGGCAGGGGCCAGCGGTCTCCGCTCTGTGTTGTGGGAGGGGACAGGGGCCGATCCCGAGAGGTGTAGTGTCCAGGCTTTCAAGGCTGGACTCCGACTCCAGGCTGGGCATCGAACCAAGCGAGGAGGTCGACTCCCTTCTAGAGGGCCCCGGAGGGGGCGACCGCACCGGTGGTGGAGATCCCGGAGCGCGGATCGGAACCGCGCCGATCAGTGCCGCGAGCCTCAGGGTCCCCGAGGGCGGAGCTCGGTGGAGAGGGGGTCATCTGACGCCGGCGCCGATGTCGATCGGCGGGCACTGCCCGATGCCGGGCTCCCTCTCGAACCCGTCTGACCCGGAGAGAAGTCCTTCCGGGGCATACGGCCCGTCCCCGAGGGGACCCAGGTCACCCGACGACGAGCCCCTGCGGGGGGGGGGGGAGTGCAAAGCCCCTGCACCGATGTCGGTGTACCGTTGCGGGGTGGCGCAGATCCAGATTGGGTCGAAGCGGTCGAAGACCCCGAGGCCCCTTCTCTAGGAAAGGGCTGGGCCCTCGACGGCCGCGTCGATGCCGGGGAGTCGCCCGTGCGCTGGTCGACATACCCCGAGGTCCCCGGGGAAGGTCGATGACGGTCCCTCGTGCTCGACGCCCCTGCCGTCGCCGGCGGAGCGGCGCCGCTCGAACCCGGTACCATCCTTGCGCAGGGCTGGGATACCGGCGACCCGGCGCGGGTCAAAGCGAGCGGCCCCGAGGGGAGGGAGGCCAGATGACCATCCCCGGCGCGGGGCGGAACCACCGACGCCCGCGCGCTCGAAGCGGGTACTACCTCCGCGCATGACCTGAACGTAGGGCCGTCAGACAGTGTCGAGTCGATCGGCCCCCAAGGCGCTGAGGGCAGCGGCTGGCGATCCCCGGTGGGGAGCGGGTCACTTGACACCGACGGGTCGGCACCGCCCAAACCGGATACCACCCCCGTAGGAACGCCATACCGGCGCGAGTCGGTCGGCCCCGGAGGCGCCGAGGACCGCAGCTGCCAATCCCCGGTGAGGAGCGGAACGCTCGACACCGACGCCAAGGGGTCGGTACCGCCAGAAGCGGGTACCGCCCACGCACATGGCGGGGATGGAGGAACGCCAGACTGGACCGAGTCGATCGGCCCCGGAGGCGCCGAGGACAGCAGCCGACGATCCTCGGTGAGGAGCGGAGCGCTCGACACCGACGCCGATGCCGGGGGCTCAGTACCGCCCGGAGCAGCTACCACGCCCGAGCATGGCTTGGATGTAGGGAGGTCAGACCCGGTCAAGTCGATCGGCCCCGAAGGCGCCGAGGACACCGGCTGACGATCCCTGGCAAAGAGTGGAACACTCGACGCCGACGCCGATGCCGGGGAATCGGGCATGGCTCGGGAATGTTCTGTGAGGAGCGAACCTCAGGAACATCCCGAAACCCCGTAAATGCTTTGGAGCCCGAGGACTCCCGCCGGGGTATATCAGCCGAGGACTTGAGGGTTTGGCCGGAGCCGTCGCCATGCCGCGCATGAGACTCGCCCCTCAAGACTCGGCTAGTCTTAACAAACTGTTGTGTGGTTACCTGATCCTGGAGAGAAGAACAACCCGACGACCGCGACTTGGGCGCGAAGACGTCGTCGAGGGATACCCGAAAGAGGGAGGGTCTTCTCCCGACACTGTAGCCCGGGGAATCCGGGAAAAAAGGGTCAGGCCCCAAACAGGAGAGGCACCCGGCATGGGAGTCCAAGTGGAAAATTAAGTCCCCGCAGTGAGGCTGGGGGGAAGAAGGCTCCATGCTGCAAGCCCGGTAAGCCTCAGCGCCCGGAGGGGGCGACGAAAATTAAACGAAAGTAATTAAAAGAAAGAAAGAAAAGGGGCACGGAAGTGCCACCATCGGCGGGAAAGCCATGACTACAGAAAAAGGAAAAATTTCTGCGGTGGCAGGAGGGACGTCCTGCCTGCTCCGCGGAAAACGAAAAACTGGGGAGAGGCAGTAGGAAGGGCGGGAAGCCACCGCGCAGGCGTGGGGTATGCTCCCAAAGGCTTTCTGATTGGATGCTGGGGAGCATTCCCGTGCGGGCTCCGTCGGCGACGTCTCCCACGTGTGAGGACTCATTCCTGCTTGTTCCTGGAGATGAAACCATTATACAGAAAAAATTACTAAATATGTAGATAGTCATGGTTTAATGATAGAAAGCCAACATGGATTTAGCTAAGGAAAGTCTTGTCTTACTAATCTGTTACAGTCAAACCTCGGTTTTCATGATTAATCCGTTCGAAAAAGTCTGACTAAAACCGAAACGTATGAAACTGAAGCAATATTTAACATAAGAAATAATGTAAATCCAATTAATCCGTTCCAGACACCCAAAAATATTCACAAAAATACATTTTATAGAGAATAACTATATTTTACATACAGAAAACAATGAGAAATAAATATAAATGACTAATGAAATGGATAAATGAACATTTAACATCACTGAAAGCAAGCTAAGTACAGTACTGTACAGTACAGTATGTTAGCATCTGGCCTTAGCCACCCCTGACAAGCTGCTGTGCCCAGCTCTCTTCGGAATCACATTGGATTCAGCCCATTAAAATACCTTTACTTTATCTGCTCAATGCTTCAGAATGGCAGAAAATCTTAATTATATAGCTTCAGACGTACTCTGCAAGAGAAAGAACTGCCTCCCACATTCATGCAACATCTCCTGCTTACGTTGACAGCTTTTCTTCCCTGCTACCTCCGAGCCTGAGGGGGCGCTCCAGAGAACGGGCAGGCGGTGGACGAGATCGGGGCCTTCCTCTCTGCGCAATCCTTGCCTCTCTAACTCTGACCAGGCTCGAGGATGTGTTTCATTTACGTGCTCAGCTGGCTTTCGCTTCTCATCACGCTGGCGATCGGTGAGTCTGGGGGGCAGTGCTGCCGGGACCAGGCGGGCGTTCTGGCAGTGTATACAGACCGGTGTGCAGCGCGAGGGTGTATGTATTTACAGTACTGTACTTTACGAAAACCGAGGCGATGTACGAGAACCGGGACAAAATCTCAGTCAAAAAAGACGTTGAAAACCGAAGCGATGTATGAGAACCGGGACAAAATCTCAGTCAAAAAAGACGTTGAAAACCGAAGCGTATGAAAACCGGGGCAAATGAAAACCGAGGTTTGACTGCATATTTTTTTTCAAGTTGTGAGTAAACAGGTACACAAACATGAGCCAGTCAGGATAGTGTATATAGATTTTCAGAAAGCCTTTGACAAGGTCCCTCATGAGAGACTCTTTGCAAACTTAAAAAGTCATGGGATAGGAGGCAGTACACTATGTAGATCAGGAACAGGTTGAAAGACAGAAAAGAGAGAGTAGGGCTAAATGGTCAATTTTCTCAATGGAGAAAGGTAACTAGTAAAATACCCCAGGGATCTGCGCTGGGCCCATTATTTTTTAACATATTTATAAATGACTGGAAATGGGAACATCAAGTGAGGTGACCAAATTTGCAGATAACACAAAATTATTCAAAGTTACTAAAACACAAGAAGATTGTGAAAAAATTGCAAGAGGACTTTGATAAATTGAAAGACTGGATGTCCAAATGACAGATGAAATGTAATGTGGACAAGTGCAAAGTTATGCACCTAAGAAAGAATAACCCAAACTATGTTTACACCACCACCCAGGAAAATGATTTAGGCACCATCGTGGATAATACGGTGAAACTCTGCCCAGTGTGCAGTTGTGACCTAGAAAACAAACATAATAATAGGAATCATAAGGAAAGGAATGGAGAATAAAACTAAGGATATTATAATGCCTCTGTTTTGTTCGATAGTGCGACCGCACCTTGAATATTGTATGCAATTCTGGTCACCATATCTTAAAAAGGATATAGCAGAATTAGAAAAGGTATAGAGAAAAGCCACCAAAATGGTAAACAGGGTAGAAGGATCTCTTTATGAGGAAAGGCTTAAAGGGTTAGGGTTGTACAACATGGAAATGAGACGGATGAGGGCAGATATGACAGAGGTCTATAAATGAATGAATGGAGTAGAATGGGTAAACATAGATAGGTTGTTTACTCCATCAAAAATTAAAGAGACTAGGGGGACATACAATGAAGCTACAATGTAACCCATTTAAAAATAATAAGAAAATATTTTTTCACTTAACACATAATCAAAACTTTGGAATTCATTATCGGACGATGTAGTAAAAGCTCTTAGCATAGCTGGGTTTAAAAAAAGGTTTGGATAAGTTCCTGGAGGAAAGGTTCATAAACCATTATTAAAGGGGACCTGAGAAATCCAGTGCTTAGCCTGGGACAAGCATTGTGGAAGCTGCGTATCTTTTTGGGAATCTGCCAGGTAGTTGTGACCTGGATCGGAAACAGGATACTGGGCCTGATGGACCTTGGTCTGACCCAGTATGGTATTTCTTATGTTCTTAACCTAGACCACATCAATGGCTCAAATATGGACTTCCAGCAATGAATTGTGGAATTGTCAAACCTACATCAAGTTTTACATAGCTTATTTTTCAATAAACAACTGCCCATTGTTCTGAGCAATTGAAGAAACAGACCATCTCTGCAGCATTCTCGTAACCTTTACTGAAGTCCAAACTTAACCATGAAGAACAGGCTTTCCAGAACCATCTTCAGATGAAACTTCTCCGATGAGTGCGAGCATGGTAAGAATGTATGATCAGGCAGAACAATATCCAGGTACTATGGTATAGCTCATCATACTGTTTGCTTTTGCATACAGAAAACAAGAAAAGAAATCTTAAATTGAGTCTAAGACTGGACAGGACTCTATGGGGAATATTTACTTAAGGGCGGTGACAGCTAACGTGGTTAAAATGCAGCAGTCACAGGCAATTTACCACAGTAGCTGCATTTCTTGCAGAAAATGAGGAGGGAGGTGGAATCAGGGAGGGAGAAAGGCATGCCAATAGAAAGCAGCCAGAGCAGGAGCAATTGTCGCAGAATGGCTGCCCAAATCATCACTGTCACGGTGTAGATAACATCCTCTTGGGATCCTTTGGTGCGGCTTTGCAGCGGCAGTGGCAACAAGCCGATCCCTCCCCCTCTTGAAAAAAACTGCTAGTGTCATAGATCTTCTTTCGGCATCCACTCATTAGAAGGCAAAGTACAGTCCTTTTATTGGTAGCACAAAGCAAGTTCCATTCAGGTACTTCCTCCCCTAAGGGCTTGCCATCTAAGTACAGTGCACAAATCACAAGAAGCATCAGCAAGATATGAACCTAGGTTTCCCT
Source organism: Ichthyophis bannanicus (assembly GCA_033557465.1). Classification (NCBI taxonomy): domain Eukaryota; kingdom Metazoa; phylum Chordata; class Amphibia; order Gymnophiona; family Ichthyophiidae; genus Ichthyophis; species Ichthyophis bannanicus. The sequence goes on along the minus strand of CM066046.1, from coordinate 93,975,332 downwards.
CATTCTCGGCCTGCTGCTCGAATCGATAAACTGCTATTTCACTCCAGATTTGGTTATTATCTAAGAAAATGGGAGCAAACAGAGTTAAAGAATGTATACCCTAAGCCAATTGAAAGGCTTACCGTTACCTTTTCTTCTTAGAAGAGAGAGGACTGTTTATGTGATGAAATTAATGATATTCAGCACATTTGGATGGGAAACTTCGAGATAAGAGATCTTATCATAAAGAGAAGCTATTTTAATAAGAGTTATTGCATTTGAAAACACTGGTATTTCAGAGAGAAGTTGACTTATGTAACATAGTGAGCATGCAAAGCAATCCACCTAAAAGAGGAAGGAGGGGGCCACCAAAGCATACACAATTCATGAGGGGAGTTCAAAAGGAAAGCTAGACATACTTTGGGAAAGATTGAGATGGCTTCTTTTGTTGGTGAGAAACTAATTTGTGGCAATTTTAAAGTCTATCTTCAGTCATCATTAATTCTTTGAAAACAGCAGGCAAATGTCAGGAAAGGCGCTGAAAGCCATGCCTAATATGAAGTATCAGAATAATGACATTTTCCCACGTACTTGTTAAAACTTTCAATTAAAAATTATCGCACATTGTGTTCTGTTAATGTCATAATTCTACTTTCTCCTGTCTCTTTCCTACAGAATACAGGTTGAGGACGACTTAGCCCAGTGGTTTTCAATCCAGTCCTCTAGGACCCCAGGCAAGTCAAGTTTTCAGGATATCCACAATGAATATGCATGAGATAGATCTGCATACAATGGACTCAGATCTATACAATCCAGATCATACAATGGATGCAGATCTCTCTCTGTCATGCCTAGTCATTGTGGATATTCCGAAAACCTGACTGGCCTGGGGGTTCCAGAGGACTGGGTTGAGAACCACTCAGCCTATTCATGTTTTGATAGTGAAGAGGAGTAGGGGTTATAAAATGGCCAATTATCTTCTACCAGTCCACAGGTTTGAGCTCCTTCAAACAATTGTGATACATTTATACGGACCTTAAAAACCTGAATCCAAGCATAGAGGGGGTTAAAAAGCTGGAAGTGAGTTTTTGTGCTTCTGACTTCTGCTAAGGTTAGCATTTGTATCATAATAAAGCACTCCCTTGTTAGCCTCTGGAACTTCTCATTAAGCATTCATCCACCAGTATTTACCACCTTCCTAGCTGCTAATTTGCAGCAGGTTACTGTTGTGTAACTTCCTCTCTACTGCCTGCTTAGGAATTTCTCAGCAAGGGCTGAAAATACTTTTCTCTTTGCATTTGTTTTTTTCCATCCTAGGCACCAGAGATGTGACCGCTTTGAAAAGCGATGAGTTGAGAAAGCGAGGTTACTTACCTGTAACGGGGGTTCTCCGTGGACAGCAGGATAAGTCAGCCACACTTGGTGACGTCCTCCGGGCGGTGCCAGGTTTGGAAGTGCTCTCAAGTTTCTCAGGTAGCCCACCTCCCGGTTCCGCCCCCTAGCCTGGCCAGTTCTTCTTTATCAAGCTTGACAACGAGGCTAGGGAGTGGATCTTCAGGCAGACCTCCTCCAGGGGAGGTGGGAGGGAGCGTGTGGCTGACTTATCCTGCTCTCCACGGAGAACCCCCGTTACAGGTAAGTAACCTCGCTTTCTCCATGGACCGCAGGATTGCGTCAGCCACACCTGGTGACTCCCTAGCTGTGCGCAGCGCGCTGAGGTGGAGGAGGGAGGCATGAACAGAGGACTACGTGTAGTGGAGGTAGTCTTTTACTGGAACATAGTGCCCAAGAACAGGTGCATGAGAACAACATGATGCAACAGTGCATAAATGTGCAATAGCAACACAACTAACAGTGCAAACAGGGTGCAATAACAGTGCAATCAGTGAATGTATAGGAACAGTGCAAAAAATAACAACGTGCAAACAATGCAAGTTTAAATGGAACAGCGCAACATGATTAACATGAGCATTAAGGTGCATCTGAGTTCAGGTATATGCCGTAAGGCCAGTCTTCACGGTATAGCCCGTGGAGTCCGTAGGGCGGTGGCAAGGACCGCGCTGCCAAACGCCGAGTCCTCCTGGGAGCGGAGGTCAAGGCAGTAGTGCTTTTGGAACGTGTGAGGGGATGACCACGTAGCAGCTTTACAGATGTCGGGCAGGGGAACTGACCGCAGGTTGGCTAGAGATGTGGCCATTGCTCGTAGATGATGAGGACCAACTCTGATGTGTGGCTGACTCCCTTCAGGGTCGAGGCAGAAGGATATGCAGGAGGCGACCCAATGGGAAAGGGTCCGCTTTGTGACAGGAAAGCTGGGCCTGAGAGGGTCATAGGAAACGAACAGTTGCTCGCCTTTACGGGCGGATAGTGTCCTGGCCAGGTAGATCTGAAGTGCACACAGACAGTCCAGAGTGTGCAGGCGTCGCTCCTCCTCCTACTGGTGAGGTTCCAGAACGAAGGAGGGGAGCTCAATGGATTGGTTGACATGGAAGGCCGACGGCACTTTGGGTAAGAATCTGGGGTTTGTACGCAGAGAAGCTCGGTCTTGGTGTAGTTGCGTGTAAGGTGGATGTGCAACTAGTGCCTGGAGTTCGCTGATCCTCCTGGCTGAGGTGATGGCCACCAGGAATACGGTCTTCCAGGAGACGTATTTCATATCCGCGGTGAGCAGAGGTTCGAAGGGGGCCAGAGTGAGGCTGTGGAGGACTACGCCGAGGTCCCAGGGAGGAACCGGGGGCCGAAGATTCGTCAGACCTTTCATGAAGCGTGCCGTCAGGGGCAGCGCCGCTATGGAGTCGGCGCCCTCAATTGGGGCGTGCAGAGCCGCAATAGCTGACAGATGTACTCGGATGGATTGTGTCTTGAGGCCTAGGTCGGAGAGGGAACTGAGGTGCTGCAAGATCTGGGGACTGGGCAGGAGATCGGGTCGAGCCCTCGAGTAGCACACCAGAGGCTGAATCTCTTCCACTTGAGGCCGTAGGACTTCCTGGTTGAAGGCCTCCTGGCCGCCAGGACCACGTCCTGCACCTCCCCGGGGAGCTCGAGGGAGGCCAGGTTTACCCGCTCAATATCCAGGCAGTGAGCGATAGGGTTTTGAGATTGGGGTGCCTCGTGAACCCCGAGTTCTGCGTCAGAAGATCCGGACACAGGGGCAGGTGCATCGGGGCATCCTGTGCCAGGCACCTCAGGAGTGCAAACCACATTTGTCGCGGCCAGTGAAGAACCACAAGGATGACTCGTGCTTTGTCCTGAACAATGCGTTGCAGAGTCGCTGGGATGAGGGGAGTTGGAGGGAAGGCATATACCAGAGATCACCCCCCCCAGCACACGTCGAATGCATCCCCCGACAGCCTCTTGTTCGATGGGTGCCTCGAGCAGAACTGGGGGCATTTGGTATTCTCCTCGGTGGCAAAGAGGTCGACCTCCGGGACTCCCCACTGCTGGAAGAGGGATGTGGCCACTTTTGGAAGGAAAGCCCATTCGTGGGGTTGCAGTTGTCTGCTCAGCTTGTCTGCTAGGCCGTTCATGTCTCCGGGAATGTAAGAGGCACGCACTCAGCACTCGTTCTTCAGGGCTAGCGTCCAGATTGCCAGTGCCTCCTTGCAGAGGGAGCGGGAGGCTGTGCTCCCTTGCTTGTTAAGGTAAAACATGGCGACTTGGTTGTCCATCTGGATGAGGATGGATGTGCCCCGTAGATGCGGCAGGAACGCTTTGAGGGCGTACTTGACCGCTCTCAGCTCCAGAAGGTTGATGTGCAACTGTCGTTTGCTCTGAGACCACGCTGCCTGCGTGCTGAACGGCTGGAAGTAGGCACCACAGCCGGAGCAGGAGGCGTCCGTGGTGAGGGTAGTCTGGTGTTGAGGTGGGTGTAAGGGTTTGCCTGCGGAGAGGTTCGCTGGTATAGTCCACCAGCGGAGCCGAGACCTGATAAGGGGGGTTCATCGGGATTCTGGAGGCCAGCGACTGCGAGTGTTGGTTCCAGTGGATTCAGAGATGCCACTGCAGCGGGCGCATTTGCATTCGCGCCACTGAGATGACCGCAGTCTGTCAGACGGCTGCCTGGGTGAGAATTTTCACAGTCTTGGCAAGTGCATATATCTATATGATTTGTAAGGTATTGTGGGCAATGTAGTTCATTCACACCAGACACAGCTGCTGACAATAATTTAGTTGTGCTCTTGGGTAAAGCCAATAAGATATTTATTTATGGGGTTATTTCTCCCAACACAGATATGCTTGGTAGCACATAAATTAGGTTACTTGCTTTCAGTGTTAACTTGGAAAAACAAAGTTAAAATCAGGAAAACAAATGAAAAGCCACAAAGCAAGAAACAAACTGTTCTTTTCAGGTTAACTTCTGATTACTTCCCACATAGATACAGAAGTGATTCTCTCCTAGCTCACAAGCAATTAGGTAAGGCTTAATTGCTAGCAGTTACCAGCTGAAACCCCTTAGCTGGCTTGCCTTCCACGGTGTGGGTCAAATCCTGCTTCAGGAGCTTTTCTGAGTAGATTAAAGAACAAATTTGTATTTCTTTGTGATGGTTGCTGTACTTTATAACAGAAAGTTACCAACGGAGTTTAGATAAAGAGCAGTCCATATAAACAGGATCCTCATCTGCTATTATTCCCCCTTGTTCAACAAGCATGGGTTCAATATCATGGATTGGCACAGATGAATCTCTCAATGGAGCATTTTCAGGAGAATACTTGTTTCCCTGCTGTCTTTCAAGGTTATAGCTAGGGCATAGATCAGTGTTCATACCTTAGCTTCCATTGCTGCTAGAGTTCCTCTCTATATAGCCTGGCCAGTATGTAGTCCAGTTCTTATGTCCAGTCTTCCAATCCAGATCCCTGGACACTGGATCTCTCTTCACATACTTTCTGGCACAGGTCTTAGGGTCCCTTCCACGTGCAGCCGTCTCCCTCACAGGTAGCCTCTGGTGATTCCTAGCTCTGCAGCACCATTCCTCTGGCTTTCCCCAGTCCAATGGTGTATGCTGGCCCTTGGAATACCTCCCAGTATACGTACTGCTTTGGACTCTTCTAGACCTCTCAAAGGCTTTTCTCTTCCTTCTTCCAAAGGGTCTCTTTCCCTCTCTGTCCGTCCGGTTTGGCTTCTGCTTCTGATGATCCTTCAGATGAAACTGATGATCAAACTCAAGCTGATTCTCAGGATACTGAGGACAATTCTCTGGATATCCAAGGTGATCATGAAGATGGTCATCTGTAGAATAAACTCTACTCTTATTCTGCTTAGATGAGTGATCCTCCCTAACACAGCGCAGCTGTGCTGAATCAGGCCCTGCCCTTTGAGATGAGTGCTTAGGGATTACCTCATAGCCCTCCTGATTGAACACACGTTTCCCCACTTCAGCTCCTCTAATGGCTGTTGGAAACCTGGTGCATTCTGGGACTGGTAGTCTTTTATGGGAAAATTCTGTTTTCTTATTTCTACCAGAACTGACAGGTTGCTTGTTCAGAGTCACTTCACCTTTTCTATAGCTCCCTCCTGAGCTATGATAAGCCTCCCCACCACAAGTCGTGGCTGCCATGTGCCCCAGGAGGCGCAATACTGATTGTGCCGAGGGGCTCGCTGTCGCTGCTGTCCTGGAGGCAAGTGAGACGATGGCTAGCAGCCTGCGATGCGGTAGGTAGGCTCTCAAGGACTGAGTGTCGATGATGGCTCCAATGAACTCCATTGAGAAGGGAGGAATTGCAATTTCTTGTAGTTGATTACGAACCCCAGGGCGGAGATCAAGGTGGTGGTGGTGCACAGGGACGCTAGCAGCTCGTGGACTGAGGGTGCCGAGATTAGCCAGTCGTCGAGGTATGGAAATACTGCGATGTTCTGCTTGCGGAGGTGAGCCGCTGCGACTGCCACACATTTCGTGAAGACCCGTGGGGCCAGGGATAGTCCGAAAGGAAGTACTCTGTACTGACAATGTCGTCCCAGCACATGGAACCTGAGGAATTTCCTGTGGGCTTTGTGAATGCTGACATGTGTGTACGCCTCCTGCAGGTCCAGGGATGCGAGCCAGTCGCCGGCCTGGATCAGGGGTAGGATGGAGTTGAGGGAGTACATCCTGAACTTCTCCTTCATTACAAATCTGTTCAATTTGCGAAGGTCCAAGATGGGGCGTATCCCCCCCCCCCCCCAACTTTTTCGGGATGAGGAAGTATTTGGAGTAAAACCCCGAATCGATCTCTGTCTGAGGGACCGGTTCGATTGCCTTGGAGGACAGGAGGTGTATCAGCTCCAGTGCCATGGCGCGCTGCAGGTGAGGTGGTGTGTTGCTGGTGGGCCTGCTGCGTTGATAGGGTGGTGTAGAGAATCTGATGCGGTACCCCTTGCGGATGATTCGTAGCACCCAGAAGTCTGAGGTAATCCTCTCCCATTCCGGGAGGAAGGAGGAAAGGCGCCCCCCGATCTGGGAGGGGTGCGGCCCATGGTTGTCAAAAAGAAGGGCCACCCTTGGCGGGCTGCGTGTTAGTGCCCTTCTTCTGTTTGCGGTCTCTCTGGAAGTGGCGCTGTTGCGAGGGCCCTTGGTAGGAGTTGGACTTATACCTGGGGCCCTGCCACTTCCTGTTGGATGAGTACCTCTTGTCATAGTTGTAAAGGGGTTTCCGTTGGTAATTTGATTTTTGGGTGTTACCATACCGGTCGAAGCCATCCTCCACTAGGGTCTGTACGGTGTTACAGTCTTCCTTCATGCTGTTTACTGTATCGGCCACTTTGTCGCCGAAGAGGGATTCGCCCGAGTAGGGAGCGTCGGCGATCTTGTTGTGGGAGTCATTCCTCAGTCCGGAAGCTCGCAGCCATGCCCATCTCCTGGCAGAAATCGCTGTGCCCGCTGTACGAATGGATGTATCGAAGGCGTCAAAGGCCGTGCTAGCCAGGTCTCTGTTACACTCGATCAAGTCAGTCAGCGTGGCTGAGAATGAGGCGAGAGACTCCTTAGGGAGGGAGGAGGCTGCGTTTCTGATGTTGGAGACACAGGTGTCCTGGAACAAAGTCTGCTGAAACTGGTGGGCGGCAATCCTTGCTCCGAGCATGGCCCCTTGAAAGACCTTCTTTCCGATGTCGTCGAGCAGTTTGTTGTCTCGTCCGGGTGGGTGGTTGGTGTGTACTGTGATAAGGAAGCTTATCATAGCTCAGGAAGGAGCTATAGAAAAGGTGAAGTGTCTCTGAACAAGCAACCTGTCAGTTCTGGTAGAAATAAGAAAACAGAATTTTCCCATAAAAGACTACCAGTCCCAGAATGCACCAGGTTTCCAACAGCCATTAGAGGAGCTGAAGTGGGGAAACGTGTGTTCAATCAGGAGGGCTATGAGGTAATCCCTAAGCACTCATCTCAAAGGGCAGGGCCTGATTCAGCACAGCTGCGCTGTGTTAGGGAGGAGCACTCATCTAAGCAGAATAAAGGTAGAGTTTATTCTACAGAGAAGCATCCTGAGGATCATCATCATCTTCATGATCACCTTGGATATCCAGAGAATTATCTTCAGTTTCATCTGAAGGATTATCAGAAGCAGAAGCCAAACCGGACGGACAGAGAGGGCAAGAAACCCTTTGGAAGAAGGAAGAGAAAAGCCTTTGAGAGGTCTAGAAGAGGGAGCAGTACGTATACTGGGAGGCATTCCAAGGGCCAGCATACACCATTGGACTGGGGAAAGCCAGAGGAATGGTGCTGCAGAGCTAGGAATCTCCAGACGGTACCTGTGAGGGAGACGGCTGCACGTGGAAGGGACCCCAAGACCCGTGCCAGAAGGTATGTGAAGAGAGGTCCAGTGTCCAGGGATCTGGATTGGAAGGCTGGACATAAGAACTGGACTACATACTGGCCAGGCTATATAGAGAGGAACTCTAACAGCAATGGAAGCTCAGGTATGAACACTGATCTATGCCCTAGCTATAACCTTGAAAGACAGCAGGGAAACAAGTATTCTCCTGAAAGTGCTCCATTGGGAGATTCATCTGTGCTAATCCCTGATATTGAACCCATGCTTGTTGAAGAAGAGGGGGTGATAGCAGATGAAGAAAGTGTTTACATGGACTGCTCTCTGTCTAAACTCCTTTGGTGATTTTCTGTTATAAAGTACAGCAACCATCACAAAGAAATACAAACTTGTTCTTTAATCTACTCAGAAAAGCTCCTGAGTAGGGTTTCTAGCCACGCAGTAGAAAGCAAGCCAGCTAAGGGGTTTCAGCTGGATAACTGCTAGCAATTGAGCCTTACCTAATTGCTTGTAGGCTCTGAGAGAATCACTTCTGAATCCATGTGGGAAGATATAAGAAGTTAACCTGAAAAGAACAGTTTTTTTTCTTTCTTTGTAGCTTTTGGTTTGTTGTTTGATACATGCTAAGAGAATATTAGCTAAAGCCTACAGAAAAGACCAGTTTGTACCAACCAGGTCTTATTTCTTTTGCTTTGCTTGCCTGACAAGTTTAAATGTTGTTTTCCTGATTTTGGGTTTTTTTCCAAGTTTAACACTGAAAGCAAGTAACCTGATTTATGTGCTACCAAGCATATCTGTGTTGGGAGAAATAACCCCATAAATAAATATCTTATTGGCTTTACCCAAAAGCACAACTAATTATTGTGAGCAGCTGTGTCTGATGTGAATGGACTGCATTGCCCACAATCCCTTGCAAATCATATAGATATATGCACTTGCCAAGACTGTGAAGATTCTCACCCAGGCAGCCGTCTGACAGTACCCGCGAGGATTTAGCCTTCTTAAGGGCAGAAGAGACCAATATGGAATGGTGAGGCAGCTGCGCTTTCTCAAACCCAGTGGTAGGCTGGAGTAGATATTTGGAGTCCAGCCTCCTGGAGGTTGCGTGCCCTGATGCCGGTGTCTGCAAAAGTCTGGAGTGGTTCTCCTTCAGCTTGTGGTGCAGTGGCAAGGCAAGGGGGATTTTAGGGGCAGACAGGTATTTGAGTACCTCGGGCTCTGCCTCCTCTGCCGTGCTGGACGGGGTTAGGCCCAAGGTGGAGGACATCTTGCTGAGGAACTTGGGGTAAGTAAGATCTTCTGGGGGTGGTGGTGGTCCTTCCTTTTCCGGGGAAAGCCGGGTCCCGGAGGTGTCCATGGCAGCGGATCCCACGACCACCTCATCCGCCTCCTGCTCCTCTGCGGAACTGTCCGGGGAAAGGATAGCTGAGGGTGGAGGAGGTTCAGGTTGAAGCTGACTGCAAACTGTGGTTGAAACCTGTAGCGGAGGGTTCCCGAGGCGCGGAGGGGGAGGTGCAGTAGCAACCGTTGGGGGGGGCGCTGTTTGCTGGACTAGCTGGGTGAGCAGTTGGAGGATAGCTGAGGAATTGGCAGAGCTGGAAGAAGTAGAGGAGCTTCTGTGTGAGCGGGCTCTGCGTATGGAGGAGTGTCGTTTTGATCTGTGCCTCCTGCGGTGATGAGAGTCATCGCTGGATTCAGAGGAGCTGTCGGAGAAGTCCTTTGTGCGTTTGCTCCTTTTTTTGTGGCCCCAGGAATCGGCGTCGGGGGTTGCAGGGGCGCAGCTTCTTTTCCTCTTATGTTTCTCGAGGCGGGGAGCCAGAGACATCCGAGGCTCCTCCGCGGTGATTCTGGCGCTGGCCAGACTCCCGTGCGTCGAGGAGTGATGAGGTAGCTGGCTCTGAGTCGACAGCGGATGACGTCCATGGGCGGGGCTTGCAGACACCAGCGGCAGAGAGCCCGACGTCAGAGGAGGGGCTGAGCCGACGGCGGGAGATTCGGAGCCCGTAAGGGAAGAGAGGGACTCACCCACGGCGCCATCTTTTGGATGTGGAGGTGCCGCATGGCCGGGGGCCGCCGCGAGGTCAGGAGCAGGTCCGAGAAAGCGGATGTCCCAGCTGGGGCTCGGAACAGGCAGCGCTGGAGATCCGAACATCGGGCCGGGGATGCAGGCCCGAAGGGGCACATCCTGGGCCTTGGAGGCTGCGGCAGAGCTTGTTGCAGGGTGCCGATCCAGGCCGGAGGGTCCTCCGGTTTGGCAGAGGGTGCACAGATAGAGATCTGTGGAGCGCAGCTTCTTCCCGCAGGGGCATTTCCTCGATCCCGGTTTAGGCATGCCGTGAGTATCTCTGAATATGCTTTTTAATATGGAGAGAGAGCAGATCCGTCTTGGTTGCAAGGCGGAAGAAGAAGAACTGGCCAGGCTAGGGGGCGGAACCGGGAGGTGGGCTACCTGAGAAACTTGAGAGCACTTCCGAACCTGGCGCCGCCCGGAGGACGTCACCAAGTGTGGCTGACGCAATCCTGCGGTCCATGGAGATTTAGAGCCATTTAGAAAACATTTCACACTTTTTAATGCATTTCCATGACCTTTGAACTTAAATTGTGAAAAGTGTTTAACTACTAAGGATTTTTTTTTCTCGTGCAGTTGATGCATTTGACAAAGATGAAATAGACTTGTCTGCTTCTTTCTAAACAAGCTATGTAACTTCTATATGCTTCATCACCCCAGACAGATTTATCAAATGAGATCTCACATTATTAAGGAAGATAATAGCAGGCTTTTAAATAAAGGACATGACCAAAGTAAAATACAATGATTTTTTAAATCATACAAAAACACGTCTCTAGCAATTCAAGTAACTAACTATAAAATTATTCTATCTTGATTATGTATTTTATTTTCAGTACAATGAAAAATAGAAGTCTCCTGCTAAGGCTTCAGATTTCATTTTCATTTAATTCATTAGTTTTTAGATGCCATAATTTCAAAATATTCAGTACTGCACATGAGGTAACAGTCACAATTCTAAATAGATGAACTAAACAATTACAAATACTCAGGCCTCCTCAACTATCCAAACATCTTTAATGATCCAATAAAACTAGCATTATAAATCTTACAATAATACAGATATAAACCCCTTGAAATCTAGATAATTTGCTTCAGTGCACAGAAACACAGGTAGAGAATTCCTAAAAATACGCCCCGCTACCTGGAAGGCTGTGGACCTAACTTTACTAAGTTTCATTTTAGCTACAGAATGTACAACAACTTTTTGCCATTAGATTGCAAGTTGGCCATTGACTCATGCACTGTCAACGTAGCCATCAGCTTATGCCCTTGGACAAAAAATGAAAGATAAGCCAGCCCAGCTTGACTTGAATTTCCTGAGCTACTGGAAACCAATGCAACAGTTCTAGATGGGGAGAAATATAATCTCTCAGTGAGCATCCTACTACCAGAGGTGCTTCAGCATTTTGACTCATTTGCGAAGATTCAACTATTTTTCTCAATTACATTCAAGACTAGGCCTAAAAAACTATGAGGAACTCCTTCTTAGCTCATAGCCCATAAAGAACAAATTGAATCAGTTTTGGTTTTAACATACTAACTATAGAGGGTTTTGTACCTTTGCCGTATCATTTGTAATTTCCAGTGGAACTGTGGACGAACTCCATTCTCGCACAATGGACGGCTTCAGAGGGAGCCGGGGAAGCCCACGCGAGGCACCTGGCTGGGCTGTTCAGAGTGGGGAGGCCTAGGATTGGATGTGCTGTGATCGGGGGGGGGGGGGGGACTAGGACTGGAAATGGGCTGTGATGGTGGAGGGGGCAAGGACTGCAGATAGCCTGTGATTGGGGGGGGGGGAAGCTTGCACTGGAAATGGGCTGTGATGGGAGGGCTAGCATTGGAAATGGGCTGATGAGGAGCTGGAATAGGACTGGAAATGGCTGATGGGGGAGCTTGGAGTGGAAATGGGCTGATGGGGGGCTGGAATGGAACTGGAAAGGAGCATATGGGGGCTAGGACTGGAAATGGGGCTGATGAGGAGCTTGGACTGCAAATGGGTGATGGGCTGGAAAAGGACTGCAAATGGGCTGATGGAGGCTGGAATAGAACTGGAGTGGGCTGTTGGGAGATGGAATAGGGCTGGAAATGGGCTGATGGGGGAGCTTGGAGTGGAAATGGACTGATGAGGGATGGAATGGAACTGGAAAAGAGCATATGGGGGCTAGGACTGGCAATGGGCTGATGTGGGGGTATGGGAGAATGGGACTAGAAGGGAGCGGATGCTGGGTGGGTCTAGAACTATAAGGGAGCTGATTTTGGGGGAGGACTAGATGGGGATGGGGAATGAGAATGGAGAGGGGAAAATATATTTTGTGTGGGAGGGAAAAAAAGTCTATGATGGGCTGGGTATTGGGAGAGTAAGTGAGGATTGAGAATGGAAGAGTGAAATTTGAGTGGATGATAAAGTAATAAGGAAAGAAATGGGGGAAAGAGCAGTATGTTAAAGCAGATAGAGAGAATGGAAAAAACCTAAAAGAGAAGAAAGGACAAATGGATAGTTCACAGAAGACACGAAGAAACCAGAAGAAAGTGACTGGAGTAATTGCAACAGAAAAATAAAATGCCCATACAAAAGGTAGAAAAATACTGAAGGACTAGAAAGGGGGACTGTTACTTCTGGAGAGAAATCTGCAACTGTGAGTATATACTTCAGGTAATTTTCTAAAAAGAATTCTTTGTATTAAAGCTACTTAATCTGTGAACCCACTGTTTTTTGTTGGATCAGTTAGGGCCTAGTAGCAGCAATTAAAGTTTGAATTTAAAACACAGAGAACTTTCTGGTTACATTTCATACCCAGCAGAGAGCTTGTAGTTTAAATTTAATAGTCACTCAGGGCCAAGTAACAGCAAAGTACTTTTAGTTTAAATTTAACACACAGAAGAGAGCTTTCTGGTTACATTTGGAACCCAGCAGAGAGCTTGTAGTGTACATTTAATAGTCACTCAGGGCCTAGCATCAGAAAAGTACTTTTAGTTTAAATTTAACACACAGAAGAGAGCTTTCTGGTTAAAATTAGAACCCAGCAGAGAGCTTGTAGTTTAAATTTCATAAGAAGTTAGAGCCTAGCAGCAGCTAAGAGCTATAATTTAAATCAAATCAGAATTTAGCTTACCTCAGCAGCACAAGACAGGGTACTGTGTAGCAGCCCTCTTTTAATAAGTGTTATTTCCCACCCACCCTGGGATAATCATAGCTTTATAGGTACTTACACATCTTAAAAGACAGGAGGTGCTTTCAGGTGAAGCTCATTACCCAAATCAGTCATACACTAAGGACCTGAGATTAATTAAGCTTCAGGTGAACAAGGTATATTAAACGTATTAGGTACAGTTTTATTGGTAGAAATACCCATAGTAACCCCTAGTAAGTAAGAACTTAAAGATCTAGACACAAACTTAAAACTAAGATGCAGACAGCAGTCCAGCAGCGGGATGGGGGCTTTCCAGTCTTTTGCATTGAGTGTCACGTGTATGATTTTCTCCCAGTTGGTGAGAGGTCTTACGTGTGCACTAGGTGCAAGGAGCTCTTTGCTCTCAGGGAACAAGTCCATTCTCTAGAGGCTAAAGTAGCAGACTTGGAAAACATAAGACAGACAGAGAGGTACATAGACGAGACCTACAGGGATATAGTCCTGAAGTCCCACCTCCAGCACCCCTGTTGCCATGGAGGAGAGAGGTCACGTGACAGGACAGCATCACCCTGGTGTGGCAGGAAGTGATCCTGTAACTAGGACCTGTCCTCCAGGTGATGTAAAACCCTCTCGCACCGAGGAAGTTTCTCCAGGGCCATGTGCCCATGAGGGAAGGGTTAGGACAGCCGTTATAGTTGGTGATTCGATCATTAGGCATGTAGATAGCTGGGTGGCTGGTGGACGTGAGGATCGCCTGGTAACATGCCTGCCTGGTGCGAAGGTAGCGGACCTCACGCGCCACCTAGATAAGGTCTTAGATAGTGCTGGGGAGGAGTCTGCTGTCTTGGTACATGTCGGTACCAATGACATAGGAAAATGTGGTAGGGAGGTTCTGGAGGCAAAATTTAGGCTTTTAGGTAGGAAGTTGAAATCCAGAACTTCCATGGTAGCATTCTCCGAAATGCTTCCTGTTCCACGCGCAGGACCCAAAAGGCAGGCAGAGCTCCGGAGTCTCAATGCGTGGATGAGACAATGGTGCAGAGATGAGGGTTTTGGATTTGTTAGGAACTGGGGAACATTCTGGGGAAAGGAGGGGCTCTTCCGAAGGGATGGGCTTCCCCTTTAACCAGGATGGAACCAGGCTGCTGGCATTAACCTTTAAAAAGGAGATAGAGCAGCTTTTAAACTAGATATTAGGGGAAAGCAGACAGTCGCCCAAGAGCGGATGGTTCAGAAGAATGTATCCTTGAAGGATACTACCAAAAGCAGAGAGGTTCCACAAAAGAGTAAAGTAGCCCAAATGCCCTCAAGTATGGAGCAGACAGAGCTTAAAGATCCCAATTTACCCATGTCTAACAATAGCCAAATTAACATGAATAAAATACATTCTCTAAAATGCTTGTATGCAAATGCTAGAAGTCTAAAGAATAAGATGGGAGAGTTAGAATATATAGCACTAAATGAAAGGTTAGATATGATTGGAATATCAGAGACATGGTGGAAGGAGGACAACCAGTGGGACACTGTGATACCTGGGTACAAACTATATCGTAATGATAGAGCTGATCAAATTGGTGGAGGGGTTGTGCTCTATGTTAGAGAGGGCATTAACTCAGAAAGGATTAAAGTTTTGCAGGAAACAAACTTTCATAAAGCCTTTGACAAGGTCCCTCATCAGAAACTTTTGGCAAAACTAAAGAGTCATGGGATAGGAGGCAGTGTACTATTGTGGATCAGGAACTGCTTAAAAGATAGAAAGCAGAGGGTAGGGCTAAATGGCCAATTTTCCCAATGGAGAAAGGTGAATAGTGGTGTACCCCAGGGATCTGTGCTGGGTCCGCTGCTTTTTGACATATTCATAAATGACCTGGAAAGTGGAATAACGAGTGAGGTTATCAAATTTGCAGATGACACAAAACTATTTAAAGTTGTTAAAACCCAAGAGGATTGTGAAAAATTGCAAGAGGATCTTGATAAATTGGAAGACTGGGCATCAAAATGGCAGATGAAATTTAATGTTGTAATGAGGAAGATCCATTCTCTGCCTTAAAAACACAGGATTCTGTGAATTCTAGCTTGAAAGCTGACAGGCAGGCAAGCCATGTGAGCAGTAGTTGTCAGGGGCAGCATAAACAAACCCAGCCACGAGGTTTGCAAACACGCCCAGCTGACAAACAATCCCCAGTTCCTAATAGCTTGCACCTGAATAGAGGAAGGGCTAATAGCTACTATAAGAGTCACTCAGGAAATACAGAGTTAGACCAAGACCAAGAACAAGATTCAGATCCAGAACCAGAACTGGGACGAGAACAGGAACAGGAACTAGGAGAAGTTCAGGAACCAGGAAGAGTTCAATCCACAAGATACCCAGAACACCTCAGGAGAAGGCAGTTAGGAGCCGTGGAGTCAGAGAACAGCTGTGAGTGTTCATCTGATGTGATGCAGTTTGAAACTCAGAGGCAACGTTCCACCCAGAATGAATGGAAGCCTGAGAAAGTGAAACAGTATGTATATGAAAGCTATAAACCTGAGAGTGATTCTGAAATAGAGTTAAGAAAGTTTGCTGGCAGTAGAAATACCTGGAGGGTTAATGCTCAGAAGCCTCGTGGGAGAAATCCAAGGGGAGAGCAGTGCTGTAAAAACCAACCGAGGGATTTACCCAGAGAGCTAGTGAGAGAGCAGTTCCAAGCCCCTGAAAGAGAGAGGTATTCAATTGAAGACACTTGCATATCAGAAGAGGAAGTGTTTGAAACTCCCGAGCCTCCGAGAAAGACACGCAGAGCTAAACCCTGTGCTGATAGGGAAGGAGAATTCTTTTATTCTGTGCCAACGCCTGAAGGTAGAACCAACAGATATTCTAGAGTTAGAAAGTCTTATAAGAAGTTGGATTCTGGAAACCCTGAATGGTGGCTTCCTTCTCTCCCAGACTCAGAGGAATATGGTAACAGCTATTCCAGCCCTAGAGGGAGCTGGTCAGATAGGCTCTGTAACGAGACATTGCAAGGGAACTTACAAACATTCTGTGGCAAGGAAAACACAGGTCCTTCTGAAACCTTGCAGGAAACCCATGGTCATTGATTGTCCCAGTGAATGCTCTTTGGATGATCCAATGGACTGTACATTAACAATTTCTGACAGAATAACCTCTTTATGTTAGACAGAAGCTGTGTAGTGCTTAAGGTTAACACTGAAGGTCAAGTCTGCCTGTTTGTCTATAGAGGAACTGTATGCTGAATATTCCTAAGATTCTCATTTATCATTTAATTAAGAAGCAAGAAGCAGCTTTCCTGTTTTCCTTTATAACATGCCAGAAAGTATGGCTTACTTGTCTTAAGTTTATGTGTTGCACCTTTTGAAGAATCCAACCCCGGGAGGGGAAATAAATCCTAATTTACCTTTACCATTTGTGTCTACAACTACTTGTTCTTCATAACCACCATCAGACACAGACCTGCTACCCCTAGGCGGCAGCCTGCCCACCTGGTGGTGACAATGTGGACAAGTGCAAGGTTATGCACCTAGGGAAGAACAACCCAAACTATGGTTACACGATGCAAGGTTCCACATTAGGAACCACCACCCAGGAAAAAGATTTAGGCGTCATTGTGGATACCATGTTAAAACCCTCGGCCCAGTGTGCAGCGGCGGCCAAGAGAGCAAATAGAATGCTAGGTATGATAAGGAAAGGAATGGAAAATAAAACAAAAGATATTATAATGCCTCTATATCGTTCCATGGTGAGACCGCACCTTGAATATTGTGTGCAATTCTGGTCGCCGTATCTTAAAAAGGATATAGCGATTTTAGAAAAGGTTCAGAGAAGAGCCACCAAAATGGTAAAGGGGATGGAAGGATACTCCTATGAAGAAAGGCTAAAAATGTTAGGGCTCTTTAACCTGGAAAAGAGACGGCTGAGGGGAGATATGATAGAAGTCTATAAATTAATGAACGGAGTGGAACGGGTAAACGTAGATCGATTGTTTACCTTATCAGAATATAGAAAGACATGGGGACATGCAATGAAGCTACAGGGTAAACTATTTAAGACTAATAAAAGAAAATATTTTTTCACTCAATGTGTAATCAAACTCTGGAATTTGTTACCGGAGGATGTAGTAAAGGCTGTTAGTGTAGCTGGATTTAAAAAAGGTTTGGACAAGTTCCTGGAGGAAAGGTCCATAAACCATTATTAAGAAGTGACCGAAAATATCAATGCTTGACCCAGTACAAGCATTGTGGAACTTGTGTCTCTTGGGGAAACTGCTAGGTACATATGACCTAGATTGGCCACTGTTGGAAACAAAATACTGGGCTTGATGGACCTTGGTCTGACCCAGTATGGCATATCTTATGTTCTTATTTTGAAATTATTAACTGGAATATGTCAGGTCTTGAAAATGTGTATCGCTAACATCTTTGCGTTTTTGTTTAGTGCAAGAGGAAATTAATTTATAGTTTCATTTTTCCAGTGTTGTAAATTTCATGTTTGGCTTTAATTATTATCTTCCTATTTCTAAATTGTGATCCCTTGTTCTTTGTGTGGTGACGGTCTATGTTTTGCATGTGTAACCAAGCTGAGGTATTCTGTTCATGTAGTTTCTATTTGACAATCCCACTTGTTCTCTTTCCCCAGTAGGAGATGTATTGGTATTCTCTGAGAGGTACTGGTTTAATATTTGCAGTGTTGCCTTTTGATAGGTAGGATTTGATGCTTTCTGAGTCCTGGTAGTGCTGTTATGATACGGTGGGTTTGCTATGGGTTCTAAATCGTCAGTGTTTATAGTACTTCCTAATGGGCCTGGCGGTTGGCACTGGAGTATAGTAATGTAGAAATCTGTTAGTCTTTCTTTATCCAGACACTCATTAAGAGGCATGTTTACTAAAAGCACATGTTAACGTTATGTAAATATTTATGCAAATGAGACCCCTTATGCAAACGAAGCCCCACAATTAACAGTAATTTCCACAGTCAGTTGGATCACCTTTCTTTAGTATTAGTATACGCAGTATTCGCCACCAGCACCATAATTCAAAGGCATCAATTTTCTTCCTGTCTATCTTTTTCACTGTCCAGCTTTCACATCCATATGATGTTATTGAAAATACCATGGCTTGAACAAGTTGAATCTTTGTATGGAGAGAGACATCTCTGCTCTTGAGAATCTTATCTAGGTCTTTCATAGCCATTTTGCCAAGAGCAATTCGTCATCGGATTTCTTGACTGCTTGTTGCTTCTTTATTGATAGTTGAACCAAATAGGTTAAAGTTGTTCACGATTTCAATTTCTTCTCCTTCAACAATGAACCTGTTGATTTTGCCAGTTGTCATGATCTTTGTCTTCTTTACATTAAGGTGCAGGCCCATTTTGAGACTATGTTCTTTGATCGTGAGAAGCAAATGTTTCAGATCATCTTCACTTTCAGCCAGTAATTTATTTATTTATTTACATTCTCTTATATACCGTGCTATTCTGCATCAGTGCGGTTTACATTGAACAAACTGAAATTACATTGAACAGGGCATTATAACTTGGAGATAACTATTTTACAGGGAACATGAGCTATGGAGGGTTAAGTGGCTTGCCCAAGACCACAAGGAGCACCTGTGGGACTAGAAACCCCAGTCCTTCCAGCCCAAGGTTGCTGTCCTCTAGTGGGATTTAAACCCCCAACCTTCCGGCCTGAAGTACCTGGCCCCAACCACTAGGCCACTCCTCCACTCCAGTAATGTGGTATCATCAGCATAGCGAAGGTTGTTGATGAGTCTTCCACCAATCTTCACACCTCTGTTGTCTTCATACAATCCTGCTTCTCTGATGATTTGTTTTGCATATAAATTAAACAGGTAGGGGGAAAGCATGCAGCCTTGTCTTACACCTTTGCTTATTTTAAACCATTCTATTTCTCCTTGTTCCGTTTGAACTATTGCTTCTTGATCAATGTACAGATTGTGCAAGAGAACGATCAGGTGTTCTGGTATACCCATGCTTCTTAATGTGGCCCAGCGTTTCTCATGGTTTACACAGTCAAAAGCCTTGCTATAGTCGATAAAGCACAAATAGATATCCTTTTGGTATTCTTTAGTCTTTTCAAGAATCCATCTCGCATCTGCGATGTCTCTCGTTCCTTGCCCTTTCCTGAACCCTGCTTGCACTTCAGGTAGTTCTTGTTCCAGGTATGGTTGTAGTCTCTGTTGAATAATCTTCAGTAGAATCTTGCTGGCATGTGGGATCAGAGCAATTGTGCCATAATTTCCAGTCAGCTGGATCACCTTTCTTAAGTATTGGTATAAACACAGATCTTTCCAGTCAGTTGGCCATGATGTTGTCTTCCAAATTTCTTGGCAGAGCTTTGTAAGTATGGTAACAGCTGCATGAGATTAATTTATTTATTTATCGTCATTTATATACCGCCTTATCCTACAATCAAAGCGGTTTTCACAGCAAAAAATCAAGGGATGGGCAAGTGTTATCATGCAGTGGTGAGTGTTTGTGTGTTGGTGGTGGGGGTGGGGGTGGAAGATTTAGGTTGTGATTTCAACATAGTGTGCTATATACATCGTGAGCTATTATACATTCATTTGTACTGACTTAGGGTGGGGGAGGGACTGAGGTCTGTCTCGTTTGGTAGCTCAAGGGGTATGACCATAGTGTTCGATGAACAGGGTTGTTTTCAGCTGTTTTCAGACGTCCTTGAGGTCTGTGTTTATTGCTATAGATTGCTATAATACTTCTATGGGAATGCCATCAATGCCCGGTCCTTTGTTCTTTGATAAGGCTTTCAATGCTGCTTTGACTTCTTCTTTCATCACCAATGGTTCTGGATCCTAAGGTACAGGTTGAAATGGCTGTTGGTTCACTTGATTTTTATCATATAAAAACTCTGTATATTCTTTCCACCTTTTCTTGATCTTCTCAGCATCATTCAACACAGAACCTTGAGCATCTTGTAACATTCCAATTCGGGGCTGGAATTTTTTCTTTAACTCTCGTAGCTTTATGAAAACCGATCTTGTTCTTCCTCTAATAGTTTCTGCTTCTATTTCCTTGCAAGTGTCATTGTAGTATTCTTCCTTGTCCTGTCTTGCTGCACGTTAGAAATCTCTGTTGAGTTCTGCAATTGTCTTTCTTTCTTTCTTTCTCCTCTGGCTTTAGCTTCTCTGCATTTCTGGGCAATTTTCAGAGTTTCTTCCATCATCCATTTTGGCCATTTTTGCTTTTTCATCTTTATGCCTCTAAGTATTTCTCTGTATTGGGCGTAGACCTTATTACCATCTCATTTTAATACGCACAGCTCATTTGCATATAATTTGCTTTGCTGTGAGTGCATTATCTGCATGCAAAAGGTGCGCTAGTCTTTCTGCATCGTCCCACAAGTTTGTACCCGAGGCAGTGGAGGGTTATGTAACTTGCCCAAGGCCGCAAGAAATTGGCACCAGTGGGATCTGAACCCTGGTCTTTCTAGTCCCAGGCTCTTACCCTAACCCTGTACTATGTAAAACCAAACAGCTTGTTGTTATGGTCATTATGTTATAATGTAAACCGCGCCGATACCGAATAGTGCGGTATATAAGAAATTGTAATAAATAAAATAAATAAATAAATTAGGCTAGTCCTCCACTTCTTAACATCCACACTGTCCCATAAATGTTTTATTCAATAAAGCAAGCCACTTACCCCTCTATTGCCTCAGGCACACATAGAAAGTGCACCCTTTGGGGACAAGGGAATGTATCCAGTACCTGTTTGTAGTGATTACATAATGTAAACCGCTTTGATTGAAGGATAAGGCGGTATAGAAAACTGGTTAAATAAATAAGGAGACTACATTAGGAGACTACAACCTAACATCCGCACCCACCAGAGAAACCGCAACATTCTTAAAAGCCATGGCGTCATTAAAATATTGCCAGACAATCAACGCCCCAACACACCAGCATGGTACAACTCCGGACATGGTCTTCATGCCAATGCAATTAGTGGAACAAAACAAGACCACAAAACCAACAATCACGCCAGTCCCTTGGTCAGACTACCATGTGATTGAATTCACCATAACCCTGAATAATCCCGCACAACGCAAAGAAGATGAACAAATAACTAGACGGTTCAAAACATTTAACAGAGACTCATTCATAAACAAAATCACTCCACAACTTCAACAGAAGCACGACACCCTTGACTTAAACATAGAAGAATGGAATACAATAATATCCAACGCAGCATCTGCCCCAGCCATCAAAGAACCAGAAACACAAAAGAGATCCAACGCCCCATGGTACTCGCATGAAATCAGAGTTTCAAAACACACACTCAGAAAACTGGAAAGAAAATGGAGATGGAACAAATCACACTACCTCCTAATCCAATACAAAGACAAACAACTGGAATATAACAATCTAAAAATGAACGTAAACAGCAACACCATACCAACCTAATCATGAAATCTACTAACAGACCAAGAGAACTCTTTAGCATTGTCCAAAAGCTCACAAAGGACGACACACAACAAAGTACCCACCATCTTGACCCACAAAAATATGCAGATTACCTTATGTCAAAAAACACCAACCAAACATGCTCTACTACACCACAAACAAACGATTACACAATAAAAAAAACATCAAACATGGGAGAGCTTCAACATACCAACAAAGCAGCAAATAGAAGAAATTATATCTGGACTAAATACAACCACCTCACCATCAGACCCATGCCCAGTGTCGTGGCTCAAAGCTACAAAAAGCCAACTCTCTCAACACATTCAAAAAATCGTCAGATTCTCTCCAACAAGGACACCTGCCACAACCACTAAAGCACGCAATGATACAACCAATACTTAAAAGTAGTAATCTGAGCCACTCTGAACCAAAATCATACCGTCCCATCTCCAGCTTGCCATTCCTTGCTAAAATTGTGGAAAAGGCAGTGCAAAGGCAACTTCAGGACCATATTAACATAAATGCCCCACTGGGCATCCATCAGCATGGATTTAAGCCCCAACACAGCAGAGAAACACTACTCACCTCCCTCTTCGACAATCTCTTAAGAGGAATAGACAACACAAAAAAAACGGCTTCCTGCTAGTGTTCATGGACATCTCAGCAGCCTTCGACACAGTGTCCCACGCCAAGCTACTGCAATGCTTACAACAGATAGGACTATGCAAGAATACCCTGAACTGGTTTACGTCATACTTGGAAGGGCTAACGCAACAAGTCAAATGCGACCAAAAGAAATCAATACAATTCCCCGTCACGCAGGGAATACCCCAAGGCTCAGCCCTATCATCAATGCTCTTTAACATCTACATTCAGCCCATATGCAACATCATCAAGAACCACAAACTTCACTACCACATTTATGCTTACGGCATCATGGTGTTCGCTCCAATCAACCTACTAGCACTAAACACCACAACAATAACCAAATGCCTCAAAGACATGAATGACTGGCTCATAGCCAACAACTTAACCATCAATTACGATAAAACTGAGGCAATGTTCATCACCAGGAACTCCACCTTCATACCTCCACAAACCATCAACATCCTAGACAAACACAAAGTAGTCAAAGAAGAAGTTAAGTATCTGGGCATCACACTAGACAGAGCTCTGAACCTGAAATCCCACATCACCAAAACCGCAAACAAGGCCTATCAACGATTGAGGACAATATTTATTTATTTATTTAGCTGCATTTATATCCCGCTTTTCACCGGGTCAAAGCGGTTGGGGGATACATTTAACACGAGGGGATATGAGACACATACACTAATACTTACAGGGAACATGGGCAATGGAGGGTTAAGTGGCTTGCCCAAGACCACAAGGAGCACCTGCGGGACTAGAAACCCCAGTCCTTCCGGCCCAAGATTGCTGTCCTCTAGTGGGATTTGAACCACCGACCTTCCGGCCTGTAGTACCTTGTCCCAACCACTAGGCCACTCCTCCCTCAGACAAATCAAACCAATGCTCCGTCAGGACCACTTCCGCACAGTGTGCCTAGCACTCATTACACCACTGCTTGATTACGGAAACCCACTATATCAAGGCCTTCCTCAGCAGACACTCCATCCACTACAGATGGTACAAAACACCACAGCACGCATCATTATAGACACTCCAAGGACTGAGCACATCACTCCCGTCCTACAACTACATTGGCTCCCAATGATGGCAAGAACTAAATATAAAACAATCATGATCATCTTCAAAATCATTCACCATCTCTCAGCAGATGTACTCCAAAATGTTGTAACAAAGGACATCAGCAATAGACCAAGAAGAACCAACAACAACAACATAATCGGCACACCTGCAGGCTATCACAAAACTAAACAAACAACTTCAAAAAGAGCATCATCACTACTGGCATCCACACTATGGAATTCCCTCCCAACGAGCCTGAGGGAATTAGATGACCTTACAGACTTCCGCAAAGACCTCAAAACATTCTTATTTATAGAAACATATGAGCATTTATGCAACATCCCCTACCCAAACAGATACACTACTTCCTCCGCCAACTAAACACGCACTCATCCTATCCATACACACAGGTTTATCAAACCAAGCTATTAAATACTCTCCTGTTAAATGTTAACCCTCATTGTACTATCTAAATACTGTTAAGTCTACTGTCTAAATGTGTACTGTCTAAATGTTTGCTGTTAAGTGTACTATCCAAATGTTTACATGTAACCTAATGTTAAATGTAACCCTCCAATTGTGATGTGATGTGACCACCTTGATTGAAGGATATGGTGGCATACAAATCTGTCTAAATAAATAAATAAAATAAATAAAGCAGACACTCTTCTGTTGCCTTAAGCTCAGTATAGTGCTCCTGTCCTCTCTGGTACGTCCCCATGCATTCATGTGCTACTCACCTCTGCATGGGTGTGGGGACATGCTTGGAGTCTAAAAGCCAACTGTGGGGGGACTCAAAGCTGAAGTTTGAGCTAAGGTGCCTAATAACCTCGCACCAGCCCTGTTACAGATGTACACACTTTGCAGAACTCACAATATAGTCAAGACAAACTGACAAAACATACAGACAAAACTATATAAGAGGATTAGAGTTAAAAAGGAAAGTAAGAACCCACATATTCACTTTGGCAAATAAGAAGAGGAACTTCATTCTTATTTTCACTGTGCACGGCATTTGCTCTGAGAGGTCTTGCCAGTGCAGTTTCATTATACCTGGTATCAATATAAAGAACATCAAACGTGTCAGTGTGTAGATGTCTGTATTTAAAAACGGGAGTGAAGGTCAGGTTGTCTCTGGTTCCTTTGTGGAGCCTTAAGAAATCCAGAGAATAGACTTGCTTTTGTAATGGGCTGTGTGTCCACAATCCTCCAGAGATTGTTCTGCCCAAACGTAAAGGAAACATTTTTTTCTTCTTCTCTCAGACAATTTGTTCCCAGTTCTGCAAAGGGTCTGCTCCACAAGATGCTTCTATTAAAGCATGTTATGCAGTTAATGTGCATTTCAGCACACATTAACTACTTCTACGCACCTACAGTAATTGTTACCATGTGCTAAAATGTGCATTTACCGCACATTGTGCAATGGGGTGGGGTATGGGTGGGGTTGGGGTGGAGATTGGGTATTGACTGCATATTGCAGTTAGTGCAGGCATCAATAGCACATACAAATCACCAATCCTGCCGTTAGTGCAGGTGCATTGATGGCCATCTCCATAGGTGGTGTTAGGTGGATGCATGGTAATCACCAAGGGCCGGAAAGTGCTAAAGGGTTTGCCTGTGCAGTAACACTTTAGTATAGGGCCCCTTCGTTTCCAGCATGGTGTTTAATTACACAGGTACACTAAAAAAAATTTTTTTAAACTGCCTCTAATGTTTCGATTGATTTTTACGTTTTTTGGTGCGCTGAATCCAAATCTGGTAACCAATTTGCTCCATCACGTACAGATTTTTTGCTACATTGGGTTAGCAGTTTGAGGTGAACGTTTCAGATTGAGTGCGATCGAGATAAAAGTTTCTTGGATGAATTCTTTATACTAATTGTTTAGTAGTTATTCAAATAAGAATAAAGAAAATTGTAACAAGGCAGCACATAAGAATAGAGTAATGTCAACAAAACACACTGTGATGGTAGCAAAATTGTCTGCACTTAAAACAGCCACATACATGTGCACAAACATTGAGCATATAAGAGCGAGGTTAGACACAAAGCAAAGCAAAGAAATGTGCAAAAAATGTTGTACAGGTATGTATGTAAGAATAGAAAACGCAAACCGCACCATTGCAATACATGAAGACAAACACCCGATGGTGTGAAAATAAAATTCTAATAAATGAGATCCGACACTGTGGTAATAACTAGCAAATTTTTATTTCAAAGTTTAGTAAAAACACGATATTTGTCAACACAGTTTAGATTTTAAAGTCATTCTTGGGTCAATCAATCTCCTGGTGGGCCCGTTTCTTCTTCCCCCGAATGCTTCTCTTGGTGCGCTGCTTGGCGTATTTTTCATCTGGGGTTTCCCGCAGCAGCAACCAGCAGAAATCAGCCATCATAGTGGTGTTCCATCTTCCTTGGTACCTTCTCTCTGCGTCCTTGATGTCCTGGTGAAACCTTTCACCTTGTTCTTCATTGTACGCCCCCAAGTTTTCGGGAAAGTAGTTCACATGGGAGTGCAAGGAATGGACTTTCAGGCTCATGTTACAGCCTTGTTCTTTGAAGGCATTGAGCATCCTGGCAACAATATCCTTATAGTTCTCATCCCGCCTGTTCCCCAAGAATTTGAGAACATCATCCTTGAAGGAATCCCAGGCTTCTTTTTCCTTCTCAGACATCGTTTCAGCGAATGCTCCATCTGAAATGAGTTTCCTTATATCAGGGCCAACAAACACTCCTTCCTTTAGCTTTGCTTCAGAAAGTCAGGGGAACTTTGAGCAAAGGTACCGAAAGCACTCACCATCTTTTGGAAGGGACTTGATGAATTGCTTAATGAGACCCAACTTAATGTGGAGAGGTGGTAATAGAATTTTATCACGAGGTACCAAGCTCTCATGAAGAACATTTTTCTCACCGGGTCTCAAATACTCCCGAATTGGCCAGTCTTTTTTCACCCAGTGTAGGTTGCGGGCCCGGCTATCCCACAAGCAAAGGAAGCAGGGATATTTGGTGAAACCGGATTGCTGCCCTAATAGCATGGATAGAATTTTAAAGTCTCCACAAATCATCCACTTATGCTCATCATAACGAATCTTCTGAAGAATCAGGGCCAAATTCTCGTATTTTTCTTGGAGAATAACAGTGAGCAATAGGAACTGAAGCGAATGTGTTGCCATTATGAAGAACACCTTTTATGCTGTCTTTTGACGAATCAATGAACAGCCGCCATTCAGCAGGATCATACTTGAGTTTAAACTTTTCCATCACTCCGTATATATCGTTGCAAAATACCAAATCTTCCTCTTTGCTGAAATACTTCAAAAATTGTGTCTCGCGGTTGCGGTTGCGGTACCAATAAAAAGTTGTTCCTGGTGACAATAGATTTTTCTGTTTAAGCCGAGAACCTAGCAGTTGGGCAGCATCTTTTGGGAGTCCTAAATCCCGGACTAAATCATTCAATTCAGCTTGAGAGAAAAGTTCAGGTTTCGGATCTGGTTCAGTTTCAAACTCGGAAGTACTGGACTCATCGGGAAAAGCCATCTGATGAGTCTCATCATGATCAGAACCGTCCACACAAATATGATCCAAAGATTTTGGTGGTTCAGGCACAGGTACTTCGTTGCTATGAGGCATAGGCCTAATTGCTGAGGGAAGGTTGGGGTAACTTATTACGTTCTTATTTTTTAAGTTGTATCCCTTCACAATGCAAGAGCAAAAATAGCAGTCACTGCTGTGGTCTCTTTGTTCACGCCACATCATAGGTATTCCGAAACGAAATGCTTGTTTACCTTTCATCCATAAGCGTAGATCTTCCTCACATGTCTTGCACACTTTGTGAGGAGCCCACGGTTTGTCTTGATCGCCTAACTTCAAACTGAAATAGGCGAAATATACTTTTTTAATAAATGCAGAAATGTTCCTCTGCCGCTTTTTCACGGTATATTCCCCACAAATAAAACAAAAACTGTCCGGAGAGTTGACGCAACCTCTGGCTCTGTGAGCCATCACAAATACACAGCACTGCAAACTACAACTGTAGTGAACCACTTCGGAATAAAGCTGGATTACGACTGAGCAAACAAAAGGTAATAATGAACTTGCAAGAAACTGAAATTTGACAGGAACGTTCATGTCGCAACCACCGGGTTTGAGCGAGCGAACGAGGCGAGGCGAACAGGAAAGAACATGCGCCAGCGCGAGTACTGGATTTAGCCCCCCGCCTCCCAATTGTCCTGTTAATGTATAAAATGAATACAAAACACTCTAAAATATCATGAGGGAGTGTTTCTAGTTAGTTAACCATTACAACCTCTATTTTGGGCCAAGAAAATAAACTGCAGTCGGCTAAAAAGAAATTATGTGAACATTCCTTATATGGGTAAGAAATCTAATTTTGCAAGAAAACGTGACGTGATGGAATATTTTGGCTATTTTTCCTGGATTCAGCACCCCAAAATCTATAGGAATCAGTTGCAAAACTGGAGGCAGTTTTTTGGTAGTGTACCTGTGCTATCTTTTTCTTTCAATCTAGAGGGCATATGAAAATATATCCATTGTTCTTCATGCAACAAGAGAAAGCAGCTCTTGTAAATTCTTCCAGGACTGGACTGGATTAAAAGTTATGTTGCTATTTTAATGTTCACTGCAGCTGAGTTAATGAATTTGCACAAGGATACATATAAAAGTACAAATGAGTTGTGCCCACAGATAAGGTAAATCTTAACTAAGAGCAGAAAAGTTAATACTATTTTGGGCCGACACAGCCTTCCTGTCTCTCCTTTCCTAATGTAATTAGTGATAGGTGACAATCTCGGGGCCTGGAGGAAGGCAATCAGACAATTCAGGCTTCCAGCTGTGTTTGCTGAAATGAGAACAATGGGAGGCAGGTGGGGTATCCAGAGAGAGTTTAGGAATTTAAAGGGGAGAGGGGGAACCAGGAGAGAAAAACAGTAGCAGCTGCCAGAGATGCAACTAGCAGAAAGAAATATTTAAAGATCAGGGAAAAGGTTGAAGAACATTGCTTGCCTGCTGTCTTCCCAAATTATGCCCAAAAGAGTGAAAGGGAAGTCAACTGCCCAGGGCAGTAAAGCAGCAGCACGGGTGAAAGGAGCTGATTCATACCCAAAGCATTTTCCTTTGAATGTGGCTGCATCAACAAGCCAGGCAGAGTTACATATAAGGAAAAGAGGGAGTCCTATTCTGGACAGCACGGCCGAAGCTCCAGCAAGATACATCAAGAGTCCAATATTCAAAGGGGAGTAGAAAGGCCTGAACTGGAAGTACAACCAAGAAACGTCAGAGAACTGGGATGAACAGAAGGATGGAGAGCCCCAGCTCCAGAGACAAGTGCCTGCTTCAATAATGTGCCCTGCAAGCACTGAGGCAAATGGGCTGTCACAACGAAATCTGAGGCGTTTCCAATCATTACACTGTTGCAAAAACTGTTACATGAAAAAGATAACCTGGTGTACATCAGAGAAGGCCTGGTTGCAGCTAACTGCGCAGTGCAAGCTTACGTGGCAGGGATAGAGGAGAATGCTGTCACCACCGCGTCTGCTGGTGAGCCCAGCTGTCAGGTAGGGCCGGCCCATCCATTGAGCAAGAATGTTGTTCGCACAGGGCCCCGTGTGAACTTCATTCCGCAGGATTTGCACAGCCGGCTTCAGAGGGAGCCAGAGGCCCTGGCTCACCTCTGCACAGCACTGGAGTGAAGAGCAGCGTGCTGCTTCACTCACACTGTGTTTACGTGAAGCCCACTGAGTGCAGGGAAACAGGAAATGACCTTTAACCTTTCCCGGCACTCAGCAGGCTTCACGTGAACACAGCGCGAGTAAAGCAGCACGCTGCTCTTCACTTCAGCACTGCTGAGAGGCAAGCAAGGGCCTTCAGCGTCCTCGGCTCCATTGTAAGCTGCTCAGACAGGCGCAGGGCTCATCAAGGTGAGGGAGGGGGCTAGGATAGGACTGGAAAAAGCTGATGGGAGGGGCTAGGAATGGAAATGGGCTGATAGGGGGGCCAGGATATTACTGGAAATGGGTTGATGCAGGGCTTGGACTGGAAATGGGCAGATGGGGAGCTGAGATATGACTGGAAATGGCTGATGGGGGTGGCTAAGAATGGAAATGGCCTGATGCACGAGGATGGGAGAATGGGACTAGAAGGGAGCAGATGCTGGGTGGGGCTGGAACTAGAAGGGGATGGGGCTGGGGGAGTAAGGATTGAGAGGGGAAAAGATATTTTGTGTGGGAGGGAAGAAAAATCTACAATTGGCTGGGTATCGGGAGAATAAGTGGGGATTGAGGATGAAAGGGTGAAATTTGAGTGGATGAAAAAGAAAGAAATAGAGGAAAGAGCAAACAGAGAAGATCAGCATGTTAAAGCAGATGTAGAGAGAGAATGGAAAAAACTAGAAGAGAAGAAAGGACAAAAGGACAGCAGACAATGGACAGTTAGCTGAAGACACAAAGAAACCCGTAGAAAGTAACTAGAACAATTGTAACTAAAAAATAAAAAGCCCAAATAATTTTTTATTTTGAATTTATTAACTGGAATATGTCAGCTCTGGGAAATGTGTATTGCTAATGTCTTTGTGTTTTGTTTAGTACAAGAGGAAATTAATTTATTTAGACAGTTTTGTATACCACCTTATCCTTCAATCAAAGTGGTCACAGCACAATTGGGGGATACATTTAACACGAGACACATACACAGAGAACATGGGCAATGGAGGGTTAAGTGGCTTGCCCAAGACCACAAGGAGCACCTGTGGGACTAGAAACCCCAGTCCTTCCGGCCCAAGGTTGCTGTCCTCTAGTGGGATTTGAACCCCTGACCTTCTGGCCTGAAGTACCTTGCCCCAGCCACTAGGCCACTCCTCCACTCCATTTATAGTTTTATTTCTCCAGTGTTGTTGTACATTCCAAGTTTGGCTTTTGGGGTTCCCAGTTTAATTATTGTCTTTCTATTTCTAAATTATGATCCCTTGTTCTTTGTTTGGTGACGGTCTATGTTCTGCATGTGTAACTGAGCTGAGGTATTCTGTTCATGTAGTTTATATTTGACAGTCCCACTTGTTCTCTTTCCCCCACTGAGATATATTGGTATTCTCTGAGATGTATTGGTTTAATATTTGCAGTGTTGCCTTTTTGATAGAAATTGCTTGGTGCTTTGAGTCCTGGTAGTGCCGTTATGATACGGCGGGTTTGCTATGGGCTCTAAATGGGCAGTGTTTATAGTACTTCCTAATGTGCCTGGCGGTTGGCACTGGATTATAGTAATGTAGAGATCTAATAGTCTTTCTTTATCCTGACACTCATTAAGAGGCATGTTTACTAAAGGTTAGCGCGCATTAACATTATGGAAATATTTACGCAAATAAGGTCCCACAATCAGTCTCCGCACATGGCCCCACACCCCTCTTGGGCTGTCCCTTCTATCAGGCAGTGAAAGTGACAAATCCCAGCTGTTCCTGGGGGCAGCCTGATGAGTGCTTCCCAGTTCATTCATCGGATAAGTCCACAACTGATGGGGAATGGCAGAGGGCCTGGTCTAAATTATCCATTAGCTCGACATATATCCTACTGCACTAAAAGCAGAGTTGCCAAGTCACCCAGTTCCAGCAATGAAATATTTTGCCAGTTCTGATTTTAAATTTGACTTGAATGCAGTATGGTATTTGTAGTCCCTGATTTAACCCATTGGAATCAGTGCTGCAGGGTCTCATAATGCATCAGAATGAGATTGTCAGAAATCCAGGAATGGCTTAAAATCTCACTCATGAAACTGGGTAACTCGACAACTCTGCTAAAAGAAAAATTTGGAAAAACAACTCTACGCATTTTCTTTGCTGCCGGCAAAGCATAGCAAGCCTGATGGGCGAGATGAGAAAAGCATCAAGAAAATGGATTTCTTCCTTCTGTATACCAGGAAATGTAATTGGGGAAAGTATCCTGAAAAATGCTGTGTATTGTTTAAGCACATGTACATGATCACACAAGCCCAGATGCACCATGGGTACACAGAATGGACAAATTATGACAAGTGGTTCAGAGAGAAAATGTCAACAGATGATGAAAAGAGGTGGAAGCAGAAAGACAGATTTGTGGTTACAGGAGATGATGGCACCACAAAAATCTGAACTGCAGTTCATTGCCAGTGAAGTCCCCAAATCAAATTAATCTGGCAGAAAGAGAAAGAAAAGTCTGTCGCTTCTTTAACTCTGGTTACTGCAACTGGCAGGACTCATGTCAATTTCAACAGCAATGTGCAAAGTGTGGATGCAATCATCCAGCGTCCATGTGCTTTGAAAGTGAGCATTTAGGAGAAGACTATCCACCAAACACAAGGCACCCCACTCTGCTCCCTACTACCTCGACCAACCCACAGCAGAACGACCAGACAATCCTCCAACAGCTCCATTGCAGTCCCCCACAAAAGGACCAAGGCAACACAACGGACCTGCAACAGAGCCTTTGAACTCTATGCCCCATCCCTCTGGAACTCTCTACCAAACCACATCAGGAACAACGGTGATCTCCCATCATTCAAAAAGCAGCTAAAAACCGTCCTATTCCAAGAACATCTCTGAATAGGAACCCCCCTATTTTTCTCAAAAGCTCCAGACCAGTAACTATGCTACCCTGTCAGTCTCTATGTCCATCCCAAAATCATCAATGTTGAACCCCCGGTGATGGGCCCCCCCCCCTTTGTTATATGTCCCACCGCTTTGACCCGGTGAAAAGCGGGATATAAATACAGTTAAATAAATAAATAAAGACTATTAGTTTTTAGAGTAGAAGTCATGCTGTGTTTGTGAAAAGTAAAAAGAAAAAAAAATCTTTCATGCAAATGGTTTTAACCTGATCAATCATTTTGCTAATTGCAATTTTTTTCTTTTAAAGTTTTGAGGGTGTTTGCAGTTGGGGAGAGGAGGAGTGGTCAATGCTCCGGCCATGCTGTGCGGGAATCCTCTGTCCATGCTGGTGCCATATCATGCTTTCAATCACGAGAGCAGTGCCTGCTCCTTACACCTAAAAATGCAGTATAGCAGCACCTCCTCCTACCAGTAGCAACATCAGGACTTTAGGACTTATCTACTTGTCAGCAGATCTAATATGATACAAGGGGCTAGGACTGTTTTCTGTCTAGTGCTGTTGTTTAAGTTCCCATGTTTTATTTTATTTTATGTTGTTGTCTGCAACACCTATAACTTGTTTAATAAAGATTTAAAAACAAAATATAAAGCTGTTTCCCAGAAAAAAAGGCTGAAAAACGTTTTTTTCCTCCCTGGAAAATAAGGACAGGAAGGCACACATTGGATTAGTATGGAGCAACATTTTGCCAATCTGCAAGGAAGTCCTCAATCCATGCTGTTGCTGGTAGAGGAAGGTGCTGCGATAGCATCCTTTTAGTCTAGAGGAGAAGGCAACGATTAAAAATGTGATCTTGCAGCACCTCCACCTACTCACAGGGGTATGACCAGAGAACTTCCGAGCAACTTGGCAGGAATGTTGATATGGAGTCACCTACTGTTGTGAGGTGGAATACTTGGGGGGGGGGGGGGTCTTTTTACTAAAGTGTATTAATGATTTGCACCTAATGCGCCAACAGCATGTAAAACAAGGTGCGGTATGTGTCACACCACCGTGTTAACTGTTGGGGCATGATAAGCATGCTCTCATCAGTTAACGCACAACACTGTTCCTCAATGCATGCCACATTAACATAAGTTAATTTGCCTCCACCTATTGAGGTGGCAGTAATTGCACCCATGCTAACTGGCTACCTTTCAGTTAGTGTGGGCGTGCTAACTGCAAGGCATTCAACTGTCTATTCTGTCCCAAAACCATCCATCCACTTGCTCCCTAACAGTCAGTGGGAAATCCAGCTGCCCTGTTATGGTCCTGTACTAGCTGTCAGTGCATGCCCCATGTTCTTCATTGTGTGCCAGAACACATGCTGACATCTAGCGCACTTTAGCAAAAGACCTCCTTGTTTATCAGTTGCTTCTTTCTTCCCAACTCCCCTTACTCTCCATTCTCCCAACGTGCAAAGAAACCATTCTGGCAGTTTGAGCTGATAGGAGATCTTAGGAGTTCTCAACCTAGTCCTCCAGAGACTCCTAGCCAGTCAGGTTTTCAGGATAAGCACAATGAATATGCATGAGAGAGATGCATATCCACTGCCTCCATTGTATGCAAATTTCTCTCATGTATCTTCATTGTGGTTAGCCTGA
The DNA here is from genome assembly GCA_033557465.1 of Ichthyophis bannanicus. Classification (NCBI taxonomy): domain Eukaryota; kingdom Metazoa; phylum Chordata; class Amphibia; order Gymnophiona; family Ichthyophiidae; genus Ichthyophis; species Ichthyophis bannanicus. The sequence goes on along the minus strand of CM066046.1, from coordinate 93,942,033 downwards.
AAATCTGACTGGTAAGGTATGCCCTGAAGAATGAGTTAAGACCACTGTCCTGAGGACTGCTGTGCTCAAAAGTCTGCCAGTTCCAGCAGGATAAGAGCAGGATGTTCTTCAGCATTATAAAATGCATCGCTTCTGCACCATTAATTTAAAGGGATTGCTGCCTCTGCATACAGGGTTCAAAGAAGAGTTTGTCATTCTTCCTTCAGCCTGTTTTGCTACTTGTCATTAGATGGTGTTATCCAGTGTCTGCTGTTCATACACATGGGGTTACTGCATGTGCTTTGTGGTAGACAGGGCCAGTGCTATCATTAGGCAAACTAGGCGGCCGCAAAGATGTAGCCCTTCACCGGGACCTACAGCAGCAGCAATGGATTGAAACAGCCCCATGGTGCTTACCTGCAAACTTCGGCCATCGGAGGGGCTGTCTGCTTCCGCCCCTCTGACGGCCGACCTCCTTTTTGTATGGGGGTTGTAGGTCCCAGTGAGAGACTAGAGCAGTGGCAATGAAGGGCAGGCAGGCAGCCAGCGGTGGTGGGGGGGGGGGGAGGGAAGAGTGCAAGGGATGTGTATAGCGACTAAGACCCAACTTCATGATATCCAGATCAAGCCGCTTCTTATGCAATCAAATGTATATATGTAAGATTCCTCTCAAACAAATCAAATGTAAACTTGTAACCGTTTGCTATGCTTATTACCCATCCCTGCAATCATACTGTATGTTCTAATTCTGGCCTGTACAGCCTCTCCCTTATGTATAGAAAACCGCTGCTGATCACTGGAAGTAGCGGGATACAAGTGTACGCTAAAATAAAAATAAAATAAATAAATAAACTCAGTATGCTGGCTCACCAAAGGGCTAAAAAATCCCTAATGTTCTACCGGTATAAGCTATACCGATATAGGAACAGAGCAGGTAAACCATTATCTTTGTTGATTCAAACCGAAGGGGGCACAGCCACATGGGTGCCTTACAGACGGCTCACTGCAATCAACAGCCAGTGGTGGAAAAAGTGTTTTGCGAATTTTACCAGCAATTATACCAGGTAGATGCGGTGGTTGGGGATGCTGGAGTGGCATATCTTCAGGTATGCGGTCTCCTAAAACTGACATCTGTCCAAGTGGCTGAATTGAATGCCCCCATATCGTCACAGGAGGTCCAGAAAGGAATTAAGAATCTAAAAGGGGGGGTGAGCATCGGGACCAGATGGTCTCTGGGGGAAATTCTATAAGTTGATGGGGGATAGGGTTCCTGTCCCCATGGCCAAATATTACGCAGACTTAGTTCAGCGAGGAAGTTTCCCCTTTGAGCCAAATAAGGCTCTGGTAACAGTGCTCCCCAAGCCTGGAAGGGACCCTACCCTCCTGAGCTCTTACCAACCAATCTTGTTGTTGAGCATAGATGCGAAAATCATGGCGGATCGGATTGCGATCTACCTGTCCGACTTGATACACCGAAACTAGGTGGGGTTTGTGCGGGGCAGGAGCATGGCATACATCATGCACTGTGTTTTGGCCTCTATGTATGCAAGTATTGCAGGGAGGTGATCATCTATGTCAGGGGTCTCAAACACGCGGCCCATGGGCCGCGAGAGCATCTTGTGCGGCCCGCGAAGCACTTACCGGCGTGTAAAAAAAAAAAAAAATCCAAACTTGCCGCCGCCGCCGCCACAGTATTAATCGTCCCGCGGGCCCCTCTGCCTGGCAGAGTCCTCTCCTCCCTGCAGCATCAGCTCCAAAAGCAGCGGCTTTCAGAGCCGCGAAGAGAGAGAGTTTCTCTCTCGCGGTTCTGAAGACTCTCACTGCTCTTCAGAACCGCGAGAAGAAACTCTCTCTCTTCGCGGCTCTGAAAGCCGCCGCTTTTGGAGCTGATGCTGCAGGGAGGCGAGGACTCTGCCAGGCAGAGGGGCCCGCGGGACGCTTAATACTGCGGCGGCAGCAGCAGCAAATATACATTTTTTTAAAATCTACCTTGGCTGATGGTGGGAGGGGGGTTAGGACTGGTAATGGGCTATGGGGGGGGGGGGGTTTGGACTGGTAATGGGCTTTGGGGGGGGCTAGGACTGGTAATGGCCTATGTGGGGGGTAACTGAAAATGGGTTGAGGGGGAAACAATGAAAATGGGGTGATGGGGGGGTTATGACTGGTAATGGGCTATGAGGGGTAAGACTGGAAATGGGCTATGGGGGGTTAGGACTGGTAATGGGCTATGGGGGGGCTAGGACTGATAATGGGCTGGGGGGTCTGCTAGGACTGGAAATGGGCTGAGAGGAAGGGGGGCTTGAACTGCAAATGGCTGATGGGGAGGGGGGCTTGGAATGGAAATGGGCTGTGAGGGGAGGGAGCTAGCACTGGAAATGGGCTGATGGGGGGAGCTACGATTGGAAATGGGCTGATGGGGGGCTAGGACTGAAAATGGGCTGATGCGGGGACTAGAAGGGAGCAGATGCTGTGTGGGACTGGAACTAGAAGGGAGCTGATGTTGGGGGAGGATTAGAATGGGATGGAGCTGGGAGAGTGAAATGGAGAGGGGAAAAATATTTTGTGTGGGAGGGAAGACAAATCTACAATTGGCCAGGTATTGGGAGAGTAAGTGGGGATTGAGGATGGAGGGGTAAAATTTGAGTGGATGAAATAGGAATGAGGAAAGAGCAAAAGGAGAAAGATTAATATGTTAAAGCAGACGTAGAGGGAGAATGGAAAAAGCTAGAAGAGAGAAGAAAGGACAAATGGACAGCAGACGATGGAGAGTTAGCAGAAGGCACGAAGAAACCAGAAGAAAGTGGCTGGAACAATTGCAACTGAAAAAAAATGCACAAAAGGTAGAAAAATCTCTTTATTTTGAATTTATTAACTGGAATATGTCAGTTCTGGGAAATGTGCATCAATAACGTCTGCGCTTTGTTTAGTACAAGAGGAAATTAATTTATAGTTTTATTTCTACAGTGTTGTTGTACATTCCAAGTTTGGCTTTTGGGGGTCCCAGTTTAATTGTCTTGTTTCTAAATTTTGATTCCTTGTTTGGTGATGGTGTATGTTCTGCATGTGTAACTGAGCTGAGGTATTCTGTTTATGTAATTCCTATTTGACATTGCTACTTGTTCTCTGTCCCCAGTAGGTCATGTATTGTTATTCTCTGAAATGTATTGATTTAATATTTGCAGTGTTGCCTTTTGATAGGTGGGGTATGGTGCTTTGTGAGTCCTGGTAGTGCTGTTAGGATATGGCGGGTTTGCTATGGGTTCTAAATGGGCAGTGTTTGTTTGTAGTAGTTCCTAATGTGCCTGGCGGTTGGCACTGGATTATAGTAATGTAGAAAACTTTTAGTCTTTCTTTATTTATGCACTCATTAAGAGGCATGTTTACTAAAAGTTAGGGTATGGTAACATTATGCAAATATTTATGCAAATGAGGTCCCTTATGCAAATGAGGTCCACGTCTCATGCGGCCCCCGGGTTATTTTACAAGTCCTCATTTGGCCCTCAAAGCAATTTGAGTTTGAGACCCCTGATCTATGTTGATCAGCTTTGACGCCAACAAGGCATTCGATTGTGTGAACTGGCAGTTCATTTATCAAGTGCTTGAGTCAATGGGTTTTCTAGGTCTCTTTGTGGACACTGTATGTCTACTCTATTCTGACCCTAGAGGGGCAATCATGGTCAATGGAAGTGTCTCTCCAGAATTCCCAATCCATAGAGGTACATGACAAGGATACCCACTCTCTCCAATTTTGTTCATCCTAATCTTGGAACCCTTGCTGAGCAGGATTAGGGCATCAAAAGAACTCCAGGGAATGCCGGTGGAGACCGAAGAGTTTCTGGTAGCAGCCTTCATGGATGATTTCCTGGACAAACCTGTCACAAGGACTACCAGCATTGTTGCGTATATTTGATGAGTATGGGGAATTGTCAGGATTAAAATTAAATCTTGATAAATCTGAGGCCCTTCCGTTAGATCCTCTTATACCTGCAAAATGGAAGGGGGGACTTCCCTTTGAGGTGGGCAAGGGGACGATTCAAGTATTTAGAAGTACAACTTCCAGTTTGTCTGACAGAACTACATCACGCTAACATATCAGGTCTTCTGGAAGATTTAGAGAGGAAGGTGCAGCGTTGGCAAGATCTTCCATTATTCTTTATGGAAAGAGTGGTGAATCCATGGAATAGTCTCCCAGTGGAGGTGGTATAGATGAGGACAGTATCTGAATTCAAAGAAGCATGGGACAAACACAGAGGATCTCTAAAGGAAAAAAAGAGGTCTGTTGTAGTTGTTGATATGGAAGGGTAGACTAGATAGGTCATGTGGTCTTTCTGTCATCATCTTGAATATCGTGTGCAATTCTGGTCAGTGTATCTTAAAAAGGATATAGCGTTATTAGAAAAGGTTCAGCGAAGAGCCACCAACATGGTAAAGGGGATGGAAGGATACCCCTATGAAGAGAGACTAAAAAGGTTAGGGCTCTTTAACCTGGAAAAGAGACGGCTGAGGGGAGATATGATAGAAGTCTATAAATTACTGAATGGAGTGGAACGGGTAAACGTAGATTGATTGTTTACGTTATCAGAATATAGAAAGACTAGGGGACATGCAATGAAGCTACAGGGGTAAGCTATTTAAGACAAATAAGATAAAATATTTTTCACTCATGTTTCTTAACGATAGGAAATAGCCCTATTTAAAATGAACCTCTTTCCCAAATGGTTATATGTGTTGCAGAAGTTGCCATTAGTGATGAAACGGCAAGACATTCAGCTGTTTGAGAAATATGGCAATATGCTTCTTTGGAGGGGGAGACATCCCAAAGTGCGACTGGCAACACTGCATCACCCCTGGGACCGGGTGGAATGGGATTCCCGCACATCAGGAGATACAGCATGGCTTGTCTGCTTAGACATGTCCAGGATTGGCTTTGGGATATGGAGGAACATACACCAGTGGAAATGGATAATGCTCTAGCGAGACCTATGCATGTGAAGTATATCTTGCATGCAAAAGCTATGCGCGGGGCTACGTCACACACAATGTTCTATTTGCTCCAATTCGCCAAGAGTGGCATGCGGACAACTAGATTGGTTTTATTCTAGCTCCCCCTTCCTCCCCTACCTTACCACAACCAACAACAAGCACAACCACTAAACCAACCACATCTTCAAAAACATGGGACAAATTCAGCACTCCATCTACAGAGCAGTTCTCACACATCACCGCGCTCAACACGAGCACTGTACCAACAGATCCATGCCCAGTGACATGGATTAAAGCAACAAAGGAAAACTTCACCCACACCATACACAACATGGTGCACAGCTCACTGACCCAAGGAATCATGCCAAACCGACTAAAGCTAGCTACAATAAGACCAATCCCGAAGAAATCCCCACTAGACAAGAACAGACCCATCTCAAGCATACCACTACCGGCAAAGATTATAGAAAAAGTGGTACAGCATCAGCTCCAGGACCACAATGACAACCATGCCCCACTGGACATCAACCAACATGGTTTCTGCCCTAACCATGGAGTTGAAACACTCCTGTTATACCTCTTTAACAACATAATCCAAATCATAGACAACCACAAGAGAGGAACACTTATGATCTTCTTAGATATCTCGTCAGCGTTTGACACAATGGACCACAGAACTCTACTAGCAAGACTACAAAACATTGAACTACACAGCACCATCCTGAAGTGGTTCAACTCATACCTAACAGATAGATAGATCCAGGTCAAGATTGGCCCCAACACATCCCGACCCATAAAAATCAAGCAAGGCATCCCACAAGGATCCGCCCTATCAGTGCTTTTATTTAACCTCTACATTCAACCGATCTGCAACATCATGAAAAAACACAAAATACAATACACAATCTATGCCGACGACATCATGATATATACCCCCGTCAACCTTGACAACCCTGAATACACCAAAATAACAGACTGTCTCAAACATATGACCAGCTGGTTTCAAGACAACAACCTGACCATAAACTACAACAAGACTGAGGCACTACTCATCACCCAAAACACCAGCTTCGTCCCTCTACCCTCCATCAAGGTCAACAGCACAACAATACCCATAAAACTGGAAGTGAAATACCTCGGAGTGACTCTCGACAAAGAACTAAACCTACAGTCACACATCAGCAGAACCACCATAAATGAGACTCAAGATGAGATTAATCCGACGCCTCAAACCCCTCCTCTCTCAAGATCATTTCTGCAGTGTCTGTCAAGCACTAATAACTCCCATCCTAGACTTCTGCAACCCAATCTATCTTGGCCTAACAAAGCAGACACTCCGGCCACTGCAAATGGCTCAAAACACAGCAGCATGTATATCTGGTTCATCAAGACAAGATCACATCACCCCCATTCTAAAACACCTCCACTATTTATTTATTATTTATTTATTACAAATTCTTATATACCGCGCTATTTGGCATCAGCGCGGTTTACATTATAACACAACGACCATAACAACATGCTGTTTGGTTTTACATAGAACAGGGGTCCAAACTTGGATAACAGGGGTAACTATATACATGAGATTTTTACATAGTAAAGAGTAGCTTGGATAACAGGGTTGATTATATACATGAGATATTTACATGGCAATGAGTGGGTGAAATAACATAATGAACGTGAGGGTTGTTTCTTAGAGTGGGTCATCTCTTCAGAGGGGTGTCATTGGAGTTTGGGTAGCATTGGAGGAATAAATGGTATTTGAGTGCCTTTCTGAACTGTGATAGGTCGGCAATCGCCCTAATGTCAGGGGGTAGGGCATTCCAGCATTTAGGTACATAGTAGCGGAACGCCCTGTTTGTGGTTGATATGTTGCACTTTGATGATTCCTTTGGTTTTACTAGTAGGTTTATGGCTATTGCTCTTCTGGATCTGTTGGGGGGCACCATGTGAATAAGATCTGTGAGTGAAGGGGATGAAATATCTTTGATTGTTTTGAACGCTAGGAGAAGGGTTTTAAAGATGATTCTTCCATGGATAGGTAACCAGTGAAGTTGTTTGAGAATGGGGGTCACGTGGTCACTTTTGGCGGCTCCGTGTAGGACCCTTGCTGCAGCATTCATGGCCAGCTGTAAAGGGGCCAGCGTGGAGTGGGGGAGCCCTTGAAAGATGGCGTTTGCAAAGTCGAAGTGCGGCAGTATTAGCGCTTGGTATATGGTCCGGAAGTCATCTGGGTCCAGTAGGGAGCGCAGATGCCTGATTGTGCGGATTTTGAAGTATACAGCTTTGACAATGTTGTTTATGTGGTGTTTCATATCCAGGCGTTGGTCCAACGTAACTCCGAGGTATCTTATTGTTTCTTTGGTTAGTAAGTCCGCTTCATTAACACTGACATGGGGTGGAGGAGTAAAGTTGGGGTCTCTGGAGATGAAAAGAACCTCTGTCTTTTTATGTTGAATGCGTAGATTCTGTGATTGAAGCCACGCTGAGACAGCATTGAAACAGTCTATTGCTGGTGTTAGGTCCATTTGGGCTGTGGAGAACGGCATGTATAAAAGAATGTCATCTGCATATATCAAACAGCTCACATTAAATGATCTTATGATGTTGCAGATGGGCTGCATGTAAATATTGAATAGTAGGGAGGACAAGGAGGAGCCTTGAGGTACACCTTGTTTTTGATGGAAGTGTTTTGATTCCTCAGATCCAGACTTTACGTATTGCCATCTTGCTTCCAAATAGGATTTACACCACTCTAGTGCATTGTTGCAGATGCCCTTCTCTTTCAACCTTCCCAGGAGAATTTCGTGACTCACCGAGTCGAACGCAGCGGCGATGTCCAAGAAGATGAGCACAAAACCTTGATGGATGTTGTCTATGCCTGTGATTATTGCGTTGAATAGGCTGGTAAGTAGGGTCTCGACTCCATGATATTCTCTAAACCCATGTTGGCAGTGATCTAGGGGAGCTGCGGAGTCTATGTGATTTTGAATCTGCCGTTGTACCTCTTTCTCAGTTATCTTGGCTAGCAAGGGAATACTGGCTATTGGCCTATAAGAATCGGCCTTCTGCGGGTCAAGCTTGGGGTTTTTCAATAGTGGCCTAATGGATGTCTGCTTAAGTGTTGTGGGGAAGTATCCTGTTGTGAAGGAGAGGTTCATTAGGTTTGCGATGAATGGACTGAACACATCACGTAGTTCCTTAATCCAAAAGGCTGGGCATGGGTCAGTCTGTGCTGTGGAGGTGTTGAGGGATGTTATGATATCTTCAATGCATTTAGTGGATGGTGTAGAGAACTTGTCAAGTAGGGTTAGGCCTGTTGGTTCCTGAAACTGAATTGCTGAATCCTTTTTGGTTTGAATGATCTTGGATTGCAGGTAGTCTGCGTATTCTTGTGGGTGAATCACACTGTGCTGATCGGGTGATGGTTCTTTCGAGAGGGATTTGACCAAGTTGAAGAGGTCAAGTGGTTTATTCAATGATCTCTAGCTCCCAATCAGCTCCCGCATCAGATATAGACAGTCTTAAACATATTCAAAATCAAACACCGGACCTCAGCACTCAGCCTACAACCACTCATACAACCAGACATCAGCACAAGACCAAGGAGGAGAGGCACCTCTGACATCATCAATACAACAAAAGACTTCACCAAGGTACGCAAGAACACTGCAAGAAGAGCTCTATTGCTGGCGGCACCTGCAATATGGAAACGCCCTCCCTGATGACCTACGATCGACAGAGGACATCAAGGACTTTCGGAAACAGCTCAAGATGACGCTCTTCATTGAGCACTATGGTGATAGCACATAATTCTGCCTGCCAGCTCCCGGACTACATACCAACCTCCCTCCCTTTCTCACTCATGTACATAGCATTGTAAAGTAGCGCACGCTGTAAATAGCCTACCATGAATCACCGCCAACTTACACACACAGTCATTCACTGTATAACACTGCATTGCACACACAAATGTCAATATAATTTGATTGGTTGCTGTGTACACTGCCTTGATTACACAGGTCTGCAAAAAAAATTTTTTCGAGAGCTGTTTTGGTTATTCCACGTAATCTTTGTTTTTTGGTGCGCTGAATCTGAAAATGACCTCCATAGGACATCACGTTTCCTGACAATTTAGGTAACTATGTTAAATAAGGCAATACCTCAAAATAAATGGAAATAGACTTAAAAAAATTAAAGTTTTATTACATTATTTTCATGAAAATATTTTTTTGAACTGAAATGAGCTCACCTACACACACTAAACTCGATTCTTCTTCCTTGTCATTTACGCTTGTGAGTAGCATCTGGAATATCTCTCTGAAGCATCCAACAGTAGTCTGCCATTATTGTAATGCTCCATTTTCCCTGGTATCTCCTTTCCATCTCTTTAATGTCTTGGTGGAATCGTTCACTTTGTTCCTCACTCACAGCTCCCAAATTTTCAGGAAAGTAGTCAAGGTGGGACTGGAGGAAATGCACTTTCAAACTCATCAAGCAACCTAAAGCTTGAAATGCTTTCAGCATTCGTCCGACGATCTTTTTGTAGTGAGGATCTTTGTTATTGCCTAAAAATTTCTGTACGACTTCTTTAAATGCAATCCACCCTTCTTTTTGAGGATCCGTCATGGTATTGACAAACTCTTGATCAACTATAAGCCTTCTAATGTCTGGTCCGACGAACACACCTTCCTTCAATTTTGCCTCCGACAGGCCTGGAAACTTGGTGACCAAGTATTTGAAGCATTCTCCATCTCTTGGAAGTGATTTTACGAATTGCTTCATCAATCCCATTTTTATGTGGAGAGGTGGTAGAAGAACTTTATGGGAAGGTACCAAAGTTTCTCGGAGGACATTTTTTTCACCGACTGTTAGCACCCTCAGCTGCCAACTCTTCTTGGTCCAGTGATTTTGTCGGTCTCGACTGTCCCATAGACAAAAAACAAGGATATTTGGTATACCCAGCTTGTTGCCTGAGCAACATGCACAAGACCTTCAAGTCCCCACACACTTGCCAACCATGGTCTTCATATTTAAGTTTACGAAGAACTAATTCCAAGTTCTCGTAGGTTTCCTTCAAGTGTACGGAATGACCTACAGGTATGGAAGCGTAAAAACCGTTGTGGAGTAAAACTGCTTTGAGACTTCTTTTTGAAGAATCTATAAAAAGACGCCATTGCTCTGAATCATATTGGATTTTAAATTGACCCATCAGACCTTTGACATCGATGCAATAAACCAACTTGTCTTCCTGGGCGAAGTAAGGAACGAACTCCTTTTCACGATGTCTGAACCATGAAGATGACACTCCTGGCAACAATAAATTCCTGCTTTTCAGCCTTGATCCGAGTAACTCAGCGGCATCTTTGGGAAGATTCAAGTCTCTTACCAAATCATTCATCTCCTCCTGAGAAAACAATTTTGGTCTTGTATCATCTTCAAAGTCAGAACTTGATTCGTCATCTGGTTCAGGTATGACTTCACCTTCATCGGAGCTAGGTATCTCTTCCAAGGTAGCAGGGGGCTTGGGTACTGGTACATCTGTGCCATGGGGGATGGGACGAATTGCTGAGTGAAGATTGGGGTATGAAATGGAATGCTTCCATTTGGAATTAAACCCTTTCACATCGCATGAACAAAAGTAACAGTCGTCACTATGGTTCTTTTGCTCTCGCCATACCATAGGAATCCCATAACGGAAAGATTTTTTCTTACCCTTGAACCAGTTTCGGAGGTCCTCAACACACACCGTTTGCACACTTTATGAGGCGCCCAGACTTTGTCTTGATCTCCAATTTTTAGTCCAAAGTATGCAAAGTATACTTTTTTCACAAAGTCTGTAATATTCTGCTGTTGCTTCAACACTGCATATTCACCACAGATGAATCAGAAACTGTCTGGCGAATTAATACACTTTCGCGGAGCCATAACATAACGGTTGAAGAATGACGAGCTAACACGAATTGCGATGAAAATGTGTGAACAGCCTAGAACCAAGAATCTGAAGATGATTCGTGCACAAGTGTGGCAATGCAGGAGAGAGCAACTCTGTGTCTGTACACGAGATGTCACAGTGCTGGCCACGCCCCCCTGCACTGACTGGAGCTGCTGCTATCTGCCCTGTGTCTCCCTCCCACTTGATTCTTCAGGAAAGATTAACCCCTTCTACCATTAGAAGCACGGACTTAAAACGTGCTTAGCTTATGTATATATTGCTGACCATCAGATTCACAGTGGTATATATTTTTTTACATAACTCGGACAACCCCTTTAAGGTTTTTTTGGCAATTTATATCTTAAATGCACTTATGTGAATTAATAGTAATTTGAATTAATTAATAGTAATTTGAAAAAAATTGATAAATTTGAAGATAATTTTGCATGTTGTGGCAAATCATGACGTCTAGGAGTTTTTTCAATATTTTATTTGTTTTCAGCACACCAAAATACATGAAAATTAGATGAAAATAATCAAACAGCTTTTTAGTCACAGACCTGTGTTACAGGAGAAGGCAGTATATAAATCCTTTTAAATAAAAATAAATAAATTGTGGGGAAAAGGGGACTTCCCTGCGAGCATGACGGATGCAAGCTTCCTGCATTGGAGGCGGGTGGGGATTGTAAATTTAGAAGGGATGGTGTCTGAGGCAGGGGCCCCAGTAGCTTTTACCACTTTGTGTGAGAGGTTTGCATTAACTAATGCAGACTACTACCCTTACTTCCAGGTTAGGAGTTACTTTTGACGTCTGCCATTGGAGTCTCTAACGGGGAGTGTGTGTTCACAGATAGAGGAATTCCTTCGGGGGGGGGGGGGGGAAACCAACAGGCTTGAGTATCCCAACTACATAAGATGCTGATAGAGGTTGGGCCACAACCAACAGAGGTGTATTTGACATGTGCTTGGGTGTGCAATCTGGGGGTACAGATAGAGGGAGAGATGGTAGCGAGAGCTTTTGAATGAATTCCATCATGGAGTGTATCTGTTATATACCAGGACCTGCAGTACAAGCTGATACGGTGATTGTATTTTTCTCCAAGGCACGCATGGCGGGCAGGTATAGCGGAAACAGACCAATGCCTCAAGTGTGGAACCGAAGCTGCAACATTAGGACATATGTTCTGGCAGTGTCATCTGGTGGCAGCATACTGGGTAAAGGTGCAGGGATATTTAGAGATGTTTGGGGAGGGTGCTGAAATTATCACCTGCTGCGCTGGTGCTGGATATTTGGGAGCCCAAAGCAACAGCAGGCTTGAGACAGGCCACGCTTGGATGGTTGCACCTGGCCTTGGTGGTGGCCCAGCAGGTCATTCTACATAACTGGCTTTCCACACGGGGACCAAACTATGGGCAGTGGCAGATCTGCCTACATATTGTATTACTGCTGGAAAGGAACAGGGCTTATGGGCACATCAAATGCTGGAAAATCTTTCTCGATGGGTGGAATCTACCCCTCCAGTCCTTAACGCCTCGAACAAGAAGTAGGGTGCTTAACCATTGTACATGAACAATAGCCCATGTTGGGCTATAGTAAGAAAGGAGACAACAGCCGATCAAATGGGTATGGGCGGGGAAGGAGCATATTAGAAGTAATAAATATGGGGAGCAGGGATGCCTGTGGGGAGAAGAGCATGCCTCCGGTGGGCATCCCTGCTTTTCAGTAGTCACAAACACCCACACACTGCACTTCTGACAGAGCAGGGGAGGAGGAGGGTGGGGAGGACAAGGAGTGGAGGGTAGGCATGCACAACGAGTAAGCTATTGGCAATTGAAGTTAATTAAGTAACACAAGTTCACACCTTAATAGGGCCAGGTTGCCTGTGTAAGCTATGTAAGGGCTCTTGAACATGGGGTTGCAGGCATCCCGGACCTTCCTATGCATATAAAAAGTACAGCTAGGGCACGAGTAATTCAGAAGGGAGGAGGAGATTTGGGGGGGGGGGGATGGAAAATGTTATTCTGAGACAAAGAGACCTTATATTATGTCAACTGGCCATGGTACATGATATAGTTTGAGTGTGTTATGTGCATTAATGACTCAAACATTTTGAACAATAAATAATTTCTAGTTCCTGAGATCTCATGCATTAACTCCAGGATTGTTAGCAATTGCTGTCTGTTGCTTTTTATAAGAGTTTTCTGAGAAACCAAGTTGGTTCTACTGACTTCTGGAAGAGGGCAGCAAGTGTAGAGGGAGAGGGTGTATCAGAGAAAGGAAGCACGAGCAATGTAATGGGTGATAATATGGATGGAGATTGTGCTAGGCTTCTACTCTCTTGGATGTAGTCTTCAGGTTTGGAGTGGGGCTTGGTGAAGAAATTAAAATGTGGAAATTTTCATTTTTATGTAATGTGAGCACCTCAGTGCATGGATATTGGCCACCCTAGGGAAGTCTTGAATCTTGGGCACTGTCATTAACTTTCAGGGCCATAGACCTTGCTAATTAAACTCAGAAATTATGATGACCTTACCACCACCCCTCCCCAAAACAATCTGTAAATATATAACTAGTAAAAAGGAGAGTAATTTTCAAAAATGCAGATTTACCCAAGTAAGAGTTTATTCAAAACTACCCATCCTAAAAGAACAAAATATGCACAGTTCAAAAGGGAAGTACTGTATAAGTGTAGCTACCTGCTGAGAACTGGTATAACAGCAGCAGCTAAAGGTATCTGAACTTTTCACCAAAATTTAGTTTTTAAAATCTGTTTCATAAATGTAATGCAAAATTATGTCACAGTATCTGATAAATGTGTTATCTGTGAATTCTGGAGGTAGACTGAAAACCCCACCCCCCATACATTTAAAGAAATCCATGCTGTATTGCCTGAAAGTATAGTTACTCACCTGTAACAGGTGATCTCCGGGAACAGCAGGAATTTAGTCTTCACATATGGGTATCATCGGTAACGACAGAGCCTGCGCGGGAACGCTCACCAGCGTCCAATTAGAAAGCCTTTGGAAGCATCCCACAGCGACTGCGTGCTGCCTTCCCGTCTTTCCCAACTGCCTCTCTCCAGTTGAGTTTAAAGCTGAGACAAAGAGAGAGAGAGGGAAAGAGAAAGAGATAGATAGAGAGATACAACTCCTAGGGGAGGTGGGTGGGTTGTGAAGACTAAATTCCTGCTGTTCCCGGAGATCACCTGTTACAGGTGAGTAACTATGCTATCTCCAGGAACAAGCAGGAATGTAGTCTTCACATATGGGGACTCCCTAGTTTTAGATGCCAGGGAGAGACCCCAGAAGCTGTGTGTCCCTGTGAAAGGGCTCCTCTTCCCTCATGGATCTCTGGCATCCAACCAGGGATGGTGGGTAGGAGTTGATTAGGTATGGAACAGGTGTTGGAGAACAGCCTGACCAAACAAGGCATCCAGGCGGGAGTCCTTGTCCAAGCAGTAATGGGCTGTGAAGGTATGAACCGAGGCCCAAGTGGCTGCTCGACAGATGTCGTCGATAGAGACAGAGTGCAGATGAGCCATTGAGGCTGCCATGGCTCTCACATTGTGAGCTGTGACAAGACCCTCCAGAAGAAGATTCTTACTCTGATAGGCAAAGGAAATACAATGAGCACTCCAGTTGGACAGTGTTCTCTTGGAGACTGGAAGTCCCAAATGAGAAGGATCAAAAGCAACAGAGTTGAGAGGACTTTCTATGTTGCTGTGTTTATTTGAAAGTAAAAGGCTAAAGCTCTTTTACAGTCCAAAGTATGAAGATTCCTTTCTGCATTTGATGCATGAGGCCTTGGAAAGAACACAGGCAGGTAGACCGCTCGGTTAAGATGAAGAGGCGAGACCACCTTTGGCATAAAGTGTGGATGAGTCCTAAGGACTACCTTGTCATGATGGAACCTTGTATAAGGTGGATCAGCCACTAGTGCCTGCAACTCACTGATGCGAAGTGCTGATGCAATTGCAATGAGAAAGATAACTTTCCAAGAAAGGAATTTCAATGAGGTAGTAGCTAAGGGTTCGAAAGGTAGCTTCATGAGCTGACCAAGAACCAGGTTTAAGTCCCATGCCACTGGTGGTGGCCTAATGGGAGGCTTAGTTAGAAGAAGGCCTCTCATAAATCTTGCTATAAGAGGATGGGAGGAAATAGGTTGTCCATTTAGAGGCTTGAAAGAAGCTGCAATAGCACTCAAATGGACTCTTACTGAGTTAGTCTTAAGTCCTGCATTGGATAAATGAAGTAGATACTCCAGTAATCATTCCAGAGGTATCGCAAGGGGGTTAAGACCCTTCTGCGAAAACCATATGGTAAATCTCTTCTACTTAAAAGCTTAAGAGCGTCTTGTGGAAGGCTTCCTGGAATCATAAAGGATATCCTTTACTTGCTGAAGGAGATTAAGACCATGAAGATCTAGGCCTTCAGCAACCAAGCTCTGAGATGCAGAGACTGGGGATTGGGATGCCATAACATTCCGTCCTCCTGTGACAGGAGATCTGGAGCAGATCCTAACTCCAGGGAGGGAGGTTGAGAGAGATGTAGAAGCAGAGGGTACCACACTTGCCGTGGCCAATGTGGAGCTATGAGAATCATACGCCCTCTGTCTCTCTGAAGCTTGAACAGGGTTTTGGTAATTAAGGGAATGGGTGGAAAGGCATAAAGGAAGTCTTGACCCCAGTAAAGGAGCAAAGCATCCCTGGCCTGAGAGCCCTGAGCCGGAATTCTGGAAACAGAACCGGGGAAGTTTGGCATTCAACGGACTTGCAAAGAAGTTTTTGTCTGGGGTTCCCCAAATTTGAAAAATCTTGGCCACCCGGTCTGCATGTAGAGAACATTCGTGTGGAAGCAGAACTCGACTGAGTCCGTCTGCCCAAGAGTTTTGTATGCCTGGAAGATACACTGCCAGGAGATGAATCTGATGCTCTCTGGCGAGGGCCCATAGTTGCAAAGCTTCGTTGCAAAGCGACAGAGAGCCTGTTCCTCCCTGCTTGTTCACGTAGAACATGGCTACTTGAATGTCCATCTGAATGAGGACTGTCTTGTAGCTGAGCAGGGTGTGGAACACTTGAAGAGCAAGGAAAATTGCTCTGAGCTCTAAGAGACTGATATGTAGATGAGTCTCCTGTGGAGTCCAAGTGCCTTGGGTGGAGAGGTCCTGCAGATGAGCTCCCCAACCCATTGGTGAAGCATCTGTCGTGAGAGTTGCCTGGGGTAAAGGTTGTTGAAATGGGGACCCCAGCAACAGGTTCTGAGTGGACTGCCAACATTGGAGAGACAAAATAAGGCGATTTGTGTTTGCTATTTTGTCTGACAGGCACCCTGATGCCTGGGTCCATTGAGTGGATAAAGTCCACTCGGTTGTTCTCATATGGAGGCGAGCATAAGGAACCACATGCACTGTAGATGCCATGTGGCCTAGTAGTTGTAACATTTCTCGGGCAGTGAGATGAGATTTTAGCACTGCTTGAGTAGCTAACTGCACCATGCGAAGGCAACAGGTCTGAGGAAGATAGGCCCTTGCTTTTCTGGTATCCAGCAAAGCTCCTATGAACTCCAGAGACTGAGTGGGAGTTAGACTGGATTTTGGGATGTTTATGACCAGACTCAAATACTGGAGGATACGCATTGTGCAAGACAGAGAAATCCTGGCCTCTGACTCTGATGGGGCTCGAATGAGCCAGTCGTCTAAGTAGGGGGAAGACAAATATTCCCAGAGTGCGGAGAAATGCTGCTACCACAGCCATGCACTTCGTAAACACTCTTGGTCGAAAGGAAGTACCCTGTATTGGTAGTGCTTTCCTTGAAAAAGGAACAGAAGGAACTTTGTGAGTTGGATGAATGAGAACACGAGTGTATGCATTCTTGAGATCTAGAGAACAAAGCCAATCCTGACTCTGAAGATATGGCGACAGAGTTCCCAGAGAAACCATTTTGAATTTCTCTTTGAACAGGAATTTATTCAATTCTCCGAGGTCTAAAAAAGGTCTGTGTCCCCCTGTTTTCTTTGGGATAAGGAAATAGAGGGAGTAAAACCCTGTACCCTGTTGATGAATGGGTACTTCCACTATTGCCCCTTGGACAAGAAGCATAGTGACCTCTTGACCTAACAGGTTGATGAGAGAGGTCTGAGAATTGAACTGTCTTACCATTGTGGGAGGGGGCATGCACAAAAAATGAAGCTTGTACCCCTCTTTTATAATGGAGCGTGTCCAATGTTCTGCTGTTATCTGCCCCCGTCTGGGGGCAAAGTGACACAACCCTCCTGGAATGGTGGAAGGCTCTGGTCCATTGAGGGCCAGGAAGGCTATGTTCTCTAGATGAAAGTCAAAGGCCTTGTGGAGGCTGAGACTGCTGAGACGCTTGAGGCTTAGAAGTCTTTGCTTTCCTTTGTTTAGGTGGCTGCTGACTCTTTCGGGCAGGGTGACCTGCAGAACGTCCCTGATAGGAATAAGAGGGATAAAACCTCTTCTTTTTTGAGAAGAATGGTTTCTTGAAAGATTTCTTTCTTGCAGGATCAGCTGTGGCTTTGGAAAACCTATCCAAAGTGCAGTTGTCAGCATCCAACTCACTAGCTTTTTCTTGCCAATTTTTGCCAAATAGATTCTCACCTGTACAAGGGATATTGCCCAGTTTGTCCTGCACCCAGAGCTCCACATCGGATGCCTGGAGCTAGGCAATTCTACGTGCACCTATGGCAATGGCAGAGGTTCTGCTTATGCACTCAAAAGAGTCAAAAGCTGCATGATTGACAAACTTAGAAACATCCTGGGCATGTTTAACCAGTGTGAGAAAATCCTGCCTCTTGTCATCAGGAAGGAGAGGGCTTAAAAACTCCAAGTCTCCTGTGACTTCTTTAAGGAACATTCCCATATATAAAATATAGGAATTGATCCTGGCAGAAAGCATGGAAGCCTGGAAAATATGACGTCCAAAGGCATCCAAGGTTCTATACTCACGTCCTGGAGGATTAGAGGCATGCCTCTTTGCACTCCTGATCCTTCTCATAGCTGATTCCACTACAATAGAGTGGTGAGGAAGCTGAGTTTTCTGGAAACCAGGACAAGGAGGGACTCTATACATGGTATCTAGTCTGCGAGAGTGAGGAGAAGTGGTAAGAGGTGTCTCCCACATTCTCAACATGAGATCATGTAAGATCTCATGGATAAGCAGAGTAGCTGCCTCCTTAGGAGCTTGGAGATTTTGCAATATCCCAAACTCCCTAGCCCTGGGCTCTGTTTCAGGAGCCACAGTAATGGACAGACCTCGAGCCACCTTCCTGATAAAATCCTGAAAGGAGATATCTTCTGGAGGAAACATCCTACGTTTAGGGGAGGAAGGCTCCTCCGGGAGAAGTATCCCGGTACCGGCAGAGCTGTCAGAATCCTTGGAGTTCTCCGAGGATTCGAAGTACCTTCTATCCGGATGCTCTTGAAGAGCCCGATACCCGTAACGACCGAAGTCAGTACCGGGGGTAATCGGTACCGGTGTATCGGCACCGGAAGGCATCGCATGACTGGGTGCCGGCAAAGCAGACACCGATGTCGAGGCTATCGGTACCGGTACCAATACCGGACCGGTTGAAGTGTCTGATGCGGTTCCGAGGGTGTCGATGCCACAAGGAGAGCCGCCAGACTGCACTCAATAGCCAGGAACCTCTAGTCTATCGATGCTGCCAATGCCTGGGTATCAGTACAGGAAGAAGCCGGTACCCCAGAGCATGGTACCAGTAGTTCTGCCGAGGTCGAGGCCTCGAGAACATCCTGGAGCCCCGATAATGCTTTGGAAGCCGAAGCCTCCTGCCGGGGCAATTTTGCCGGTACAGAACCCTCAAGGGCAACGCCAGAAGCATCTCGATGCTTGGAAGGTGATCTACCCTTTGAGGACCGGCTGGACTTATGTTTAGTTACCTGAGATCCATGGGAGGAAGACGAAGCCCTGGAAGACGTCGATGCCACAGAAGCTGCATTGGAGGGAAAAAGGGCGCTGAGCTTAGCAGCTCAGTTTTGTCTACCCCTCTTGGACATCATGGCACAAGCCATACACTCGGAGATGGAGTGGTCAGGACCTAAACATTTGAGACACCACTCATGGGTGTCGGTGACGGAGATGATACCGCCACACTTGGTGCACTTTTTGAAACCCGAAGCGGGTTTTTCCATAGTGGAGGAAATTTTGGGCCTAATGCCCAAAATGGCACGTGCACCTGGGAAGAAAAGTTTGGAAAAAAATAGAAAATATATATATATATATTTTTAAAACAAAAGAAGAAAAGAAAAGAGAACCGGCGGTACCGTTACAGCGTCGAGGAAGGCAGACGCGACCACAAAAAAGAAGGAAAACATTTTCTGCGGTAACAGGAACAATGACCTGCGGTCTCTGCGGAAAATGAAGAACTGGAGAGAGGCAGTTGGGAAAGGCGGGAAGGCAGCATGCAGGCACTGTGGGATGCTCCCAAAGGCTTTCTAATTGGACGCTGGGGAGCGTTCCCGAGCAGTCTCCGTCGGTACCGGCGATACCCATATGTGAAGACTACATTCCTGCTTGTTTCTGGAGATAGTATTTTCTGAAATGGCTGGTTGGCTGGGCTGACTAGAGCATTTTGAATACTATATGCCATACAAAAACATTTGAAATTCTTTGGGCATACTTACTAAAATGTGCTAAGCAGTCATGTGGGATTTAATGCATGCTAACCATTAGCACACACCTGGGATGATGACTATTGCATGCTAAAAAAGCCCCTGCTACTAAAAATCCGCTGCTGCTTGCCAAAATATTTGGTGAAAAGTGGATAGATTGTGGGTGGAGAATGGGTGTGGACTCATTGAGTTAGCCTGCAGTACTTTACTACATGCTAAGTGTTGCTGCTGCCAATTGCATGGATACACGCTACCAGCAGATAGTATAGGGAATGTTCACTAAGCTGCAGTATTTATCAGTGTGGCAGATAGCACATGCTATTGGGCCATGTTGACAGATACCACAGGGAAAATGCAGATAGCAGAAATGTAGGGAGAGGTGGGATCAGGGCAGAGAGGAGGTGTGGTGGCAAGTGACAGCCCGTGCAAGAGCAATTGCTCTGCACTGGCTGTCATGATTGCCGATTGCTTGGCTGCAGATAACACCAACTCAAGAGGTGGTGGTATGTACAGCCAAGCTATTGGCATGGCTGCATCATAGCTGATGATGATTTCAGTGTGGCCCCGGCGGTCCCCCCCAATGTAAGCACAAATCCATTGCCATGTATCATACGATCCATGGTACCCATAAAGGCCCCCCCTTCTCCCCCCAAAAGATAAGCACCTCCCTTGCCAAACAGTACCAAACAGCATGGGACTGATTGTCCTCTCCCCCAACCTGTTCTGGACAGGAAGTGACAGCAGGTTGGGCCCTCCCCCAGTACTTACTGGGGTCTAACAGGTGGTCTAGTGATGTCTAGGCAGGAGCAGTCTCTCTCTGCTCTTGCCCGGTCTCTAGCACCTCTTAAAATGAGACCTCTCATAGTGCTGAACCCTAGAGGCCCATGTGGTAACTGTAGGGAAGATGCTGAGGACTCCCTCTGTGATTATCATACAGGATTTGCACCTACCGCATGGCATTTGACATATGCCACTCAAAAGGTGCAGAAACCATTACTGCCACATAGAGCATAGTTACTCACCTGTAACAGGTGATCTCCGGGAACAGCAGGAATTTAGTCTTCACATATGGGTATCATTGCTACCGATGGAGCCTGCGCGGGAACGCTCCCCAGCGTCCAATTAGAAAGCTTTTGGGAGCATACCACAGCGCCTGTGTGCTGCCTTCCCGCCTTTCTCAACTGCCTCTCTCTAGTTGAGTTTAAAGCTGAGACAAAGAGACAGAGAGGGAAAGAGAAAGAGATAGATAGAGAGATACAACTCCTAGGGGAGGTGGGTGGGTTGTGAAGACTAAATTCCTGCTGTTCCCGGAGATCACCTGTTACGGGCGAGTAACTATGCTATCTCCAGGAACAAGCAGAAATGTAGTCTTCACATATGGGGACTCCCTAGTTTTAGATGCCAGGGAGAGACTCCAGAAGTTGTGTGTCCCTGTAAAAGGGCTCCACTTCCCCCCCATGGATCTCTGGCATCCAACCAGGGATGGCGGGTAGGAGTTGATTAGGTATGGAACAGGTGTTGGAGAACAGCCTGACCAAACAAGGCATCCAGGCGGGAGTCCTTGTCCAAGCAGTAATGGGCTGTGAAGGTATGAACCGAGGCCCAAGTGGCTGCTCGACAGATGTCGTCGATAGACACAGACTGCAGATAAGCCATTGAAGCTGCCATGGCTCTCACATTGTGATCTGTGACATGGCCCTCCAGAGGAAGGTTCTTACTCTGATAGGCAAAGGAAATACACTGTGCAATCCAGATGGACAGTGTTCTCTTGGAGACTGGAAGGCCCAAATGAGAAGGATCAAAAGCAACAAAGAGTTGAGAGGACTTTCTATATTGCTGTGTTCTTTGTAAGTAAAAAGCTAAGGCTCTTTTACAGTCCAAAGTATGAAGATTCCTTTCTGCATTTGATGCATGAGGCCTTGGAAAAAACACAGGCAGGCAGACCGCTTGGTTAAGATGAAAAGGCGAGACCACCTTTGGCATAAAGTGTGGATCAGTCCTAAGGACTACCTTATCATGATGAAACCTTGTATAAGCTGGATCAGCCACTAGTGCCTGCAACTCACTGATGCGACGTGCTGATGTGATTGCAATGAGAAAGATCACTTTCCAAGAAAGGAATTTCAACGAGATAGTAGCTAAGGGTTCGAAAGGTGGCTTCATGAGCTGGCCAAGAACCAGATTTAAGTCCCATGCCACGGGTGGTGTATTAATGGGAGGCTTAGTCAGAAGAAAGCCTCTCATAAGTTTTGCTTTAAGAGGATGCGAGGAAATAGGTTGTCCATTTAAAGGCTTGAAAGAAGCCACAATAGCACTTAAATGGACTCTTACTGAGTTAGTTTTAAGTCCTGCGTTGGATAAATGAAGGAGATACTCTAGTAATGATTCCAGAGGTATCGCAAGGGGGTTAAGACCCCTCTGCGAGCACCATATGGTAAACCTTTTCCACTTGAAAGCATAAGAGCATCTTGTGGAAGGTTTTCTAGAAGCATAAAGGATATCCTTTACTTGCTGAGGAAGGTTAAGATCCTGAAGATCTAGGCCTTCAGCAACCAAGCCCTGAGATGCAGAGACTGGGGATTGGGATGCCATAAGATTCCGTCCTCCTGAGATAGGAGATCTGGAGCAGAGCCTAACTCCAGAGAGGGAGCTTGAGAGAGATGTAGAAGCAGAGGGTACCACACTTGCCGAGGCCAATGTGGAGCTATGAGAATCATACAGCCTCTGTCTCTCTGAAGCTTGAACAGGGTTTTGGGAATCAGGGGAATGGGTGGAAAGACATACAGGAAGTCTTGACCTCAATGAAGGAGGAAAGCATCCTTGGCCTGAGAGCCCTGAGCCGGAATTCTGGAACAGAACCGGGGAAGTTTAGCATTCAATGGACTTGCAAAGAGGTCTATGTCCGGGGTTCCCCAAATTTGAAAAATCTTGGCCACCTGGTCTGCATGTAGAGACCATTCGTGTGGAAGCAGAACTCGACTGAGTCTGTCTGCCCAAGAGTTTTGGATACCTGGAAGATATACTGCCAGGAGATGAATCTGATGCTCTCTGATGAGGGCCCATAGTCGCAAAGCTTCGTTGCAAAGCGACAGAGAGCCTGTTCCTCCCTGCTTGTTCATGTAGAACATGGCTACTTGATTGTCCGTATGGATGAGGACTGTCTTGTAGCTGAGCAGGGTGTGGAACACTCGCAGAACAAGGAAGATTGCTCTGAGCTCCAAGAGATTGATGTGTAGATGAGTCTCCTGTGGAGTCCAAGTGCCCTGGGTGGAGAGGACTTGCAGATGAGCTCCCCAACCCACTGGAGAAGCATCTGTTGTGAGAGTCGCCTGGGGTAAAGGTTGTTGAAATGGGGACCCCAGCAACAGGTTTTGAGTGGACTGCCACCATTGGAGGGACAAAAAAAGGCAATTTGTGTTTGCTATTTTGCCTGACAGGCACTCTGATGCCTGGGTCCATTGAGTGGATAAAGTCCACTGGGCTGCTCTTATGTGGAGGCGAGCATAAGGAACCACATGCACGGTAGATGCCATGTGGCCTAGTAGTTGTAACATTTCTCGAGCAGTGAAGTGAAGCTTTAGCACTGCTTGAGAAGTTAACTGCACCATGCGAAAGCAACGAGCCTGGGGGAGATAGGCCCTTGCTTTTCTAGTATCCAGCAAAGCTCCTATGAACTCTAGAGACTGAGTGGGAGTTAGACTGGATTTTGGGATGTTTATGACCAGACCCAAATACAGAAGGATACGCATTATTGCAAGATAGAGAAGTCCTGGCCTCTGACTCTGATGGGGAAGACGAATATTCCTATAGTGTGAAGAAATGCTGCTACGACAGCCATGCATTTCGTGAACACCCTTGGTGCTGAGGCCATGCCAAAAGAAGGCACCCTGTATTGGTAGTACTTTCCTTGGACAAGGAACCAAAGGAATTTTCTGTGAGTTGGATGGATGAGAACATGAGTATACGCATCCTTGAGATCTAGAGAACAAAGCCAATCCTGACTCTGAAGGTATGGTAGCAGAGTTCCCAGATAAATCATCTTGAATTTCTCTTTGAACAGGAATTTGTTCAATTCTCTGAGGTCTAAAATAGGTCTGTGTCCCCCTATTTTCTTTGGGATAAGGAAATAGGGGGAGTAAAACCCTGTACCCTGTTGAGGAATGGGTACCTCTTCTATTGCCCCTTGGGCAAGAAGCATAGTGACCTCTTGATCTAACAGGTTGATGAGAGAGGTCTGAGAATTGAACTGCCTTACCATTGTGGGAGGGGGAATGCAGATAAATTGAAGCTTGTACCCCTCTTTTATAATGGAGAGAGTCCAATGTTCTGCTGTTATCTGCCCCCATCTGGGGCAAGATGACATAACCTTCCTGGAATGGTGGAAGGTTCTGGTCCATTGAGAGCCAGGAAGGCTAAGTTCTCTAGATGAAAGTCAAAGGCCTTGTGGAGGCTGAGACTGCTGAGACGGTTGAGGCGTAGCAGTCTTTGCTTTCCTTTGTTTAGATGGTTGCTGACTCTTCCGGGCAGGCTGACCTGTGGAACGTCACTGCTGGGAATAAGAGGGGTAGAACCTCTTCTTTTTTGAGAAGAATGGTTTCTTGAAAGATTTCATCCTTGCAGGATCAGCTTGGCTTTGGATAACCTATCCAAAGTGGAGTTGTCAGCATCCAACTCATTGGCTTTCTCTTGCCAATTTTTGCTGAATAGATTCTCACCTGTATAAGGGATATTGCCCAGTTTGTCCTGCACCCAGAGCTCCAAATCGGATGTCTGGAGCCAGGCAATTCTACGTGCACCTATGGCAATGGCAGAGGTTCTGCTTATGCACTCAAAACAGTCAAAAACTGCATGATTGACAAATTTAGAAACATCCTGGGCATGTTTAACCAGAATGAGAAAATCCTGCCTCTTATGTTCAGGAAGAAGAGGGCTTAGAACCTCTAAATCTCCTGTGACTTCTTTAAGGAACATTCCCATATATAAAATATAGGAACTGATCCTGGCAGAAAGCATGGAAGCCTGGAAAGTACGACTTCCAAAGGCATCCAAGGTTCTACACTCACGTCCTGGAGGATTATAGGCATGCCTCTTTGCACTCCTGATCCTTCTCATAGCTGATTCCACTACAATAGAGTGGTGAGGAAGCAGAGTCTTCTGGAAACCAGGACAAGGAGGGCCTCGATACATGGTATCCAGTCTATGAGAGTGAGGGGAGGTGGTAATAGGTGTTTCCCACATTCTTAGCATGAGATCATGTAAGATCTCATGGATAGGCAAAGTAGCTGCCTCCTTAGGAGCTTTGGGATATTGAAAAATCTCCAACTCCTTTGCTCTGGGCTCTGTTTCGGGAGCCACAGTAATGGAAAGACCTTGAGCCACCTCCCTGATAAAATCCTGAAAGGAGATATCTTCTGGAGGAGACATCCTACGTTTAGGAGAGGAAGGCTCCTCCGGGAGAAGTATTCAGTTACCGACAGAATCGTCAGAATCCTCATATTCTTCCAAGGATTCATAGTACCTTCTGGCCGGATGCTCTTGTAGAGCACGATACCCGTACCGACCGAAGTCGGTACTGGGGGGAATCGGTTCCGGTGTATCGGTACCGGAAGGCATAGCATGACTGGGTGCTGGCAAAGCAGACACCAATGTTGATGCCGATGCTGTCGGTACCGATACCGATACCCGAGTCGATGCCGGTACCGGTTAAAGTGTCCAACGCTGTTCCGAGGGTGTCGATGCCGCAAGGAGAGCCACCAGATGGCATTCAATAGCCAGGAACCTTTGGTCTATCGACACTGCCGATGCCTGGGTGTCAGTACCGGAGAAAGCAGCCGGTACCCCAGAGCATGGCACCAGTAGTTCTGCCGAGGTTGAGGCCTCGAGAACATCCTGGAGCCCTGATAATGCTTTGGAAGCCGAAGCCTCCCGCCGGGGCAATTTTGCCGGTACAGAACCCTCAAGGGCAATGCCAGAGGCATCTCGATGCTTAGAAGGAGATCTACCCTTTGAGGATAGGCCAGACTTATGTTTAGTTACCTGAGATTCATGGGAGGAAGACGAAGCCCTGGAAGACGTTGATGCCACAGAAGCTGCATCGGAGGGAAAAAGGGTGCTGAGCTTAGCAGCTCGGTTTTGTCGACCCCTCTTGGACATCATGGCACAAGTCATACACTCTGAAATGGAGTGGTCAGGACCTAAACATTTAAGACACCACTCATGGGTGTCGGTGACGGAGATGGTACCGCCACACTTGGTGCACTTTTTGAAACCCGAAACGGGTTTTTCCATGGTAGAGGAAATTTTGGGCCCAAAATGGCGCGTGCACCTGGAAAAGAAAAGTTTAGAAAAAAAATACTATATATATATATATTTTTTTTTTTAGAAAGAAAGAACGAACCAGCGCTACCGGTATAGCGTCGAGGAAGGCAGACGCGACCACAAAAAAATGGAGAATAAGGAAAATTTTTCTGGGGTGACAGGAACAACGACCTGCTGGCTCCGCGGAAAACGAAGAACTGGAGAGAGGCAGTTGGGAAAGGCGGGAAGGCAGCACGCAGGCACTGTGGGATGCTCCCAAAAGCTTTCTAATTGGATACTGGGGAGCGTTCTCGCTCAGGCTCCGTCGGTACTGACGATACCCCATATGTGAAGACTACATTCCTGCTTGTTCCTGGAGATTAAATATGGTCCTAAGTATGGTCCACTCCACTCCTCCTGATAAGTATCCCAATAACCCCCAAACAGTCTTTTGACACCCTCTGACCCCCTCCGTCAGCATCCTAACCTTCCTCCCCCTCCCCAGTCTTCTTCCTGGCACTTACCAGGGGTTTCCTTAGTGGTTTAGTTGTGGGCAGGAGCAATCAACAGATGCAGGAGCCTCATTGTCATCCTGGATTTAAAATGGCAGCTCTGATCCGTAGCGATAGTCTTGTGGTACCAATGTTAGGAGTGACGCTACCAAAGAAGGGTCCTTTTTTAGGCTTCTATAATATGCTTGAGACAGGGTGCTAGTTTGGTGCAATTTCTCCAGCATAAAGATAATCCTGAATGCTGTTGGGGAAGGCTACTTTCTCATGTTCCCATCTCTCCTCCGTTTCCCTCTCTTATTAGCAGAGAGAGAGAAAGGGAAGTACAGTGACAAGGAGAGACTAACAACGAGCAAATTTCCCTTGCTACTATTTGTCTTGTTTTTTGAGATTACAATGATAAATTGGCCACTGCGGTTCCATTCCCAAAGAAAATAAAGCTGCTTCTAGCCCTGCACAGCAAATCATTCCCAAGAGAGTAACATCATTACATACAATATGATGTGTAATCTACATTCTATATCCTTCTTGGAATCCAAAAGAACTGGTTAATAATCAAGGTAATGAAGTAAACTGGATCAGGAGATGGGACCAAAAGATCATAACTGGAAATCGCCATCCTAGACTATTCCTTTATTCCAAGTTTAACTTTTTCTCCACAGACAGTGTTTATTAGAATCCTACCTGATATCAGATATTTGGGCTAAAAGGTTGATGATCTCAAATCCTACCCACCATCAGAGGTGGTGCTGCCACAAGTGGGGTGCCAAATCTGCGGTTTTACCCACAGAGCAGGGGGAAAAGGCATCTCTTCCCCCCAATGGGTTCCTCCTCAGCTGCTGAGGACTGAAAGACTGATACCTGCAGGCTGAAGGGGAAACTCTTATACTAGCACTGCAAGATTTTGTCAAGCTCAGCCCTCAGCTGCTGGTGGATGGAGACAACCCATACGTAGCTGGATGGGCCAGGAGATACAAAAAGTAAAGTTCAAATCCTGTTGCTTCTATAGTTGAAATTGTGCCAAGTACTGGGGATGATAGAGTGCTGTCTTCTTTATACACTCTGGATGTTTCTCAGCTAAAATGAGCACTTTTCAAAAGCTTGTTCGTTGCTATGTGTGCCTCACAGCTGGTCTAAAGTTAGATGTGATGCCAGATGTCCATGATATTTCTGTAATCAGATGGGGACCTCCTGGTCCCAGGGAATGCTCTAACCACGCTTCCAGGGTCCTGTGAACACCCCAGTCACATCTCTTCCATGCCTCTGTTCAGATTTGGATGTCCTCATGCTGGAGACATCCCCACAGCCAGCTTCTGAAATGGCTCTGGAGACCGTCTCTGTGCTTTGGATGTCTCAATGCCCGTTTTTAGACATCTAAAGCATAAATAGAGCTTCTAAATAACCCACCATTGTGTGCTGTCAATGTTGCCATTAGCACAGGTTCACCTAAGGCTATCACAATAGGTGGAGGTACTTGCCCCATGTATTAAGGTACTCATCTGCACCTTAACTGTGAGGAACATGCTGGTCATGCTCCCAAAAGTTACCATAAAAGCTTTCCACTTAACACACATAAGGTTTTTGTGCCTGATATGATTTAGTGCAAACACTAACACACTTTAATAAAAGGGCCCCCAAATGGTGTTATTGTGTATGAATTGCATATGCTCTTTCACTCACATAGAATTGTGGATAGGCAGGCTGTATGTTTTATAAATAAAGGCTTGGATTTAAAAATGTATTCAGTGGGACGTAGCTACAAGTAGCACATACTAACCACAAGCCTAGCTTTTAAACATGCCTCTTAGTCTCCATTACACTTTCCAATGCCTTTTAAATGCAGTAGAATGAAGGTTTTTTTACTCATTGTTTCATCCAGTATTATAGGACATAATGAAAGTCACTGACGTATTATGAAATAACATTATTTACTCATAGTTCACCATCTTCACTGTTAAACAATATCTTCAAATTCCCACCCGTACTTTTTAAATTATGTTGAGGTCAAACTACAAAGCAAGAGCATTTTGAGGCCCTTAATATTTTATAAGCATGCTAT
Source organism: Ichthyophis bannanicus (assembly GCA_033557465.1). Lineage (NCBI taxonomy): Eukaryota > Metazoa > Chordata > Amphibia > Gymnophiona > Ichthyophiidae > Ichthyophis > Ichthyophis bannanicus. The sequence goes on along the minus strand of CM066046.1, from coordinate 93,913,623 downwards.
TAAATTCACATCAGAAAGAAAACAAATGCCTACCTAATACAAAACAAAATATTACAATTTTTTCCCATGTTCCGTATAGTACAACATTACTGACAAGATTAAGTTACTTTCACTGGTTTTCAGAAATCCACTAATCACTATCCTTTCCAAATTGCTATGAAATCATTGAATAAATGCCATATTTATTTATATCCTTGCTTTTTATAAAGCTCAAAGTGGAAAGCCATCAATAAAAGACATGTACACAAACTTAAAAAGATAAACAAATGAAATATTACAAAGCATAATACATAATATAAAGCCACAATTAAATAATGCAATATTTCAAATGATAATTCCAAAATATATAAATAAAAATGCTACATAAAAATGGAGCGCTCTACCAAATTTCTCACCACTGGAGTGGAGGAGTAGCCTGGTGGTTAGAACAGCAGCCTAGGACCCAGGATTCAAATCCCGCTGCCACTAGTGGCCTTGGGCAAGACACTTAACTCACCATTGTCTCGGGTTTGAACTTATAGATTGGTAAGCCCTTTGGGGACAGGGAAATACCAATAAACACCAATTTGCCTTGAACTACCACTGGAAAGGCATGATCTAAATAAAATGGATCCTTATCTATTCCTACTTTATTGTCTGTGTCCTTTTTATTCCTTCCCCTACTGTATGCGTAGAAGCTTTCAACAGTTTTGTTCTTCAGCTTCCTTTTTACTTGAGCTGCCATCAGTGTGTTTGCCACTGGAGGGACTGGACCCACAGGACATCTGCAGATTTTCAGATAAAGCTCTTATGCTCCTGCCTTATGGAATTCCCTACCTGCCTCGCTATGTGCAGAGACCTCCTTTCTACAGTTCAAATCTCAGCTCAAAACATACCTGTTTCAGTTGGCTTATGACCTTCCCTCCCCTTCCTCTGAGCAGTCTCCCCCTTAGCTCGCTCCCTTCTTAGTCTAAATTCTTCTCCTCCGTCTGCCCATTGCTCTCTTCTACTACTACTACTACTATTCAGCACTTATAAAGCGCCACGCACACAGCGCTGCACAGCTGACATACAAGAGATAGCCAACATACAAGAGACAGTCCCGGCCCGTCAGAGTCATGCTCATCGGAGCTTACAATCTAATTAGAACAGTACAGAGCATTAGTCAGTTCTGCGCAAGGTACGGTGTGGTACAGTTTGGTCTATAGTTTGGTCATAAACGTTGACGGGGGTTAGGATAACATGAGGATGGAGTCAGGATCTGAATGCAATGGTGAAGAGGTGGGTCTTCAACCTAGATTTGAAGAGGGCCAGGGAGGATGCCTGGTGCACAGACGCAGGTAGGCTGTTCCAGGCGTATGGTGCAGCAAGGTGAAAGTAGCGCAGTCGGGAGTTCGCGGTGCGGGTGAAAGGCATTGATAGAAGTAATTTGTCAGGGGAGCGCAAATTTTGAGAGGGGACGTAGGGGGAGATAAGAGATAAGAAGTGTTGAGGGGCCATAGAGTGAATGCATTTATAGGTCAGTAGGAGAAGCTTGAATTGGATGCGGAATTGGACAGGGAGCCAGTGAAGTGACTTGAGAAGAGGAGTAATATGGGCATGGCGAGGCTGGCAGAAGATTAGTCGAGCAGCGTGATTTTGTAAGGATTGAAGGGGGAGGAGGCGGCTCAAGGGAAGACCAGCGAGGAGTAGGTTGCAGTAATCGAGGCAAGAGGAGATTAAGGAGTGGATAAGTGTTTTGGTAGTGTGTTCAGAGAGGAAGGGGCGGATTTTGCTGATGTTGTAGAGAAAGAAGCGGAAGGTCTTAGCTACAAGCTTTCTTTTCTGTCCTGTCCTATATATGATTGGCGTGCTTTTCCTTATTTTTAATTTAGATCTTTGTAAACCGCTCTGATGCCTTGCTGCCTAGGGCGGTATATCAAATGACAATAAAGATAAAGATACCAGCATCAGTCAATATGTAGTTGGGCAGTAGATATGCTGCTGCTGCTACTCAAATATACCAGAGAATTAGAAGCCATATATTATCTGATAAATGGTGTACTGGTCTGCACATGATTATCACATTTCCAATCTTTTAAATGGGACAATTAGAACTAATTATGAACCAGAAGTCTTGAACTTTTTATGATGGCTCTAGACTGGCTGATTTATGAGATTTAAATTAGACCAAAAAATTAAAAAAACAGAAGTGGAATTATTTAATAGGAACTCTAACTTATTAACATATTCCATTCCCTTAGCTGCTACTGTTTTGGCAATGAAATTTCACAATGGATGTACAATATTATACTTGTTGACTAGGAGAATACTAATTTAGATACGGAATGGGCTGTAGAGCATCATGGCAGCATGTGTGCATGTCTTTTATTACATACTTCAATTCTGATTTTATCAAACCTTTACAACTCTGACATTTTTACCTTCACACTAGATTTTCCTATCATATAGCAAAATGCTCTATTCCATCGGTGATGATAGATGCTTGTTGATGCCACTTGTGTAATATATTAGAGACTGGGGGGAAGGTTAACACGAGTTAATGCAAATTAACTCTCATTAAGTACCCTCAGTAGCACCTAACACATGCTAACCTTTAGTAACATGCCCCTGGATTATTAAATGCATTAATATGGGATATTGAGCTCCAGAAGGTCAGCAATAGAATGTGAGAAATGGACTGAATGTATAGTTAAGTTGAAGATATATATATCAATAACAGGCCAAAATCTGTAACACGCGTTAAAGCCTGCAATCAAATAGTACAATGACTTGTTGATTTAGAATAACTATATGGGTCAGCCTGATGGGTCAGTGCTGGTGCCATCCACTGTGGAAGAGGCTTGGGTTCAATTCCCAGTTCAGGTCTTAGGCTTCAGCAGTGGATGTCGTGAAAGCAGTATTCACAGTCCCTGGGTTAGAGGCCCAGTCATCATCACACCTGATGAAGTAAAACAATCTTAATTTTTCCCCCTCTTCTATCATAAACATTGGAGTTCCTTTATTTTTTTGTATATTTTTAGTATACACTGCTTTTCACCCCCTGCATTTTCTTGACAAGGTATGACCAGAAGAATACCAGGCAATGGAGGGTAAAGTGACTTGCTCAGTGTCACAAAGAGTGCTAGTGGGAATCAAAACCTGATCTCTTGGAAACCAGGCTGTTGCTCTAACCACTAGGCTGCTCCTCCACTACCAGTATGCATGTTAACTCATAGGTATAGTGCTTACAAGTGATTTGTGCACACTTGACATTTTTAGACACCCAAATGAATCAAAGGCACACACAAATTTACACCCTTAGAAAGAGCTTTGATGAATGTCCCCTGGACAAGAACCTTCATAGCAATGACTGAGCAAAATGAATTAGAAGGATATTAAGACAGGGGAAAATATCCCTGGATAATTGCAAATCAAAGCTCATGGCACTGTAACCCCACCAAGGCTAGTTCCACTTGAGCCGGATGCCCTAAAGAGCAGAAGGACACTATAAATTTATAAATATAAATGGCTATAGGGTCAATTTTAGATAGGTTGTGGAGAGGGGAATTCAGAAGTCCAGATTGGCATGTGAAACATTCTTACTGCATTTTGCAAAGGCTCTGACACATGCAGGAGTGCACATCAATGTCTCACCTCAGTCAGCACGAGTAGCAATTTAAAAACACTGCCCATGGGAGAAGAAAAGTATCCACCACTCTAACCCTTAGGAGTAACCTCAAGGTTAGACCAGCAGACTAAAAAGCAGGGAAGCCAGAGTTCAAATCCCACTGTTGCTCCCTGTGGCAAATCATTTAATTAGGGCTGGTGCTATCATTAGCCAGACTAAGCAGTGGCCTAGAGCGCCAGCTCTCCAGGGGTATCCATTGCCGCCACTGTTGCTCCTCTTGGGACCTGCAGCAGCGGCAATGGCTGCAAACAGCCCTGCAGCACTTATCTTACAACTACGGCACAGTGAGGCTGTTTGCTTCTGTCCCCTCTGATGTAGACTTCCAGGAAGTCGGCATTGGGCCATTTGAAGGGGTAGAAGCAAAGAGCCCTGTGGCACTGAATTTGTAAGGTAAGTGACATGGGGCTGTTTGTAGTCATTTTCGCCAATGCAGGTCCTGGAGAGGGGTGGCAGTGGTAATGGGCACCACAAGGGGTGTAGGGGCACAAGGGATGAAGTTCACTTAGGGTGCCTCATCTCCTTGTGTCAGCCCTGCACTTAACCCTCCATTACCTCAGCTACAAATGTAGGTGCATGTTTACTAACTGTTTTAATGTGTAAGTGTCCACAGCCCTTTCATTTCTATGGGCACAGTGGCACCTAACACGTGTGTTAACCTTTAGTAAATATGCCCCTTAGATTGTAAATCTTCTAGGGACAGAAAATTACCTACTTTACTTGAATATAAAAGGTGTGAGCTAAATCCAATTATATATCAATGCACATACATCCATCCCCCTCCCCACCCACCACTATCTCCCCAACATCAAGAACCCTCTGAGTACTCCCAACATCCAGAAGCCCTGATCCACTGATATCCCCCCAATATCAATACCTCCAACAGTCAACACCCCCTAACAATAATCACCCCTCTCAACACTCCCCCTGGACAGCAAGACTCTATTCTGCCCAACATCCCCAATATTCCATAGGATCATCAGCCCTACCTGACACCTACCGAAAATCTCTGATGACATCTAGACCCCCAATGGGGGATACTTCCAAGGCAAGTCTCCCCATCCCTCGATCCCACCCCTGGTTCTTACTATAGGGTTCCTAGTATCTAGTGGGATGCAGGAGTGATCTCCTATCATTCCTGCTCTATCTGAGTCCTAGGTTCAAAATAGTATTCATGATCCCTTGCGACAGTACCACTAGTACCAGACCAGAATCCTAAAAGAATCAAGGATGCAACGAAGACCTAGCTATTAGTAATTTGTAAACTAGCATTAAAATAATCTATTGTACTCTTAGACTGGAGAGTGGCCAATGTAAGGCCAGCTTTCAAAAGTGTTCAACAGGTGATCTAGGAAACTACAGATTGGTAAGCCTGATGTCAATACTGGGAAAAATAGAAATTATTATCAAGAACAAAATTACTGAGCACATTAATAATCGTGGTTTAATAGGACAAAGCCAACATGGATTTAGTCAAAGAAGTCGTATCTAACCAATCTGCTACACTTTTCTGAAGGTAGCAATAAACACAACAAATAGGCCAGATGATACAGTGTATTTGAATTTTCAGAAGGTGTTCGAGGAAGTACCCTATGGGAGGCTCCTGAGGAAATTAAAAAGTCATGGAATAAAGAGACAAAAGGTTAGAATGCCTTAGAGATCTGTACTGGGAGATGTGCTTTTTAGCATATTTATAAATGATTAGGAAAACTGAGTAAGGAGTGAGGTGATCAGATTTAAAGATGATACAAAAATTATTCAAAATTGTTAAATCAGAAGCTGATTTTGAGAAATTTCAGGAGGTCCTTGAAAGACTTGGAGACTGGGCATTCAAATGGCCGACAAAATTTAATATTGATAAGTGCAAAGTGATGCATCTAGAGAAGAACAATCCAAATGAAAGCTACATAATGCAGGGTTCTGCTTAAGAGTCAATATCCAGAAAAAAAGGAGCTGTCCTGAATGAATCTGCTCTTTGCTGATCTCTGAAGCTAAGCAGCATCAGGCCTGGTTAGTATTTGGAATGGTGACCACCTTGAAATACCAGGAGCTTTAAACTTACTGCCTGGAAAAAGGCTTGGCCATCTAGTTCTGGATGCACCTTGCCAAGAAAACCCAGGGGCTGGGGGTTGCCAGGACTCAACAATGACTTGACGGTTCACATAGTTTAACTGTACCAATTCTTATCTAGTGTTCACTATATATAGTTAATAAGTTCTGTTAACCAAATGATGTTCTATTGTTGCATGTAAGCTGCTTTGACCAGGCAAAAAGCAGTATATATACCTTGTTAAATTAATTAAACAAGCATTGTATTGTTGTCATAATTTACAGCTCAATAATGCTTTACTTAAAAAAATAACCAATGCTTTTACCATGGCATGGAGGGGATCAGGATGCTTATCAAGAGCAATTTGGGATTTTTTTCTTGAATTCCTTACAACCGCATGGTTTAAATGCACACGTGGATTGGAATACTCTTTTATAAGTTAATGTCCCTTTAAAGAAGAATTGAAATTGGAGCTCTGATAAGTATTTAAAAGACGCCATGGCCACATTTTAGGTAGTCAGTTGAACTCTGAAAAGATGTGAAGAAAGATTTCAAATCACCAGGATGCAGCAGAAATAGACATTGAGCATTCAGATAAGTGCTTCTATAGTTATTTAGTAATGACCCTGAAGCAGAACTAATTGCAGCAGTTCGAAACGTGTTGGTTATTTTTTTTAAGTAATAAGTACTATTGAACACTATGAGTCACATAAAAAGAATAAAAAGGACATGTTGGAGGGTGCTGGTTGATAGCCATCTCATTATTTTCTGTCCAACATACGTTTTGAATACTTTTTGGAGCATCTTTATAGGAAGTTGTGAACACCCTATGTCCAAGCAGCTAAAGACTACATAGGTAAAGTGCTTAAAAAGAATAATATCATAACAGCATGTAACGCACCACAGAAGCTGGCATCCTCACTTATACAAGTGAAGGATTGCATACCCCTGCTTCAAACCACCTGAGTCTATGACATTCCATACAGCTGCAGTCAATTGTATACAGGCGAAACCAGTCGCACCATAGAAGAAAGGCTACAAGAGCACAAAAGACATTATAAATTCTGCAAGACAGAGGAAATCTGCTATAGCCCTCCATGCAATGCAAACTGGCCGTGTAATCACACAATAATCCTGGAAAAGGAAGAATGCTGCTGGCCGAGTAAGACCAACGAGGCAGTAGAGATAGCAAGACACCCACGAAATCTCAATGGAGACCAAGGACTTATCAAGAAAACATGGCAACTCCTCTGGGGCCGAAGACAAAAGATTTTTTCCACCTTCTAGTATCTGAGGTCATCACAATAATCTTCCTGCTAAAACCCAAATTCCCTCCCTCCAGCATTCCTACTTGCACTTTTTCCGCCTTTTCTTCAATGAACTTTCCCACCAAAAATTCAAATTTCCTGCTTCAAACCCACCAATCCAGTCTGAGAACCACTGTATATAAAGAACAGACATTTACTGCATAACCACTTCACCCTAAAGAAAACCACAGAATGATGGCTGAAATGTCAGTTCCACTTACCAAGACGCATGCATGACCTGGAAAACTGCAAAGATCATAAGCTTTAGAAGTTGTTGCTGGAATATGTGTTAAAAAAAATAGTTGGAGAGTTTAAAAAAGGTTTGGCCAAGTTCCGGGAGGAAAAAAATCCATAAACCATTATTAAAGGTAGATTTGGGGAAATCCATTGGGTATCCATGGGGATAAGCAGTAGGGGATCCTGTCAGGTATTTGTGACCTTGACTGGCCATTATTAGAATATTGGGCCTGACGGACCTTTGATCTGACCCAGCAGAGTACCGTATTTTTCGGACCATAAGACGCACTTTTTCTTCACCAAAAAGTGGGAGGAAAAGTGCCTGCGTCTTATGGTGCAAATAGAAGAAGTTGCAGAGCGGCAGCGGGTCCCCCGGGACCTTCCATGTCCCTGGGGACTGCATCATCCCTCCCCCACCCCGTGTCCAGGCTTTCAGGGCCGCGAAGAGAGTAGTATTTCCCTCTCGCGGCTCTGTTAAGCCTGCCGGGGCTGATGGGAATTCCCATCAGTCCCGGCAGGCTAACAGAGCCGCGAGAGGGAGATCACTCTTCTCTTCGCGGCCCTGAAAGCTGCCGCTGATGGAGCTCAGAAGATGCTTTGCCGGGCAGATGGGAAGGGGCCGCGGGACAGTTGATTCTGCCGCTGCCACGGCAGCGGCAGCAGCAGAAGCCCAGGGTTTGTTTTTCATTTTTAAATTTACTTGGGCTGATGAGGGGGAGGGGGTTAGGACTAGTAATGGGGGGGGGGGGTTAGGACTGAAAATGGGGTGATGGGGGATCGTACTGAAAATGGGGTGATGGGGGTTAGGACTGCAGGTGGTCTGATTGGGGTGCTAAGACTGAAAATGGGGTTATGTGGGGGCTAAGAATGAAGATGGGGCGATGGAAGGGTTAGGACTGGAAGTGGGCTGTTGGGGGGCTTAGGACTGATAATGGGCTATGGGGGGGGGCTAGAACTGGTAATGGACTGGGGGGGGGTGCTAGGACTGGAAATGGGCCAAGTAGAAGGGGGAGCTTGAACTGCAAATAGCTGATGGGGACAGGGTTTTGGAATGGAAATGGGCTGAGTGGAAAGGGGCTTGGAATGGAAATGGGCTGATGGGGAGGGGGGCTTGGAAAGGAAATGGGCTGATGAGGGGGGGGGCTACGACTGGAAATGGGCCGAGTAGAAGGGGGAGCTTGAACTGCAAATAGCTGATGGGGACAGGGTCTTGGAATGGAAATGGGCTGAGTGGAAGGGGGCTTGGAATGGAAATGGGCTGAGTGGAAGGGGGCTTGGAATGGAAATGGGCTGATGGGGAGGGGGGCTTGGAAAGGAAATGGGCTGTGAGGGGAGGGAGCTAGGACTGGAAATGGGCTGATGATGCGGGGACTAGAAGGGAGCGGATGCTGGGTGGGGCAGGAGCTAGAAGGGAGTTGATGTTGGGGGACGATTAGAATGGGATGGGGCTGGGAGAGTGAAATGGAGAGGGGAAATATATTTTGTGTGGGAGGGAAGAAAAATCTACAATTGGCCGGGTATTGGGAGAGTAAGTGGGGATTGAGGATGGAGGGGTAAAATTTGAGTGGATGAAATAGGAATGAGGAAAGAGCAAAAGGAGAATGATTAGTATGTTAAAGCAGATGTAGAGAGAATGGAAAAAAACTAGGAAAGAAGAAAGGACAAATGGACAGCAGACAATGGAGCGTTAGCAGAAGACACGAAGAAACCAGAAGAAAGTGGCTGGAACAATTGCAACTGAAAAAAAAATGCACAAAAGGTAGAAAAATATCTCTTTATTTTGAATTTATTAACTGAAATATGTCAGCTCTTGGAAATGTGCATCTTTAACGTCTGCACTTTATTTAATACAAGAGGAAATCAATTTATAGTTTTATTTCTACAGTGTTGTACATTCTAAGTTTGGCTTTTGGGGTTCCCAGTTTAATTGCCTTAGATGGAAGTGAAGACTGTATTTTATACGAAGACAGCGAAGAAAGTGATGTCAGTGATTGTGACCAAATGAGCTTTATGAATTCTGACTCTAGCGAAGAAGAGTTCTTGGGGTTTTCCGAAGACTAGAGTACTCAAACCTTTGTCTTTATGTGTTAATGACAGTGATAATGGTTCTTAATGCCACTGTTGACTGCTGTTCAGTTTATATGGTTCAAATATTATTCTGTTATACTTTATTAAATATTTTATTACACTATTTGGTTCAGAATATTTTTTTTCCTATTTTTCTCCTCTAAAAACCAGGTGCGTCTTATGGTCGGGTGTGTCTTATAGTGCGAAAAATACGGTAATTCTTATGTTCTCAGGTACTATCCTCAGTCTTTCTATGAATATCTATCTTTCTCTCCCTTTTTAGAAGCAGTATATAAGCAGAAAGAGTCACTTTAGTGCATGGAACTGAATTTCATTTATGACCTTGTGGCTGCAATCAACCATCTATCCATCAAGGTCCTGACAACATTGTGGAGAAAGCATATTATAATTTTTCTGTGAAGGATAAGAAAATGGATGGGCACAGCAAATGTAATGTCAACAGGTTCTGCCCAAGGATGTATTTATGGAGAGAGCAAAAGTAGACCAGAACTAGACAGGTACAACATAGCACAGAGACAGCGTAAGGAGAGAGTGAAATAAGTGCATTTTGATGGAATGAGATGCAGTTAGGGGACATGCACTGATTTTTTGTTGTTTCATTTAGCTTTTCATTTTTCTTTTTTTTTTTTTTTTAATTTATTTGTTTAAAATGAAAAAAATATATATAATAAAAAAAAAGAGTAGAAATGGAAACAAAAGAAAAAGAAAAGGTCTTACCTGGGCTCTTCCTCATCAAAACTATGCCTTCTAAATTAAAATAAAAATTCCACTGGGCTTGAGACTGGCTCGTAAGGACTCCTTCCACCCCACCTCTTACCCACGGCCAGGTTTATGATGTTGGCACTCATAGATAAGACCAGACATCAGATCCCAAAGAGATCCAAAAGACTGGAGAGCCAGAACAGAAGTAGAGGACGGCCATAGTGCCACAATAGTGCTCCTCAGAAGCATGCACATGGCCCTAAAATAAGTGGGAGCAGGCTTCTCTTTAGCCTGGTACCTTGTACCCTTATGTTACTTATTCCTAAATCCGGGCCTGCTTTCACTCCATCCACTCCATTTTATTTTTTTATTGTAACCGCCGAGACATTGTGTTTGATTAGCAGGATATCAAATCAATAAACTGTAAACTGTATCTGTCGATCTCTGTTGCTTCTGCTCATAAGTACTCTTCCTCAGAATACTGATGGCCATCTGAATGGATGAGGAAAATCAATATGGACAAGAGCAAAGTGATATAGAGGGGGAAAATTAATCCCAACTATGGCGGTCATTTTAGTAGCTCTATTTGTGAGATGGATGTCCGAAAAAGGTTACAAACATGCAAATCACAGAGATGTCTCTGGAGCTACACTATTTTAGAAGCCAGCTATGGAGATACCCCTGGTACAAGAACATCTACAGTACACAAAAAGCAAGAGCAAAGGATGAGCACAAGTGCTTTATTGATCCCCAACGCGTTTCGGCCAATGCCTTCTTCGGGGGGTGGGTAATTCAAGCACTGTGGGTACGGAGACCCTGAACGTAAATCCTCTCATGTTGTAGACAACACCATGAGCTGGCAACAACTGGCTCTTGTAAGATAAAACTGTGTTGTAACTAACAAAGCTTATGATACTGTGCCTATGTTGCTAGAAACCGAATCAAACTGTATCCGTCAAAGGAGACACGCAGCTAAAACGTACTTCATTGAAAGCCAGTTGTTGCCAGCTCATGGTGTTGTCTACAACGTGAGAGGATTTACGTTCAGGGTCTCTGTACCCACCCCCCGAAGAAGGCATTGGCCAAAACGCGTTGGGGATCAATAAAGCACTTGTGCTCATCCTTTGCTCTTGCTTTTTGTGTACTACAAGAACATCTACATCATATGGAAGCATAGTGAAGGTGTGTCTAGTGGCATTCCACAAAGACACATGTCAGCACCAAATTTCAGAAAAAGTGAGCATGTTTCTACCCAGCAGCAGAAATGTCCATGTCTATATCTGCTCTGGGTCACAAATAGGCATCAGAAAAGCTCTCATTTTGCTACCAAAACACATGGAGGGAGTAGAAGAGAAGATACTCTGATATGCCCATTAAATTTCTCGACTATAAAGGAAGCTGAAGGAAACAAAGACACTTGTTAGTAGTTTCATGGTTGGTATGCCAATGCATGTCACTGTTTGCAAAACAGCAGGCAAGGGACATGCATTCACCATGGAATAGACATCTCCAGCCTGAAGTATAATCACAGTGATGTTTACAAGACAGTTTCCACAGACGTTCATTTCGGGCACATGCACATTGCTGAAATTGCTCCTGAAAATGCATATTGCCAGCTTCTTTCAGGGGTTTTGGCCTGGACGTCCCAGATTGCATCTCGACATCATTTCTAAAATTCCCCTTCACATGGACATGATGAGTTCCATATTTGTAATTAATTCTCAGGAAAAGGGCTCTTGGCATCACTGGGGCTATAATCAAATCTGCTTACACTGGTGCAAACTCCATGAGCACTTTTACCCACAGACATGTTGGGCAATAAAGCCCACTCCTTCACAGGTAAAATAGCATTTTACCCTTGAAAATGCCTTTGATATTGCTTTCATTGTGAAATGCTTAAATCCTCAGCACAGTGTGCAGTAGTGATCAAAGAAGCAAATGCAATACAATGTGTGTCTTCGAGTCAATGCTGACTCCTGGCGACCCAGAAGCTCCTGGGTTTTCTTGTCAGTGTGACCGGAACTAGATTGCCAAACCTTTTTTCTGAGAAGGGTTAAGTGACTTGCCCAAGGCCACAAGGAGTGCTAGTGGGAATCGAACCCTGGTTACCAAGCCAATGTTCTAACCACTAGGCTACTCCTCTACTCCTGGTCAAAGAAGCAAACAGGAATTATTCAAAAGGAATAGAAAATAAAATTGAAAATATCATCATGTTTAGATCCAAGGTGTGACCACATCTTGAGTACTATGTGAAGCTCTGGTTATCCCATCCCAGAAAAGATTGAGTAAAACTAGAAAAGATACACATAAGAACATAAGATATGCCATACTGGGTCAGACCAAGGTCCATCAAGCCCAGTATTCTGTTTCCAACAGTGGCCAATCTAGGTCATACGTACCTAGCAGTTTCCCCAAGGGACACAGGTTCCACAATGCTTGTATTGGTTCAAGCATTGATATCCTGGGTCCCTTCTTAATAATGGTTTATGGACCTTTCCTCCAGGAACTTGTCCAAACCTTTTTTAAACCCAGCTACACTAACAGCCTTTACTACATCCTCCGGTAACAAATTCCAGAGTTTGATTACACGTTGAGTGAAAAAATATTTTCTTTTATTAGTCTTAAATAGTTTACCCTGTAGCTTCATTGCATGTCCCCTAGTCTTTCTATATTCTGATAAGGTAAACAATCGATCTACGTTTACCCGTTCCACTCCGTTCATTAATTTATAGACTTCTATCATATCTCCCCTCAGCCGTCTCTTTTCCAGGTTAAAGAGCCCCAACCTTTTTAGCCTTTCTTCATAGGAGTAGCCTTCCATCCCCTTTACCATTTTGGTGGCTCTTCTCTGAACCTTTTCTAAAATTGCTATATCCTTTTTAAGATATGGCGACCAGAATTGCACACAATATTCAAGGTGCGGTCTCACCATGGAACGATATAGAGGCATTATAATATCTTTTGTTTTATTTTCCATTCCTTTCCTTATCATACCTAGCATTCTATTTGCTCTCTTGGCCGCCGCTGCACACTGGGCCGAGGGTTTTAACATGGTATCCACAAGGACGCCTAAATCTTTTTCTTGGGTGGTGGTTCCTAATGTGGAACCTTGCATCGTGTAACCATAGTTTGGGTTGTTCTTCCCTAGGTGCATAACCTTGCACTTCTCCACATTAAATTTCATCTGCCATTTTGATGCCCAGTCTTCCAATTTATCAAGATCCTCTTGCAATTTTCCACAATCCTCCTGGGTTTTAACAACTTTAAATAGTTTTGTGTCATCAGCAAATTTGATAACCTCACTCGTTATTCCACTTTCCAGGTCATTTATGAATATGTCAAAAAGCAGCGGACCCAGCACAGATCCCTGGGGTACACCACTATTCACCTTTCTCCATTGGGAAAATTGGCCATTTAGCCCTACCCTCTGCTTTCTATCTTTTAACCAGTTCCTGATCCACAGTAGTACACTGCCTCCTATCCCATGACTCTTTAGTTTTGCCAAAAGTCTCTCATAAGGGACCTTGTCAAAGGCTTTCTGAAAGTCCAGATACACAATATCAACCGACTCACCTTTGTCCACCTGTTTATTCACTCCTTCAAAAAAACATAACAGATTAGTAAGACAAGATCTTCCTTGTCTAAAGCCATGTTGGCTGTCTCCCATTAGGTCATGACTATCTATATGCTGAGTAATTTTATTCTTTATGATGGTTTCTACCATTTTTCCCGGTACTGATGTCAGGCTCACCGGTCTGTAGTTTCCCGGATCACCCCTTGAACCCTTTTTAAAAATTTGTGTTACATTGGCGATCCTCCAATCCTCAGGTATTAGAGATGATTTTAATGATAGTTCACAGATTACTGATAGCAGGTCTGCAATCTCAAATTTCAGTTCTTTCAACACCCTTGGATGGCAACAAAAATGGTTAAGGGTATGGAAGGGTTCTCTTATGAAGAATGGCTAAGCAGGTAAGGACTTCTTCAGGCTAACGAGGAGACAACAAAGAGTGGATAAGATAAATATTTATAAAGTTATGAATGTAATACAAATTGATAAGGCATGCTTAATTTGCCCTTTCGGAATGTAATGGGACTAAGGATCACTGTTTGAAACTGGTGACAAATTTATAATAAATTTAAGTGTTGTTTTGTTACTCAACTCACAATCTGTAGAATTCGTTGCCAGAGAAGGTAGAAAATTTTAGTAGCATAACTAGGTGTGAAAAGGGTTAGACACATTTATTTACAACTCTTGCTGCTGGGAGCTGGGAATGAAGAGGGATGATGTCAGGATTCATTTCATATTTCATCTGAGCAACCCACATTAGTTGGGGGTATGTCTGTTAAAGTGCACTAGCTGTCAACACGCCAATAGCACGAGAAAAGCGTGTTATGTTAACAGCTAATGCACAGTAACCTAAGTTATCTGCAGAATGCAAGTTAGTTGCTTGAGTGGGAGGGGTTTGGGCAAAGCATTGGCATGTCTGCAATGAGCAGTTATGGTACTTGTCCATAGCACAAGGTGACCACTGGTTTTGCCAATATTGCGGGTACAACTAACTGCAACCACTGTGCTGTCACACCACAACCTCTGCATTTTTGTAGCGTTATCTACTGGGGAAATGCTGTGCATGCCCCCAAAAGATAATGCAGAGACAGGAAGTTGGGCTCCATAAACTCCCAGTCTGAGCCAGGATATTTTATATGACCTTATGCTACTGTATATATTTCAAAATGTCCTAGACTAATATTTCTGCCTCAGTGGTACTCCAAAAATATGATCAAAGCTCGGAGATAATGGAAAATCTAAATTTGATGGGCTTTCCCAGTGAAGCATGGTAATGGTTGTTGTATCTGTTCCACATGACATTCATTTCTCAAAGCATTTCATTCATTTATGACAAAGAAAGACTCAAAGAATGCCGATTTCTCCCTCATATCAGCAACTCCATGTCTCTGTAATTAAGATGTCTATGTTACAGCAGTGCACCGACATTATCAATGGGATTCAGCTTGAACTTGTAGGCATGAAAAATGGCTACGGTAAGTTGGAAGAATTTCTTTGAGTTGTTCTGTGATGGATTTTCAAAGTGAGTTAGCCCCTACATTTAAAAATCCAGCCATGCCTAAAAGCTAAATTTAGTTGCTCTCAATATGGGTAAGCGCTGGAGGTGTTCATAAGACAGGAAGATGACTTAGGGGTCATTTTACTAAAGTATGCTAAGCGGCTAATGTGGGAATTAACATGTGGTAAATGTCCGTGCTGCTACCGCAATGGCATGACAGTTACCGTGTGCTAATTCGCGTGATGGGGTAGTGACTGGGCAGGTTAGGGTTGGAAAATGGGTGTGGGCTACACACTGTGGTTAGCATGGGGGATACATACCTCATGTTAATTGTTAAAAAAAAAATCTACACAAATGAATGGAAGGTGAAAACTGACGAGCATAAGTTCCTAAATTTAGGTGAATTTTCAGCCTAACACAGGAATCAATATTTAACAGTGCTGGTCAATGCTTTTTTTCTCTTTTTCTGCAGCTAAATAAAATTTTTATTTTCAGCATGGATATTTGATAGTGACTGGTGCCAAGTATCCACATTCAGCCCATATTCAGATAGCTAGCCAGCCTTTTTGCTATCCTGTCTATCTGGTTAGCTATCCATACAGTGGACTGAATATTGCCTCTATCCAGATAAGTTTTGCTTCCACCCCAGTTCTGCCCACAGACAGCCCTAGCACTATCCAGATAGTGCCGATGTGGCCAGAGGAAAAAAAAAACTCAGCAGCATTATCTGAATAGTACCACTGAATTTTCTCTCATTGGCACTTATCTGGTTAGCAGTTGCCATTAACTGCTAATTAGATAAGTGTCTTTGAATATCGACCTCTTAGGCTCCTATGTTCGAATGAAAATAGAGGGCACATTTAGGAACTTCACTTAGGAACATACATTTGTATATCAGGTCCTTGGAGTACAAATTTATTGTTATAATGCCTCTTACATAGGCCACTACTTTCTGACACAGAAATACTGTAGGGAAGGGAAGGAATTCTGAATTTAGCACATGCCTTTTTCAGGAGTAGCTCGAGATGAGTTACATTCCAAATACATTCCAAATAAAAATTCCAAAACAGTAGACCTTGAAGGGCTTACAATCTAAGGTGCCCTTTAACTAAAGCGTGCTAAGCAGTCAATGAGCATTTTCACAGGCAGTAACTGTGCGCAAAGACCCGCAGTAACCGTTACTGTGGAGGCATAACAGTTGCCACGCGCTGATTTGCATGCTGCCACTCATGCATTAGGATGCTGAATGGATGGGACAGGGGTGCCGAGTGGGCATAGTGAACACATTACAATTGGTTGTGCATGGTCAATGTTGCAATTAGCCCAGTAAGAACCGTGGGATGCAATGGAAAGACGTGAAGCAAAAACCTTTATTTCTTTATTTAACTCCAGCCACCGGCCCGACACTGGCCGTGTTTCGCAAAAGCCTTCCTCAGGGGCAAATGATGGCTAAAATACATAAGATATATAAATATGAAAACAAACATTTAAAATGAAAATAAAACAATGAGTTGTCCCATTGGGAGCATGAATGAACAGGGCACATATCACTAAAAAAGCCAATGTGAACACCAAACACAAAAGTATAAAAAACAGTACAGCCAATAAACAGAGCTGAAAAACCACATAACAAAAATAAACTACCTTAAAAGAACTGGTCAATAAACTTAGAAATATCAATAAATGCATAAAAAATATGTATAAATAGGTTGCTTAATATAAATTATTAAAATAATAAATAAGATAAACTCATATTATAAATAAAGCACAGCCTGTAAATATAAATACATAAATAAATTATAATGGTCATTGTGAACAAGCAAAAAGCATATCACAAATAAAAATATTGATTAGAACAATGAACAGACATGTATAAAAATATATATAAAAACAAATATAAATTGTAATAATTTTGTGTCTTCAAGATTGTGACAGTTGATTGAACCATAATGTATATAAAGGTTGCTTAATATAAATAACCATAAAACTTATTAAAATAATAAATAAGATAAACTCATATTATAAATTAAGCAAAACCTATGAATGTAAATACATAAATAAATTAAATCTGCATATCACAAACAAAAAGTAATGATCAAACCAATGAACATACATATATAAAATTGTATATAATTATGAACAATTTTGTGTCTTCAAGGATGTGACAGTTAATTGAACCACAAAACATACCTGTATGTCGTGTGAATATACTATTGTGAACTGCTCTTTCTCTGAAAACACAGGAGAGCCTAAAGTATCAAAATATAAACAGCATCAATAAACGTACGAGATAAAAAAAAATGAGATCAAGAAGGGATGAGGACGAGATCTCAAAAAAATAAAAAACCATATGATTAAAAATGATAAATATAGAAACTGTGCAATAGGATCCGCACATCAACTGTCAGAAATATGCTGCTATCCCCTGGCAGTTACCGCACATTAGCTTTTGTGCTAGATGAACGCTAGGAGCAAAAAGCTAACACATTTTAGTAAGTTTGTACCTGAGGCACCAGACTGAAGTTACAAAGCATGTTTTAAAAAATTAATTCAGAATGATCCTAAAGTGGTTCTCAATAGCTTCTGCCCGGTCTTATTATGGAATGATAAGCTGTGAAGTGAAACTTGTTTAGGAAGAGGATGTTGAGTAATGAAAAGCTCTCTTTACATTAGATGAAAAGGTTTTCCAATGACAGAAAATCCAGGAGGCCTCATTTGCAAGAGTTCTGCCACTGGCATAACATGGGAGAAAGCAGTTCAAAGGCCCATAATGCTTAATTAACAAAAATCAAACCAGAAACAAGAGGGTTTTATTTTAGTTTCTGCTTCGTTTAAGAGCAATCTTGAAAATTTGCATCACATCTTTTATTCAGCCAGCAGGGATGTGCAGAGGGAAAAAAATAGGATGAGTTTCTGTTTTTTTCATAAATTTTTAACGATTTTGGGGTATTTTTTTTTAATTAGTCTCACTCTTTTGTTTTAATGGGGAATTTTTTTAGTGTGCACTAAATTGATTTAATGCACACTGACAAATTAAGGTACACTAAAGGGGGTCATTTTAGAAGCTCTATTTGTGATTTGCACACCTGAAAATAATCATTCAGACATGCAAATCAGAAAGATGTCCATGGAGACAGGTAGATACATGTCCCCGGTGTGATCATGTCCATGTTGTATGGGAGTATGGTAGAGACATGACGTAAGCGGTCTTACAGAGAAGCACATCATTGCATAATTTCAGAAAGGCTCACACATGTCTGAACTTGGCTTCTGCTCTGTCCATGCCTATACCTGCTCCTGACCATGAATAAGTGACAAAGTGCTCTTTTCATTGTAGCTGCACTTGCAGGGCGAAGAGAGACATCTGCTCTTAATGCCACAGTAATATTTGCCCAGTCAATGGAAAATGCATGCTAATAATTTATTTATTTATTTATTTATTTATTTAACTATTTCTTTTATACCGCCCCTTCCAGAGATCAAGGGCGGTTTACATATAACAAGTTAACAGTCATGTACACAGTTTGTATACATTTTACATAGAACATAGAACAATAGAAATCAACTATTTACATTAAACAGTAAATATAACATTTATAGGTATTAAAGCAAACACATTAAACTTTATACAAATGAATATTTACAGTGTGTGGTGTGTGTGGTGTGTGGGGCAGGAATTGGTGTAGGTGCTGGAATTTAGTTCCTTTTTTCGTCTTCAAGTTCCTTTTTTCGTCTTCAATCAAAGCTTTCATTTTACTGCCCTACTATTGCATGTCTGCAAGTGACAAGCTGGGATGTGCATGTATCCTAGCATAGATGCCCCAAATTCTAAAATACCTCGACGGGCATATCTGTGACCCATGTTTGTGGCTACACATTTCGGGGACATCCACATTTCTAGAATGGGCTGCAAATATGCACATACCCCGCCTTGCCATATGCACGGGCCGCCTCCTGAACAGATTGTGGGGACTTGCATCTTTCGAAGCAGAGACAGAGCAATTTCAGAAGGCACTTATATATGCCTCCCTTCATTGCATTAAATCAATTTGTTGTTAAGAACTGTCGCGTCGGTGTCGAAGCCTGGTGACCTTCTGGATAGTTGACCTAAACTTTGTTCGGTCTTCAGTCAAGCGTCTCATTGTTGATAGAGTGGTATCCATAGCTGCTGTTTTGTATCGATCCATCTCATTGCCAGCCTTCCTCTTTTATGGTGACCTTCTGTCTTGCCAAGTATTATGTCTAATGCCAAGCATTATGCACTAATTCTTTAAAGGTGCACCAGCAAACCGATGATGTGCTAACGAATGCACACCTCTACTGATCAATATAAGGATCATCCACCAAGGACATTGTATATGAGCTTTTGAGATACTATAGATCTCTTCTGTAGATGTCTCCTAAATGAGATGCGCAGAATGGTGGGATTTATTGTGCAGTACAGAGTTCTATTAGAGGTATACTATGCCTCTGCACTACAACATCCTTAAGCACATAGACACACTGGAAAAATGCTAACAAATCAAAGAAACTTAACAATGATGCAATTAAGCAGAGGTTAACATTTATCAACAGAAATTAATCCAATAGAGATGGCTAGTTAAAGTTTGCCAGTTATAGCAAAGGGAAAAAAAGGCCAGCATATGCTGTGACTTACAAAAGTCTCTAGTGTCTAAACTTTAGAAGGCTTATACATGAGTGATGGTCTTTCACAAATCTACAACTCAGCTGTTTATCTTCGGGCCCCAAGTCAGCTGTGTGATTACCGTCTAGCACCCCATTCCTATTACCCATCTCAAAGAGCTTTGTAGGTTGTCCCCTGCTTTTCCTATTAAGAAAGCAGCACTATAAATCCAAGCTTGCCTTCACGTAGAAGTAAAAACCAGACTGATCTAAAAGCCCACCAGTGACCTGGAGTTAGCAGGCCTTCAACTGGTAGCAATAAAGTGCCCTAAGAATAGCATCTCAGGAAAACTGCTAAACAGATGATAGCCTTTTTTTAATAATGAGTTTTGTTGAGAATCTTTATGTTGGAGGATACAGCTCTATACTGTATACATGGACACCCAACTTAATTCCTTTCAAAGACTACCATGAGGGCTGCTACTGCTAAAATGAAATCTGCACTTGTACATATTTACCTCATGAGAAATTCTCTAAATCTTGGGGAAAAGGGAATTCTTTGGGGTAAAACTGATAAAATCTATATTTTAAAATGTAGTGCATTATTAAGTGAATTATGGCATAGTACTAATAGCAGCTTTCAATTAAGTAAAAGCCAGTTAGAGCTAGTATAACAAGCTAAATTTCAATGAAATTACTGCCAGCTGGGGCTTAGTATAACAAGCCAGCTTTCATTTAAAATAAAGCTAGTTAGGGTATATCTTAAGAGAGGATAGAATAGGGTAAATATTCTTTGAATATATAGAGAGAAATTGTTTTCTAGAGACCTTTTACAAAGATACCTTCCACTTAGGAGACAATAGAACTGTGAAATTTTTAAAAAGGTGTTAAAGTCAAGTGACAGATCAAAGGGGCAACTTGAAAGGCTCCCTCTACCAAACCGAGGGCAGTGTGAATCACCCAGGAAATTAAGAGATTGTCTTAGAAGCACAGATACAAAAAGGACATCCCTCCTATCCACCAACTCCTTCTCCTCCTCCTCCCCCCCCCCCCCGGGATAATCCTTGATTTATAGCTCCCTAAATCAGTTAAGGGGAAAGGAATGATCTTACTCAATTTCAGGTTTAACCAATTATCTTCATCAGCAAGTTATTAGGAGTAGATTATTAAGTCCTTGCAGTTCACCTTGAGGTGAACACTAAATGTCCTTTATACTTATTAGGTATAATTGTATCGGTTCAAGTATCCCTAGTCCCCTAGCAACTTTATATACAAATTAACTTCTTCAAATAGCTAAAAGAAATATTTAAATCTATGATGCATACAGCAGTCCAGCAGTGAGATGGGGCTATCCAGTTTTTTGCACTACATGTTACATGTATGATTTTCTCCCAGTTAGTGAGAGGACTTGTGTGCACTAAGTGCAAAGAATGCATTGCTCTCAGAGGAGTCAAAGCTCTTTCAGGGTTTGTTCTGGTGGTTCCTCCTCCACTGCCATCCCTCTTTCAGCTGGTGTTCCCCAAGGGTCTGTTCTAGGCCCTCTGGTTTTCTCTCTCTATACCCAGTCCCTTGGTGCTCTCATCTCTTTCCATGGCTTTCAGTATCATTTTTATAATGATGACTCTCAAACCTATCCATCTTCACCTGACATTTCTCTTACTCTCCAAGCTTGTATCTCTGCCTGCTTATCTGAAATTGTTGCCTGGATGTCTCACTGCCATCTGAAATTGAACATGACTAAAACCAAACTTCTTATCTTTCCCACTAAACCAACCTCCCCCCCTTCCTCCTTCCTCTATCACTGTTGACAACACTGTTCTTCCTGTTTCCTCAGCCTGCAACCATGGGGTCATCTTTGACTACTTACCCTTTCTTTCTCCACACATATTCAACTGATTGCTAAAACTTGTCATTTATTTCTCTATAACATTAACAAAATTTGCCCATTCCTCTCTGAACACACTTCTACTGCCCACTCTTTAGTTACCTCCCATCTTGATTATTGCAACCTCCTCCTTGCTGGTCTCCCCCAGAGTCATCTCTCTCCTCTTCAATCCATTCAGAACTCTGCTGTGCAGTTAATCCTCTGCCAGCCCCGATACACTCATATAATCCCACTTCTGAAATCACTTCACTGGCTCCCCCTTCCATTTCCATATCCATTCTAAACTTCACCTTCTAACCTTTAAATGCATTTAATCTATTGTTCCTTATTACCTTTCATCTCTCCTCTCTCCCTACACCCCTCCTCATGAACTCCGTTCCTCCTCTGGCTTTCTTTTTATGCCCTTTTCTTCTACTGCCAACTCCAGACTTTGATCTTTTCACCTTGCTGCTACTTATGCCTGGAATAAACTTCCTTTATTTTTGCGTCAACTCTCATCACTCTCCCTCTTCAACTCAATGCTAAAGGTTTACCTCTTTGAGGCTGCTTTTGGATACTAATCTCTTGTTCCCCTTGTGTCTCCTCTCCCTATTGAACTCCTTATTTCTCTGTATTGTGCGGTCTCTGACTTAACTAGATTGTAAGCTCTATGAGCAGGGACTGTCTTCTACATGTGTTTGTTCAGCACTGTGTATGACTTGTGGCACTATATCAATTATTACTAATAGAAGCATAGAAACACAGAAACATGACCGCAGAAAAAGATCACATGGCCTATCTAGTTGTCCTTCTATATCAACTACAATAGTGCCCTTTTTTCCTTTAGAGATCGTCTGCATTTATCCCATGCTTTTACTGCCCTCATTTATACCACCTCCATTGGAAAACTACTCTACGCATCTATCACTCTTTCCATAAAGAAATATTTCTGCATATTACGTCCTCAGCCAATAGGACGTAATATTTGATAGCCAATCAGTGCACGGTATTTTGGCAGCACACACGGTTTGAATTTAATGTGGATCAATTGGTGTGTATTGCATTGCATCTGATGCTCAACGTTCTGGCATGGTGAAGAGGTTGCATTTTCTATCAATGGAGGACCATGTCCAGGTGGTAGTTTTGCACTAGATGGTTATTCCAGCCCACAGATTGCAGCACAAGGTCCGCATTCTGCAAAAGCATACGGAGACCTGAAATACGCATGACTGACATCATAGTGGTCGGCCTAGAAAGCAAACCAAGAGGGATGACAGGGCCTTGATAAGGACATTTCTTGTCAACCGCAAGCTAACCTCCCATGAGCTTCTGCAACAATGGAAGGAAAACTGTTCCATTGCAGTTTGCATTTCCATTGTGAGAAGGCAATGCTTGGAGTATGGGTTGAGGGGCTATAAGGTATGGAGGAAGCCACTACTAATGGTGGAACAGAGGAAGAAACACATTGAGTGGACATCCAAGTACTCAAAAAGGTGCTAGTCTGACTGGGAGAAAGTTCTGTTTGGCGATGTAAGCATGTTCTACGTTTTGGGTGATCAGGGCAATACCTATGTGAGGAGGTTTCCTCATAAAGAGTACAAACTAGAGTGCTTGAATATCTCTGTGAAGCATCCAACCAAGGTCATGATCTGGGGATGCATGGCAACCAGTGGTGTTAGAAGACTCCATATCATTGAAAGGATGGTGAATGCAGCAAAATACATAGGAATTCTGCAGAAGTGCATTCTGCCATCAGCTGAGTAATTGTTTCTTGGCAGATAATTTCTTCTAGGATGGCAATGCACCTTGCCACTGAGCGAAAACTGTCTCTTACTGGAAGAAAATAAACAGAGTTCAGACTATTGACTGACCAGCTCAATCACCCAATCTCAACCCGCTTGAGAATCTTTGGTACAAGGTATCAGTTGAGATCGCCAAGAAGCAGCCACGGACCAAGCGAGAGCTGACTGAGTCATTGATTGCAGCCTAGAATCGCATCATAACACAAGAAAACCTTATCAAACTGGTTCACTCCATGCCAGATGGATGTCGTCTGGTTTAATTTATTTACTTTGTTTACTGTGCTTTCATATATTTTCATTTTTATATTTTGTTTGGTGAGAAAGAGCAAGGGCTGGCCCATCAAAAACTAATGGGCATCAATAACAAAACACAGCTTTTTTTCAAGGCTACCTAATGAAATTAAGAAGAAAACATTCACACTGCCAACATACATGGAACAGAAAACACGTCGTCGTTTTGGATACACATTGTATCTTTGTATACAGGTTCACAACCAAACGAACATAGGTATTAAATAATCACAAAAGAATGCTCAAGTCATAGCAAAATTGTCAGATATGTACAAATGACAAAAGGGAAGAAAACGGAATGCAGAAGAATTGTAAATTGTTATGCATTTTGGGCCTGTGACCCAAACAACTAAAAACTGCCAATTCGGCACTACCCATGAAAGACTTTTTCACACTACTGTATCTGGGTGGCTGGTGGATGTGAGGATAGTCTGCTAACATGCCTGCCTGGTGCAAAGGTAGTGGACCTCACACGCCACCTAGACAATATTTTAAATACTGCTGGGGAGGAGCCTGTTGTCTTGATACATGCTGGTACCAATAACATAACATAGGAAAATGTGGGAGGGAGGTTCTGGAAGCCAAAATTTAGGCTTTTAGGTAGAAAGTTGAAATCCAGAACGTCCAAGGCAGCATTCTCAGAAATGCTTTCCATTCCACATGCAGGACCCAAGAGGCAGGCAGAGCTCCAGAGTCTCAATGCGTGGATAAGGGGATGGTGCAAGGAAGAGGGTTTTGAATGTATTAGGAACTGGGCAACATTCTGGGGAAGGAGGAGCTTTTCTGAAAGAATGAGCTCTACCTTAACTAAGATGGAACCAGGCTGCTGGCATTAACCTTTTAAAGGGAGACAGAGCAGCTTTTGAACTAGATAATTGTGGAAAGCCAACAGCCGCCCAAGAGCACATGGTTCAGAATGATGTGTCCTTGAAGGATACTAGCAAACCAGGGAAGTCAGGGCATTCAAACAAGTGTTCCAAAATGAAGGTAAAAGTAAACCAGGTGCCTCAGATAAGAGTTGAAAGATTCAAAATTTAACCCGTCATCAACTCTGTTAACATTAGCAAAAAAAAAACCCCTTTGAAATGCCTGTATGCAAATTCTAAAAGTCTATAAAATAAGATGGGAGAGTTAGAATATATAGCAATGAATGAAAGGTTAGATATAATTGGCATTTCATAGATCTTGAGGAAGGAGAATAACCAATGCAACACTGTGATACCAGGCTACAAACCATACCACAATGATAATGGTGAAGAAGAGGCTCTATATGCTAAAAAGGGCATCAAGTAACACAGGATAAAGGTCATGCAGGAAACAAAATGCATTGTAGAATCTCTATGGATAGAAATATCATATAAAAAAGGGAAAGGAATGGAAATGGGGGTGTACAACCATCCACATGAACAGAATGAACAAGCAGCTGATGAAATGCTAACAGAAATTAGGGAAGCTAGCAAAGTTTACAGCACATTAATAATGGGAGATTTCAATTACCCTGGTACTGACTGGGTCAATGTCACATTAGGACATGCTAGGGAGATAAAGTTTCTAGATGGAGCAGCTGTTTGAGCAACCAACAAATGGGGGTGTTATTTTAGACCTAGTCCTGAGTGGATCTAGTGCTGGAGGTAACTGTTTTGAGATAGCTTGGCAATAACGATAATAGTATGATCACATTTGATTTAATAAATGGTGGGAGGATAGCAAGGAAATTGATTATACTAGCATTTAACTTTCAATAAGGAGACTATAATAAAATGAGGAAAATGGTTAAGAAAAAACTAAAAGCAGCAACTGCAAAGATTAAGAGTTTACATCAGGTCTGGGTGTTATTTAAAAATACTATCTAAGGAGCCCAGAACAAATGAATTCCATACTTAAAAATGGTGGAAGGAAGGTCAAAAGACAGCCAGCATGGATTAAAGGTGAGGTCAGAAAGACTATTATAGCAAAGAGAAGTTCTTTCAGAAAATGAAAAAAAGCAGACAAATGACGAACGCAGAAAACAACAAATACTGGCAAGACACTGATAAGCCAGGCAAAGAGAAAATTTTAAAAGAAAAGAAGCTTGCCATGGAAGCAAAAGCACATAATAAAAACTTTTTCAAGTATATTTGTAGCAAAATATCTGTGAGGGAGTCAGTTGGACCATTAGATGACGGAGGAGTAAAAACTGCACTGAAAGAGGACAAGGCTATAGTGGAGAGACTGAACTAATTTTTTGCTTCAGTCTTTAATGAAGAAGATGTAGGAAACTTAACCATGTCAGAAATGATAGTTAAAGGTGATGTATCAAAAGAATTTAAACAAATTTCAATAGATCAGGAAGATGTAATACAGCTAATTGATAAAATAAAGAGCAGCAAATCACTCGACCTCGAATTGGAATGCTGCAAGATACTCAAGGATCCATGTTCAATGATGCTGAGAAGATCAAGAAAAGATGGAAAGAATATACAGAGTAATTATATTATCAAGGTCAAGAGGACCAACAGCCGTTTCAACCTGTACCTTATGATCAGGAACCATTGATGATGAAAGAAGAAGTCGAAGCAGCAATGAAAGTCTTATCAAAGAACAAAGCACCAGGCATTCATTGATGGCATTCCCATTGAAGTATTACAGCAATCTGATGTAGCTGTTACTGTACTTACAAGGCTCCATCAGGAAATTTGGAAGACAACATCATGGCCAACTGCCTGAAAAAGATCTGTGTTTATACCAATACTAAAGAAAGGTGATCCAACTCACTGTGGAAATTAGCTCACAATCACTCTGATCCCCCATGCCAGCAAGATTCTACTCAAGATTATTCAGCAGAGAATATAACCACACCTGGAACAAGAACTGCCTGAAGTGCAAGCAGGGTTCAGGAAAGGGCAAGGAGCTAAAGACATCATTGCAGATGTGAGATGGTCCTTGAAAAGACAAAAGAATACCAAAAGGATATTTTTATGTGTTTTATTGACTACAGCAAGGCTTTTGACTCTGCAAACCATGAGGAACTCTGTGCCACATTAAGAAGCGCATTGTGTCGTTGATACATTGTAGCATTGTTCTGAACCGCACTGATTTTTAATAGTGCGGTATATAAGAAATGTAAATAAATAAATAAAATAAAATAAAATAAAATATACCAGAACACCTGATAGCTCTCTTGCACAACCTTTACATTGATCAAGAAGCAAAAATTCAAATGGAACAAGGATAAACAGAATGGTTTAAAATCAGCAAAGGTGTATGACAAGGCTGCATACTTCCCCCCTACCTGTTTAATTTATATGCAGAACAAATCATCAGAGAAGCAGGATTGTATGAAGACAAACGAGATGTGAATTTAGTGGAAGACTCATCAACAACCTTCACTATACTGATGATACCAAATTATTGGCTGAAAATGAAGACGATCTGAAACATTTGCTTCTCAAGATAAAGAAACAGTCTTAAAATGGGCCTACACTTTAATCTAAAGACAAAGATCCTGACAACTGGCAAAATCAGTAAGTTCATTGTTGATGGAGAAGAAATTGAAATAGTTGACAACTTTAAGCTTCTTGGATCAACTATTAATTTAAAAAAAAGACAAGTTTCAAAAAAATCAGACGGTACATTGCTCTTGGCAGAATGGCTATGAAGGACCTAGACAAGATTCTCAAGAGCAGAGAGGTCTCTCTCTATATAAAAAACTTTGACTTGTTCAAGCTAAAGTTGGATGTGAAAATTGGGCAGTAAAAGAGACAGGAAGAAAATCGATGCCTTTGAATTATGGTGCTGTATACCATGGACCGCCCGAAGAACAAACCAATTAGTACTAGAGGAAATCAAACCTAAGCTTTCTTTAGAAACTCACATGACAAGACTTGGACTTCCATACTTTGGACACATCATGCAAAGAGAGAGATCATTAGAGAAAGGCACCATGCTTGGCAAAGTAGAAGGTCAATGCAAAAGAAGACGGCCAGCAATGAGATGGATTGATACAATAACAGCAGCTATGGGTGTCACTCTATCAACAATGAGCCACCTGACTGAACAGAATTTAGGACAACTATCCAAAGGATCGCCATGAGTCAACACAAACCTGAAAGCACTTAACAAAACACCTGGACTGGATGACATACATCTCAGAGTGCTGAAAGAACTGAAATATGAGACTGTAGAACTACTATTGGTAATCTGTTATCTATCATTACAATCATCTGTAGTACCCAAAGATTGGAGACTGGCCAATGTAATTCCAATTTTTAAAAAGGGTTCCAAGGGTAATCCGGGAAACTATAGACCAGTGAGCCTGATATCAATACCAAGCAAAATGGTAGCAACCATTATAAAAAAAACAAAATTACTGAACATGTAGATAGTCATGGCTTAATGGCAGAAAGCCAAAGAAAGTCCTGTCTCACCAATCTCATATTTTTTTTGAAAGTGTGAACAAACATGTAGATAAAGGTGAGCCAGTTGATATAGTATATGTAGATTTTCAGAAAGCCTTTGAGAAAGTCCCTCATGAGAGAGACTCTTAAGGAAATTAAAAAGCCATGGCATAGAAGGCAATGTACTATTGTAGATCAGGAACTGGTTAAAAGATAGAAAACAGAGTAGGGCTAAAATGACCAATTTACTCAATGAGAAAGATGACTAATGGCGTACCCCATGGATCTGTGCTGGGCCTGCTGTTTTTTAAACGTATTTATAAATGACCTGAAAATGGGAACAAGTGAGGTGATCAAATCTGCAGATGACACCAAGTTATTCAGAGTTGTTAAAACACAAAAAGATTGTAAAAAATTGCAAGAGGACTGAGGTGGATCCATGATGGCGATTTGACCGGAAGCACTTGAAGTGAGCCCTTCAGGTGTTCTGTGGTTCACGGCTGGTCAGCATTGTTGCCCACAAATATCATGGGCAAAAGAAAACAGGAAGTGTAAAGTTTTACCCCTTGAAGCTAACTCAACCCAGCCGTTGTGCCAGACAACTTTGGATGCCTTTCAGACTTCTTTGGGCCCTGCTTTGGCATCTTCCTTGGCCTTGCTCGGCGAGTTGTCATCAGGCAGCAGTGTGGAAGGGGCCTTGTTTGGCCCCTTGGAGAGAACACTGCCCCCGAGACCTGGAAGCGGATATGTGCTGGAGTTGCAGCAAGGTGAGAGCCATACGGAAGGTGTTCTGGCTTCACCCTTGCAAGGGGGGCCCCCGGCAGCAGTTTCCTTTCCTCTCGCAGAGGGGCTAGAGAGATTCTCTGGACCAGCAACGGCAGCTGCATCAAACTGTGAGCAACATCGCACAGAGAGAGGAGATACTGTTTTCTGAAGTGAAGAAACCCAGCACCGATATGCTTGATTCACTCTGGAACGCTATCCAAGGGCTTAATTCCTCTATGTTGGCGTTATCGGGTAAATTTGGTGGTGATCTAACTATTATTTCTGAAGCTTTTGTGGAATAGCAGGCTGCGAAAAGTGAAGGACAAGAACTTTATTCATTGTAGAATGGAGTACTTGGTGAACCAAGTGAAGAGGACTAACTTGCAATTCCTGAATTTCCCAAGATCTCCCTTGATATCCCCTATGGATATGGTCAAGAACTATCTGAGAGATTTTGGGTATGCCATCTGAATCACCACCTCTACTGGTTAGAACCCAATATCTGTTGGTGGTAGGGGAGAGAGAGGAGATTTTATCCTTCCGGTGAACAAGGAGATTCTGTAGCCATTTATCTTACAGAATTTTTGGAGTCTTCACTGGAGCTAGTGACTCAGAGGACTACCTTGGTGGTCACCTTTGCCTTGGAAACTGACCACAACACTGTATTTAAATTATAATTACGCAATATAGATAAGCTGCATATGGGTTCTAAAGTGCAGACATTCCCAATTTGTCAAGATTTTCCCCAAAAGCGCCGCCAGGAATTTCTGACGTTGAGACCTAAGGTGGTTGTCCTGGTGCCCTGGGGATCAGTTTTTTGTAGCAATTTACTTGTAATTATGTGGTTGTATCTGAAGGAAGGAATTATTTGCTCTTTGAACCTCAACATCTTCTGGATTTCATTGTGACCAGAGAGGCGGTGAGGGTTCAGATTATTTTTCCAGAAGTAACACAAAGGGCTGGTGGAAAGCTTCAATGTGGGGTCGCCTTGGTAATTTATCTCATTTTTTTTTTTATTTTCCCGTTTCTTGGGTCTATTGCTTTATATTGTGGACAAATGCACTTTGTTAATTTTCCTATTTTGTCTTTATTTTCCTTCCAATCTGGAATGATTTTCAGTTTCTGTAATTTCACTTATTTGTGAATGTATCTTAATTGATAAATTCAATTTAAAAAATGCAAGAGGACCTTGATACATTGGGAGACTGTATCAAAAAATAAAAAAACACTCTATAAACAAACTTATAGGTAAGTAACTTGAAGTATAAGAACTAAACAAAGTAGAGTGAAGGTCTCAGAATCAACAGGCATTACACGGCATGGAAAAGCCTCCATAAGCCGTCACCCTTACACATAAATGACCTTTCTCATTCTCCTCTGTTATAGCACATTAGCTTTCCAGTGACATTTGTAGCAAATCCAAAAGTATCCAACTTAACTTCAGGCCAACAAAAGGAAACAGTATCATGCCCTGATGGAAAACAGATTCGCTGCACCCCAACGCCTATCTTCGGTGCCCGCACTGCGTTTCGCTATAAAAGCTGCTTCAGGGGGAGATAGCCACTGTCATAAAGGAAAGTAAACAAACAAAAAACACCACATCAGTCCTATGCCCTCAACCATACCCATAACACTAACTGTATATTAAAAACTTCCACTTACTGTTCAAACGCACGCATACTGCATACATATAATCCACAACGGCCAGATTTCACCACAGCCTGACAACACAAAAACGCCGCGCATGTGATCTAGCGCTAATTTACTTCCTTAAATCCCCAAAGCCGAAGGAACTCATTAAAAACAGTTGATCAATGAATAACCAAGAAAAAAACTACTACCCACTCGGCAACAGCACAATCTCCAGATATCTAATTTCTACTTTCACTTATCATAGGAGGAACTATATACTTAGGAGGGAGACTTTTGTGGCTCTTCCTTCGTAGTGCTCTTATGTCTTGCTTTATGTGGGTAAGACCATTAGGACTTTTAGAACACGGATATGTGAACATAGGAGCAGGCATATTTTCAATGAGTTATGTTGTTTTTGTATTGATGCTGTTTTGGGGGGTAGAAATGGACGTACGAGAGAGCAGGCACTTATTTTCTGTGAACAACAATGGATTTTCTGCCTTCAGACTGTGGTTCCTGGCAGGTTAAATCTGCAGATTGATTGGAGTGCTTGCTGTTAGATATACTTAACCCAAACTATAGTTACACGATGCAAGGTTCCACATTAGAAACCACCACCCAAGAAAAGGATCAGGGCATCATCATGAATAGTACATTGAAACTCTCTGCCCAGTGTGCAGATGCAGCCAAGAAAGCAAATGGAATGCTGGGAATCAAAGAAAGGAATAGAGAATAAAACGAAGATTAATGTCTCCCATGGTGTGACCACACCTTGAATATTGTGCACAATTTTGTTCAGCATATCTTTAAAAGAATATAGCAGAATTAGAAAAGGTAAAGAAGAGTGACACAAATGGTAAAGGGGATGGAAAGATATCCCTACGAGGAAAGGCTTAAAAGGTTAGGGCTCTTGAACTTGGAAAAGAGACGGCTGAGGGGAGATATGATAGAAGTATATAAAATAATGAATGGAGTGGAGTGGAATGGAATGGGCAATGTAGTTCAATTGTTTACTCCTTCAAAAAGTAGAAAGACTAAGGGACATGCACATAAGCTACAATGTAACCCATTTAAGATGAATTGGAAAAAATATTTTTTCACTCAACACGCAATCAAACTCTGGAATTCGCAAACACAGGATGTAATAAAAGCTGTTAGTGTAGCTAGCTGGATTTAAAAAGAGGTTTAAACAAATTTCTGGAGGAAAAGTCCATAAACCATTATTAAAGAGGACTGGGAAAATCCACTGCTTACCCACTGGACAAGCAGCATAGAATCTGTGTACCTTTTAGGAACCTGACAGGTACTTGTGACCTGGATTGGTCTCAGCTGGAAACAGGATACTGGGCTTGATGGATCCTTGGTCTGACCCAGTATGGCATATCTTATGTTCTTATGTAAACTGAAGTGCATTAAAAATGCGATGAAATAGAAATGATCAACTTGGGGGAGGCTGAATCAAATAGTGCGACTTAAGCTGGTCCACCAAAGACCAGCATTCGAAGAAGCACCGAAAGGTTGCCAAGCCCTAGTCTTTCAGTCACTAGGGGTCACTACCGTACTTCACTGGTATATGAGATAGGATGCGGAAGCTAAGTAAAAATACTATAGGGCTAGAAACATTTACAAAGGTTATCATGTCAGGCAAATAAACATTATTTCCTACATTTGAAAAAGGCTGTTAAGAGCTCTCCCAAACACACACACTCTCCAATGCATCCTGAAAAGCCAGATAAGAGACACTTTATTCAGGCTTTGGGACAGGCCTCAAAGCACATGAGGTAAGAGGTTCCCATTAAAAATTGATCTGCAGGCCCATGGATATTTTGAAACTTCACACAACCTTTCAGACTTGCAGTCAGAGTATGTGCCAGGGCTCAGGGTGAATGATCCTCTGCATGTCGGTACACTGGCAGAGCAAATACTGCTAACTGAACATCAATTGTGTCATGGTCTCTGGGTAGACCAGATAGTGTATTAGAGCATTTATGTAGCTCCTTCTCCTGCCCACCACAATTATCTATTTTTCCAGCTATGCAAAGATATTTAAAGGGAGAAACTATCATTCTGAAGTCCCATGGGAGAGTTTGCGCTCACAGAGGAAGATCTTTTTGAAAATTCCAGAAGCAAGGATAATTCATTCAGTTTCAGCCCATTCTTGTGCTCTCTCAGGAGTTACTTCATGAATTGCTTCATTTTAGGAGGCATCTGAAAACATACTTGTTTAATAGACACTAGTATGCTGAGTTGCGCTCCTCTTCCTGCAGCTTGGAGACTGACTGTCACGTCATTCTTTGATGACATCAGGATATATATATCACTGGCACCACCCACCAGCTTCAGTATCCTGTTGACAAAGCAAACTTACGGAGCGACAACTAAGCAAATGAAACTAAAAACTGCAACACTATAAACAGAACCACACATCCCCCTCCCAGGAAAGGGTTATCCCAACCCCCCTAAAGGAGGAGGCTTACCTGAACAGACCCTTAGGAAATTCGATAGCAATCCTGATAACTGGGCCTTGCAACCGCCTATTCCGTTCAGTTACCAAAACCTGAGAGTAACTCCTGGCAAAGAAAACTCCCCCAGGTTCCAACCATCCCCCTGAATCGCTTTGGGACGGTATCTGCACCTCGGGCGGGATCAGGGACTGGAGATCCTTCAGGAACACTAATTAGCAGGTAAGGCATCTGAAAACATACTTGTTTAATAGACTGTAGTATGCTGAGTCCTGCATATTTACAGTCCATGGGACCTTTGGAGGGTGATGGGGGAATTATGCTGTAGGGTTACTGGATGTATTTTATTATATTGTGTTATGATTATTTATGTTTTATTGTTAGCCGCCCTGGGCTTTGTTATAAGGATGAGATAAACACCTAAATAAATAAACAAATACATACACGAGGGAGAATCAAGCCCATAGTGAATAACTGAGACTATGTCATCCTGAAAAGAGATGGATAAATAGGAGAAAGTAAAGATGCCCTACAGAAACAGAGAAAGCGTAGTTACTCACCTGTAACAGGTGATCTCCGGGAACAAGCAGGAATTTAGTCCTCACATATGGTATCGTCGGTACCGACGGAGCCTGCGCGGGAACGCTCCCTAGCGTCCAATAGGAACGCTTTTGGGAGCATCCTTCAGCACATGTGCGCTGTCTTCCTGCCTTTCCAACTGTCCCTCTTCAGTTATGTTTGTAGCTGAGTGAAAGGATAGAGGGAGAGCGGAAAGAGACAAAGAGAGGGAGAGAGGAAAGAGACAAAGAGAGAGAGAGAGAGAGACACAACTCCTAGGGGAGGTGGGTGGGTTGTGAAGTCCCTCTTCAGTTAAGTTTGTAGCCGAGTGAAAAGATAGAAGGAGAGAGGAAAGAGATAAAGAGAGAGAGAGACAACTCCTAGGGGAGGTGGGTGGGTTGTGAAGACTAAATTCCTGCTGTTCCCAGAGATCACCTGTTACAGGTGAGTAATTACACTATCTCCAGGAACAAGCAGGAATGTAGTCCTCACATATGGGAACTCCCCTAGCTGAAGATAGCCCTAGGAAGGTGCCACCGTCTAAGGTGAGAATCCTTCCTCCCATGGAATGGGTACTTCCTCTATTGCCCCTTGGGCAAGAAGTGTGGAGACCTCGTGATCTAGCAGATTGTCTGCAGAGGTTTGTGAATTGAATTGCTTTAGAATTGTAGGAGGTGGTATGCTGTGAAAATGAAGTTTGTACCCCTCTCCTACAATGGACAAAGTCCAGTCTTCTGCTGTTATCTGATGCCATCTGTTGACAAAGTGGCATAACCTGCCCGGAATATTGGGGGGGTTGGGGACCCCTCAGAGGCAGGAAGGCAAAGCTCTCTAGGAAGGAGTCAAAGCCTCTGAGGGAGCTGAACCTGGAGAGCTGGTTGGGCTCTCGGGCCTTTTGGTTTCTTTTGCTGTCTAGTTTGTCCCTTTTGGGCAACCTGACCTGGAATCTGACTCTGCTGGGTATAGGAAGATTAAAGCTTCCTCTTTTTGCTAAAAGAGGGTTTTTTATAAGGCATCCTTTTGGCTGGAGTGGCTGTAGACTTTGACAATCTATCTAGGGTAGAATTGTCAGCATCTAACTCGTTAGCCTTCTCCTGCCAGTTCTTGCCAAAGAGATTCTCCCCTGTGCAAGGAATGTTGCCTAACTTGTCCTGTACCCAAGTCTCCAAGTCTGATGCCTGTAGCCAGGCAATCCGTCGTGCGCCAATAGCAATAGCAGAAGTTCTGCTGATGCATTCGAAGCAGTCAAAGGCTGCACGATTGACAAACTTGGAGACATCCTGAGCATGCTTAACTAGAGCAAGAAAATCTTGTCTCTTATCATCTGGGAGAAAAGGGCTCATAAGTTCCAAGTCTCCAGTAACTTCCTTGAGGAACATTCCCATATATAGGATATATGAGCTGATCCTAGCTGAAAGCATAGAAGCTTGAAAAGTCCTGCGTCCAAAAGCATCCAGAGTCCTGCATTCACGACCTGGAGGACTGGATGCATGCCTCTTTGCACTTTTTATCCTACGCATGGCTCATTTCACTACCATTGAATGGTGTGGCAGCTGCGTTTTCTGAAATCCAGGACATGGCGGAACTCGATACATAGTATCAAGTCTCCTAGAATGAGGAGAAGTAGTCAGAGGTGTCTCCCACATTCTGAGCATCAAGCTATGCAGAATTTCATGGATAGACAGAGTGGCTGCCTCCTTAGGAGCTTTAGGATATTGGAGAATTTCCAATTCCTTTGCTCTAGGTTTGTCTTCAGGAGCTACTGTGATTGAAAGACCCTTGGCCATATCACAGATGAAATACAGAAATGACATGTCCTCTGGAGGTGACATTCCGCAATGGGGAGAAGAGGGATCTTCTAAGAGAAACCCTCTAGTGCCAGCAGAATTGTCAGAGTCTTCGGAATCGTAGGAATCGAAGTATTCCTGACCCCGATGCTCCTGCAAAGCACAATCCCAGTACCGATCGAAGTCGGTACCGAGGTGACCTGGTACCGCTTTGTCAATTCCAGCCAGAGATGGCATGGGAAGAGTTCCCACCGCGGCCGGTATCGTCGGTGTCGGTACCAGTGCCCTTGGGACCACCGGTACCGCAGCTGAAAGAAGAGCTGCGATACTGCGCTTGATAGCAAGGAACCTCTGGTCTATCGACGCTGCCGATGCCTGGGTGTCGGTACCGGTAAGAACGGCCGGAACCCCTGAGCATGGCACAGGTAGCTCTTGCAAGGTTGAGGCCTCGAGAACATCCTGAAGCCCCATCGATGCTTTGGAAGCCGAAGCCTCCCACCGGGGCTGTTTTGCCGGTGTGGTTCCCTCAAGGGCAATGCCAATGGCCTCTTGATGCTTAGCAGGAGAGCTACTCTTTGAGGACCGGCTTTTATGTTTAGTTACCTGAGATCCATGGGAGGAAGAAGAGGCCCTTGACGATGTCGACGCAATGGATCTGGCATCTGAAGAAAAGAGGGTACCGAGCTTTGCAGCCAGGTTCTGTCTTCCTCTTTTAGTCATCCCCATGCAGGAGAGACATTCAGTTGGAGAATGATCAGGTCCTAAACATTTTAGACACCAATCATGTGTGTCAGTGATGGAAATGGTACTGCCACACTTAGTACATTTTTTTAAAACCACTAGTTGGCTTTTCCATGATTTAGGAAAATGGGGCCTAATGCCCAAAATGGCGCCTAGCACAAAGGAGGAAACAGTCTAAGTTTAAGTCCTTTTTTATCTTTTTGTATGAAAAGAAAAGAACCGGCGGTACCGGTAGGTGTCGTGCGGTAGGCAAACACGACCACAAGAAAAGAAATTTAAAGACGGAATTTTCTGCGGTGACAGGGAATAGATCCTGTCGGCCCCACGGAAAACGAAGAACTCAAGAGGGACAGTTGGAAAGGCGGGGAAGGCAGCGCACATGTGCTGAGGGATGCTCCCAAAAGCGTTCCTATTGGACGTTGGGGAGCGTTCCCACGCAGACTCCGTCGGTATCGACGATACCATATGTGAGGACTACATTCCTGCTTGTTCCTGGAGATTAGTTCATTTACTAACATAAAAGTAGAATTTCAAACATTTGCTCATTCCAATCATTTCTTTTAAGATGGGTACATCTGATTTAAGACACTGATTCATTATAGATGTCACATTGGACAGATTTTTCATAGTTCATTTAGATACTCTCATTTTCAAATCACTTTGAGATTGTCATGGACTATTAAGCAAAACTATTGTGTTGTTGTTGCTGCAGTCCTCAATGCTATTTTAATATAAAATTTGCAGTCATCTCTGTTCTGAAGCTTTTTGTGTTTTTGGCAGCGTTACTGCAAATATCTGAATTCAGAAATCTGAACAGCATACCAATTGGCTGCATCCCAAACTAAAATAGTCTATGGATATTTCACACAGGTCTGCTTGAAGTATTAGGATAACAATGTGTGACAGATGTTCATCCAACTCAATATAATTCATATTATTTCTGTTCTGAAATCAATCCACTGGGCATAAGGAACAGCTTTTCTTCATGTTACTTGATTCATCAACCATTAGGACATAAAAGTAAATGAAGGTTGTAGTATTTAGGGTTTGAGATTATAGTTTTCAGATCCAAGAGGCTTAATATATTAAAGATTTAATTGCAAATATTGTCAAATAATAATAAACTAAGGAATCACTCATTATCTTATTTCCTTGGAAGATGGATAGGATGCAGCAAATAGTTGGATCTAGGACATAGGAAGATAAGATGAGTCAAGCTGGGGCAGAACAATGATCTACCAATTTCAGCATTCTGCCTCCAACAGTGGCCAGTCAATCACTTGCTATGATCCCAAACAGGAAAGCTCATTTCATGCTACTCCCAGAAGCGGGAAATGGAGACACTCTGGCTCAGTGGCATAGTTGAGGACTGATGTTTTGGTGGGGCCTGGGATTAACATGTGTGGGCACAAAGCAGTTTAAATGTTGACACCATCTGCAGTTCTCCTTTCATTCGGAGGGCCGGGGGTTCAAGTCCCAACTGGGGACAGCAATCTCAGGCCGGAGGGACTGGGATTTCTAGTCCTATAGGCACTCCTTGTGGTCTTGGGCAAGCCACTTAACCCTCCATTGCCCATGTTCCCTGTAAGTATTAGCGTATGTGTCTCATATCCCCTCGTGTTAAATGTATCCCCCAATTGACCGCTTTGACCCGGTGAAAAGCGGGATATAAATACAGCTAAATAAATAAATTCAACTGTCTACTGCTGCTGACTGGGTAGGCCTGACTCCAAAGTCGAGGCCCCATGGCCCAGCTAGACCCACCCCGGATATGCCCCTGGTCTGGCTAAAGGTTAATAGACCTGTCTTCTAGAAACTTATCCAACCCTTTTTTAAACTCAGCTAAATTATTAACCTTGACCACATTCTCTGGCAGCAAATAAAAAGGTGTAGAGAAGGGCGACAAAAATGGTCTAGAGATGGAATGGCTCCCCTAAGAAGAAAGTCGTCTATTGTTCATTCTGTTCTGATCTGAAGCAGAAGTTTTAACCTTCGAAAGCTAGTCATAAAACGTATTAAGCTAATCCAATAAAAAGGTATCATTATTTTCCATTTTTGTTTCTCTATTTAATTAGAATTAAAATGGACTAAGACAGCTATCACACAGCAAATGCAATGCAATGCAATGTGTGCCTTCAAGCCAATGCTGACTCCTGGTAACTCAGCAATTCCTGGGTTTTCTTGGCAGTATGGCTGGAAGTACATTGTCAGGCTTTTCTTCCGAGGCAATGGAGGGTTAAGTGACTTGTCCAAGGCCACAAGGAGTGCTAGTGGTCTTTTGGTTACCAAACCAGTGCTCTAACCACTAGGCTACTCCTCCACTCCAGCTATCACACTACTTAAACAAAAATGCTTTACATTGCACATGCTTACAGTGCAAGCTCTGATGGTTTTGTGTGTGTACTTTCCTACTGCCCTTCTGGCTTCCAGCATAACTGGAGCCAGTCTCTTACTAGTTCCAGTTAGCCTTCATTTCCAGGGTTCACCTTCCCCTTTTTATTGCCTCTACCAATGCAGTCTTCAATCAGGGAAAAAGTTTTGAAGGTCAGAAACTGTCAAAACCTTGGTATCCAAAATGTGAAGTACCAGAGAGCTCAGTAATTTCTCCTTTTGTTCAATGTGTATAGTAGATCACTGGCCGGTTTGATTACTGATCAAAGACCGAAATATATGTCTTATGCGGACAATGCACAGATTTACTGTGAAATGCAATTTGAGAAGTTAGTTGCATTACTATATTACCATAACTGCAGCAGATTGGAGATAATTTGTGTTACTAAACTGATTTTTGGCTGTTCATTTTGCAATTAGGTCACATGTCAAATTACGAGGAGTTATTTTAATGCTGTATTAATAACAGAGCCTCAGATTAATCAGTTAACAAAAACATTTTTTTTTAAAGTTGATACTGTTTTTAATTTATGTCCATACTTCTCTACAGACAATGTGAAGGACATTTTAGAAAGGCTGTTTAGGTACCATCTAGGAGTCCAAGTCAAAACGTCCAAAATTCTGTGGGAAGGGCAGCAGAGGTGGTGGGCAAATGTAAGTGCTATCTAAAATTGACCTGTCCACACCCTAAAAGATAGAAGTCTCTGGCAAGAGAAATAAACAGGGATTTACAGAATAATGGGTCAGATACATGCAGGTTTTTGACCAATTTTAGAAACTTGCACATGTCTGATATGCAGAGGCAGATGTGGGAACATAGACAAGCCTGCAATGCTATTTCAGAATGCGCACCTGAATCTCTTGCACATACACATCCTGGCCTGTCATTTTGCAAACTGAGATGTGAAGCGGCATGACAGCTAGGAAAAAGTCCCTCTATTTACTGGCATGCTTTTTAGAATGGAGCGAAAATTATTTGAGGGGGGTGGGGGGAGGAGTGAGAAGGTATTCTCCTCTTTTCTGCATAGTAGTTAGGTTGCTAAACTGAGCAATTTTAAGATCTGGCTTTTCCTTCCTAGAAGCAAGTATAGATGTGTCCATCGGTAGGTTCAGACATTCAGTGCCATTCTAAAATCAGGCGCATACATGTATCTTTTTTGGAACATTGTGGACACACCTCTGCCACATCTCAATGTGCATACACTGGATATGTGCAAATTTGGGGCTTTTTAAAATGTGTCTTGGGATATGGCTGTGATGGCACGTTTGAATGGATGTTTTCTGATGTGGAAATTACAAACAGAGCTTCTAAAAATGATCACCTTAGTGATAGGGTACATTGATTATTGTAATGTTCTTTATTTAGCGGTAAAACCAGCAGTTTTAAAGATTAAAGTAGTACAAAATACTGCTGTTTGGATACTAAATTACCCTTCACATTACTCTGGCTTTATGGGAACAGTACTCTACCCATGTCTTATATAACATGTTTTAAATGCCTGCCTTTGGTTTTTAAAGTTTTCCATGGAACCTGTTTAATTTGTTTTGCAGTCTAGACTGTAGCAATATATTCCAGGCAGGACACTAAGATCAGCTCTAGTCCTTCCTGTAGTGTCCACCATGAAATATTAACACACACGCGTTTTCCCTTGCAGCAGCAAAATTGTGGAATACCCTGCCAGAAGGTGTTAAATTGCTTATTTGACATTCTGGAAGTTATATAAAGCCTAGTAAGGTTGCCAAAAAAGTTCTCATTGAATGTCATTACTCAATATCTGTCTGATTGCAAAGGGATTATGTTATTTGTTTGTTATTTGTACTATTCTGTGCCTTATGATGAATCTTGAATCTTTTCGGAGATAGGGCATCTAACGAAAGAATTAAATCAGCATGCACATTTGAAAATCAAATATGTGCCTGCTGTTTTCTTTCCCTTACCTATTACCCAAGCGCATCCTTCCCACAAGAAAGGCCTCTTTTTAGCCTCATGCAATATACTTTAAGAGGCATGGTAATGGCTTCCTGTGCATGCTCAAAATCATGTACTATCCAAGAGGGCATTAGCATGTATGTGTGAAGCCTCATCATGCATAGAATTTCTAGGTCAGAAAAAGGATGTCTGTGTTAGGATATTCAATATTTCCAGGATATGGGAGGAGAATGGAGATCCAAGATGGCTGCCGGTTCTGCCGATTGAGTGGGCTGTTCTCTTGTTATGCCTAAGCGCAAGGGGAAGCTTCTGCTTGTATTCCGATGGTTGGGCCAATGGAGTCCTTCATACAGCTTCATAAAGAGTACCAGAGAAAAAAACGGAGGAAACCTGGCTGCGTCAACGCCAGGGCTAGGTAGCCCTGCATCCTCCTCAGGATGTGACTTTACTCCAGATCTACAGCTTCCACCTGCATTACCCGCTGACCTTTTGAGTTTGGGCTCACTCGAATCCGCAGGATCGGATGTAGAGAACCTGTGCTCTCAGTGGGAGGAAGTGTGCTGAACTTGGTATCGGCGAAGGCTTGTGTCTCAGGATCAGCATTTGGGGCTGCAAGTTTGGAACCGGGAGTGGAGCCGCACAGTTCCCAAGACACCCAGAGAAGGATTGAGTTCTTGGTTCTTAGGCCTGGGGTGACTCAACTGAGGGACCCGTTTTTTTTTCTCAAATTTTCTTGCAAATGCTTGGTAAAATTGAATTTATTTATTTTATTTATTTTTATTTATTGTTTTTCTATACCGCACTATTCGGCATCAGCGCAGTTTACAAGGAACAGGTTTGTACAATGTAGAACGTTCAGACATTGAACTTACATATAACAGGGAATTTAAATATGGATAACAGGTGAACTTTATACACTATGTACAAAAAGGGGATTGCATCGTAGTTGGGTTTATGATACAAGCCCTATAAGGGATGGTTAGATGTAGTGGAATTCTATTTCCTATATTTTTTATGACCCCTCCAATTTAGCCACTTTTATAAGCTCTCGTCTGGATTCTGCTTCTTAGCAGATGGGGTGTTAATCCTGTACTTCTGTAGATATATTAAGACCCGGTGTTATGGCAGAATGTGTTTTCCCTTTAAGTGATTGGTTATGGGGTTTTTTTCCTAAGTTCATCTTGGATCTTCTAAGTGAGAGGGCTAATGGGATAACAGCAGAGTTATATTACCTATGGCTT
The DNA here is from genome assembly GCA_033557465.1 of Ichthyophis bannanicus. Taxonomy (NCBI): domain Eukaryota; kingdom Metazoa; phylum Chordata; class Amphibia; order Gymnophiona; family Ichthyophiidae; genus Ichthyophis; species Ichthyophis bannanicus. The sequence goes on along the minus strand of CM066046.1, from coordinate 93,872,061 downwards.
TGTTTTTCCTGTTTGTGGAACGTGATGCTTCTTTTCAGCTTATTACTCATTTTCTTTTCAAGTTGTATTTACTTGATATATATTTAGATAAGTTGCATAAATAATAAATAAAAGATTTCCAGGATATTTTACAGAGTGTTTTGTGAAATCCATATAAGGATATGCAGGAGTAGATGTTTATATGTGGACATGTACAGTGGGAACAGACCTTTTTTTTTTTACATGTGTTTTCTGTAGAGTGGCTTCACTTGGTGGTGCTACATGTGTAAGCGATGGTATTTGCATGTGCATGTGCCCCTAGCCTTTCTAAAATGACCTCCTAAAGATGTTAGTGTCAGCAGGCTAACGTCTGTGAGCTGTGCATGCAAATGAATGAAAGTCATATACAAATGAAGAGTTCCAATAACATGGTTTGCTCACTTCCATGCTGTTTTATGAGTGCTTGGGAAGTGATTGCTATTTAATACTTACCTTGGATTGGTGTCAGCATGAACTTGTTATTTTCTAGGGGTGTGCAGGCCAAAAATATTTCATTTCATTTCATTTCGTTTTCCTTTTTTTCTGGGTCATTTGCTGGTTGTTTATTTATTTTATTTTGTTTAATCAGAAGTTTGATATAGAACCATTCAAGAAATATCATGGCAGTTTACAATGATAAAAAGAGACTATGCGAAAAGCGGTAACAATTTAAAAATGCAAAAACCACATAAACAAGACACAGAATGGGAAGGGATGCACAGCATAACAATTTAACAGGTGACAGGAATTACAAGAGAGAAACAAGAGGATAAGGAAATTCTTTGGTTATAACTACACAAACTGGGATCTAAAAACTAGTTAAAAGGACTCACTAAAGAGCCACATTTTAAGACCTTTTTTGAAGTTGTTAAAGGAAGATTCCACTCAAAGATCCTGTGGAAGGGACTTCCACAAGGATGGTGCCTGTTTTATTTTGTTTCATTTTGATGAATTTTGGTTTTGTTTTGTTTTTATACATTTTCATTTCAAGGCAATTTTATTAATTAAAGAGATAGCTGTGTCTGCTGTCCAAATGAAAAATATATCTGAAAGATTACTAGATGTTTCAGGCAAAAAAAAAACAACCCAAAAACACTCCCCCCCCCCCACAAAAAAACCTACTGGCCTTTTTTTTGTCACAGTCCAAGGTTGGTCTCAAACCCATGACCTAATTGGTGATCTTCCTATTTCCTGAATGGAAGTTTGTCTGGTCTGGAGCTCTATGGAAAATGCTTACTGGAAGTTTTGCCTTGTGAGTCTACAGAGATTTACTCCAAAGATTTTTCTTTTGCCATGTTCTTATGTCCAGTCCCATGGTCCGACCACAGCTTGATAAGATTCCAAATGCCCATACACCCCAAACACATAAGTGCCCGTACCGCAGCCGAGGCCTCCACAGTACCAAAAGCATGATTCCGGCCCTTCGACAAAGAAGAGAAACTCAGCAAAACCCTACCACTCCTCGACCTCACAGAACCTAACCTCAAGGAAATGCTCTCCGCCTGAAACAATAGCCTCAGCTCCATCGCCCAACTACCAACCGCAGATAAGCCGCCAAGGAGAAGAAAGACTGCTCCATGGTACTCCCCGGAGCTACGAACATCACTCCTCCACCTAAGGAAGCTCGAAAGACGATGGCACCGATCACGCTCCACTGAGGACCAGGGAACTTACACCTCCCACCTAAAAAGACACCGCGAGGCACTCACAGACAAAATGAAGCAATACCATGCAGAAATCCTACAGCGCTCCCTGAACAAACCACATGACCTATTCAACCTAGTGAAGACCCTCACAAAAAAACCTTCCCCCACCCAACCAAGCATGCCACATCCACAGGAATTTGCAGACTACTACAGTTGAAAACAATCCAGACCGACAAGGCCACAGTCCCCACTCCTGTGCACGTGATACACCACCCAACACCACTAACCACCTTTTCAGCCCCATCAGAGAAGGACATTGAGGACATCGTCACCGCCATCAACACCACCACAGCTCCAAATGACCCCTGCCCAGCGCTCTAGATAAAATCACTGCGCACGGAATTCAGCCCATTCCTGGCCAAACTCAAGGACCTATCCTACTCAACAGGCTCATTCCCATGAAGCTTGAAACAAACATCCATCAGGCCTCTTCTAAAAAACAGCAAACTCGACCCCCAGAAAGTGGATTCATACAGACCAATCTCAAGCATCCCACTAATGGCCAAAATAATTGAAAAGGTCATCCAACGTCAAATCCAACACCATATTGAGACTGCTACTCCTCTCGACCCATGCCAGCATGGATTCAGGGAATCACATGGAATCGAGACACTTCTTATCACCCTCTTCAGCACATTAAATCACCAGAATGGACAACACCAGATGAGGATATTCCCTAATTTTCATGGATATTGCTGCGGTATTTGACTCCATCAACCATGAACTACTCTTGGCACGCCTCGAAGAGAAGGGAATCCAGAACACAGCCCTAAGTTGGTGCAAATCATACCTGACAGACAGATGGCAACATGTACGGACCAGCCCCATGACCTCCAAACCGTTCCAACAAAAACAAGGCATGCCACAGGGCTCTTCACTCTTGGCCCTGCTCTTCAACATATATATGCAGCCCATTTGCACAGTCATCCATTCCTTCAACATCGCCTGCCTGGTATACGCTGACAATGTACTATTCTACGTGCCATTTTCAACTGACCAGCCAGACTTTTCAACACTAACAACCTGCTTCGCTGCTGTCACTGACTGATTCCACACCCAAAACCTCAGAATAAACTTCAACAAAATAAAGGCACTATTCATTACCAGGAACCAAACATTTACCCCCCCCCCCCCATCACTAAAAGTAAGATGCGCTGAGCTCCTAAGCAAGCCCACGATCCGTTATCTAGGGGTCACATTAGACTAACAGCTAGACATGAAAGCCCACATAAACAACATTGTCAAGGCAGTATACCACAAAATAGGGACAATCCAGCACCTACGACCTCTACTGGAACCAGACAACTTCTGGACAATCTACCAAACACTGGTAATCCCCCACTTTGACTATGCCAACTCAATTCTACAGGGACTCCCAAAAAACACGCTGAACCCACTTCAGTTTGCAATGAATGCAGCCGCCAGAATACTACATGGAGCCGCCAGAAGGGATCACGTTACCCCAATCCTGAAACGCCTCCATTGGCTGCCGGTCCACTGCAGACTCTCCTTCAAAATACTATTGCTGATCTTCAAGGCCACTAACAGCTGCACCTCCTCCTCCATCACGGACCTCATCCTTCCCACTCCCCCAAACAGAGCCAGAAGGTCATTCGCTGCCAACACACTGAGAATCCCTAGCAAAATAACAAAATGCTCTCAAGCAACAAAGAACAGAGCCTTCGTGTACTATGCACTCACATTTTGGAACGCCCTCCCACCCACCATCTGGTCCATCACTGACCTTGCCCAATTTAGGAAGCCATTGAAGCACCACCTCTTCCTCCAGCACTTCTCCCAAAATGGGGACTCATCACTTCCAGCCATACTCAACCACCAAGACAACCTCCCCAACACACCCACAGCACACAGATACAGCCCCATCCATTAGCACTACTGCTCACCCTGGTATGAATGTGTATATAGTCATCTAATCTTGTAAATAGTTGCCAAGCAGCTCCTGTCAAAACTGTACATCTGTGATCCAACTGCTTAGCCTGTATATAGGTACCTAAAAAGAGTTGCCAAGCAGACCTGGTCAAGACATTATTCCACGACCAGCTGCTCAGCCTGTACATAGTTACCCCAGTTAGTCCCAAGTTGCAACCCCTGTTCATTGTAAGTACAGATTCAGCCTGCACTGTACAAATTATTGTTGACTGTAAACCGCACTGATTCTAAAGAGCGCGGTTTAGAAAAGACATTAAATAAATAAATTAATGCCAGAAATTCTATGAAACCATGACTAATTATACCATCGTAGACAGTTACCTAGCCTAATCCAGATCCTGGTTGATCATCAATAACTGGACGACATGTACTTACAAATTAATGCCATTGAGTCAATGCTGACTCCTGGAGACCCATCTGAACCTGGGTTGTCTTGACAAGGTGTGACCAGAAGTAGTTTGTCAGGCCTTTCTTCTGAGGCAATGGAGGGTAAGGTGACTTGCCAAGGCAAAAGGAATGCCAATGGGAATCAAATGCTGGTCTCCTGGGCACCAGCCTGCTGCTCTAACCACTAGGCTACTCGTCCACTCTGTACTTACAAGTTAATCGAGTTGAAATGTCCATACATATTTGGCATGAATAACATTTCTGTCTTTACAAGAGCTCATTAGAAATGTGATATCTTTCAAATGTAAGCACTCTTTATATACTGTAGCTTGGCACATATGTTTTATTTGAAGCAGATTCTTCAGTTATCTCACACATCCTACTAGGAGCACTTTATAATTTGCTATCATTTGGAAGAGATTAGCATGGTCAGAGTTGACTATGCATTGGGAGATGCTGCTATGTGTAATTAATACAGTCATTACTATACCTCTAGCCACTGTTTGGGCTTGGTTTTTACACCCAGCCTTCTCCACTTCCTGCTTAAAAATAGACCAGAAGTACACCAAGAGATAAATGCCAATAACTTTAAGACATACAACAAAACTCCAAAAAAACCAAGCACAGCAGAGTCATTAGACCGAAGGAGAGGAACAATACTGCCTAATATTTTGGCTTTTAATTCAATATTGTGTAAAGGGCTTATGGACCATTCACGAAGTTCCATCTCTTCCCACCAAAGGACATATTGAAATTGTAAAATGTAGTGAGTGGCCACAGCGTATCAATAGCCCCTCAAATATATGAATAGAGACGGACAGGGGAGGGGGGTTGAATCATATTAGGATATGTTCAGGATAATTAAGGATTGGGAGTATGCTGTGCTTTTATTAAATTAATTTTGAAAAGAGGTGCAATTTTGAACTTTTTTTTGTATGTATATAATATAATGATCTTGTACAATCACCGAAATGCAAGAAAACTGAAGAGTTGAAAGAACTCAGCACAGCATTAGGACAAATTGTTACACAGAAGCTGGAAAAGTGGGCAAGTTTTGTTTTTGAAGGTTACCCATCCTGGACTACTGTTGCTAAGGGGAAGAACAAGTTAAATAAATAGTGACCCAAGAGAGGGTTTATTGGAGCACGATAGAGGAGCTTGAAGAGAAAAGAATTCATCTTCCTGTACCTTAACTCCAGTGGATTGCAAGAACCCACACAGTCTGCCACTGTGTATTCTGTTCCAGTACAGTGTTATCCGGAATGAAGCATATCCCAACTTTAAGGGAATTCACTTCTGCATTTGTGTTCAAGAAAATAAAACCCTGCTCTAAATTCAAGGGAAGGGGAAGACTGAGAACCTAGCAGAGAGCAGAGAATGGAAAACATTTTTTCTACAGCACATAATCTGGATTGACAGATAAAGATTTATTTACTGTCTTATACAGCTCTGAGCAGTATAAAATAAAAATTTTTATGAGAGGGGCTAGTTACCAAGCTGCCATAAAATTTTGCATTTTACTGCAGCTTAATTTACCATAAGAATCACTAACCTGTGGTACATCAGTACTGCAGGTTACCAACTCCCACAATAAATGAATAAAAGAACTTGCAATCAACTTCACAAGCTGAATTTTCGGCTCTATGGAGCATTGAGCCACTAATATGCAGCCCAATGCTCAGAGAGCCATCTTAAAGTGGCCAATACATTTGTAAATTTCTATAGACCTCCTTCATCCAGTCAAGATGCTCAACCACCAGAAGACCCCCTCCCCCACACCAAGACCACAAGTCAAGCTCTCCCCATTACAAAGTCACCCCCAATGGATCCTCTTCCTTCCCCAAATTACCCACAGCCCTGATTTCCCACTGAAGAGACCCCTCCAAAGACCCTCCACAACCCCCAACCTTTTATGGCAACTTGACCCCTAACAGTAGCACCATGAGACTACCACTAGGGGTCAACCAGCACCTTTTTGAACTCAGCAAAAGAGAGCAGATGCGACTGTTGATCACTCCTAACCCATTATCCTAAGGATAATCAGGGATTTCATGCAGTATGAGACAAGCAGCCATAAAAGGTTTATGACAACTTGACCCCTAGTACCAGTACCACAAGACTACTGCTAGCGGTAAACCAGCATCATTGTGAACCTAATGACAGAGGGGGCAGGAATGACTCCTGTCCCATTATCCTAGACCATAAGGGATTTCTTGTGGTAGGCCTAAAGTGGTAGAGGGTCTTTGGGGCAATGGGAGGTTGTCCTCACTGGGGGGTCAAGGTTGGGGAAACTTCTTGGGGGTGGGGGGGAAGGTGGTCAGTGGTGTGACTTCGAGGTTGTGGTACGACTTGACTCCTGGTCTGAGGAGTTTTTGGGGAGGGGTCCTTCAATATTTACAATGGTACCACTCCTTTAAAATGGTGCCCAGGAGCATTAGGCAGAAAAAAATTGCCTCAGCTTTTAGCTGGCATTATTTTTCCAGAAATTATGCAGCTTGCTAAGTTCAACATATATATAATAATGAGGTGCTTTGCATCTCATTATTTGCTAACACACGTTGCAGTAGACTAAAATAACGCATGATTAACACACATTGGGGCATGTTTACTAAAGAGCATGCTGGTAGTGCACAAATGGGCTGTAAAACTAGTGCAGAGGCACATATCAACTTTAGGGGACATGTTCATCTGTCCTCCTGCAGTTGACGTATTGCTAATGTGTGGCACAGCAAAAACTGTCACACGGGGGCACTTAACGCCACCCATTGAGTAGGCGTTAAGTGCACCCATGCTAACAGCAACATTCATGGTTAGTGCATGCCCAAAGCATCCTCACTAACTGTGATGAGCCATCAGCAACCTCATTCCACCACTAACCCATTCAGTGCCTGCCCAATCACACACTACCCAATTAGTATGGGATTTTTAGCATGGGTCCATATGCTAGCTTTTAGCACAGCATGCTTATAGTGCACTAAACCCCACATTAACAGTTAATGTGACAGGTTAAACCACACTAAGAGGCAAAAATTGTGCATTATTCCCTTAACACGTTAGTATTTATCACTAAATATAATAAAACAAACCAGAGAAAATAATAGTTTCATAACATATAACAATAACTGATATAACATAAAATAATCACAGCAGATAACTAATAAGAGACCTTTTAATTATCCTAGTAATATAACATTTATCTAATCGAAAAATAGCTAACAATCTCTAAATTTAAAAAAAACCAATAGTTATTAATTTCATTAAATTAAAAGCTAAACTAAAAAAACATGCTTCAAACACCTCCCTAAAAGCTATCTAATCACAGCTGAGTCTGATTTCCCTAGCAACCAAATTTCAAAACAGGTCAAAGGAGGAAAAAAGCTGGACTAGTTGTCTCTACATTTTTTCTATCCCATGGGTGGAGCACACAGTAATAAGATAAGTGTCAAGTTTTTTCCAGGCCATAAACCTGGAATTTCCTTTTTAAATACAATGGCCCAGACATGTGTAAAGGCAAGTTTTAGATAAAGACATGAAAAGGGGAAGTAAGATGACCAGATCAGGACATAGAAAAATACCATCATATTTTACAAAGGCTCTGGCAAATATTTGCACAGCCTTTTGTAAAATGCATGTAAGGATGTGCAGTACTGCAAGCCGATGTCTCCCCATGTTCAGCAGGAGCAGTGATTTTAAAAGTTGCACATGGGGAGTAATACTGTACATGCAGTTTTGCCCCATCTGAGCATGGAAGAGCTTTTAAAATTGCTGTTCCTGATAGCCACACCCATCTCAAACCCCTCCCACCAGCAGCACGTCAGCCCTGCCAACAACCCTCTCACCTACTTGACATCCCCCCCCCCCCCCGAGCATCTAATTACTCCCCTGACATCTGACGACCTGATCACTCCTGATATATGATCCGCCCCATGACTCTCCCATGGTATCTCTCCAAACCCCCTGCTGCATCAATACCCCCCATAACCCCCAAGCAGACCCAACCAGCCCCCACCTCTGATCCCTTTCCTGACTCTTACCAGAATCCCTGGTGTCTAGTGGGAGCAGGAGCATTTTGCCCTTATTTGGCAGTCTGACACCTAGTGGTAGTACTACAATATAATTGCTAGGGGATCATGGTTGCAGTTTTAAAAACAGGCCGCAATGAGTAGGAGTGTTTGGAGATTTGCTCCTGTTTCTACTAGACAGGTTAAGCCCTGCCTCCTTTTCTATTGTCTTTTTCTATTGCCCATTTAAGGCCTCTCTTTTTGGTGACGTCAGATGTCATCTTTCTCATGGGAACTCAAGACTCTTGGAGCAAAGGGAGCTAACTTGCTCAATATTTGTATAGTTTTTGGTAGCCATTGAAGCATATTCTTTGCCATCTGACTGCAGAAAGCTTGGGACAGGGTCCTTTTTGACCTGAAACGCAGTACTGTGTTGCTGTGTATGAACACTCTTGTCTATTATCACCATTTGGTTGCTGGTGAAAGTTTCCAGGCAACCTCGGATTTACTGATTTTGCCAGTTATGACATTCTTCGGCCTCCATCTTCTTCTTTCATGCAAATCCTCCAGCTCCGACTGCCAGCTAAGTAGTGACTTTATTTTAAACACGTGGGATGCTTCAATCTCTTAGCTTATTGGCTTTTGGATACCATATTTATAGCCACACACATCTCAAACCCCTCCTGCCAGCAGCACGTCAGCCCTGGGTTTTAACAACTTTAAATATGCATTTAAAAAAAAGATTAAACGGAGCTGTTTGTTATTCGGATGGATTTCTTTTTCCCTACACAACAAACATTCCGACAATTAAAAATTTAGCTTCCCTTTTCTGAAACAACTATTTTGGTTGGATCTTTTTTGTAGTCTGAATGATTCTGACCTAGCAACTTGTGGGTTTGATCGACTGATCCACTAGACAGCAGGCACTCCTGTAAGAGTTGGGGTTGGGAACGAGGTGGGGGGGGGGGGTCTGGCTGGGTGGCCAGGGGGGTTACTTGATGCCACAGGAGGGTCAGGGGGATCTTTATGCCAGGGGAGGCTTGGGTGTGGTGATCATATGCCAGTGGGAATGTCAGGTAGACAACCAATGTAGAGGTGGCAATGTTGGCCTTTATATCTGCCCCTTGAAGCAGGCACTTATTCATTTCTCACTGCAGCTGTAAATGCCAACATCCAGATTTTTGGATAATCATCAATACTGTAGGCCTGCCCAACCACTCCCTTTCCATGCCTCCTTGCTACCTAGATATAGTACAGTTCTCAGTGAGTAATTAGTGGCTTTCTAAAGTTGCTATCTGCATATGTAGGCCATCTAAACAAGCAAATGCCACTATTTACAAGTGAGGACGCTTATAAAACAATCCCTTTATTTTCCCCAATATAATAGCAAGAACTTTATATTGTCATAAGAACATAAGATATGCCATACTGGGTCACACCAAGGTCCATCAAGCCCAGTATCCTGTTTCCAACAATGGCCAATCTAGGTCATAAGTACCTAGCAGTTTCCTCAAAAGACACAGGTTCCACAATGCTTGTATTGGGTCAAGCAGTGATATCTTGGGTCCCTTTTAATGATGGTTTATGGACCTTTCCTCCAGGAACTTGTCCAAACATTTTTTAAACCCAGCTAAACTAAAAGCTTTTACAACATCCTCTGGTAACAAATTCCAGAGTTTGATTACATGTTCAGTGAAAAAATATTTTCTCTTATTAGTCTTAAATAGTTTACCCTGTAGCTTCATTGCATGAACCCTAGTCTTTCTATATTCTGATGACGTAAACAATCAATCTACATTTATCAGTCCCACTCCATTCTTTAATTTATAAACCTCTATCATATCTCCCCTTAGCTGCCTCTTTTCCAAGCTGAAGAGCCCTAAACCTTTCAGCCTCTCTTCATAGGGGTATCCTTCTATCCCCTTTACCATTATGGTGGCTCTTCTCTGTACCTTTTCTAATAACGCTATATCCTTTTTAAGATACGGCAACCAGAATTGCACACAATATTCAAGGTGCAGTCGCACCATGGAATGATACAGAGAGCACAGTTACTTACCTGTAACAGGTGATCTCTGGGAACAGCAGGAATAAGTCTTCACATATGGGGTACGTCGGTACCGACGGAGCCTGCGCGGGAACGCTCCCCAGCTTCCCAAAAGGCAGGAGTAATAGAAAAAGACAACAGAAAAGGAGGCGGGGCTTAACCTGTCTAGTAGAAACAGGAGCAAATCTCCAAACACTCCTACTCATTGCGGCCCGTTTTTAAAACTGCAACCATGATCCCCTAGTTAACTCCTGCCCTCCTTCCCTGGATGGATGCCTGAGATCCATAGGAGGATGCAGACCCCTTTCAGGGTCTCATATCCTTGGGGATCTCCCAGGCATCCCAGCTAGGGAGTCCCCATATGTGAAGACTCATTCCTGCTTGTTCCTGGAGATAGCACAGTTACTTACCTGTAACAGGTGATCTCTGAGAACAGCAGGAATAAGTCTTCACAACCCACCCACCTCCCCTAGGAGTTGTATCTCTTTTCTATCTTTCCTTTCCTCTCTCTCTCTATTGTCTCAGCTTTAAACTCGATCTGAGGAGAGTTGGTTAGGAAAGGCGGAAAGGCAGCGCGCAGCCGCTGTGGGATGCTGAGGAAACTGCTAGGTACTTATGACCTAGATTGGCCATTGTTGGAAACAGGATACTGGGCTTGATGGACCTTGGTCTGACCCAGTATGGCATATCTTATGTTCTTCTGACAATATAAAGTTCTTGCTATTATATTGGGGAAAATATAGGGATTGTTTTATAAGCGTCCTCACTTGTAAATAGTGGCATTTGCTTTTTTAGATGGCCTACATATGCAGATAGCAACTTTAGAAAGCCACTAATTACTCACTGAGAACTGTACTATATCTAGGTAGCAAGGAGGTATGGAAAGGGAGTGGTTGGGCAGGCCTACAGTATTGATGATTATCCAAAAATTCTGGATGTTGGCATTTACAGCTGCAGTGAGAAATGAATAAGTGCCTGCTTCAAGGGGCAGATATAAAGGCCAACATTGCCACCTCTACATTGGTTGTCTACCTGATATTCCCACTGGCATATGATCACCACACCCAAGCCTCCCCTGGCATAAAGATCCTCCTGACCCTCCTGTGGCATCAAGTAAGCCCCCTGACCACCCAACCAGACCCCCCCCCCTACCTCGTTCCCAACCCCAACTCTTACAGGAGTGCCTGCTGTCTAGTTCCATTCTTAAACAGGTGTCTGAGGACACCCTGACCAAACAAGGCATCCCAGCGGGAATCCTTGTCCAAGCAGTAATGGGCTGTGAAGGTATGAACAGAGGCCCAGGTGGATGCTCGACAGATCTGGTCGATGGACACAGAATTTAGATGAGCCATAGAGGTGGCCATGGCCCTCACATTATGAGCTGTGACATTGCTCTCCAGAGAAAGGTTCTTACTCTGGTAGGCGAAAGAAATACACTGAGCAATCCAATTGGACAGTGTTCTCTTAGAGACTGGAAGTCCTAAGTGAGAAGGATCAAAAGCAACAAAAAGCTGGGAAGACTTTCTATGTTGCTGTGTCCTATGTAAATAAAAAGCAAGAGCTCTTTTACAATCCAGAGTATGAAGATTCCTCTCTGCACTGGCTGCATGAGGAGCTGGAAAAAAGACAGGTAAATATACCTCTTGATTAAGATGAAAAGGTGAGACCACTTTAGGAATAAAGTGTGGATTCGTCCTAAGGACTACCTTGTCATGATGGAACCTTGAATAAGGTGGATTAGCCACTAAGGCCTGCAGTTCACTGATGTGGCATGCAGAAGTGACTGCAATGAGGAAAATAAACTTCCAGGAAAGAAATTTCAAGGAGGTAGTGGCTAAGGGTTCAAAAGGTGGCTTCATAAGCTGACCAAGAAACAAATTTAAGTCCCATGCCACCGGAGGAGGCCTAATGGGAGGTTTAGTTAAAGTTAGGCCTCTCATGAATCTTGAAATAAGAGGATGAGAGGAGATAGGTTGTCCATTGATGGGCTTAAGGTATGCTGCAATAGCACGCAAATGGACTCTTACTGAATTTGTCTTAAGTACTGCATTGGAGAGATGCAGGAGATAGTCTAACAAAGAAGTTAAAGGTAGTGCCAGAGGGTCAAGACCCTTTTCAGCACACCAAATGGAAAATCTTTTCCACTTAAAAGCATAGGAACGCCTGGTGGAAGGTTTCCTGGAAGAATGGAGGATATCCTTCACCTGCTGAGAAAGATTCAAGTCTTGAAGGTCTAGGCCTTCAGTAACCAAGCTCTGAGGTGAAGGGACTTGGGGTTTGGGTGCCACAAAGTCCCTTCCTCCTGAGACAGAAGGTCTGGAGCAGCTCCCAAGTCCAGAGAGAGGGGGCTTGGGAGAGATGCAGAAGCAGAGGGTACCATACTTGGCGTGGCCAGCGTGGAGCTATGAGGATCATAGATCCTTGATCCCTCTGGAGTTTGAACAGAGTCTTGGGAATCAAGGGAATGGGTGGAAAAGCATACAGGAAGCCCTGACCCCAATGAAGGAGGAAGGCATCCTTGGCCTGAACTCCCTGACACGGAATTCTGGAACAGAACCAGGGAAGTTTGGCATTCCACGGACTTGCAAAGAAGTCTATGTCTGGGGTTCCCCATTCTTGAAAGATTCTGAGTACCTGATCCATGTGCAGGGACCATTCGTGTGGAAGCAGAACTCGACTGAGTCTGTCTGCCCAAGAGTTTTGGATTCCTGGGAGACATACTGCCAGGAGATGGATTTGATGCTCTCTGGCGAAGGCCCACAATCTTAAAGCTTCGTTGCAAAGCGACAGAGAGCCAGTTCCTCCTTGCTTGTTTATATAAAACAAAGCTACTTGATTGTCCGTATGGATGAGGACTGTGTTGTAGCTGAGGGGGGTATGGAAGACCTTGAGAGCTAGAAAAACTGCTCGAAGCTCCAAGTGGTTGATATGAAGAGAGGTCTCCTGAGGGGACCAAGTGCCTTGAGTGGAGAGGTCCTGTAGATGAGCTCCCCAACCTGTCTGGGAGGCATCTATTGTAAGGGTTGCTTGGGGCAACAACTGTTGGAAGGGGGACCCCATCAACAGATTTTGAATGGACATCCACCATTGGAGAGACCAAAAGAGACGTTTGGAGGTTGCTATTTGGTCTGAGAGAGCTCCTGAAGCTTGAGTCCACTGGGTGGACAAAGTCCATTGAGCTGCTCTCATGTGTAGGTGAGCATAGGGTACCACATGTACTGTGGAAGCCATGTGGCCCAGCAGTTGTAGCATCTCCCTGGCAGTTAAGTGGCTCTTTGACTGAATCTGGGAGGCTAACTGCACTAGACGTTGGCAACGGGCCTGAGGAAGGTAGGCCCTTGCAGTGGTGGTATCCAACCAGGCCCCTATGAATTCCAATGACTGAGTAGGGATGAGCTGGGACTTTGGGAGGTTTACCATCAGTCCCAGATACTGCAGAATGCGCCTTGTGCGGTCCAGGGAAATCTGGGACTCTGACTCAGATGGAGCTCGGATGAGCCAGTCGTCCAGGTATGGGAAGACAAATATTCCCAGAGTGCGTAGAAATGCAGCAACTACTGCCATGCATTTGGTGAACACTCTTGGGGCAGAGACCAGACCGAAAGGAAGCACTCTGTATTGGTAATGTTTTTCTTGGAAAAGAAAACGCAGGAATCTTCTGTGAGATGGATGGATGAGAACATGTGTGTACGCATCCTTGAGATCTAGAGAACAAAGCCAATCCTGACTTTGAAGGTATGGAAGGAGAGTGCCCAGAGAAAGCATCTTGAACTTCTCCTTGCATAGAAATTTGTTCAATTCTCTGAGATCAAGAATGGGTCTGTATCCCCCTGTCTTCTTTGGAATGAGAAAATAGGGGGAGTAGAACCCTGACCCTTGTTGAAGAAGAGGAACTTCTTCTATTGCCCCTTGGGCAAGAAGGGTAGTTATCTCCTGACCTAAAAGGTCGAGAAGAGATGTGGGAGAATTGAAGTGTCTCACCATGGTGTGGGGAGGAAGGTCTGAGAAATGAAGTTTGTAGCCCTCTCTTATGATGGAGAGGGTCCACTGCTCTGATGTGATTTGCTCCCATCTAGGAGCAAAATGAGCTAACCTTCCTGAAATGGTGAGAGGTTCCGGCTGTGTTAAAGCCAGAAAGACTAAATTCTCTAGCATCAAGTCAAAAACCCTGAGGGGGTTGGGACTGCTGGGTTACAGCAGCCCCTGTAGACTTAGGCCTGGCCTGCTTAGGTTGCTGACGCTTAGCGGTAAAGCGACCTGCAGAAGATTGTTGGCCAGAAGTGGAAGGAAACCTGCCCTTTTTGAAAAAAGACTTTTTAAAAGTCTTTTTCTTGGCAGGAATGAAGGTAGACCTTGAAAGTCTATCCAGAGCATAATTCTCTGCATCCATTTGAGTGGCTTTAATTTGCCACTCTCTGCCAAACAGATTTTCACCTGTACAGGGCAGATTTCCTAAGCCATCTTGAACCCAGGGCTCTAAATCAGAAGCCTGGAGCCAAGCAATTCTGCGAGCAGCTATGGCAATGCCTGAGGCTCTACTGGCACCTTCAAAGGAGTCAAAGGCTGCCCTGTTTGAAAACTTGGAGATGTCTTGAGTATGCGTAAGCCACATGCGGAATTCTTCCCTTTTATCTTCTGGAATAAAAGGAAGGAAAGTGTGCAGCTTTTCTGCCACTTCTTTCAGAAACATACCCATATAAAGGCTATATGAGTTGATTCTGGCAATAAGCATACTGGCCTGGAAGATTTTCCTACCAAAAGCATCCAAGGTCCTGCATTCTCTTCCTGGAGGAGCAGAAGAGTGTCTCTTTGTACTCTTTTATCCTCTTCATAGCTGACTGCACCACAATGGAATGGTGAGGAAGCTGGGTTATCTGGAACCCAGGACAAGGAGGGACACGATACATAGTGTCCAACCTGCGAGAATGAGGAGAGAGAGTGAGAGGAGTCTCCCATAAATCAATCATGTGTTCATGAAGAATCTCATGAATTGGTAAGGTGACTGCCTCTTTAGGAGCCTTAGAGTATCCTAAAATATCTAATTTTTTTACTCTAGGCTCTGATTCAGAGGTTACTGAAATAGAGAGTCCTTTAGCTACTTCTCTTATGAAGTCTTGAAAGGACAAGTCCTCTGGAGGAGACATTCTTCGTTTTGGAGAAGAAGGCTCCTCAGGAAGGGCTATGGATACTTCAGGAGACTCATCTGATGTATCAGAATCATCAGAGGAATCGAAGTATCGCCTGTCAGGGTGCTCTTCTAACGCTCGATACGCGTATCGAGCGGTATCGACATCGGGCGTCCCCGGTACCGGATCGGTACCGAGAAGTAGCCCTGGACAAGGAACCGCAGCAGTCGGTATCCTGGTCGATGTCGATGCAGACGGTACCGGCATCAGCACTGGTGCCGGTACCGGAGTCGATACCGACAACGGAGCTCGTTGCGGTACCACCGGCGTCGCAGCTTGAATGAAGGCTGAAATAGCCTGCTGCATGGACAGAACATTCTGATCCATCGACGCCATGAATGCCTGGAGGTCGGTACCGGTAGATTGTGCCGGTACCCCAGAGCATTCTAACAGGTGATCGGTCGAGGCCGTGCCATCGATGTCAACCTGTAACCCCATAGGAGGAGCTTTGGAAGCCGGAGCTTCCCGCCGGGGTTGTTTGGCTGGTGCAGGATCCTCGAGGGCAAGCCCGGAGGCATCTCGATGCTTAGAGGGAGATCTACCCTTTGAGGACCTGCTAGGTTTATGTTTGGTTACCTGAGATCCTTCAGGAGAAGAAGACCTGGAAGATGTCGATGCTACTGCGGTGCCTCAGCGGGAAACAGTACATGGAGCTTAGCTGCTCGGTTCTGTAACCCCCGTTTAGACATTAGGGAGCAGGACAGACAATCCGGAATGGAGTGTTCAGGACCCAAACATTTAAGACACCATTCATGGGTATCTGTAACAGAAATAGTATCGCTACACTTAGTGCATTTTTTGAACCCGGAGGTTGGTTTTTCCATGAGGGAATTTTTCTTGTGGGCCCTGAGGCCTTAAGAAGAAAAATACACCAAGTGAGGAAAAAATACCGATTTTTTTTTTTTTTTAAAAGAAAGAAAGAAAAGACCGGTGGTACCGGTCCGGAGTCGGGGAAGGCAGACACGCGACCAAAGAAATAAAATAAAATAAAGAACTTCTTCAGCGGTGACAGGGCTCGACCTGCTGGCTCCGCGACAAAGAAGAACTGAGGAGAGTTGGTTAGGAAAGGCGGGAAGGCAGCGCGCAGGCGCTGTGGGATGCTCCCAAAAGCTTTCCTTTTTGGGAAGCTGGGGAGCGTTCCCGCGCAGGCTCCGTCGGTACCGACATACCCCATATATGTGAAGACTCATTCCTGCTTGTTCCTGGAGATGCATTATAATATCCTTTGTTTTATTTTCTATTCCTTTCCTTAGAATACCTAGCATTCTATTTGCTCTCTTGGCCGCAGCTGCACACTGGGCGGAGGGTTTTAACATGTTATCCATGACGACACCTAAATCTTTTTCCTGGGTGGTGGTTCCTAATGTGGAACCTTGCATCGTGTAACCATAGTTTGGGTTTTTCTTTCCTAGGTGCATAACTTTGCACTTGTCCACCTTAAATTTCATCTGCCATTTGGATGCCATGTCTTCCAATTTATCAAAATCCTCTTGCAATTTTCCACAATCCTCATGGATTTTAACAACTTTAAATAGTTTCATGTCATCTGCAAATTTGATACCCACACTTGTTATTCCCTTTTCCAGGTCATTAATGAATAAGTGCATATGTCATACACTCTGGAGGAGAGGAGGGACAGGGGAGATATAATTCAGACCTTTAAATACTTAGAGTAATAATGAACAAACAAACCTCTTCCAAAGATGGGGAAGCTGTAAAACTAGAGAGCATAACATGAAGCTGCAAGGGGGTAAACTGAAAGGCAATGTCAGGAAATACTTTTTCACTGAAAGGGTGGTGGATGCTTGGAATGCCCTCCACTGGCAGTATTGGGGGCAAATAAAGTGACAGAATTCAAAATGGCATGGGACAGACACAGTGGATCCCTTTACAGCAACAGGATAAAATCAAAACAAACAAATTAATTTCTCAGCAAATAGGGGTGTCCTACACGGAGCGGTGGGTTCACCCCCTTAAACAAAGACATGGGGAGGGGTGGCCTGCACGGAGCAGCAGATGCACCTACTCTTGCCATCTTACTGGGCAGACTAGATGGACCATACTGGTCTTTATCTGCTGTCATTTACTATGTTACTATGTCAAAAAGCAGCGGACCCAGCACAGATCCTTCGAGTACTCCACTATTCACCTTTCTCCACTGGGAAAATTGGCCATTTAGCCCTACCCTCTGCTTTCTATCTTTTAACCAGTTCCTGATCCACAATCGTACACTGCCTCCTATCCTATGCCTTTTTAGTTTTGCCAAAAGTCTCTGATGAGGGACCTTATCAAAGGCTTTCTGAACATCCAGATACACTATATCAACCGACTCGCCTTTGTCTACCTGTTTATTCACACTTTCAAAAAAGCATAGCAGATTAGTAAGACAAGATCTTCCTTGTCTAAAGCCATGTTGGCTGTCTCCCATTAAGCCTTGACTATCCACATGTTCAGTAATTTTCTTCTTTATTATGGTTTCTACCATTTTTCCCGGTACAGACGTCAGGCTCACCTGTCTGTAGTTTCCTGAATCACTCCTGGAACTCTTTTTAAAAATTGGCATTACATTGGCCATCCTCCAATCTTCAGGTATTATACAGGATTTTAATGATAGTTCACAGATTACTATTAGCAGGTCTGCAATCTCATATTTCAGTTCTTTCAACACCCTTGGATGTATATCATTCAGTCCAGGTGATTTGCTACTCTTCAGTTTATCAAATAGTTGTAATACATCTTCCCGGTGTATCGATATTTCTTTCAATTCTTATGCAGTATCACCTTTAAATACCACTTCAGTCACGGGTAACATCCCTAAATCTTCCTCAGTAAAGACCGAAGCAAAGAATTCATTCAGTCTCTCCGCTATGGCCTTGTCCCCTCTTAGTGCCCCTTTTATCCCTCTATCATCTAATGGTCCAGCTGACTCTCTCACAGGTTTTTTGCTACAAATATACTTGAAAAAATCTTTATTACGTGTTTTTGCTTCCACAGCAAGCTTCTTCTCAAATTCTCTTTGCCTGCCTTATCAATGCCTTGCATTTAACTTGCCAGTGCTTTTGCTGTTTCCAGTTTTCGTCATTTGGCTCTTTTTTCCATTTCCTGAAAGATGATTTTTTTAGCAACAGCCTCTCTAACCTCATCTTTAAACCATTTGTGAACTATTGAGGGTCACTGTACAAGCTTATTTTATAAAGAGACATAGGCACCTGTGTTGCCTTTATAAAATACATCAATAACTATAGAAACCAATTTAGAAAAAATGGAATGGAGCATCAAATTCATAAAGAGCACTTGTGGAATCTTTTCCATCACTCAGCACTCAATCTCTTCATCCAATAAATGTTAACAATCAAGTTCACTATGCAAATTGCTTATCTGAACTTGGTATTTTAAGTTTCATTGGATGGATGATGAAATCATGAGTGCTGAATGATGGAAAAGATTCCATAAGTGCTCATTAAGAATTTGATGGCACAGTTTTTATAATTAGATAATTCCTATAGTTATCCTAAGTGTACCTTTATAAAATAGGATTGTATAGTGACCCCCAATAGTTCACAAATGCCGATGTACTAATGTACACCTGCCCCACAGAAGGTGTAAATGTGTGCGTGTACTCTGCGCGTACGTGTATTTTATAAAATATGGGTGTATACTGCAACTCCGCCTCCACTCTACCCAAACTGCACCTCTAGGAATGACTAAATGCTGATTAGACACACACTTTCCATGGAAGCACTTTTCATATGCATATGCGATCACGCGATTTTTTTATTTATTTAACAGATTTTATATACCATCTTTCTACAAATCAAGACCGTTTACATAAAACATTTATAGCAGTATGTTTCAACTGTTTACATGGAACAAAGTAACAAAGATGAATAGGTAACAAAGTGAACTAAATTACATTTTTTAAGTCCTTTCTATGTGGAAAGCCTGTTTTGCACACAAGAAAGTGTGGTTCTAAAATTGTTTGACAACATACATATGTACAAAGAATGCACATGGAAAGAGTGTGTCTACTTTTACATGATCTGTGAGCAGTTCTCAGGGGCATAGCTTGCGTGGATCAGAGATAGAGTTTCAATGTACACAATTTTTTTTAAACGCATTTACCCGACATTCATTCTTGCATTGTATCCAGAGATAATGCATTAATTATTGCATTCCTTACATAATTTGGGGGCTACTTACAAAGTTGCATTAGGTGTTTAACATGACTTAATGCGTGTTAACAGCGCAGCATTACACTAACACTTAGCACATTAATTGTTAGTGCATTAAATGCCACATTAAACACTTAATGGGAACATTTTTAGAAGGGACATGGTATGGGCAGGAACTGCCCCTTGCAGTTAACATGAAAGTAACTGTTGCATGTAAATGCCGCATTATGTGGTGCTGTTCATTACACCTTAAGAGGTGTAACTAACTGCATTCCACATTATCAATTGTGCTCTTAATAAGAGTATAAGAAATGCCATACTGAGTCAGACCAAGGTCCATCAAGCCCAGTATCCTGTTTCCAACAGCGGCCACAAGTACCTGGCAGGTTCCCAAAAAGGGACACAGGCTCTACAACTCTCATCCAGGGGTAAGCAGTGGATTTTCTGGGTCCTCTTTAATAATGCTTTATGGACCTTTCCTCCAGGAACCTGTCCAAACTTTTTTTAAACAGAGCTACACTAACAGCTTTTACTACATCCTCCGGTAACAATTCCAGAGTTTGATTACGCGTAGAGTAATAAAATATTTTCTCTTATTAGTTTTAAATGGGTTACACTGTAGCTTCATTGCATGTCCCCTGGTCTTTCTATATTTTGTTGGCATAAACAATCTTTCTACGTTTACCCGTTCTACTCCAATCATTAATTATAGACCTCTATCATATCTCCCCTCAGCTATCTCTTTTCCAAGTTGAAGAGCACTAGCCTTTTAAGATTTTCCTCAATAATGTATGGTAGTGATCATTATTCTGTGTTAACTGCATGAGTGCCTTCCCTAAAGGGTTGGAAATGCCCTCGATAGTTAATAGATGTTAGGTACAAAAGATTAGCACAGGTAGTAAATAAGGCCCTTTATGCTCATTTAGATGACATCAGCATATAAAAGATAACCCTTAGTAGTAGGAGGCTGAAGTTATGTTTACTAAGGTGCAAACCCTGTGCAATAAAGCACAGTTACTTACCTGTAACAGGTGATCTCTGGGAACAGCAGGAATTAGTCATCACATATGGGTACGTCGGTACCGGCGGAGCCCGCGCGGGAAAGCTCCCCAGCTTTTCAGATTAAAAGCTTTTGGGGCCTCCCACTGCACATGCGCGCTGCCTTCCCGCCTTCCTGAGCAGCTCTCGTCAGTTCGAGTTTAAAGCTGAGACAATAGAGAGAGGACAGGAAGATAGAGATACAACTCCTAGGGGAGGTGGGTGGGTTGTGATGACTAATTCCTGCTGTTCCCAGAGATCACCTGTTACAGGTAAGTAACTGTGCTATCTCCAGGAACAAGCAGGAATACGTCATCACATATGGGGACTCCCTAGCTAAGATGCCTGGGAGATCCCCCTCCAAGGGTAAACCATCTTCGCATGGATCTCAGGCATCCATCCAGGGAAGGTGGGCAGGAGTTGTTTAAGTATGGAACAGGTGTTTGAGGACAGCCTGACCAAACAAGGCATCCCGGCGGGAGTCCTTGTCCAAGCAGTAATGGGCTGTGAAGGTATGAACCGAGGCCCAAGTGGCTGCTCGACAGATCTGATCTATGGACACAGAGTGAAGATGAGCCATAGAAGTGGCCATGGCCCTCACATTGTGAGCTGTGACATGGCCCTCCATAGAAATGTTCTTACTCTGGTAAGCAAAAGAAATACACTGAGCGATCCAATTGGAAAGTGTACGCTTGGTGACTGGAAGTCCCAAATGAGAAGGATCAAAAGCCACGAAAAGTTGGGAAGACTTTCGATGTGGTTGAGTCCTGTTGAGGTAAAAGGCAAGAGCTCTTTTACAATCCAGAGTATGAAGGTTCCTCTCTGCACTGGATGCATGAGGAGCCGGGAAAAAGACAGGTAGATATACCTCTTGATTAAGATGAAAGGGCGAGACCACTTTGGGCATAAAGTGGGGATTCGTCCTAAGGACCACCTTATCATGATGAAACCTAGTATAAGGTGGATGAGCCACTAAAGCCTGCAGTTCACTGATGCGGCGAGCCGAAGTGACTGCAATAAGGAAAACAACCTTCCAGGAAAGAAATTTGAAGGAGGTAGAGTCCAAAGGCTCAAAAGGTGGCTTCATAAGCTGACCTAGAACTAGGTTCAAATCCCATGCTACCGGAGGAGGTCGGATGGGAGGTTTAGTTAGAGTCAGGCCTCTCATGAAACGTGAAACAAGAGGATGAGAGGAGACAGGTTGTCCATTTATAGGTTTTAAGGATGCTGCAATAGCACTCAAATGGACCCTTACTGAATTCGTCTTAAGGCCTGCATTTGAAAGATGCAGGAGATAGTCCAAGAGGGAATTCAAAGGAAGTGCTAGAGGGTCAAGACCCTGCTGAGCACACCAAATGGAAAAACGTTTCCATTTGAAAGCATAAGAACGCCTCGTGGAAGGTTTCCTAGAGGCATGAAGGATATCTGTCACAGGTTGAGAAAGATTAAAGTCTTGAAGACTTAGGCCTTCAGTAACCAAGCTCTGAGATGTAGGGATTTGGGGTTTGGGTGCCACAAAGTCCCCTCCTCCTGAGACAGAAGGTCTGGCGCAGCTCCCAGGTCCAGGGAGGATCCCTGGGAGAGATGCAGAAGTAGAGGGAACCACACCTGGCGTGGCCAGCGGGGAGCTATGAGGATCATAGTCCCGTGATCCCTCTGGAGCTTGAACAGAGTCTTGGATATTAGAGGAATGGGTGGAAAGGCATAGAGGAATTCCTGACCCCAATGCAGGAGGAAGGCATCGTGGGCCTGAGCTCCCTGACACTGAGTTCTGGAACAGAACTGGGGAAGTTTGGCATTCCACGGACTTGCAAAGAGGTCTATGTCCGGGGTCCCCCATTCCTGAAAGATTCTGCGTATCTGGTCCATATGTAGGGACCATTCGTGTGGAAGCAGAACTCGACTGAGTCTGTCTGCACGAGAGTTTTGAACTCCTGGAAGATACACTGCAAGAAGGTGAATTTGATGCTCTCTGGCGAAGGCCCATATTCTGAGAGCTTCGTTGCAAAGCGACAGAGAGCCTGTCCCTCCTTGTTTGTTTATATAGAACATGGCTACCTGATTGTCTGTCTGAACTAGGACAGTCAGGTTGACAAGGAGGGTATAGAAGACCTTGAGGGCAAGGTAAATTGCTCGCAGTTCCAGGAGGTTGATATGAAGGGTGGCCTCCTGTGGAGACCAAGTGCCCTGAGTGGAGAGGTTCTGAAGATGAGCTCCCCACCCTGTCTGGGAGGCATCTGTTGTGAGGGTTGCTTGGGACAACAAAGGTTGGAAGGGGGCCCCCAACAACAGATTCTTGGTGGATGTCCACCATTGGAGGGACCAAAATAGACGGCTTGAGGTGAGTATTTGGTCGGAGAGCGCTCCAGATGCTTGAGTCCACTGGGTGGCCAAGGTCCATTGAGCTGCTCTCATATGCAGACGAGCGTAGGGCACCACATGTACCGTGGAGGCCATGTGGCCCAGAAGTCGCAGCATTTCCCGGGCTGTCAAATGACTGCTGGACTGAGCTTGGAAGGCCAAACTCAGCAGGCGTTGGGCCCTGACCTGAGGCAGGTAGGCCCTTGCAGTGATGGTGTCTAACTGGGCCCCTATGAACTCGAGAGACTGAGTAGGGATTAGTTGAGACTTGGGAAGGTTTACTACCAGTCCTAGATACTGCAGAAGACGCCTTGTGCGGTCCAGGGAAATTTGGGCCTGGGACTGAGAGGGAGCTCGGATGAGCCAGTCGTCCAGGTATGGGAATATGAAAATTCCCAGGCCTCTTAGAAAGGCAGCTACGACTGCCATGCATTTGGTGAACACTCTTGGAGCAGAGGCTAGACCGAAGGGGAGTACTCTGTACTGGAAATGTTTTCCCTGAAACAGAAATCGAAGGTATTTTCTGTGGGATGGGTGGATGAGTATGTGTGTATACGCATCCTTTAGATCTAGAGAACAAAGCCAATCCTGACTCTGAAGGTATGGAAGGAGAATGCCCAGAGAAAGCATTTTGAATTTCTCCTTGAAAAGAAATTTGTTCAATTCTCTCAGATCCAGAATTGGTCTGAAGCCCTCTGTCTTCTTTGGTATTAGAAAATAAGGGGAGTAGAATCCCGTCCCCTGTTGAAGAAGAGGGACCTCCTCTATTGCCCCCTGGGCAAGGAGGGAGGAGACTTCCTGACCCAAGAGGGCCAGGAGAGATGGGGGAGAATTGAACTGCCTCACCATAGTATAAGGAGGAAGGTCGGAAAAATGGAGTTTGTAACCCTCTCTGATGATAGAGAGGGTCCATTGCTCTGATGTAATTTGCTCCCATCTGGGAGCAAAGTGAGCTAACCTTCCGGGTATGGTGAGGGGCTCTGGTTGTTCTAGAGCCAGAAAAGTTAAGTTCTCTAGGGGCAAGTCAAAACCCCTGAGGGGGTGGAGCCTGCTGAGGCGTAGCAGACGCCGCAGGCTTTGACCTTGCCTGTTTAGGTTGCTGACGTTTAGCAGCAAAACAAGGCTGAGAGGATTGTTGGCCAGTATTTGTAGAAAATCTGGACTTCTTGTAATAAGGCCTCTTAAAAGACTTCTTCTTGGCAGGAGTGGAGGTAGACTTAGAAAGTCTATCTAAGGTGGCATTTTCTGCATCCATTTGAGTGGCCTTAATTTGCCACTCCTCACCAAATAAGTTCTCACCTGTACAGGGCAGATTTCTTAAGCCATCTAGGACCCAAGGTTCTAGATCAGAAGCCTGGAGCCAAGCAAGACGTCGGGCTGCTATAGCAATGCCCGAAGCCCTACCAGCACCCTCAAAGGAATCAAAAGCTGCCCTGTTGGAGAACTTTGAAATATCCAAAAGGTGTTTCACCAAGGAAATGAACTGCTCCCTCTTATCCTCAGGGAGAAAGGGGGCAAAATGCCGAACTTTTAGAGCGATTTCACTGAGAAACATGCCCATGTAAAGACTATAGGAATTAATCCTGGCTATAAGCATAGTAGCCTGGAAAATTTTCCTGCCAAAAGAGTCTATAGTCTTACATTCTCGCCCTGGAGGAGTAGAAGAGTGCCTTTTGGTACTCTTTATCTTCTTCATTGCAGACTTCACCACAATAGAATGGTGAGGCAACTGGGTTTTTTGGAAACCAGGAGAAGGGGGGACACGGTACATGGTGTCCAACCTGCGAGAAGAAGGAGACAATGTTAGAGGAGCCTCCCATAAGTCCATCAAGTGTTCTTGAAGGATTTCATGGATAGGCAGGGTGACTGCCTCTTTAGGAGACTTAGAGTATCCTAAAATATCCAGTTTCTTTGATCTGGGTTCCTTTTCAGAGGATGAAGCAATAGAAAGACCTTTAGCCATTTCTATGATGAAGTCCTGAAAGGACAAATCCTCTGGTGGAGACATTCTCCTGTTAGGAGAAGAAGGCTCCTCAGGAAGATCAAGGGAGAACTCATCAGAATCATCAGAGGAGTTAAAATCCTCTGAAGAAGCAGAGTATCCTCTATGTGCTTCCAACGCACGATACGCATACCGTTCGGTATCGACATCGGGCGTACCGGGTATGGGATCGGTACCGGGCAAAAGCCCAGATCCGGCATGCGGAACCGATCTGCGTTTGGAAGACGATGGCCTCGGTTCCGGTATGGAAGCCATTACCGGAACCGGACCCGGTACCGCTGGCTGCGGTACCGAGGGCGTAGCAGCATTAATAAAAGCCAGAATGGCCTGCTGCATGACTTGGACAGTATTGCCCATAGACGCCACTGCTGCCTGGATGTCGGTACCGGTATGGGCCGGTACCCCAGAGCAGTACAACAGGTGATCTGTCGAGGCCGCGCCATCGATGTCAACCTGTGACCCCATGATTGCTTTGGAGGCCGGAGCCTCCCGCCGGGGTTTTTTGGCCTGGGCAGAATCCTCGAACTCAGAATTGAGAGCCTCTCGATCTTTAGAAAGAGATTTGCTTTTAGAGGATTTGCCCACTGGAGTTTTGGTTACCTGAGATCCATCCGGAGAGGAAGACCTGGATGACTGTGATGCTTCTGAAGGAAACAGCACATGGAACTTGTTGGCCCGGTTCTGCAATCCACGTTTCGACATCTGGGAGCAGGATGGGCAGTCCGGTATGGAATGGTCAGGTCCTAAACATTTAAGACACCATTCATGGGTGTCTGTAAGAGGTCTAAAGAAAACAATAAAATTAACAATTTCTTCAGCGGTGACAGGAGCACGACCTGCTGGCTCCGCGGAAAAAAAGAAACTGACGAGAGCTGCTCAGGAAGGCGGGAAGGCAGCGCGCATGTGCAGTGGGAGGCCCCAAAAGCTTTTAATCTGAAAAGCTGGGGAGCTTTCCCGCGCGGGCTCCGTCGGTACCGACGTACCCATATGTGATGACGTATTCCTGCTTGTTCCTGGAGATATCCAGGGAGCTTGCCCAGCATCTGCCCTGCATTTAACACATAGGACAGACATTTATTACATGGGCTCGCATCCCCTGCCTCAGCAGGCAGCCTGGAAGCACCCGGGCTACCTGACAGTGCAGGTTATGTGGGCCCAGAGAACAATTATAGGGAAGGGACTAGCGGCTGCGGTTGCAATGTCCACCTCTAAAGACACAAACTCCTCTGATCAAGCTCCTCCTTGCCAGTCCATCCCCCTGATCAAGTCTCCCAGACCTTCAGCACTACCCATCCTCTGGACAGCAAGTCAACATGGCTGTCTCCAACCCTCACAATGAAGAGCAGGCCCCCCCTTCCTCCAGGCAGCCCCCCTTGGGTCTTACTGGGGGCTCCCTGGTGGCCAAGTAATGAATGAGACAGGAACCGCCCCCTCTGTTCTAACTCATCTCTGGCATCTTTCAAAATGGCACCAGTCTCATGGTACTGACCCCACCGTCTGTTTAGCACAGTACTGTTAATGTGGGTCAGTGCATGCTGGATAGCATGTGCATGAGCCTGCGCTAACAGCGCTGCTTCGTAAAACATGCCTCTAATTATTTGAGGGGCCAAAAATATATGTGGGGCCCACTAAGGAATTTCAGTGTTTTATGGGGGCTTTCTGAGAAGGGGAGATCCCTGGAAAGTGAAGTCAGGCATACAAGGAGGCTCTTCTCAGCCATTCTGGGTGGAGCAATGGTATAGAAATTAGAGGGGTCAAGTATTCCCTGAGGCTGTGGACCAGAAGAAGCAGCCAAGGGGGCTATATTCTCATTTGTTCCATACAAGGGAAAGAGTGATATTAAAAATTGGTCTGTAATTAGATAAAGCCACTGGGTCCAAATTTGTCTTTTTCAAAACAAGGTGGATTATAGCTTCTTTAACATTTTCAGGAAAACTGAAGGAACCAACACCACATCCTGTTTTCAAAAAGACATATTAGGACCTATCGATCAGCTAATCTAGTTGACAGCACAAGGTGGTATTTAGGCACCAGATTGCTGGAAAGGGGAGATGGCTGAAGGGGTGAGGAGTGAAGGCTGAGGGAAGAGTTGTCATCCAGTGCTCTGGGTCTTAGTTTCAAGGACAGAGGAAAATAGATTCAAGATCAAGCATTTGGGCAAAGGAACATAGGGTGTCCTTTGGGAGTCAGGAACCCATCACTAGTCCAAACGAAATCTAAATTCCTGATAGGATGTGAGAGGATCCCTGGA
Organism: Ichthyophis bannanicus; assembly: GCA_033557465.1. Classification (NCBI taxonomy): domain Eukaryota; kingdom Metazoa; phylum Chordata; class Amphibia; order Gymnophiona; family Ichthyophiidae; genus Ichthyophis; species Ichthyophis bannanicus. Next base: position 93,844,942 of record CM066046.1, on the reverse strand, counting down.
AGATATGCAGAAATAGACCAGAAACTCGTGCATTGTGAATATAACAAGGAGAAAATGTATTTTACACCAATCATTCGAGTTAAAGACATTTTTTTAGGAGACTTGTTTTGGAACAAACATGCTATGAAGAGTTTTGGGGCCCAAATTGCTAGCCTTTGGCACTGAAGATAAATTCTTCCCCCTTGGAGAATACCTACTGTGACTAGAGAAAGCAAGTCAGAACTCAGTCCAGAATCCTCTTCTCTAAAGATGTATCCAGAAAGAGAGAGAAATTGAAAAGTAAAAGTCGCTGGGTATCATGTTTCAGGGTTGTATATGGCTATGCTGGATTGTATTGCCTGTTTGTGTATTGGTACTGAATTAAAAAAAAACTATTTTATAGGCATTATTCTCTCTCTCGGAGCAATTTTCAAAACCCAATCACTTGGGTAAGTTCTAGTTTACCTGGGTAAAAGGGCATCTGAACATTGCCCATCCTTAATTTAGCTAAAAGGACATGCAGAGTCCTGCAATGAGCACACTTTTAGGACGGCGTGTCTGAGACCATGTTTAAGTCAGCGAGGAATATTATGCATGTAGACTTCCTTTTCAAATCCACACACATTATTTTCCATGAACAAGCACCTGCAGAGAAAGCAAGTGTAGACAGATCCATGGCAGCTTTTGAGATTAAAGTCTGTGCACAGTTTCACATTGTTATAAAGACTATGCGGTCCTTTTACTAAGGACTGCTATGATGTTCGACCTAACGCACTGATAACACCAAAACCATAGTGCATTAGATGCAATACCAACCGGGTTAACTGTCTCAGGCACTGAAAGCATGCCCCCAGCAGTTAATGTGATGTATATAAAAGCATGCCCCCAGCAGTTAATGTGATCTATATAACTGTAAAAAGCGCATACTGTAAATAGCTCACACTAATCAGCACACCCGCATCCAAGCACCCTCACTGTACATAATCTTACCTGACATACACACCATTGCCAATGATTGTTTGATGTGTTTACCGCCTTGATTGAAGGATAAGACGGGATAGAAATATCTTTAAATAAATAAATAAATAAATTCTGCCCTAATGTGGCATGTTGCTGTTAAGTGCCATCGAGTCGGAGTCGACTCATGGCGACCCTCTGGATAACTATCCTAAATTGTGTTTGGTCTTCAGTCAGGCGGCTCATTGTTGACAGACTGGTACCCGTAGCTGCTGTTATTGTATCGATACATCTCATTGCTGGCCTTCCTCTTTTGCATTGACCTTCTATCTTACCAAGCATGATGTCTTTCTCTAATGATTTCTCTCTTTGCATGATGTGTCCAAAGTATGAAAGTCAAAGTCTTTTCATCTGAGCTTCTAAAGAAAGCTTAGGTTTGATCTCCTCTAGTACCGACTGGTTTGTTCTTCGGGCAGTCCATGGTATACACAGTATTCGCCGCCAGCACCATAATTCAAAGGCATCAATTTTCTTCCTGTCTATCTTTTTCACTGTCCAGCTTTCACATCCATATGATGTTATTGAAAATACCATGGCTTTTTACAAGTCAAATCTTTGTATGGAGAGAGACATCTCTGCTCTTCAGAATCTTATCAAGGTCTTTCATAGCCATTCTGCCAAGAGCAATATGTCGTCTGATTTCTTGACTGCTTCTTGCTTCTTTATTGATAGTTGATCCAAGTAGGTTAAAGTTGTTCACGATTTCAATTTCTTCTCCTTCAACAATGAACCTGTTGATTATGCCAGTTGTCATGATCTTTGTCTTCTTTACATTAAGATGCAGGCCCATTTTGAGACTATGTTCTTTGATTGTGAGAAACAAATGTTTCAGATCATCTTCACTTTCAGCCAGTAATGTGGTATCATCAGCATACCGAAGGTTGTTGATGAGTCTTCCACCAATCTTCACACCTCTGTTGTCTTCATACAATCCTGCTTCTCTGATGATTTGTTCTGCATATAAATTAAACAGGTAGGGGGAAAGTATGCAGCCTTGTCTTACAACTTTGCTTATTTTAAACCATTCTGTTACTCCTTGTTCCGTTTGAACTGTTGCTTCTTGATCAATGTACAGATTGTGCAAGAGTACGATCAGGTGTTCTGGTATACCCATGCTTCTTAATGTGGCCCAGAGTTTCTCATGGTTTACACAGTCAAAAGCCTTGCTATAGTCGATAAAACACAAATTGATATCCTTTTGGTATTCTTTAGGATTCTTTTCAAGGATCTATCTCACATCCACAATGACGTCTCTCGTTCCTCACCCTTTCCTGAACCCTGCTTGCACTTCAGGTAGTTCTTGTTCCAGGTATGGTTGTAGTCTCTTTTGAATAATCTTCAGTAGAATCTTTCTGGCATGTGGGATCAGAGCAATTGTGTGATAATTTCCAGTCAGTTGGATCACCTTTCTTTAGTATTGGTATAAACACAGATCTTTTCCAGTCAGTTGGCCATGATGTTGACTTCCATATTTCTTCAGAGAGCCTTGTAAGTATGGTAACAGCTGCATCAGATTGCTGTAATACTTCTATGGGAATGCTATCAATGCCTGGTGCTTTGTTCTTTGATAAGGCTTTCAAAGCTGCTTTAACTTCTTTCATCACCAATGGTTCCCGATCATAAGGTACAGGTTGAAACGGCTGTTGGTCCACTTGATCTTTATCATATAAAAACTCTGTATATTCCTTCCACCTTTTCTTGATCTTCTCAGCATCATTCAACATAGAACCTTGAACATCTTGTAACATTCGAATTTGAGGCTGGAACTTTTTCTTTAACTCTCGTAGCTTTAGGAAAGCCGATCTTGTTCTTCCTCTAATAGTTTCTGCTTCTATTTCCTTGCATGCGTCGTCGTAGTACTTTTCCTTGTCCTGTCTTGCTGCACGTTGGAAATCTCTGTCGAGTTCTGTGATTGTCTTTCTTTCTCCTCTGGCTTTAGCTTCTCTGCGTTTCTGGGCAATTTTCAGAGTTTCTTCTGTCATCCATTTTGGCCGTTTTTTCTTTTTCACCTTTTGTAGAGACTTCTCGCTTTCTTCCAACACAACCTTCTTGATGTCATTCCATAACTCTTCTGGAGCTCTGTCATTTGTATCTAAAGCAGCAAATCGATTTTGCAGGCAGTCTTTAAATTCCAGTGGTATATTCTCAAGGTCATAGTTTGCTGCATTCATGAGTGGTTTGCTCTTTTTCAACTTTAGCTTGAGTTTGCATACAAGTAGTTGATGATCTGTACCACAGTCAGCTCCAGGTTTTGTCTTTGTTGATGTTATAGAGCGTTTCCATCGTTGAGTTCCACAGATGTAGTCAATTTGATTTTTATACAATCCATTGGATGAAGTCCATGTGTACAGTCGCCGCTTGTGTTGTTGGAAGAAAGTGTTTGAGATGAATAGATCGTTGGTCTTGCAGAATTCTATCAGTCTTTCTCCAGCTTCATTTCTGTTGCCAAGTCCATATTTTCCAACTACTTTGCCTTCTTCTTTGTTGCCAACTTTTGCGTTCCAGTCACCTATGACTATCAGGATATCCTGTTTGCATGTTCTGTCAATTTCAGCTTGTACTTGTTCATAGAACTCTTCAATTTCATTCTCTTCTGCAGCTGTTGGTGGGGCATATACTTGAATTATAGTTGTGTTGATAGGCATTCCTCGTAGACGATCAGAGATTAAGCTTCGCTGACTGCATTGTATTTCATTACAGTTCTTGCAAGTTTCATCTTTATTATAAATGCAACACCACTTCTTCTTTGTCTTTCATTTCCAACATAGTAGACCATATGATCATCTGATGCAAAGTGCCCGATGCCAGTCCATTTCAGTTTGCTGACACCCAACAGATCAAGTTGTACACGTTCCATTTCATTCTTGACCACCTACAACTTCCCTTGGTTCATGCTTCGTACGTTCCATGTTCCAATGTATAAAACATCTTTACAGCTTCTGAATCTCATTTCATGCGCAGCTACATCAGCAGTCAGACGTCCCGAGGGCTTTGATCCAACCACATCATAAATGCTGGCTTTACTCTGAAAAGTCTTCGGCTCTTCCCAGTAGCTAGTTGAGTGCCTTCCTACCTGGGGGTCTCATCTTCCAGCACTATAGCACAATTTGTTTTGTTGTAACTATCCATTGGGTTTTCATGGCAAGATACAGAAGTAGATTACCGGGCCTTTCTTCCGCGCAGTTTAAGTTTGGTGGTGTTGTCATTGTCACAGAAATGTGATCCTCTGCCGTCAACACTATCCCATTCTGCTGCTGCTGCCCAGATGGGTGGTTTGTCTTGGTTTGCAGCTTGTCGTGCTGTGAGGGCTTGTGTGCATCAGTGATGCTGAGAGCTAAACTATCGATAGTTTAACTACTGGCAGGGTCTCCCAAGATGGACAGGTCTCAGCTGAGGTGCCAGACCAATACAATGTGGCATAGCAATAGCAAAAGTGTACTTAGCCTCCACCTATTCTGGTTGACAATATGTGCACCCGCGCAAATTGGCCACCTTGTAATTAGCAGGGGACCACTGAATGCAAGGTGCTCATCCCCATCAACTCTCTCCCCTAACATGCCATGGACAGTTAGCGCCAAAATCCAGCGGTTCTATCATGGACCTGCGCTATCAATGCATATCCCAGCGTGCCTTCAGCACACACCAGAATCCATGTTAACTACTAATGCCCTTTAATAAAAGGGCCTCTCTATGGATAAAAACATAGGCATAGTTCGGGAGGGGGTATAGGGGGTGGTGCTCCCCCCAAAATGTTGCAGGCAGTAATGGTCCCCCTGCTCCCGTTGCCAGCATAACATCCTTACCCTTTGCCTCCCCCCAAAGTAAGAAGACAAACTACATCAATGGATACAAACTAACCACAGATTAGTTTGAAATTGCCCCATATATTCCTGTGATTAAATTTGCCCTTTCTTTTGGTATTAGCCTGTGTTAGAACAGCCTTCCTGCATAGAAACCAAGCTCTGTCATCTGATGTTTGCTGAGAGAGAAGGGGTGAATAAGTCCCCATTATTCCCACATTCTGCTCTGTCTTGGGGCTTAATTAGCAACGAACAGCAAACAATTCATCTTTGTGACTGTGTGGCCAATTTAGAAACTCGGAGAGCAAGACTGCCATCCAGTCACCTAGGATTAATATTATAAAGTTCAGACATTATTTAGAGAAATACTTGGTACACCGTAAATGTATCCCGATTTCCAAAGTAACCATGTTCTTGTGGGATTATTACAGAGCATTTTTCTAACTGCTTTGCTGAATTTAAGCAATAACATCTAACATTTAACTATTCTTTAATAATCTCAGTGTGTAGAACGGATATAAAACAATCTTGTATTTTGCCATTATTTGCCCATCTGTTTATTACATTCTGAGGATGAAAACCAAGAATGAAGCTATTTTCAGGAAAACATATCTCTTGCAAATGAGCATCAACTTGCACAGATGGCAAATTTCACAGCACAGACAAAGACTAACCATAGCACACTTTACAATAAAAGGTGTGTGTGTGTTTTGGGGTGGATGGTGCACGAAGAACAGATTCTCTTGGCATTGAAATGGCCAGGTAAAATTTATAGAACATTGGAGAAAATCTTTCACAAATCCTCTCATACTCTGAACATAGTGCCAAAAACTAATCGTCTGCTTACTTTCTCATCTACTTAGGGGAAAATTTTCAAAAGGAAGTTCCACAGGAAAATGTGCATTTGCCCATGAAAAGAACATTGAAAATTACCCCATTCTACAGAATGGAGTTGGAGCAAATCATTGAAAGAATGTATGGGGATGCATTTTTTAAATTTCTGTGTGTTCTTCATCCTTCTTCACTTTGGGGCATGTTTACTAAGACCCCGTGCCGGTAAATATACCTCATATATATATCACCTCATTTGCAACAATGTTTCTGTACAGTAAGCCATTGTTAAATGTATTTAATACCCCATATACTCCTCCACGTTTCTACTCCCTGTTTTATGTAAAAGCCTACTGCTATGTTTGTTCCATGTGAACCGCCTTGAATTAATGATAAGGCAGTATACAAAACCTGTTAAATATATATGGGCCATGTTACCAGTGTGGGGCTTCTGGATAACTGCAGGGAGGGGGGTTACATCCATACCCCTACAGTTAGCATAGGAAACACAGGTGTTAACATGGAGATTGGGCTGCAGGTGCAAGTACCATCACCCTTTGAGGTGACTTTAGTTCCACCCACACTCCCTGGAATCAAGAGTGGTTAGCATGGGCTACTAATACCCATGCAATTTGCGATACACTGGGAATGCTCATGTCCTGCCCAGCCCTTGCCCTGACATGCACTGCTAGGTAGCATAAGCAGAGTTGGCTCATCCACTAGGCGAACCTAGGTGGTCACCTCGGGCAGCAGACCTCCATGGGTGGCACAGCACATACGGCCTGCTGCCCCCTCGTGCTGAGCCAAACCACCACCCCCCACTAACGCGGATTCTGGCAGCAGTGGGGGGGGGCAGTTCGGTGGCAGCAGCAGGCCATGTGCTTCGGCACACGTGGCCTACAGCTTCTGACCCCCCCTGAAGTTGTGTTGGAGGGGTCAGAAGTGATAGGCCATGTGTGCCGAAGCATATGGCCTGCTGCTGTTGCCCTCCATATCCTGCCACCAGAATCTGTCGTTACTGCTAGATGGAAAGTTAGCCAGATAGCAATTCATGCCAACTTTTTTGCTGTGCTAAGTTATCTGAATAGCTGTACTGAAAATCGGTGCCAGATGGATAAATTGCAGGTCTGCCCTCACTTTATCCATGGACTGCACTATCCGGATAGTGCTGAGACAGTCAGCGAGACTATTCAGCGGCACTATCCATATCCAGCACACTTGGCGGGGCAGGGGGAAGGGAGGGTTGCTTCTGGAGGTGGAGTTGGGGTCAGGTCTGGAAATACACATGTACTTTTGACATCTCAAAAAGTATGCATGCTTTTATTTTTCTCAAGAAAACTACACACACAAATTAGCAGCACTATCTAACCTTGGAGTCATCTTTGATTCTCCTCTCTCTTTCTCTGGGCACATCCAACAGATGGCTAAAACCTGCTACTTCTTTCTCTATAACATCAGCAAAATTTGTCCCTTCCTTTCTACTCATAATACTATGACCCTTATCCACTCACTATTCACCTCACGCCTTGACTATTGTAACCTGCTCCTCATTGGTCTCCCTCTGAATCATCTCTCCCCTTCAATCTATTCAAAACTCAACTGCACGGCTTACCTTCCACCAGTGGTGCTATGCTCATGTAACCCCTCTTCATTTAATTAGCTCCCTATCAGTTTATGCATCCAGTTCAAACTTCTCCTACTAACCAGTATACAAGTGCATTCATTCTGCAGGTCCTCACTACCTTTCCTCTCTTATCTCACTCTACACTCCTCCTCGGGAGCTCCACTCCTCTGACAAATCTTTTATCTGTGCCCTTCTCTGCCATTGCCAACCACAGATTTGATTCGTTCCATCTCGCTGCTCCATATGCCTGGAACAAGCTATCTAAATCAGTACATTGCCAGGGACAACTATGTTTCCGGTCGATTTCACAAACACAGACATCTCTGACATAGACATGCATGTGGGCAGCCACATAGATATCCCCATTAGGAATGCTTGAATCGGGGACATCCATCTCAGGCAAGCTAGCATAAGGGGATGTCCAGCAACATAGGAAAATGTAAATATGAGTCCCCATTCCGTCCATGTTTGTTGACATATTGTAACATACAGGAGGTATTAGTGTAGCTCCTTCTCCACACCCTCCAGACGTTTGCCTAACAAAACAAGCACTTTTCAGACACCTGTTTATATCTGGAGCAGGTTTAACCTTAGATGCGACTCGGGATGTCCAGGGCATTTCTAATATCAGGTGGAGATGTCCAGGTTCTTAGGAACGTCCCAGTCAGGCCTCCACCACGCCCTCATTCAGACTTGGACATCCTCGCATTGGGGACATCCACAGACCCGGCTTCTAAAATAGCTCTGGAGACATCTCTGTGCTTTGGTTGTCTCTATGCCTATTTTCAGATGTCCAAAGCACGAATAGGGCTTCCAAAACAACACCCAGTAAGTCAACTGGAAATTTTAGAAACCTATATAAACAATGCATTCTTGAAAAAAAATTGAGAAACATTTCCAGCCCCCTCCCATCGGTGTCTAGCTTCCCCGCCGACTGTATGGGGAAGCTAGATGGGGGCGGGAAAGGAGAGGATCGGGGCAGCGTTAGGGTGGGTAGTGGGCAGTCACCGGCCTCAGACGTACAGGGCTGATTCTAATGTCTAGCACTAGCAGTTATAGTGCTGCACATTATTGTATATACCCACGTGTTCACAGTCAAGAGCATGTTGGTCACACCCCGCACAGTTACCAGAGACTTAGCACTTGACCAGAGTTGCCAAGTTACCCAATTCCAGGAGTGAGATTTTAAGTCAGTCCTGGATATCTAACAAATCTCATCCTGATGCATTATGGTACCTGCAGCACCGAGTCCATTGAGTAAAATCAAGGACTACAAATACCATACTGCATTGCGATGTAAACTTAAAACCAAAAAATGGCATTAAATCTCACTCCTGGAACTGAGCAACTTCGTAACTCTGCTTAGCACACATTAATTTTCACACTAAGCACACGCTAAATGCAAACCATAGTGCACTTTAGTAAAAGGTCCCCTAAGGATAGAACTATTCAGGACATATCAAAGGAATGTGAAAACATACAATGAAAACATACATTTGCCCAATTCCGGATGGATCCCAGCATCTGGCAGAGCATGGCATGCTTGGGCCGTTTGCTGCGGGTGGGCTTCATTGGGGCTGGAAAGATGGCCTGCAGGATTCTGCACGGGATAGTATTATCATGTCAAGGTTGAGCTGCAGGGTCCGTCTGAGAGGTGGAGTAACTAGGAGAGTTCTTCTGAGTTCCAAAGCTCTCTGAAGCTGAAGGAAGCACTGGCTACAGGCGGGCTTTGGGGTTCTCCCCCGGTTTCATCTCCGCTTCACTTCCATTCAAGGGATGAGTTGGGGAAACTAGTCCTATGAGGTTACTTTTCTATGTCAGTCCCCTCACTGTTCTTCCTCCTTCCGTGTCTCTTCCTCCATGTATGACTGCAATTATCATTCCTGTTGGATCTATGGAGTTCCTTTCTGCTTATTTTAATGTAAACTGTTTTTATTTGATTTGATTTGAAAGGCAGTATAGCACAGTTACTTACCTGTAACAGGTGATCTCTGGGAACAGCAGGAATTAGTCCTCACATATGGGTACGCTGGTACTGACGGAGCCTGCACGGGAACGCTCCCCAGCTTCCCAAAAAGGAAAGCTTTTGGGAGCATCCCACAGCGCCTGCGCACTGCCTTCCCGCCTTTCCTAACCAACTCTCCTCAGTTTGAGTTTAAAGCTGAGACAATAGAGAGAGAGAGGAAAGGAAAGACAGAGAGAGATACAACTCCTAGGGGAGGTGGGAGGGTTGTGAGGACTAATTCCTGCTGTTCCCAGAGATCACCTGTTACAGGTAAGTAACTGTGCTATCTCCAGGAACAAGCAGGAATGAGTCCTCACATATGGGGACTCCCTAGCTAAGATGCCTGGGAGATCCCCAAGGGTATGAGACCCTGAAGGGTTCCTCATCTTCCTATGGATCTCAGGCATCCATTCAGGGAAGGAGGGCAGGAGTTGTTCAAGAATGAACAGGTGTCTGAGGACAGCCTGACCAAACAAGGCATCCCGGCGTGAGTCCTTGTCCAAACAATAATGGGCTGTGAAGGTATGAACCGAGGCCCAGGTGGCTGCTCGAGAGATCTGGTCAATGGACACAGAATGAAGATGAGCCATAGAGGTGGCCATGGCCCTCACTGTGAGCTGTGACATGGCCCTCCGGAGAAAGATTCTTACTCTGGTAAGCAAAAGAAATACACTGAGCAATCCAATAGGACAGTGTTCTTTTAGAGACTGGAAGTCCTAAATGAGAAGGATCAAAAGCAACAAAAAGCTGGGAAGACTTTCTATGTTGCTGTGTCCTGTGTAAGTAAAAAGCAAGAGCTCTTTTACAATCTAGAGTATGAAGGTTCCTCTCTGTACTGGATGCATGAGGAGCTGGAAAAAAGACAGGTAAATATACCTCTTGATTAAGATGAAAAGGTGAGACCACTTTAGGCATAAAGTGAGGATTTGTCCTAAGGACTACCTTATCAGGATGGAACCTTGTATAAGGTGGATTAGCCACTAAGGCCTGCAGTTCACTGATGCGGCGAGCAGAAGTGATTGCAATAAGGAAAATAACCTTCCAGGAAAGAAATTTCAAGAAGGTAGTGGCTAAGGGTTCAAAAGGTGGCTTCATAAGCTGACCAAGAACCAAGTTTAAGTCCCATGCCACCGGAGGAGGCCGAATGGGAGGTTTAGTTAAAGTTAGGCCTCTCATGAATCTTGCAATAAGAGGATGAGAGGAAATAGGTTGTCCATTGAGAGGCTTAAGGGAGGCTGCAATAGCACTCAAATGGACCCTTATTGAATTTGTTTTAAGGCCTACATTGGAGAGATGCAGGAGGTATTCCAATAGAGAATTCACAGGAAGTGCCAGAGGGTCAAGACCCTTTTGAGCACACCAAATGGAAAATCTTTTCCACTTAAAAGCATAGGAACGCCTAGTGGAAGGTTTTCTGGAAGCATGGAGGATATCCTTCACTTGCTGAGAAAGATTGAAGTCTTGAAGGTCTAGGCCTTCAGTAACCAAGCTCTGAGGTGAAGGAACTTGGGATTTGGATGCCACAAAATCCCTTCCTCCTGGGACAGAAGGTCTGGCGCAGCTCCCAAGTCCAGGGAGGGGGCTTGGGAGAGATGCAGAAGTAGAGGGTACCACACTTGGCGTGGCCAGCGTGGAGCTATGAGGATCATAGATCCTTGATCCCTCTGGAGTTTGAACAGAGTCTTGGGAATCAAAGGAATGGGTGGAAAGGCATACAGGAAGCCCTGACCCCAATAAAGGAGGAAGGCATCCTTGGCCTGAACTCCCTGACACGGAATTCTGGAAAAGAACCGGGGAAGTTTGGCATTCCACAGACTTGCAAAGAGGTCTATGTCCGGGGTTCCCCATACCTGGAAGATTCTGAGTACCTGATCCATGTGCAGGGACCATTCGTGTGGAAGCAGAACTCGACTGAGTATGTCTGCCCAAGAGTTTTGGATTCCTGGGAGGTATACTGCCAGGAGATGGATTTGATGCTCTCTGGCGAAGGCCCATAATCTTAGAGCTTCGTTGCAAAGCGACAGAGAGACAGTTCCTCCTTGCTTGTTTATGTAAAACATGGCTACTTGATTGTCCGTATGAATGAGGACTGTCTTGTAGCTGAGGAGGGTATGAAAGACCTTGAGAGCTAGGAACACTGCTCGAAGTTCCAAGTGGTTGATATGAAGAGAGGTCTCCTGTGGGGACCAAGTGCCTTGGGTGGAGAGGTCTTGTAGATGAGCTCCCCAACCTGTATGGGAGGCATCTGTTGTGAGGGTTGCTTGGGGCAACAAAGGCTGGAAGGGGGACCCCAGCAACAGATTTTGAGTGGACATCCACCATTGGAGAGACCAAAAGAGATGTTTGGAGGTTGCTATTTGGTCTGAGAGAGCTCCTGAAGCTTCAGTCCACTGGGTGGACAAAGTCCATTGAGCTGCTCTCATGTGTAGGTGAGCATAGGGTACCACATGTACTGTGGAAGCCATATGGCCTAGCAGCTGTAGCATCTCCCTGGCAGTTAAGTGACTCTTTGACTGAATCTGGGAGGCTAACTGCACTAGACGTTGACAACGGGCCTGAGGAAGGTAGGCCCTTGCAGAAGTGGTGTCCAAGCAGGCCCCTATGAATTCCAGGGACTGAGTAGGGGTGAGCTGGGACTTTGGGAGGTTTACCACAAGTCCCAGGTATTGTAGAATGCGCCTGGTGCGGTTCAGGGAGATCTGAGTCTCCGACTGGGTTGGAGCTCGGATGAGCCAGTCGTCCAGATATGGGAAGACAAATATTCCCAGAGTGCATAGAAATGCAGCAACTATTGCCATGCATTTGGTGAACACTCTTGGAGCAGAGGCTAGACCGAAAGGAAGCACTCTGTATTGGTAATGTTTTCCCTGGAACAGAAAAGGTAGGAATTTTCTGTGAGAGGGATGGATGAGGACATGAGTGTACACATCCTTGAGATCTAGAGAACAAAGCCAATCCTGACTCTGCAGGTATGGAAGGAGAGTGCCTACAGAAAGCATCTTGAACTTCTCCTTGCATAGGAATTTGTTAAATTCTCTGAGATCTAGAATGGGTCTGTATCCCCCTGTTTTCTTTGGAATGAGAAAATAGGAGGTTCTGGAGGCAAAATTTAGGCTTTTAGGTAGGAAGTTGAAATCCAGAACTTCCAGGGTAGCATTCTCCGAAATGCTTCCTGTTCCACGCGCAGGACCCAAAAGGCAGGCAGAGCTCCGGAGTCTCAATGCGTGGATGAGACAATGATGCAGAGATGAGGGTTTTGGATTTATTAGGAACTGGGGAACATTCTGGGGAAAGGAGGGGCTCTTCCGAAGGGATGGGCTTCACCTTAACCGGGATGGAACCAGGCTGCTGGCATTAACCTTTAAAAAGGAGATAGAGCAGCTTTTAAACTAGATATTAGGGGAAAGCCGACAGTCGCCCAAGAGCAGATGGTTCGGAAGAATGTATCCTTGAAGGATACTACCAAAAGCAGAGAGGTTCCACAAAAGAGTAAAGTAGCCCAAATGCCCTCAAGTATGGAGCAGACAGAGCTTAAAGATCCCAATTTACCCATGTCTAACAATAGCCAAATTAACATGAATAAAATACATTCTCTAAAATGCTTGTATGCAAATGCTAGAAGTCTAAAGAATAAGATGGGAGAGTTAGAATATATAGCACTAAATGAAAGGTTAGATATGATTGGAATATCAGAGACATGGTGGAAGGAGGACAACCAGTGAGACACTGATATACCTGGGTACAAACTATATCGTAATGATAGAGCTGATCAAATTGGTGGAGGGGTTGCGCTCTATGTTAGAGAGGGCATTGACTCAGAAAGGATTAAAGTTTTGCAGGAAACAAAATCTGCTGTAGTATCTATATGGATTGAAATTCCATATAAAAGGGGGAAGGCAATGGCAGTGGGGGTGTACTATCGAGCACCTGGCCAGAATGACCAAATGGATGATGAAATGCTCAAAGAAATCAAGGAAGCTAACAAAAGTTACAGCGCAGTAATAATAATGGGTGATTTCAATTACCCCGGTATCGAATGGGTCAGTGTCACGTCAGTACATGCTAGGGAGATCAAGTTCCTAGATGAAATAATTGACTGCTTCTTGGAGCAACTGGTTCATGAACCGACCAGAGGGGAAGCCATATTAGACCTAGTCCTTAGTGGAACACCAGATCTAGTGCAAGAGATAAGGGTGTTGGGGCCACTTGGCAATAGTGATCATAGCATGATCGCCTTTGATTTAATTAGTGGAGGAGGGATATTAAGGAAATCCACAGTACTACCTTTTAACTTTCGAAAGGGAGACTATGGTAAAATGAGGAAAACAGTTAAGAAAAAACTAAAAGGAGCAGTTGGAAAGGTTAAAGACGTACATCAAGCTTGGGTGTTGTTGAAAAATACTATCTTGGAAGCCCAGACCAGCTGTATTCCACGCTTTAAGAAAAGTGGAAGGAAGTCCAAAAAACTGCCAGCATGGTTTAAAGGTGAGGTCAGAGAGGCTGTTGTTGCCAAAAAAGCATCTTTCAGCAAATGGAAAAAAGAGCCGAACGACGAAACCTGGAAACAGCACAAGCACTGGCAAGTCAAATGCAAGGCATTGATAAGGCAGGCAAAGAGAGAATTTGAGAAGAAGCTTGCTGCGGAAGCAAAAACGTGAAATAAAGACCTTTTCAAGTACATTCGTAGCAAAAAACCTGTGAGAGAGTCAGTTGGCCCATTAGATGATAAAGGGGTTAAAGGAGCACTAAGAGGCGACAAGGCGATAGCGGAGAGACTGAATCAATTCTTTGCTTCGGTCTTTACTGAGGAAGATGTAGGGATGTTACCCATGACTGAAGTGGTATTTAAAGGTGCGGAAGAATTGAAGGAAATATCAATACATCGGGAAGATGTCATACAACTATTAGATAAACTGAAGAGTAGCAAATCACCTGGGCCGGATGGTATACATCCAAGGGTGTTGAAAGAACTGAAATATGAGATTGCAGAACTGCTATCAGTAATCTGTGAACTATCATTAAAATCATCTCTAATACCTGAAGATTGGAGGATCGCCAATGTAACACCAATTTTTAAAAAGGGTTCCAGGGGTGATCCGGGAAACTACAGACTGGTGAGCCTGACGTCAGTACCGGGAAAAATGGTAGAAACCATCAAAGAATAAAATTACTCAGCATGTAGATAGTCACAACCTAATGGGAGACAGCCAACATGGCTTTAGACAAGGAAGATCTTGTCTTACTAATCTGTTATGTTTTTTTGAAGGAGTGAATAAACAGGTGGACAAAGGTGAGTCGGTTGATATTGTGTATCTGGACTTTCAGAAAGCCTTTGACAAGGTCCCTCATCAGAGACTTTTGGCAAAACTAAAGAGTCATGGGATAGGAGGCAGTGTACTATTGTGGATCAGGAACTGGTTAAAAGATAGAAAGCAGAGGGTAGGGCTAAATGGCCAATTTTCCCAATGGAGAAAGGTGAATACTGGTGTTTCCCAGGGATCTGTGCTGGGTCCGCTGCTTTTTGACATATTCATAAATGACCTGGAAAGTGGAATAACGAGTGAGGCTAGCAAATTTGCAGATGACACAAAACTATTTAAAGTTGTTAAAACCCAAGAGGATTGTGAAAAATTGCAAGAGGATCTTGATAAATTGGAAGACTGGGCATCAAAATGGCAGATGAAATTTAATGTGGACAAGTGCAAGGTTATGCACCTAGGGAAGAACAACCCAAACTATGGTTACACGATACAAGGTTCCACATTAGGAACCACCACCCAGGAAAAAGATTTAGGCGTCATTGTGGATACCATGTTAAAACCCTCGGCCCAGTGTGCAGCGGCGGCCAAGAGAGCAAATAGAATGCTAGGTATGATAAGGAAAGGAATGGAAAATAAAACAAAAGATATTATAATGCCTCTATATCGTTCCATGGTGAGACCGCACCTTGAATACTGTGTGCAATTCTGGTCGCCGTATCTTAAAAAGGATATAGCGATTTTAGAAAAGGTACAGAGAAGAGCCACCAAAATGGTAAAGGGGATGGAAGGATACTCCTATGAAGAAAGGCTAAAAAGGTTAGGGCTCTTTAACCTGGAAAAGAGACGGCTGAGAGGAGATATGATAGAAGTCTATAAATTAATGAACGGAGTGGAACTGGTAAACGTAGATCGATTGTTTACCTTATCAGAATATAGAAAGACCAGGGGACATGCAATGAAGCTACAGGGTAAACTATTTAAGACTAATAAAAGAAAATATTTTTTCACTCAACGTGTAATCAAACTCTGGAATTTGTTACCGGAGGATGTAGTAAAGGCTGTTAGTGTAGCTGGGTTTAAAAAAGGTTTGGACAAGTTCCTGGAGGAAAGGTCCATAAACCATTATTAAGAAGTGACCGAAGATATCAATGTTTGACCCAGTACAAGCATTGTGGAACTTTTGTCTCTTGGGGAAACTTCTAGGTACATATGACCTAGATTGGCCACTGTTGGAAACAGAATACTGGGCTTGATGGACCTTGGTCTGACCCAGTATGGCATATCTTATGTTCTTATGTTCTTATAGGGGGAGTAAAACCCTGACCCCTGTTGAAGAAGAGGAACTTCTTCTATGGCCCTCTGGGCCAGAAGGGTAGTCACCTCCTGATCCAGAAGGTCGAGGAGAGATGTGGGAGAACTGAAATGTCTCACCATGGTGTAGGGAGGAAGGTCTGAGAAATGAAGTTTGTAGCCCTCTCTTATGATGGAGAGGGTCCACTGCTCTGATGTGATTTGCTCCCATCTGGGAGCAAAATGAGCTAACCTTCCTGGAATGGTGAGAGGTTCTGGCTGTGGTAGAGCCAGAAAGGTTAGGTTCTCTAGTATCAAGTCAAAAACCCTGAGGGGGTTGGGACTGCTGGGTTGTAGCAGTCCCTGCAGGTTTAGGCCTGGCCTGTTTAGGTTGCTGACGCTTAGTAGCAAAGCGACCCGTAGAAGATTGTTGGCCAGAAGTGGAAGGAAATCTGCTCCTTTTGTAAAAAGACTTTTTGAAAGGTTTTTTCTTGGCTGGAATGGAAGTTGACTTGGAAAGTCTATCCAGAGCAGAATTCTCTGCATCCATTTGAGTGGCTTTTATTTGCCACTCTTTGCCAAAGAGATTTTCACCCGTACAGGGCAGATTTCCTAAGCCATCCTGAACCCAGGGTTCTAGTTCAGAAGCCTGGAGCCAAGCAATTCTGTGAGCAGCTATGGCAATGCCTGAGGCTCTGCTGGCACCTTCAAAGGAGTCAAAGGCTGCCCTGTTGGAAAACTTTGAAATGTCTTGAGTATGCTTAAGCCAAAGGAGGAGCTCATCCCTTCTATCCTCTGGAATAAAAGGGAGAAAGTTGTGCAGCTTTTGTGCAACTTCCTTTAGAAACATACCCATATAAAGGCTATATGAGTTGATTCTGGCAATAAGCATGCTGGCTTGGAAGATTTTCCTACCAAAAGCATCCAAGGTCCTGCATTCTCTTCCTGGAGGAGCAGAAGAGTGTCTTTTGGTACTCTTTATCCTTTTCATAGCTGACTGCACCACAATGGAGTGGTGAGGCAGCTGAGTTTTCTGAAATCCAGGACAAGGAGGGACACGGTACATAGTGTCCAATCTGCGAGAATGAAGAGAAAGGGTGAGAGGAGTCTCCCATAAGTCAATCATATGTTCATGAAGAATTTCATGAATTGGCAAGGTGACTGCCTCTCTGGGAGCCTTAGAGTATCCTAAAATATCTAATTTTTTTGCTCTAGGCTCTGTTTCAGAGGTTACTGAAACAGAGAGTCCTTTAGCCACTTCTATTATGAAGTCTTTAAAGGACAAATCCTCTGGAGGAGACATTCTCCTTTTTGGAGAAGTAGGCTCCTCAGGAAGGGTAATGGATACTTCAGGAGACTCATCTGATGAATCAGAATCATCAGAGGAATCGAAGTATCATCTGTCCACTTCCAATGATCGATACGCGTATCGATCGGTACCGACATCGGGCGTCCCCGGTACCAGATCGGTACCGAGAAATAGCCCTGGACAAGGAACCTGAGTCAGTATCCTGGCCAATGTCGATGCAGTCGGTACCGGTATCGGCGCTGGTATCGGTACCGGTGCCGGTACCGACAACAGAACTCGTTGCGGTACCGTCGGCGTCACAGCTTTAATAAAAGCCATTATAGCCTGCTGCATGGATTGAACAGTGTGATCCATGGACGCCACGACTGCCAGGATGTTGGTACCGGGAGAAAGTGCCGGTACCCCAGAGCAGTCTAACAGGTGATCGGTCGAGGCCGTGCCATCGATGTCAACCTGTAACCCCATAGGAGGAGCTTTGGAAGCCGGAGCTTCCCGCCGGGGTTGTTTGGCTGGGGCAGGATCCTCGAGGGCAAGCCCGGAGGCATCTCGATGCTTAGAGGGAGATTTGCCCTTCAAGGACCTGCTAGGATTATGTTTGGTTACCTGAGACCCATCGGGAGAGGAAGACCTGGAAGATGTCGATGCCACCGCCGGTGCATCCGTGGGAAACAGCACATGGAGCTTGGCTGCTCGGTTCTGTAACCCTCGTTTAGACATTAGAGAGCAGGACTGGCAATCCGGAATGGAGTGTTCAGGACCCAAACATTTAAGACACCATTCATGGGTATCTGTAACAGGAATTGTACCGCTACACTTAGTGCATTTTTTTTTAACCCGGAGGCTGGTTTTTCCATGTGGGAAAAGTTTCTTGTGGGCCTGGAGGCCTAAGAAGAAATATACACCAAGTGAGGAAGAAAATATATATATATTTTTTTTTTTTAGAAAGAAAAGAAAAGAAAAGACCGGCGGTACCGGTCCGGCGTCGGGGAAGGCAGACACGCAACCAAAGAAATAAATTAAAATAAAGAACTTCTTCAGCGGTGACAGGAACACGACCTGCTGGCTCCGCGGAAAAGAAGAACTGAGGAGAGTTGGTTAGGAAAGGCGGGAAGGCAGCGTGCAGGCGCTGTGGGATGCTCCCAAAAGCTTTCCTTTTTGGGAAGCTGGGGAGCGTTCCCACGCAGGCTCCGTCGGTACCGACGTACCCATATGTGAGGACTCATTCCTGCTTGTTCCTGGAGATAGCAAATTTTAATAAACCATAAACTTCCTCAGGAAAGAGAAGAAAGAAGAAAGTGAAGCACACGAAATGTCACATCAATCATAGCGCAGAAACCACAAAGGTAGAATCCATGCTGAGTGCAAGGTACCAGCAGTGGATTCAACAGACACAGTGCAGAGTGGCACACTACCATTTTCCTTGCGATACATCATGCAATGCTGTGCCTTTGCAGAAGAAACAATACATGATTTCTATGGCTGAATCACAGTCATCTTTCATTTATGAATTCATCTTAAAAGCTTTTCACATCAAAAAAAATCTAAAATTAATTTTTTTGATTTTGATTTTATCCTCTTGCTATAAAGGAATCCACTGTGTCTGTCCCATGTCATTTTGAATTCAGTCACTGTATTTGCTATAGCTGATTTAAACCGTCTT
This sequence comes from Ichthyophis bannanicus, assembly GCA_033557465.1. Classification (NCBI taxonomy): domain Eukaryota; kingdom Metazoa; phylum Chordata; class Amphibia; order Gymnophiona; family Ichthyophiidae; genus Ichthyophis; species Ichthyophis bannanicus. The sequence goes on along the minus strand of CM066046.1, from coordinate 93,826,166 downwards.
GGCTATATATTTAAAGAGATTTGGTAAATTTATAATTGGCAATGAGGGGGTTACAAGGAAAAGAAATAGTTTTGTGGTGGAATGTTGATTTGGTTTGTGTATGTCATTTATATAGTTTCATTTTCCCATATTTGATTTTTGTTTTGTTTGTTTTCCTTTCAGTAAATACTAGCTTACAACATATGTACTTCTGCATACTCTATTTCCAATTTACTAAATCTTGTATTCATACAACATAAAAATTATACATGTATTTGTCAATTTAGATGCAAAATGGCACAAAATATTAAAACAAATATTGTTGAGGTTTTCACATAATTTTAAAAGCAACAGTGCTATAAGTAAACATGCCCCATAGAGACCTATGTTGCCTTTATAAAATGAAATGAAAATGACAAAAACATGCATGCAGATCCCTAATTTTAACCAACTCATGAAAATTATAAATTTATAATAAAATATGCAATTTTTGAGCTGTATGTTGTTGCTGTGTCCTTTTACATTTCTACATCACCCTCACTCAGCTCATTACTTAGATGCTGTTTCCATGTATATAGCTAGTGAGGACCATGGGTTAATTTTATCAGGCACTGATAAAAGTGCTGGTACTCAGTACCATCACGTACCCCCTAAAATAAAACCCTGTATATAGCTATGACTTCAATAGTCTCAACAATGGGCAGACTGGTTAGGCCGTATAATTTTTATCTGCCATCATTTTCTATGTTTCAATGTAACCTCACGTCATTTTCCTTGGTCTTTTGGCATCTCATAATCTGGAACATAACACATAAAACCATATGCTCTTTAGAAGTACTTAGGAAGAGATGAGCCAGATTTGCTTCCCAGATCTGGCTTTCATTTGCTGGGTTAGCTGGAGATGCTACAGAAGTACAAGTCACAGTAATTTGGGGGCAAATTGAGTCCAAGGCATTGCTCAATGTTGTGTTGATATCAAGGGGTTGGAACTGGAGAGTCCATACACCAATTTCCAGAGGAAATTGTAGTCTAATTCCCAGCCAAGGGCTATGATTACAATGGCTGTGCTAGGGTAAGTTATAAGAAACAGAAGAAAGTGACCTGTCTTACCATAGGTATTGTGGAGTTGAGGGCTTGAGATTGTTTGGTTTTTTTATGGAAGAAAATGTTCTTGATGTAATGTTGCTAATGAGCCCTTTCTGTACAAGTTTTCTTTCTTGTGCAATGTTGAAAAATTGCATAAATTTAAAAAAACAAAACAAAAAAAAAAACAGAAGAAAGATCTCACGAATCGTGAATGAAGGTTCACGGTGCCACTGCCAAATCAAAATTGATTTTGATTGAACCTGAAGTTAAAAGATGCAGGATGAACTTACTGGGCTAAATATAGTTAAAAAGAGAACTTTATATTTTGGAAGGGCCCTGATAATAAAGGCATAAACATTGAACTAAGATATATATTGATCTACTATTTTTTTTAATATATTTTTCCTGAGGACTGGAGAAATGCTTTCGCTGAGACAATCCCTTTATGTCACTCTTTATGGCTAGAAGACACTGCTATGAGGGCGACAGCCACTGAACCTGTCTTCTTGCAGTTTGAAACTGCGACACATCTGCAAAAAGCCTGATCACAACCAGACCCAAAAGACAGGGATCTCAAACTAGAGCAGCGCATTTTCAATTGCAAGGGGCAGGCAGGTTCTGTAGTGCTCCCGGCTGACCTGGTCTGCCCCTCAGAATTGAAAACGAGATAATGAAATACTGCCCCCACTGCCAGGAACATGGGTAGGGAAATCTTGTGTAGCTCAGCGGGAATGTTGAACTTGAGACACTTGATCCACCCCTTTGTATTTACCTTTTATTATGTTAAAGAAACACCTACGAAATAAGGGATCTGGTATTGGTGCATACACCAAGATCAAGTGCTCACTCATCATATTTTTCACACAAGGCCCCTCAGTCACTAGTATTTAATTCAGCTTCTAAATAAAACAACATTTGTCAATCAGACTCATAGTGAAAACAATTTATTCTACCATAGCATGACAGTGCAAGCAGCAAAAGTACTCTCGGATCCAAAGAGAGCTGTCAAAGTAAGGAAAAGAAGAAACGACCTTAAAGGAAAAAGAAAACACTGTTTATAATTTTCCATTTCTCCTTTCTGTAGTTAAACAAGCTGAGACAGATGAAGTAATAAAATAGAATAACCACTGCTAGGCAGTCTGCCAACATGGCTGCCAGCACTAACGAGCACTTTCTGCAACACCGCCATTTTTTTGGCTCCTTCTTATGTAGGATGGTCTCTTCAGATTCTAGATTCATTTTTCATAGTACTGTGTGCCAGGCATTCTAACCATATCTCCTTCTGCAGCATTAAAGACACCATTCTTGAGCTGGTAAGAATGTATGATTAACCTCTATCCTTGAATTCTAGATTTCAAGAAAATAGAATTAGCCTAAGTTTGAAACTTGTAAGCAGTAATGTCAATTGTCAAGGCTTCAGTCTCAGCTACTGTAATATTGATTCACCCTTTACAAACTTCAGAGTAAAGTTACATTTTATAAAATATTCATGCATTCATTCACCTTTATCTGCACTGCTGCCTTTGAATTCCAAATCCCAACCCAATGCTTGCAGCGATGTAAACAAAAATAAACAAATGCATGACCATAAAAGATAGCTTAATTATGAATTTCACTAAAAGATGAGTGAATGATATAGTAGCTAAACACAGACTACAGGTATTCCATCTCAAGCGAATTTAACCATTCCTCTCATATCAATCACCAAATTGTCCAACATATGTTTATGTGGCACAGCCACTAAAAATGAGGCCCGAGTTCTTTGTAGAACTTCAGAGTACCCCATTTTGTAATACTGGAAAAGAAGATGGCATGTCCATATAACCATTTGCCTCTTTATCTAATACAAATGTACTTAAAAGGGGTAGCTTTAGAAGGCGCTTGCTATTTTTGGGTGCTAACAATGCTCATAAATGTTAGTATTTTAGTTATTTACGCATATAAGTCGTCACAATGCGTGTAACTGACCTCTCATGGAATACAGGCTAGCATAAAAATAGTAATCAGCCCTTAATTTAAGCTGTGATCTGTCACTCCCGATAATATTTTATAAAATGCATGTAACTGACAGAAACACTCCTCCATAACCTGTTTCTGTCAACAGATTTGTAAATAGTTCAAATTCAGCATTCAGAAAGCCTATGTTTAGGTACCTAGCTGATACGTAAATAGTTTATTCTATCATTGTATTATAGTTTGACATGTTCTCTGTAACAGTGTTTTGAAATTTTGTTCAATGTAAACCGTCCCTGATCGATGGAAGGGGCGGTATATAAAAATGTTTAAATAAAATAAATACAATATGTGCATACTTGTCTTTATAAAATAAACATAAAATTGGCATATGAAAATGCATATTTATGCATGATTTTATAAAATTACCCTGAAAAAGGAGGAGTGATTTTCTAGTTGGGTTTCCTCACTGAAGGGTGCCAAAGGAGAAGTGGGTGAGGTAATGTAATTAACAGAACAAAGTGTTTCAGAAGGAAAATAGTCTTATCTCTTTGCTGCTATCAAGAAGCAGGCTGAGAGCTCAGAAGTCATCAGTCTCTGGCCTTGTGAAGGGTTGGGATCAAGGAAAAAAAAAAGAGAAATTAGTTGTCTTTTCTCTTTTTTTTTTTCTGGCCAGCTTACAAGAGGGAACACAGGGCTCTTGAATCAGTGGGATTTTAGGGTGCTGACCTAGTCCCTATGTTGAGTTTCACTGGAGAACAAGACTTGCAGTGAGAATCCGGCTGGCAGTGACGAGAGATGATAACGTCCTGGGGAAAAGAAAGTGCAGCTTAGAATGAGAAGCTAGGGCCCAGATTCCAGAGCTGAACTGTCAGAGAGAGGATGTGCATTGTCTGAGAGAGAGGACTTGTAACTAGAATATGTTCTATGGAGCTGATAATTAACTAAAAGGGAAGAGTTTTAGGTGTGTCTGGGAAGAAAATCTTCTTTCAGATTGATTGCTGGACATAAAGAGAAAAAAAAGAGGGATTTCTGAGGAGAATCTTGAGGAAAATGGTACTGCACAAAGAAGAAAGGTCCTAATCTAGACGAAGTGAGAAAAGTGAGGCTGCCACTATGGCCACCATAGCACGTTGATGGAAGGAAGCAATTGCTTTGGCGTATATTGTGAAGGGTCAAGTGGTTCCCAAAGGGCTTTGAACCCATTTAACTAGAGTCCAAGTGACCTCTTGGGTGGAGTTTCAGGTGTTGTCTCCAATAGACATTTGTAGGGCAGTCACATCTTCAGTGCACTCTCTCTCGAACCACTACCACTTGAATCTTGGGGTCCATGAAGATGCAGTTTTGGGGGTGATGGTATTCAGAGTGGGTGCTTCAGATTCCCTCCCATCATACAGGGTGCTTTGTTATATCCAATGCATCTGGACTGGTCTGCTAGGGCATTAAGGAAGGAGCAATTTAGTCTTATCTGCTAATTTCCTTTACTTGAGTTCTCGCAGACCAGTCCAGGATCCCACACATAAGTGAAGTCGACTTACTGCAGAATAGCCAATTTGGATTTTTTTGTTCTGTTCAATAGTTTTTAAGCTCGCCTTCCATTGTTTATTTATTTATTTATTTATTTAAAGTCTCTTTTATACCGCGCTATTCAGCATCAGTGCGGTTTACAATAAACAACGAACATACACATTTCCAATAGTACTTTGTGTTTACATATGAACAGGAGAATCAACTTGGCTAACAGGGTAACTATATACAATAACAATATATACAATTTACAGGCTGGTCATGTGTTCTTATGGTTTCAGACAGAGGAGATTTGTGAGGTTTCGGTAATTGGTGCTGAGCTTTCATTGGTTTCCGGGTAATGTAGGAGGAAGAGGTAGTGTTTCACAGCCTTCCTGAATTGGAATATGTCTGGGATTGTTCGGATGTTGTGAGGGAGGCTGTTCCAGATCATTGGTGCATAAAGTTTGAATGCCCTGCTGGATGTTGACTTGGTGCATTGAGTCATTGATCTTGGGACTATCAAGGTGTTTTGTGCTACTGACCTTCTGTCCCTATTGTGGGGTGTCCTCTGGACTATCTCTGTTAGTGATGTTGACGAGAGACCATTGGTGGCTTTGAAGGTGAGTAGCAAGGTCTTGAATATAATCCTACCTTGAATGTAATCCTACCTTGAATCGGGAGCCAGTGGAGTTGTTTCATAATGGGTGTGACATTGTTCTCAGTGGGGATGGCAATTGATGGGTAGGATCATCTTCTGGGGACACTACTCAACAGGGCTGGGGTTAGAGTTGCCATGGGGTCAGAAAAAAAAGATGGTTTGTTCCAGGGTGGGACTTTGGGGGGGGGGGGTAGAGAATCAATCTGCTTTGGAGGGCTTATGAGGGTATTGTATCTCCTGGTAGGGGGAGGAGTTCAGACTATATGCTTGGGGGGGTGGGTAGGGATGGGGGAGAGATCAAACTCTGTGGCAAGCACAGGGGAGAGGCACCAGAGTCAGAGGAGTAATCTGGAAAGTTCCCAATTTGTGGTGTTGAACCAGGTCCACCTTCACAGCAGGAGCAGCGATTTTAAGAGGCTGCTCCCATACATATGTAGAGGGGAAGTGTCAACATTTTTTCACCCATACAGCTTCTTAAAATCACTGCTCCCACTGGACATGGAGTCACATCTGTGCAGTTCTGCACTTATTTTACAAGAGGCTCCACGTTTGGCAGAACCTTTTGTAAAATACAATGGGAATTCTCCACATCCTGTCCTAGATGTGTGAATTCCCCTTCTCTATATCCTATCTAAAACCTGCCTTCATATATTATGGAGAAAAGCAGAGTGACACCTCAGTAGGTGAACATTGCTCACAGGAATGGCGCTACCTTAAGACTTCACAATGAGGATAGCTAAAGGGAAGCTCTGGAGACAAAGGAATTCAAGACATTTGGAATTAAAATGAACAACACATTGAAACCCCCCAGAAGAATTTAATAAGTATCCTGGCTTTCTTACCCATTATCATAAATAGAACATTTGAACGATAAACTTTACCGTCATTTCTGTCAACTCCCCACTCTTACCTGACCTGAGGAAGGCAGTATAGCTCTTGGAAGCAAGTCACAGATTATTTGAGTTAATCCAATTAAAGGCGCTGCTTACGGTTTACTTGTTTATTGCTATGTCTACATATTTTAACTAAAAATGTGTTCATTGTGTTTAATCCTAGTTAGGAAGCAGTTTCTTGTTTGCTTTTGAACAGGATGCTAGCTAAAACCAGAGACAATCAAAACAGTTCAAGTTAAAATACAAATGCCTATTGTTGAATGAACAGACATTAGGATTTGGATGTGTGAATAGGAGTATTGTTAAGGCTGCTAACTGGTTCTATTTTTTTAAGGACAGGCTGATCTGGTTCTGTTTTTACATCACTAAATACATGGGTATGTTTTGATGCTTGTACTGATTTTCCTACAAAAGGCAGGACTACAAGGCCAGGCATTTAGAAGGGGGCATGTATTAGAAATGTTTTGTTTTGTTTCATTTTCGTTTCTTAAAAATGTATTTTGATTCATTTGAAGAAGTGTTTTGCTTTGTGTGTCCTCTTCACTACTAGTATGCATTATTTACGTGCAATAAACAAACAGTACATGCTATGAGAATAGCATGTGCTATTAATGACACAAAGAACACATTTTTTTAGGGGCAAGAGGGGTTCTATAACTCTGCTCTGAAATGATATAATGGATAAGGACTTTAGCTGCCACTGTAGTAAATCAGCAAAGAATTATTAACTATAAGCCATCTTCAACACAGACGATAGCTTAAAACGTTTGCTGAAATGCCCACTTGACCAAAGTTGGGATTCCTAGGTGTACACTCCTAAAAGTGCAAGCAGTCCAGAACAAAGAAAAAAAGATATGCATCTATTTAAAAACTGAAATCAGTATCACAGTTGCAGAGTCAAAAGTTTAACATATAATATGCATATCAATGCACACAAAACAAACCACAGCAAAACAGAGCATGTCAAAATGGCGGTGTTTTGTTATCAGATCATTGAGGGAACTCCATTCAAAAACAGCCTAAACAGAAACCCTACTAATATTACATGACTGCATCACCATCTAAATCTTACAACAATTTTAATTTATCCAATCAATTAATTATACAAGCTTCAATTCATTAATTATTCTAGTAAACATTAAAGAAGCTCTCCTGATATGAAGATAACTATTGTAGTCCCCTAGCCGGGTGTGGCCTTTACAGTGTTCCTTTCCCTGCTTGGCAGGCTGGGGGTACATGGTTCCAAGAATTTTTATGTCTTTCAGTCATTACTCTTGCAAGTACATTTCAGGGTTCCTTGAATGGGGACCAGAATAGGTGGTGAGGTTTGTGACATTCACACTCTTCTCACAACTCTTTCCTTCTCAAAACAACCAAGACCAGTCCAGAGTTTGTGTTCTGAACAAAGGATTTATTTCAATTTAGGATCACTGGTACAACATTTATAACAACTGGCAAAGAGAAAAAACTATATTACAAGTAATTTACTCTCTTTCCTCTACTTGTTACAATCAGGTTACTTCTTTCTAATCTACTTCTAACCTACTGAAGAGGGCTTTAAACTAGATTCATTGGGGATGGGTGAAGAAAACCCCCAGATAAGTAAAAGCTCCGAGGTAAGTAAAACATTACATACTCTGTTGAAATGGGCAAAAGGGGCAACATCTGGAAAGCGGTGTGTATAAATGCTCATAGAATGGGAAATAAGATCCTAGATGTTGAGGCTTTAACGAAACAGGCTGACTTGAATTCAGTGGTGGTTACGGAGACATGGTTTATGGACAGCTATGAGTAGGATGTACTTATACCGGACTATACTCTATTCAGGAAGGACAGGGTAGGAAAAAACAGTAGAGTGGCACTATATGTAAAAAAAAAAAAATTAAAGCTATAGAATTACAGGGTTGAAAAGGGAGCTAGGAATCAGGGTTAAACTAGAAAGAGAGAAAGGGAAAAACATTTGCATCAGTGTGATATACAGATCTCTTTCACAGAGAGAAGAAATGGACAAAGATTTAATAGAAAACAAACATGAAAGGAAAAGTGCTACTGAAAGGTGATTTCAATATGCCAGATATTGATTGGCACACATCCCTGCTGCAGTATCATCTTGAAGTAAAGAGATCCTGGATTCTCTACAGGAAAAACTATTCTGGCAACTGGTAATAGAACCCACACGTGAAGGGGCTGTATTGTATCTGGTGCTTACCAATGATGAAAGTGTTTCTGAAGTTACAATGGGAGATCATCTTGCATCCAGTAACCATCAGATGGTGTGGTTTTTAAAACTGGCTACACAAACAGCTTTTACTACATCCTCCGGTAATGAATTCCAAAGTTTGATTACACGTTGAGTGAAAAAATATATTTTCTCTTATTTGTCTTAAATAGGTTATCTTGTAGCTTCATTGCATGTCCCCTAGTCTTTCTATATTTTGATGGAGTAAACAATTGATCTACGTTTACCCGTTCCACTCCATTCATTAATTTATAGACCTCTATCATATCTCCCCTCAGCCATCTCTTTTCCAGGTTGAAGAGCCCTAACCTTTTTAGCCTCTCTTCATAGGGGTATCCTTCCATCCCCTTTACCATTTTGGTGGTTCTTCTCTGTACCTTTTCTAATAATGCTATATTCTTTTTAAGATACAGCGATCAGAATTGCACACAATAGTCAACGTGTGGTTGCACCATGGAACAATACAGAAGCAATATATCATCCTTTGATTTATTCTCCATTCCTTTCCTTATGATACCTAGCATTCTATTTGCTCTCTTGGCTGCTGCTGCACACTGGGCGGAGGGTTTCAAAATGTTATCCACGATGATGGCTAAATCTTTTTCCTGGGTGATGGTTTCTAATGTGGAACCTTGCATCATGTAACCATAGTTTGGGTTGTTCTTTCCTAGGTGCATAACTTTGCACTTGTCCACATAAAATTTCATCTGCCATCTGGATGCCCAGTCTTCCAATTTATCAAGGTCCTCTTGCAATTTTTCACAATCCTTATGGGTTTTAAGAACTTTGAATAATTTTGTGTCATCTGCAAACTTGATTAGCTCACTCGTTATTCCCATTTCCAGGTCATTTATGAATATTTTAAAAAGCAGCGGACCCAGCACAGATCCTTGGGGTACTCTCCCCTAATTCACCTTTCTCCATTGGGAAAATTGGCCATTTAGCCCTACCCTCTGCTTTCTATCTTTTAACCAGTTCCTGATACATAATAGTATACTGCCTCCTATCCCATGACTTTTTAATTTCGCCAAAAGTCTCTCATGAGGGACCTTGTCAAAGGCTTTCTGAAAATCCAGATACAGTATATCAACCGACTCACCTTTGTCTACCTGTTTATTCACACTTGCAAAAAACAGATTAGTAAGACAAAACCTTCCTTGATTCTCATTGGGGCACTAAGAAAGGACAAGGCCATAACAGAGAGACTGAATAAATTCTTTGTTCTGGTCTTTACTGAGGAAGATGTAGGGATGTTACCAATGACTAAAATTGTATTTAAAGGTTAAGCTGCAGAAGAATTGAAAGAAATATCGATACACCAGGAAGATGTATTTTTTGCAGTGAATGTACTCGAAAAAGTGTTTATTATGCATTTTTGCTTCCACAGCAAGCTTCTTCTCAAATTCTCTCTTTGCCTGCCTTGCATCTAACTTGCCAGTGCTTATGTTGTTTCCAGTTGTCGTCATTTGTCTCCTTTTTCCTCCTCTACCCACCTTTTCTCTAAAGTATACAGTTTTTATTGAGATCTTTAAGCCTGTCCCCATATGGTTTATAATGAAGACCACTGTCCATTTTGGTAGCTACTCTCTGCACCAACTCCATCCTGTTTATATCCTTTTGAAGGTGTGGTCTTCAGAAATGCACAGTATTCCAAATGAGGTTGCACCAGAGACTTATACAAAGGCACTATTACCTCCTTTTTTCTGCTGCCCATTCCTCACCCTATGCATCGTTCTGGCTTTTTCAGTTGCCTTTTCTAGCTGTTTAGCCACTTTAAGATCCTCAAACAATCACTCCCAGGTCCTGTTCTTTCTTGGACATTAGTATTTTGCCCCTTACACACTATACTGCTCCCTTGGACTTTTCCAGCTCAAATGCATGACTGCATATTTTAGTGTTTAATCTTTTACTAGGTAGCATTTCATAGATTGGGGGGAGGGGGAAACTTGATAAATGCTTCTTCTTTAATGAGGGTTTTAGTTAGTTCCATGTTTGTACTACTATTTTCTTTGCAGTGATATCAGAAACCAAATAGATTATTTCTGGGGCTTTATTATAGTTAGTGGTTTGTGTACAAAGTAAGACAGAAATCTTGGTGCTTATCTAGAAGTAGGGAGATCCTGGATTCTCTATAGAGCGAACTGTTCTGGCAATTGGCAACTGAACCCACTCAGGAAGGGGCGATATAGGTCTTGGTGCTTACAAATGGGGAAAGTGGGTAGTGATCATCAGGTGTGAGCTTCAATATTAGGACATAGGTGGAAATAGTTAATTCAAAAATGAGGATCCTAGACTTCAGTAAAACTAACTTTGCAAAGATGGGGGACATAAGAACAGCTTTTAAACTAGATAATAGGGGAAAGCTGACAGTCGCCCAGGAGCGCATGGTTTGGAACAATGTATTCTTGAAGGATACTAGCAAAAGACTGAATTTAGGTCATATCAGCAGAGAGGTTCCAATAAAGACAAAAGTAGCCCAAATGCCCTTGAGTACAGAGCAGACAGAGCTTAAAGATTCCAAATTACCCTTGCCTACCGTTAGCCAGATTAATATGAATTAATTACAACCTCTAAAATGCTTGCATGCAAATGTCAGAAGTCTAAAAATAAGATGGGAGAATTAGAATATATAGCACTAAATGAGAGGTTAGATATGATAGGTATCTCAGAGAGATAGTGGAAGGAGGACAACCAGTGCGATACTGTGGGTATAAACTATATTGTAATGATAGAGCAGATCAAATTGGTGGTAGGGTTGCACTCTATGTTAGAGAGAGCATTGATTCACAAAGGATTAAAGTTTTGCAGGAAATAAAATTCACTGTAGAGTCTCTATGGATTGAAATTCCATGTAAAAAGGGGAAGGAGAAGGCGATGACAGTGGGGGTGTACTGTCGACCGCCTGGCCAGAGTGAACAAATGGATGATGAAATGTTCAAAGAAATCAAGGAAGCTAACAAAAGTTTCAGTACAGTAATAGTAAGTGGTGATTTCAATTACCCTAGTATTGACTGGGTCAGTGTCACACCAGACATGCTAGGGAGATAAAGTTTCTAGATGAAATAAATGACTACTTCTTGGAGCAGCTGGTCCATGAACCGACCAGAGGGGAACCATTTTGGAGCTAGTCCTCAGTGGAACACAAGATCTGGTACAAGAGATAAGGGTGTTGGGGCCACTTGGCAATAGTGATCAAAGCTGAATGGCGTTTGATTTAATAAATGGAGGAGGGACGGTAAGGAAATACAGTACTACCGTTTAACTTTCAAAAGAGAGACTTGATAAAATGAGGAAAATAGTTAAGAAAAAACTAAAAGGAGCAGTTGCAAAGGTTAAAAATTTACGTCAAGCACAGGTGTTGTTTAAAAATACTATCTTGGAAGCCCAGACCAACTGTATTCCATGCTTTAAGAAAAGTGGAAGGAAGTCCAAAAAACTGCCAGCATGGTTTAAAGGTGAGGTCAGAGAGGCTGCTGTTGCCAAAAAAGCATCTTTCAGGAAATGGAAAAAGGAGCCAAATGATGAAAACTGGAAACAACGTAAGCACTGACAAATTAGATGCAAAGCATTGATAAGGCAGGCAAAGAGAGATTTTGAGAAGAAGCTTGCTGTGGAAGCAAACGAACATAATAGACTTTATCTCTGCAGTCTCTACACTACAATGGAACATCAGCTACAGGATGGTTTTTTTCAGAAGCAGACACTATCAGGCAATGGAGGTACTATTTAAAAAGATGAACATAAGAGAAAAAAACTTGTAATGTATTGTAATGTATTTTTCCATGCCGTAAAACAGACTATGTCAAACTAAACAGCAACCTCTGGTTTTAAGGTTACCCGTAATGACCATCCATGAGACACTTACATATACTTGGTTTCATATGATTAAAGAAACTTTCTAATCTCTTCCTTGTCCTGTTTGTTGGTCTTGAATAGATTTCTAAGCTCTATGGAGCAGAGACTTTCTCTAACCTGTATGTGTACAGTGCTGCATACATATATAGCACTATAGGAAAGATAAGTAGTAGTAATTCGTAAAGATGTATACTTTCCTCTGTATTGTGAAGAAACATGGCTGGGGAAAAGGCCAGAGGGCCTGTTACTTTACTTAAAAAAAAAAAAAAAATTGCCTGCAGAAAAAGTACAAATCTCTGTGTGAAAGTGAGGGGGCAATAATCAAAGCATTTTTACTTTCTTGGTGCAAAATTCATGGGTGAAAAGTATCCATGGAGTTTGCACAAATATGAATAGATTGATTATTGCCTCCAAATAATGATAATTGTGTCTTCTTCCGGTACTCCCTGTCACTGTGAATTTAAACAAAGTCATCCATTTTCTACAGCACATCCAAGTTTTATATGGACAATACTTCATTGATTTACACTGCTGCACTAATACTACTCAACCTCTGTCATCCCCTTTAGCAGCCTTCAAATGTTCATGGCAATGACCAAGTCCCAGAACGTGATTGTAAATGCCAAGGAACATATTAACAGGAAAATACCGTACACAATCTTCGGTTTGCCTGCACTCATTTTTCTGCAGTTGCAGGAATCTCCAGCACTTCAAAATCTATTTACTAAACAGTTTTAATACTAACACAGGTACTAGCATGGAGGACCCGATTTTATAGCACTTTGCCTATGGGAGAAGTCCTAAAAGGCACCTAATTTGCTTTTACAAAATGGCAATCAAACGCCAATGCAAGCATGTCTACCTGTTCCAAAAAGGTAGAAATGTGCATGTCTATGCTTCTACTTGTGCATTTTCTAAAATACTTCATTATATAACAACTCCACCCATTAGGAATGCCTACACGTCATGCACATAGAAGGCATGATTAATATGCCATTCAAGGTGAGGGCAGTGTCCAAAAAACCAAGCTACCTGAATAAACTTCCCAGCCTGATAATTGCTGTCCCTTAGCAGATAAATTTAGCCACTGAACTCCTGAAAACAGCTAGGGGCAGGGGGAGGTTGAGGGAGCCAAAGTTGCATAAGGATTTCCTTCTGAGATGCCTGCATGTACCCTGTTCCTTCTGTAAAGCAGGTGAAAAGTCCTTGAGCACTTTTGGGGCATGTTTACTAAAGCACGGTAGCTGGGACCATGTGATTTAGTGCAGGGCTAACATGCATTTTCAGCCTGTGGTAGCTGAGAGCAGGGCCATACTGAGCCATAACTGCGCCCTGTGTGACTTGCACATCTGGCACACGCCCCCACCCTCATCCCCATCCTCTCACCGCCTTCATGTCCTGCCGGCTGCCCACCCTTGTCCTGCTGCTGCCACTCACCATGCAGGTCCTTCAATGCCGCGCTTGTATGCAGTTCTGGTCCCTCCCTCCCTTCTCTGATGTAGGTCACATCAGAGGGAGGGAGGGACCAGGCCAGCTAATCAGACACAGAGTTGCAAAGACTAATGGTGCTCTGGAGGCTGAAAGTTGTACGTGTTCTAGCAGTGTCTAACGTCTGCCCCTGACCAAGTGGTAGTTGCACCCACCTTACTAGCGCTTCACAAACTTGCAGTTCAAATGCAAGTCTTCCAAAATATAAAGTGCAGAAAACAGGATAAACAGAAGAAAAAAATGCCAAATAGACAGTTTTTGTCTGAAGAAGGAATGTGAGGAAAGAAAGTGACACTTGAAACAGGGCGATTGGTCCGAAACGTGCACGTCATGTCTGTGTGTCTGCTGACGATACTGCGATGGTTGGATTTACGAGCAACAAAATAATTTAGCAGATAAGTTCGTCTTTATAATAATGTAGTTAATTAAAATGGAATAAACTGTTTGGTGTGGTTGGGTGAATATCCCTGCCTCCTGCGGTTTGCTCCGACAAAAAAAGTTTGAGTAGAGCGGGTGATACGGGGTTTGGTGATTTTTTTGATTTAAATAGACAGTTTTAGCATAATACTAGGAACCTTCCTAGACCACCTGCTGGAGGGGCTGCATGGTGCAACTCCTACAACAGTGGATCACAGCAGCCTGACAACTACAAAACCAGGGCCTGCAAGTCTGGACTGAATCTGCTGGGACAGTGGGCAAACGTTCACAGAAACATCAGCAGCTGTCTTGATGACTGCTGTTCACATCTGCATACGTACTGGATAGATGGCAGGGGGCTGCTGGTGTGTGCTGCAGGAGATACAGTCTGTGCTCTGGGCTTTAGGATGCACCACAACAAAAGCAAATATCACGTAAGAAGAAGAACCCAGTCCAAGACGTGATAGTGATATACATGTTAAACAGCTAACTACCAATGAAATGATTAACTGTATGGCACTAATCGTAAAAAAATGTTATCTAAACCATAAAAAAGCCAAGCTTCAAAAACCACAAGGAAGTGGGATTGCACTTAAATATAAAAACCGTAGTTTTACGTATTGCATGAAGTGTCATACAGTTAATCATTTCATTGGTAGTTAGCTGTTTAACATGTATAGTTGATGGTTTGTGCAAGCCTTCATACTGATACAAAGGTAGAACCTTTTCTTGTTCACCTTAAAATGTTTTTTTAATTGTACATATACATTATATGTGGTTTCTTATTTAAGATGCCGCTCTCATTTTTAAACCTATCATTGTGATATTTTAAGCTGCGGCTCCTCTTGTTTAAAAAGACATTTGTTTTACATGCAGCACTGGTCTTTTTATGATAAGAAACCACGTGTCAAACTATTTATTACCTGAATGGGCAGTAGTTTTCATATATTATTTTATATGTTTGTTTATTGATGATGTTTTAACAATGTGATCATTCAAAGTATACTATTCCCAGTATAGTTTTGTTGTTCCTCTCTTGCTGATTCGCTCCTGCTACCACCCCTTCCCCCTTTTTAGAAATTATATCTTATCTTCAGTCTCTTTATGTTTGTTTTAGATACACTTGTTATTTGTAATTTTTTAGTTCTTAATTATTATCTACATTTCTTTTAGTTTGTACAGGAATTTAATGATTAGTACAGAGTGTTACAAGATCTTATGGTCTCACACTCTGAAACAGAGACATTTATATCCATGTTTGTATATACTTATATGTCACGTCCTTTCATTTTATCTTCGATGTTGTTATATGTTTTATCCATGATTTCTTTTTATTTATACAAGAAAGTTTGTATTATATATAATTATGATCACAGTTCATTCAGTTTTATAATTTTAATTTTTATATATTTGTTTATTTTTATGATCTGTTCTTTTATGACTTTCTGTATTTATATATTTATGTTTTTAGTATTTGCCAGACTAACCCCTGACAAAGGGTAACGAAACATGGCCTGTGTCGGGTTGTCATTGGTTTCACACAAATAAAGCTCTGTCTTTCCATAATATCATGTCTTGGACTGGGTTCTTGTGCTCTGTGCTTTAGCCAGGACTAGACAAGTAGCCAGAGTTGGAGCCATCAGAGTACAGAGGGAGTGGGGCATGCAAATGAGGTGTTTTACTTACTTGCAACATGATGGTTTGATATCAAAAGTTGCTGTCTGACCCAAGGCCGACCCCAGAGTTGGTTCAAGGTGTTTGCACGCCGAGGCAATCCTTAAGTCTTATGTCTCTCCTGGCTGTCAGAATCTATTGTTTGGCTTTGCCTGCCCTACGTTTTGCTGCCCCCGCTCCCAAAAAAAGCTTCCTCCCTAGGTAGCTGCCTAGTTTGCCTGATGGTTCGGCCAACCCTGGTCAGACTCCTACCTCTCCTGCATGGGGGAGTCAACTGATCGCTGGAAGATGCGGTATATAAATAAGTGTTAAATAAATAAATAAAAAATAAATAAATGTAGTGGTGCATACATACACCCGGGGGCAGTGGTCCCCCTCCTGCATGGGGGAATCATGTAGTGGTGCATACACACACCTGGGGGCAGTAGTCCCTCTCTGTTCTGCATTGGCCTATTACTCTTGTTCTGTAGGTGGGGTAAGGGCCCATTTATTACTATCTGCATTGGTTCTGTAGATTACTGCCACTCCAATAATGTATTTGTAGCTAACAATTGCTGGTGCACGTTGCAAGTGTGTTCTCTGTGTGCATGTGCTATGGCTGCACGTTCACAACTACCACAATAGTGATGCAGCTAGCATTGCAGTACATCCCTACCACAGCTGCTATGCCCTTGCCATGGTAAAGCCCATGCTAAACACACCTTTGTCCCACACTACCTGTCATACTTTGAAAACTGGAGCCAGTAAGGACCATGGAAAGAAAGGGACACTTCACAGAAAGCAGTACATGTAATCTCTCTCAAACATATTCATAAGGGGTATTCTGAAAATCCAACTAACTAGAGGGAGCCTAGGGGCCAGGTTAAATACCACTCTACCGAAGGATCACTTTACAGCTGAAATATCCAACTATGATAACGCAACACATGCTGATGACCATCTTATCTATGGGATGCATTTTCAGCCAGCCTGCACTAATTTAAGCAGCACTGAGTACTATATATGGGATATTAATGTAACATGCCGGCACTATCTGTTTAGTTTAGGCCTGCCATTCAGCAAGCCTAAACTAAACATATAAGTTATCCAGATTGTGGCAGAATATCGCCACCATCTGAATAATTTGTTGGCACTGCCTTGCCCTAGCCCAAACCTGGCCCCTTCTTATATGAATAGTATCTGGCTGCTGAGTTAGATTTTGGTTGCTTGAGCGGCTACGGCCCTTCTAAACAAAGAGTCCGGCACTAAATGGTTTTGGAAAAATATTTTTTCTGCTCTTGACTGGTTAGCCTGACTTTTTATTGGGTTTTAAGGGGGCAAAAACCTGGCCATAACGGGGTAGTGGAGATTCTGAGCTGCTGCTTGGTTATGGCAAAGTGGCGAAAGTAAGGCACAGCTAAGGCCGATCTTACTTTCACCACAGAACCTAACCGGGCAGTGGCTGAATATCGCTGCTGCTCAGTTAGCTTCCTGGCAGTCTGGACAACCCGGATAGGACCCTAGCACTGAATATCCGGGTTTAAGTTTCAGCGGCGGCAGCTAACTGCTGAAACTGTGTTAGCTGCCGCCGCCACTGAATATCGCCCCTACATATTCGCAGGCCATCAGTGAATGTATAACTTTTTTTGAATAGTTTTTTTCACAAAATGAAAGTAGTTTGCCAGCTTTGTCCATTATTTAGTGAAGACAATTTCCTCACCGTATTTCAAACACTTATACAACCAAGCTTTGAGTACTGTAACATAATCTACCAAGGAGTACTAGCCAGTATTATTAAAGCTTTAAAATGGCACAGAAATCAGCAACAAGATTATTACTGAACCACCCCAAGTCAGCACATAAGTTTAAATTAGACTTACCTGCTAATTGTAGTTCCTGGAGGAACTCCAGTCTAGTCCCGGAAACTCTGGAGTTGTGATCCTCTTCCAGCAGCTTGGAGACTGATCCATGTCATACTTTTGATGACACCAGTATAAGTACTCTGGCACCTCCTCCTGGCTCCAGTAACCTATTGACAAAGCAGACTCACCAGAGCAACAATTAAGTAAAAAACACACTCATAACCATGCCTAACAGGGCTAACTAACCATGGAACCTGTACAAACTGCGAAGGCTCTCACTTCTTCTCTAGAAGACACATGTCCCTGAAACATGATACCCCACAAATTACATTCCCCATCCCAACCGGAAGCACTATAGACCATGCTGTTATCTTACCTGTATACTTGCTTGCTTCAGGCCTCAACTTCCTTATACATCGGGACGGGATCCGGGACTAGACTGGAGTTCCTCCAGTAACTACAATTAGCAGGTAAGTCTAATTTAAACTTCCTGATCGTCCCTCCAGTCTAGTCCCGGAAACTCTGGAGATGTAACAGAGCAGTAAAGACCTCAAGGGGCGGGACCCGAAAGACCAGCCTGAAGCACTGCTGACCCAAAACAGGTATCCCCCTGCGCCTGAACATCCAGGCGATAATGCTTAACAAAGGTATTTAAGGACGACCACGTCGCAGCTCTACAAATTTCCACCGGAGGAACAAATTTGTACTCCGCCCACGACGACGCCTGCACCCTAGTAGAATGCGCCCGCAACCCCTCCAGCACTTGCCTACCCTTCAAAAGGTAAGCGGACGCTATCGCCGCCTTTTTTTTTTTTTTTTCCAAAATTTTATTTAGAACCATCAACAGCAAACAAGTACAGAACACACAAAAAATCGCCACTCCCTGGGGTTGGCTCTTATCCCCAGGGGGCGGTACCCATTGATGGTTACATGAATTTTTCAGAAATTAATTACCCTCACCCCCTCCCCCTGCCCCCTCCCCTCCCCCCTCACCCACCTCCTCCTCCCCCCCCCCCACATATCACGGCCACGCAGGACCATCTGAAGGTTCCACATATCACCCGAATAACAAGACAATAAATGAGAGTATTAACAGCCCAACTGCAAGACCGTGTTACGGGTCCGGGCGCTCAAATTTTGAATGTATGGATCCCAAATTAGCAAGAAGGCGGACCATCGCTGGACATGGCCCCGGGCAGCCCTACACTCCAGGAGCATAAGCTGATGGAAGGAGTTCCGCCACTCCCAAAAAGAGGGCGGGTGGATCTCCCTCCACCGCCGCAACAGAGGTCCTTTACCCACCAGACATGTCTTACGCACGAGCCAGCGACCCCACTTCCCCTTTGGAGAGGCGAGGGCCAAAAAATCCAAGACCACCAAGGCTGCATCCCAATGAACAGGTTGTCCCAGCAGATTAGCTACGTACAGGGCGATCCTCCGCCAATATGGGCATCCCCACCACATATGTAACAAAGTCGCCATGGGCGCCGCACACCGTGGACAACTGCCGCCCGCAGTCAGGTGGCAACGAAGGGCCCTCCGCGGGGAGAAGTGGACCCTAGTTAGACATTTAAATTGTATTTCCCGCCAACGGGCCCCTTCCACCAGGCTCACCACGCGCCGTAGGGCCATTAGAATAGTGCCGTGGGGGATTTCCCGCCCCATTTTGGCCCCCCAAGCCTGTTCCACTCTGCAATAGTCTGGCCGCTGGCGAAGCTGCTCCAACCGGAGGTGAAAACCCCGAATCGACGGTCGTGTCGTGTCGCCCAGGCCGAAAAACACCATAATCTGGACCGAGCGGTCGCCATGTAACTCCCGCTATCGCCGCCTTTATCCACCTGGCAATCAAGGCCTTTGAAGCTGCCTGCCCTTTGCGAGGCCCTCCGAACAACACAAAGAGCCTATCAGACTTCCTGAACTCAGCCGTCCTCCGGAGATACCTTTTCAAAGCTCTCCGGATGTCCAACTGATGTAGCTGTTGTGTAGATGACTCCCGGGAATTCACCCGGAAGACCGGCAGCGAAACCACCTGGTTTAAGTGAAACGGAGAGAGCACCTTTGGCAAAAAGGACGGAACCAGCCGCAACACCACCTTTGACTCACAAAAGGACAGAAACGGTTCCCGACAGGATAGAGCTTGCAACTCGGAAATCCGCCTCACTGACGCAATTGCCACCAAGAACACCACTTTAAGCGTGAGATCCTTTATCATGGCCTTAGCTAAAGGTTCAAACGGACGCTCACCTAACGCTTCTAACACCAGCTGCAAATTCCAATTAGGAACTACTTGCCTGCACGGAGGCCTCAATCGACACACCGCCTTCAAAAAACGCTTAAGATCCGGATGAATGCCCAGCGCCTGGCCTTTTATCTTCCCCCTGTAACAGGAAATCGCTGCCACCTGCACCTTAAGAGACAAAGCTGCCAAACCTTTCTGAAACCCATCCTGCAAAAAGGCCAATATCTGCGGTACCGAGGCTCTTAAGGCCTCACACTTCTTGTCCACACACCAAGCCTCAAAAATGCGCCAAATTCGAATATATGCTAAGGACGTCGACCTTCGATGAGCCCCCAAAAGTGTGGATATTACCGCTTCCGAATAGCCCTTAGCTCTCAACCTTGCCCTTTCAAGAGCCATGCCGTAAGCGAGAATCGAGCCACCTGAGGCATGCACAACGGACCCTGCATCAACAGATCCTCCCTGACCGGCAATCGCCACGGCTTCCCTACTACCAGTCTTCTGAGATCTGCGTACCATGGTCGTCTCGGCCAGTCCGGGGCGATCAGAATCACTAACCCCTGATGACCCTCTATGCGCCGCACCACTCGCGCTATTAACACCCAAGGCGGGAACACGTACAAGAGCTGCTCTCGGGGCCAGTCCTGAATGAGAGCATCCAGGCCTTCCGACATCTGTTCCCTTCGTCTGCTGAAAAACCGACCGACTTTTGCCGACTGGAACGTCGCCATGAGATCCATTATCGGCGCACCCCAGCGCTGAACCACTAAGTTGAATACCTCCGGATGAAGCGTCCACTCTCCGGGGTCTACCTTCACCCGACTCAAAAAATCGGCTGCTACGTTGTCCACTCCTGCCACGTGAGCCGCCGACAACCCAAGAAGATTTTGCTCCACCCACTGGAACAACTGCTCTGCCTCGGCCTCCAAAGCGGCACTGTGGGTGCCCCCTTGCTTGTTGATGTATGCAACCGCTGTTGCGTTGTCCGAGAACACCCGAACTGCTACCTCTCTTAGATACGGCTGAAACTCCTGTAACGCTAAGAACACCACACGCAATTCCAATCTGTTGATCGACCAAGTCTTCTCTTGGTCCGTCCACCAACCTTGAAAATGCGCTCCCCAACTGAGAAGGCTGGCATCCGTAGTCCGTGGAACCCAGCTCGGAGACTCCAGGGGCATCCCCCTTGTTAAGGCCTCTGGAAGCAGCCACCAACGCAATGCTTCCGAGTCTTCTCTGGACAGGGAAGACGCCGAGACAACGAATCGTTCTGATGCGACCATCTGCGCAGTAACGCTCTCTGTAAGGGCCTCATATGCGCTCTCGCCCAGGGCACCAAATCTAAAGTCGCCGCCATCGTTCCCAGGAGCTGCAAATAATGCCATGCTGTCAGCTGCGATCTGGCCAGAAACCCCTGCACCAAGGCCTGAAGAGCCTCCGCCCGATGCGCAGGCAGGAAGACCTTGCCCGCCTGCATGTCGAAGCGCGCCCCCAGGTACTCTAGTCTGAGAAGGCACTAGACTGCTCTTGGCCATATTCACCACCCAACCTAACCTTTGCAAACAGTCGACCACCGTTGCTGTCGCCTCCTGGCTTTCTATTCTCGATTTGGCTCGAATCAACCAGTCGTCGAGATACGGGTGAACGAGCACACCCTGCCGCTGCTACTACCACCATCACCTTGGTAAAGGTCCGAGGAGCCGTCGCCAGCCCAAACGGCAAGGCTCAAAACTGAAAGTGGCCCATCGGCACCGCAAACCGGAGAAATCTTTGGTGATCCGGTCGAATAGGAATATGAAGATACGCCTCGGACAAATCGAGGGCCGTCAGAAACTCGCCCTTCCGAACCGCCAAGATCACTGATCTTAACGTCTCCATACGAAAATGAGAGACCCTGAGACACCTGTTCACCCTTTTCAAATCCAAAATTGGGTGAAAGGTTCCCTCTTTCTTTGGGACTACAAAATAAATGAAGTATCGACCTAAACTGTATTGGTCTCGAGGCACCGGTACCACCGCTTTGAGCTTTATTAATCTGAGTAATGTCTGACGCACTGCATCGCGCTTGCGACGCGCTTTGCACTGGGACTGTACGAATGAATCGGTTACCGGTTTCTGAAATTCTAACGCATATCCTTCCCGTATCACTTCCAAGACCCACTGATCTGACGTAATTTCGACCCAGGCAGCGTAAAACTCTTGCAGTCGGCCTCCCACTGCTACGTCCACCTGGGCCTCCCTGACTTCATTGCGGCTTCTTGGCAGCCGAAGCGGAGGCCGCGAAACCTCTACTCGCCCCACGGAACCCTCGAAACCCCTGGTTCCGGTAGGGAAAACATCCTCTCTGAGTCTGGGGAAACCTCGAACCCCTAAAACGCCAATACTCCCTCTGTGGCAGCCGGGCTGTGGACGAAAACCTCCCCGGCTTCTGTTTATCCTCTGGGAGCCTTCCGCCCTTGGACTCTCCTAAATCCTTCACAATCTTGTCCAAATCCTCACCAAACAGTAGCTTACCCTTAAACGGCAGCTTACTTAATCTGGCCTTGGAAGAAGAATCCGCTGCCCAATTACGTAGCCAAAGATACCTCCGTGCTGCTACCACCGATGCCATACTGTTCGAGAGACCTTGAATCAGGTCATAATGGATATCTGCGAGATAAGCCGTCTCGGACTCCAACCGCGCAGCTTCCCCCGCAGAGTCCTCCGTGTGCTCTCCTTGGACCTGTTGCACCCAACGCAAACAGCCTCTGGCCACCCAAGCTCCACAAATGGAAGCCTGAATGGACAAAGCATTAACCTCAAATATCTGCCTCAACAAGGCATCCAGCTTTCTGTCCTGACCATCCTTAAGAGCTGCACTCCCCTCTACCGAAATGGTCGTTTTCTTAGTCACCGCAGACACAGCCGCATCCACTCTCGGTGGACGAAATATCTCCTTGTCCTGTTCTAGCAACGGATAGAGTCGGGACATTACCCTAGTGCCCTTAAGAGATGACTCCGGCATGTCCCACTCACTCTAAATCATTTCCCTTATGACCCTATGCATAGGAAATGCTTTCTGCGTCTTCCTAAAGGCCTGTAAGAGCGGATCCTCCAACACCGGCTCTTCCCCAGCTCCGGACACGGGTACATTGAGGGTCTTAAGAGTCTCCGCGATGAGCACAGGTAACTCTTCTCTCCAAAAGATCCGCACTACTCTAGGTTGATCCTCCTGCTCTGCAATCTCTCCTTCTTCCAGCTCCTCCTCGAACTCAGGGTCGAGCTCGCCCACTAAGGTGTGTAAATCCTCCGACAACTCCGACTGCGCCAGGGTATCCATCACCACCCTCGCCTTTCTGGAAACAACCCCCGACGCCCCCATTGACAATGGCGTTTGCTGGTCTCTTCTGTGCCATGCTGCCGGCCCCCGTACCCGAGGCCGAAGCAAACACCTCAGGCAAGGACCCCTCAAATGCTCTCTGCATCACTGCCACAAAACTTGGGGAGAAAATGGCCAACTCCGCTGGCAATGGGGATTGAGGAACTGTCCGCTCCGAAACCGAGGACGGCCCCGGAGCCGGATCATCCAGGTCTAACCCCGGCAAGGGAGCTTCCCCAAAAGCCCCATCCCGGTTCTCAGGCATATCCAGTTGTTGGTGATCAGAAACAGCGGCCTTGCTGCAGTGGCTACAGACTCCAGCCTCTGAAACAGCAGATCTTTTAACACAGAGCAGACACAAAATCTTTGCTGGAATGCTGTCTCTCCAGTCAGACCCAATGCCCGTCTACTCCGGCCTCCCTCAAACGCTCGGTACTGAGGCGTTCAGACCAGCTATGCCCAACAGCACTGTTCCGTTTTTTGGGGGTTTTTTTACTCTCAAACCAGAGCAGACAGCATCCCGACTCAAAGGAAGGCAAACAGAATCCAAAACGAAGCTCTAGGCCTGAGCTACTGACGCTCCTTCCCCCGCCCGCGGTTCCGGCGTTTCCCGCTCAAAACCACGCGGCACGGGCCTACACGCTCTCTCTTCACAAATTCTACCTTCTGAGGAAAATGACAGCGCTGTACTCACCAGTTGTAAATGCTGCTGTTGATATCATCGCTTTGTACAGCCGGCTCGATATCCCGAGCACTCCACGGCTGCCGCCTGCCCCGCTCCAGGCAAAACAACAACAGCCGACTCCTTGCTGGCCCTATCCCTCCAAGCGCAAAAACAGGCAAGACCTCTGTATAGCGCTGGGGGAGGGCTACTGCCGCCAAAGAGAACCCCGGAGCTGAAACTGCCCCTGGATATGCAGCTACCTTCACCCTCCTGTGCTCTGTAAAGGAGAGGTAGGTAGAGAGAGAGCGAGAATCTTAGCAGTTTTAAATTTAAAGCTACAGGGGACCAAATTGAAAACCCCAATAAATTAAAGAAATTCCAAAATGAAATAAGCTATCTGTCTAGAAAATAAGGGATCCTTAATTGTCCCTCCAGTGAGCCGGACCACCGGCTCACGTCCTCCAGCTGCTTGGAGACTGATCTAAACTGGAGCCAGAAGGAGGTGCCAGAGTACTTATACTGGTGTCATCAAAAGTATGACATGGATCATTCTTCAAGCTGCTGGAAGAGGATCACAACTCCAGTTTCCGGGACTAGATTGGAGGGACGATCAGGAAAATACCATTATTAAAACAACTACACTGGCTTCCTGCTGTAAAGCAGGGTAAAGATCTTATTGACAGCATTGAAAATCTCCTGCCGACTCTCTTAATACATTATTATACAAACATATATCCAATCATCCCATGTGTGCATGCTCTCAGAGTACATATATTATCCCATCTCTAGCTGTTATGTCATTTGTAACTTGCTTTGAACTGAAGTAACAAGGTGGGATATAAATAGATTAAATAGATAAAAAATAAATATCAGGTCATTTTTTTATCAAAAATTGCCATGTCAGGTTATGTCACGCTTTTGAAAACTCCAGTTTTATAGCAAGGCATTTACATGCTGAAAATGGTAAACAAAATTTAAGAACCATTACTGAAGAAATGGAAATCAGTATCAGATACACTGCAATGAAAGAAAAATTAAATTACACAATTGTTCTGCCTGGTAGATTTGTAAAAGAAAAGCATTTGCATATTGTAAATTAGAAGCCAAGGTCTTATCTTCCTTTCTAGTGCTGTTGAAGATGGTATAGGCATACAGCAAGCTGTGGATCCACTGGATACGTGAATGGACACCCCTTCTGTCTAAAGCACAAGACAGTACTTGGTGAGTTCCCCATATCTACTGTTTGTCTTTGGAATCAATTGGTAGAAAATGAGCCTATTGGTAGAGCTGCATGCATTAAAAAGTTTTAATGAGAGCACAAAAAAGTTATTAAAGCAAATATGTGAAATGAACAGAAAGACACCCAAAAACTGGAGAGAAAGGCAAATGAACTGGAAATGAGCAGAAAAGGTTTTGCCTGTGGATGACCCTAACATCTGGCCACTATTGCTAGAAACTCCCAACATTAGAGCGTCCGGCATGATTTCCTTCCCACAAAAGACAGGGAGGAAATGGTGTTTGTATTAGATTCTGTTACAGTCAGTGCAGATAACTCAGCGTACCTTGGTAGTTCAAACTCTTAGTTTATTTAATTTATTTATTTAGACAGTTTTTGTATACTACCTTTTTTTTTTTTTATAAACTTTATTTATGGTTCAGCACCAAAGAACAAGCAGTACAATAGCAAACAGGTCCCTCGGCAGGGTGTACTCTTATCCCTGCCGTAGAACAAAACACAAATGAACCCGCATAAACAGTAACAAAGAAGAGCAGATACAGAACCAGTTTTTTATAAATTTTCTATCTGTAACCCCCCAACCCCCCCCCCCCCCAAAGCAGCATGCCACATTCTACAGTTCCACCAGGGTCCAAGGAACAGGCTAATGGAGGAAGTATCTTAACCCTATCCCTTGAGGCCTCATCTACACACCCAACACTCTAGAGGCCCACTTGTAATATTTCGTTCCGGCAATAAGGTCCCAGCTGCTGAATATAAGGTTCCCAAATGAGCATAAAAGTGGTCCAACATTTAACATGACTCCTAGCCCGCCAACACTCCGCCAGCATCAGCTGGTGAAAACTATTGCGCCACTCCAGGAAAGTCGGTGGGAGTCGCTCACGCCATCTGTGAAGGATGGGGCCCTTCCCCACCAAGCACGCCTTCCGCACCAAGAGGCGGGCACCCCACCCACTAGGACAAGACTGAGGCAAATTGTCCACCACTACCAGCGACCCTGACCATGGGAAGCATTGCTGTAACAGCTCCACTAGATAATTATGTATACGCATCCAATAAGGGTGAATTCGTTTACAGGCCCACCACATATGGGCTAAATCTGCCAGGGGCTCCGAACATCTAGGGCAAGACCCATCCTGAGTAAGGCGACTCCTCAAGGCTCGTCGAGGTGAAAAATGTACCCGAGTTAACGCCTTATATTGAATTTCCCGCCAGCGGGCCCCCCTCAGCCAGCCAGGCAATCCGTCCCAAAGCCTTCTGGATGGACCACACCGGTATCTCCGACCCCAGCTCCCTTGCCCAGGTCCGCTCCATGTTACCATAACTCGGCGCCACCCGAAAGCCAGCAAGCCGCTGCTTTAGTCTGGCTATCGAGGGGGGGGATTCCTCCCCAAGACCAAAAAATTCTATAATCTGCGCCAAACGCTCCACCGCAAGATCTTCCCCAGACAAAGAAGCCACATAGTGAGAAAGCTGCAAATACGTGAAATAATGAGAAGGCTGTAAATCATACACTATACGCAGCTCCTGAAACGATTTACAGGCCCCCGTCAATCCTACTGTATGCCCTAAAGTACATAGCCCCTTCTCCCTCCACCTATGAAACCCACAAGCCTCAGACCCAGGCAAAAAGTTAGCGTTCCCCCGTATGGGCAACCAACTCGAAACCCGCCAGTTACGATTCCAGTAACTATTCAATTGCTGCCAAGTGCGGCGAACAGCAGAAACCATCAAACTCCGCTTAACACCGACAGGCAATTGGGCAGGGTCCGCATGTAAAACCCCCAGCAAAGACAAGGGGGCCACCGCCGCCGTCTCTAAGTGCCGAGGGGTGATGATGGATCTTCAGTGTATTTTCAATCATAATCCGGCGTTGTGCTTTACCCCTGGAAATCCCGAATTGCGATGCAGGGGCGTCTGAAACAACATTTGTGGCAGTGATAGCACCAAAGATAAGTAACGAATTACTATTGCTTCTTGGATTGTAACTATCTGCATAGTATCAGAAGTATTTTTACTCTCTTTCAGATTTGTGAATATCCAGCTTTGGTGCATGTTACTGAATTATAATTAATTTAAAAAAATTTATAAAAATTGACACTAAAGTTGAATTAAATTGGATAGTT
This sequence comes from Ichthyophis bannanicus, assembly GCA_033557465.1. NCBI lineage: Eukaryota > Metazoa > Chordata > Amphibia > Gymnophiona > Ichthyophiidae > Ichthyophis > Ichthyophis bannanicus. The sequence goes on along the minus strand of CM066046.1, from coordinate 93,798,950 downwards.
TAAAATTCTCTGAAGACCTGTTTGAAGACTAAACTAGTTTGTCTTATGACTTTTAATTGTTGTGTCGAATCCTGAAAAAGTACTTTTTTAGAATTAGTATTTTGGTATAGATTAAAGTTAAAAAAAGAGAAGGCCGGTGATGTATGTGAAAACCTAAAGCTCTATCCTATGGTGACACCGTTCGCCAAATGAATGGTGTGAGCGTGTACTGAGGCCTGTAAGTAATTGCTCTGAGGTGAATTTATATGTTAGTAGTGTGTATATTTCAATTAGATTTGCGTTAAATGAAGAAGTAGAAAGGAAGTGTGTTTGTTGTATTAGTATAGTTCCTTTCGGCAGTAATTTTTTTAGCTATTGTTTCATACCTAACCAACAGAACACAAACAGTTAGAATCAGCACCCAAACATCAAACACTTTCAACCAGGAAATCGGCCTCCCACAAGGATCGGCCCTCTCAGCCCTCCTTTTTAATATTTATATTCAACCTGTTTGCAATATCTTTAAAAAATTCAATGTCCACTATCATATATATGCGGACGATATAATGATGTACTTTCCATTCACGATTCCTAGCCTACCAATGCAACTTTTAAACGAGTGTCTCAATGAAATAACAACATGGCTAAAAGACCACAATCTCCATATCAACCACTCAAAAACAGAAATACTAATTGTAACGAAAGACCAATCGTACACGCCCCCATCACACATCACAATTCAAAATCAAGATATTAAAATAAAAAATGAAGTAAAATATCTAGGCGTGATCCTTGATACGCATCTCAGTATGGACTCTCACACCAGAAACACAACAAAAAAATCTTTTTCAAGCTCAAAATTCTAAAGCCATTACGCCCACTTGTTCATTTACATGACTTTATGAGCATAATTCAGGCAATCACCATACCTCATTTCGACTTTGTCAACCTAATCCTCATAGGCACATCAAAACAAAACATTAAAAGACTCCAGCTAGCACAAAATGCAGCAGCTAGAATCATAATGAAGATTCAAACATTTGAACACATAACACCAATACTAGCTAACTTACACTGGCTACCAATACAATGTAGGATAAACTATAAGACTATTATAACCACTTTCAAGGCATTAAATAACATGTCTCCACCGACACTAAGCAAGCTGATCACTAAGGACTCTAATAAAATAGTACATAGGAAAGGCTACACAAACAAAATAATAACCCCGAAAGATTACACCAAAGCTAAAAAGACAACTAACAAAAAGGCATTCTCCCATGCAGCACCCACCTTATGGAATTCCCTCCCTGAGGAAATCAGAGCAGTAACTGAAATTAAGGAACTCAGAAAGAAGCTAAAAACCCATCTTTTTACATCACACTTCGATCCATTGTTATACTCCTTCCCCCATAATGAAAACGGATAACTAACGACAACTCAAATCCCACCAAGAAAGACATAAATAATAGCAACTAGTTATATCAATACCCTTATTCTGATACTCAATGCCTCTCTCCGGTGAATCCTCACTCTATTACTTTTAATCACTCTACAACTATGCATTTCACATAGTATAAACACAATATCTTGTATATAGTTGTACATAGTTGTAACACATTATAATGTTGCTTAGTTATTAAACCTAGACCCAGTTTCAAATGAAACTAAGCTTGTTTTATTTTTAAGGTCCTGCCTCTGTACATAGTTTACTACGTTCCATGTAAAACAAACAGATTTTGCTCTGTCCATTAACTTGTTCTTTGTAAACCGCACCTGATCCATGGGAAGGTGCGGTATATAAGTGATTGTTAAATAAATAAATAAATAAATAAATAAATATTAAGATCCTTCAGTCTGTCCTCATATGCTTTATAATGAAGACCACTAATCATTTTAGTAACCACCCTCTGCACCGACTCCATCCTGTTCACATCCTTTTGAAGGTGCGGTCTCCAGAATTGCACACTATACTCCAAATGAGGTCGCACCAAAGACTTATACAGAGGCATTATCACCTCCTTTTTTCTGCTAGCCATTCCTCTCCGTATGCACCTAAGCATCCTTCTAGCTTTTGCCGTCACCTTTTCTACCTGTTTAGCTACTTTAAGATCATCAGACACAACCATGCCTAGGTCCCGCTCTTCTTTAGTGGACAAAAGTACTTCACCCCCTATACTATATTGCTCCCTTGGATTGCTGCAGCCCAAATGCATGACCTTACATTTTTTAACATTAAATCCCAGCTGCCAAATTCTAGACCATTCTTCAAGCTTAGCTAGATCCCTCCTCATGTTATCTACCCCCTCCTGGGTGTGTACTCTATTGCAGATTTTGGTATCATCCGCAAAGAGGCAAACCTTACCTGAAAGCCCTTCCGCTATATCACTAACAAAGATATTAAAAAGAATCGGACCAAGGACAGATCACTGGGGCACACCACTGATAACGTCCGTCTCCTCAGAGTGAGCTCCATTTACTTGTACTCTTTGTCGCCTCCCACCCAACCAATTTCTAACCGAAGCAGTAACTTTAGGGTCCATCCCTAGGGTGCTCAGTTTGTTTATAAGTTGCCTGTGAGGAACAGTGTCAAAGGCTTTACTGAAATCTAAATACACCACATCTAGGGCTCTCCCTCGGTCCAACTCCCTGGTCACCCAGTCAAAGAAATCAATCAGATATGTCTGACAAGACCTGCCTCTGGTGAATCCATGCTGCCTCGGATCCTGTAATCCGCTGGATGCGTTTCCAATAATTTACTCACCACCGAAGTTAAACTAACCGACCTGTAGTTTTCAACCACATCCTTACTTCCGCTTTTGTGTAAAGGCACCACATGAGCCTCTCTCCAGTCCTTTGGCACCACTCCCGACTCCAACAAGGCATTGAAAAGGTCAGTCAGTGGAGCTACTAGAACGTCCCCAAGTTCCCTCAGTATTCTCGGGTGTATCCCATCTGGTCCCATCGCTTTGTCTACTTTAAGTTGAGCTAGTTTCTCACGAACACAATCTTTTGAAAATTGTTCAAGATGTCCTTTGCTTCTGTTCCTATTTGTGGGTGTTTTCTGAGGTCCTGCTTCTGGTTCTTCATCTGTGAACACAGAACAAAAATATTTGTTAAGAAATTCCGCTTTATCCTTATCAGCTTCTACATATTCCTCCCCTGCACCCTTGAGTCTGACAATACCACTCTTGCCCTTCCTCTTCTCACTAATATATCTGAAATATATCTTATCCCCCCATTTTATTGCATTGGCTATTTCCTCCTCCTTTTGAATCTTTGCCTTCTTGACTACTTTGCTAGCTTCTCTAAGTTTTTCCAAATACAGATGCCTGTCTTCCTCTCTCTGTGATCTCTTGTATTTCATGAAGGCCTCCCTCTTTTTCTTCACTTTTTCAGCTACTTCTTTCGAAAATCATAGCGGTCTCCTTTTCCTTTTACCTTTATTTACCATTTTAACAAAAAGGTTGGTTGCCCTTAAAATATCCCCTTTCAGTTTTTCCCACTGTTTTTCTACATCCCTCAGCTGTTCCCATCCAACTAATGACTCCCTGAGGTATTGGCCCATCTTCGCAAAGTTAGTCTTCCTAAAGTCTAAGATCCTCTCCTTTGAATGGATTCTAACAGCCCTAGTCCTAATACTGAATCACACCATCTGGTGATCACTGGATGCAAAATGATCTCCCACTACAACATCAGAAACACTTTCACCATTGGTAAGCACCAAGTCCAGTATGGCCCCCTTCACGTGTGGGGTCTGTTACCAATTGCCTGAATAGTTCTCCCTGTAGAGAATCCAGGATCTCCTCACTTCTAGATGATACTACAGCAGGAATGTGCCAATCAACATCTGGCATATTGAAATCTCCTATCAGTAGCACTTCCCCTTTCCTAGCAATGCTGCGCATGTCTTCAATTAACTCTCTGTCCACCTCTTCCTCTTGTGAGGGAGGTCTGTATATCACACCAATGTAAATAGATTTCTCTTTCCCTCTTTCTAGTTTAACCCACAATGCCTCCCCTCTCCCTTTTAAGCTCTGTAATTCCAAAGCTTTAATAGTAATTTTTTCATATAGTGCCACTCCTCCTCCCCTACTTTCTACCTTGTCCTTTCTGAATAAAGTATAGCCAGGTATAGTTACATCCCAATCATGGTTTTCTGTGAACCATGTTTCTGTAACTGCCACTAAATCCAAGTCAGTCACTCCCACCAAAGCTTCAACATCAGGGATCTTATTTCCCATGCTACGGGCATTTATACACACTGCTTTCCATATGTTACCCCTGTTACCCATTTCCATAAAGTTATTTAATGTATCACCTACCTGGGGGCTTTCACCTACCTGGGGGTTTTCTTCACCCATCCCCAACGAATCTAGTTTAAAGCCCTCTTCAGTAGATTAGCCAGTCTACTACTGAAGACGCGTTGACCTTTCTTGGACAGATGGATGCCATCTCTGCTCTGCAACCCTTGGAACAGCATCCCATGGTCTAGGAAACCGAAACGCTCTCGATGACACCATCCACGCAGCCATGCATTCATCTCCAGGATGCGAGCCTCTCTGCCTTGGCCTTTACCCTCAACGGGGAGGATTGAAGAGAGCACCACCTGTGCATCTAACTGCTTCACCCTCTGTCCCAGAGCCATGAAGTCACTTTTGATACGTTCTGAGGTATACCTGGCAGTATCATTTGTTCCAACATGGATTAGCAACATTGGGTAATAGTCAGTGGGCTTGATGAGTCTCGGCAAACTCTCCGTAAAATCTAGTATTTTGGCACCAGGCAGACAGCATACCTCTCTGGACATCAAGTCTGGTCGGCAGATGGATGCCTCAGTACCCCTCAGAAGAGAGTCTCCAACCACCACTACCCTTCGTTTCCTTGTGGTCACTGATTCTGCAACTTTGGGGTACTTGAGCTCTGGTTCTTCCCTTTCCAGGGATGCTTTCACCTCCTCCACTTCCAGGGCTGCATAATGGTTCTTCGATTCAAGGGCTGGAGAAGTTGGATTGGTGATTTTGCAGGCCCTAGTGACTTGTGTCCAACCATCGACATTCTGTTGGCACCCATCTTCTCCTCTGCTGGAGAGCTTGGTTGCTGCAAGCAGAATCTCATCAATGTACTTCTCACTGTCTTGAATGCTCCTCAGCCTCACCACCTCCTCTCTGAGTTCCTCCACTTGTTTCCTCAGAGCTTCAGCATGCAGGCACCCTGCACATGGAACTGGTCCTTCAACTGGCATTAGGACCTCTGTCTGGACCGAGGCAGAAGCTGTAACGGGGGCAACAGCTTTAGCGATATGATTTTTACAAGCCATTGTTCCGTTCGTGGAGCTTAGGTATCTGTTAAAGCAAAAGAGAGAGCTCTACCAAGTACCAGCCGGTTTCCCAGCTGTCCTTCAGAGAAAAAGCAGTTAAATCTCCTTAATTATATTCCTGTAGGAAAGCCTAGACTATGCTAATTCCAGTTCACCATCATCTGACTCCTCAAACCCTTCAAAGTCCGTTCCCTCCGCACTATCATCGTTGAAGTAACTAAGAACAAACTGAAGGTGCTCGTATGTGATCTCTGAAGTGATGTTATCGACACTGCTATTGGCATCTTTACCTTAGTCTTCGGTATCCAAATGTGTCTTATTCTGTTGGTAGACAATCCCAGCCTTTCTGAAGCAGCTGCGGATTGTTTGTGGCATTATTTTACCCCAAGCAGAAGATACCCACTTGCAGAATTCTAAAACCTCGCCTACTTCAGTCTTCCTGATGGTGTGAATTCGTGAATCCCATACTGCATCCATTCATCCCACTTTCTTCTCACGAACGTCTTGAATGAGTGGTTAACTACTATATCTATCAGTGGTAGTTTTGAGATAAGACTGCCAGCTATTAACAACTATGTTGGCATCAGCAGAGTTGATATACATTTTGAAAGTTTCTTTCTTTGTGGGCAGTCATGGCATCGAAAATTAGAAAGGACTTCTTGGAGAAGAATCCCTCCTGCCTGACCCTTTAACATTTATCAACTCTTACTTTCATAAGGTCACTGTCCATCCATCCCTTCCTATTGCAGTGGACAACGACACCGGTGGGCAGTTTTTCGTGGTGCATGGTAACTCTTGAAAACTACCATCGGCTTTAATTGCACCCACTCGCAGTGCATCCAAGGTCTGCAGTGAAGCAGGCCCTCTCATGCCCAGTGTTTGTAATGGCTACAATTTTAGAACCTGAAGCAGCTACAGTCCTGGTGGCAAGGATATCGAAAGATATTGGAACCTTATCCATATTTATAACATCCATTGCAGAGATACCATGTTCAGAGATTTCTTTGGAGAAAAATTCATGTTAGTTGTTCATCCCAGTCCTCCAGAAGTCACTGGCCTACAGTGGTTCTCATTCTCACTGAAAGTCCATTTCTTTTCATGAATCTAGAAATCCAAGTGAAATCGCTTTGAAATTAGTAATTCCTCTTTCATTTGTCAGTAGAGATAGCTTGATTTTGTTTCCTCTGAGAAAGAACCCGATCTCTCAAATCATTTTCCAGTTTAGGCCATTTTGCTTTGGGCCCACGACATGCACATTTGTGGGGGTTCATATTTTTAAGTTTCTTTTTCTACTTTCTCCATTTTCAAATGGACACCTCTCCAACCTCAAACTCTCACTGCCGCTCTGCTGCTCGTTTCTTCTGCATGCAAAATGACTTTTAGTTTGAAGTCAGCAGTATACGACTAGTGTTTCATTCCTGGCATGGTCAACAGCAGAAAGCGCATGTGCACGCGTGTTATGTGAAGATTCTAGAACAGAACAGCATAATTTCTGCATGTTTTACGTGTGCACGCGCATTATATACGTGGGCACATTTTCATGAAAAAACGGTATTACTTTGCAGTGACAGCAGAAGAAAGCGTCTCAGAACACGTACTTCCCAAAACTTGCTTATTCATGCAACCTATGATTTGTGCAGAATAAGGAGCTTATGGCCCTATTCAATAAAGCATTGTTTTTATATAGCCAGAGAATGGAAAAAATGATAATTACACTTACCTGGTAATTGAAGTTCCTTGAGTGACAGAAATTTGTAGGGCGGCCACTTGGTCGTCTCTGCATACTTTCAGTAGGCACTACCGTCTCGATGTGGCAGCGGCAAACGATGCCTGCTTTGGGTCGGCTATGTTGCATGTCAGCTGGAAGGGTCCCTGTCAATGATTACTGCTCTGTTACATCCCAGAGGTAGAGGACTGAACTGGAGGAACGATAAGGAAATGATAATTACACTTACCTGGTAATTGTAGTTCCTTGAGTGATGACAGTTCAGTCCTCAAACCCACCCGGGGACCTTTCATGGATGGTAGTGGCTCGGTGCTGAGACGGGAAGGACTACAGGTAGGTCTGTCTTTGAAAGTGTTTATTTTCACTCTAATTGCTACTTATGTGTGTAGCAGGGAAGGATGTAAGAAAGGTTTGCCTAATAGGTCGAAGTTATAGTTCAGTTTATGTTGAGGTTTATATCATAGCTACTTATTTGTTGCTCCTTTGAGTCTGCTTTGTTAATAGTTCACACTGGGGCTGATGGGAGAGACCAGCAGGCTATATCTAGTGATGTCATGATTCTGACATGCCCAGTCTCCAAGCTGCAGGAGGAGGTTGACAAACCAGAGGTAGAGGACTGAACTGGAGGAATGAGTCCTTTATGAATAAGGCTCCTCATTGGAAAGTAAAATTAAATGGCATAATGCTGCTCTTCAATGATTTATGGTCACATAAATTAGTTGGCAGTAACGGGAAAGTGTAATTGGAGCCATTAACCATTTTGTAAAAGGATTATTATAATAAACCAGAAATATATTGCAACAAAAGCAAAAAATGGAAAATGTTTGCTTTACATTTCTTAATGCTTATGCCCTTTCCTTCAAGGGAATTGAAGGGAGAACAACAGGAATGGGAAAGAAAGCAGCTCTTAGATGTAAGGAATTTATTACAGGAACCTATACGTCCCTTGACTCAGCACTGAGCTAAGAGTAGAGGATATTGTTATTTCTTTAGAACAGTGGTAATGTTAATGTTTGTTTATGCTTATTAAAACTAGCTATACTGCCCTCGGCTGGGTATCATCAATCAGTCGCAAACAGGTCAGGTTTTCAGGATATCCCTAATGACAATGCGTCAGATAGATTTACATGCATACTATCTTCACCGAATGGAAATCTTTCATGCAGAGTCATTAGGTATGTTCCAAAAAAATTTGGCCTGTTGTGGACCTCAAGGACTGAACAGAGCAAGTCTGGTTTTTAAAAATATTTGTAATTATCAAAGTTATACAATAAAGAAAAAAGAAAGTGGGTAACATTAAAATAATGTTTAAGGTAAATCTTTTATTCAAAGAGGTAACATTCCTTGTGACTAGGCAGGAGAATGAGCAGTACGAACCGTGTCAGTACGCACAATAATTTGTACAACAGGACTTCCAAATCTGTCAGGTTTTCAGCATGAGGTAAATTTGCATTGCATGCTGCATTTCCATTGTACGCATAAAATAAATTTGTCTCATACACAGTCACTGTAGGTGTCCTGAAAACCCAACTGGCTGCTTTGGGTAGGCTTGGTATTCCAGCCGCACTAGGTAGATCTTAAGTTTTATACCCTTGTGGCTATGAAAATTTGTTGTTTAGTTTTGAATGCTGTGCTCTTTGCAACTCTCCCCTCCCCTGGCCCCCCCCCCCCCCTCGAAGTTGCAACCTATTTTGCAAATGGTTGGGACAGCCCTGCTTGGCATACAATTTTTGAGCTCTGAAAGAGGGCAAAACGGGCGACTGCCCTGAATGCTAGTATGGGGGGTGCTGGAGGGGCTAAAGTGGAATTGAGGTTGCTACTTATTGAATCTAAAAGGTGTGCATGCTATCCTTCTTTTCTGTTTTCACCTAGCCATTTTCTCTTTCCTATCGACCACTGAAGTTCCTCCTATTTATTTATTTATATTGTAAACCACTTTGCATTTTTATAACAAACTGTAAACTATTTTTTTCTAGGGCAGGCTGATCTAGTCCTAATTTTATCCCTTTGCATGTAGGGAACTTGTAGTTTCAAGCTCCCTAAGAAAAGCACTAAATGTCCATGTATGCAAAGCAGTAAATCTTGAACTAGATCAGCTTGCTCTGTAAAATTCGAAAATCCATTTGGCAATCCTAGAGTAGTGGTGCTATGGCATTCTTTTCAGTCAGCCTATTAGTCTGTATGTACGCAAGCCCAAATGGGAAGCAGTAAGCCAAAAGCCTGGGGATACCACTTTGTCTGGTGTCTACCCTTTGTACAAAAGCGATGAATTCTCAATTTCTTTAGCGAGATACAACACAATGTATGTCAAAAGGTTTTGATTTCTATATCGTTTTTTGGGCAACAGTTTACAAAGTCAGTGATGCCTGTCCAGTTGATCTGGCTTTTCTTCATTCTGTACCTGTTCTTTCATGCTCTCATTTTGTAATCTAAAGCAAAGGGCCCAGTGAAATACATGACCAGGGGCTGGGCTTTCAAGAGGCAACTGGCAGGCGAAATGAGACACAAGACACGGCCAGCACTTCATCAGAATGACCACCCTGATGAAAGAGGATTTGGGCATATGGTTAGCATTCCTTTCAAAATACAATGGCCTTAATATATGGTGAGAAACATTAGTCAGCAATCAAGAACTACAGCTCTTCTTGAATGCATCTGGAAGCCTTGTTCCGGGCTTTACTTTCAGGATCAGTGGCACGAAAAGGGAGTTATCAAGGACATGGCACTCTCAGAGCTCTTCCCAATTACAATGGCTATGACTATCTGGAGTCCCTAAATCAGGAACAAAATGCAGGGACTGGTAGCCAGTGTTGGAGTCTCTAAGAAAAGCCAGAGTCCTCGGAGCAAGCAGGCAGCTGGAAGGAGGCCCAACAAAGCAGAAGCCAAAAGACTGGACTAATAGACACAAGCAGGTCTGACCTGGTGAGGTCATTTAAGTTCATAGTTCTTTTGATGCTACTAGTTGATCAATAAATATGAAGTTGTTATAAATTGTTATTAAGAGCTGCGGCCATTTGTTCCCACACACAAAATGGATCTGGCTGGTGACTACTGACTCGGGGTTTAAGGGGAGAAGGAAAGGAAAAGAAACGAGGGGGTTAAAGGGAAAGAAAGAAAGAAGGTGGGGGAGGCGGGAGGATGGAGGGGGCAAAGAGGAAAAAAAAGAATGATATACAGCAGAGAGCCCAAGGGCACCGTGCATATGTTAAGCATTCTTCAGTAATTAGATAATAACTTACCTTTTTTTCATATAACATGATTAGCAGATGGAATTCTGAATTCTCAGTCTTCAGAGAAAATTATGAACATTTCCATTAGTTTTAAAACCTTAATATCTATTTCTGCATGAATTCATCTTTCAATAATTGTTTGGCATGCTGTTGAATTCATTTAAAATGTACGCTATCACATTTTACAGATCTTTAAATTTCCCAAACCTAAAGCTTTAGGGTCCGAGATGCAACACAATTAATGTGGTTAGCAGACCTACTGACCGCGTTAATTATAGTGACTGGGATATTCAGCAGCACTAACACAGCTAGTGCCAATGAATATCCCTGGGCGCAACGCTGCATGCCCCAGTGCTAGCCGGCTAACATCAGGGCGCTCCAGGAGCGGAGCAGAGGCAGCAACTGGCAATAGATGGGCAGCAGTGATTTTCAACTGCTGCCTAGTTATCCTTAAGCAGTGAAAGTTAAGCACCTTAAAGGGTGGCCTAACCTTCAGGCAACAGCTATCACCAGTGTCCGATTTGCTTCCATGCTATCTGGCTGACCTGGAAATTCAATGTCGGTGGCCAGACATGGCCCTGGCATTACATATCTGGATCTTAGGCTCAGCAGTGACCGCTAGCCACTTTACAATTGTTAGTGCTGCCAATGAATATCGAGCCCTTACATTTTAATGGATGGATAACACTGAGAATTTCTGGGTTTATGCTTCACCATCTAAAAACTGAATGGCTCCCTAAGATTATTACAAAAGCAGGGTAAACATATACTTTAGATAAAAGCGTTTAAAAATATCAGAGAGTTTAAGCTTTTTAGGCTCATCATAAATCTGGCCTTCCTTTGAATCTATTCACGTTACGAGACAAAAAACTAACATTTCATTGATTGTGGCCACTGGTTTAAACAAAATGATTATAATGAATCTCTTATTGTTTAGATCTCTGTTTTCATGATCAATTCTTCAGACACAGCAGTGGCATCAGTTCCATAGGGAGCCATTCATCTGTTTTCTTGGCGGGTGATATAGTGCAGAATGCACAGCTATTAGCAAACGGGAAAAACAACTCAATATGGGAGGAAATGGAAGCACCTTCCTGATCAGGGGTGTGTTGTAAACTGCAGAGATATTTGCTTTGTAGAACAATTCTTTTGCAAAGGGTCAAGAACACCAAATTCTTCATAATGCTAAAAGGCATCCTATATACAGAACTAAGATATGATCACTTATCTCTGTAATATACTTAAATGTGTCAATATATATACTTTGGAAGAAAAACGTTTGAATAAAGATGTTTAAATACTCAATGACATTAATGCACCAGAGGAGTGTGTCTCTCAATTGAAAGAAAGCTTGGTAACAAGGAGTCATAAGACGATGATGAAAGTGGATAGACTCAAGAATAATTTAAGAAAATATTTATTTACAGAAAAAGATACTTAGAATAGCCTCCCATTAGAGGTGTTAGAGATAAGGACTATCTCAAATCAAGACAGCATGGGACAAACGCAAAGGATCTCTAAGGAAAAAAGGGACTGTAAAGCTTACAGTCTGGTCTTTATCTGTCATAATTTTTCTATGCTTTTATATACAATTTTGATCTACAATTGCATGCAAGCTGCTCAGAAGACCACAGAAATGATAATCTGAAGCACTCTGATCAGCTGTTTTTCCTAACAATTTGGTTCTCATGAAATTGCTTTTTTCATCTATATTTTATTTGTTTAGCTGTTTTTATATACTGCCGTGTCAAAGTGGTTTACACGTTAACAAAATGAATAAAATTTAACGTACAAGGAACATAATGAAATAAAATGTGAGAATATAAACACGATACTGGATAAGATCTTAGAATCAATATGGTGAACTTAGCTGAAAACATATCGTAAGTAGGGATGGGACGGAGGTATACAGTAATCAGGGATAAAAGTGAGGAGGCAATGCCACTGAGAAGCCTGGTGTGTGTGTCAGGGAGGACTAGTAGGGCAGGTGAAGTATAGTCATCTGTGTTAAGTGATATTTCCATTGAAATGTTCGATGAAAAAAAACAAACAGTTTTCAACTTTTTGCGGAATTCATCAAATTTGTGTGTGGCCAAGCACCCCAAAGTTGCAGAATCAGTGACCACAAAGAAGCAAAGGATAAGGGTGGTTGGTGACACTCTTCTGAAGGGAATTGAGGTGTCCATCTGCCGACCAGACTTGGTGTGCTGTCTGCCAGGTGCCAAAATCCATGATGCTACGGAGAGTTTGCCAAGACTCATCGAGCCTACTTACTATTATCCGATGTTATTCATCCATGTTGGCATAAACTATACCGCGAGCTATCCTTCTCAGCATATCAAAAGTGACTTCATGGCTCTGGGACAGAGGGTGAAGCAGACAGATGCACAGGTAATGTTCTCTTCAATCCTCCCTGTTGATGATAAAGGCTGAGGCAGAGAAGCTCGCATTCTGGAGATGAATGCATAGCTGTGTGGATGGTGCCATTAAAAACGTTTTGGTTCCCTGGCCTATAGAATGATGTTCCAAGGGCTGCAGAGGAGAATGGGCGTCCAATCTCTCCAAGAAGGATTGAAGTGTCTTCAGCAGAAAATTGGCTAATGTGCTAAAGAGGGCTTTAAACTAGATTCATTGGAGATGGATGAAGAAAGCTCCCAAGTAAATTAAACATTAAATACCTCTGTAGAAATGGGTAAAAGGGGCAACATCTGTAAAGTGGCGTGTATAAATGCTTGTAGCATGGGAAATAAGATCCCAGATGTTGAGTCTATAATATAAGAGGCTGACTTGAATTTAGTGACGGTTACAGAGACATGATTCATGGACAACCATGACTGGAACATAATTATACCGGGCTATGCATTATTCAGAAAGGACAGGGTAGGAAAAAGGTAAGGAGGAATGGCACTATATGTAAAAAATAATATTATAGCTATAGAATTACAAGGCTTAAAGGGAGAGAGGAGGCGCTGTGCGTTAAACTAGAAAGAAAGAAATCTATTTGGGACTGGAGTGATACATAGATCCCCCTCCCAGAGAGAAGAATTGGATGGAGATTTAATATTTATTTATTTATTTTATTTACATTTCTTATATACCGCACTCTTTGACTTCAGCGCGGTTTACATCGAACAAAAATTCAGCACCATAAGCAAGCACCATAAGCATAGAAGACATACGCAGCATTGCCATGAAAGGAGATGGGCTATTTTATTTTTATTTAACAGGTTTTTTTTATACTGCTTTATCATTTCACTCAAAGCAGTTTACATTGTAACTTAAATTTGGTAATGTACATTAAACAGGGACATTGATAACTTGGATTTTTCTGAGCAATGAAGGGTTAAGTGACTTGCCCAAGGCAACAAGGAGTGCTAGTGGGAATCAAACCCTGGTCTCTTGGTTCTCAAGCCAGTGCTCTAACCATTAGGCTACTCCTCCACATCCACCTATTGATAGGTGATTTCAATACACCCTGCTGCAGTGTCATCTAGAAGTAAGAAGATCCTGGATTCTCTAGAAACATAGAAACATGACAGCAAAAAAAGACCACATGGCCTATCTAGTCTGCCCTTCCATGTCAACTACTACAATAGTCCCCTTTTTTCCTTCAGAGATCCTCTTGTTTGTCCCATGCTCATGTCCCATGTCTGTACGTCCTCATGTCTACCACCTCCACCTTCTCTACAGCAAGAAATATTACTACTACTATTTAGCACTTATAAAGCACCATGCACGCAGCGCTGCACAGCTAGCCTACAAGAGGTAGCCAACATACAGAGACAGTCCCTGCCCGTCAGAGTCATGCTCATCAGAGCTTACAATCTAATTAGAACAGTACAGAGCATTAGTCAGTTCTGCGCAAGGTACGGTGAGGTACAGTTTGGTCTATAGTTGGTCATATTCAGGCAATTGCTAAAAGAATCTACATGTGAAGGGGCCATACTGGACTTGGTGCTTACCAATGGGGAAAGTATTTCTAATATTATAATGGGAGATCATCTCGCATCCAGTGATCATTAAATGGTATGGTTCAGTATTAGGACTAGGGCTGATAAAATACATTCAAAAGTAAGTATCTTAGACTTTAGGAAAACTAACTTTGCTAAGATGGGACAATAAAGTTATCATTAGTGGGATGGAAACAGTTGGGGGGGATGTAGAAAAACAGTGGGCAAAACTGAAAGGGGATATTTTAAGGGCAATACACCTTTCTGTTAGAAAGGTAAATAAATGTAAAAGGAAAAGGGGGTCACTATGGTTCTCAAAAGAAGCAGCTGAAAAAGTTAAGAAAAAGAGGGAAATTACAGAGAGAGGAAGACAGGCATCTATATTTGGAAAAACTTAGAGAAGCTGGCAAAGTAGTCAGGAAAGCAAAAGGTACAAAAAGAACAAGAAATAGCCAAATCAATAAAATGCATAAGACATTTTTAAGATATGTTAGTGAGAGGAGGAGGGCAAAAGTGGTATTGTCAAACTCAAGGGTGAAGGAGAGGAATATACAGAAACTGATGAGGATAAAGCAGAATTGCTTAACAAATATTTCTGTTCTGTGTTCACAGATGAAGGGCCAGAAGCAGGATCTCAGAAAACACCCACAAACAGGAAAAGTAGTGACACGGATCTCGAACGATTTTTAGAAGACTGTGTTCATGAGGAACTAGCTAAACTAAAAGTAGACAAAGCCAAAGGTCCATATGGGATACATCCAAGAATACTGAGGGAAATGTGAGGACATTCTAGGGGCTCCACTGTCTGACCTTTTCAATGCCTCTTTGGAGTCGAGAGAAGTGCCAGAGGACTGGAGAAAGGCACATGTGGTCCCTTTACACAAAAGCAGATGTAAGGATGACATTGAGAACTACAGGCCGGTTAGTCTAACCTCTGTGATTAGTAAATTATTGGAAAGGCTACTAAAAGAGAGAATAGTGAGGTTTTTGGAGTCTAATGGATTGCAGGATCCAAGGTAGCATAGGTTTACCAGAGGCAAGTCTTGTCAGACAAATTTGTTTAATTTCTTTGACCAGGGAGTTAGACTGAAGGAGAGCCCCAGATGTGGTGTACTTCGATTTCAGTAAAGCCTTTGACCCACAGAGGTGATGTATAAACAAACTGAGCACCCTAGGAATGGACCCTAAAGTTACTAATTGGGTTAGAAATTGGTTGAATGGGAGAACGCAAAGGATACAGGTAAGGATGTTACCAGTGGTATGCCACAGGGATCTGTCCTTGGTCCGATTCTGTTTAACATCTTTGCTAGTGATATTGCGGAAGGGCTGTCAGGTCGGGTTTGCCTGTTTGAGGATGATACCAAAATCTGCAATAGAGTAGACACACAGGAAGAAGTCGATAACATGAGGGGGGATCTAGCTAAGCTTGAAGCATGGTCAAGAATCTGGCAGCTGAGATTTGATGCTAAAAAATGCAGGATCATGTATTTGGGCTGCAAAAATCCAAGGGATTAAAAGAAACTGCTGAGGGGAGATATGATAGAGGTCTATAAATTAATGAACGGAGTGGAATGGGTAAACGTAGATCGATTGTTTACGTAATCAGAATACAGAAAGACTAGGGGACATGCAATGAAGCTACATGGTAAACTATTTAAAACTAATAGAAGAAAATATTTTTTCACTCAACGTGTAATCAAACTCTGGAATTTGTTACCGGAGGATGTAGTAAAGGCTGTTAGTGTAGCTGGGTTTAAAAAAGGTTTGGACAAGTTCCTGGAGGAAAGGTCCATAAACCATTATTAAGAAGGGACCCAGGATATCAATGCTTGACCCAACACAAGCATTGTGGAACCTGTGTCTTTTGGGGAAACTGCTAGGTACGTATGACCTAGATTGGCCACTGTTGGAAACAGGATACTGGGCTTGATGGACCTTGGCCTGACCCAGTATGGCATCTCTTATGTTCTTATGGTGTGAAGTACTTCTGTCCACAAAAGAAGAGCGGGACCTGGGTGTGATTGTGTCTGACGATCTTAAAGTAGTTAAACAGGTAGAAAAAGCGACGGCAAAAGCTAGAAGGATGCTTGGATGCACAGAAAAAGGAAAGGCCAGCAGAAAAAAGGAGGTGATAGTGCCTTTGTATCAGTCTCTGGTTCAACCTCATTTGGCATATTGTGTGCAATCCTGGAGATCACACCTTCAAAAGGATATGAACAGGTTGGAGCCCAGTGCAGAAGGTGGCTACTAAAATGTCTAGTGGTCTTTGTTATAAAGCATATGAGGACAGACTTAAATATCTTAATTTGTATACTTTAGAGCAGGGGTGGGCAATTCCGGTCCTGGAGGGCCGCAGACCAGTCAGGTTTTCATGATGTCCCTAATGAATATTCATGGACCTATTTCCATACAATGGAAGGTAGTGGATGCAAATAGATCTCATGAATATTCATTAGGGACATCATGAAAACCTGACTGGTCTACGGCCCTCCAGGACCGGAATTGCCCACCCCTGCTTTAGAGGAAAGGTGGGATAGAGGAGATAGGATAGAGATGTTTAAATACTTTGGTGGCATAAATGGACAGGAGGAGAGTCTCTTTCTATTGCAAGCAAGCTCTGCTACAAAAGGACATAGGATAAGGGTGAATGAGGACAGACTCAGGAGAAATATGCGGAAATATTTCTTTACACAGAGTGGCAGATGCTTGGAATAGTCTCCTAGTGGAGGTAGAAGAGAAGACGACAGTATCTGAATTCAAACTAGCATGAGACAAACAGAGAGGATCTCTAAAGGTGAAAAGGGGACTATTGTAGTTGATATGGAAGTGCAAAGTAGATAGAAACATGGTGGCAGAAAGGCCACATGGCCTATGTTTCTTTTGTCCATCATCTGGTGTCTTCTGAATTAGCGATTCTAAGTATTCTGAGAAAAGGTTGTGGTATACTTTAAAGATAGTAAGCAGAGCCTTTTATTTAGCATGGGTTGTAATGGGAAGCCAATGTAGGCTTTTGAGAAATGGGGTTATGTGCTTGTGTATGGATGCTCCATGCAGGATCCAGGCGGCAGTGTTCTGAGCCAATTGTAGAGGGTGGACTGCATATTCCGATAGCCCCTGAAGGATAATGTTACAATAGTCCAAGTGAAGGAGTACTAAGGCCTGGAAGACTGTGCTTACTTTGTGGCACATAACTCTGTTAGTGCTGCTAATATGTGGCTGTGGTGTTAGATCCTGGTCCGGGGTTATTCCCAAGTAGCACACTTGTGATTTAATTTGCAGTTGTGCTCCTAGTGTCTTTATGTGCACTGGTGGAGTGAAGTTTGTGTCTGGTGACATGGATGATTCTTGTTTTTTTGGTAATTCATGGATATTTGTGTCTTACTAACCACTGCATGAGGGCTGTAAAGCAATTGATTAGGGAGGTGTACATAGGCTTCAGGGTGGAGAAGGGTACATACTGCATTATGTCATCAGCATAGATATGGTATAGTATGTTGTGTGATTGCATGATTGAGCAGATGGGTTGTACGTTAATGTTAAAGAGTAAAGAAGATGGTGTCCTCAAGGTTCTGCAATTTGTTGGAGTTTGAATGGAGTTGAAGCAACACCAGCTGTTCATACCTGCTGTTGGAGATCATTCAAGTAGAAAGTAAATTACTTTAGAGAGTTGTGCTACACAGGCCTATTGCTTGTAAGCAGGGAAGTAATGTGGCATGGGGTACGGAGTCAAAGGCCGCTGTAATGTCCAGAAACATAAGTATGAATCCTTGATAAGATTTTTGAATGCCTTGTGTTAGTCTGTCCATGAGGGCTGTAAGGAGGGTTTCAATTCTGTGACTGGGTCTGAAACCAGGCTGCTGTGAGTCTAGGGTGCATGTGGGCTGATGTGGTCTTGAAGCTGCAGCTGTCCCATCTTTTCAATAATCTTCGCAAGGAAGGGCAGACTAGAGATTGGATGATATAAACTTGGAGTATTTGGGTCCAATTTGGTGTTTTTGATTATTGGTCATATGGATGCATGCTTAAGGCTAATAGGCATGTAGCCTTATTTGAGAGAGAGCTAGTACTTGTGGGAAAAGAACATCGTGCCTCATATCCTGAGCTGGATTCCTTAATAATATCTTTACTATGTCTAACAGTTCTCTGGGCAGTTTAAGGAGGTTAAAATGAGAGCAGCTTGGCCACGTAATTATCATGATCAGGTGTGGCCCTAGAGTGTCACCATTTCCTCTCAATTTGTCCAAGTTTGGATTTAAAGTCTCTGAGCTACACGAAGTGCCAGGTAGCAGAGAGAAGTTTCATAGTGAGTCTTAGTCTGCAGTGCGGCTGCAGCCTTTGATATTGTTTGATTCCAATTCTGGACTAGGGCATCGAGGTCTTGAGAATCCTGGTCTATATGTAGGAACATTTTATTCAGGAACTCTGCCTTATCCATGTGTTTAAGTCTTCTTGTGGTGGGTTGCAAGCATATATTTGACAGTGGAGCCAGGCCTTGAGGAAGAATGTGGAAGGCAATTTTTGTCTCCAATCATATGCTCCAAAACAATGAGGTCAAGCAGTCCTCCCTTCTCATGAGTTGGGCAGTCTATGATCTGAGAGTATTCTAGTCCAACACAGAGTTAGACTCAAAAGCATCCATAAAGACCTTAGAGGTCTTGTGTGGGGCTGGAGGTAGATTAAGGTCGCCTAATAGTATGCCTTGCTTATTGTTTGTAGGTTGGTCACAGATAGTTTGTAAAAGGGTTGTTAGTTTGTCAGAAAATACAGTGGGGGATATATAGGCTAGGCAAAGTATTTAGAACTTGTTTGATATTATGAGCATATTTTGCTGCTATATGTTTTGAGCATAGTTTTTGTGTGATCAGTGGAGGTTTTGCCTAGGATGGACAAGGAAGACTAGTTTTGAAATATTCATTTGTTTTCATCTCTGAGGTTTTCTTCCTCCTCGTAATTAAAATCAAGGATTGAGTTGTTTTGAACACTAGGTCTTGTGTTGTATGCTTTTATAAATATTTTTTATATACGTTTATGTTTACTGAGACTTGATATACTGCCTTTCAAACATCAAAGAGGTTTACATAAAATCAACAAGAAAAAAGAAAAGATTGCAAATTAAAAGTCAGAACAGAGAGGTTTTAGAGGGAGGGAAGCTGTGTGAGCACTGTTTGCATTTGTATAATTATCTTAGATACCATGATCCTTTTATTCCTTAGTGGAGTCTTCTCCAACATCACTTGGTGAGAAAGAGTGGAGTCTTATTGACTGCATACAGAGGAGGCATAAACAAGAATTTAACTTTTGGTTATAGATGCAATCCAACCCTGGCACATCCCACTATTCTTAAGTCTGGGGACAAAATTAGGACTTCTTTGACATAGAACATTATAATATAGAAGTTAATTCAGGTTAATTCAACATTCTTATTCTGAAATCTAAAGATCCTTGGAGATAGGAAAGTTAAATAACAGAAGACTCGGTTCTTGAAAGGCAAAGCTAAAATGCCCTTTTAATCCAACTATGTTGATTTAAAACTCAATCAAATTCTGTTCTGACTTTTTATGTGAAGAAAACACTTGTAAGTACTAATACAACAAAATAAAATTGATTCTGTAAATTCTACATTAGCCTGTTTATCTCACTCTCCCTGAGCAGCTTGGGTTTCCTTAATTAACTTTATATTGGAAATCTACTACAATGACTAACTAAAAGAGAGAAGACAAAGGCATATGCTGAAATCTTTTTTAAATGATTTAGAAAATCAAAGAATTAAACGAAGGCCCAAGGCCTTTCCATGTCCTCAGAGAACCACTTGAAAATTAGCATTCTATGGCCAAACATGATTTCAGTCTTACCAAATCTTATTAATGAAAAATACATATAGTATTTTTCTTGTTCTCCTATTTTCAATTAGTGGAGGCGGGGATGTGCAATAGAGCACTTTATTATTTTATGACGCCTAGCAACACAATGACTTCATGACCTGCCAACACTAATAAGTGTATGTTTAGTTTGCTAAGGTATTGAGAGCAGAGTAAATATGTGTATACACATCTTGGCTACGAATGCCAACCAGAATTGAGAAATGGCATTTTAATTATAAAATGTGTTTAAGATACAAATGGAACTTGGGGATGACTGTAGAAAAGGAACCGGCCAACACCCTACAGACTTTTTTAAAGACTTAAGGAAATATATATTTCAAGCAACATGCCAAGAAGGCAAACCTGAGAACCAGTTGTATCACACATTGCAATATCTTGTATGGGTGTACTGTACTATTTACCTATCTCTTCTCTATGAGTAAACATAACCTGTACAGCATGTTTCATGCAGTCAGAAGTCTCTGTCCTGTAGATACCCAAATCTAAAAAGCATGGGTAAACTGAATGATTTTATGAAGGCTATACACTAAAGAGGGAGGAGGAGTGTCTGGCTATTAGGAGACCTCCAAATTTGCAGGTCTGTTCTAGAATGTTTGGAGGATAATGTGTACGTACCTCTAAAAATGCTATCATAAAATGTTGTTTTACTTGCAGAAATAATTGTGTAGGGGGGGGGTTGTTTGTTGTTGTTTTTTTTTTTATTGTCCACGCTAAACACAGGGAAACCTATGCACGTTTTTACCTACAGGGTTGAAGGAATGTTTCTTCCTTGGTAGGGCTGAACAGAGCGAGGAAGTACACATGTAGTTTTGAATATATAAAAAACACTCATAAAAAAGGTACACATTTGTGCAAATACTTTTCCTTAGATAATAATCAAACGCAAACTATCCTCACACTCTGCAGATATCTATTTATTCATATATATTTGAGGATAGAGTAGCATCCATTGCTGCTGCTATTGTATTGATCCATCTCATTGCTGGCCTCTCTTTCACATTGACCTTCAACTTTGCCAAGCATGTCTTTCTCTAATGATCTCTCTTTGCATGTGTTGTCCAAAGTATGAAAGTCAGTCATCTGGGTTTAAAGAAAGCTTAGATTTGATCTTCAGTAGTATTGACTGGTTTGTTCTTCAGGCAGTCCATGATATACACAGTATTCTTCATCAGCACCATAATTCAAAGGCATTGATTTTCTTCCTGTCTGTCTTTTTCACTATCCAACTTTCACATCCATATGATGTTATTGAAAACACAATGGCTTGGACAAGTCGAATCTTTGTATGGAGAGAGACATCTCTGCTCTTGATAATTCCGTCTAGGTCCTTCATAGCCATTCTACCAAGAGCAAAGTTGGCTGTTGCCATACTTACAAGGTTCTGCCAGATAGACAACATGGCCAACTGACTGGAAAAGATCTGTGTTTATACCATTATTGAAGAAAGGCGATTTGACTGACTGCGGAAATTCTCACAAGCGCTCTGATCCCACATGCGAGCATGATTCTACTCAAGATCTTTCAGTAGAGACTACAACCATACCTGGAACGGGAACTGCCCGAAGTGCAAACAGGGTTCAGAAAAGAGCGAGGAACGAGAGACATTAAAGATGCGAGATCAATCTTTGAAAAGACAAAAAAACAAATACCAAAAGGATATCCATATGTGTTTTATTGGCTACAGCAAAGCTTTTGACTGCGTAAACCATGAGAAACTCTGAGCCACATTAAGCAACATAAGTATACCAGAACGCCTGATAGTTTTCATGCACAACCTTTACATTGATCAAGAAGCAACTGTTCGAACAGAAGGAGAAACAGAATGGTTTCAAATCAGCAAAGGTGCGTGACAAGGCTGCATACTTTCCCCCTACCTGTTTAATTTATATGCAGATGAAATCATCAGAGAAGCAGGACTGTATGAGGGCAACCAAGGAATGAAGACTGATGTAAGATTCAGCAATCTTCGCTATACTGATGATACCACAATACTGACTGAAAGTGAAAATGATCTGAAACATTTGCTTCTCAAGATCAAGGAACAGTCTCAAAATGGGTCTGCACCTTAACGTAGAGAAGACAAAGATCCTGACAACTGGCAAAATCAGAAAGTCTGCTTATGGAGAAGAAATTGAAATAGTGACAATTTTAACCTGCTTGGATCAATAATAAAGAGACAACAAGCAATAAAGAAATAAGACAACACATTGCTCTTGGTAGAATGGCTATGAAGGACCTAGACAAGATTCTCAAGAGCAAAGATATCTCTCTCCATACAAAGATTCAACTTGTCCAAGCCTTGGTATTTTCAATAATATCATATGAATGCAAAAAGTGTAAAAATTGGACAGTGAAAAAGATAGACAGGAAGAAAAATTGATGGCTTTGAATTATGCTGCTGGCAAAGTAAACCATGGACTGCCCGAAGAACAAACTAGTCAGTACTAGAGAAGATGAAACCTAAGCTTTCTTTAGAAGCCCAGATGACAAGACTTTGATTTTCATACTCTAGACACATTATGCGAAAAGAGATTAGAGAAAGACATCATGCTTGGCAGTGTTGAAGTTCAATGCAAAAGAGTAAGGCCAGCAATGAGATGGATCAATACAATAACAGCAGCTATGGATGCCACTCTATCAACAATGAGCCACCTGACTTAAGGATGAACACAGTTTAGGACAACTATCCAGAAGGCTGCCATGAGTTGACACTGACTTAACAGCATTTAACATTTGATATGCAGACATTCAAAAAAAATGACCATACAGCAATTAACAGAGTAAATAAAAATCAGAAGAACTAAAATCAACTTAAAGAGCAAACCAATGTTTAAAACAAGACAGAGATAAGAGTCAAGAGACTAAAGCAAGAGAGAGATACATTAGGTATGAACAAGGCTGGCCCAAGGGTTTCTGCCACCGTAGGCAAAAGTCCCAGCAATGCCGCCCCCCCATGCTGAGCTGCTCTGCCGCTCAACACCAGCAGTGAGGTTGGGGGGAGGGGGGGGGCTCAGCTTGGCAACAGGCCAAGTGCTTTGGTACACATGACTTGCTGCTTCTGACCCCTCCTCAGACAACTTTGGGGGGTGGGGGGTGAGAAGAGGCAGGCCATGTGCACCAAAGCACACAGCCTGCCATGGGCTGCTGCCGCTGAGCTTAGCCGCAGAATCAGCAGCAGCAGGGGGAGCAGGCAGCATGGCTAAGTGCGCGGGGAGGGGCAACAGGCCATGTGTGCCGAAGCACATGGCCTGTCTCCCACAGTGGTCTGCTGCCTAGCATGTCTAGTAGATGGGCCAGCCCTGGGTATGGATGAACACAGACAACAGTAATTACCACAGACAATGTATATACCTGAGAAACAAGAGGGAGAGAGAAAATTAACCGTAGTTACTCACCTGTAACAGGTGATCTCCGGGAACATCAGGAATTAAGTCTTCACATACGGGTATCATCGGTACCGACGGAGCCTGCACTGGAACACTCCCCAGCATCCAAATAGGAAAGCTTTTGGGAGCATCCCACAGCGCCTGCGTGCTGCCTTCCCACCTTTCCAACTCTCCTTCGTCAATTGAGTTTATAGCTGAGACAAAAGGAGAGAAGGAGAGAAAGAGAGAGAGAGAGACAACTCCTAGGGGAGGTGGGCGGGTTGTGAAGATTTAATTCCTGCTGTTCCCGGAGATCACCTGTTACAGGTGAGTAACTACACTATCTCCAGGAACAAGCAGAAATGTAGTCTTCACGTATGGAGACTCCCCAGCTGAGAGATGCCAGGTGGATGATCCTAGCAAGCTGCGAACCTCTGGCGAGATGGGTCATTCTTCCTCACATGGATCTCTGGCATCAAAAACCCGGGACGGTGGGTAGGAGTTGTACTAAGTCTGAAAGAAATGCTGTAGAACAGCCTGTCCAAACGAGGCATCCCAACGGGAGTCCTTGTCTAAACAATAATGGGCTGTAAAGGTGTATACTGAAGCCCAGGTGGCTGCTCTACAGATGTCGTCAATGGACACAGGACAAAGATTAGCCATAGAGGTTGCCATTGCTCTCACATTGTGAGCCGTGACGTGGCCTTCGAGAGAAAGTCCCTTACTCTCATATGCAAAGGATTTGCAATTTGCAATCCATCTAGAGAGAGTTCTTTTGGAAACTGGAAGTCCCAAATGATTAGAATCAAAAGCAACGAAAAGCTGGGAAGATTTTCTATGTTGCTTAGTTCTTTGAAGGTAAAAAGCCAAGGCTCTTTTACAATCCAAGGTATGAAGGTTCCTTTCTGCATTAGAGGCATGAGGCCTAGGAAAGAATACAGGAAGGTAAAACGCTTGGTTTGAATGAAAAGGTGAAACCACCTTTGGTATGAAGTGAGGATGAGTCCTAAGAACTACCTTATTTATCATGGTGAAATCTTGTATAAGGAGGATCAGCCACTAAGGCCTGCAACTCACTGATGTGTCTTGCAGAAGTGAGAGCAACTAGGAAGATGACTTTCCAGGAAAAAACTTCAGGTCCGTAGTGGCTAAGGGCTCAAATGGCGGTTTCATAAGCTGCACGAGAACAAGATTAAGATCCCATGCCACCGGCGGTGGCTTAAAGGGAGGTTTTGTTAAGAGTAGACCTCTCATAAATCTTGCTACGAGAGGATGAGAGGAGATAGGTTGTCCATCTAGTGGTCTGCGGGAAGCAGCAATGGCACTAAGATGAACCCTTATTGAATTGGTTTTAAGACCAGAATTTGATAAGTAGAGGAGATACTACAGTAGCGATTCCACAGGCACCAAAAAGGGGGCAAGTCCCCTATGAGAACACCATACAGAGAACCTTTTCCACTTAAAGGCGTAGGATCGTCTTGTGGAAGGTTTTCTGAAGGCCACCAGGATATCCCTTACTTGTTGAGAAAGGTTGATATCTGGAAGCTCTACGCCCTCAGCAACCAGGCACTGAGATGCAGGGACTGGGGATTCGGGTACAATAGCGACCCGTCCTCCTGGGACAGAAGATCTGGAGCATGTCCCAACTCCAGTGGCATGGCTCGAGAGAGACGTAGAAGCAGAGGATACCACGTTTGCCATGGCCAACGTGGAACTATGAGTATCATATGTCCTCTGTCTCTCTGAAGTTTGAACAGTGTTTTGGGAATGAGGGGAATGGGTGGGAAGGCATAGAGGAAGTCTTGCCCCAGTGGAGGAGGAAAGCATCTCTTGCCTGACAGTTTTGTGCCGGAATTCTGGAACAGAATCGGGGACGTTTGGCATTCTGTGGACTTGCAATTATATCTGGGGTCCCCCAGATTCGAAACACTCGAGCAATCTGGTCTGAGTGAAGAGACCATTCATGTGGCAGCAGTATTCAATTGAGTTCGTCTGCCCAAAGATTTTGCATGCCCGGAAGATATACCACTAGGAGGTGGATTTGATGCTCTCTGGCGAGGGCCCACAGTCGCAAAGCTTCGTTGCATAATGACAGAGAGCCTGTTTCACCCTGCTTGTTCACGTAGAACATGGCTAACTGATTGTCGGTCTAGACCCGAACTGTCTTGTAGCTGAGCTGGGCCTGGAATACTTGAAGAGCATGGAAAATGGCTCCGAGTTCTAGGAGGTTTATGTGAAGACAAGCCTCCTGTGGCGTCCAAAGACCCTGAGTGGAGAGATCGGGCAAGTGAGCCCCCCAACCCAACTTGGACGCATCCATTGTTAGTGTGGCCTGGAATAGAGGCTGCTGAAAAGGAGAGCCTACTAGGTGATTTTCCAGCAATTGCCACCATTGAAGGGACGAAATGAGACGTGTGGAGTTTCTGATTTTGTCCGATAGGTGACCCGAGGTCTGTGTCCACTGAGAGGAGAGGGTCCACTGGGCTGCTCGCATGTGAAGGTGAGCATAGGGAACCACATGGACAGTGGATGCCATATGCCCCAGAAGTTGAAGCATTTCCTGAGCAGTTAGGAAGACTTTCATAGCTGCTTGAGATGCCAGCTGCATTATACGAAGAAGACAGTGGGGCTGTGGTAGGAAAGCCCTTGACTGTCTGGTATCCAGTCGAGCCCCTATGAACTCCAGGGACTGAGAAGGGGTGAGCTGAGGATTTTGGGAGGTTTATGACCAATCCCAAGTAGCGAAGAATTCGCATTGTGCGAGAAAGAGCCAAGCTGGCTTCTGGAGCAGTGGATGCTCAAATGAGCCAGTTGTCTAAGTAGGGAAAGACGAATATTCTTAGAGTTCTCAGAAATGCTACTGCCATGCATTTTGTGAAGACTCTTGGGGCAGAAGCCAGACCGAAAGGAAGAACCCTGTATTGGAAGTGTCTTCCCTGGAAAAGGAATAGAAGCAATCTTCTGTGATCTGTATGGATGAGAATATGAGTATATGCATCCTTTAGATCTAGAGAACATAGCCAGTCCTGACTCTGAAGGTATGGCAGGAGTGTTCCGAGAGAGATCATTTTGAATTTTTCCTGGAACAGATATTTGTTTAATTCCCTGAGGTCCAGAATAGGCCTGTGTCCTCCTGTTTTCTTGGGAATGAGAAAATAGGGGGAGTAGAATCCTGTCCCCTGTTGTGGTATGGATACTTCTTCTATTGCTCCTTGAGCAAGACGTGATGCGACCTCCTGACCCAAGAAATTGGTGACAGGGACCTGAGAATTGAACTGCTTTATAATTGTAGGAGGGGGCATGCTGTGGAAGTGAAGTCCGTACCCCTCTCGTACAATGGACAGAGTCCAGTTATTTGTTGCCATCTGCTGGCAAAATGGCATAACCTTCCTGGAATGGTGAGGGGTTCTGGACCTTTCAGGGGCAGAAAGACTAAGTTCTCTAGAAAAGAGTCAAAGCCCCTGAGGAGGCTGAGCTTGTGGAGCCGATTGAGTTCTTGGAACTTGTGGCTTTCGCTGCTGTCTGTTCTGTTGGTTCCCCTTTTGGGGAACATGAACTGGACAGTGAGCATGATGGGTGTAAGATGGGTAAAACCTATTTTTCTTATTGGCTGACCTTTTCTTTGCTGGGTTGGCTGAAGACTTTGATAGTCTGTTCAAGGTAGTATTTTCAGATTCAAGCTGATTTGCCTTGTCTTGCCAATCCTTGCCAAAGAGATTTTCTCCTGTGCAAGGAATATTTCCCAAGTTTCTCTTGCACCCATTGTTCTATTTATTTATTTATTTATTTTATTTATTTAGTAAATACTTGTATACCGCTGTTTCCTACGATCAACAGCGGTTTACTTTACAGAAATCATGATGCATTGTATAATACATTGAGATTTTTAGTTTTACATTTTGATTAGACAATGATTTACGTAATGCCTGGAGCCAGGCGATACGACGTGCACCGATGAAAATAGCAGAGGTTCTGCTAATACATTCAAAGCAATCAAAGGTTGCACAGTTCACAAACTTAGAGACATCCTGGGCATGTATGACCAGAGTAAGAAAATCACCTCTTTTGTCCTCAAGAAATAGAGGGCTCATGAGCTCCAAGTCTCCTGTAACGTCTTTGAGGAACATTCCCATATAGAGGATGTAAGAGCTGATCCTGGCTGCCAACATGGAGAATTGGAAGCATCGATGCCCAAAGGCATCAAGCGTCCTTGACTCACGGCCTGGAGGATTGGAAGAATGCATTTTAGCACTCTTAATCCTACCCACTGCCGATTCCACTACCATTGAATGGTGTGGTAAGTGAGTCTTTTGAAACCCAGGACAGCTTGGAACTCAGTACATGGTATTGAGTCGTCAGGAGTGTGGAGACACCATTAAAGGGGTTTCCCACATTCTTAGTATAAGATCTTGCAAGATCCTATGAATGGGCAGGGTAGCTGCCTCTTTAGGAGCCTTACAGTATTGAAGAATTTCTAATTCTTCTGCTCTGGGTTCCTTTTCTGGAGTCACCGTGATTGCAAGACCTCGAGCTACATCACGTATGAAATCCTGGAAGGACATGTCCTCTGGAGGAGACATTCTGCGTTGAGGAGAAGGAGATGGATCCTCCGGAAGGATTGCTCTAGTACCGGCAGAATCATCGGAATCGGAGGATTCGAAATATCTCTGTGCCGGATGTTCCTGCAACACTCGGTGCTGGTACCACTCTAAGTCGGTATCAGGGTGTCTCGGTACTAGCCCCTCGATACCTGAGATAGACTCAAGGCTCAGCATGGGGGGCAGCATAACTGCCGAGACAGGTGCACTCGGTACCGGCACCAATGTCGGTACCGATACCTGTGGAACTGTCTGTAGCGGTCTTAGCGGTACTGAAGCTGCTAAGAGAGCCATTAGACTGCATTCGATAGCGAGGATTCTCTGATCCATTGCTCCTGCCGATGCCTGGGTGTCGGTACCGGTTGAAGCGGCCAAGACCCCAGAACATGGCACCAGTAGTTCTGCAGAGGTTGAAGCCTCTGGAACATTCTGGAGCCCCGTTAATGCTTTGGAGACCAAGGCCTCCCACCAGGGCTGTTTTGCCAGTGAACTTTCCTTGAGGGCAACACCAGTGGCATCTCAATACTTAGAAGGAGACCTAGCCTTTGAGGACCGGCCAGTCTTAGAAGACTTAGGTTTAGTTACCTGAGATCCATGGGAGGAAGATGAAGCTTTGGAAGACGTTGATGCAAGGGACATCATATCAGCGGCAAAAAGGGTACCGAGTTTTGCAGCTCTATTCTGCAGGCCCTTCTTGATCATCTTTCTGCAGGAGAGACCCTCCGATGGAGAATGGTCAAGATCCAAACATTTAAGACACCATTCATGGGTGTCGGTGACAGATATGGTACCGCCACATTTAGAACATTTCTTAAAACCACTAGCTGGTTTTTCCATGTTTGAGGAAAAAATGGGCCTAGTGCTCAAAATGGCGCCCAACTCCGAGAGGGGAAAGGCTCCTAAAGAAAAGATTTTTAGAAGCTAGTTTTTTGGGGGGGTTTTGAAAAGAAAAAAGAGAACCAGCGGCACTGGTAGGCATCGAGTGAAGGCAGACGCAACCACAAAAAAACAAAAGAAGAAGAATTTTTCTGCGGTGACAGGTTATATACATCCTGTCAGCTCTGCGGAAAACGAAGAACTGACAAAGGAGAGTTGGAAAGGCAGGAAGGCAGCACGCAGGCGCTGTGGGATGCTCCCAAAAGCTTTCCTATTGGACGCTGTGGAGCATTCCCGCGCAGGCTCAGTCGGTACCGAAGATACCCATATGTGAAGACTACATTCCTGCTTGTTCCTGGAGATTGATATTTGCCAAAATGAGGATAGCTTTGTTATCTACTCTATCGTGTGTATAAGCTGAAGAATGACTGTGTATGATAAAGCCACACTGTCCAAGAGGTAGACAGTTCTCAAAAAGCATGCCTCGGATATTAATTCTGGACAAAAGAGAGCAAGGTATGAAAACAACAGTTCTTTATTGTTAAAAGCACCCCAGCACTGCTGTGCTTTGGCACACTGCCTTCTTCAGGGGGAACCTCAGAAGAAATAAAAATCAATCATACATCAATAAAACATCAATATTGTTATAAACACAAAATAGGACCATATATGAACATAATAAAATACAATACTACTACTAATATTAAAACCAAAAAAATATATTAAAAAGCAATAAAAAGGAAAACTATAATAAAAGTACTCATTGGACAGATGCTACAAAGCATAAAAGTAGTCATATAAGAAATAGAATAAAAGAATCTATAACCATGCCATAAAGGTTATAAAACAGGAGACAATGTATTATAGGAGGGATACAATAAAACAAGTTGTGTGAACATAGAACCATGGACCAAATAAAAAAAAACATACAAAGCCATATCTGTTCTGTACTTAGTATGGCAGAATATTCAAAACCCAAAGGAATACCAAAAGACAGGAGTGGAGACATAGTAATGGGGGGAGGGGGAGGGGGCAGAGTATACATGATTATCATCAAATATTAGAATCAGCTGAGGACTTACTGGATTGAATACAAGGCCTTTGAGGAATAAAGGAAAAGCAGGCACCTAGACCTTTTGTGTACCTGTATATATAAAAAGAGAATGATATTTAAAGGGGAGGATTATTAATCAAACCTGTGAGGGAGAGAATGTCAAACAAAAAGTCGGGCTAAAAAATACAATCATAAAAACCAGTCAATGAATAAAAATTATTAAAAGTGGCTACTGTTAAAAGGATAAAAGTTACTGATAAAGAGGAAGCAGACTCAGACAATCTCAACAAGATCATTAAATAGCCTGGTAGGTGAACGAGAGGCAGAGGTGGTAGGAAGTCTATAAATACCACAATCAGCAATAGGCTCAATATAAAAACAATAAAAAATCATTAAGCACAAATGAGAAAAGAAAGTGTCTTAAACATATAAATATGGATAAAAAACAAAAACAATAAGGAAAAGGAAAAGGAGAGGGGCAGGGAGAACTAAAATATCGTGAATGACTATCAATGCTACTGGAAATGATAGCAAATAGGACAAACATCTTTATTGGTCTAAAAAATGAATCAGGGAACCATAAAATGGAAAGCAAGGAGAACTGCATAGAGACTATAGCTATAATGCACAGTAATAGCCCCACGGAATAGCGATTAAAAGTGAAGGCATAAAATAGGATATCTGTCTACATACCATTGTAATAGAAATGACAATACCAATCTATTCAAAAATATAAAAGTAAAAGCAGGTGCCGGTGGTTGCTGGCTGACCGCAAGAGAACGTAGAGCCACAGTTATCAATAATGCCAGTACCAGTGTATGTTTGTATTAAAGTCAGTAGCTATGTGAACTCAAGAAAAACAGGACATAAGGAAGACATATAAACAAGTTGGATTAAATTAAAGTAAAAAGCTGAAATCGCACTTGACTTGTACAATGCCAAGAGACATGTACCACTTTGGATTCACATAGCAAATGCAGTCAAACAAAGGAGGACACCATTTAAAACACTGCTTTAGGCACCAAAAATGCCTTTAAGGTTGTTGAAAGGGACCCAGAGAAATGAAAAATAAGTGTTGAACAGAAAATGGATACACAGAACTAGGATATTGGATCTTAAAAGATAAAATAAAAAACAATGATAAAATGGCACCTCCTAAAAAGTAGCAGTAAAAACAGGGGCAACTGGGACAGTTAAAAAAATAAACATAAAGCAGGTGGGAGCTGCCTATTGAAGTGCCATCCTTAATGAAAGGAAGAGGTACATTCAGAATGCATAAATCTCCATAAAGTAAAAGGCCACAAAATAATACCATACAGAATAAAACAAGTTGATAATAAGATAAAGGACTCAATTATAAGAACAAAGCACAGTATTAAAAAATACCTAGAAGGATTATTTTTAAAAAATGCAAATCAAACACCTGCAAAAAGATGAGGAATCCAAAACATATAAGATCAGTGTGTGTTCTGGTGGCTCCTCCTCCTCTACTACCCCGCTCCCAGTTGGTATACCCTAAGGATCTGTCTTGGATCTGCTCCTTTTCTCTCTCTACACCCAGTCCCTTGGTGCGCTTATCTCTTCCCATGGCTTTCAGTACCATCTGTATGCTGATGACTCCCAAATCTACCTCTCTATGCCCGAAATCTCTCCGGCAATCCAGACCCTAATCTCTTCCTGCCTTTCTGACATTGCTGCCTGGATGTCTCACCGCCGCTTGAAACTGAACATGGCCAAGACTGAACTTCTCATGGTTCCTTTCTGTTATTTGTAAACCGCGCTGATGTCAAAGAGTGCGGTATATAAGAAGTTGAAATAAATAAAATAAATAAATAAATAATCTTCTGCCAGCCTCGTCATGCCCATATTACTCCTCTTCTCAAGTCACTTCATTGGCTCCCTATCCTTTCCGCATCCAGTTCAAACTTCTCCTGCTGACCTATAAATGCATTCACTCTTCAACTCCTCTCTACCTTTCTTCTCTTATCTCTCCTTACAACCCCCCTCGGGAACTCCGCTCTTCTAGCAAACTGCTTCTATCTGTGCCCTTCTCTTCTACTGCTAACTCCAGACTTCGCTCCTTTCACCTTGCTGCGCCTTACGCCTGGAATAAACTACCCATGTCTGTACGCCAGGCACCTTCTCTAACCCTCTTCAAATCCAGGCTGAAAACTCACCTCTTCGCTGTTGCTTTTGGATCTTGACCCACCTGATCTCCTTTTTCTTTCCCCTTGCTTTATCCCTGCCTACACCTTCTGTGTTTGTCTTGACTAGATTGTAAGCTCTGATGAGCAGGGACTGTCTCTTACATCTCTGTGCAGCGCTGCGTACGACTTGTAGCGCTATATAAATGCTCAGTAGTAGTAGTAGTAGTAATAAAAGCCATATTACAAGCAATATTAAAATAGTGTTAAAAAGGTCTGTCCTATGGGAGTTGAAATCTTAAATCCAGCCCTGAATTTTGCTATAGGCGAGCAATGTTCTAGTAGCCTAGTCTGGTAGAACACAGCATGTCAATGGCAAGCCGAAGAGGCCAATGGGATCAACAACTGACAAATACATCCAATCAGTGGGCACAGCGATAGTTCTAGCGGTTTGTCTAGGAGCTTGTGAATGCATACCACGCAAATCCAGATCTGTTGGCAATTAGGAGTTTAATGCTAACACCAACAGACCAGCTTAGAAGGGGGACTGTGGATTGGCAGGCACAAGATCATCAAATTTCTACTGCAACATTATTACATGAAAAGTCTGAAGTCTTATGACATCTGGAAACCAACTGTGTAACCCAGGAAAGGAAGGAGATGAAGAGCAACATCATGAAAACCACAGAAACATTTTGGAAAGTGGCAGAAGTGCTCACTATAATAACCAAAATCTCAAATATAGTTCTTTATTCAGCAGATGAAAGTAGCTTAAAGGGAGAGGACTCTTATTCTAAATCACTCTGAAAGGATTATAACATTAGATCTGAAAAGTAAACATTACACTTGATATAATTATACACACCAAAGAGTCAAATAAGTCTAAGAAGAACTAGAAAAAGACATGAAAGAAAATATGAAACACATGAACAGGCTTGGATTTCAGCACGGGCAATGCAGGCAACTGTCTCGCGAGCCAAATATGTATTGTAGACCACTTTATATTTTGCTTTTGTGAAAAACATAAAACTTATATATGTAATGAAATGAAATGATACTAGTTGAAGCTTGACCTCTGCTGCCATGCAGCTACCCTGCAACCAGGGCCGGTACAAGGGTATTCAGCACCCTAGACAAAGCTCATTCCCAGCGCCGTCCCTGCTCCAGTCCCCGCTCCCATTGCTGCTACTCCCGCCACTCTTTGCGATGTGCAGCAGCAGCAGCAATACTTTTAAAAACAGAACCATGGCATCAGAGTTACCATCTTCTCTGGTGCTGTGGTGCTTCCATCTCCCTCAGATTCCACTTCTTCAAACATTGCCAATGGGTATAACTGCCCTGTGGATTCTACACCTGCATTTTGAGCAGGCTAGGAATGTGCATTCGTTATTATGTATACAGCTTGTTAGCATGCCTTAAAAATTTAGGGGGTCATTTTAGAAGCCTTCTGTGTGTTAGATGTATGAAAATGAGCACTTAGACGTGCAAAGCACAGAGACATCCCTGGGGCCATTTTAAAAGCTTGGTATATATAGACGTCCCTAGAACGAGAACATTCATGTAGAATGGGGGCATGGTGGAGGTACTACCTGGGCGGAGCAAAGGAGGTGCATGTCATGGTGCCATTTCAGAACGGCATAAGTACATCTGGCCCTGGTTGGTGAGGCATCCATGCCTATACCTGCTGCTGAATATCAATAACGTGAAAAAAGTGCTCATTTTATGGATGCAATGTTTCCAGAGGGTATACATATGTTGGCCTTCAAGTCTCTTCTCAGACATCTTCTGGTGCAAGCCTCAAATCATTTTGGTCACCTTCCTCTGAACCATTTCCAGTCTTTTTATATCCTCTATGAGACATGGTCTCCAAACTGAACACAATACTCCAAGTGAAGCCTCACCAACGACTTGTACAGAGGTACTAATATCTTCTCCTTTCTGCTGGTTATTCCTCTTTGTATGCAACCTAGCATCCCTTCTGGCTTTGGCTACCACCTAGTCACATTGTTTCGCCACCTTGAGATCTTCAAAAATTATAACTCCAAGGTCCCTCTCCTAATCCATGCACACCAACCTCTCGCCCCTTATCGCATACAACTCCTTTGGATATCTGCATCCTAAATGCATGACACTGCACTTCCTTGCATTAAGTTTTAACTGCCAAGATCAGATCATTCTTCTAGTTTTGTATATCTTTCTTCAAGTTACCACTCCCTGAGAGGAGTTCATTCTGTTGAAATTTTTCATGTCATCTGCAAAAAGGCAAACTTTTCCTTTCCATCCTTCAGCAATGTCATTTTTTATTTTAATGTGTTAATTTATAAAATGGCCTTTTCTGCCTTTTTTTGTTTTGTTTTCCTTTGTTTAGGTGCCATCAAGTCAATGCTGACTCCTGATGACCCAGCATCACCTGGATTTCAGGTCTTTTTTTCTGAGGCAATCGAGGATTAAGTGACTTCTGCAAGGCCACAAGCAGTGCCAGTGGGAATCAAACCCTAGTCTCTTGGTTCCCAAGCCAGTGCTCTAACCATTATGCTGCTACTCCACTTTCTGCTGTGCAAGACATAAAATGGTGACATTTTACTTGTCAGTTAACGTCCTTTCCTCGAGTCCTGCTAGACCAGTCCAGACAAGTGGGTTCTGTTTCCCTACCAGCAGATTGGTGGAGACAAAGAACCAATGAAAAGCCCATATTTTAGTGACATCACTCCTATGCCTGTATTTGCCTCAGCCACCAAAGGTCCCTTCAGCATTCATCCCAAAGCACATGGGAGAAACATAGCAAGCCTCACACAATCTCATCCATGGGCAACCATGAGTGATCAACAGTAAAGAGCCATGCACAGAAAAGCATAAACATAAGGCTGTCAGTAGGTGATGAACCTTTTTACAGCTGTACATTGTTCTTGTATATAAACTAGCTTAAAACATCCCCTACATGCCCCTCCTTTTTGTTTTTGTTCTTTGTAAACATATAAGTTATGCTGTAAACCCTTTGATCCTCCCCTGTATACCCCCCTATTTGTTTATTGTTCTTTGTAAACATATAAGTTGCACTGTAAACCGCTTTGATTTTAGGATAAAGCAGTATAGAAATCCAGTTAAATAAATAAAATAAAATAAAAAAATAAAACCTGCAGAGACAACTATAAAGAGCGGACCCAAGGATACCGCAGCAGAAGAACAGAGCAATACAATTCCAGGGGTGGGCCCTGGAGTAGCTAGCAGGACTCAAGGAAATGATATTAACTGGTAAGTAAAATGTCACATATCGTCCTGCTAGACCAGTTCAAACAAGTGGGATGTACCAAAGCTACAGCTCCAATGGGCAGGAAGAAGATACAGCAGCTTTGAGCCAAGGCTGTGTCCACCCTCGCCTGAACATCCAAATGGTAATTTATTTATTTATTTATTTTATTTATTTAACATCTCTTCTATACCGCGCTATTAAAATCAGCGCGGTGTACATCGAACAAATATACTGCAATGCAAACAGGTAACATTGAGTTTACAGAGAACACAGGAATATATAACATGGAGTAACAGGGATAACTATGTACAGTCAACATTATACTATATATATGCTTTTACTATATAAATATGTAAATTCGAGTGGAAATTGTATGTGTATTCATGTAGGAGGCACAGATCAACAGTGGGGAAGTGAACTATCGTGGAGTTTAACCTTTTTCTGGTTGTATTAAGGTATTAAGGTGTTTAGTGTAAGTTGGAGGTCTGTTGGTAGTGTGAGTGTCCGAGGTCACGTCTGGGTAGTATTTTGTGAATAAGTAATGCTTCACGGCTTTTCGGAATTGTAATAGGTTTTTGATGCAACGGATTTCATGGGGAAGTAAATTCCAATTCAGGGGTGCAAATATTGAGAAAGCTCTGTTCGATGTAGCTTTGGTACATGATGTCATCATCTTGGGAACTATTAAGGTATTCATAGCAGTGGTCCTTCTGTTTCTATTTTCGAGGGTGTTATGGATTAGTTTGCTAATTGGTGTCGGTGGGTAGTTATTCATGGCCTTGAAGGTCAGGACTAGTGACTTATATGAGAGTCTGGCTTGTAGAGGTAGCCAGTGTAGGTCTTTCATGATAGGCGTTATGTGAGCAGATCTTGGTGACCCAGAGAGGACTCTTGCAGCTGCATTCATAGCCAGACGAAGTGGATTTAAGGTTGATTGAGAGAGCCCGTGGAGGATGATATTCGCAAAATCTAGATGTGGGAGGACTAGTGCCTGGAAGGTTGATCGGTAATCAGTATAGTCAAGTAGTGGGCGGAGGTGGCGTAGCGTTCTGATCTTATGATATATCCTCTTTGTCACATTCTTCACATGCATTGTCATATCCAGGTGTTGATCCAATGTGATGCCGAGGTATCGGATTGTGGGTTTGGACGTCAGTTCTATGTTATTGACCAGCAGTGACGGAGGAGGTATGAACTTGCGATTCCTTGTGACAAATAGTACATCAGTTTTGCTATGATTTATTCTTAAGTTTTGTGTCAGCAGCCATTCAGCTATTGCACCGAAACAGTTGATTATTGGTGTAAACACTGGTTGGTCAGTTTTAAACGGCATGTATATGAGGATGTCATCTGCGTATGCCAGGCATTGCACATTGAAGGATCGGATCAATTCACATATCGGCTGCATATATATATTGAACATTAATGCCGATAGTGAAGATCCTTGAGGTACACCTTGAGACTGTAGGAATGGCTCTGATGATTCCTGGCCCGTTTTAACTTGTTGCCACCTATTGGAAAGGTAGGATCTACACCATTCCAGTGCTGTGCTTTGAATCCCCTTCTCTCTCAGACGTTGCAGCAGTATGTTGTGGTTCACAGAATCAAAGGCGGCGGAAATGTCTAAAAATATGAGTACAAATCCTTGTTTGATGCTGTTTATTCCTGTGATAAGATCATTGAATAAGGTTGTAAGGATTGTGTCAACTCCATGTGCTTCTCTGAATCCATGTTGTGATTTGTCCAGTGGTGCTTCCGTGTCAATATGATGCTGGAGCTGTTGTTGGGCAGCTTTCTCGATAATTTTTGCAAGCTGGGGGATGCTCGAGATTGGCCTAAATGATTCAACTTTGGATGGATCGAGCTTACTGTTTTTGAGTAGGGGCTTGATAGAGGTGTGTTTCAGACTTTGGGGGAATGAGCCTGTTAGGAAGGACTGGTTCAGTAACAGGTACAGGATTTGGCTTAGATCATGGCGCAAATCTTTGATCCAGCTGGCTGGACATGGGTCATTGGGTGCTGTGCTAGGATTGATGGAGGCGATAATTTTCTCAATTTCACTAGTTGATATAGTATTGAAGTTGCAAAATGGAGTTATTTGAGATGGCTTAGGTGATACAGATGGGTTGTTGGTATTTATGCTCGTGTTGGCTGTAATCATTTTTGATTGCAGGTAATTTGCGTAGTCCTGTGGCTGCGGCATTGCAGGTTGATCTGAAACTGGTTCTCTTGTTATGGATTTTACTAACTTGAATAGTGCATGAGGTTTATTGATGGCGCGTTTCAATAGGTTTGTGTGGTAGAGCTTCTTACTCAGTGTTACCTTCTCACGGTGGGTAGTTAAGTGTGAGTTATATGTTTCAAGTGCCTCTGGAGAGTGGGTTCGACGCCACTGTCTTTCAAGTTTGCGTAGATGGATGAGAGATGTACGCAGGTCAGTAGAGAACCAAGGCGCATGTTCTCGCTTTCTTATTTTCTTATCCTTGTGCAATGGACATGAGGCGGCTCTGAGGTTCTCGTTCCATTTGGATATTAGGTCATCTAAGTTGAGGGAGGTGTTAGTCATGAGAGGTCGAAGGTTCTCTAGGACCTTGTCGCGGTTGAGAGGTTGAAAACGGGCCGAGTGGGTTCCAGGTGAGTTAGATGGTCTTTGGCTCACGTGAGAGGTATAGGTGGGTATATTGAATCGAATAAGGTTGTGATCGGACCATGGCACTGGTATAACTGACAGTTCAAGGGCTTGTTGTGATAAGGTGTTGAAATGAGGTGCGAAAATGAGGTCTAGTTTACCTCCTTTAGTGTGGGTGGGAGAGTCAACGTATTGTTTGTAGCCTAGATCCTTTAGTGCGTCTAGAAATGCTTCTGAGTGGCTGTCATGGAGAGATGGGAGGTTAAAATCTCCAACTACCCAATTTGGAGAGCGTGAGGTGGATGTTGCGCACGCGAGTTCAATTATTGTTGGAAGGTCGTCCGGTGATGGGGAGGGTGCTCGATAAAGCAGGTTGATTGAGCATAGCTCATTAGATATAGAGAGGGAGTCGAGGTGGGTTGAGCTGGAGGAATTGCATAGCTTGAAATTGAGGTCTGTTTTGGCGAGGATTAGTGTTCCGCCTCCTTTTGAGTGGACCTGTGGCATGTGTAGAGGTCAAATCCTGTAGGCAGCATCTGATTCAGGAGGATGTTGTCACAATCTGATAACCATGATTCCGTGACCATCAGAATGTCGAGATTGTATTGAGGAATCAAGTCCATGGTTGCAGGCCATTTTGATCGTATGGATCTGGCATTTATCAATGCACATTTTAGGAGGCGTTGGCGATGGAGCTTCTCAGCTTGCGTTTTGTTGAGGACTTGAAGGGGAATGCTAAGTAGATGGGAGTGAGATGTGTGGTTGCGTTTTGCTGTTGTGTTGTGAGGGAATTCGTACCATCTCCTTCCAAATGAATGTAGTATTGGTATGTAGCTGGAGTTATGGTTGAGGGCGTTTGTAACGCAGGGGAGCTCAAGTGTAAGCAGGGTAGTGAGTGATAACAGGACCTTATACATATTGAGTTTAAATGGGTAACAGTGCAATGACTTGCAGCAGTGCAATGACCAGCAACTACTAGTGACAGTGCAAGTGGTTAATTGTTATTGGCAACAGTATAGAGGAATACAGACAGCGGTAGTACAATGTGCTAAATAGTACTGACAACAGTATAAAGCTTGATTTGCAGATAGCAGTATAATAGTGTGTGAGAGGTTAGGTAGTACTGACAACAGTATAATAATGCAGATAACAGTATAATAGTGTGTAAGAGGTTAAATAGTACTGACAACAGTATAATAATGCAGATAACAGTATAATAGTGTGTAAGAGGTTGGGTAGTACTGACAACAGTATAATAATGCAGATAACAGTATAATAGTGTGTAAGAGGTTAAATAGTACTGACAACAGTATAATAATGCAGATAACAGTATAATAGTGTGTAAGAGGTTAAATAGTACTGACAACAGTATTGTAGTAGTTGGTAATAAGTTCTTCGTGCTGTTTGATTACTATCAACAGTATAGTTCTGCAGTGTGTTGGTTATTAGCAGTAGAGTATGAGAGAGCAGATTATTGTCAACAGAACAGTTATACTTGCTGTGCTCTGGGTCTTTTGTGGTGTTGCTGCAGCGTGTACTCTCCGTGCTCGAAGAACTTAGGCTGCTAGATACTTGAGTATCACTGACGCTGCTTTGCTGTAAGTGTTGATCGCGAGCTCAACCCGAGGGGAACTCCAGCTGCTTAGTATTTGAGAGGTTTGACTATCGGAGGGTCCGTCGGATGTTGATCGGGCGTTTTTAAGTAGGCCTCTGCCTAAGGGCCGTGCCAAAGGGCCCTCTGGCGAGGCCCTCAGGCGCGGGCCCGCACGGCGCGGGCACGCCTTGTCGTGCAGCTGCTTTTAAAGTTGGAATCAGGCCCGGATTGGGTTAGAGGAGATGCGGGAGGAGCACACGTGCTCTGCCCTCTGTGCCGCTGATCCGGTGGAGAGTTAAAGTTGCAGAGGGACTCCCGGCAGCGTGCAGCTGCTTTTAAAGCTGGAATCAGGCCCGGATTGGGTTAGAGGAGATGCGGGAGGAGCACACGTGCTCTGCCCTCTGTGCCGCTGATCCGGTGGAGAGTTAAAGTTGCAGAGGGACTCCCGGCAGCGTGCAGCTGCTTTTAAAGCTGGAATCAGGCCCGGATTGGGTTAGAGGAGATGCGGGAGGAGCACACGTGCTCTGCCCTCTGTGCCGCTGATCCGGTGGAGAGTTAAAGTTGCAGAGGGACTCCCGGCAGCGTGCAGCTGCTTTTAAAGCTGGAATCAGGCCCGGATTGGGTTAGAGGAGATGCGGGAGGAGCACACGTGCTCTGCCCTCTGTGCCGCTGATCCGGTGGAGAGTTAAAGTTGCAGAGGGACTCCCGGCAGCGTGCAGCTGCTTTTAAAGCTGGAATCAGGCCCGGATTGGGTTAGAGGAGATGCGGGAGGAGCACACGTGCTCTGCCCTCTGTGCCGCTGATCCGGTGGAGAGTTAAAGTTGCAGAGGGACTCCCGGCAGCGTGCAGCTGCTTTTAAAGCTGGAATCAGGCCCGGATTGGGTTAGAGGAGATGCGGGAGGAGCACACGTGCTCTGCCCTCTGTGCCGCTGATCCGGTGGAGAGTTAAAGTTGCAGAGGGACTCCCGGCAGCGTGCAGCTGCTTTTAAAGCTGGAATCAGGCCCGGATTGGGTTAGAGGAGATGCGGGAGGAGCACACGTGCTCTGCCCTCTGTGCCGCTGATCCGGTGGAGAGTTAAAGTTGCAGAGTTGTAATGCTCGACAAAAGTGGAAAGTGATGCCTATGTTGCTGTCTGACATATCTGCAGGGGCTACAGAGCTCTGCTCCACCCCGCCCAAGAGAACACCTGTGCTCAGGTAGAATGGGCACACAAACCCTCTGGAACTGGCCGGTTCTGTAACAGATATGCCAAGGCACTTCAACAGCTCAAAGGGCACCACCATCAGGGCCCTGAGCACCATACACAGATCCCAGGAAGGGATCCCAGACAGGAAGGGAGGATGCAGATGCCGAACCCTCTGGAGAAAGTTCAAGACATCTGGGTGCAAGGCTAGAAACATACCAGCCACTAGACCTCGGAAACAAGCCAAAGCTGCTACCTGAACATTCAGGGAGCTAAGGGAAAGGCCCTTCTCCAGCCAATCCTGTAGAAAGGCCAACAGAGAGCAGCTTGGCCGCCTCAGGAGCCAATTCCTGAGCACCGCACAATCACTTAAAGAGGCACCAGATCCACATGTATGCTTGCTTGGTAGACCCTCTTCTGGGCCCTCAGCAGAGTAGAGACCAAGGTCTGGAGAGTAACCTTACATGCTAGCTGTCTCCATTTAAGAGCCAAGCTGTAAGCAAGAAGGGAAGTAGGTCCTCCAGGATGATCAGTCCCTACCGCCAATAGGCCCCAAGATGGAGGCACCCGAAGAGCAGGCACCTGGAAGAGCAACATCAGGTCTCCATACCATGTTCTCCTCATCAATCCGGTGCCACCAGAACAATTCTGCTCAGGTGGCCATTCTACTCGCCCAATCACACGCCTCATCACATGCCCCACCAGAGGCCATGGAGATAAGACATACAGCTGGTGCTGAACTGGCCAAGGCTGGATCAGGGCCTCAACGCCCTCTAACCCTGCCTCCATGTGGTGACTGAAGAAATGGCAAACCTCAGCAATGAAGGTGGTCACCATCAGATCCATTTCAGGGCAACCCCAGCAGTGCAGAATCAACTGAAATGCCTCGACTCAACTTGGCTCTCATGTTTTCCTGGGCAGAGAAGAACCTCTTATCCTTGTCAGCTTAGCACATTGCCGGGGTGGACAATGTGGAAGTGGAATTCTTCAGCTGGCACTATGGATTCCTGAAAGAAAAGGCAAAGCCTTCCTCCAACTGGAGGAATCAGGGAATGGGCTCCAAAACCTTCATTACGTAGCCCAGGAGGGTCCTTCTCTGGAAAGGACAGAGTCCCTGGGCCCATGTGCTCCATGAAAGAACTGGGAACAAGCCCAAAGCCCAGAAGCAGAGGGGAAGAAGGGGTTTTCAGGTTGGTAATGATGAGAGTTCCAAGACCCCCATGAATCTGGCCAGGATGCCCTCAGTCGATGAATGGGGGCTGACGAGAAGGGGCACTAACTCGCTTCACAGGCCCCTTGGACCTGTCTTCCACAAGGTGCTAGATTTTGTCTCATCCAGGTCCTTCACCAGCTTCTCCAAATTGGCTCCAAACAGAAACTCCCCCTTAAAAACCAGTTGGGCCAACTGGGCTTTGGAAAATGTGCTTAGTGCCCAGTGCCAGAGCCAAATCCAAAGCCATGACACCATCATCAGGGCACCATCCCTGGCCATCAAACGGGCCAGGTCATACATGACATCAGAACAGAAGGCCGTAGCAGACTCCACAAGAGGTGTAATATCATCCAGTGGAAGAGACTGAATCCATTGGAGCAAGGCATGAGACATCAGGCTGGAAAATACAGCCAGATTCAGAATAGCCATCACCATGGTGAAACTGGTCCCTCAAACACGAATCCACCTTATGGTCCAAAAAATCTTTTAAGGCTGATCCACCTTCCACAGGAATGGTGGTGCGTCTGGTAACTGCCATGACCTGCACATCCACTTTAGGAATGCCAAACCACTTAATGCACTCCTCCCCTGGGACAGCAGAGACCACTTTCTTACACACCCCCTTAACCCTTTAGTTGGGACAGTGCCACTTTGAGCAGAAATGGGGAGACAATAGTGGAGTTTTGCACCCTTTGAAGTAGCAGGTGTACCTTTGGCTCCTGCTCCATGCATGAAGCATCCGTCAAGTTCAAGGCAGATGAGACCTGGTAAACACCACCAACAACTCCTCCTTCCAAAATAGGTGGATCATACCGGCCTCCTCACAATCTTCTGAAGGCCAGAGTACTTCTACATCCACGCCATAGTCCAGTACCAAACCATCTGAATCTAAGTCATAGTCAAATCTCAGACAGCTATCGGCTGTTCACTATCTCTTGGGGCCGCCCCACGCCAGGAATGCATAGTCAAAGGAAATCAAATAGGGCTTCTACGCGCCGCCTGCACTACACAAGACTGCGCCCAATTTCCATGCCAGAAGAACTAGGCCTGCTGCTAAAAATAAAAAATTCCAGGGAGGACAATCCAGAGACCAGAAGCCCTCCTCTCAAAAATGACCCTCTAACACCAGGGACACAGCTGCCACAGACCACCTAGAGGACAATGAGTGGCTCACAGCAGTTGCCAGATCCTCTGGCCGGCTGGATACCCTTACCCATAGCGCCATCCATCACCTCCTGCCCTGTGGCAGGCAAGGCTGGACTAATTGCATCCCCTGGCTAAAAGAGGAGGAGAAGACCTTCCAGGAATGACAAACTCCTACGCAAGAAAAGCAGACTCCAGAATCCGTAGATGAAGCACCTCGTTTACCACAGGTCAAACATCATTTACTGGAAGATAAGGCATGCATCACAAAAGCATGCACTAAGATTGCAGCAGTCTGAAGGCGCATGTTAACTACGCTTTAATTGCAGCACATGTTAACTGTGCTTTTACTGCAATATGCGTTACAGGCGCTAGGAACAAGTTTTGAAGCTGTTTGGGTGGGATGCACGTACAGACCACGTGACTGCCATAAGAGGAGGAAATGCTACTAATGCATGTAGAAAACGGTGGAAAACCCCCACACTGTGCCAATGGTAGCCAGCAGTCTACCCCAAATTGCATCATACACAGACAGAATCGGGAGCCCCCAATAAGGACAATGATGAGGTCAAACCTTAGTACTCGCCCCCTAAGAGCACCAGGCAGAGGATCCATGCCAGGCTCAGCTCTAGAAACATAGAAACATGATGGTAGAAAAAGACCACATGGCCTATCTAGTCTGCCCTTCCATATCAACTACAATAGCCCCTTTTTTCCTTTAGAGATCTTATATGCTTTTTTGAATTCAAATACTGACCTCGCCTCTATTACCTCCCACTGGGAAACTATTCCACCATCTACCACTCTTTCCACAAAGAAATATTTACACATATTACTCCTGAGTCTATCCCCATTCACCCTCATCCTATTTTTTCTTGTAGCAGAGCTGGCTTTCAATCGAAAGATGCTCTCCTCGTGAACATTTATGCCATGTATGTATTTAAACATCTCTATCATAACTCCTCTATCCCACCTTTCCTCTAAAATATAAGCATTAAGATCCTTAAGTCTATCCTCATATGCTTTATAATGAAGACCACTAACCATTTTAGTAGCTGTTCCCTGCACAGACTCCAACCTGTTTATATCATTTTGAAGGTGTGGTCTCCAGGATTGCACACAATACTCCAAATGAGGTTGCACCAAAGACTTCTACAAAGGCAATATCACCTCCATTTTTCTGCCAGCCATTCCTCTCCATATGCACCCAAGCATCTTTCTGGCTTTCGCTGTCACCTTTTCTACCTGTTTAGTTGCTTTAAGATCATCAGAAGCAATCACGCCCAGATCCCACTCTTCTTTTGGGGGGGTGAAGTAATTTTATCCACTACACTGTACCACTTCTTTGGATTTTTGCAGCCCATGTTATGTTCTTATATACATGACCCTGCAATTTTTAGCATTAAATCTCAGCTGCTAAATTCTCAACCATTCTTCAAGTTTAGCTAGATCCCTCCTCATGTTATCTACTCCTTCCTGAGTGTCTACTCTAGAATAGATTTTGGTATCAACTGCAAAGAGGCAGACCTTACCTGACAGCTCTTCTGCAATATCACTAACAAAGATATTAAAAAGAATCAGACCAAGGATAGATCTCTGTGGTAGACTACTGGTAAGCTCCTCCTCAGAGTGAGCTCCATTTACCTGTACCCTCTGTTGCCTCC
This sequence comes from Ichthyophis bannanicus, assembly GCA_033557465.1. Classification (NCBI taxonomy): domain Eukaryota; kingdom Metazoa; phylum Chordata; class Amphibia; order Gymnophiona; family Ichthyophiidae; genus Ichthyophis; species Ichthyophis bannanicus. The sequence goes on along the minus strand of CM066046.1, from coordinate 93,754,149 downwards.
CACTCCACCAATTTGTAACCCATTCAGTAACTTTAATGTCCATCCCCAGGGTGCTCAGTTTGTTTATAAGTTGCCTGCGTGGAACAGTGTCAAAGGCTTTACTGAAATCCAAGTTCACCACATATAGGGCTCTTCCTCAGTCCAGTTCCCTTGTCACCCAGTCAAAGAAATGAATCAGATTTGTCCGACAAGACCTGCCTCTGGTGAATCCATACTGCCTCCAATCCTGTAATCCATTAGACTCCAGAAACCTCACTATTTTCTCTTTCAGCAGCGTTTCCAATAATTTACTCACCACAGAGGTTAGACTAATTGGCCTGTAGTTTTCAACCACATTCTTACTTCCACTTTTGTGCAAAGGAACCACATGTGCCTCTCTCCAGCCCTCTGGCACCACTCCCAGCTCCAAGGAGGCATTGAAAAGGTCACAGTGGAGCTGCTAGAATGTCCCCAAGTTCCTCAAGTTCCAAGCAGACTGAGGAACAGCAGAAGGATCTTGCTGGAGTGGGAACTGTGCATTGAAATGGCAGATTAAATATAATGTGAACTAATGAAAAGTGATGTACAAAGTGAAAATACTCCTATGGGGATAATTTATGAAGCATTCCCATGCATAAAACATTATTTACATGCCAGAAATGTCTCTTATAAATTGTATGAGTGCGGAATGTGCATGTAAAAATAACATGCAATAGAATACTATGTATACTTTCAGATGAAGCATGTGTAGGCATTGCCCAGGGTCAGCATTTATGCAGAATTGAGGCAGAGCTAGGTGGTGTGTATGTGTTTCATAACATACACATGTACTCAAACATATTTACGTGCTCTGGTTACACTTGCTTTTGTGCACAAAATTATACCTGCTGCAACTTCATTCATCTGCCAGGTATACCTCGGAACGTATCAAAAGTGACTTCATGGCTCTGGGACAGAGGGTGAAGCAGGTAGGTGCACAGGTGGTGTTCTCTTCAATCCTCCCTGTTGAGGGTAAAGGCCAAGGCAGAGAGGCTCGCATCCTGGAGATTAATGCATGGCTGCGTGGATGGTGTCTTCGAGAGCGTTTTGGTTTCCTAGACCATGGGATGCTGTTCCAAGGGTTGCAGAGCAGAGATGGCATCCATCTGTCCAAGAAAGGTCAACACATCTTTGGTAGTAGACTGGCTAATCTACTGAAGAGGGCTTTAAACTAGATTCGTTGGGGATGGGTGAAGAAAGCCACCAGGTAAGTGAAAGCCCCCAGGTAAGTGATACATTAAATACCTTTATGGAAATGGGTAACAGGGGTAACATATGGAAAGCAGTGTGTATTAATGCCCGTAGCATGGGAAATAAGATCTCTGAAGTTGAAGCTTTGGTGGGAGTGGCTGACTTAGATTTAGTGGCAGTTACAGAAACATGGTTCACAGAAAACCATGACTGGGATGTAACTATACCTGGCTATACTTTATTCAGAAAGGACAGGGTAGGAAGAAGGGGAGGAGGAGTAGCACTATATGTAAAAACTACTATTAAAGCTTTGGAATTACAGAGCTTAAAAGGGAGAGAGGAGGCATTGTGGGTTAAACTAGAAAGAGGGAAAGAGAAATCTATTTGCATTGGTGTGATATACAGACCTCCCTCACAAGAGGAAGAGGTGGACAGAGAGTTAATTGAAGACATACGCAGCATTGCTAGGAAAGGGGAAGTGCTACTGCTAGGAGATTTCAATATGCCAGATGTTGATTGGCACTATCCTGCTGCAGTATCATCTAGGAGTAAGGAGATCCTGGATTCTCTACAGGGAGAACTATTCAGGCAATTGGTAACAGACCCCACACGTGAAGGGGCCATACTGGACTTGGTGCTTACCAATGGTGAAAGTGTTTCTGATGTTGTAGTGGGAGATCATTTTGCATCCAGTGATCACCAGATGGTGTGGTTCAGTATTAGGACTAGGGCTGTTAGAATCCATTCCAAGGTGAAGATCTTAGACTTTAGGAAGACTAACTTTGCGAAGATGGGCCAATACCTCAGGGAGTCGTTAGTGGGATGGGAACAGCTGGGGGATGTAGAACAACAGTGGGCAAAACTGAAAGGGGGTATTTTAAAGGCAACCAACCTTTTTGTTAAAATGGTAAATAAAGGCAAAAGGAACAGGAGACCGCTATGGTTTTCGAAGGAAGTAGCTGAAAAAGTGAAGAAAAAGAGGGAGGCCTTCATGAAATACAAGAAATCACAGAGAAAGGAAGACAGGCATCTGTATTTGGAACAACTTAGAGAAGCTAGCAAAGTAGTCAAGAAGGCAAAGATTCAAAAGGAGGAGGAAATAGCCAATGCAATAAAATGGGGAGATAAGACATTTTTCAGATATATTAGTGAGAAGAGGAAGGGCAAAAGTGGTATTGTCAGACTCAAGGGTACAGGGGGGGGAATATGTAGAAGCTGATAAGGATAAAGCGGAATTGCTTAACAAATATTTTTGTTCTGTGTTCACAGATGAAGAACCAGGAGCAGGACCTCAGAAAACACCCACAAATAAGAACAGAAGCGAGGGACATCTTGAACAATTTTCAGAAGACTGTGTTCGTGAGAAACTAGCTCAACTTAAAGTAGACAAAGCGATGGGACCGGATGGGATACACCCTAGAATACTGAGGGAACTTGGGGACGTTCTAGCAACTCCACTGACTGACCTTTTCAATGCCTCGTTGGAGTCGGGAGTGGTGCCAAAGGACTGGAGAGAGGCTCATGTGGTGCCTTTACACAAAAGCGGAAGTAAGGATGTGGTTGAAAACTACAGGCCGGTTAGTTTAACTTCGGTGGTGAGTAAATTAATGGAAACGCTGTTGAAAGAGAAAATAGTGAGGTTTCTGGAGTCCAGCGGATTACAGGATCCGAGGCAGCATGGATTCACCAGAGGCAGGTCTTGTCAGACAAATCTGATTGATTTCTTTGACTGAGTGACCAGGGAGTTGGACCGAGGGAGAGCTCTAGATGTGGTGTATTTAGATTTCAGTAAAGCCTTTGACACTGTTCCTCACAGGCGACTTATAAACAAACTGAGCACCCTAGGGATGGACCCTAAAGTTACTGCTTGGGTTAGAAATTGGTTGGGTGGGAGGCGACAAAGAGTACAAGTAAATGGAGCTCACTCTGAGGAGAAGGATGTTACCAGTGGTGTGCCCCAGGGATCTGTCCTTGGTCCGATTCTTTTTAACATCTTTGTTAGTGATATAGCGGAAGGGCTGTCGGGTAAGGTTTGCCTCTTTGCGGATGATACCAAAATCTGCAATAAAGTAGACACCCAGGAAGGTGTAGATAACATGAGGAGGGATCTAGCTAAGCTTGAAGAATGGTCTAGAATTTGGCAGCTGGGATTTAATGTTAAAAAATGTAAGGTCATGCATTTGGGCTGCAGCAATCCAAGGGAGCAATACAGCATAGGAGGTGAAGTACTTTTGTCCACTAAAGAAGAGCGGGACCTAGGCGTAGTTGTGTCCGATGATCTTAAAGTAGCTAAACAGATAGAAAAGGCGACGGCAAAAGCTAGAAGGATGCTTGGGTGCATACGGAGAGGAATGGCTAGCAGAAAAAAGGAGGTGATAATGCCTCTGTATAAGTCTTTGGTGCGACCTCATTTGGAGTATGGTGTGCAATTCTGGAGACCGCACCTTCAAAAGGATGTGAACAGGATGGAGTCGGTGCAGAGGGTTGCTACTAAGATGATTAGTAGTCTTCATTATAAAGCATATGAGGACAGACTTAAGGATCTTAATATGTACACCTTAGAGGAAAGGCGGGATAGAGGTGATATGATTGAGATGTTTAAATACCTCCGTGGCATAAATGTTCAGGGAGAGAGCCTCTTTCAATTGAAAGCAAGTTCTGCGACGAGGGGACATGGGATGAGGGTGAAGGGAGATAGATTCAGGAGTGATATGCGGAAATATTTCTTTACGGAAAGAGTAGTGGATCCGTGGAATAGTCTCCCAGTGGAGGTGGTAGAGATGAGGACAGTAACTGAATTCAAAAAAGCATGGGACCAACACAGAGGATCTCTAAAGGTAAAAAGTGGACTGTTGTAGTTGTTGTTATGGAAGGACAGACTAGATGGGCCTTGTGGTCTTTTTCTGTCATCATGTTTCTATGTTTCTATGTTAGAATGGCGCTTCTTATATTCTTATGTAATCAAATTTAAAACTATACCATAGTCACCCCTACTGATAAATTCAGCCAACAAAGCCTTGATAGAGTCTATGGCAGTAATTTATAACCCAACTCAATTACTTTCAAAAGGCAAGCTACCATATTCTCAGGTATTATGTAGCATTCCTTTTCTCAGACTTGTCAGATTTCAGTGGAAATACTGTAATTGAAGTATTCACAGAGGCTTTAAATATAGAATCCAGAGCCCTTATGAAACAAGCAGGCAATCCCTGGTAAACATGCCACACACCTTCTTGTCTTAGGGGAAATGCCATGCTACAGAGTTTGTGCCGAACTAGCCAAACTCCTTACTGAGACAAGCTCATCGAATTCTTCCACCTCATAGTTTTATCAGGCAACATATGGGGAAATATGCATACTCCCAAGGTCATATTTAAAATTTGGTCATCCATAGGCAACAGTAGGAAGAGGAAGAGAAGGACCCCTCCAAAACTGGTGGGTAGGCATACAGATGGAAGAAGTCCCCTCCACTGCCTAAAGGTCATTGGCATAGCAGTGGACCCCAATCTCAATCCTCCTAGTCAGATCTTCCCCCTCAGCTCCAGGACTGACTGCTACTGGCTGTAGGAACAAGCACTGTTCAATCTCCACCTCCAGAAAGCTGAGCACATTGCCTCAAAGCCAGTGCACAGTTTCAGGTTTTTACAATGCCCTGCTTCCTCCTCTGTTTCCTTTCCTGTTACCATGGAAACCCATGCAAAGGATAAGGGTTCCACAGGGCCTGTGATCTCATGCTGGCTCCGAGGCCCTGCACTTGCTTTCTGGAGGTGGATACTGAAAAGCACCCAAGTGTCTAACAGAATTTGCCTACATGTAAATCAGTCCAGCTTACTTTTCCTGTGTCTAGGACACAAAGCAATAATGCACTATGCAAAACAGTGCATAGGACTATAGACTATCACTATGCCATGTCTGATTCATAATACATTTGTAGATAATTGTAGTAAACTATAAGGCACGTTACACCCATGATTTTATTATACTTTTACCTTTATTCTACTTTCCCCCCCCCCCCATGAATCTAGTTTGGACAATTTTTAAGTCACATCCTGTCTCTCCAGTAGGAGTAGCAGCCTAGTGGTTAGAGAAGCAGGCTGAGAACCAGGGAAACCAGGGTTTCAAATCCTCCTGACACTTCTTGTGACCTTGGGCAAGTCACCTAGCCCTCCACTGCTTCAAGTGCAAATGCAGGCCTCTTTTATTAAAACCTGCTAAGCAGTTAACACATCTTTTAGCGTGCAGTAACAACCCTGGAAACTGTTACGGTGTGGGCATGACAGTTACCACATGCTAATTCCTGCTGTAATTGCACATCATGCAATGGGGAGGGAACTGGGCAGGCTGGGGCAGAGTGTGGGTGTGGAAAGCACACTGCAGTTAGCACAGGTATAATTGCCATGTGCTATCACTATGGCATTAGCATGGCTGCATTTAATATCCCTATGGGTGGCTTTAGGTGCACTCGTGTTAATTGTGCAGTGCTTCTGGTACTTGTCTGTGAGGTAAATGCTGGGAGCATGCTGGTCACACCCCTTCAGTTACCATGGAGGCTTCTCACTTACCACGTATTAATCTTCATGTTAAACGTGTATTAGGTGCAAAATCCTATTGGGTTTTAGCAAAAGAGCCCTCCAGAGAAGGGAAATACTGTAACTACCATACCTGAATTACTACTGCAAGAGTAAAACAGCAAAATACCTAAATACAACAGGTACTGGGAGCCGGAGGAAGCATCCTAAAGGGGCTATTGCCTACCTCTATAAGCAATGATCCTAGATCAACATAATGTTACAATATATTAGTAAAATAAGCTACATAAATTACAAAGATCAATCAATAATATAACAAAAATAAACACAATTGATTATTTAAGACCAACTTAGAAAATATGGATCCTCTTTAAAGCGTACGCTAAAAAGCATATTAACTAAAGTGGGTTAGCCGCTACTGTTAGGCCATTGCAGATTTGCCTTGCGGTAGCAGCTGATGCGCGAGAAAAGCAGATATTACAGGCACTTTTCTGCGATATCTGCTTTTCGTGTGATGCAGGGACGGTGGGGCAGGATCAGCGCGGGGAGTAGGTGTGCTGATTATTGGCAGCCATCATGCAAAAAACTTTCAATTAATGGCTGCCAAAATCAGGCCCAATGATAGCTACAGGTAACACCACCTCAAGAGGTGACATTATTTGCCTGAGAGCAAATTAATACAGTATTGCGGCTGCTGTCGATTGGCAGTGGCCATCTGCCCTGGAGTTAATCAGACCACCAAAGCCGCGACTGCCCCCCCCCCCTTAAACAATATTGTCCGTGACAGAGTGTAGAGATCTGTGGCCCCCCTTCCAGCACCAATCCCCCCCCTGGACAGTCCCCATTCGCCACTGGAATCTGTCCAAGGGGGAATGGTGCACCCCCAGAATAAAATAAAAGCACAGCTAGCCAGTTTGTCAATCCTTCCTTCCACCCCTCCTCCCCAATCTACTCTATCTAATCCCAGCTAGTCAGTCGGTCCCCCCGTTCCATCAGAGCGCAAATAAAATCCAGGCTAGCCAGTCAGCAAAGGGGGGGGGGGGTCCCATGGGCCCAAAGGTGCACTTTTTTTAAAACTTAATCTTTATTAATTTTTCCATTTAACATTGCAGTCAAGTGCACACCCTAATATGCACCGCAAACATTTCCATAAACAGGATTCAATTCCAAACATGCTCTTTAAACAATGTACACACAAGAAAACTACCATTGTTTCAGCCACAATCAATTCTTGTTCAGTCCCCCCTTTACCCCGACCTCCCCCCCCTAAAACCCCCCTCCAAAGTATGCTCATAATCATTAGTCCCCTTTACTCCCAGCCCCTCCCCTCCCCCAACCTCCTCCCTCCTTCCCCCTTTATCTAAGATGCGGGGACTCCAAATAAGTCAACAAAGGCTGCCATTGCGCATCAAATCTTTCCCCCTGGTTCCTCCGGAGCGCTGTCAACCGTTCCATATTTGATACCCTATATAATCTAGTTTTCCAGTGGGTCAAATCGTGTGCCTCACTTTGTTTCCACTTCCACGCTATTTCACAACTAGCTGCAATAATACATGTCTTCATAGGCTTACTCCATCTATAGGAGAGGTTTAATGGCCACACTCCCAGCAAAAACCATGATGGGATTAGCTCCAATGTCACCCCAAAAATAACCCCCATTTGATCTCTAATCCTCGTCCAATACTGGGTTACCAAGGGGCACTCCCACCACATATGAAAATATGTCCCTCGGGCGCCACACCCCCTCCAGCAAAGATCCGAAGCCTCTGAGAACATCTGTTTATATCTTATTGGGGTATAATGCCAACGCATGAGCAGTTTGTAGGCATTCTCTTGAATTGTAGTACATAAGGAAGACTTAGAGGCTCCCATATATATCGCTTTCCATACATCTGCTTCCCACTGCACTCCCAAATCCTTTTCCCATTCTGTCATATATCTAAACTTTCCCTCGTCTTTACCAGCAGTATGTAAAGCAACAAAGCAAATGAATCAGCCCACAAGACTGGTGGTGTCCCAGCCATAAGGCCTCCAAGGCATTAAGCCCCTCATCTATTTGTTCCAGATTATCTTTCTGGCACAGATAATGAACCACCTGCATATAGGCAAATAGGTCTCTTGTCTCCAAATAGAATTCTCCCTTTAATTGCTCAAAGGATTTGATCTCTCCCAACTCAATCAATTGCACAAATGTTTCCAACCCATTCTTTGCCCATCTCCGAAAGGTTCCTTCCCTGCCTGGGCCAAATGCAGGAGTGCCATTAATTGGCGCAAGCAGAGAGGTCCCTGCCCATAAACTAACTCGACGCCACCCCCTTTGCCATTCCCCCCAAAGATGCCGAACAAAGGGATTCGCTGTCCAATCCCCCTGTAACAGGCCCCTCTGCAGTCATAGGAGATCCTTCAGTTTCCATCCTCCTATCCAAAATTGTTCTATAGAATAGAACCGTTTAAGACTCGCAGTTTCTCGCCACTCCATTACCTGCCGCATCTGGGCAGCTAAATAATAATCGGCAATCGATAACATGCCCAACCCCCCTTTCCTTCGTGAGACATACAAAATCCTTCTAGCTATCCGCGGGGGTCGATGCCTCCACACAAACAAGAACATCTTTCTTTGCAATTGTTGCAACACCAATCTAGGGACTTGCACTGGCAATACCTGAAAAAAATATAATAATCTAGGCAGCACCATCATCTTAAGCGCTGCTATTCTGCCTAGCCAAGAAATCTCCTCCTTGTGCCATTTTTCCAAATCTCTTTCAATTTGTCCAATCAATGATGGATAGTTCGCCCCATACAGGCCATCCGGATCCCATGTCAAATGCACCCCAAGATGCTTAATAGACCTCCGGGCCCACCTAAATTTATAGCTGCCCTGTAAGTGCCGTGCTAAAGAATCTGACAAACATTTAACGCCTCCGTTTTATCCCAGTTTATTTGGAATCCCGCCACTCTCCCAAATCGCCTTAATTCTTCCATATATATCGGTAAAGCCAGTAGCGGGCTAGCCACAAACAGCAGCAGATCATCCGCAAATAACGCCACTTTATGTTCATCTGTCCCTATCCGTAGTCCCTTGGCATCAATATTTCTAAAGGTGCACCTTAAGTCCTGGTGGTCCAGTGGCAACAAGGAGCAGCAGCAATCCTCTCTGCTCCTGCCCCCATCACTGGGCCTTTCAAAATGAGTGTGATCACACGTGCTGTCCTTTAGCCTCACAATAGGTGGCAGCACTACGAGATCGCAGCCCTATTAGCTAGAATTATTGAGAAGGGCTATTTTCTCCATGGGAGAGGGAAGGGGTGGAATCAAGGTCAGACTCACTAGCCAGGATTAGATAGAGTAGATCGGAGGGGTGGGAGGGAGACAGGATGCATCAACTGGTTAGCCAAGCTATATTTTAGTCGGGGTGTGCACCAATCCCCCAATCCGGACAGTTCTCAATGGGGATTGGGAGCTGTCCAGGAGTAGCAGTGCTGAAAGAGGGGGCCTGCAAGGTATTAAAATATTGTTCGTGCCACAGATCTCTATATCCCTGACATCCAAAATACTGTTTAAGGAGAGGCCAATAGGCTATTGGGTAGGGGGGCATGATAGTTATCAGGGCACAGAGCTCATGAGAACTCCATAAGAACGTAAGATATGCCATACTGGGTCAGACCAAGGTCCATCAAGCCCAGTATACTGTTTTCAACAGTGGCCAATCTAGGTCATAAGTACCTAGCAGTTTCCCCAAAAGACACAGGTTCCACAATGATTGTATTGGGTCAAGCAGTGATATCCTGGGTCCCTTTTACTACTACTACTACTACTACTGAACATTTATATAGCGCTACCCATATGCAGCGCTGTACAGATATGTAAGAGACATAGTCCCTGCTCATTAGCTTTTAATAATGGTTTATGGATCTTTCCTCCAGAAACTTGTCCAAACCTTTTTTAAAGCCAGCTACACTAACAGCTTTTACTACATCCTCCGGTAACAAATTCCAGAGTTTCATTACACGTTGAGTGAAAAAATATTTTCTTTTATTAGGTTACCCTGTAGCTTCATTGCATGTTCCCTAGTCTTTCTATATTCTGATAACAAACAATCAAGCTATGTTTACCCGGTCCACTCCATCCATTAATTTATAAACCTATCATATCTCCCCTCAGCCATCTCTTTTCCAGGTTGAAGAGCCCTAACCTTTTTAGCCTCTTCACAGGGGTATCCTTCCATCCCCTTTACCATTTTGGTTGCTCTTTCTAATAACGCTATATCCTTTTTAAGATACAGTGACCAGAATTGCACACAATATTCAAGGTGGGGTCGCACCATGATCGCTACCATACAAGGCAGGTCTTGTCAGACAAATCTGATTGATTTCTTTGACTGGGTGACCAGGGAGTTGGTCCGAGGGAGAGCTCTAGATGTGCTGTATTTAGATTTCAGTAAAGCCTTTGACACCTTTCCTCACAGGCGATTTATAAACAAGCTGAGCACCCTAGGGATGGACCCTAAAGTTACTGCTTGGGTTAGAAATTGGTTGAGTGGGAGGCGACAAAGGATACAGGTAAATAGAGCTCACTCTGAGGAGAAGGAAGTTACCTGTGGTGTGCCCCAGGGATCTGTCCTTGGTCAGATTCTTTTTAACATCTTTGTTAGTGATATAGCGGAAGGACTGTCGGGTAAGGTTTGCCTCTTTGCACATGATACCAAAATTTGCAATAGAGTAGACACCCAAGAAGGTGTAGATAACATGAGGAGGGATCTACCTAAGCTTGAAGAATGGTCTAAAATTTGGCAGCTGGAATTTAATGTTAAAAAATGCAAGGTCATGCATTTGGGCTGCAGCAATCCAAGGAAGCAATATAGTAAAGGGGGTGAAGTACTTCTGACCACTAAGAAAGAGCAGGACCTAGGTGTGGTTGTGTCTGATTATCTTAAAGTAGTTAAACAGGTAGAAAAGGCAACAGCAAAAGCTAGAAGGATGGTTGGGTGCATAGGAAGAGGAATGGCAGAAGAAAGGAGGTGATAGTGCCTCTGTATAAGTCTTTGGTGTGACCTCATTTGGAGTATTGTGTGCAATTCTGGAGACCGCACCTTCAAAGGGATATAAACAGGATGGTGTCAGTACAGAGGATGGCTACTAAAATGGTTAGTGGTCTTCATTATAAAGCATATGAGGACAGACTTAAGGATCTTAATATGTACACCTTAGAGGAAAGGCGGGATAGAGGTCATATGATTGAGACGTTTAAATACCTCATTGACATAAATGTACAGGGGGAGAGCCTCTTTCGATTGAAAGCAAGTTCTGCTACAAGGGGACATGGGATGGGGATGAAAGGGGATAGATTCAGGAGTGATATGCAGAAATATTTCTTTACGGAAAGAGTGGTGGATCCGTGGAATAGTATGCCGGTGGAGGTGGTAGAGGACAGTACATGAATTCGAAAAAGTTTGAGACAAACACAGAGGATCTCTAAAGGAAAAAAGGGGACTGTTGTAGTTGTTCATATGGAAGGACAGACTAGATAGGCCATGTGGTCTTTTTCTGTCATCATTTTTCTGTTTCTATGTTTCTATTCCTACCCTTGGATTTACCATGAGGACCCATCGCAGGATTTTTCTCACAATACCTGCTGAGGGAGACACTGCAGGTCTCTGCAGTAAATCCAAAAAATACCCCCTGTGGATAAAGTGGAGGTTTTTCCACTTACCGCAAGCCCTTTACAGCTATCACGTGAAATAGCTGCCAAAGCTACCGTGGTTTAGTAGATATTCCTCCAATTGTCACATGGGCAATTTTATTCTTATGAACAGCTTACCACTTGTTATTGTTATGTGCCGTCAAGTCAGTGTTGACTCTTGGCAACCCTCTGGATAGTTGTTCTAAAATGTGTTCGGTCCTCAGTCAGGCAGCTCACTGTTGGCACAGTGACGCCCATAATTGCTGTTATTGTATCGATCCATCTCATTGCTGACCTTCCTCTTTAGCATTGACCACCTACCTTGCCAAGCATGTCATCTTTCTCTAATGATCTCTGTCTTCGCATGATCTGTCCAAAGTATGAAAATCGAAGTCTTGTCATCTGAGCTTCCAAAGAAAGTTTAGGTTTGATCTCCTCTAGTACTGACTGGTTTGTTCCTTGGGCAGCCTATGGAATACACAGTATTCATTGCCAGCACCATAATTCAAAGGCATCAATTTTCTTCCTATCATTTTCACTGTCCAACCTTCGCATGCATATGATGTTACTGAAAATCCCATGGTTTGAACAAGTTCAATCTTTGTATGGAGAAGACATCTCTGCTCTTCAGAATCTTGTCTAGGTCCTTCATAACCATTCTGCCAAGAGCAATGCATCACCTGATTTCATGACTGCTTGTTGTTTCTTTATTGATAGTTGATCCAAGTAGATTAAAGTTGTCCTCTATTTCAATTTCTTCTCCATCAACGAACTTATTGATTTTGCTAGTTGTCAGGATCTTTGTCTTCTTTACATTAAGGTGCAAGCCCATTTTAAGACTATGCTCCTTGATCTTGAGAAGCATGTGTTTCAGATAGTCTTCCCTTTCAGCCAGTAATGTGGTATCATCAGCGAAGGTTGTTGATGAGTCTCCTACCAATCTTCACACCTCTGTTGTCTTCATACCCAGTCCTGCTTCTCTGATTATTTGTTCTGTATATAAATTAAACAGGTAGGGGGAAAGTATGCAGCCTTGTTGTACACCTTTGCTGATTTTAAACCATTCTATTTATTCTTGGTCTTTTCGAACTGTTGCTTCTTGATCAATGTAAAAGTTGTGCAAGAGAACGATCAGGTGTTCTGGTATACCCATACATCTTAATGTAGCCCAGAATTTTTCATGGTTTACACAGTCAAAAAGTCTTCCTGTAGTCCATAAAACACATATAGATATCTTTTTGGTATTTAGTCTTTTCAAGGATCCACCTCACATCCGCGATGTTGTCTCTCGTTCCTCGCCCTTTTCTGAGCCTTGCTTGCACTTCAAGCAGTTCTTGTTCCAGGTATGGTTGCAGTCTCTGCTGAATAATCTTCTGTAGAATCTTGCTGGCATGTGGGATCAAAGCGATTGTGCGATAATTTCCACAGTCAGTTGGATCACCTTTCTTTAGTATCGGTATAAACCCAGATCTTTTCCAGTCAGTTTGCCATGACGTTGTCTTACAAAGCTCTGCCAGGAAATTTGGAAGTATGGTAACAGCTGCATCAAATTGCTGTAATACTTCAATGGGAATGCCATCAGTGCCAGGTGCTTTGTTCTTTCAGAAGGCTTTCTATGCTGTTTCAACTTCTTTCATCACCAATGGTTTTGGATCATAAGGTACAGGTTGAAATGTCTGTTGGTCCACTTGATCTTTATCATATAATAACTCTGTATAATCTTTCAACCTTTCCTTGATCTTCTCAGCATCATTCAACATGGATCCTTGAGCATCTTGTAATATTCCATTTTGAGGCTGGAATTTTTTCTTTAACTCTCTAGCTTTAGGAAAGCTGGTCTGTTCTAATAGTTTCTGCTTCTATTTCCTTGCAGGCGTCATTGTAGTGCTTCTCCTTGTCTTGCTGCATGTTGGCAATCTCTATTGAATTTTGCAATTGCCTCTCTCTTTCTCCTCTGGCTTTAGATTCTCTGCATTTCTGGGCAATTTTCAGAGTTTCTTCAGTCATCCATTTTGGCAGTTTTTTTGCTTTTTTCACATTTTGTAGAGATGTCTCACTTTCTTCCAACACAACCTTCTTGACGACATCCCATAATTCTTCTGAAGCTCTCATTTGTATCTAAAGCAGCAAATCGATTTTGCAGGCAGTCTTTAAATTCTGGTGGTATATTCTCAAGGTCATATTTTGCTACATTCATGAGTGGCTTACTCATTTTCAACTTTAGCTTGAGTTTGCATACTAGTAGTTGGAGATATGTACCACAGTCATCTCCAGATTTTGTCTTTGTTGATGTTATTGAGCTTTTCCATCGTTGACTTCCACAGATGTAGTCAATTTGATTTTTGTACAATCCATTGGGTGACGTCCATGTGTACAGTGGCCACTTGTGTTGCTGGAAGAAGGTGTTTGAGATGAATAGATCGTTGGTCTTGCAGAATTGTATCTTCTTTGGAACACTCATCTTTGTTATACTGGGGTGGCTGGATGTAAGAAGGCCAAATCTGCTAAGCTAGTATAAACACTGGCTGAATCTGGTCCAAAACTGCCACTGCCCCAAAGTATTAAAGATCAACAGGAACTGAAGACCTCTGGATGATGTGCAATACAAGGACTGGAGATGCCAAAACCACACATGCAGTTCTAAAAGTAAAAATAAGAATTCATCATACTGGCACCAATAATCAAATACCACCAAACAAGTGTACAGTAGAATCAACGCAAAGGCTAGGCAAAATAAAATTGCAGAGGCAAGCAAAAGTCACAGTGACTGGAACCAATTTGAAAGCAAGGCATAGGCAAGTTAGAACAAAATTGGAAAAGCCCGCCAAAAATCACCAAATTCTTGACACTTTGTTGTGCCTGCCTGAAAACGTTTAATGAAAGCGAACTATAAAGCGACCAACGACCAGCACACGACACAACTAATACGGTAAGTGTATTCAGGTAAAGCCCAGGCAAATGGATATCGCCCGGTATATGACACACTTCTAAGGGGTGTTGGGGCGGGGACAAGAATGGGTGATTCTGAGAGGCAGGAGACCAGATATGATGCTGGGCCTGTGGTGTCTCATCGCGGGGTGCAGGTGGCGGCCCCCTGGGGTACCCACAAACTATTGGCATGAAAACAGCAAGCGCCCCCAATACACCCACAGGGAAGATTCCTGCAGGCAGGGAAAAAAGGCAGGCAAAGGATCAGCAGCAGCGGCAAGCCCTCGGCAGACGACCTGCCGGCACGAGCTCTCTCCTAGCGATAGGGTGAGCTGCTGAAGAGATGGAGCCAAGTGAGGCTGGCGATCTACTTCTGGACCCCTCTGCGATCTACCTGTTGGACTTGCCTGCTCTACAGGATCATCATTATTTGACTGCACCTGACCGTCCGTATCAGGGATGTGCAGTGCACCCTCTCACGTGTGTTAGCCTAGCTTCCGAGGGAGACGGCTGTCTGTATGTCCCCCCGCCCCCTAATAACTTCCCAGTTAGGATTTCAAGGCAAATTATTTATAGGACCATCCAGATCAGAAAACGGGATCTCCACGTAGAGATGTTCATAGTTTCAAGTGTATTTTACAACAGGCTTCTTGAATGAACAGACTAGTAAAATAGTGTAAACTTGAGAGCATGTCTATTTGGCAGCACATCTAGTGTAAAGAGCCATTACAGCAAAAAAATATTCATGAAAAATAGTGACATCACTCAACATGTCTCTATAAATACAATAACGTGTTATTTTATTGGTAGCGTGTTCTATTAGTAACTAGATCCCATTGCATAAAATGAAACCTGTGACAAAATAGAGCTACGGTCACTAAGGTGCGCAGCATTGTCAATTTTACCACCTACATGTTTAAAAGTCGGCAAAACTGAAAATCCAGAGTCAGCTAATTAAAGAGTCCAGAAATAACTCATTTTATGGGAATTAAGGGTTGCTTAACACTAGAATCCCCAAAGTGTGTCAATTGACACAAATGCATCTTCGAAGTTGTATACCAGCGCCACTGCTAGAACCATGTCAGTCATGTTCCATGACTTGGTTAGCAAGGTCAAGATGTTCAAATATGTGCACCGAAAATTAATGACAGAAGCACCACCTCGCGGGAAAATGAATTTATACCTAGAAGCCCCAAAGTACGTCAATTGATGCACTCAATTGTCTTGGATGCGTCAATTGACATACTTTGGGGTTTCTAGGTATAAATTCATGTTCCCACTAGGTGGCGCATCTCAATCACTGTTTACAGTTTTACTCTGACATTACAAACAATAAACACAAGTAACTTAACATTAATTCACATCTGCATTTCATGCTAAACGCAGTCGTTGTGATAATGCGTCAATTGACGTACTTTGGGGTTTCTAGGTAAAATTCCTTTTGGGGCTTCTAGTGTTAAACACCAGAGATTGCTTCCCTCAATCACTCAATCCACACCCAAACAAGCAGTTAGCTCACATTTATGCCTCTGTGCAGGTGTAAAGTCTATAGAGGGCATATTCAAAGCGGTTTAGTCAGTTTGCAGACCTGCTAACAGACTAAACCATACTCAGCAGGATATTCAGTAGCACTAAAATAGTTATTGCTGCTGACTATCCCCTCCTACCTAAACTTGGTCAGAAAAAAAGCTGTCCTAACTTTAACCAATTAGCAATCAGTCTAGCACAGTGGTTCTCAACCTTTTTTGTACCGTGACCCCTTTTACCATTGGTCAACTTGTGGTGACCCCCAATGATAAAATCAAATGCGTCTCTCTTCCTTTACCGTTAACGCATTGTCGCTGTAATCATTTGTTGAATTATTAATATATTATAGGCCTTTGCAATATGTTTTTATTTATAAAATGTACTTATTTAAACCACAATAATTAATCACAATAACAAGTAACAATATTTGATTTCAAAATTATTATGATTTTGTAGTCAAATCACTAATATGAAATAAAAATATTTTTTCTACCATTGTAGTCTGACCAATTTATTCTCTGATCATGCTGGTCCTGATCTGAGGCTTCTGCTTTCCTGTCTTCTCTTAGCTCTCTTTCTGTGGTCTGTGGTCCATCTGCCATTTCTTATCTCTTCTTTCATTTTCTTCACTTCTTTCCATCAGCCTATTTCCAGTCCCAGTAACCCCTCCCCAGTATCAGCCCCTTTCCAGTCCTCACTCCCAGTACCTTCCATTGTCAACTTGCATTCCCATGACTGCCACTGGTGTCCAATTCCCTTCCAGTCCCCCTCCTTCCCCACTGACCAGTCCCTTCTAGAACAAATACTATGGCAGCCCCTCTCAGATCCACTCCCTTCCAGTTCCATTCTCCCATCCCCTCGTATCAGCCCATTTGTAGCCTTAGCCCCGTTTTCTTCCAGTGCCAGCAGCTTTATCCTCCCCTCTACACAATCAGCCCATTCTCAGTCAAAGCCCCCCAATCAGCTCACTTCTAGTGCTAATCCCCCCTCAACCCCATTACCAGTGCTAGCCTCCCCTAAACAGCCCAATACCAGTCCTACCCCCCATCAGCTCATTACCAGTCCTAGCCTCCACTAATCAGCTCATATCCAGTCACAGCCCCCCTCCCCTCCCCATCAGCTCATTTCCAATGCTAGCCTCCCATCAGTCCATTACCAGTCCTACCCCACCTCATCAGCCCATTACCAGTCCTAGCCTCCCCTAATCAGCTCATTTCCAGTGCTAGTCCCCCCCCCTCAACCCCATTACCAGTGCTAGGCTCCCCTAATCAGCCCATTACCAGTCCTACCCCCCTATAAGCCCATTACCAGTCCCAACCCCCCTTGATCAGTCCATTCCCAGTCCTAGTCTTCCCTAATCAACCTATTACCAGTCCTAGCCACCCCATCTGCCCATTACCAGTGCTAGCTCCCCCATCAGCCCATTATAATCCTAACCCGTACTGTCTCTCGCCTCTGTCCAGCATTTATCCCATCTGTCCAGTATGTCCCCTTGTCTCTCCCCTTTGTCCATGCCAGCCCCCCCTCCCTCCATCCATCCATCCATCCATGTCAGCCCCCCTCCCTCCCTCTCTCTGTCCATATCAGCTCCCTCCCTCCATATCAGCCCCTCCTCCATCCATGTCAGCCCCCCTCTGTCCATATCAGCCCCCTCTCTCCCTCCCTCTGTCCATGTCAGCCCCCTCCCTCCATCCATCCATATCAGCCCCCTCCCTCCATCCCTCCATGTCAGCCCCCATCCCTTCCTCCCTCCCTCTGTCCATGTCAGCCTCCCTCCCTCCCCGTCAGCCCCCATCCCTCCCTCCCTCCCTCTGTCCATGTCAGACCCCTCCCTCCATCCGTCCATATCAGCCCCTCCTCCCTCCATGTCAGCCCCTCCTCCCTCCATGTCAGCCCCCCCTGTCGATGTCAACCGTGTTGCAGGTTCCCTGCCCCCTCATCACCTCTTCCCATGTCTGCCTCCCTTCTAATGCAGCCGCGGCTCCATTCCTCTTAGGGAACCACGGCTGTGCCTGTAAAATCATTGCAGAGCCTCCCTGTCTCTCGATGGGCTCCGTGCACGGAGCCCGTCGAGAGACAGGGAGGCTCTGCAATGATTTTACAGGCACAGCCGCGGTTCCCTAAGAAGCAGGGAGCCGCGGCTGCATCAGAAGGAAGGGGGTGAGTTTGCCGCTGCCGAGAAGCAGACTCAGCAGCGGCAGCAACTTGTGCGCATTTTAAATTTTTTTTTAACTTGGCGGAGACGAGGCAACCCCGCTAAATCCTGTGGCGACCCCCGTGGGGGTGGCGACCCACAGGTTGAGAACCGCTAGTCTAGCACCTGAATACCACCATCGGTTAGCTAAAACGCTAATCATGTAACCAGATATTCAATGCCGATGGCTGGATATAGCTCTGTCATTGAATATCGGCTATTATTTAAAGTGGCAAAGGCCAACCGCTTTAACAGCACTGGCTGCCTCTTTTGAACATGCACCCTCTGCATACTGCCATTGTAGAATAGAAACATAGAAACACGACAGCAGAAAAAGACCACAAGGCCCATCTAGTCTGCCCTTCCATATCAACTACAGTAGTTCCCTTTTTTGCTTTAGAGATCTTTTGTATTTTTCCCATGCTTTTTTAAATTCAAATACTGTCCTCGTTTCTACTGTCTCCATTGGGAGACTATTCCGTGCATCTACCATTTTCCGTAAAGAAATATATCCGCATATTACTCCTGAGTCTATTCCCTTTCACCATCAACTTATGTCCCCTTGTATCAGATTTTGCTTTCAATTGAAAGAGACTCTCCTCTTGTGCATTTATGCCAAGGAGGTATTTAAACAACTCTATCATATCTCCTCTTTCCCGCCTTTACTCAAACTTATATATATTAAGATCTGTAAGTCTGTCCTCATATGCTTTATAACAAAAACCACTAACCACTTTAGTAGCCACCCTCTGCACCAACTCCATTCTGTTTATATCCTTTGGAAGGTGTGGTCTCCAGATTTGCACACAATACTCCAAATGAGGTCTCCCAGAGACTTATACAGAGGCACTATCACCTCCTTTTTACTGCTGCCCATTGTTCTCAATATGCATCCTTCTGGCTTTCACAGTCACCTTTTCTACCTGATTAGCTGCTTTAAGATCATCAGAAACAATCATGCCCAGGTTCCGCTTTTCTTTTGTGGACAGAAGTAATTCGCCCCCTACACTGTACTACTCCCTTGGATTTTTGCAGCCCAAGTGCATAACCCTAAAGTTTTTAGCATTAAATCTCAGCTGTCAAAATCTTGACTATTCTTAAAACTTAGTTACATCCCTCCTGATGTTATCTACTCTTTGCTGGATGTCTACTCTATTGCAAATTTTTGTATCATCCGCAAACAGGCAAACCTTACCCAACAGCCCTTCCGCAATATCACTAACAAAGATGTTAAAAAGAATCGGACCAAGGACAGATCCCTGCAGCATACCACTGGTAACCCCCTTCTCAGAGTGAGCGCTATTTACCTGTACCCTTTGCCGCTTCCCACTCAACCCATTTCTAACCCAGTCTGTAACTTTAGAATCCATCCCTAGGGTGCTCAGTTTGTTTATAAGTCACCTCTGTGAAACGGTTTCAAGGCTTTACTGAAATCTAAGTATAACACATCTAGGGCTCTCCCTTGGTCCAAATCCCTGGTCACCTAGTCAAAGTAATCAATCAGATTTGACTGACAAGACCTCTGGTAAAGCCATGCTGCCTCAGATCCTGTAATCCATTGGAGTCCAGAAACCTCACTATTCTCTTTTAACAGCGCTTCCACAGAGGTTAGACTAACAGGCCTCTAGTTTTCAACCTCATCCTTACTTCCACTTTTGTGTAAAGGGATCACATGTGCCTCTCTCCAGTCCTTTTTCACCACTCCCGACTCCAACGAGGCATTGAAAAGTTCAGTCAGTGGAGCTGCTAAAACATCCCCATGTTCCTTCAGTATTCTCGGATGTATCCCATCCTGTCCCAACGCTTTTTCTACTTTTAGTTTAGCTAGTTCTTCACGAACACAGTCTTCTGAAAATCGTTAAAGATTCCAGTCATTTCTGTTCCTATTTGTGGGAGTTTTCTGATATCCTGCTCCTGGCCCTTCATCTGTGAACACAGAACAAAATTATTTGTTAAGTAATTCCGCTTTATCCTCATCAGCTTCTACATATTACTCCTCTTCATCCTTGAATCTGACAATACCACTTTTATCTTTCCTCCTCTCACTAACATATCTGAAAAATGTCTTATCCCCGCATTTTATTCCATTGGTTATTTCTTCTTTTTGCATCTTTGCTTTCCTGACTACTTTGCTAGCTTCACTAAGTTTTTTGAAATATAGATGCCCGTCTTCCTCTCTCTGTTTTCTCTTGTATTTTGCAAAGGCCTCCCTCTTTTTCTTCATCTTTTCAGCTATTTCATTTGAGAACCATAGTGGCCTCCTTTTCCTTTTAAATTTAATTTACCTTTCTAACAAAAAGGTTTGTAGCCCTTAGAATTGCTTTTCTCCATCCCCAAGCTGTTTCCATCCCGCTAACGACTCCTTAAGGTATTGTTTCATCTTGGCAAAGTTAGTTTTCCTAAAGTCTAAGGCCCTTGCTTTTGAGTGGATTTTATCAGCCCTAGTCCTAATACTGAACCATTCCAACTGGTGATTACTGGATGCGAGATGATGCTTACCAATGGGGAAAGTATTTCTGATGTAAGCGTGAGTTCAAGTCCAGTATGGCCCCTTCATGTGTGGGTTCTGTTACCAGTTTCCAGAATAGTTCTTCCTGTAGAGAACCTAGGATCTCCTTACTTCTAGATGACATCCAGCAGGAAAGTGCCAATCAACATCCGGCATATTGAAATCACCTATCGGTAGCACATCTCCTTTTATGGCAATACTACGCATGTCTATGAATTCTTCATTCACTACTTCTTCCTGAGAGGGGGATCCATTTATCACTCCAATGCAAATGGATTTCCCTTGCCTTCTTTCGAGTTTAACCCACAGTGCCTCCTCACTCCTTTTTAAGCCCTGTAATTCTATAGCTTTAATATTTTTTACATAAAATACCACTCCTCCTCCCTTTCTTCCAACTCTGTCCTTCCTGAATAAAGTATAGCTCAGTATAATTACATCCCAGACATGGTTGTCCATGAACCATGTCTCTGTAACTGCCAGTAAATCCATATCAGCTTTTTCCATTAAAGTCTCAACATCTGGAATCTTATTTCCCATGCTACATGCATTTATACACACCACTTTCCAGATATTGCCCCTTTTATCCATTTCTACAGAGTTATTTTATTTTTAACTTACCTGTGGGCTTCTTCACCCATTCCCAATGAATCTAGTTTAAAAACCTCTTCAGTAGGTTAGCAGCCCTCTGCGGAAGACACTTCAACCCTTCTTGGACAAATGGACGCCACCTCTGCTCTGCAGCCCTTGGATCATCATCTCATGGTCCAGGAAACCAAAACAGTCTCCATGATACCATCCACGCAGTCATGCCTTCATCTCCAGGATGAAAACTTCTCGGCCTCGGTCTTTACCCTCAACAGGGTTGATTGAAGAGATCATCACCTGTGTACCTATTTGCTTCACCCTCTGTCCCAGAATCATGAAGTCACCTTTGATATGCTCAGAGGTATACCTAGCAATATCATTTGTGCCGACATAGATGAGCAACATCTGATAATACTCAGTACACTTAATGAATCTCAGCAAACTCTCTGTAACATCTCTGATTTTGGCACCTGGCAGACAGCATATCTCTGGACAAAGTCTGCTAGTTGGCAGATGGACACCTCAGTATCCCTCAGAAGAGAATCACCAATCCCCACTACCCTTTGCTTCCTTGTGGCACCGATTGCTGCAACTCTGGGGTGCTTGAGCTTTGGTTCTTCACTTTCCTGGGATGCTTTCACCTCTCACTTCCAAGACTGCATACTGGTTCTTCAATTCAAGGACTGGAAGAGTTGGATTATTGATTCTGCAGGCTCTTATGACTCATGTCCAACTCTCTTCATTCTGTAGCCTGTCATTTTCACCCATGTCGGAGAGCTTGAATGTTTCAAGAAACATCTCAATGTATTTCTCGCTATCGGGAATGCTTATCAGCCTCTCCACTTCTTCTCTGAGCTCCTCCACTTGTTTCATGAGAGCTTAAACTTGCAGGCATCTTACACATGGAATTAGTCCTTCAACAGGCAATGGGATCTCTGCTTGGATAGAGGAAGAAGCTGTAATGGGGGCAACAGCTTTGGCAATACGATTTTTCCAAGCCATTGTTCAGTTGGTGGAGCTTTTAAGGGTGTTCTAACAACGCTGGTTCTACGCCCCTGTATGTAGCTAATTGGGGAGTTGTCCTATAAAGCAAAACTGCTCACATGGGGTGGATGAGAAATGGGGTGGGAAGGGAAGGATCTAATACCTAATGAGGTCAGTGGCTTCAAAGAACTTGCTCTGAATGAGAAGCTGGAACAAGACAGAGCTTTGCCCTACACCACAAAAAAATTCCCCTTCTGCAAGAGAGAAAAAGAATTAGCTTTTAAAAATGAAAACCAAAACCTCTTTAAGGGCTCTCAGGCAGAGAGACTGTATTTAAAAGCCACACAGTATTACCTTGCTTGCAATGGAGTCCCTGTTAAAAATAGTTAATATATGCAGATAAAGTGGTACATAAAAAAAGTTAAATAAATACTTTTCTAGCTCACCCACAACACACCTCCTTCCAAAATATTTACATTTGCTGGGCCTTTACACATACAAATATTAATTATACATAAAATCTTCACAAGTCTTCTAAAATAACCTTGTAAGTTTTTAGCTGAAAATTCATCCAAGTTCAGAAGCCTAAATGTTATGCTTTTAAAATTTTGCCCTACCATTCATTTGCCTAGATTTAAGAAAGTAATTTAGGGGGCTGATATTCAGCAGTGGCAGCGAGCACACAAAGTAGCTGGCCTTTGCCACTTTTAAGACCAGATATTCAATACCAGGGTCATATCCTGCAATGGCATTCAATATCTGGTGTGCCCGGTTAGTATTTTAGTTAACTGGGCAGTGGCGATATTCAGCTTCTGCCCCGTTAGCTAAAATGGATAAAGTTAGACCACCCTTTTATGTATCTAACATTAGCCGGTTTAAGTTAACTGGACAGTGGCTGAATATTGCCACTGGCTTGTCATCTTCAGTGCCAGCCCTGAAAGAAAGCTCTGCAATGACAGGGCATAGGATGAAGGTGAAAGGAGATAGTGTCAGGAGTAAAGTGCAGAAATATTTCTTTACCGAAAGCGTGGTAGATGCATGCTACAATCTCCCAGTGGGGGTAAGAGAGACCAGGATTGCATCTGAATTCAAGAAAGCATGGGGCCAACACAGCACTATACAAATGATTAGTAGTAGCAGCAGTAAAGGAAAACAAAGGGACTATAGTAGTAGTATGGAAGGGCAGACTGGATAGGCCATATAGTCTGCCGTCATGTTTCTATGAAATGCCCGGAACGCCCCAATGCTATGTGCTTAGCATTGGAGCGTACAGCAGGGTTAGGAGGGAATATTCAATGGCACAACATGGTTATGTGCCACTTAATATCCTACTCACATTGATTAATGTGGTAAGCAGGTCTGCTAACTACATTAATTGTTTAATATGTCCCACTAGGTACCTAGCACTGTAAATCAGTGCTATAAATTTGTCCCATTGCCACCTATGTTTTACAGTCCTTAACGTAGGATCCTGGTGAAACTAGGAGCATAAATTTAGCAACACAGCCCTAGTAAATTTTCAAAGAGGTCAATTTAGGAGCCTAAGCACTTTGAATATTGGCCTCAGAATATTTAATATGTATTATTGCCTCAAATACACAAACTCTGCTCCCCTGGATAATTTAGAGAGATTGTCATTTACTGCTGATATTTATTTTCACTATAGTTATATCTCTGTAAATGCAGAGAAGGCATGGTATAGTGGTTACCTCTGAGGACTAATAATCAAGGGACCTTTGGCAAATCATTTTACCTTTTTTAATACAACTGTAACTGGCTAATAATAAATTATGGCATTATTCTTTCTCCTCTTGTAGAAGCCGTCATGAAATGCCCACATCCTGAAAAGGTTGCCATGACATCCACCACCAGAAACGGCTTGGATCGTAAAACATGCTTATGAACAGGGTGATGTGTTGAGCTATAAATTTAAATGATCCATATGAATTATTTTGGAATATTTTAAGACGAAGATTTTTGGTCAAAGAGTAGCTATTAAGGCTGGCTGGTGGGTCCAAGGAAGTGCTCTATGTTGAGATTAATTCCTGGACCAGGAATGTACTCCCTATGTTGCCCAGAGCTAGGGGTGCTGTAGAGACTGTTTATAGTCCATGAGGGAAGGAAGTCTCATCCAGGGAGCAAAGAGAGAATTGATCAATTTGCAGAGGAGACAAAATTATTCAGAGCTATTAAAAAACAAGCAGAATATGAGAAACTGCAAAAGGACCTTGCCAGAGTGGAGAAGTGGGCGAGAGAATGGCAGATAAAATTTAATGCAGACAAGTACAAAGTGATGCATATAGGAAAGATCAATCCTAACTATACTTGCACATTAAAGGGCCCTTTTTCAAAAACCTGCAAGGAGGTTAAACATGCATTTAAGCATGTGGTAATAGTCCGCGATAACTATTACCACACAGGCATGACGGTCACTGCATGCTAATTCCTGTGGTAACTGCATATTGCAAGATTGCCTCTAACCTGCCCATTCCCCGCCCAGAGTGTTGGCATGGAAAGCACATTGCCTTTAGCATGGGGGCACTTGTTACTCTGTTAATGTGGGAATTACATAAAGCACAGTTACTTACCTGTAACAGGTGATCTCTGGGAACAGCAGGAATAAGTCTTCACATATGGGTACGTCGGTACCGACGGAGCCTGCGCGGGAACGCTCCCCAGCTTCCCAAAAAGGAAAGCTTTTGGGAGCATCCCACAGCGCCTGCGTGCTGCCTTCCCGCCTTTCCTAACAGCCTCTCCTCAGTTCGAGTTTTAAAGCTGAGACAAAAGAGAGAGAGAGGAAAGGAAAGACAGAGAGATACAACTCCTAGGGGAGGTGGGTGGGTTGTGAAGACTTATTCCTGCTGTTCCCAGAGATCACCTGTTACAGGTAAGTAACTGTGATATCTCCAGGAACAAGCAGGAATGAGTCTTCACATATGGGGACTCCCTAGCTAAAGATGCCTGGGAGATCCCCAAGGATATGAGACCCTGGGAAGGGCTCTACCTCCTCCTATGAATCTCAGGCATCCATCCAGGGAAGGAGGGCAGGAGTTGATTAGGTATGGAACAGGTGTTTGAGAACAGCCTGACCAAACAAGGCATCCCGGCGGGAGTCCTTGTCCAAGCAGTAATGGGCTGTGAAGGTATGAACCGAGGCCCAGGTGGCCGCTCGACAGATCTGGTCGATGGACACAGAATTTAGATGAGCCATAGAGGTTGCCATGGCCCTCACATTATGAGCTGTGACATGGCTCTCCAAAGAAAGGTTCTTACTCTGGTAAGCGAAAGAAATACACTAAGCAATCCAATTGGACAGTGTCCTTTTAGAGACTGGAAGTCCGAAATGAGAGGGATCAAAAGCAACAAAGAGCTGGGAAGACTTTCTATGTTGCTGTGTCCTTTGTAAGTAAAAGGCGAGAGCTCTTTTACAATCCAGAGTATGAAGATTCCTCTCTGCACTTGATGCATGAGGAGCTGGAAAAAAGACAGGTAAATATATCTCTTGATTAAGATGAAAAGGTGAGACCACTTTAGGCATAAAGTGTGGATTGGTCCTAAGGACTACCTTATCATGATGGAACCTTGTATAAGGTGGATTAGCCACTAAGGCCTGCAGCTCACTGATGCGGCGAGCTAAGGTGACTGCAATGAGGAAAATAACCTTCCAGGAAAGAAATTTCAAGGAGGTGGTGGCTAAGGGTTCAAAAGGAGGTTTCATAAGCTGACCAAGAACCAGATTTAAATCCCATGCCACCGGAGGAGGCCTAATGGGAGGTTTAGTTAAAGTTAGGCCTCTCATGAAACTTGCAATAAGAGGATGAGAGGAAATAGGCTGTCCATTGATAGGCTTAAGGGATGCTGCAATAGCACTCAAATGGACCCTTACTGAATTTGTCTTAAGGCCTGCATTGGAAAGATGCAGGAGATATTCCAATAGAGAATTCAAAGGTAGTGCTAGAGGGTCAAGACCCTTTTCAGTACACCAAATGGAAAACCTTTTCCATTTAAAAGCATAGGAACGTCTAGTAGAAGGCTTTCTGGAAGCATGGAGGATATCCTTCACTTGTTGAGAAAGATTCCAGCCTTGAAGGTTGTGACCTACTCCCCTTTAAAACTTCCAGTATCAGTAGGTAGGGTTTAAGCGAGTGGTTTTTCCCCACTGAACAGCTACTTTCACAAATCCTGAAGCAAGGCTTTTTGGGAGATGTAGTCCCTTCGCTGACCAATGAGCAGTAGTTGTGGATTCAAAAGTGGTTCAAGCAAATAAAGGATTTATTTCCCCTCCCGGGGTTGGATTTTTAACCAGGAAATAAGGTAACACAAAACCAGGTACTTTCTGGTATAAGGACAAATTAAAGGTTTTCAACATAAAGGCTTACTTCAGCATAAACACATTAGTTTCCAGCATTTCAAGGTAACAGTTCTGTTTCTTCACAGCTGTACGCTTTTAACTCCAAGCAATGCTGCCTTTTCCTTTAAAGCATAAACTCAGCGTAATGATATTATCTCATTATAAAAAGTTATCGTACAGTCCATTACTTCATCCTTAGTATTTACATGCTCTGGCTCAATGTCCATTAACTCTTCCTCTGTAACAGGAAATGTTTGTAACTGCAACCCTGGTGCCACGCCTTTCCTTACTGCTCCAGGCTTCGCTTGATACTCCTGAATTAAGTATTGGTGCAAGTAAGCATTCTCAGTACAGTCCTTCTCATTACAACCCCAACCTTCTGGGTAAATGAAATCAGTGTAATTATTAGCACCCCAGCCATTAGGCTTACCTTTAAACCTAGCTGGTAGAGGTTTTCTCTGTGGCTTGGAACTGGCTGTATGTTCCCAACCTGAGCTGTGCACAGAAGCTTTCAATTGCCTTCCTGGCTTTCTTTCTTTTCTGTACTCCCCAGAATACGGCAGGTAATCCAGACTGCCTTTGCTATATCCTTTCCTTGGGGTTTCTGTTCTCTTCCTGAAAGGAAGCTCTGTTTGACCCTTCCACGGAGACTCTGTCCTTCTCCTTTCACTGCTCTCTTCACTGCAGCTCTCGTAGCCCACCTGGCTGCCTGCTTGGCTGCTCGTCTCACCTTTGCCTCCTTCGCTTCTGCCTTTGCCTAACTCCATAGGCTCAACTGTGACCTCTTTATTAGAGTGAATTCTAGGGTAGAGCTTGACTCCTCCCCCTAACAGGTGTGCTGAATCAACTTGTGACTCATTCTCTAAATCAGCGATGGCGAACCTATGGCACGCGTGCCAGCTGTGGCACGCGAAGGCCTTGCAGCTGGCACGCGGGAAGGTCCGCATTTAAAAGGTCCCAAATTAACAAAAAAAAAAACCAACCCACCCGGCTGCTTCTGCCGCGGCAGCCTCACGAGCTCTGCCGCGGCAGCCTCAAGAGCTCGGCCGCGGCAGCCTCAAGAGCTCTGCCGCGGGGCCCCCCCCCCTGCCCGGCAGAGCCTCCCTGCATCATCTACCTTCAAGTCGCAAAAACGCGGGTTCTTTCAGAGCCGCGAGAGTTTCCTTTCTCGCGGCTCTCCCGCGAGAAAGAAAGGAAACTCTCGCGGCTCTGAAAGAAGCCCGCGTTTTGCGACTTGAAGGTAGATGATGCAGGGAGGCTCTGCCGGGCAGGGGGGGGGCCCGCGGCAGAGCTCTTGAGGCTGCCGCGGCAGAGCTCTTGAGGCTGCCGCGGCAGAAGCAAGCCGCTTTGTTTTGGGTTTTTTTTTTATTTGGGATGATCGGGGGGAAGGGGGTTTAGGACTGGTAATGGGCTATGGTGGGGAGGCTAAGACTGGAAATGGGCTGATGGGGGGGGGGGTTAGGACTGGTAATTGGCCATGGGGGGGGCTAAGACTGGAAAGGGGCTGATGGGGGGGGGGTTAGGACTGGTAATTGGCGATGGGGGGGGGGGCAAAGACTGGAAAGGGGCTGATGGGGGGGTTAGGGACTGGTAATTGGCAGGGGGGGGGGTAGGATGGGTAATTGGCGGGGGGGGGGGTTAGGACTGGTAATTGGCCAGGGGGGGGGGGTTAGGACTGGTAATTGGCCGGGGTTAGGACTGGTAATAATTGGCCATGGGGGGGGCTAAGACTGGAAATGGGCTGATGGGGGGGGGGGTTAGGACTAGTAATGGGCGATGGGGGGTGGAAAGGCAGGGATTTGGCGGGTGATGGTGTAGGTGATGGTGATGTGGGGGGGGGTTGGAGTATTAAAGGGATATGGGGGGGGGCTAAGACTGGAAATGGGCTGATGGGGGGGGTTAGGACTGCAAATGGGCTGATGGGGGGGGGTTAGGACTGGTAAGGGCTATGGGGGGGCTAAGACTGGAAATGGGCTGAGTGGAAGGAGGGCTTGAACTGCAAATAGCTGATGGGATTGGGGCCTTGGAATGGAAATGGGTTGTGAGGGGGAGGGATCTAGGACTGGAAATGGGTGAGGGGGGGCTAGGACAGGAAATGGGCTGATGGAGGGGCTAGAATAGGACTGGAAATTGGCTGTTGGGGGGGTGCTAAGATTGGAAATGGGCTGTGGGTGGGGGTTTGGATTGAAATGGACTCATGAAGGGGCTAGAACTGGAAGTAGGCTCATGGGGGGCCTTGGATTGGAAATGGGTGAGTGGAGGGGAGCTAGGATTTGACATGGGCTGATGGTGGGGCTAGGAAGGACTAGAAATGGGCTCATGGGGGGCTGGGTTTGGACATGAGCTGATGGAGGGACTCGGATGGGACTGCAAATTCATGGGGGAGCTAGGACTGGAAATGGGCTTATGGGGGGTTAGGATTGGAAGTGGGTTGATGAGGGGGGCTAGGACTGGTATTGGGTTGGGAGGTTGCTAGGACTGGAAATGGGTTGGGGGGGCTGCTAGGACTGGAAAGGGGCTGATGCAGGGACTAGAAGGGAATGGCTGCTGGGTGCGGCTGGAACTAGACGGGAGCTGGTGTTGGGGGAGGATTAGAATGGGATGGGGCTGGGAGAGTAAAATGGAGAGGGGAAAAATATTTTGTGTGGGAGGGATAAAAAATCTACAATTGGCCGGGTATTGGGAGAATAAGTGGGGATTGAGGATGGAGGGGTAAATTTTGAGTAGATGAAATAGGAATGAGGAAAGAGCAAAAGGAGAAAGATTAGTATGTTTAAAGCAGATGTAGAGAGAGAATGGAAAAAAAAAAAACCAAGAAGACAGAAGAAAGGACAAATGGACAGCAGATGGAGAGTTAGGAGAAGACACGAAGAGAAACCAGAAGAAAGTGGCTGGAGCAATTGCAACTGAAAAAAAATGCACAAAAGGTAGAAAAAATATCTCTTTATTTTGAATTTATTAACTGGAATATGTCAGCTCTGGGAAATGTGCATCATTAATTTTGCGCTTTATTTAGTACAAGAGGAAATTAATTTATAGTTTTATTTCTACAGTGTTGTTGTATATTCCAAGTTTGGCTTTGGGTTCCCAGTTTAATTATTGTCTTCCTGTTTTTTAAATTGTGATTCCTTGTTTGGTGATGGTCTTTCTGCATGTGGAACTGAGCTGAGGTATTCTGTTATATAATTCCTATTTGACATTGCCACTTGTTCTTTCCCCAGTAGGTCATGTATTGTTGTTCTCTGAAATGTATTGGTTTAATATTTGCAGTGTTGCCTTTGATAGTTTAGGGTATGGTGCTTTGTGAGTCCTGATAGTACTGTTAGGATACGGCGGGTTTTCTATGGGTTCTAAATGGTAAGCGTTTGTAGTAGTTCCAAATGTGCCTGGAGGTTGGTACTGGAATAAAGTAATGTAGAAAACATTTAGTCTTTATTTATCCATAAACTCAATAAGAGGCATGTATAAAAAAAGTAAGTGTATGTTAAAATTATTCAAATATTTATGCAAATGAGGCACCTTATGCAAATGAGGCTTTAATGGACGTGCTGGCACTTTGAGGAAATTCTTTGGTTTTGTGCGGCAGTTTGGGCACTCGGGCTCAAAAAGGTTAGCCATCACTGCTCTAAATGGTAGCACGGGCGTATCCCTTTCCCTTGTACTTGGTTTCTGTGGTAACCAGAAGCCATGTGCTCTTGTTTACATCTCAGCACTGCTCCTGTTTCCTGCTTTTTAGCTTCTTCTAACGGGCTGGAAGGACCCACTATGTCACAAGGTCTAGGCCTTCAGTAACCAAGCTCTGAGGTGAAGGGACTTGGGGTATGGGTGCCACAAAATCCCCTCCTCCTGGGACAGAAGGTCTGGAGTAGCTCCCAAGTCCAGAGAGGGGGCTTGGGAGAGATGCAGAAGTAGAGGGTACCACACTTGGCGTGGCCAGCGTGGAGCTATGAGGATCATAGATCCTTGATCCCTCTGGAGTTTGAACAGAGTCTTGGGAATCAAGGGAATGGGTGGAAAGGCATACAGGAAGCCTTGACCCCAGTGAAGGAGGAAGGCATCCTTGGCCTGAACTCCCTGACATGGAATTCTGGAACAGAACCGGGGAAGTTTGGCATTCCACGGACTTGCAAAGAGGTCTATGTCCGGGGTTCCCCATTCTTGGAAGATTCTGAGTACCTGATCCATGTGCAGGGACCATTCGTGTGATCCATGTGCAGGGACCATTCGTGTGGAAGCAGAACTCGACTGAGTCTGTCTGCCCAAGAGTTTTGAATTCCTGGGAGGTATACGGCCAGGAGATGGATTTGATGCTCTCTGGCGAAGGCCCACAATCTTAAAGCTTCGTTGCAAAGTGACAAAGAGCCAGTTCCTCCTTGCTTGTTTATGTAAACCATGGCTACTTGATTGTCCGTGTGAATGAGGACCGTCTTGTAGCTGAGCAAGGTATGAAAGACCTTGAGAGCTAGAAAAACTGCTCGAAGCTCCAGGAGGTTGATATGAAGAGAGGTCTCCTGTGGAGACCAAGTGCCCTGAGTGGAGAGGTCTTGTAGATGAGCTCCCCAACCTGTCTGGGAGGCATCTGTTGTGAGGGTTGCCTGGGGCAACAACTGTTGGAAGGGGGACCCCAGCAACAGATTTTGGGTGGAAATCCACCATTAGAGAGACCAAAAGAGACGTTTGGAGGTTGCTATTTGGTCTGAGAGAGCTCCTGATGCTTGAGTCCACTGGGTGGACAAAGGCCATTGAGCTGCTCTCATGTGTAGGCGAGCATAGGGTACCACATGCACTGTGGATGCCATGTGGCCTAACAGTTGTAGCATCTCCCGGGCAGTTAAGTGGTTCTTTGACTGAATCTGGGAGGCTAACTGCACTAGACATTGGCAACGGGCCTGAGGAAGGTAGGCCCTTGCAGTGGTAATATCCAACCAGGCCCCTATGAACTCTAGGGACTGAGTAGTGGTGAGCTGAGACTTTGGGAGGTTTACCACAAGTCCCAGATACTGCAGAATGCGTCTTGTGCGGTCCAGGGAAATCTGGGCCTCTGACTGAGATGGAGCTCAGATGAGCCAGTCGTCCAGGTATGGGAATACAAAGATTCCCAGAGTGCGTAGAAATGCAGCTACTCTTGCCATGCATTTGGTGAACACTCTTGGAGCAGAGGCCAGACCAAAAGGAAGCACCCTGTATTGGTAATGTTTTCCTTGGAAAAGAAAACGGAGGAACCTTCTGTGAGATGGATGGATGAGGACATGTGTGTACGCATCCTTGAGATCTAGAGAACAAAGCCAATCCTGAATTTGAAGGTATGGAAAGAGTGCCCAGAGAAAGCATCTTGAATTTCTCCTTGCACAGAAATTTGTTCAATTCCCTGAGATCTAATATGGGTCTGTATCCCCCTGTTTTCTTTGGAATCAGAAAATAGGGGGAGTAAAACCCTGACCCTTGTTGAAGAAGAGGTACTTCTTCTATTGCCCCTTGGGCAAGAAGGGTAACCACCTCTTGACCTAGAAGGTCGAGAAGAGATGTTGGAGAATTGAAGTGTCTCACCATGGTGTGAGGAGGAAGGTTTGAGAAATGAAGTTTGTAGCCCTCCCTTATGATGGAGAGGGTCCACTGCTCTGATGTAATTTGCTCCCATCTGGGAGCAAAAAGAGCTAACCTTCCTGGAATGGTGAGAGGCCCTGGCTGTTTTAAATTCAGAACATAAGAACATAAGATATGCCATACTGGGTCAGACCAGGGTCCATCAAGCCCAGTATTCTGTTTCCAACAGTGGCCAATCTAGGTCATATGTACCTAGCAGTATCCCCAAGAGACAAGTTCCACAATGCTTGTACTGGGTCAAGCATTGATATCTTTGGTCACTTCTTAATAATGGTTTATGGACCTTTCCTCCAGGAACTTGTCCAAACCTTTTTTAAACCCAGCTACACTAACAGCCTTTACTACATCCTCCGGTAACAAATTCCAGAGTTTGATTACACATTGAGTGAAAAAATATTTTCTTTTATTAGTTTTAAATAGTTTACCCTGTAGCTTCATTGCATGTCCCCTAGTCTTTCTATATTCTGATAAGGTAAACAATCGATCTACGTTTACCCATTCCACTCCATTCATTAATTTATAGACTTCTATCATATCTCCCCTCAGCCGTCTCTTTTCCAGGTTAAAGAGCCCTAACCTTTTTAGCCTTTCTTCATAGGAGTATCCTTCCATCCCCTTTACCATTTTGGTGGCTCTTCTCTGAACCTTTTCTAAAATCGCTATATCCTTTTTAAGATACGGCGACCAGAATTGCACACAATAGTCAAGGTGCGGTCTCACCATGGAACGATATAGAGGCATTATAATATCTTTTGTTTTATTTTCCATTCCTTTCCTTATCATACCTAGCATTCTATTTGCTCTCTTGGCGGCCACTGCACACTGGGCCGAGGGTTTTAACATGGTATCCACAATGACGCCTAAATCTTTTTCCTGGGTGGTGGTTCCTAATGTGGAACCTTGCACAGGCTAAGTTCTCTAGCATCAAGTCAAAAACCTGAGGAGGTTGGGTCTGCTGAGTTGCAGCAGCCCCTGTAGACTTAGGCCTGGCCTGTTTAGGTTGCTGACGCTTAGTGGCAAAGCGACCTGTAGATGATTGTTGGCCAGAAGCAGAAGGGAATCTGCCCTTTTTGAAAAAAGACTTCTTGAAGGGTTTTTTCTTGGCAGGAATGGAGGTTGACTTTGAAAGTCTATCCAGAGCAGAATTTTCTGCATCCATTTGAGTGGCTTTTATTTGCCATTCTTTGCCAAACAGGTTTTCACCTGTACAGGGAAGATTTCCTAAGCCATCTTGGACCCAAGGTTCTAAATCAGAAGCTTGGAGCCAAGCAATTCTGCGAGCAGCTATGGCAATGCCCGAAGCTCTGCTGGCACCTTCAAAGGCTGCCCGGTTGGAAAACTTTGAAATGTCTTGAGTATGCTTAAGCCAAATAAGGAATTCTTCCCTTTTATCCTCTGGAAGAAAAGGGAGGAAAGTGTGCAGTTTATCTGCAACTTCTTTCAGAAACATACCCATATAAAGACTATAGGAGTTGATTCTGGCAATGAGCATACTGGCTTGGAAGATTTTCCTACCAAAAGCATTCAAGGTCCTGCATTCTCTTCCTGGAGGAGCAGAAGAGTGTCTCTTTGTACTCTTTATCCTCTTCATAGCTGACTGCACCACAATGGAATGGTGAGGAAGCTGTGTTTTATGAAAACCAGGACAAGGAGGGACACGATACATAGTGTCCAATCTGCGAGAATGAGGAGAGATAGTGAGAGGAGTCTCCCATAAGTCAATCATGTGTTCATAAAGAATCTCATGAATTGGTAAGGTGACTGCCTCTTTAGGAGCCTTAGAATAACCTAAAATATCTAATTTTTTTGCTCTAGGCTCTGATTCAGAGGTTACTGAAATAGAAAGTCCTTTAGCTACTTCTCTTATGAAGCCTTGAAAGGACAAGTCCTCTGGAGGAGACATTCTTCTTTTTGGAGAAGGCGGCTCTTCAGGAAGGGCTATGGATACTTCAGCTGACTCCTCTGATGTATCAGAATCATCAGAGGAATCAAAGTACCGCCTGTCAGGGTGCTCTTCTAAAGCTCAGTACGCGTATCGGGTGGTATCGACATCGGGCGTCATCGGTACCGGTTCGGTACCGATGAGCAGCCCTGGACAGGGAACCGCTGCAGTCGGTATCCTGGTCGATGCCGATGCAGTCGGTACCGGTACCGGTACCGGTGCTAGTGCCGGTACCGGAGCCGATACCGACAACGGAGTTTGTTGTGGTATCAGCGGCGTCGCAGCTTGAATAAAGGCCTTGATAGCCTGCTGCATGGATAGAACATTCTGATCCATCGACGCCATGAATGCCTGGAGTTCGGTACCAGAAGGTTGTGCCGGTACCCCAGAGCATTCTAACAGGTGATCGGTCGAGGCCGTGCCATCGATGTCAACCTGTAACACCATAGGTGGAGCTTTGGAAGCCGGAGCTTCCCGCCGGGGTTGTTTTGCTGGTACAGGATCCTCGAGGGCAAGCCCGGAGGCATCTCGATGCTTAGAGGGAGATCTACCCTTCGAGGACCGGCTGGATTTATGTTTGGTTACCTGAGATCCATGGGAGGAAGAAGCAGCCCTGGAAGACGTCGATGCTACTGAAGCTGCATCAGAGGGAAACAGCACATGGAGCTTGGCTGCTCGGTTCTGTAAACCCCATTTAGACATCAAAGAGCAGGACGGACAATCCGAAATGGAGTGTTCAGGAGCCAAACATTTAAGACACCATTCATGGGTGTCAGTAACAGAAATAGTACCGCTGCACTTAGTGCATTACTTAAACCCGGAGGCTGGTTTTTCCATGAGGAAAAATTTCTTGTGAGGCCTAAGGCCCAAAGAGAAAAAATACACTAAGTGAGGGAAAATATATATATTTTTTTTTTTTTTTTTTAAGAAAAGAAAGAAAAGACCGGCGGTACCGGTCCAGAGTCGGGGGAGGCAGACACGCGACCAAAGAAATAAAACAAAAAAAAACTTCTTCAGCGGTGACAGGACTCGACCTGCTGGCTCCGTGGCAAAGAAGAACTGAGGAGAGGCGGTTAGGAGAGGCGGGAAGGCAGCGCGCAGGCGCTGTGGGATGCTCCCAAAAGCTTTCCTTTTTGGGAAGCTGGGGAGCGTTTCCGCGCAGGCTCCGTCGGTACCGACGTACCCATATGTGAAGACTCATTCCTGCTTGTTCCTGGAGATTAACATATTAAATGACAGCAGATAGAGACCAGCAAGGTCCATCTAATCTGTCCAGATTGTATCTGCTGCTTTGTGCGGGCCCCCCCCCCCCCCATCTATGCCTTTGTTTAGGGTTGTACCCACTGCTCCATGCAGGTCAGCAACTCAATTTGTTTAAGTCTAAAAAAATTTTTAGTTCATTTTGATTCCATTCTCTTGCTATATAGGGATCTTCTGTGTCTGTCCCATGCCTTTTTGGATTCTGTTATGTTCTTGCCCCTACCATCTCCATCAGAATGCATTTCAAGCACCATCACTCTTTCAGTGAAAAAATATTTCCTGATGTTGCTTCCAAGGTTTACCTCCTTGCAGGTTCATTTTATGTCCTCAAGTTTTAGTTTCACTTTCTGTTTAAGTGCGGTTGCTCTTAATGGTACTTCTATGGGTGGTATTAAGTGTACCCGCTTTAATTGTGCCATGTGTAGCTACTGCACAGACGTAGCATATCAGAAACATGCTGGCCATATCCCCAATAGTTATCACAGAGGTTTTGTACTTACCAAATATTATTTTTCGCACTAAATGTGTGTTAGATGCAAAACCTAAATGGGCTTTCGTAAAAGGGCCCTTAAGTTCCACGTTAGGAATCATCATCCAGGAATCTTGGAATCATTGTGGATAATATCTTGAAATCTTCAGCTCAGTATGCAGTGACAGTCAAAAAAACAAATAAAGCGTTAGGAATTATTAGGAGAGGAATGAATTATAAAACAGGTATTATACTGCCTCTGTATAAATCCATGGTGTGACTGCATTTTGAATACTGTGTACAGTTCTGCAAAAGCAGAATTAGAAAAAGTACAAAGAGAGCCAAAAAGGATAAAGGGAATGAAATAGCTCCCTTAGGAAGGGGAAGTGTTTTTGGATTTAGCTTACACCTGTTCCAGAAGTAGCTCAAGATTAGTTACATTCAGATTCAGTAGGTATTTACCTATACCTTGGAGGGTTTACAATCCAAGTTTGCTACTCAGGCAATGAAGAGTTAAATGATTTTCCCAAGATCATAAGGAGTGGCAATGGGATTTGAACCTGGCCTCCTTAGTTTTCAGCTTGCTGCTCTAACCACTGGGAAGAGTCCTCCACTGTACAGGATTGGACTCATCAGCTTGAAGAGATGACAGAGGGGAATGATAGTAATTTATACCATAATGAGCAAGGTGAAACAGATAGGAATGGTCATTTATGCCTTGACATTCAATGAAACTAACAGGTAGCAGACTTAAATAAATTGGAGATACAGTCAAGACTTCTAACACAGATGGGTTTAGTCAAGTAAATCTCCAAATGTTACCATTCTTTCTTGGGAGGGAACTGCAAGAAATGGATCTGTGTTGGGGATTTGCAGGGTACTTCCTAGTAGCATGGACTGTCTATTGTTGAAGATAAGATACTGGACTTGATGGAGCTTTGATCTGACCCATCATGGCATATCTTAGAACATGTCTTAGTTACTCATGGCATCACCCAGTGGTCAAAATTTAACAATTGAGAGGGACCCACAGTTTCTGACTGCTGGCTAAAAACTGTGGCTGAATTGGCTACACTAAATGAGTAAGGATGGGATATAAAATTGAAGATAAAATCCTAAATACTGTAGTCCAATGTAGGAGAGTTCTAATTGACCAGGAAGCCCAAACGAACAGAAGGAACCTATCAAAAAAATCATAATATCCTTGATTTTATTCTCCATTCCTTTACTAATGATTCCTAGCATTCTATTTGCTTTCTTGGCCACCACTGCACACTGGGCAGACGGTTTCAACATATTATCCAAGATGATGCCAAAATCATTTTCCTGAGTAGTGGCTCCTAATGTGGAATCTTACATTGTGTAACAGTTGTTGTTTTGTTGTTAAGTGCTATCGAGTTGGTGCCTACTCATGGTGACCCTCTGGATAGTTGACCTAAATTGTGTTCGTTAATCAGTCAGATGATTGAGAGAGTTCACCCATAGCTGCTGGTATTGTATCGATCCATCTCATTGCCGTCCTTCCTCTTGTGTTTACCTTCTACCTTGCCAAGCACTGTCTCTTTCTCTATCTCTCTCTTTGCATGGTGTGTCCAAAGTAGACAAGACTTAGACTTTCAATCTGAGCTTCTAAGGAAAGCTTAGGTTCGATCTCCTCTAGTACCTACTGGTTTGTTCTTCAGGCACTCCATGATATACATAGTTTAACTGTAGTTAGGGAAAAACAACTCAAACTACAGTTTCATGATGCAAGGTTCCACATTAGCAACCACAACCCAGGAAAAGGATTTAGGCATCATTGTGGATAATACATTGAAATCCTCTGCAAATAGAATGCTAGGAATCATAAGGAAAGGAATGGAGAATAAAACAGGATATTATAATGCCTCTGTATCATTCCATGGTGCGACTGCACCTTGAATATTGTGCGCAATTCTGGCCACCATATCTTAAAAAGGATTTAGTAAAGTTAGAAAAAGTACACAGAAGAGTCACTAAAATGGTAAAGGGGATGGAAGGATACCCCTATGAGGAAAAGCTTAAAAGGTTAGGGCTCTTCCACTTGGGAAAAAAAACCAGCTGAGGAGAGATATGATAGAGGTCTATAAAATAATGAATGGAGTGGAACAAGTAAACATAGATCAAATGTTCACTCCATCAAAAAGTAATAAGGCTAGGGGACACACAATGAAGCTACAAAGTAGCCCATTTGGGAATCTGAAAAATACTTTTTCACTCAATGCATAATCAAACTCTGGAATTTGTTACCAGAGGATGTAGTAAAAGCTGTTAGTGTAGCTGGGTTTAAAAAGAGGTTTCAACAAGTTCCTGGAGGAAAGGTCCATAAACCATTATTAAAGATGACCTGGGAAATCCATTGCTTACCATGGGATAAGCAACATGGAATCTGTGTACCTTTTCTGGGAACCTGACAAGTAGATGTGACCTGGACTGGCCGCTGTTGGAAACAGGATACGAGCTTGATGGCTCCTTGGTCTGACTCAATTTGGTATATTTTATGTTCTTATGTACCAGGCTTTTGAAAAGTAATACTTTTAACCAATGCATATTTGTTTCTCCTCTTTCTTTATATCACTTAAATATCAAAGCTTAACTGAGCTCCAGACATCTGTGTCATAAACATAAACATGTTAAGTGCTTTTAGAGTGTATGGGACAAGATTCTTTTTAACATCTTTGTTAGTGATATAGCGGAAGGGCTGTCGGGTAAGGTTTGCCTCTTTGCAGATGATACCAAAATCTGCAATAGAGTAGACACCCAGGAAGGTGTAGATAACACGAGGAGGGATCTAGCTAAGCTTGAAGAATGGTCTAGAATTTGGCAGCTGGGATTTAATGTTAAAAAATGTAAGGTCATGCATTTGGGCTGCAGCAATCCAAGGGAGCAATACAGTATAGGAGGTGAAGTACTTTTGTCCACTAAAGAAGAGCGGGACCTAGGCGTGGTCGTGTCTGATGATCTTAAAGTAGCTAAACAGGTAGAAAAGGCGACGGCAAAAGCTAGAAGGATGCTTGGGTGCACAGGGAGAGGAATGGCCAGCAGAAGAAAGGAGGTAATAGTGCCTCTGTATAAGTCTTTGATGCGACCTCATTTGGAGTATTGTGTGCAATTCTGGAGACCACACCTTCAAAGGGAAATAAACAGGCTGGAGTCTGTACAGAGGGTGGCTACTAAAATGGTTAGTGGTCTTCATTATAAAGCATATGAGGTCAGACTTAACGATTTTAATATGTACACTTTAGAGGAAAGGCGGGACAGAGGAGATATGATTGAGATGTTTAAATACCTCCATGGCATAAATGCACAGAAGGAGAGCCTCTTTCGATTGAAGCAAGTTCTGCTACAAGGATCGGCTACACAGACACCGTCAGAGGCTCCTTGGGTGGAGACTCATACTGGAGAATCTCCAGTTCCTCAGTGCGCGGATCTTCCTCCGCCTTGGTTTGCACAAAGAGAGCTCTGGCCATATCCTTGACAAAGTCATGGAAGGCCACATCTTCCGGAGGAGAATGGTGCGGGGAGCAATGGGTCCGAGAGACTCTCTCTGTGCCGCTTGTTTCCAGGCTGCCTCATCGTTGGTCTCCCACTCTGAGATGAGCAGTAACAACAAGTCCGAAGTCCTGTGACTCTCAACGTCGAGGTCGAAGTCGGGGCCGAGTGACCGGCAGCCTTCAGAGGACCTGGGGTCCGATTCATGGAAACTGACCATTGAGGATCAAAAGCCTGACGAACGGGACCTCGACTGGCGCTGAAGTCTCACCTGAGGCAGATAGCACTCGGAGCTCAGCTCGAAGACCAGGGACCCCCCCTCCCCCCGTCAGCAGCCTGGTTGTCAGGGCAGATGATGTGGACAAACCAGTTACCATTGCCTGCTGCAGGGCCAAGATAGCAGTGATGTTCTGCTCCAAGGTTGCTATTCTGGTTTCCAAGCCAGAAGGCTCTGTAGCTTTCAGCGTGGCACAGAGGACCTTGGGCCCGCACCGGCACTCTCATGAGTGTGTCCTCAATGAGAACTATGGTCTTGAGGAACCTCGCACAGTCTGTTGGCTGAGGAATCCTTCTTGAGGACCTTGGAAGGGCGCTACTCGGAGCCGCCTGAATCCCTCCAGGCAGTTTTACCAGGTTTCTCCGATATATCCTCAGCAGACTAAGGATTTTTTCATCTTTCTCTTGGGTCCGAGGTCTTCTTGGAGGAGCTACCACCATGGTACTCTGAGGATGCTCGGGCCTCACAGGAAGTGCTGGGCTTGGAGCTCGGCGTCAAGGAGGCTGGGGCCAAGACGGACCTAGGGAACAGTTTTTTTTTTTTTTTAAATTGGTTTTAGGCATCATGGCCTGGCACAGGTTGCAGTTGCTGCTGTCATGGTCCAGGCCCAGGCAGCAGTCATGGGTGTCTGTGACCGACATTGTTTGACTGCAGTGGTCATATTTTTTGAACCCACTGGGGGACACAGTGGGGAACACCCAGATGGGGTCAACAACCCCTGGGCAAAAAAGTGCATGAATGCTGGTTGAGGTGAGCCTCGATCAAAAAGATAAAAGGAGCCGAGAACAGCGCCGGTGATAGCGTCGCCTCAAGGTGGGAAGAGGAACCGGTACACAAACCGGGAACTAACTATTTTAAGGATAATTAGCAAGGATTTTTTTGGGAAACAGGACAGACATCCATTGAGCTCCGTGGAAAAAAGGAGACTGAGCAAGATGGCACCCTTGGGCAGGAAGGGGACTACACATGCGTGGTAGCATGTCCCGA
The DNA here is from genome assembly GCA_033557465.1 of Ichthyophis bannanicus. Classification (NCBI taxonomy): domain Eukaryota; kingdom Metazoa; phylum Chordata; class Amphibia; order Gymnophiona; family Ichthyophiidae; genus Ichthyophis; species Ichthyophis bannanicus. The sequence continues at coordinate 93,713,605 of CM066046.1, read as the reverse complement.
AGGCTTTCTTTGAAAGCTGTGGAAATACTCCGCACGGGCTCCATCGATGCCAACATCACCCATATGTGAGGACCGATTTTCTGCTTGTTCCTAGATAAATAGGAGCTTTCATGCATTCAAAAACTTAGGTGCCCTGTTAAAAATTACCCTCATTAAAGAGAACTCTCCATCTTATCACGTTTACCTCAATTTCTCAACTAATGATGGAACTCAGCATTTCAGGTACCGTGTAATATTTCCAAAATGGCTTGGGTACAGTCAGATCTTTGAAGATAGGAGTAGCTCTGCAGAAGAGGAACAGATGTTGTCCCTCTTTATAAAAGTGGTAATTGAGAAGACATTTTAACTGCTTTAGCATCTAATAAAACTTCTGAAATTTTTCCACTGTTGTCCATTTATTTTCTGATAACGTCCCAGTTACACATCATATTTAGACTAAGAATAGTGTATTCTGCCAGTACTGTTGGTAGTAAAATGAAAAATATGGAAAAATTATAGAAGTGTCAGGTACTTATAGGCAATGGTTACTCCTGCTAAACATGAAATGGGTTAAATTATGATCCAGTTAGTCTAACCTCAGCATTGGAGGATTTAATAGAGACTCTGAAGAAAAGTGAAGCATCTTCAGTTCAGTGTGATATGGGGTTTGAGGTAGTGTGGTTCTACCAGAGAGAGACTGAGAAATCGGATAGATTTTATAGATTAAGCAGTTTTGCTCAAATCCATCGGCAGCCAAATGTCATTCTTGGATTTCAGCAAAGCTTTCTATGTTGTCTTGCAGAGGAGGCTCACAAATAAATTAAAGGGTCTAGGAGCCCTATTTACTAAACTAACATCTAAATAGTTTTACAGCTCAGCGCTGCAATTAATCAGGGTGATGTTGTTTTTAAGTGCCATCAAGTCAGCGTCGACGCCTGGTAACCCTGTGGATAGTTGTCCCTGTTATGATGTAAGTAAAACAGAAATGAGTAGCACTCCATACAAATGCATGCAAAGCAGCTTTTTACAATGTCACTGTATCGTTTATGATGTTGCATATGTTGATTGTTACCCACTTTGACACTCAAGTGATTGAACGGCTAGAAATTGCTTAAATACAGAAATATAAAAAACACAGCTTGTGATATATTTTGTAAGCCACATTATTCCAAGAAAGGAAACTACACTGCAAAAAGTGTACAGTAGTTGACTTTACCCGAGAGCATCATCAGGCTAATGTGCTGGCTTCTTAAAGGGGGCCACAAGTCCCTAATTAGCTCCTCCTGCTTATCCACTCCTCTCACTATAAGAAAAAACATTTCTGGTAACCTGTTGGATGATCCCCTTCCCTCGCCTGGGACATTATTATTATAAGCATTTGTATAGTGTTACCAGGTGTATGCAGCACTTTACAGATGCTCCATCATAGAAGGTCCACACATAACCAATTCTAGATGATGATGATTATGCAAAGCAGATGTCGTACCCAGAGAATCTAGGGCTGATGTCCTAAGGGGTATCAGCATTGTCACATAAGCCGTTTACATATCAAACTCCAATACCAAAGCTTCATGTCCCCCTTGAATAGAAAAACCTATTTCCGTATAATATCCAGGGTCTATGCTGCTACAGGAAGTCCTGTGGGAACAGCAAGACCCTCCAGGTGCTGTTTTCTTTTTGTAGGATCAGTGTTCTCAATTTAGTGGCCATTAATCTATTGGTTCTTTCTGAGGAAATTAACCTTGTAGTATTTTTAATTAAGTAAGGCAGTTAATGTTCATGCCCACACTTCAGTATCTAGTTCTACTGATACAAAAATGGCTGTCATATAAGTAATGAAATAGGAAAGGCAAACAGATCTGATAAACTGGAGGGCTGTGACGTTAATGATATGATTGAGCTGGAAAGTCTTCTGCATAAAAAAAGATATTCAAGGTTGGGACTGTTATTAGAGAAGGATTTGCTGAGGGTGACATGGCAGCAATGCTTGAGTAATACTTTGTTGGCAATTTTGGTTAAAAATCCATTTAAATTAAGACCGGATATTAGAATATGATCTGAAAGTCAACAAAGAAGTCATACCATATTTTTTTTAAAAGACTAGTATTTTGTCAAGGTATAAAGCTTTCAAGTTTGTAGGTGTATTCAAAGTGAAGGTTTTAAGTAAATGTTTCTCATTAGGAAGGTAGACTTGCAAAGCCCATGAAATAAGCTATGAGAAATTGATCTACCTTTTAGGATATTCTGGGTACTTGTCACCTGGCTGGTCACTGTTGGACCATCAAACGCAAGAAAGGCAACATCACCCAACAAGAAGCAAGCAGCAAAAAAGACACTGTGACCACAAAGTCCAAAACAATCTTCCTTTTTATTAAACCACAATCAGGGGATGCAACATAAGACCCTTCAAGGCCATGTTTCAACAAAAAGATGCTTTCCTTGGGGGTCACACCTATAAGGTCTGTAACAGGAAAATGCAGAAATCAATCAATATCCAAATGGATTCTTAATGTATATAATTCTTTTCTATATAAAAACAAATTAAAAGTTTACCTAATTTAAGAATCAAAATCTCATTATCGATCCAGACAGGTTTCACTTTATATATACTAATAAATAAATAGATAGGTAATTGAATACTTGAATTAAATTACAATAGCACAGTGACTTAAAATTAATAGTTAATAAATTATCTCATGATACACAAGCTGACTGTGTATAATAGATTGCTTCAGACCAATAGTCCTTTATAAGAATAAAATGAAAAAAACCTTAAAGATAAAACAATGATACATGTATAATACCTAAAACTAACATATGTCAATTCAAAAACACTAATGAAAGCAATACATCAACAAAAAGGTATTAAAAACCATTACTGAAAATCCTCCATATGTCACAATATGTAAATAAGCAAATAAATCGATATTTAAATCCCTTCAATGAATTTGCTTAGAAAGAAACAAATATTGTAAGGGCCATCAGCATTTATAGCCACCAAGGTGTAGCACAAAACATATACAGTATATCTACTACTACTGTTTCTACTGATATTTGTATAGCGCTACAAGGCATACACAGCACTACAGAGACATGTAAGAGATGGTCCCTGCTCAGAGCTTACAATTTCATCAAGATAGACAAAACAGCTGGGTATTAGGATATATCAGGGAAATGGTAAGGAAACACATAGTTGGAGAGTAGGAAGACTATATGGATCAGGATCCAAAAGCAGTCTCAAAGACCTAAATTTTTTTGCCTAATAATCACAGCTAACCTTAAGAAGTTACCAAACACCATAAAGAGAACTTAAAACCTCGCCAGAGAACATACTTAAATACACAATTAAGAACCAAACATTTGAAATATAATAAAGTATAAAAATAAATCTAGAATGATTTACTTTATCCATAACTGCTGCAAGAGGATAGATATAAACTGTGATGAAATGCCTCTCTTTTATACTGAGTCAAAGCATTCCTATGATCAACATGCTATCAAATGAAACAATTAAGAAGTCTTATTATATTTTCTAAAATATGAGCGTATTCTTCATAACATCAATAACTGAACCTTTCACAGTCAGTCATGGATCTGCATTCCTTTTCAAGTCGCATGTCTCGATACAAAATTATAAAAAACCTAAAATATGCTTATATCAGAAAGAGAATCATAAATACGTTCAAAGCTTTTCCATCTCCAATCCACTCTGCAGAAGACAGATCAAAAAGGCAGATTCCATCACAAAAAAAAAAACATGATTTGACATACACAAAAAGTGGCATATTTTATAATTCTAGTGATGTAAAGTTTTTCTTGTGGTCAAGATGATGCTATATATTTCATGATCTAAACGTGGGTCTAGAATCACATTTTGGAGAAGTTTTAGAATGGGATGTCTATCCCATGCTGCATACACGTCCCTGCCTACTATTTTGCAAACAGAGACTTGAACTGGCGGGGCTGACCACATGTCCTCATTTCACTTCAGTTTTTTTTATGGTTGTGAAAAGTATTGACAATATCAGAGTACCTTCTTTTCTACTTCCTCCAGGTGCTTTGGTGGCAGAACAAGAGCTTCTCTAATGCCTATTCCTGCCCTGGGGCAGAAATAGATATGGACATTATAGCTGGTGGGTTTAGACATGTTCACTATTTATGAAATTGCGTGTACACGTGCATCTTTTCCAGAGTGCCCAGACACCCCTCCACCATGCCCCAGTGCCACACAGACATAATGGTCCCAGAGGCATCCATATACCTGTTTGTTTGTTTTGATTTTAATGGCTCCGTGGGCATCTTCATGATTTGCATGCCTAAGTGCACATTTTGAAATGTCAGACTCACAAATCAGGTTTCTAAAATGACCCCCCTTGTCAAGAAGATGCATATTTTGATGGTAGGCATAGCCAAGGGCGTGATCTGGGCAGGGTGTGGGAGGAATCTGAAAGTACATCTGCAGATTCTAAAATACTTAACATACTTGTGAACTTCACGCACAAACATTTACGCCTGCTCTTCTGCAGGCGTAAATGTCTGTGCTTGCATGCAAGTTGAAGGACACAGGTACCTACCTATATGTCTTAATAAAATAGCACCTAAATAGGCACCTACTTAGCCTCTTAACCTAGATGCCCTGTTATAAAAATTACCCTCATATCTGTTACTGAATAGAATCCACTGTATATAGATAGCAAATGGCAAAGATTCACCATTGATATAGACAGACAGAACAAAATAGACTTGCTAATTGGAGTCTTCTGTTACTGTGGTGCTCTGATACAAGTCACGTTTTTGTCTCTAAAATCAGTATCACACTACAGGTTTGTTTGCCTACCGTGACAATACTTGTGATGGTAGCATGTAAAGTCTTCATTAAGCCTTCACCAGCAAGACAGACTATTAAAGCAAAAGGACTCTGCACAAAGAATTCTACAGATACAGGATTTAGACACCATTTCAAGAGGTTGCTTAGAAAAATGCAAATGGATTGAAAATAATCTCAGTGTGCTCAATCAGCTAGATAAGATGATGGAAAAAGCCAGAAGGATGCTTGGATGCATAGGGAGAGGAATGGCCAGCATGAAAAAGGAAGTGATAGTGCCTCTGTGTAAGTCTCTGTTGAGACCTCATTTGGAGTATTGTGTACAGTTCTGGAGACCACATCTTTAAAAGAATATAAACAGAATGAAGATGGCCCAAAGGGTGGCTACTAAAATGGTCAATGGTCTTCATCCTAAAGTATGTTGGAAGAGAGTTAACGATCTAGATATGTATATCTTAGTGCAAAGGTGGGATGTGGAGATAAGATAAAGATAGGTGAGGGGGAGGGGGAAACAGGAGAAGAGGGGAAGAAAGGAAAATGACCAAAGTTGTGGGATTTAATTTTTTGCAGGTAATGCAGGGGCTACAGAGCTGCCCCCTAATGTTTGATTCTTACTATAACATCTTGTTTTTCTGTATTATTGTTGCCAGAGATGCACAGTTTGCGCTATATGTTTTGCTGTGTTTTGTTTGTACATGGTTGGTCACAATAAAAAAAGTTAAAAAAACAAATGCCTCCAAAGTATAAATGCACAGGAAATAGGCCTCATTTGGTGCAAAGGAGACTCTCGAATGAGGGTTCCTAGGAAGAGGGTGACAGGGAATAGATTAATGAGTAATCTAAGGAAATATTTATTTACAGAAAGAGTGGTGGATGCATGGTAGAGATGTGGATGAGGAAAAAACTTGGATAATTTTGCCGTATTTCCAATTTGCTTTCAGATAGATATTCATGCTATTAAATATTTTTAATGCGCATTACAACTTCTTAATGCACACAGATGGACTTTATGTGCATTAATTCAAAGATTAACGTGTAATAAATCAATTTTGTGTGACCTAAGGATGTTAATTTAGAAGCCCTATTTCTGCTTTGAACATCTGGAAATGGGAACACAGCCATTCAAATCACAAACATATCCCTGGAACTACTTTAGAAGTCAGTTCTATAGACATCCCCAGCATGAGGATATCCAAGCAATGAAAGGGCTTGATGAAGGCATAACTAAGGCATTCCAGGCAAGTTTGACATGTGCGCCCAATTACAGAAACAGTGAGCATATCCCCACCCATTCGTGGGACTATCCATATTTATGCCTGCTCCAGTGCACAAATAGGCAACAGAAAAGTTCTTGTTCTGTCATCCAGAAATCTGGAGGGCATAGACTCAAATGCACTCCAATATCCCAAAGACATCCATAAACTGCAGGGAAACCAAGAGACATGCAAAATAGCTTGCATGGATATGCATTCATAAAAACATAAGATATGGCATACTGGGCGAGACCAAAGTCCATTGAGACCAGTATCCTGTTTCCCACAGTAGCCAATCCAGGTCACAATTATCTATCAGGTTCCCAAAAAGTTACATATATTCCATGCTGCTTCTCATGGATAAGCAGTGGATTACTCTGGTCCTCTTTAATAATGGTTTATGGATTTTTCCTCCAGGAACTTGTCCAAAGCTCTTTTAAACCCCCAGTGTTTATAGCAGGGACGTCTATATGGCCACCATTGCAGCTGCCATTTTGAGGATATCCAAGTTTCTAACTGGTCCGAAACAAAAGAAATGCCATCCTGGGTCAGATCAAGTACCATCAAGCCCAGTATCCTGCTTCCAACAGTGGCCAATCCAGATCACAAGTACCTGTCAGATTCTCAAAAGGCACACAGATTCCACAATGCTTATCCCAGGGTAAGCAGTGGATTTCCCTTGTCCCCTTTAATAATGGTTTATAGACCTTTCCTCCAGAAACTTGTTCAAACCTTTTTTTCAATCCAGCTACACTAACAGCTTTTACTATGTCCTCCGGTAATGAATTCCAGAGTTTGATTACGCATTGAGTGAAAAAATATTTTCTCTTAGTCCTAAATTGCTACATTGTAGCTTAATTGAAGGTCCCTAGTCTTTCTACTTTTTGAAGGAGTAAACAACTGATCTACATTTACCCGTTCCATTCCATTTATTAATTTGTAGACCTCTATCATATTTCCCCTCAGCTGTCTCTTTTCCAGGTTGAAAAGCCCTAACCTTTTAAGCCTCCCTTTGTAAGGGTATCCTTCCAACCCCTTTGGTAGCTCTTCTCTGTACCTTTTCTAATTCTGCTATGTCCTTTTTAAGAAATTGTGATCAGAACTGCAGACAATATTTAAGGTGTGGTCGAACCATGGAATGATACACAGGCATTATAATATCCTTGGTTTTATTCTACATTTCTTTCCCTATGATTCCTAGCATTCTATTTGCTTTCTTGCTGCCGCTGCACACTAGGTGGAGGGTTTCAATGTATTATCCATGATGCCTAAACCCTTTTCCTAGGCGAAGTTCCTAATGCATCTTGCAACTATATTTTGGGTGTTCTTTCTTAAGTGTGTAACTTTACACCTGTCCACATGAAATTTCATCTGCCATTGGGACGTCCAGTCTTCTAATTTATCAAGGTCCTCTTGCAATTTTTCACAATCCTTTTGTGTTTAAATACTTTTGAATAATTTTGTGTCATCTGCAAATTTGATCACCTCACTCATTCCCATTTCCAGGTCATTTTTGAAGATGTTAAAAAGCAGCGGGTCTAGCACAGATCACTGGGGTACACTTCACTATTCAAACCTTTCTCCATTGAGAAAATTGGCCATTTAGCCCTACTCCCTGCTACCTTTAAACCAGTTCCTGATCCACAATAATACACTGCCTTCAATCCCATAACTTTTTAATTTGGCCAAGAGTCTCTCATGAGAGACCTTGCAAAGGCCTTCTGAAAATCCAGATGCACTGTATCAACGGGCTCACCTTGGTTTATCCGTTTATTCACACCTTCAAAACAATATAACAGATTAGTAAGACAAAACTTTCCTTGGCTAAACCCATGCTGGCTTTCTCCCATTAAACCATGACTATCTACATGTTCAGTAATTTTATTCTTTATAATGGTTTCTACCATTTTGCCCTGTACTGATGTCAGGATCACCGGTCTGTAGTTCCCTGGATCACCCCTGGAAACCTTCTTAAAAATTGGAGTTACATTGGCCAGCCTCCAATTCTCAGGTACTACAGATGATTTTAATAATAGTTCATAGATTACTAATAGGTCTGCAATCTCATATTTCAGTTCTTTTAACATTCTCAGATGTATACCATCTGGTCCATGTGATTTGCTACTCTTCAGTTATGAAATAGTTGTAATACATCTTCCTGGTTTATCAATATTTCCTTCAATTCTCCAATACATCACCTTTAAATACTATTTCAGGCATGCATAATCATCCTACATCTTCTTCAGTAAAGACTAAGGAATTTATTCAGTCTCTCTGCTATGGCCTGTCTTCCCTTAGCATAACTTTATATAGCATGACTAAATGCAATAGTACAACAGCAAACAGGGCTTTCAGTCTCTACGTTCCCAAACACTGGAATGCGCTCCCACCAGACATTCGAGCTATTGCAGACCTTACCCAATTCAGGAAGGCAATCAAACTTCACCTATTCCTACAATGCTACCCCTGCCAGCAATGAATCTAAGTAACCCCTCCTAAGAAACATCCATTCTTAGTCTCATTATAGTCTCAACCCCCATCCTGCAGATCAGGCTCACACTGTCTTAAGTTCCCATGGTATTACATATAGCTCATCGGTCTCATTCTTATTGTATATAGTTCAACCCTGTTATAGGTTTATTATTTCATGTATATAGTTCAACCCTGTTATCCAGGTTTGTACCCCTGTTCGATGTAAAACCAAACAGAGTGTTGTCTTGGTCGTTTTGTTATACTGTAAACCGCGCTGATACCGAATAGTGCGGTATATAAGCAACTGTAATAAATAAATAAATAATAATAAATAAACTTTAACCCCTCTATCATATAATGGTCCAACGGACTCTCTCATAGATTTTTTTTGCTATGAATGTATTTGAAAAAAAAACCCTGTTTTTATGCATTTTTGCTTCCATGGCAAGTTTTTTTTCAAATTCTTTTTGCCTGCCTTATCAATGCCCTGCATCTAACTTGACAGTGCTTATGTTGTATCCCATTTGTCATTTGGTTCCCTTTTCCTTAAAGATGCTTTTTTTGGGGCTACAACAGCCTCTTTGACCTCATTTTAAACCATGCTGGCAATTTTTTGGCATTTCACTTTTCTTAAAGCATGCAATACATCTGGCCTCGGCTTCCAAGATAATATTTGTAAACAACGCACATGCTTGATGCATGTCTTTAACCACTGGAGCTGTTCCTTTAAGTTAACTATTTTCTTAATTTTATCATAGTCTCCCTTTTGAAAGTTAAAAGGTAGTATTATGGATTCCCTTGCTGTCCCTTCCCTCCATTTATTTAACCAAATGTGATCATATTAAGATTATTATTGCCAAGTGGCCCCAACACTCTTATCTCTTGCACTAGATCGTATGTTCCACTAAGAACTAGGTCCAAAATGGCTTCCCTTCCTGTCACTACATGTACCAGTTGCTTCAAGCAGCAGTCATTTATTTCATCTAGAAACTATCTCCCTAGCATGTCTTGTGACACTGGTCCAGTTGATAATGGAGTAATTGAAAGTCACCCATTATTCTGTGTTGTTACTTTTGTTAACTTCCCTGATTTCTTTTAGCATTTCATCATCCATCTGTTCAGGTGACTGATAGTACACCCCACTGCCATCGCCTTCCCCTTTTTACATGGAATTTCCATCTACAGAGATTCTATAGTGTATTTTGTTTCTTGCAAAAACTTTAATCCTGTGTGACTCAATTCCCTCTCTAACAGAGCGCAACCCCTCCACCAATTTGATCTACCCTATCATTGCGATACAGTTTGTATCCAGGTATCACAGTATCCCCCCATTGGTTGCCCTCCTTCCAACAGGTCTCCGAGATGTAAATTATATCTAACCTTTCATTTAGTGCTATATATTTTAACTCTCCCATCTTATTTTTTAGACTTCTTGTATTTGCATACAAGCATTTTAGAGACTGTATTGTATTCATATTAATTAATAGGGTAATTTGGAATGTTACAGCTTTGCACTTAAGGGCATCTGGGTTACTTTTATCTTTACTGGAACCTCTCTATTGGAACTTCCCTCTTTTGCTAATATCCTTCAAGGATAAATCCTTCTAAATCACGTACTCTTGGGAGACTCAACTTTCCACTATTATCTAGTTTAAAAGCTGCTCTCTCTCCTTTTTAAAAGTTAATGCCAGCAGACTGGTTCCATCCCAGTTAAGGTGGAGCCCATCCTCTCAGAAAAGCCCATCCCTTCCCCAGAATGTTGCAGAGTTCCTAACAAGTTGAAAACCTCTCTTCCTTGCGCCATCATCTCATCCACACATTGAGCCTCTGGAGCTCTGCCTGCCATTTGGGTCCTGCTCATTGAACAGGAAGCATTTCTGAGAATACTACTCTGGATGTTCTGGATTTCAACTTGTTACCTAAAAGCCTAAATTTTGCCTCCAGAACCTCCCTCTCAGATTTTCTTATTTTATTGATAGGCTCCTCCTGAGCACCATATCTAGATGGTGCATGAGGTCCACTACCTACACACCAGACAGGCATATTACTGGGCAATCCCAACATCCACCAGCTACCTACATGCCTGATGATGACATTGCCAACTATAACAGCAATCCTAACCCTTCCCTCATGGGCACATGGCCCTGCAGAAACAACCTCTGCGTGAGAGGGTTTTACATCATCTGGAGGACAGGTCCTAGCTACAGGATCACTTCCTGCCACACCAAGGTGATGCTCTCCTTTCGTGTGACCTCTCTCCTCCTAGGCAACATAGAGGCTGCCAGACAGAGGTGGGACCAGTGCTATATCCCTGTAGGTCTTGTCTACGTACTTTTATGTCTTCCTTAGGTCCTCCAAGTCTGCTACTCTAGCCTCCAGAGATCAGACACATTCCCTGAGAGCAACGAGCTCTTTGCACCTAGTGCACACGTAAGACCCCTCATCAACTGGGAGAAAATCATACATGTGACACTCTGTGCAAAAGACTGGATAGCCCTCATATTGCTACCTGACTGCTGTCTGCATCTTCGTTTTAAGGTTTTGTTTAGCTATTTAAGTTGTTTACTTAAAGTTGTTAGGGATAACTGTACTAATACATCTATATTTAATATGTTTAAAGGGACTTTGTTCACCTCAAGATTAATTAATTTCAGGGCCTTAATTAATCTATTCCTGATGAGCATAACCAGCTGAACCTTAAAGTGTCTGTACAAAGTTAGCCTTGTTAGAGATCCCTGTTCATTGTAAGTCCAGTGTAGGTTCTGCCTGCACTGCACAAATTTTGTTATATGTAAACCGCACTGATTCTAAAGAGCGCAGTATATAAGAGACGCTAAATAAATAAATAAACAAAAAACAAACTACCTCTTTCCTTTTAATAGGTTTAAAAGTCTATAAAGCTAAAATAACGCCTAGCGTGGGTGGGAATAGGGGAAGGGATGGGAGGTTAATAATATTTAGTAAAAGCTGGCTTGCTGCACAGTGCCCTGACCTGTGCTTTTAAGGTAATCTCTTAATTTCCTGGGTGATTCACACAGCCCGTGGTTTGATAGAGGGAGCCTTTCAAACTGCCCATTTGATCTATCACTTGGCTTTAACACCTATTTAAAGCAATTTCACAGGTCTCTTGTCTCCTAACTGGAAGGTCTTTTTGTAAAGGTCTCTAAAAACAATTTCCTTCTACTCAAAGAATATTTACCCTCTTCTACCTTCTATGCTAAGCTATACTTCAATTTGATTTAAATGAAAAGCTCTCTGGTAGTAATAAGCCCTGACTAACTTAACAAAAAACACTGAATTCTAAAATACACAGATTTATCAGCTTTAACCTAAAGAATGCCCTTTTCCTCAAGATTTAGAGAATTTCACAGCAGGTAAATATTTACAAGTGCAGAGTTCTTTCCAGCAGTAGCAGCCCCTTTTGGTAGTCCTTCAAGACTTGTGGCCTGTATTGGCTACTGCTGGAAACAAGTTACTGGGCTTGACAGACCTTTAGTATGACTCACTATGGCAATGCTTATGTTCTAAGCCAATATTAACAATTCTGAATAACTTTCTACATAATTCAGTGGATTTATTTTGTTTCCTTCAATTTATTGCTCATTTCCTTATTTATTAGTACTCTGAGGAATACTTAAAACTATACCATAATTAATATAGGCTGTTTAAGATATTATCATGATGTGAGATTAATCCCGTTCTCTCTAAAAATCTATCTTTATAAGATCATGCATGCATTCAGAGGTAATAAACATGTAAGTGCTGACACTGAATATACACATATAGTTATGTATGGCTATCTTGATAGTATAAAGCCAAAACGTCTCTGTATGATGCATGTATCCAGGACCAGTCCAACCACCAGGCAAACTATGCAGTCATCTAGGACAGCAGATTCGGAGGAGAGGGCAACAAAGAGCAGCTAAAGTTAAAGCAAAGCACTGAATCTTGGCAGCCACACAAATTCAAAGAGTCATCAGTGCATATATTTTTTATATACATTTTTATGGAAGTATTTGGGAGGGATGGTATGGAGATTATTATAATTGAATTTAAGAATCAAAATCTTGAAGGAAGGGGCACTAGGAGTCTAAATGCAAATTTTGAGGGCCACAAGGCTGAAGCTTCACCAACAGCATCTGAACTGGTTGCACAGACCCTGCATGTATCCATATCTTATATCTGGTGTGACGTAGAAGCCCACACAGAACCTATGCAAATAGATAGAAAGGAGGAATTTACCTTTGAAACTGTTAGTCAGCCAGCATATACAGCTCATGAGAAACAGGGAAAGAGGAGCAGAGCTGACACACCCAAGCTCTGACGTAGCAGCAAGCTCAGAGCTTGATTACACTCACCTGGGCAAGAAAGCTGAGCCAGCCTGCAGGGAACAGAGAGATAAAAGCCGGAGGGTAGCTCCAGCAAAGGAGTGCCGTGATTCCCCAGAGAGAAGGGAGTGCCGTGATTTCCCAGAGAGAAGGGAGTGCCGTGATTCCCCAGAGAGAAGGAAGTGCCGTGATTCCTCAGAGAGAAGCAGTGGGCGTGTCAGAGAAGCAGGAAGCAGCAGAGGAGAAAAGCCTCAGAGAAATGTGGCTGGAAAAGCACACAGACTACAGTCAGATGGAGGAGTCCTGTGAGGAACCAGGTTGCAGCTCAGAGAGAGAAGCTAGGGCAGCAGAAGGAAGGCACACCCTGTGGCTAGGAACCTACCTGGAGCAAAAGAGCAGGGAGTCTCCCAGACCTCACTGCCAGAGGAGAGGCTTCAGCATTCATACAGGTGGGAGCCTAGCACTATAATAAGGAAAGCCAGAAGTTCTGTTCGGAACAGAGGGCCAGGGCACTGCTCAACACAAGAAGTGTCAGCAGAAAGTTATAAAGGAGTTCCTGATAACTGGAGGGAACAAAAGGAGAGCCGGGGAAGAAACACTACAGCTGCAGGTACTTTGAAACCTCACTGTATGGAACTGTGTTCTTATGAGATATCCGAGTTCTCAGCGAGGGGTTTTTCCAGAGACAGCAGTAAAGGTCTGAAGCCAAACCCCACACACACTGAATGTGAAGATATGCAATGGGAGTGTAGCACTAGTGAACCCGAATATGCTCCTATGGATTGTACGCTATGCCTTGCAGACAACATTGAGTCTTTATGCTAAGATTTGTATATAGCAAAGAAAAAGAAGATATTTTTCTTTCAGAAGAAGTTGTTTGTTTTCCATGTTTTGTTTTGCACTTAAAATCCTTTGGGAAAGGAAATAAAATTCCTTGTTATGTTTTGCCTTGAACACTCAACTTACGACTATTATTTGCTAACAGAAGATATCAGGATAACCCCAACCTTCCCACCCTAGGCGAAGGCCTGGCACCCGTTTACACTGGGTAGCAGCTGAATAGTCTCTCTATCAGCATAAGATTTTGCTCCACCACCAGGTGACCCCCCAATTTTGACCAATTTTAACTGCATGAATTTTAGGCATATAGAGATTTATGTGGCCAAAAAGCATAGTTACTCATTTGTAACAGGTTTTCTCCAGGGACAGCAGGAATCTGTCCTCACATATGGGTGACATCGACGCCAGAGCCCGCATGGAAGCATCTCCCTAGCTTCCAAAGAAAGCCTTTGGGAGATGCCACCACACATGCATGGTCCCCTTCCCATCCAAGGGTACCATCTTGCTCAGTCATATGACACAACTAAGACAGCAAAAAAAAAAAAAAAATTGGCATAGTTAAGGCAACTCTACAGGGAGGAGGGAGGGTTGGGAGGACGGATACCTGCTGTCCCTGGAGAACACCTGTTACAGGTGAGTAACTACGCTTTCTCCAGGAACAAGCAGGAAGTCAGTCCTCACATATGGGACTCCCTAGCTACAGGCTACCGACAACCTGTAGAAAAGACACAGTCAAGCCGTGAGTAGCAGCCAGTGAGTCTGAAGGATATACTCTGAAAGGACCTCAGTGTCCAGGGAGAACCATTACTCTGGTAACCTGAACACAGAAGGGTCAGAGAATCGAAGTTGCCTAAACCCCAAAAAGATTACAGAGTACAGCTGGCTGAAAGCACTGTCCTGTCAGGACTCCCCTCTCCAGGCAGTAGTGAGCTGCAAAGATATGGACTGAAGACCAGGTGGTGGCCTGGCAGATGTCTGTCATAAGGACAGAGTGCAAGTTTGTGACATAGGTCACCATAGCCCTGATGCTGGGAGCCGTGACTCAGTGCTCCAACAGGAGCTCAGCCTGTTCGTAGCAGAGGGCAATGCAGCCCGCAACCCAGGGTCTGCTTGATCACCACTTCCCACAGCTGGCTAGGGTCACAGGAGATGAAAAGCTGGGAGGCTTTGTGGTGGCCCTGGGTAAGCTGCAGGTAGAAGGACAGGGCCCTCTTACAGTCCAGAGTATGAAGTATAGCCTCTGTGTTGCTGGCATGAGGCCATGGGAAGAAGGCGGTGAGCACCACCTCCTGATTGAGGTGGAAGGAGGAGACCATCTTTGGCAGAAATTTGGGGTGCTTGCAAAGCATGACCTTGTTCTTATAGAACTTCGTATATGGTGGCTCTGCCATCAGATCATGGAGCTCACTGACCCTGTGAGCAAACACCACCAGGACTACCTTCCAGGAGAGGTACGGCAGGTGGCTAGGGGCTCAAATGGTGGCCGGGTGAGCCGTGTCAGCTGGGTGGGTGGATTGGGAGCTTGGAGAGCAGTAGGCCCCTCAGAAAGCAGGTGATGAGGAGCTGAGCCGAGAGAGGCTTTCCCTCAATGGTAGTGTTCTGAAAGGGCACACAGGTGCACCCTGATTGAGTTGGACTTGAGTCTGGCATGGGAGAGGTGCAGCAGGTATAGCGTAGTTACTCACCTGTAACAGGTGATCTCTGGGAACAGCAGGAATTTAGTCTTCACATATGGGTATCGTCGGTACCGACGGAGCCCGAGCGGGAATGCTCCCCAGCATCCAATAGGAAAGCTTTTGGGAGCATCCCACAGCACATGCGTGCTGCCTTCCTGCCTCTGTACCTCTCTCACTTCAGTTGAGTTTATAGCTGAGACCAAAGGAGAGAAGTAGAGAAAGAGAGAGATAGAGACAACTCCTAGGGGTGGTGGATGGGTTGTGAAGACTAAATTCCTGCTGTTCCCGGAGATCACCTTACAGGTGAGTAACTACGCTATCTCCAGGAACAAGCAGGAATGTAGTCTTCACATATGGGGAATCCCCAGCTGGAAGATGCCAAGAGGTGACCCCAGCAAGCTGCGAACCAAGGTGAGTTGGGTCATGCTTCCTCCCATGGACCTTTGGCATCCAAACTGTGGATGGTGGGTAGGAGTTGAATTAAGTATGGAAGAGATGTTGGAGAACAGCCTGGCGAAACGAAGCATCCCGACAGGAGTCCTGGTCTAAGCAATAGTGGGCTGTGAAGGTGTGTACCGAAGCCCAAGTGGCTGCTTTGCAGATGTCATCAATAGAGACAAAACAAAGGTTAGTTGTTGAGGCTGCCATTGCTCTCACATTGTGAGCCATGACATGGCCTTCGAGAGAAAGTCCCTTACTCTGATATGTGTAGTATATGCAGCCTGCAATCCAATTTGACAGAGTTCTTTCGGAAACTGGAAGTCCCAAATGTCTAGAGTCAAAAGCCACAAAAAGCTGAGAAGATTTTCTATGTGGCTTAGTTCTTTGGAGATAAAAGGCTAAGGCTCTTTTACAATCCAAAGTGTGAAGATTCATTTCTGCACTGGAGGCGTGAGGCCTAGGATAGGAAGATAAACAGATTGGTTTAAATGAAAAGGCGAAACCACCTTTGGCAGAAAGTGAGGATGAGTCCTGAGGACTACTTTATCATGGTGAAACCTTGTATAGGGAGGGTCAGCTACTAACGCCTGTAATTCACTAATGCGTCTCAGAGAAGTGATGGCAATTAGGAAAATAACTTTCCATGAAAGAAAGTTTAGATCTGAAGTGGCTAAAAGTTCAAAGGGCAGTTTCATAATCTGACCAAGAACAAGATTTAGGTCCCATGCCACCGGTGGTGGTTTAATGGGAGGTTTTGTTAAGAGTATGCCTCTCATAAATCTTGATATACGTGGATGAGAGGAAATGGGTTGTCCATCGAAAGGTTTATGAAAAGCGGCAATAGCACTGAGATGGACCCTCACTGAATTGGTCTTTAGGCCAGATGTTGATAATTTTAGAAGATACTCTAGTAGCAACTCTACAGGTACTAAAAGGGGGTTAAGTCCCTTTTGTGAACACCAGATAGAGAACCGTTTCCACTTAAAAGCATAAGAACGTCTTGTGGAAGGTTTTCTGGAAGCCAGGAGAATATCCTTCACTTGTTGAGAAAGATTAATATCCTGGAATTCTAGGCTTTCAGCAACCAGGCCCTGAGATGTAGGGCCTGGGGACTGGGATGCAGTAGGGATCCGTCTTCCTGTGACAGGAGATCCCGAGCATTTCCCAACTCCAGAGGAGTGGTTTAAGAGAGATGCAGAAGAAGGGGGTACCACGCTTGACGTGGCCAACGTGGAGCTATGAGTATCATAGGACCTCTGTCTCTCTGAAGTTTGAATAAAGTCTTGGGAATGAGGGGAATGGGTGGGAAGGCATAGAAGAAGTCCTGTCTCCAGTGGAGTAGGAATGCATCTCTTGCCTGACAGTTTTGAGTCCGAATTCTGGAACAGAATCAGGGAAGTTTGGCATTCTGCGGACTTGCAAAGAGGTCTATATCTGGTGTTCCCCAGATTCGAAACACTCGAGCAAGCTGGTCTAAGTGGAGTGACCACTCGTGTGGCAGCAGCATTCGACTGAGTTTGTCTGCCCAAGAGTTTTGAATGCTCGGAAGGTATACCGCAAACAGGTGAATTTGTAACTCTCTGGCGAGGGCCCATATTCGCAAAGCTTCGTTGCATAGCGACAGAGAGCCTATTCCGCCTTGCTTGTTTCACATAGAACATAGCTACCTGATTGTCGGTTTGGACCAGAACTGTTTTGTTGCTGAGAAGGCCCTGAAAGACTTGAATAGCATTGAAAATGGCTCTCAGCTCTAGGAGGTTTATGTGAAGGGAAACCTCCTGTGAGGTCCAAAGACCCTGAGTGGAGAGATCGTGCAAGTGGGCCCCCAACCCATCTTGGACACGTCTGTCATCAGAGTGGTTTGGCATAGAGGCTACTGGAAAGGAGAGCCTACAAGGAGGTTTTCCAGGGATTGCCACCATTGCAGGGACAAAATCAGATGTGTGGTAGTTCTGATTTTGCCTGTTAGTTGACCCGAGGCTTGTGACCACTGAGAAGAAAGGATCCACTGGGCTGCTCGCATGTGGAGGCGAGCATAGGGAACCACATGGACAGTAGATGCCATGTGTCCCAGCAGTTGAAGCATCTCCCGAGCAGTAAGGAATACCTTCATAGATGCTTGAGATGCCAGTTGTATTATATGTAAACAGCATGGCTGGGGCAGTTAAGCCCTTGACTGCCGTGTGTCTAGACGAGCCCCTATGAATTCTAGAGATTGAGAGGGGGTGAAATGAGATTTTGGGAGGTTTATGACCAGCTCCAAATACTGAAGAATTCTCATTGCTCGAGAGAGAGCGAAGCTGGCCTCTGGAGCTGTCGATGCTCGAATGAGCCAATCGTCTAAGTAAGGGAAGACGAATACTCCTAGAGTCCTCATAAATGCTGCTACCACTGCCATGCATTTTGTGAAGACTCTTGGAGCAGAGGCTAGTCCGAAGGGAAGAACTCTATACTGGACGTGTCTTCCTTGGACTAGAAATCAAAGGAACTTCCTGTGATCTGAGTGGATGAGAATATGCTTGTAGGCATCTCTTAGATCTAGAGAACATAGCCAGTCCTGACTTTGAAGGTATGGTAAAAGCGTTCTGAGGGAGATCATCTTGAACTTTTCTCGGAACAAATACTTGTTTAATTCTCTGAGGTCTAGTATAGGTCTGTGTCCCCCTGTCTTCTTTGGAATAAGAAAAAAGGGGGAGTAGAACCCTGTTCCCTGTTGGGGTATGGGCACTTCTTCGATTGCTCCTTGAGCTAGAAGTGACATGACCTCCTGCCACAAGAGGACAGTGGCAAGGCCCTGAGAATTGAACTGTTTCAGTATTGTAGGTGGGGGCAAGTTGAGGAAATGAAGCTTGTACCCCAATCTTACAATGGACAGAGTCCAATTTTCTGATTTTATTTGTTGCCATCTTTTGACAAAATGGCATAGTCTGCCTGGAATGGTCAAGGGTTCTGGACCTTTTAGGGGCAGAATGACTAAGTTCTCTAGGTGGAAATCAAAGACCCTGAGGTGGCTGGGTCTGCTGAGCCGGTTGAGATTTTTGAGCTTGTGGCTTTCTCTGCTGTCTGTTCTGTTGTTGTCCCTTTTGGGAAACATGAAGTGGACAGTGAGTTTGATGGGTGTAAGATTGGTAAAACTTCTTTTTCTTATTGAAAAAAGGTTTCTTGAATGTTTTCTTTTTTGCTGGGTTGGCTGTAGCCTTTAACAATCTGTTCAAAGTAGTATTGTCAGATTGAAGCCGATTAGCCTTGTCCTGCCAGTCCTTGTCAAAGAGATTTTCTCCTGTGCAAGGAATGTTTCCCAGCTTTTCTTGCACCCACTGTTCTAAGTCTGATGCTTGAAGCCAAGCAATACGATGTGCTCCTATGGATATAGCAGAGGTTCTGCTAAGACATTCAAAACAATCAAAGGCATGTTTGACCAGAATAAGGTAGTCTGCTCTTTTTTCCTCTGAGACAGAAGGACTAATGAGCTCCAAGTCTTTTGTGACTTCTTCCAGGAACATTCCCATATACAGAATGTAGGAACTGATCCTGGCTCCCAGTATGGAGGATTGAAAACATTGACGGCCAAAGGCGTCGAGTATCCTGGATTCACGGCCTGGAGGATTAGATGAGTGTGTTTTTGCACTCTTGATTCTTCGCATGGCCAATTCCACTACCATTGAATGGTGCGGTAACTGAGTTTTTTGAAAACCAGGACAACTTGGCACTCGGTACATAGTGTCAAGGCGTTGGGAATATGAAGATATCGTTAAAGGAGTTTCCCCACATTCTCAACATCAGATCATGTAAGATCTTGTGAATGGGAAGCATAGCTGCTTCCTTGGGAGCCATAGGGTATTGTAGAATTCTTATTCCTCTGCCCTAGGTTCTTTTTCTGTTATCACAGTGATTGCAAGACCCTTTGCTAAATCATGTATGAAGTTCTGGAGGAGACATCCTGCGTTGAGGAGAGGAAGTTTAATCTTCTAATAGATTCACTCTGGTACCGGTAGAATCGTCAGAGTCATCGGAATTGGAAGACTCAAGCACCGGGTGCTCCTGTGATGCATGGTATCGGTACCGCTCGAAGTCGGTACCAAAGTGTCTCAGTTCCTGATCCCCGATACCAGACATCGGCATGGGGGAAAGCAGTCCTGTCGAAGCAGGTACTGTCGGTACCGATACCTGTGGAACCGTCTGTTGCGGTCTTAGCGGTACCGAGGCTGCTAAGAGCGCCGCTAGACTGCGTTCGATAGCGAGGATTCTGTGATCCATCGCTCCTGCCGATGCCTGGGTGCCGGTGGATGCGGCTGCGGCCACGACCCCCGAGCATGGCACCAGTAGTTCCGCAGAGGTCAAGGCCTCTGGAACATCCTGGAGCACCGTTAATGCTTTGGAGCTCGAAGACTCCCGCTGGGGCTGTTTTGCCGGTGAAGTATCTTCGAGGGAAACGCCCGAGGTATCTTGATACTTTGAAGGAGATTTTCCCTTTGAGGACCGGCTAGTTTTACTTTTGGTTACCTGAGATCCATGGGAGGAAGATGAAGCCCTGGAAGACATCGATGCAATTGACATCATGTCTGAGGCAAAAAGGGTACTGAGTTTTGCAGCTCTATTCTGCCGGCCCCTCTTGGTCATCCTCGTGCAGGAGAGACACTCCGTTGGACAATGTTCAGGACACAAACATTTTAGACACCAATCATGGGTGTCGGTGACGGAGATGGTACCGCCACATTTTAAGCATTTTTTGAAACCACTAGCTGGTTTCTCTATGCTTGAAGAAAAATGGGCCTAGTGCCCAAAATAGCACCTAGCACCAGAAATAGGGAAGATCCCTGAAGAAAAATATATGGTTTTGGGGGTTTTTTTAAAGAAAGAAGAAGAGAACCGGCAGTACTGAAAGGCGTCGAATGAAGGCAGACACGACCACAAGAATAAAGGTAGATTTTCAGCGGTGACAGTGTACCGTGTCCTGTCAGCTCCACGGAAAACAAAGAACTGGAGAGGGACAGTTGGAAAGGCAGGAAGGCAGCACGCAGGCGCTGTGGAATGCTCCCAAAAGCTTTCCTATTGGACGCTGGGAAGCGTTCCCGCGCAGGCTCCGTCGATACCGATGATACCCATATGTGAAGACTACATCCCTGCTTGTTCCTGGAGATTGCAGACTAGCTGCACCATGCAGGAGAAGGGGTCTACCCATTTCTCCGAGCACCACACGGAGAATCTCTGCCACTTGAAGGCATAAGCATAAGCCTGAGAGGCTGGTTAAGGCCTCCACCTCCTCCGAGAGGTTAAAAAGAGTTAAGGCTATCCGTTCACCAGAGACCCCAGGTTGGGGTGAAGGAGTGAGTCCTTCTCCTGAGTCAGCTGCCCTGGGGAGCTCATGAGAAGAACTGGGGGTTCTATCACTAGGCAGAGCAGCAGTGGAAACTATGGCTTCCTGGGCCACCAGAGGGCTACTAGGATTAGCGATACCCTATCCCAAGGCCTTGAATAGGGTCTTGGTGACCAGTGGCATGGGTGGGAAGGCGTAGAAAAGACCTTCCGACCACGAGATGAGTGAAGTGTCCACCGCTACACCTAGGATTGGTGAGGTTGGCGGGAGCAGAAGTGGGTCAGCTGGGCATTGGCCAGGTTGAAAAAGAGGTCCATCTGGGGGGTATCCCAGAGCTGGAATAGCCTGTGGGCTACTCCGGGGTCTAGCTGCCATTCATGCAGTTGCAGGACTCTGCTTAGCCTGTCCGCTAGGATAATGTCTTGACCCGGCAGGTAGACCGCTCTCAGAAGTGTCCTCTGGCTGACTGCATCTGTGCCTCCCTGTTTGTTCACGTAGCGCATCACCATTTGGTTGTCTGTCTGGATGTGCACTGACCGGTGCTGGAGACTATGGTGGAAGGCCTTGAGCTCCAGGATTATAGCCCCGAGCTCCAAGAAGTTGATCTGTTTTTGAGCTTCAGCCCAGGACCAGGTGCCCTGTGTGCAGAGATTCCCGCAGTGTGCTCCCCAACCCAGTAAGAAGGCATCCATGGTAAGGACCTTCTGAGGAGTAGGGGGATTGGAAAGGCATGCTTGCCCTCAAGCGTTGCATGGTCTGCCATCAGCAGAGCGACTCCCAGAGAGCGGGTCATGTAGACCTTGTCCCGGAGGTGGCCAGTGGCCTGCATCCAATGAGACCTGAGGCACCACTGAGCCACCCTCATGTGAAGGCGGGCGTTCGGTGTGATGTGTACCATCGAGACCATATGACAGAGCAGGCAGAGCATGCCACGTGCCGGCACGGAGCATCTGCCCTGGACTTTTGCGGCCAAGGCCATGAGCCATCCAGCCCTGCTGCTGGGCAGGAAGGCCTTCGTATGGAGAGTATCCAGGTGCATCCCAATGAACTCCAAAGCTCTGTGTTGGGGCAAGATGGGACTTGGGGTGGTTTAATCACAAACCCCAGGTATTGCAGGACATCAATGGTGCAGCTTGTGGCCTGTTGCACCTCAGTGGCTATGTCTCCTTTGATGAGCCAATCGTCTAGGTAGGGGAAGACAAAAGCTCCTTGAAGGCGTAAGTAGGCCGCCATGACTGCCAGGCACTTTGTGAAGACTCTGGGTGCAGAGGCGAGCCCAAAGGGTAGTACCCTTTATTGGTAGTGATTGCCCCCGAACTATGAATTGAGGTACTGTCTGTGCCTGGAGTGGATGAGGATGTGGGTATAGACATTCTTTAGGTCCAAGGAGCATAGCTAGTTCCCCTGCTGGAGGTATGGCAGCAAGGTTCCAAGGGAGAATATCTTGAATTTCTCCCACACCAGAACTTGTTTAGATCTCAGATGTCTAGAATAGGCCTTAGGCCTCCTTTCCTTTTGGGGATGAGGAAGTACCTTGAGTAGAACCCCCTGTCCTGTTCTTGATGGAGCACCATTTCCCTAGCCATGTCTTTGAGAAGACCAGTGAATTCCTACAGTAGCAGGACCTGATGTAGGGGAGTCCTGGAGGGCTCTCCCGGGAAGAATGGAGGGGGCAACCAGTCCAGGTGAAGAAGGTAACCCTCTCTGACAACCTGGAGTGCCCAGGTGTCAGTGGTGATGGTCGACCACCATATGGGCCCCCCATGGGCTGCTGATCTCCTGGAAGGGGGGGGGAGGCTATGCCCAACAAGTCAAAGGCTCAGCCCAGGCTGGAGCTGGGGCCTTTCTGCTTGTGAGGTCATTGTCCAGGTCCTGAAGGGCCCTGCTGAGGGGTCTGTGGAGCCTGGTATTGCTGGTAGCTGCAGAATCCTGGGCCCCTTCTGGAGAAGGGGGGGGTTCTTCCTGGGGGCCTTACGCTTGGGGCCTTAGAAATTTTTCTTTGACAGCTGGATCCTTGTTATGTACTCTGCCTCGAGTTCCACAGCTTTGTCTGCCATGGCCTTACCAAAGAGAATTTCTTCCAGGCAGGGGACACTCAGGAGCTTTTTTGGATCCATTGCTCGAGGTCAGAGGATTGGAGCCAAGCCTGTCTCCTGGCAGCGACACAGACACTGGCAACCCGGACCATGGCCTCAAAGCCATCGTAGGTGGCCCGGGTGATAAACTGAGCAGTCTGGCAGTATTGGCCAGCATCTGGAACCTCTGAAAGGGTTCCCTGGAGAGGCCAGCGAAGTAGTCCTTTTGTTCCTTCATGGTGTCCTGAAGGAACATACCCATGTAGAGGAAGTATGCCTGGACCCGGCAGCCCAGCATGAAGCCCTGGTAGCATTTTTTGCCAAGGGTATCGAGGCTCCAGTCCTCCCTGCTGGGGAGCATTGAAGAATGTGCCTTTTGACTTTGAAGCAGATGCATGGCTGACTCAATCACCATGGAGTTGTATGGTAGTTGGTTCTTGTGGAAGCCCAGGCTCGGGCAGGCCTTATACATAAGGTCGAGCCAGTGACTGACTGTGGGTACCGTAGCCAGTGTCTCCCACATACGTAAGAGCAGCCTCTCAAGGATCACCGGGACTGGAACCGATAGGGACTCCTTTGTGGGGGGGAATCAAATTGGAGGATCCCCTGGAGGATCTCTCTGATCAAGAGCTATCTGCTGAATCGGTGGTAAAGGCTAGAGCTCTGGCCATGTCCCACACAAAGTTGAGGAAGGCTTTGTCCTTGGGTGGGGATGGATGCCATGCCCCTGGAGGGGATGGGTCAGACGGAAGGTCTCGATTGGGTGTCTTGGGAAGTGTCATCCTCATAGACCTCTGCGGCGTGGTCAGAGCTGCAGCCACTGGCCAGGGAGGATCGGGGTCCTGAGGAACGGGACCACAAATGTGACCTCCGTTGGTGATCAGCCCAGGCAAGGGAGCTCTGGGGGATCAACTCGACACCAGGGGAGGTCCTCAAGGTCAAGGTCCCATTGTTTTTGGCAGATGAACCAGTAGAGCCCGATAGTGCTGCCTACTGAGTGGCCAAGAAAGCAGACAAGCTGTGCTCTAGGGCCTCCATCCTGGTTTCCAGCCTGGTTGGGGTCACAGCAATTGGCGCAAATGACGAGGGTATCTGGTCTGGCACCGCTGAAGGAGAGTCCTTGGTGAGGATGGCCGTGGGGACCTGGAGCCAATTGCTGAGATTCATGGAGTCCATCAAGGAAGGTTTTGGCAGCCGGTCTTGCTCCGACACCTCGGTCCTCCTCTGGGGACTCAGGGATCTGGCACCGGACTTACCAGAGTCTCGTGAGGAGTCCTGTGAGGCTTTCTTCTTTGGTATCCAGATTGGGGACACCTGGTCAGAGGACTCGCAGCAACCAGCTGGTGGCCATAGAGTCACTATGCAATCCCAGGGTCTCGGACTGGGCCCTGGAATAGATTTCCGAGGCAGAGTCTGACCTGAAGATCCAATCGTGCTTCTCCTGTCTGCTTTTGATTGCCTTGGGGGTCAGCCTCTTGTGAGACTTGCAAGTCTCCAGGTCATGGTCAGGACTGAGAGAACGGAAACAGCAGTCGTGTGTATCGGTGATATAAAAATTACTGGAACACCGATCACATTTTTTTTTTTTAAAGCCGCTGGCCGTCAGGGGAAGAAGAGCCCCATTGAGGTTGAAGACCTGAGAAATTGTCAGTGGAAAAAGGGTACAAATTGCGCTAAAGGGAAAAATCAAGGGCCCGAGAACACAGTAACAAGGCAGGCAAATTCAGGGGCGGGAAAGGGACCAGCTGTGGCCGGAGAAAGGATTACTGTGAGAAAAAAAAAATCAACTTTTTCCGGGGGATCAGATGCACGACTGCTGGGCTCAGTGGAAAAAAGGAAACTGAGCAAGATGGCACCCTTGGGCGGGAAGGGGACCATGCATGCGTGGTGACATCTTCCAAAGTCTTTCTTTGAAAGTTGGAGAGATTGTTCTGCACAGGCTCAGTCGGCGCCAACATCACCCATATGCCCATATGTGAGGATAGACTTCCTGCTTGCTCCTGGAGAAGTTATACATTACCTAGGACATAAAATTGAAATCAAAGCAATTAGGCAGCCCCTTTACAACCATAATCTAATCAAAGCAATTAATAGGTGGATACTGTTATATTTCAAGTTTGAGCAGTTAAATTAGATATATTCCTAAAATGGCATTCCCAGCAAAAGGTCACTATTCATCAGAAGAAGCTGCAGAGCCATAGCTGCATGTTCCAGCAGTGTGGTGGCCCAGGGCCCATACTATGAGAAGAATACATTTTAGGCTGTTGGAGATGTCACATGTTGGCACAGCTGTTCCTGCTGCCTCATTGATATAAAGAGAACTCAAGATAGTAGAGAGATTACTACTGGATGTTGCATCTTAAATCCTCCATATCATCCGTCACTCCCTACCCCCTTCCCTTCTTGGTCTCAGGTTGATAACTTAAGCAGCATGGCAGAGAATGCAACAAAAATATATGGAGATCAGAAATGACACCTCTTCGTCGGGTTGTACACAATTCAGGTAGTATCTTAGGGGTATGTTTACTAAACCGTCTTAATGTTACCGGCGCTAGTTGCAACGTTAATGTGCAGAATGCCATATAAGGTAGTGGGCGGTCCAGAGGGAAGGTTGCAAGGAAACGGTATCGTACGATAATGGGCGCCGTGGCACGTTAACGCGCGTTAACCCTAAGTTCATGCCAGCACAGTGTTAGAAGCTATAAAGATGTAGCCCACTGGTTATTGCAATGACTGTGGAGGCAGAGGTCATGGATTCGATCCCGCAGTGGTGTTATGTAAGAAGGCTGTCTGAGGCATTTCCTTTTTTAAATTTAAATCAGTGCTGCCAGCAAAAACACCCTCAAAGCGCCGTAACCTAAGGTGCCACATAAGGCGCCCTATAAGGAACTCCATAGGGCACATTATAAAGTGCCCTGTCCGCCAAGGCACTTTATAATGTGCCCTATAGGGCGCCTTATGAGGCACCTTAGGCTACGGCACTGTGAGGGTGTTTCTGCTGGCAGCACTGGTTTAAATTAAAAGGAAAAGCTCAGACAGACATATTAAATAACACCACTGTGGCATCAAACCCATGACCTCTGCCTTCACAGTCATTCAAGTAAGCAGTGGGCTACATCTCTATAGCGTCTAGCCCACCGCTGGCCGGCTAGAGAAAGACTTCAGGTCACCACACAAACTGTCTGCTGTGGTGCATGATGCACTGCACATGCAGATCAGCAGCCTACATCTGATGGGGTATGCGCCTCTATAGCACTCCGGCCTGGTAGGGGGAACTGACCGTGTGTGTTACTGGCACAGAGTAGCTACAGACCATGACATTGTTCAGTTCCTGTGATCACCCTGAGGGTGAGGTGGGGCGCCCAGCACCAGGTCCGCAGCACATGGCATGGCTGAGATAGGCTGTGCTGCAGGTCCTCATCAGTGCCAGTGTGTGATAGATAGTCCTTGCAGACACACCTAGGATACACCTGTGTCCATCTGTATTTCCCAGTCACATCTAGCCCTTGTGGACTATGATGCACCCAGAATAGTGCATATCCTGTGTGGTTGTCATGGTCACATGTTATAAGTGAAGGGTGGTGTTTGGAGCCAAAAGCGGATTATGTAGCACCACCCAACCCGCCCTCTGTGGGTCAGGGTGGGGGGACAGGATCTCCCACCAACAGATCCACATTCTACATCTCTGCAATGGTGCCAGTAGAGGGGGTCCATCAACCCCAGTCCTGCTGGGGAATAGGCACCCTACAGGGAAGTCAATGCAGATCTGTACGCATCACATAGGGCACTGGCAGACGGCCTGGAAAAGCTCAGCTGCCCCCCACCACTATCTGACATTCACCAGCAGAGGGCACAGTCACTCTCCACCCGCTGCACCCTGCAAGGTGTTCCAGACATACCCATGCTAACTGCAGACAGTCTGCTAGCAAGTACATAGTGCATGTTCCTGGAGGAACTGTGTGCACCCAAAAATGGGATGTGAGCACACACACCACGCAGGTATGTCAGTGATTGGGCCCCAGAAAAGGGAACTCATAGATATCATTTGAGAGAAGTCCTGCATAGCACTATGGGGGAACCTAGCCATGCCATGGTCACTGCTCAGTCAGGGTGAGAGTGACCCCCCCCCCCCAAGCATGACATGATGTGGCCACCCTGTCCGTGCAGGTGGTGGTCGGGCAGTACAATGTCCCAGCCATTGTCCTATGCCCTGTGCAGATGCAGCCTGCCCAGGCCACCCTGTCCGGGCCATACCCACAGTACCTTGCTCCTCATTATGCACATTGGCAGGCTAACACTGGAAACAGTGCAAGCATTGTGTGCTCAGTAAGGTGTAGGCAGCCACAAAACACTGGATAGACATACACACACTCCCACACCTATTTCAGAATTGTGCAAATATAGAGGTGGTTGGCAGCACTGGCCACCACACCAATCCTGGGCATAGTGCAGGCATTGCTATGGTACGCAATACTGTTAGGGTCACTCCCCAGGGTGGTAAACACTGTCAAAAACAAAAACTGAAACACTCCACAGATATCAGAAAGGTTGCTATGATGAATCTCTGTCAACAAATTGTGTTTAACT
This sequence comes from Ichthyophis bannanicus, assembly GCA_033557465.1. Lineage (NCBI taxonomy): Eukaryota > Metazoa > Chordata > Amphibia > Gymnophiona > Ichthyophiidae > Ichthyophis > Ichthyophis bannanicus. The sequence goes on along the minus strand of CM066046.1, from coordinate 93,685,812 downwards.
TAGGATTTGTTATCTGACATTAATCATAGCAACCTTTTGATATATGTGGAACGCGTTTCCAAGTTTAAGACGGCATTACTAAGGTATGCAGGTGCTAGTATTGGTAGATGCTGCTCCGCGCAGGGCCCAACAGCCTGACTCTCCATGAGCTGTTGAATAGTGGAGCCTGTGGGTGGTTGTGCCCCTGTTGGCCGCTGCTCTAGGGCAGAGGTTCCCAACTCCGGTTCTGGTGGGCCAAACACAGTTCAGGTTTTCATGCTGTCCTTAATGAATATGCATGGTACATTTGCATACAATGGGGGCGGTGCATACAAATGCATCACAGGCATATTTATTAGGGACAGCATGAAACCTGAATGGTGTTTGGCCTTCCAGGACTGCAGTTGGGAAACTCTGCTCTAGGGATTGCACATGTTTATGGTGTATGTGCTCTGTAGGGTAAAATATAGGTGTTTATGGATTGTTTATTTTATTTGCAATAAAGGTTCCTTCTTTATTACCATGGTTTAGTACTCGGTAAAATATAGGGACATGGTCTGCAGGAGCCACAGCTGGGACATGAACCTGTGACCTTCTGCCCCTGAACACACTGGCTGTGTGTACTGCACCAAACTGTTGGCACAGAGACAGGTCATTCCCTGGGGATACCATTACTGTTCGTCAGACAGACCTTGTCTGTTGCACTGCATGAACAGGGCTTGACCTTGGTCTGCTGTGGGCAGCTGCCACTGCCCCCTAAACAGGGCTTGACCTTGGTCTGCTGTGGGCAGCTGCCACTGCCCCCTCCACCACCAGCACTCCTCCCCCACCATGCTGACATGCCCTTATGCTGGTGGTGCACAGTCCCAGGCCATCCAGTGTGCTGGTAGGCGGCTGCCTATGGTGCATGATATGGGGTAGGCGTGCCTGCCTAGACATCCACACTTCCCCCTGGCACCCCTGCCAATGTTATGTGCCCTTTGGGGTACCTGCTGGGTACTGTCCCCTGGGACACTGTGGGACACACACTCATGAACATGTTTGCCCTTGGTCAGTTGCTGTCTTGCTGGTTTTCCGTTTCTACATTCCTATGTGTCACCTAGGCATCTGCCAAGTCCACCCTGTACCCCATTTACACCATCACCATAGTGCCCTTTCCTACATGGCCACTCTGCTGTTGCTGCACATGTGAAAGCCACATAAGCAAGCTGCCCAATATACACCACAGCAAACCCTCATCAACACTATCAATGTAGGAACATACTTTTGGAAGGGTCAATTCTGATTTCCCCTACAAAGTGAGACATCTTCCTTTTTATTATTTATGGGTAGTGTTGATTACCATTTATCAATGTTTTTTCTATTGGCCAGCTCGGTATTTTGTATTTCTATTTTGGCTCTGGTCATTATCTCTCTGGTTTTTGCATGCTTTGTTACTGCACATGTATCACTACTATCACTTATCTGGGTCTCCCTGCCTTTGCTGTACATTGCTGACTGAACTGGTTTCGCTCTCCTGCAAATGTGCCTCTAACGCAAGGTTTTCAGTGGCGTTAATTTTCAGACCCTGATTTCACAGCGTTAGTGTGCCTAGGGCCTCTCCCCGCCCACTCTCCGCCCATTGACCACTTATCTCTGCCCTTTGGGGAGCCTTACTCCACCCTCTACGCACCTTAATGCCGCCGGAGACATCGCGCAATACGTGACGTTATCGCCCGGTAATGCGCCATTATCACGCGATAATGTCACCACTGCAACGTTAGCGCTGTTTAGTAAACATACACCTTAGTAAAGGCTCTGCCAAATGTGAAGCCTTTTTTTTAAAATACATATAAGGAAGTGCAGGAGGACACGTAGATATGCATCCATGAACATCTGTAGGAGCCATTTCATAAAACCTCATGTGCAAAAATCAACAACGTACACGTGTAAACAGCAGCACTTACATTTCCATACGAGTCATCTTGCAAACCAATACGTAGACATGCTTCCTGTAGACTACAGAAGTCCTTATCTTTCCACCATTTAAATATAGAGGAGGAACTAAAGAATGGGGGATTTAAGAGGGAGACCCCCTTAATCCCTCCTGCAAAGGACTGGCTCTAATCAAGCACATTTTTAAAAATGTATACATTCCAGGGGTCATTCACATGCATGCCATATATGAAACGGGGAGTACATGTTTAGATTTTTGGCCTATCCCCAGCATACCCCCATACAATTTCTATGTATTCTGAACATCCACATGTGATTTTCTCCTTTTGTAGAATCACCATTTCCATACGGATTCTATTTTCACATGTAAATGCTGGATTTTCCATGTGGAAATCATGAATAATGCTTCTAAAAACCCTCTATGTCTGTAAGGGTTTATACCATTTATGATGCTTGTATAGCAACATGTTTTCAGTTAAATCTGATATGCTGTTTGCCATGTAACTACCATCCTTGGGGAACCAGAACGGTGAATCTTCTGTAATACCCTAGAGGAGTAATGATCTTGCACTAACCAAATATCTTCTTGTATTTTCATTTAAGAAATGGATTGTTCATTCATCCAATGCTAGTGTCTTGCTACCAGTCTCAATTATAGTCACCAGTTTGAAAACCATTCCAGTTAATTTATCAGATATTTCTGGGGCAATATTCAGTGTCCCCTGGCTACTTGCAGATCTGTAGAGTTTTCCTTTGAGAGCCTGTCATTTGGTTCTTGACACGGGACTAGGGATGTATATTTTCATTTCATGTCATTTCGCTTTGACGTTCATAGTACAAGCTAAAATGAAACAAGAAATGAAAAAAATGGTACAAAACCATATACTTCTGCCTGCACAACCTTACCAAGAGACTCATTCTCTCTCTCTGCTATAAACACACACACACACACATGCAGCACAACATGGCACAGTAACGACAATTAATGGCAACCTATGAGCTAGCCTCTAACAAGACAATGCTATGGAGTCAGTCAGCAACTAAAGAAGAAATAATAGCATAGGAAACTAATAATGTTCCAAAGAGGAGTTATATTTAGAAACCTTCATATTCGGTTAATAAAACAATATTTCAGATCAACCAACCAAATTGGATGTAGTGCAGTGATCCTCATGTCTTCCAATAGGTTTGATTTTCAGAATGTCCATAGAGGGGAATTTTAGAAGGGATGTCTAAGTGCAATCTGAGATGTCTAAGCCAGAATGTCTAGAAAAAAAAGCCAATGTAATAATGAAAACTCTATTTTTGTAGACCTTAACCAGCCTCTCAGGATAACATTACAATGACATTGCCATGCAGAGTTACCCGCTGGGTCCAAACAGAAAAGACTCAACAACAGCAGGGAGTTAGCCATATCATACAGTGAAGCTGGTTAACACATACATCAAAGGTCTAAAAACATTTCTCTACATCTCATGTGGGTAATATGCTGGGACACAGTTCTGACTTTTGCAATGAGGTTTGGTTTATTTTGAGTCAGAACTGTGTCCCAGCATATTACCTACATGAGCCACAGAGGTTTTTTAGACCTTTGATGTTATGTTTTAACCAGCTTCACTGTATGGCATGGTTAACGCCCTGCTGTTTTCGGGCCTTTTCTGTTTGGACCCAGCGGGTAACTGAGATCTTTTCCTCTCTGCATGGAGATGTCATTGTAATGTTATCCTGAGAGATTGGTTAAGGTCTACACAAATAAGGCGCTTTCATTACTACATTGATTTTGGCTTCTCTCTCCTTGTGAGGAAATCTTTCTGGATTTAGGTGGAGAAAAAAAAAAAGACACATCCACGAGGTAGACAATTTCACAAACCTGGTCATGCCCAATATGGATGTCTCCCCAAAACTGAATTCCAGAAACTGGACATCTAGGATAGCTTAATGAGTCAAGTAGTGGGATAAGAACAAGGCAGCTACGGTTCATATTTCATTGCTGCTATTGACGACGTTGTGCTGAATACTGGGAATGATTTAGTGCTATTTTCTCTACACCCTCACAATGTTTTTCAGCCAAACCACACACTTTTCAGATGCCTGTTCCTAGCTGGAGCAGGTCTAAACTTAGATTTGATGCCGGACAACCATGACATTTCTGAGATCAGGTGGGGAGGTTCAGGTTCCTGGGAATGCTCCGGCCACGCATCCATCATGCCCCTGTTCAGAATTGGATGTCCTCAAGCTTGGGACATCCCTAGAGCAGGCTTCTAAAATAGCTCTAGAGATGACTCTATCCCCGTTTTCGGACATACAAAGCATGAACAGGGCTTCCAAAATGACCCACATAATAAATAGGCATGACGTCCCTAAAGAAGGCTAAAAGTACATGAAGAGGGTAATTTTATAAGGGAGTGCATACTTTTAGGCCACATACATTATTAATGATCTCTTTAAAAATACCAACTAGGGTAAAGGTTTGTACGTTGCTTGATAGCATGTACTTTGCCAGTGGGCACACAAATGGATAGAGTTTGGGTAGGGCAGAGTGCACTCATACACACAGATTATAAAATACAATTTATTCTTGCAAACATTTAGGTGCAATTTCTGCCACTTTAGCTTACTTTTATAAATTAAGCTTAAAATAGGTGCTTTAAAAAAGCATTTTAGCTAGGCATCCCCTTATAAAATGACCCTCAAAATGTGGAAAAATTTATATATTTGATTCTGTATCAGACTTAAATGTACTCACTATCTCTTCTAAAACGGACATGGATTTGCAGGTGTTTTCACTTGGACGTCACTGCAGCTACATAAATGGCCTTTCTAAAATATACTTTCATACATTAAAATAGAAGTGAAGGAGTAGCCTAGTGGTTAGAGCACTGTCTTTGGACCAAAAGACAATGGTTCAATTCCCGCTTACACTCCTTGTGGCCTTGGGTAAGTCATTTAATCCTCCACTGCCTTGGAAGAAAGTTTGGCAATCTATATCGAGTCACACTGCCAAGAAAGCCAGAAGCCACTGGGTTGCCAGGAGTCAGCATTGACTGAAAAAGGCACACATTGCATTGCACATTGAAATAAATAAGTAAGGCTGTGTTATCTTTCCTTTCTTGGGAGTGTTGGACCATTAAGATGCAGCCTGATTCTCCCAGGGAACTTCTTAAAGGAGACATGATAAAAAAATGTCGGTGCAGTCCCATTCTCTGACCCTACCCAACAGCCTAAATCAAATATGTTCTCCCCCTCCTCAACCCCCATTACCCAAACCTTACAAGGCTTTCTTACCCGACATCATAACCATCCATGTCTTCACTCGTGATCCCCCCAACACCCAAACCATACGCAGGTCAAGGTTACCAAGTGCCTTCAGTTGGCACCCTGGAACATTAGGCCAATGTTCATCGAGATCAGCTAATGAGGCTGATCACAAGTTGCATTATTCATTTGCCGCAGGGAGGCACTAACCTGAGATATTGAGTTACCACAAGTTAATGACGCCCATAGTAAATTAAACTGCAGCAAAACGTGAAATTTTACCATAGTTTAAGAACTAATCCCCCAAACTGGTTCCACTACAACAAAAAAGGAGCAAATGAAAAAGTGAGCTTTATTTAAAGGGCATGTGAAACTATTCTGAGATCTTCCCTTTGAAGAGAACTTCATTGAAGTATCCACCCCAACCCTTGCAGCTTATCTTGGCCTTTCAGTACTTCAGTAGGAAAATGTTAGCATTTCTACAGAACATTCATAATAAGCACATGCTTATAAATTGCTTATGAGCCTAAAATACCAAGGCAATCATAAAGAAGCATTTCAGTACAACCAATGATAACTGTGCTCACCTCTTTGATCACTTATACAAGACAGAGAGAGAGAGAGATTTAAAAATGTGTAAGTTGAACTAGGAATTTAGGTTGTAGTATTACAAAAACAAAATTCAATCAGGTCAATATTCAATAAAACATCTGGGGAAAATTTCAAAATGTCGAATCAAGATGTTTCAAATTATTCCTATGTTCAGTGGTGCTATGCAAATAGCTAGCGCTGTTGAATACACTAGTATAAAATTATAGACATAAGTATGCACAAACTAATAGGTAGAAGCATCAAATATTGGGGCTTCTGAATAAGCCATTCGTACAAGACCCTGAAATTCTGCATTATACAGGTTAAACATTTGGCTTGAACAGCCCATTTTATATCTGGTTTTTCATGCTCCCAGCCAAACCTCTGAAGTGGCATTTTAGAAATGCCGTCCAAATCAAATCGGGGACGTCCAGTGCAGAAAGCGTCGAAAAATACCAGGGATATCTATGTCGCCACCCGAGTTTAGTAACAGATATCCCTGGGGTGGATTGTCCACGCTGCTGGCCACATAGATGCCCCCCCCCCCAGGAAAGTGTGGGGCAGGAATGTCCATCTCATGCAAGCAAGCATAAAGGGACCTCCAACAGCATAGCAAAATGAAAACAGGAGTCCTCATTCTCTGTCAAGTGGTATGGAAAATAGAGGGGACATGAATGGACCTACTTCTCCACACCTTCCAGATGTCTCCCTGATAAAAACAAACAAACACTTTTCCAATGCCTATTCGTATCTTGAATAGAATATACTTGGATGAGGCTCAAGACATCCAGGATGTTTCTGAAATTGGATAAGGACATCCAAGTTTTGGAAACACCCCGGATACACCTACTCTATGCCCCAATTTACACACATATCCTCGCCCTGGAGATGTCCACCAAGCTGCCTTCTAAAATAGCTCTGGGAATATCACCATGCTTGGACATTGCCATGACCATTTTCGACCAAGGCACGAATAGGACTTCTAAAATAACCCTCATAATTTTAAGTGTAGAGGCCAGAAATCAATATCTATGGGGGTCATTTTAGAAGTTCTTTTTATAGTTTGAATGTCTGAAAATGGGCATTCAGACATGCAAATCACAGAGATATCACTAGACTCATTTTAGAAAGCCAGGTACCTAGATATCCCTGGCACGAGCATGTCCATGTAGCACAGGGGTGTGGTGAAGGCATGACTTGGGCAATGCAATGGAGATCCATAATGCCATGCAATTTCAGAACAGCACAGGCACACTTGTCCCCGACTATTGATGTGTCCAAGCCCATACCTGCTCCAAATCACAAATAATGTGCAAAAAAGTGCTAGTTTTATAGCAGCAACACTTGCAGGAGGAAGAACAAAATGTGCTCTCACTGCCACAGTAAATGTCACCAGGCCAAAAAAACCCATCCACGTAAATTAAAAAGTCCAAATATTTTACAGCACTACCACTGTACATCTGCTGATCTGAAATGGATGGCTAGGACATGCATGTATCATAACATGGATTCCCATGTTATGAATTACCCCGGTTTAGCAAGTACCTGTTTCTACAGCAGTGCATTCGTGGATGTCCACATTTCTGAAATGGCCTGAAACCATGCACTCAACCTTGCTATCTGCCTGAACCCATTAGCAGAAATGATTGGGTGGGGGAGGTGGACATGCATCTTTTAAGGTGGCAACAGAATGATTTCAGAAGTCACTTATACATGCCTTCCGTTACCATCGCCCCTCCCTTGGTGATTTGGACATGGTGACATGGACGCCCCAGCTTCTTCTGAGACCTCCCTTCTAAAATATTACTTCACATGTATAAGTATTTGTGGGCCCACCCACAAAACCTCCAACCCCACCCTCCCCAATCTGCATATAGTATTATATGTAAAGCAGAATATTAATATTCTACCATATAAGGCCCCTAAAATTTTGTTAAAAAAGCAATTATGTTTAGCATGGCATTGAAAGTATAGCTGCTTTTTGAATACTGAGCTGAATGTGATCATTATATCAGAGCCTAAAGAGTACCAGGAACAGCAGTAAAAAAACATAACAGTTATGAACAATTGGGTGAATATTCAACAACTGCAGTGAGTGGGGGTTTTCTGTTCGTTTATTTTTGTTTTGGTTTTTTTTAACATCTGTCACGTGATTAAATAAAATATATGCATTCAGTGCTGCTATCCAGACAGTGGCTGGTGCTGAATATATGTATACCATGATCAGCTGTGGCAGTTATCCAGAGAGCAGTGAAATTCAGTCCACTATGTGGATAACAGGACAGCCTTTTTGCTGTCCTAACTTTATGTGGGTAGTTATCTGGACAGCAGACTGAATATCAACACTATATGGATAATCAACTACTGCAGCCCCCCCTCACACACAGGAACCCTCTGCACTGGACTACATCGATTCCAAGCACACTGCTGAACAGACTCCTCCAGCAGGAACAGCGTGGAGGTAAGCTCCTCCCTGCTGTAACACTTCATCCACCTATGACCGATTAGCCTATTAATTTCAACGCACCCGAGGCAGGCCCGCGCCTAAGGGCCTTTAGGCGGGGCACTTGAGCAAGGACCATTCTGAACCACCCAACTGCAACAGACTCATCAACAACCATAACTCCAGCATACAGGACATCAACCAGAACTCTAACCTCTGTCCTATCAAATAAATGGCATTCTTTTCTTATTTCCTTGAATGATATAATATTGTAAACCGCTCTAATGCCTTTTTGGCCTGAGCGGTATATCAAATTTAAATAAACATAAACTCTCAACAAATATGCCAACACTATACCTAACTTTCTATATCCTGCTCACATTCCTTCTCCTAGACTCAGCACACACACCCCCATGTACACTATACACCCCTCCTCCTACCATATAGGCCCTACGTTTTCCAACTGAGAGGCACACAACACCTCTACATGAGACAACCTAACCCTCGGCACCTCATAGACATCCAAATCAACACCAATCATGACTACACTCACCTCAACATACTAAACCCTCATATATACACTCAATTGTGCACTCATATGCAAACTCAGTAAAAAATAAAATCCCCATCAGAAATCTATTCATCACCCAACCCCTTGACATAGTAAGCATAACAAACATGGCTCACAGACACAGACACTGTTCTCTTGAACCAACTCATACCGGATGGATACACTCTCTTTCACTGTCCATGCTATCAATGAAGAGGTGGAGGAATAATGATCATAGCCAAATCACATTTCAATTTCCAGTACCTCTCAACCAAAAGCACGGATAAAACAGACACCCTCACCATAACAAATTCACCATCTTCCTCACATATAGAATACCATCCTCATCCACAGCAGACTTTTCCAGCATCCTGGGAAGAGTACTCACGAACACTAAATCAAATAAGGACCTCATCATACTAGGAGACTTCAACCTCCCTGCAGTTCCACCAATAAACACCAGCTCATTTATTGAAGCAATGTCTGCGGACCTCAACCAGATCAACCTAACCCCCACCTATGAAAAAGACAATACTCTTGACCTAATCAATAACCACAGGTCCCCCACATTCAATACAAACCCAACCAGTACCCCGGTCTGATCACAGGTTAGTCAGCTTCTCAGTTCCCACCGAAAACACAATTACACCCACTACCTACCAGCAATCAAAATGATGCTTCAGACAGTTCAACAAAGACAACTTCATAGAAGATGCCCTTCCACAATTGTAAACCGCCTCAAATGACCCAATCACTCTCACCAACAGCTGAAATTAAATAAAAAAAAGCAGCATCCATAACATCTACCCCATCACGCTCAACCAAGAAACACCCCAAGACCCCACCATGGTTTACCCCCATTCTCCATAAATACAAAACTCAACTTCGAAAACTTGAGCAAAGATTGCGCAAAACAACTAACTGTGAGGACAGACTTAACTATCTAAAACTCCTGAACAACTACCGTACTGCAACTGACAATGCCAAGGCGAATTCTACACCAAACTAATCAACAACTCAATCAACCATCCACGAGATCTCTTTGACCTCATCCAACAGTTTACAAGGGCACCTACCACCACCAACCAAGATATCTTCCTCTTCCCCCAACAGTTAGCAATCCACTACAAACAACTTCACCCCCAACCAAACCCAACCCTCACCCCCTCCTCACCAAAACCCCCCACCCATTCCCATGGTCATCCTTTGACACCATTATCAGAGAAAACACTGAATCCATCATCTCATCCCTCAACACAAAAAACCTCCCCCCCCTTGATTTCTGCCCAGTCAGTTGGATCAAAGCAACAAAAACAGAACTCAGCACCATACTTGCAAAAAAACCCACATATATATATATCACACAATCAGCCCCAAAACATGGTCATATGCCGCAATCCCTGAAACTCGTCTCCATACGTCCCAACCCTGAAGAAGCCCAACCTTGACCCATTGGATCCAGCCTCCTACAGACCAATCTCCAGTCTTCCCGTTAGTGCAATAATCATTGAAAAAGCTGTTCAGCAACAACTCCAGGACCAAATCGACAAACACCCTCCTCGACCCCCAGCAACATGAATTCTGCCCTCTGCATGGAGTTGAAACACTGATGGTTTCCCTTGTCGATACCCTAATAAAAAGGCATATAACACACCACCCAAGGATTCCTCCTGATCAACCTTGATATCTTGGCCGTTTTTGACACCATCGACCACAACATCCTCCTTCAATGTTTTCAATCCACCAGAATCCAAGGCACAGTTCTCCAGTGGTTCAACTCCTACCTAAGCAACAGACACCAACAGATAAAGCACAGTTACTTACCTGTAACAGGTGATCTCTGGGAACAGCAGGAATTAGTCCTCACATATGGGTACGTCGGAACCGACGGAGCCTGCGCGGGAAAGCTCCCCAGCTTCCTAGAATGGAAGCTTTTGGGACCTCCCACTGCACATGCGCACTGCCTTCCCGCCTTCCTGAACAGCTCTCCTCAGTTTCGAGTTTATAGCTGAGTCAATAGAGAGAGGACAGGAAGATAGATAGACAAAAGATACAACTCCTAGGGGAGGTGGGTGGGTTGTGAGGACTAATTCCTGCTGTTCCCAGAGATCACCTGTTACAGGTAAGTAACTGTGCTATCTCCAGGAACAAGCAGGAATAAGTCCTCACATATGGGGACTCCCTAGCTTAGATGCGTGGGATCCCCTGTCAAGGTTCGCCATCTTCGTATGGATCTCAGGCATCCATCCTGGGAAGGTGGGCAGGAGTTGTCTAAGAATGGAACAGGTGTTTGAGGACAGCCTGGCCAAACAAGGCATCCCGGCGGGAGTCCTTGTCCAAACAGTAATGGGCTGTGAAGGTATGAACCGAGGCCCAGGTAGCGGCTCGACAGATCTGATCAATGGAAACAGAGTGCAGATGAGCCATAGAAGTTGCCATGGCTCTCACATTGTGAGCTGTGACATGGCCTTCCAGAGAAATGTTTTTACTCTGGTAAGCAAAGGAAATACACTGAGCAATCCAATTGGAAAGTGTACGCTTGGAGACTGGAAGTCCCAAATGTGAAGGATCAAAAGCCACGAAAAGTTGAGAAGACTTTCGATGTGGCTGAGTCCTATTAAGGTAAAAGGCTAGAGCTCTTTTACAATCCAGAGTATGAAGGTTCCTCTCTGCACTGGAGGCATGAGGAGCCGGAAAAAATACCGGTAGATATACCTCTTGATTAAGATGAAAAGGCGAGACCACTTTAGGCATAAAGTGGGGATTCGTCCTAAGGACCACCTTGTCATGATGAAATCTTGTATAAGGTGGATTAGCCACTAGAGCCTGCAGTTCGCTGATGCGACGAGCGGAAGTGACTGCAATTAGGAATAGTACCTTCCAGGAAAGAAATTTCAAGGAGGTAGAAAATAACGGCTCAAAAGGTGGCTTCATAAGCTGACCAAGCACTAGATTCAAATCCCATGCGACCGGGGGGGTCTGATGGGAGGTTTAGTGAGAGTCAGGCCTCTCATGAATCTTGCAACAAGAGGATGAGAGGAGATAGGTTGTCCATTTACAGGTTTCAGGGATGCTGAAATAGCACTTAAATGGACTCTTACAGAATTCGTCTTAAGGCCTGCATTGGAAAGATGCAGGAGATAGTCTAAGAGGGAATTCAAAGGAAGTGCCAGAGGGTCAAGGCCCTGCTGAGCACACCAAATGGAAAAACGTTTCCATTTGAAAGCATAAGACCGCCTCGTGGAAGGTTTCCTAGAGGCATGAAGGATATCTTTCACAGGTTGAGAAAGATTAAAGTCTTGAAGACTTAAGCCTTCAGTAACCAAGCTCGGAGATGTAGGGATTTGGGGTTTGGGTGCCACAAAGTCCCGTCCTCCTGAGACAGAAGGTCTGGTGCAGCTCCTAAGTCCAGGGAGGATCCCTGGGAGAGCTGTAGAAGCAGAGGGAACCACACTTGGCGTGGCCAGCGTGGAGCTATGAGGATCATAGAGCCGTGATCTCTCTGGAGTTTGAACAGAGTCTTGGGAATCAGCGGAATGGGTGGAAAGGCATATAGGAACGCCTGACCCCAATGGAGGAGAAAGGCGTCCGTGGTCTGAGCTTCCTGACACGGAGTCCTGGAACAGAACCGGGGAAGTTTGGCATTCCACGGACTTGCAAAGAGGTCTATGTCCGGGGTCCCCCATTCCTGAAAGATTCTGGTTATCTGGTCCACGTGTAGGGACCACTCGTGTGGCAGCAGAACTCGACTGAGCCTGTCTGCTCGAGAGTTTTGAACTCCTGGAAGATACACTGCTAGCAGATGAATTTGGTGCTCTCTGGCGAAGGCCCATAATCTGAGAGCTTCGTTGCAAAGCGACAGAGAGCCCGTCCCTCCTTGTTTGTTTATGTAAAACATGGCCACCTGATTGTCTGTCTGAACCAGGACAGTCAGGTTGGCAAGGAGGGTATGGAAGACCTTGAGGGCAAGGTAAATTGCTCGCAGTTCCAGGAGGTTGATATGAAGGGTGGCCTCCTGTGGAGACCAAGTGCCCTGAGTGGAGAGAGTTAGCAGATGGGCTCCCCACCCCAATTGGGAGGCATCTGTTGTGAGGGTTGCTTGGGGTAGCAAGGGCTGAAAGGGAGCCCCCAACAACAGATTCTTGGTGGATATCCACCAATGGAGGGACCAAGACAGACGGTTTGAGGTTTGTATTTGGTCTGAGAGTGCTCCCGACGCCTGAGTCCACTGGGTGGCCAGGGTCCATTGAGCTGCTCTCATATGAAGACGAGCGTAGGGCACCACATGTACTGTGGAGGCCATATGGCCCAGGAGGCGTAGCATTTCCCTGGCTGTCAAGTGAGTACTGGACTGGGCTTGGGAGGCCAAGCTCAGCAGACGTTGACACCGAACCAGTGGAAGGTAGGCTCTTGCAGTGGTGGTGTCCAACTGGGCCCCTATGAATTCTAGAGACTGAGTAGGGCTGAGTTGAGACTTGGGAAGGTTTACCACCAGTCCCAGATACTGCAGAAGGCTCCTTGTGCGGTCTAGGGAAATCTGCGCCTGCGACTGAGTTGGAGCTCGAATGAGCCAGTCGTCCAGATATGGGAATACGAAAATCCCCATGCTTCTGAGAAATGCGGCTACGACTGCCATGCATTTGGTAAAGACTCTTGGGGCAGAGGCGAGACCGAAGGGAAGTACTCTGTATTGGTAATGACTTCCCCTGAACAGAAAGCGAAGATATTTTCTGTGGGATGGATGGATGAGTAGATGTGTATACGCATCCTGCAGGTCTAGAGAACAAAGCCAGTCCTGACTCTGAAGGTATGGAAGGAGAATGCCCAAAGAGAGCATTTTGAATTTCTCCTTGTACAGAAATTTGTTCAATTCTCTCAGATCTAGGATTGGTCTGAATCCCCCTGTCTTCTTTGGAATGAGAAAATAGGGGGAGTAGAAACCTGACCCTTGTTGATGAAGAGGAACCTCTTCTATGGCCCCTTGGGCAAGCAGAGAAGAGATCTCCTGATCCAACAGGGCTAGGAGAGGAGATGGAGAATTGAAGGGTCTCACCATGTGATGAGGAGGAAGGTTGGAGAAATGAAGTTTGTAACCCTCTCGGATGATAGAGAGGGTCCATTGCTCTGTTGTGATTTGTTCCCATCTGGGAGCAAAGTGAGCTAACCTTCCAGGTATGGTGAGAGGTTCTGGTTGGTCCAGAACCAGGAATGGCAAGTTCTCTAGGGGCAAGTCAAAACCCCTGAGGGGGTGGAGCCTGTTGAGCTGCAGTAGCTGCTGCAGGCTTTGCTCTTGCTTGTTTCGTTTGCTGACGTTTAGCCGCAAAACGAGGTTGAGAAGATTGCTGGCCAGTATTGGAAGCATATCTGGCCTTCTTATAATAAGGCCTCTTGAAAGACTTCTTCTTAGTGGGAGTAGAAGTGGACTTAGAAAGTCTCTCTAAGGTGGCATTTTCAGCGTCCATTTGAGTGGCCTTAACTTGCCACTCTGCACCGAATAAGTTCTCACCTGTACAGGGCAGATTCCGTAAGCCATCTAGAACCCAGGGTTCCAGATCAGAAGCCTGGAGCCAAGCTAGACGTCTGGCTGCAATAGCAATGCCAGAAGCTCTGCTGGCTCCCTCGAAGGAATCAAAGGCAGCTCTGTTGGAGAACTTAGAAACATCTGAAAGTTGTTTAACGATAGAAAGGAAGTCCTCCTGTTTATCCTCAGGGATAAAGGGGGCAAAATGCCGTACTTTCTTGGCAAGTTCCCCTAGGAACATGCCCATATAGAGGCTGTAGGAATTAATCCTGGCTATAAGCATACTAGCCTGGAAGATTTTCCTACCAAAAGAGTCCAGTGTCTTACATTCCCTTCCTGGAGGTGTAGAAGAGTGCCTTTTAGTACTCTTGATCTTTTTCATTGCAGACTTTACCACAATGGAGTGGTGAGGCAATTGAGTTTTCTGAAAACCAGGAGAAGGAGGGACCCGATACATGGTGTCCAACCTACGGGAATAAGGAGACAGAGTTAAAGGGTTCTCCCAGAAATCCATCAATTGTTCCTGAAGGATTTCATGGATAGGCAGAGTAACTGCTTCTTTAGGAGACTTAGAGTATCCTAAAATATCCAATCTTTTTGACCTTGGTTCCCTTTCAGAGGAGGTAGTGATAGAAAGGCCTTTAGCCATTTCTAAAATAAAGTCCTGAAAGGACAAATCCTCTGGAGGAGACATTCTCCTTTTTGGAGAAGAAGGTTCCTCAGGAAGGTCAAGGGAGAGCTCTGCAGACTCAGAGGAGCCAAAATCCTCAGAGGAATCGGTGTATTCTCTAGTTTCCTCCAACGCACGATACGCATACCGATCGGTATCGACATCGGGCGTACCGGGTATGGAAGCGGTATGGAGCGAAAGCCCATACGGTACCGATTTGCGTTTAGAAGAGGAAGGCCTGGGTTCCGGCATGGCGGACGATACCGGAACCGGGCCCGGAACCGCTGGAAGCGGTACCGATGGCGTTGCAGCTTTAATGAAAGCCATGACGGCCTGCTGCATGGATTGGACAGTATTGCCCATAGACGCCACGGCTGCCTGGATGTCGGTACCGGTATGGGCCGGTACCCCAGAGCAGTCCAACAGGTGATCTGTCGAGGCCGTGCCATCGATGTCAACCTGTAGCCCCTGTATTGGCGTTTTGGAAGGTAGGGCTTCCCGCCGGGGCTGTTTGGCTGGGGCAGGGTCCTCAAAACTAAGAGCCTCTCGATGCTTTGAAGGAGATTTGCTCTTTGAGGACTTGCCCACAGAAGGTTTGGTTACCTGAGATCCATCCGGAGATGATGACCTGGATGACTGTGATGTTGGATTCTCTGAAGCAAACAGCACATGGAATTTGTTGGCCCGGTTCTGCAGCCCACGCTTAGACATTTGGGAGCAGGAAGGGCAGTCCGGAATGGAGTGGTCAGGCCCCAAACATTTAAGACACCATTCATGGGTGTCTGTGACTGATATTACAGCAGTACACTTGGTACACTTCTTAAATCCAGGGGCTGGCTTCTCCATGTGGAGAAATCAAGTAGGCCTGAGGGCCTAACTGAAGTGACCAAGTGCTGAAAAATAATAAAAGAAAAGAAAATAATTTTTCAAGAAAGAAAAAAGGAAGACCGGCGATACCGGTATCGGTATGGGAAGGCAGGTACGCGGTCTAAAGAAACAAAACAAAAAACTACAATTTCTTCAGCGGTGACAGGATACACGACCTGCTGGCTCCGCGGAAAAAGAGAAACTGAGGAGAGCTGTTCAGGAAGGCGGGAAGGCAGTGCGCATGTGCAGTGGGAGGTCCCAAAAGCTTCCATTCTAGGAAGCTGGGGAGCTTTCCCGCGCAGGCTCCGTCGGTTCCGACGTACCCATATGTGAGGACTTATTCCTGCTTGTTCCTGGAGATAAATTGAAACACTTCCAACCCATACCACCAAACGCAACCCTTCTGCTCCATCATCAAATCCCACCACTTCAACTTTCATATCTATGCTGAAAATATCATGCTTTCTGGATCATTCAACATGAAGCAACCCTCCTATAACAACCACCAAAACTGCTTTTCTGATGTCTCCAATTGAGTGAGCAACAACTTCACAATCAATTACAAAAAAATGGAACCTCTATTTATAACGAAGGATGACTCATTCTTTCCCCCAACCACCCTAACACTAAATCCATCACCCAAGTACAAGTTCAACCAGAAGTGAAATAACTTGAAATCACCCTCGATCAACACATCTCCTTCAAACAGCAAATAAACAAAAATGGCAAAGCAGAATACTACAAAGTCAAAATCCTGCAATGCCTCCGACCTCTCTTTGATCCTCCAGATTTACGCTCAGCAGTCCCACACGTCAACTACTGCAACTTCATCTACCAGGGCCTTCCACAATCTACCCTACTCCCTCTACACACTGCTCTACATACAACAGCACGCATTCTATATGGAACATCGAAACATGACCATATCACACCCATCCTCAAACAACTCTATTGGCTACCATTGACCAGTTGGATAAAATAAAAGATCCTTATTCTCACCCACAAAGCCATCCACTCACTCTACCACACACCTCCACACCTTGCTCCAAACACAACCAGACGATCATCTACAAAGAACATGCTCATCATCCCCCAAGCTAGAACTAAATACAATCAACAAGCCTGCGGATGAGCTTTCACACTATATGCCCCATCCACCTGGAACACCTTTCTGACCCCAATAAGAATCATCACCAACCTCCTCACCTTCCAAAAACAACTAAAAATGCACTTTTTTCAGAATATTTCAGCCCCATGACATACCCTCTTCCCCCTCTGCTGTACATACTGAAGATAATGTAAGCATATGTATGTAGTCTATGAACTATATATTTGATACCCATCGTATATAGCTAACCTTTCTAAATATCTACTGTATATAGTTCATATGTTCTATGTAACAGAGTGTTTTGCTATTCCATATACACTACTTTGACCAGGCAAAGAGAGGTATATAAAACCTGTTAAATAAATAAATAGCAGGAACCGTCCCCACTCCATCTTAGCACTCTGAGGGTAATTCCATAAGGTGCAGCTAGATTTCCAAGTGTGTTCATACATACAAATCATGACATTTTAGTGATTTGCATGCATAAATGACCAATTAAGCATAGAGTTTAGTCAGTCACTATTCTGAAGTACATGCCATGGACCAATGGTGCGTACTTTCACTGTGGGCACGCATAAGGGAGGAGTTTGGGCAGAGCATTGACAGAGCGCAAATTTAGGTATGAACTTTACAGAGTATAGCCTAATGTGTGAGAGATATGTGCAGTCATTTACGCCTGTTCTCAGGTCTGGTGCTAACATTAGGTAAACCAGGCAGTTGCCTAGTGCGCAAGCCCTCTGGGAGCACCCACTGCTGCCACCCCTTTCTAGGGCTAGCAATGGTGGCATTGGATCAGAAACTGTGACATAGTGCTTACCTACAGTCTCTGGTGCTGCATCGCAGTTTCTCTCTTCCACCGCCCTGTGATACAGACTTCCGGTTTATGCAAAACCAGAAGTCTACGTCGGAAAGGGGCAGAAGCAGCAGACAGTGGGAGAGAGAAAACATGACAGCGCTGGAGATTGCAGGTAAGTGCAATGTCATGGTTTCTGAGCCACTGCCACTGCTGCTGACCCCAAAAAGAGGGGCAGTAGCAGCAGCAGCAATGGGTGTACAGAGGATGTCACGATGGAGAGGATGGGCATGGCTTCATTTATACATATTTACAGCCACGTATGCTAGCATTCTATAAAGCCAAATTCACATGGATTCAACTTCATAGAATAGACATTGCCATGCAGAAATATCTGTGTAAATTTAGCTGCTACTTACAGAATTGCCCCTATATGTATAATGCTGAAAGGGACACTATGATTTTCAGCGGCACTAGTAGGCACAAAAAAAGCAAACCCCTCTGCAACTCTGTTCACCAAAAACACAACTACTCAACCTGGGTAAAGTTATTCATATACTCAGCTGTGTACCAGTAACTTTGAAAATTTTGAGGATAATTTCATAAACTCCATGCAGTTAATAAAGTGTGGTTACTCACCTATCATGGGTGTTCTCGAGGAGCAGCAGGAATCAGTCCTCACTTATAGGGCAACATCACTGATGAAGCCTGCATGGTAACTCTCCCCAGCTTTCGAAGAAAGCCTTTGGGAGATCTACCAAACATACATGGTCGCTTTCCCACCCAAGAGAGCCATCTTACCTCAGTATGATGACATAGCTTAATCAAGCCAAAAAAGCAAAAACTCCACAGGGAGGGGAGCGAGTAGAGCATAGTTACTTACCTGTAGTAACAGGTGATCTCTAGGAATAGCAGGAATTTAGTCTTCACATATGGGTGACATCGGTACCAACAGAGTCGACGCGGGAACGTTCCCCAGAATCCAATTGGAAAGCTTTTGGGAGCACTCCATGGTACCTGCGTGACTGCCTTCCCAACTCCCTCTCTTCAGTTGAGTTGGTAGCTAAGAAAAGAGTAAATTAAACCCTATAACTCCTAGGGGAGGAAGGCAGGTTGTGAAAACTATATTCCTGCTGTTCCCAGAGATCACCTGTGAGTAACTACACTATCTCAAGGAACAAGCAAGAATGTAGTCTTCACATATGGGACTTCCTAGCTCCCAGATGCCAGATGAAGTGACCTCAGAACTGGTAGAGCTTTGCCTCGGAGTAGGCATGAAGTGGTCACAGATTCCACATGGATTTCTGGCATCTTCAAAGTCCGGGAAATAGGGTAGGAGTTGCATCTAAGTGTGAGAGAGAGAGTTTCTGGAGTATAGCCTGACCAAACATGGGACTCCTTGTCCAGACAATAAAAGGCAGCAAAAATATGGACGGAAGACCAAGTTGCTGCTTTGCAAATTTCATTATTGGCTACTAAGGGTAGGTACTGTATGTCATTGAGGTGGCCATGGCGCAAATACTCTAAGCAATGACATGCCCTTCCAGGGAAAGTCTTGCTTTGTCACAGGCAAATGAAATACAGTCTGCTCTCCATCTGGAGAACATAGCTTAGAAACATGTAATCCCAGGTGACTGGGGTCAAATGAGACAAACAACTGCGTGGCTTTACGATGATTGAGTCCTTTGGAGATAGAAAGCCAAGGCACATTTGTAGCCACGAGTGATAGCTTCTGCTCTAAATGCATGTGGTTTAGAAAAAAAATGGATCATAAATTGACTGGTTTAAATGGAAGGGAGACACCACCTTTGGCATAAAGTGAGGGTGAGTCCGTAGGACTACTTTGTCATGGTGGAAGCTTATTAATGCGTCTAGCTGTCATGAGGGCAATTAGGAAAATTGAATCATTAGCCACAACCTCACTTAAGTTCCTGTCTTGGAAGGTAAAGGGCTGTTTGAGAAGCTGCACTAGAACAAGATTGAGGTCCCAAGCCACCGGAGGTGGCTAAATGGATGGTTTGGACAGCAGGAGACATCTCATGAAACGCACTACTAGCGGTTGTGTGGAGATGTGCTGTCCATCGAGTAGATGGTGAGAGGCTGCAATGGCACCGAGGTGGACCCTCACGGAGTTTATCTTTAGACCTGTTAAGAACAGATGGAGGAGAAACTAGAGGAGTGACTCCAATGGAGCAGAAAAAGGATTGAGATTCTTCTGGAAACATCAGAAAGAGAATCTATGCCATTTCAAAGCATATGAACATTTGGTGGAGGGCTTTCTAGAAGCCAAAATGATCTCTTAACCTCTTGAGTAATGTCAAAGCCTTGTAAAGCTATGCTCTCAGCAGCCAAGCTGTGAGGCAGAGAGACTATGAATTGGGATGGAGTAATGGGCCATCATCCTGGAAGAGGAGATTGGGCACAGATCCCAATCCCAGAGGATGAGTCCAAGTCAGATGTAGTAGCAATAGAAACCACAGTTGCCACAGCCAATGAGGGGCTATGAGTATCATGGAGTCCTTGTTGGACTGAAGCTTGAAAAGTGTCTTGGGAATGAGGGGCATAGGAGGAAAAGCATAAAGCAGACCCTGACCCCAGTGTAGGTGGAAGGCATCCACACTTGTTGGATGGTGGATGATGTCAGCGTTCTTATACAGAAGTGAGGAAGCTTGGCATTTTGGGGAGTCGCAAATAGATCTATGTCTGGGGTTCCCCAGGTCTGGAAGACGTAGGACGTTGTGTCCAGATGGAGAGACCATTCATGGGGAAGAAGGATGTGACTCAGTCTGTCTGCCAAGACACTGAACTCTCTTGGGAGGTACACCGCTTGGAGATGTATTTGATGAGCAATGGCAAAGGACCACATGTGTAGCACCTCCTCACAGAGGGCCCAAGAGCCTGTTCCTCCGTGCTTGATCACATAGAACATGGCAAACCGATTGTCCCTCCTGACTAGGACTTCTTGTGCTCTGTGGTGGTGTTGAAACATCCGAAGGGCAATCGAGATAGTGTGAAGTTCGAGGAGATTGATCTGGAGTTGTGACTCTTACGTTGTCCAGAGCTCCTGTGTAGTCAGGATGCCCAGATGGGCTCCCCAACCCAGTTTGGAGGCATCTGTTGTCAGGCTGCATTCAAGTGGATGAGCAGATTTTGTGGAGACCACCACCACTGAAGGGATGTGGTTGGAGGGACAGTGACTTGGATCCTGTCCCAGAGACGGCCCAAGGCCTGCTTCCACTGGGAGGCAAGAGTCCACTGGGTTGTCTGCATATGTAGTCAGGCATATGGAATGACATGTACTGTAGAAGCCATGTGCCCAAGGAGCTGCAGCATTTCTTGAGTGGTCAAATGTTCTCATAGGAGCATCTGGGACGCTAGTTTGACTAGACGGGCACTAGGGGTAGAAATGACCTGGATTGTTGGGTGTTTAGTAGAACTCCGATAAAATGGAAATTACACTTACCTGGTAATTGTTGTTCCTTGAGTAACTACAATTTAGTCCTCCACCTCTGGGTTGTGTACCTCCTCCTGCAGCTTGGAGACTGGGCATGTCAAAATCATGACATCACTGGATATAGCCTGCTGCTCTCTCCCATCAGCTCCCAGTGACCTACGGACAAAGCAGACTCAAAGGAGCAAAAAATAAGTAGCTATCATATTAATTTGAACCTTAAACTGAACGCATAACTTAATCTATTTAATAACTAAACCCCCTTTCCCGACAGAAGGGGACTGCGTTTTGCACCTTCTGTTTTCCACTCTATGCCTCGCCAAGGACAAGAGAGAGAGAAGAAAAGACATAAAAGAGACATGACAAATGGAAGCTACTAAGCCCTATCAAACACTCTACTCACCAGTAGTCTTGCACGTCTCCCAGTGGAATAAACCCTGCAAACCAATCCATTCCCGGGCGGGAATGAGGACTAAACTGTAGTTACTCAAGGAACAACAATTACCAGGTAAGTGTAATTTCCATATCGTTCCTACAATTTAGTCCTCTGGGATGTATCAGAGCAGTAATTATTGGGAGGGACCTTTCCAGCCGGCTCTTAACCCCGCCGATCCGAAACAGCCATTATTCGCCGCCAGAACATCCAGGTGGTAGTGCTTACTTAAAGTATGAAGAGAGGACCAACGATGGCACCAAACTGCGTTCCACCCAGGATGCCGCTTGCGCTCCAGTAGAGTGAGCTCTTAGAACATAAGAACATAAGAAATGCCATACTGGGTCAGACCGAGGTCCATCAAGCCCAGTATCCTGTTTCCAACAGTGGCCAATCTAGGTCATACGTACCTAGCAGTTTCCCCAAAAGACACAGGTTCTGCAGTGCTTGTACTAGGCCAAGCATTGATATCCTGGGTCCCTTTTTAATAGTGGTTTATGGACCTTTCCTCCAGGAACTTGTCCAAACCTTTTTTAAACCCAGCTATACTAACAGCCCTTACTACATCCTCCGGTAACAGATTCCAGAGTTTGATTACACGTTGAGTGAAGAAATATTTTCTCCTATTTGTCTTAAATAGTTTACCCTGTAGCTTCATTACATGTCCCCTAGTCCTTCTATATTCTGATAGCGTAAACAATTGATCCACGTTTATCTGTTCCACTCCATTCATTAATTTATACACCTCTATCATATCTCCCCTCAGCCGTCTCTTTTCTAGGTTAAAGAGCCCTAACCTTTTTAGCCTCTCTTCATAGGAGTAGCCTTCCATCCCCTTCACCAATTTGGTGGCTCTTCTCTGTACTTTTTCTAATAACTCTATGTCCTTTTTAAGATACGGTGACCAGAATTGCACACAATATTCAAGGTGCGGTCGTACCATGGAGCGATACAGAGGCATTATAATATCCTTTGTTTTATTCTCCATCCCTTTCCTTATGATACCTAGCATTCTATTTGCTTTCTTGGCCGCCGCTGCACACTGGGCCGAGGGTATTAACATGTTATCCACGATGACTCCTAAATCTTTTTCCTGGGTGGTGGTTTCTAATGTGGAGCCTTGCATCGTGTAACTATAGTGTGGGTTGTTCTTTCCTAGGTGCATAACTTTGCACTTGTCCACATTAAATTTCATCTGCCATTTGGATGCCCAGTCTTCCAATTTATCCAGATCCTCCTGCAGTTTTCCACAATCCTCTTGGGTTTTAACAACTTTAAACAGTTTTGTGTCATCTGCAAATTTGATAACCTCACTAGTTATTCCCTTTTCCAGGTCATTTATGAATATGTCAAAAAGTAGCGGACCCAGTACAGATCCCTGGGGTACTCCGCTATTCACCTTTTTCCATTGGGAATATTGGCCATTTAGCCCTACCCTCTGCTTTCTATCTTTTAACCAGTTCCCGATCCACAATAGTACACTGCCTCCTATCCCATGACTTTTTAGCTTCGCCAAAAGTCTCTGATGGGGGACCTTGTCAAAAGCTTTCTGAAAGTCCAGATACACTATATCAACCGACTCACCTTTGTCTACCTGTTTATGCACACCTTCAAAAAAACAGATCAGATTAGTAAGACAAGATCTTCCTTGTCTAAAGCCATGTTGGCTGTCTCCCATTAGGCCATGACTATCTACATGCTGTGTAATTTTGTTCTTTATGATGGTTTCTACCATTTTCCCTGGTACTGACGTCAGGCTCACCGGTCTGTAATTTCCCGGGTCACCCCTGGAACCCTTTTTAAAAATTGGTGTTACGTTGGCGACCCTCCAATCTTCAGGTATTACAGATGATTTTAATGAAAGTTCACAGATTACCAATAACAGGTCTGCAATCTCATATTTCAGTTCTTTCAACACTCTGGGATGTATACCATCCGGTCCAGGTGATTTGCTACTATTCAGTTTATCAAATAGTTGTAATATATCTTCCCGGTGTAGCGATATTTCTCTCAATTCCTCTGCAGTATCACCTTTAAATACCACTTCAGTCTTGGGTAACATCCCTACATCTTCCTCAGTAAAGACCGAAGCAAAGAATTCATTCAGTCTCTCTGCTATAGCCTTGTCTCCTCTTACTGCCCCTTTTACCCCTCTATCATCTAATGGTCCAATTGACTCTCTCACAGGCCTTTTGCTACGAATGTACTTGAAAAAGTCTTTATTTCGTGTTTTTGCTTCCGTAGCAAGTTTCTTCTCAAATTCCCGCTTTGCCTGCCTTATCAATGCTTTGCATTTAACTTGCCAGTGCTTGTGCTGTTTCCATTTTTCATCATTTGGCTCTTTTTTCCATTTCCTGAAGGTTGCTCTTTTGGCAGCAACAGCCTCTCTGACCTCACCTTTAAACCATGCTGGCAGTTTTTTGGACTTTCTTCCACTTTTCTTAATGCGTGGAATACAGCTGGTCTGGGCTTCGAGGATAGTATTTTTAAATAACACCCAAGCTTGCTGTAAGTCTTTAACCTTTGGAACCGCTCCATTTAGTTTTTTTCCGAACTATATTCCTCATTCTATCATAGTCTCCCTTTTGAAAGTTAAAAGGTAGTACTGTGGATTCCTTTACTATCTGTCCTCCACTGATTAAATCAAACATGATCATACTATGATCACTATTGCCAAGTGGTCCCAACACCCTTATTTCTTGCACCAGATCTGGCGTTCCACTAAGGACTAGGTCCAGTATGGCTTCCCCTCTGGTCGGTTCATGAATCAGCTGCTCCAAGAAGCAGTCATTTATTTCATCTAGAAACTTTATCTCTTTAGCTTGTCCTGCTGTGACACGGTTCCAGTCGATACCGGGGTAATTGAAATCACCCATTATTACTACTCTGTTGTGGCTTTTGTTAGCTTCCTTGATTTCTTTGAGCATTTCATCATCCATTTGTTCATTCTGGCCAGGCGGTCGATAGTATACTCCCACTGCCATCACCTTCCCCTTCATAAATGGAATTTCAATCCATAGAGATTCTACAGCATATTTTGTTCCCTGCAAAACTTTAATCCTTTCTGACTCAATGCCCTCTCTAACATAGAGCGCAACCCCTCCACCAATTTGTTCAGCTCTATCATTACGATATAGTTTGTATCCAGGTATCACAGTGTCCCACTGGTTATCCTGGCACCGGACAGCCTTGCAACAGGTAATCTGAAACAATCGCCTCCTTAACCCATCTGGAACAGGATGCTTTCGCTACCATTTCCCCTTATTGGGGACCTCCGAACCATACGAATAGACGGTCCGACTTGCGGAAAGTCTCAGACTTTTAAATACTGCCGCAGCACCTTCTTTACGTCTAAACGACGTAAACTATGGTCTGAGCCGCTCCCCTCCCCCGAACCTAGAGATGGAAGAGAACCCGCTCGATTTAGGCGAAACAGTGAAGCTACCTTTGGTAAAAACAACGGCACTGGTCGCAGCACCACCTTTTCCCTGGAAAAGACAAAAACGGCTCTCTACATGATAGCGCGGGCAACTCCGAAATTCACCTCACTGAACAGATGGCTACCAAACACACGGTCTTCCAAGACAAATCTTTAACCAAGGCCTGCCCACGGCAGCAACGTAATCCTATGTGAGGGTCGCAGCCTGGATTCTGCTTTAAGATAAAAAATGCAACACATCTGCCTGCGAGCCTGGCACCACCCCCTGGACCTTGCCTCTATAGCATGACAGGGCTGCTAACTGACCTCTCAAAGAACTGGCTGCCAGACCCTTATCAAGGCCGCCTCGCAGGAAACTTACCACCAAGGGAATGGATACTCTAGCTGTGCAAGCTTGCTTCCACGAGCACCCATCCTCAAAAATACGCCATATGCGCACATATGTAAGAGACGCGGGCTTTTTCCTCGCTCGACGTAAGGTAACGATGACCTCTACAGAGTAACCTGCCCTTTCACTGGCCATATCGTAAGCGGGAACCGATCCCCCTGAGTCATTCACAACGGACCCTGTAGCAACAGAGTCTCCGACGTTGGTAACTTCCAAGGATTCCCGTCGAGCAAATGAATGAGATCGGCGTACCACGGGCAGCTTGGCCAGTCCGGGGCCACCAACAACCCTTTTCCCCAATGAGCTTCGATACGTTGCCCCACACGACCTATGAGCACCCACGGAGGAAAGACAGAGGAGCCCTGACAATGGCCACGGCTGTATCAGGGCGTCGATTTCTTCTGTCATCCTCTCTCGCCATCCATTGAGTAAACGACACGTTTTTACTGACTGAAAGGTCGCTATGAGATCTATGATCGGCAGCCCCCATCTCTGACCTATCTGCGCTAACATGTCCGGATGCAATTCTCATTCTCCAGCATTCACTTGGACCCCGCTGAGACAATCTGCCATCACACTGTCCTTCCCTACAATGTGCGCCACCAAATTGCTGGCAGTCTAGGTTCAACCCAAGAAACAGAGCGTCTGCTTCTTCTTCCATGGCCACACTTCCTGTACTGCCCTGTCGATTGATGTAGGCCGCTGTCGCAGAGTTGTCAGACCGCCCTCGAACCGCCCGCCCTGTCACCGCAGCTTCGAACGTTCTCAACGCCAGACAGACAGCTCTCAGTTCCAACGGCTTGATTGATCATTTGCTCTCCTGTACGGCCCAAGTGCCCTGCACGAAGAGATCTCTGCAATGAGCTCCCCATCCTGCAAGACTCGCGTCCGTTAGCAAGGGAAGCCACTCCGGCTGTTCTAGAGGCATTCCCACCTTCAGAGACCCTGGAAACCACCACCACGGAAGGGACTGTCTGACCGGAAGGGGATAGGGAAGCCGTTTGTTCAGTGAATCGGACTGATGCAACCATGGCGAAGCAGCGCTCTCTGTAATGGTCGCATATGAAATCTGGCTCATGAAACTACTTCCAAAGTCGCCGCCATTGTCCCCAGCTGTCAGACGGCTGCCTGAGTGAGAATCTTCAGAGTCTTGGCAAGTGCATATATCTATATGATTTGCAAGGGATTGTGGGCAATGCAGTTCATTCACACCAGACACAGCTGCTCACAATAATTAGTTGTGCTTTTTGGATAAAGCCAATAAGATATTTATTTATGGGGTTATTTCTCCCAACACAGATATGCTAGGTAGCACATAAATCAGGTTACTTGCTTTCAGTGTTAAACTTGGAAAAACAAAATAAGGAAAACAACATTTTAACTTATCAGGCAATCAAAGCAAAAGAAATAAGACCTGGTTGATAACAAACTGGTCTTTTCTGTAGGCTTAGCTAATATTTTCTTAGCATGTATCAAACAACAAACCAAAAGCTACA
Organism: Ichthyophis bannanicus; assembly: GCA_033557465.1. Classification (NCBI taxonomy): domain Eukaryota; kingdom Metazoa; phylum Chordata; class Amphibia; order Gymnophiona; family Ichthyophiidae; genus Ichthyophis; species Ichthyophis bannanicus. Next base: position 93,658,893 of record CM066046.1, on the reverse strand, counting down.
AAGAAAGAAAAAAAACTGTTCTTTTCAGGTTAACTTCTTATATCTTCCCACATAGATTCAGAAGTGATTCTCTCCTAGCTCACAAGCAATTAGGTAAGGCTCAATTGCTAGCAGTTATCCAGCTGAAACCCCTTAGCTGGCTTGCTTTCTACTGCGTGGGTCAAATCCTGCTTCAGGAGCTTTTCTGAGTAGATTAAAGAACAAGTTTGTATTTCTTTGTGATGGTTGCTGTACTTTGTAACAGAAAGTTACCAAAGGAGTTTAGACAGAGAGCAGTCCATGTAAACAGAATCTTCATCTGCTATCATTCCCCCTTCTTCAACAAGCATGGGTTCAATATCATGGATTGGCACAGATGAATCTCTCAATGGAGCACTTTCAGGAGAATACTTGTTTCCCTGCTGTCTTTCAAGGTTATAGCTAGGGCATAGATCAGTGTTCATACCTGAGCTTCCATTGCTGTTAGAGTTCCTCTCTATATAGCCTGGCCAGTATGTAGTCCAGTTTTTATGTCCAGCCTTCCAATCCAGATCCCTGGACACTGGATCTCTCTTCACATACCTTCTGGCACGGGTCTTAGGGTCCCTTCCACGTATAGCCGTCTCTCTCACAGGTACCGTCTGGAGATTCCTAGCTCTGCAGCACCATTCCTCTGGCTTTCCCCAGTCCAATGGTGTATGCTGGCCCTTGGAATGCCTCCCAGTATACGTACTGTTCTGGACTCTTCTAGACCTCTCAAAGGCTTTTCTCCTCTTTCTTCCAAAGGGTTTCTTTCCCTCTCTGTCCGTCCGGTTTGGCTTCTGCTTCTGATGATCCTCCTGATGATGAAGATGATCAAGCTCAAGCTGATTCTCAGGATAATTCTCTGTAGAATAAACTCTACCTTTATTCTGCCTAGATGAGTGCTCCTCCCTAACACAGCGCAGCTGTGCTGAATCAGGCCCTGCCCTTTGAGATGAGTGCTTAGGGATTACCTCATAGCCCTCCTGATTGAACACACGTTTCCCCACTTCAGCTCCTCTAATGGCTGTTGGAAACCTGGTGCATTCTGGGACTGGTAGTCTTTTATGGGAAAATTCTGTTTTCTTATTTCTACCAGAACTGACAGGCTGCTTGTTCAGAGTCACTTCACCTTTTCTATAGCTCCTTCCTGAACTATGATAAGCTTCCTTATCACACAGCACATGAAGGTAATTCCACGCTGTGGACGCTGGAGCGGACCTGAACTTGTGCAACAACTGTCGGAGCACTTGTACTCGACAATTCAGCAGAAACACCACTCCTTTCTGTGTGTCGAACCATACCCCTAGATATTCGAGACCCTGGGACGGAACCATTTGGCTCTTGGTCAAATCGACCACCCAGCCGAGACTCTGCAAAAAACTTCAGCACTTTGTCGGTAACTCGAATGCCCTCGGCCCGAATTAGCCAACCGTCGAGCTAAGGCTGAACCAGAACTCCTTCCTGTCACCATGCCGCCGCTACCACCACCATGATCTTGGTGAATGTCCGGACAGCCTTCACAAGACCGAAAGGCAATGCATGGAACTGATAAGGTCTTCAAGGAAGAGCGAACCGCAGAACCTTTGACCACCGTCTTTGATTGGGATGCCTAAATACGCTTCTGTGAGATCAAGGGAAGTCAAGTACTCCCCTTGGCGCCCCGCCACAATGACCGCCCTCAACGTTTCCATCCTGAAATGCGGTACTCGAAGGCAGTGGTTCACCCCTTTGAGAACCAGAATAGGACGGGGAGACCAGTCTTTCCTTGGCAGCACAATAAACGGAGTAGAGACCCACACCGTAATCCGCTATTGATACCGGTGCAACAGCTCTCAACTGTAAAAGCCAATCTAACGTTCAACAAACTGCAAGTGTTTTCTGTTGGCCTTTGCAGGGAGACATCACAAATGAGTCGAGCCCCGGTTTTGCAAATTTCAGCGCATAACCTCCGGGAATGAACTCCAACACCCATCGGCCGGATGTTATTTGGGTCCCGGTAGGAAGAAATCCCTGAAGCCGTCCTCCCACCGGTTGGCTTCTCACCGGGACCCGCTCTTTTCATTGTGGTTTACGAGTCATCGCTGCGGAGCCACTGCAAAACCTCTATTTGCTCCACGAAATCCCTGGACTTTAGAAGCAAATCTTTCCCTTTGGAAAAACCACCCAAGCGAGAAGTACAAAACTCCTGAAATCTCTACACTGACCCCGAAAGGCCAGCAAGGACTTCCCTTGCTTTGGTTTATCCTCCAGGAGTCTTCTGTCCTTAGACTCTCCTACATCTTTAACCAACTTGTCAAGAACTTCTTGAAATACCAAAGAGAAGCCACGCTTACCTGGTAAGTAGACAGCGGACCAAGCAAAGGCGCATCTGAGAATACAATGTACTTAAACCAAAGATCAACGGAAAGGAAGAAGATCAGAACGCCGGTCTTCCTGATCCCAAGTCCCTACTCCAACCAAAACCTGTTAGGTCTCCCAAGTCCGAAATACTATTCTGAAAAAACTCCGTAAGGCCGCCCATGACGCACACCCTGTCCTTTAAGAAGGCGTGCCCAACCCACTCACACGTTCCAACTGCTTGTCCCAGAGTACCTGGACATTTCTCTTAAGACGTGTCCTCCTGTGTCCAGGGCTATTAATAACTCGTTGGGATACCCCCCTAAAGAACCCAATCATTCAATCAAATAAACAAAATAAACACTTTTATGCCATTCTTAAACCCTTCTGAGGGACTCACCAACTGCTGCCTCTGTCCCCCTTTTTAACCTGCAAGTCACCTTAGTGGTTACCGCCTTCACACCTACCCAGGTATGCCATGCATACCCCAAATGGAAGAAAATCCTCCCTACCTGTGGCCAGCATTCCATGGATGATATGTGACTTACATTCAATACTGGTCAGGTTTACTCTGGCTTGAATTTGATGAATCCAGAAACCAAAGACAGACAAAATCCAGGGGAAAAGCCACCCGGAGCTGCCCCTGATGTTCCCAGAGCCCCCGCACTAAATGGTCCTGTTTGGCTTTCCAGGCGAGGCACCAAGGGCGTCTCCAGCCACGACTCACTCTGAAATCTTGCCTCTGCGCGTGTCACCCACATCAGCTATTGGTGGCAACCAACAAAATCTTTCAATAAAGAGCCAGCAACAGAGATTAAATGCTTCCTTTTAATATTCTGTTGATGTGAGTCTTTTCTTTTCTTTTTTTCTTTTCACAGCTCGAGAGCCAAAAATCTTTCTCCCACAGTCCGAGGCTGGCTTTGAACCAGTGGTCTTTAGGTTAGGAGGCAGGCATCTTGTGGAAGAACTATCACAGCTCCCTTGAAAAAATCACCACCGGTAAACAAAATTTACTCGCCTAAAGTTAAATCTAAGTAAATTAAAGTAAAATAAAATAAAGCAAATTTAAAGTAACTGTATTCACTCCTGCCTGAACTTAGGATTCTTACACCTTCCACGTGCCTAATCAGGTTTCCGTTGCCTCACTGCTAAAAGGTGCGGGAAGAACGGCGATGCACCCAGCCGTGCCTCTTTGGCACCGAAAAGCCTGCCGCAAGCTCCACAGCCTTCCCATCTCGTTGCACGGCTCAATCACTCACCTCGGCGTCCAAACATCCGCAACATAACTTCTCTCCTTTGTGCCAGTCCGAGTGCCCATCCTGCAAGCCGCGACGCTTCTCACTGACATAGGGAGCAGCGATCTGGGCTGTCTAAACCCCGTTGAGAGAGAGAGCGCAAGCGGCCAGCCGCGGAGCGAGCTGGTCTCTCTTCTGCACTTCCCTCAGATCAATGCTGGCAGTCCGGGCCCGCGGGGAATCGGTTCTGTGCAGTGCAGGGCTCTCCTCCATAGTGCCCAGGAGGAGAGAGCTGCCATCGGAAACAAACTTGTTGCCAAGGGAGAGAGAAAGAGAAGCCAGCAATGGCCAGCTTTTGTTTTTTTGTTTTTTGTGTTTTTTTTTTTTAATACAGGAACCTAACAACCAAACAAAAACAGAATAGAGAGACAAAAAAAAAATCAAAAGCCACAGCTAAGGCTACTCTAACTGCTCCTTATCCATTCCTCAAGTGAACCCAGCACCTAGGCTCACTACGTCGTCCTGCTGCATGGAAACTGGACACACTGGGGGCTGATGGGAGAGACCAGCAGGCTATATCCAGTGATGTCATGATTTTGACATGCCCAGTCTCCAAGCTGCAGGAGGAGGTACACAACCCAGAGGTGGAGGACTAAACTGCAGGAACGATAAGGAACTTCTAGTTTTTGGGTTGGAATGAGCTGGGATTTTCAGATGTTTATCACAAATCCCTAGTACTGTAATGGTATGATGTAAGGAAAGATGTACCTCTTGGGAGGTGTCTGCTTTTATTAGCCAGTCATTTAAGTAAGGGAAGACAAATATCCACAGAGATCTTAGATATGTGGCTACAACCACCATGCACTTTGTAAAGACTCTTGGGGCAGGGGGAAGTCCGAAGGGAAGGACTCTGCATTTATAATGTTTTCACTGAAAGGTGAAGCATAGATATTTCCTGCGTCCTGGATGGATGAGGATGTGTGTGTACACTTCTTTTAGATCTAGAGAACAGAGCCAGTCCTGACTCTGGAGGTAGGAAAGAAGAGTCCTGACAGAGATCTTGAACCTTTCATGGACTAGAAACGTCTTGAGGTTTCTGAGGTCCAGAATGGGACTGAACCCTCTGGTTTTCTATGGAATGAGAAAATACAGAGAGAGTAGAAACCCTTTGTTGGGACATCTTCTATGGTGCCCTGAGACAGAAGAGAGGATACCTCGTCCTGTAGGACAGCAGTGAGTGTGGGGTGAAAGTGGAGGGGGCAGAGTTTGTAGATGAAGTCTGCTCCCTTCCTGGACTAGGGTGAATGTCCACTGCTCTGAGGTGCAATCTGTGGGTGAAGTGACAGTGTCTGCTTGCTATGTGGAAGGGGGGGGGGTCCTCCAGAAGCAGTGTGGCAATGATCTATAGGAAAGAGTCAAAAAAACTGTGCTGCCAAGCTGGTTGAGATTTAGTCACTTGTGGCTTCTTTTGTTGCTTAGGAGACAGCTGCTTCTTCTGTGGGGCCTAACCCTGGTACTGAGAAGCAGGAGGATAATACATTGTAAATATATTATTTATACAAGATGTTAATAAATCTCTATTCATTGTATATAATTTCATAACATATATGCACATAGTTTCACCAAGTTGAATCCCAGTTGAATTTTCCTGTTTCATGTAAACCTGTAAACCATGTAAACCTGTTGCTTGCTGTGAGTATTCTTGTTCATTGTAAACCGCGCTGATGATAAAGAGCGCGGTATAGAAGAGCTATAAATAAAATAAATAAAAATAAAATAAGAGAAGAAGAATTTCTTATTATTGTAGAAGACTTCTTTGCAGGTGTCTTTTTCCTATCAGGTTCCGCTGTTACTCTGGACAGTCTCTTTAGAGTAGCATTTTCTAACTCTAATTTAGAGGCCTTATCTTGCCAGTCTTTGCCAAAGAGGTTTTCCCCTCTGCAAGGTATGTTGCCAGCTTATCTTGAACCCACTGTTCAAGATTTGAGGCTTGAAATCGTGCAATTCAATGTGCCCCAATGCATATTGCTGAGGCTCTGCTTGTGCATTCAAAGGCATCAAAGGTAGCCCTACTGACAAACTTTGATATGTTCTGGTTATGCTTAACTATTGCAAAATAATCTACCCTTTTGTCATCTGGGAGGAGAGGGCAAAGGCCTTGAAATCCCTGGAGACCTCTTTCAGGAATATTCCCATGTAGAGGATATGGGAGTTAATCCTAGCCAAGAGCATGGAAGCTTGAAAACATCAAGAGTTCGATTCTCTACCTGGAAGATTAAAGGAGTGAGTCTTTGAGCTTTTGATTCAGTGAATCGCCTATTTAATGCATTGCCAATTCAACCACCACAGAGCGGAAAATGTTGCTATTGGAAGCCGCGACACTCCGGTACTTGATACATGATATCGGGATGTAGGCTTTGAGCTGAGACCGTGAGAGGCATCTCCCACATATGAAGCATAAGATCATGAAAGATGTGATGCACTGGTAAGGTGGTTGCCTCTTTGGGTGCTGTTTGGTACTAGAGGATCTCTAATTCCTCCGCCCTTGGCTCCTTCTTCAATGTTACTGTGATAGAGACACCCTTGGCTAGATCTTGAATGAATTCCTGGAAGGACATGCCTTCCGAAGGCGACATGCATTGCTGCTGAGGCGGGAAAGGATCCGAAGGAAGGTCCCGAGACACCCATGAATCGAGTGACTCCACATCCGAAACAGGGGAATCTGAATTGGAGAACTCTAAGTATCAATGGGCACGGCGTTCACCAGAAGCTAGATGCCGGTACTGATGCTCAGAGGTATTGGCCCTGGTGAGCCGCTTGGGTTTGGCACCAGTATCAGTAAGTTTCAAGGGAGAGCATGGTGGGAGCAATGCTTATGTCATCTGCAGCAGCCCTGATGTCGTGCCCGGAACTGGTGTCAATGTCAGAACTGTAACCAGTATCAATGGGGCGGTGCCAGCAGCCAATGGTTTTATGGGTACCGAGGCTGCAAGGAGGGCTGCCAAGCTCCACTCAATGGTTGGTATGCGCTAGTCTATTGAAGTTGCCGATGCTTGGGTATCAGTGACTGGTATTTGTGCTACCATCCCAGAGCATACTGGGGCCCGTTGATGGCTTTGGAGGACAGGGCCTCCCACTGGGTCTGTTTAGCAGGCCAATCCCTCTCAGAGGCAATACCCGAGGGGTCTCGATGCCCTGAGTGACATCTTTCCCTAGAGGTATTGTCAGACTTCGATGCAGCCTTGTGTTTGAACATCAAAGATACCAGAGATCCACGGGAGGATGATGAGGCCCTCGAAGTAGATGCCATCGATACTGCGTCCGAAGCAAAGAGTGCTCCAAATTTAGAAGCCCAGTTTTGTAGGCCTCTGTGTCATTTTCTGACAGAGAGGACAATCTTTTGGCTGGTGATATGGGAAGAGGCATTTTAAGCACCAGTCATGTGTGTCAGTCGCTGAGATGGTGCTGGCACACTTAGAACATTTTTTGAAACCACTAGTTGGTTTCTCCTTGCCTTCAAGGATGCGAAAGTTATGAAAAGTTGAAGGGTGTCAACGGCCAAGTTTTTTTTTTGTTTTTTTTTTTAAAGATAAGTAGTAAAAGAAAATAAGAGAAACAGTGATGGGAAGACAGACGTGCTATCCACAAAAAGAGTTTTTTCTACAGCAACAGGATTTGCTTCCTGCTGACTCCGCGGAAAACAAAGAACTGAAGAGAGGGAGTTGTGAAGGCAGGAAGGCAGTCACATAGTGGAGTGCTCCCAAAAGCTTTCCAATTGGATGCTGGGGAGCGTTCCTGCATAGGCTCTGTCAGTACAGATGTCACCCATATGTGAAGACTACATTCCTGCTTGTTCCTGGAGATTGAGGACTAATTCCTTCTGCTCCTGGATAATACCTGTTACAGGAGAGTAACCACACCACAACCAAGCAGGAAGTCAGTCCTTACTTATGGGACTTCCAGCTACAGGCTACCAAAAACCTGTAAAAAACCAAGGGCAACCCGAAAAGGCGAACAACGAATAACAGTGGAACAGTGCTGAAAGATTCTGAGAGTCGACAAGCGGCTCCAGCTTCAACCAAGGAATAGACTCTCTGGTAGCCTGGACTGACAGAAGGGCCGGAGGAAAGGAGTTGCACCAATCCCCGAAGAGATTCTGGAGTATGGCCTGGCCAAAGGCATTGTCACACTGGGAATCCACTTCCAGGCTGTAGTGAGCTGCGAAGTTATGGACCGAAGACCAGGTCGCAGCCCGGCAGATCTCCAGTAAGGAGACTGAGCACAGGTTAGCCAGAGGCCGATATAGCTCGGACATTGGGGGTCTTGACATGACATTCCAAGAGTAGCCCAGTCTGGTCATAAGTGAAGGAGATACAGTCAGTCATCCAGGTGGAAAGGGTGCACTTAGAGATAGTCAGTCAGTCTCAGCCTTTGAGTCATAAGAAATGAACAGCTGGGGTGAACGGCGATGGACCTTGGTCCATTCAAGATAGAAAGCTAGCGCCTGCTTGCAATCCAAAGTATAAAGAAAGGTCTCAGTCCTATTAGCATGAGGCCTGGGAAAGAAGGTGGGAAGCATCGCCAACTGGTTGACATGAAAAAGCAAGACTTCCTTAGGAAGGAACTTAAGGTGAGTGTGGAAAACAACTCTATTCTTGTGGAACCTCATATACATAGTGTACGCCACCGGTGCCTGCAGTTCGCTGACACTTCACAATGACATGAATGCCACCATGAATGTCACCTGCTTCCATTGGGTACAGAGCATCCACTGGGCCTGTCTCTTTCAGAGAAGGGGCAGGGTGTGACATGAACCATCGAGGCCATGTGCCCCAGGAGGTGGAGCAGCCCTGGATTTCTCAGGTCAGTGATGCCAGGCATCCGGGTCCCCCTGGCCTAAGACGTGTCCAGGAGGACCCGGATGAACAAGAGACACAGAGGGCTGCAGGTGAGAGAGACTTTGAGTAGTTGATGAAGCCCAGTTGCTCCAGAACCTGGATAGTACATTGGGTGGACTGCTGAATCTCGCTGGGCGATCCTCCCCTGATTAGCCAGTTGTCCAGATAGGGGAAGACAAAAACCCCTTGTAGTATCAAGGCGGCGGCGATCACAGCCAGGCACTTTGTGAAGACCCTGGGGGTAGATGAGAGGACGAAGGGGAATACTCTGTACTGGTAGCAACACACTCCGATGATGAACCGGAGATACTTCCGGTGCAAGGGGTGGATAAGTATGTGGGTGCAGGCATCTTTGAGATCCAAGGAGCATAGCCAGTCTCCCAACAGATGTACAGCAGCAACGTTCCAAGGGACGCCATCTTGAACTTTTCTCACACTAAGTGGTTCAAATCACACAGGTTGAGGATGGGGCGAAAGCCACTTGTTTTCTTAGGAACCAGAAAGTAGCAGGAATAGAACCCTCAGCCCACCTGGGGCTGAGGAAGCAACTCCAGCGCTTTTTTCACAAGGAGAGCGCAAAGCTTTCCTCAAAGAAGTTCTTGATGGCGAGGGTCCAGAGGAAGCCCCCCGGAAAGAATGGAGGGGACGTTTGCTCAAAATGAAGGAGGCAGCCCTCCTTCACAATCTGCAGGGCCCAGGAGTTTCAGCAGGCACCAGGCATCAATGCCCACAGCAGTCACCCAAGGCACGGGCTCGAAGCCGTTGTACTCCGCCATGAGTAACATACCTGGAACACTCCTTCACCATGGAGAGATTTGCCAGAGAGCCCAGCCGAGAACCCGGCAAGCTCCCCTGCCAGGTCTCTCAGGAACATGGCCATGTACAGGTGGGTAAGCCTGAATACGGGTCATGAGCATTGAGCCCTGGTAACATTTCCTACCAAAGCCATCTATGGTGCCTGCCTCCCTAACTGGGGGTACAGAGGAGTGCATCTTCTGGCTCTTAATGCGGCGCATGGCCAATTCCACGATCATAGAATTGTGTGATAGCTGTGTCTTCTCATAGCCCAGGCTCTTGCAGACTCAATACATGGAATCAAGCCACTGGCTCGCTATGGGCACTGTAACGAGGGTTTCCCACATCCTGGACAGGAAGCACTGAAAGATAGGAGGCACCTTGGGAGAGGAGGGGTATTGGAGGATCTTGAGGTCCTCTGCCTCGATGGTGAAGAACAGAGCCTTCCCCATGTACTGTACAAAGTTGAGGAAACAAAGGTCCTCAAGAAGGGACTGCCGATGCTCCAGTAGAGGCAAGGGGTCTGATGGGGTATCCCTGTGCTGCACCGTGTCCAGGGACTCATCATCCATCTCCCTCTCTGAGTCAAACTCAGAGGAAGTCAAAGGATCAGCAGGAATCACGGAAAGCTCAGGTGACGGAGTTGACAGGATTCGGGGTTCCAGCACTCCAAGCTCAAAGCACTCGGTGGAGACCCATGGTGCCCTGATGGGGACGGAGAGAGAGTAACCCTGGAATCGTCTTGGAGGGCGTGTCGCTCAAGGATCGGGAAGGCACCCATGGTGGATGGGACCATCGCAGGCCCAGAGGAACCGGAGCCCTTCTGCTGCACCAGGAAGACAGCCAGGCTGTGCTCCAGGATGGCCATTCTCTCCCTCCAGGAGAGAAAGCCTCACAGCCTCTGGCACCTGCACCGGTTCTGTTGGTGGAGACTTTCGGACGGTGATGGGTTTGGGAGTTAGATGCCAGTCCTCTGAGGGCGTAGAAGACTGCTCCCACCGGGGCAGCTTCAAGGGCCACTCCTAGCCATTGTCCTCTACTTTGCATCAAGGACTGGGGTGCCGATGCCCATGGGACTTGCCCCCAGAACCGGCTTCACCCTCCAACAGTGAGTGGGATGGAGTCCAGTCCTTCTGGGGACAGTCCTTGATGGAGACAGTCACCGGTCCAAGGCTTCGTGACCCCAAGGCTCTGAGAGATCCTGGTTGCCATGAGGTCGAGGCCTCTGCAGCAGCCTCCAAGGGTGTCAAATTCAGATGCTGGAGCCGATGCCGAGGGTTTGTGGCCAAACAGTGCCTCCCACTGCCTTTCACGGTTCTTTTGCCCTTTGCTCATCATCTGGAGACGGAGCGGGCAAGTAGAGGTGTCATGGTCATCCCCGAAGCTGGTCCTACCACAACTGTTGCACTTCTTAAAAACGGCTGATTATGGACATAGCTGGAAAGACGAATCCATCAAGATCAAATGCCAATGTCCCGATCAGAAGGGCATAAGGAAAAAACCCTATGCACTAAAGAGAGAGAAAGAAAAGACCCGAAAAAAAAACCACGATGCCGAGGCACTGTCAGTTCCAGGCTCGCAGGAAGCAAACTGTACGCGACCGAAAAAAAAAAAAAGGAAAGAGAAGAGGCAAAAATACAACAAATTACCAAGATACTTTTTTTCTGAAGGTCTCTGCAGAAAAACGAAGACTGAGGCAAGAAGGCTCCTTGGGCGGGAAGGCGACCACACATGCATGCGTGGTGGCTCTCCCAAAGACTTTCTTTGAAAGCTGGGAAGAATTACTACACGAGCTCCATCAGTGACATCAACCCATGTGAGGGCTGACTTCATGCTTGGTCCCAGAGAAGTGGTGCTAAACACCTATTTGGAAGCTGCTTTATAAAGTGAAGTGCATGTGTGCTTTACTTGTAAACTAGAAGCTTAAAGTTGTACCGCAATAGAGTCATGGCAGTTACTCTTGATCTAGAGCAGAAAAATTTCCACTTAAATTAAATTTTATAAAAATACCTTACATGTATAAAATTATGCTCCACCCAGGCGCTGTCCTCGTGCACGTTCACACTAAAAGTACATGCAATAGGACTTACATGCGTACTTACAGAATAGTGACTGACAAACATTGAGCATACATGCCCACTCAGATGCCTAAATTCCTTTAAAACTAAGATTACATGCATAAATAGTGAGTCATTTTATTCAGCGCCCATATAAAATCAGCTCCTTTATGTGCAAATCAGGCATGCAATTTTATAAATGCCTACTTTCCATAAGGCCAGCAAAGTCTATCTAGCATTTGCCCTTATATGGCAACCTGACCCCTAGCGGTCACACCATGAGATTATCACTAGGGTTAATGGGCTTCATATTGAAACCAGCACCATGGAGAGCAGGAGCAACTGAGGATCACTCCTGCTCCCACTAGACACCTGTTAAGTTGGGAATGGGATCGGGGTGTCTTATGGAGGACTCTTGTGTGGAGATTGTTCTTATCAAATGCTATGGCAATTCTCCTGAAAGTCTGAATTCTCTCTCCTGCTGCCTACTCTCCTTTTCTTCTTCCTCTGTCATGTCTGAATTGGTGTTCCTTTCACTCTCTTACAGCATGTTTGGTAATGGTAAACCGATCTAATGCCCGGTAGCCAAGGGAGGTATATCAAGTGTATTAATAAAGATAAAGATATCTAAAAGCCGTCTTCATGTAGGTAATGATGGTACTATAAGGGGATAGCAAACAGCATGCAACACACCTACAAACATCTTTACTATGAAATCATCAGTATCTTAAGATTCACCACCTTTATTAACCTTTATTTACTGCAAAGCTCATAGAATATCAGAGCTACTTAAACCATACCCCTTGACTTCCTGCAGAAAGAAAGTACAGGCTGACAGAATACCTGAAAACTCAGACCCAGCCAGCCATGGAGAGAGTGAAATTTTTATCTAGTTTTTTCTTGCCAAGATTATATGTCACTGTACAATAGCACTGTACACTTACATCTGAAGAGTTCAATGCAGTCCATGTTCTCATTAGTCATAAGCGTAGGAATCAAATCATACTGTGAATGCTGATTAAAATATGACTCAGCAATTGTTGTTTCAGTCTGTGAGGTTCAAGTCCCTCTTTCCCCTTATAACAGTGGGATGTATTGATCAAAGTGCTGATCTGCCCATAACATTCATTATTCTTTTAAATTTGAAACTATGGGCTGAAGTCATGAATCCTTTTTTGTTCTTTCCGGATGAATACAATTAAGATAGAATTTCCGGCTGATAAGTTGATGGAAATCCTGCAGCAACACATTCTAATCTAGTTCATATTACCTTCCAGTGACAGAAATACAGGGATACAATTCACTTTAATTGGTAAAGATAACATGCTGGGCTCGCTATAAATTATTGGAACCGACTCCCTGAAAACATCTCACTATCTAAAGAAAAACAATGGATTTATAGGAAGACAGCATATCAGTTCTTGTGACCATCTCTAGGTAAACAAGAAAGGTTATTTAGTTAGTGTAAATGACATCCTTGAGTGGAGGAGTAGCGTAGTGGTTAGAGCAATAGCCTAGTACCCAGGAGTGTTTGATTCCCACTGGCACTCCTTGTGACCTTGGGCAAGTCACTTTACCCTCCACTGCCTCAGAAGAAAAGGTCTCACAATCTACTTCCCGTCATACCTTGCCAAGAAAACCCAGGGGCTGCAGGGTCACCCAGAGTGAGCATGGACTTCATGGCATTTGGAAAAAAAAAAGCGGCATCCTTATCCACCAAGAAAAACACCCCTTTCCTTAATTATACATCAATAAATGAATAAAAAGGTGTGGAGTAGAGGTGTAGCCTAATGTTTAGAGCACTGGCTTGGGAACCAAGAGACTAGGGTTCAATTCCCACTAGCACTCCTTGTGGCCTTGGGCAAGTCACTTAACCCGCCATTGCTCAGAAAAATCCAAATTATCAATGTCCCTGTTTAACGTACATTACCAAGTTTAAGTTACAATGTAAACCGCTTTGATTGAAATGATAAAATGGTATTAAAAAAAACCAGATAAATAAATAAATCAAACTTAAGTAACAAATATAAATAAACATTTAAGACATTTAAGCAAAATTACCACAAATCTGCACAACAGCATGCTTTAGAAAAGCAAAATAATGCTTATTTCCATCCTGTGCTTTTATGCACTTCCTAGTATCACAACCATGAGGAGAAAATTACCAGATGACATTTTGGTCAGCATGCAGAGCGCATACACCAGTACTTAATGCTTCTACGGCCTACACTGACTCATCAGACAAAGAACTGGGAGCCACTGAAAGGGCGAGAAGAGTAGATGCACAGGAAAAGTGGAATTAACGGATGAGATATTACAACTGGGACAACTACCAGGAGAAAGAAGAATATACACAAAAACTAACCTGCAAGCATTAAAAAAGACCCAACTAGGCCATATTTTGACAAATGTCTGAATTAGGGGTACTGTTTGTATATAATCAGTAAAGGGTGCAGAGTATCTGAGTCAACTATGTACAGACACAGTCCACCATAAACCTATCAAAGGGAATAACAGGAACAAAAAAACAAAAGGGGAAAGGGGAAAAAGAATATTGAAGCGGCAGGTACAATCCTAAAACACAGGCCTAGAGGAGAGGGTGACCTGCACAGAAAGGCGGGTACAACTACTCTTGCCTCTGACTGGACAGACTATACTGGTCTTTATCTACAGTTATATACTATGTTACTAATATTATTTCCTTAGATATTCAAAATAATATAAGGAGGATGTAATAAGGCAACTTATTTAATGGATGGTACACAGTCATATAGACAAATAAGTCAACCAACTACATCCTGCTCATATTATTTTGAATATCAAAGAAATTATATTAAGAACTTCAATAGCCATACTAAATAATTAATAAATTTCCATTAATAAATACTGTAGGAAATGTTAAAAGCCATTTTACAAATCATATATATTTGAACCTAAAAATATTTTTTGTTAAAAAAAGGGGGGCATGTTTACTAAAGTGTAGTGTTAGTATGGGGCTTGCGCATACTAAGGAAGGGGGGGTATTTTAGAATTATTTCCACGTACAAAAAGCAACAATGAGACGTGAAGATGGAAATACATGTCTCAAGGCTATTTTAGAAACAGCTTTTTTCAGATGTGGGAATGCTCACTTCTACTCCTCCATGGAGAGTGGTGTGGGCAGGGCCCACAATGCAGATATAGATTTTCCATTTTATATAGAGAATCCATGTCTGGAAAACAATGCAATTGTTGCACATCTATCCTGGGGACAGGTGAAAAATACTATACCATGCCATAGTCAGGCCTCCCCACACTGCAGACCCCAGGAACCGCCTTGGCTGCCCCCTGACCTGGTAAGAAAATCCCCTCCTTGAGGCAGTATTCCAATCCCCCTCTAAACCCCTCCCCCCCCAAGGTAGTGCTCCGATCCCCCTCCCCCAGGACATCCCCCAACCAAAAAGGCAAGTGTTAAACCCCTCCTGAAAGCCCCCCAAGTGATTGGGACCCCCTCACCTCTACCTCCCAATTGCCATCTCTGAGCTTACTGGGGTTATTGGTGCCAGTGGGAGCAAGAGCAACAGCGAGGCCCACTCACTCTTGCTCTGCATGCGGTCACTTTCCAAAATGGCACCCATGACCGCTAGCTATAATTTTTCTTTCTCTTGTTGGTTTTATCCTGTCTTTTTCCAGGATCACATTTCCATTGTTTGGTTCTTTGCTCTCCCAGTCTTCTTCCCTTCATCCTCTACATCACTGACCTTGATACTTTGATTTCATCTTGTATCTGTATTTCTCTCATCTTCCTTTTTATCTACCTATATTTAGATTTCATTCCTCTGTCACCTCTCTCCAATCTTCTGTCTCCCTCATTTCAACTTTCATCTGATACTAGCTTTCTATTTCCTATTCTTAATTCCATAGTGCTTCCATCCCTCAACTCTGCCTTATTCCTTCCCCAGTTTCCTATTTCTCCCTATCTTACTCACTTTCTGGTCATTTCTATCCTCTGTGGCCTGTAATAATCCCCTCCCCAGCCTCATCTACCATCTTCTGCCTCTCATCCCATCACCTGCTCCAGTGCGTTTCCTGTCGCTGATTCCCTTCTTCGCCTCTAGTTGCTTTCTTCTGCCTTCCCCTCTAACCAAATTCCCATTCAACCCTTTACCTCCCCAATTTTCATCCTCTCTCAAGTCCTTCTAAGACCTGTCTGCTTCCTATGTCTCTCTTCATAGCCTTCTATCCCGATCAAACTGTTCCCCTCCCCATATTTCTGCACACAGTCTCAGAGCCCTGCTCTAGTCTTCATTATCCTCCTAATCTCTGCCAACTTTCTTAATCCCCATTATCCTCCCAACTAATCCCCAAGTCCTCACTCACAATCCATGGTTGCAGCAACGCAAATTAAATTTTCCAGGGAATTCATTGAGGTACTGTGAGTTAATAAAATTAATTGGTAAATTCTGCTGCAGTAAAATAGTGCATTTTAACACAGATTAGTAACACTGGGTCTTAGTGTGCCATGATGCAGAACAAAATGAAAAAAGCAAACACATGGTATAGATATATAATACAATCTATCTCTGCCAAACCAAAGAAACGATATTCTGAAGTCTCAGCCAACTACTACATGTCTGTGACAATCCAAAGGAAGTACAGTATCTTCATGGATCATTTCTCAGCATCTTCACATGCAAAAGCTTGTTACATGCATAAAAACGTCATGATGGATTTCATTTCTGCTTCAATCTACATGCAGTGAAGGAGTAGCCTAGTGGTTACAGCAACTGCCTAGAACCCAGAAGACCAAGGGTTCGATTCCCACTTCCACTCCTTGTGACCTTGGGCAAGTCACTTTACCCTCCATTGCCTCAGAAGAAAAGGCCAGGCAATCAACTTCCAGTGATACATTGCCAAGAAAACCCAGAGGCAGCTAGGTTGCCAGGAGTCAGCACTGACTTGACGGCACAAAAAAAGAAAAAGAAAAAAAAAAAAAAAGGAGCATGGGACATTTAGTGGTGGAACCCAGGATATTCAGCAATCACGTAGCTTTGAAAATCCCCCCCCCCCTCCCCTATGTTTTTGGGGCATTTTTGCCACTATCCCATTAGAAAGATGTACAATGTCCTTTGTACTAACTTGAAATCTCCTCACCACTGAAAGCTATAAGGGAATTCTCTCATTTGATGAAACATGCTTAGGCAAGGATATTAGCATGGTCAGGTAAAATATTAATAAAAAATTCCATGCCATAAATTAAGCTCAAATTACTCATGCAAGTATCCTTCTTCCGGTTCTAAAATGTTTAGAAGGTCAGAGAGGTCAATATGTAAACAGCTTCCCTGTTTGTTCCGTGGCTTATAAATCTTTCAGAGACAGTGAAATCTCAGGTGCCGGAATAAGCAGACTCAGCCATTTAGATTGGTTGAGTCAGCTTTCCCCGATGTGTAAATAAATTCCATGCTAGAGATGTACGCTGAAAACTACAAATTGGTCCTTTAATATTTATACTTGCTTAGATCAAAAAATAGTAGAAACCATTTCCGTACTACAGTTACCGTACAATATTAGCTCACCACAAAGAAAATTCGTTGAAATAAAACCAAAGTAGGTAGGTAGAGATGACAACTTCATGAACCTTAACAGGCTGTCACGCTTCAAGAACATAAAGAAAATCAAATTCATAAAACAAAGGATATTATAATGCCTCAGTATTGTTCCATGGGGCAACCACACCTTGAGTATTGTATGCAATTCTGGTTTCGGCTTCTCAGAAGAGATATATAGTGGCATTAAAAAAAAGTACAGAGAAGGGTGGCCAACATGATAAAGGGGATGGAACAACTCTCCTATAAGGAAAGGCTAAAAAGGTTTGGGCTCTCAAGCTTGGAGAAGAGAGGGCTGAGGTGAGATATGATAGAGGTCTATAAAATCCTTAGTGGAATGGAACAGGTAAACAAATCGATTGTTTACTCTTTCAAAAAGTACAAAGACAAGAGGACACACCATGAAGCTACAAAGTAGTATATTTAAAACAGACAGGAGAAAATATTCTCTCTCCAAACATATAGCTAATCTTTGAAACTCATTGAAGGATGTAATAAAAGCAGATAGTGTAGCAAAGTTTTAAAAAAAGCTTTGGAAAAATTCCTGGAGGAAAAGTCCATAAATTGTTAC
Source organism: Ichthyophis bannanicus (assembly GCA_033557465.1). Taxonomy (NCBI): domain Eukaryota; kingdom Metazoa; phylum Chordata; class Amphibia; order Gymnophiona; family Ichthyophiidae; genus Ichthyophis; species Ichthyophis bannanicus. The sequence continues at coordinate 93,641,412 of CM066046.1, read as the reverse complement.
TAAGATAGTCCCAAAGAAAATCACAGCTTATCCCTGTGAATAAGTAGCATGGAACTGGCTACTTTTGAGATATATCAACTACTTGTGACTTGGATTAGCCACTGTTGGAGACAGGACACTGGGCTTGATGGACCTTTGGTCCGACTCAGTATGGCATTTCATAATGAATAGTAGCAGATACAACAGCCACAGCATTTGTTCACCCACCACCACCATCCTGACTTGAGCATACTTTCTCACCTCCCCCGGCCTACTCTGCCACTCTCCGTCTACCTTCCTCATCCCACCAAGACTACTCACTCTTTTCCTTTCTCCCCAGCACTCTCTCTTTTCTCTCCCCCCCCCATCCATTCCCTCTCCCCCCAGTATGTAAGTAGTTTAAGCTTATGCAAGATAAACGTTGTAGCTTTAATAGAGTGCTAGAAGAACATAACTCGTCATACCCAGATTTTCCAAACCTTTTTTTATATACAGTTTGCCTTTCAACAGTCTAAACTATTGTTGCTAATTCACAAACAGCTTAATATAGAAACCCTGTGCTTAAGCCTAACACTAAAGCTCTAGCATAGGGTTGTCCTTGCAACTTTAGTGCAAACGTTTTCCTCAGCATGCAAATGAGCTGTGTGCAAAAAGACTGCACTAAACAAGGAGGGAAAACCAGGCACACACGTACAGGTGTCTATATTAGCAGGAGCTATACCCCTGTGCACAAAAAATAAATAAATAAAACAGTTTGGCACTTGTACACACATTTGCCAGAATGCAATTTGGTGCAGTAACAGCAATATTACAGCAATATTATCTTGTAGAGAAGTTCAGCGCTGCAAAGTCACTGCCAGTTCATGGCGACCCTCTAAATAACTGTCCCAAATTGTGTTCAGTCTTCAGTCAAGCTGCTGTTATTGTATCAATCCATCGCAATGCTGGCCTCTCTCTTTTGTGTTGACCTTCAACCTTACCAAGCATATCATCGTTCTCTAATGATCTCTCTTTGCAAGGTGTGTCCAAAGTATGAAAGTCAAAATCTTATCATTTCAGCTTCTAACGAAAGTTTAGGTTTGATCTCCTCTAATACAGGCCAATTTGTTCTTCGGGCAGTCCATAGCATACCCATAAAACAGGCATTGATTTTCTTCTTTTCTTCCTCATTGTGCAACTTTGGTATCTATAATGTTACTGAAAATACCATGGCTTAGACAGGTTGAATCTTTGTATACAGAGATATGTCTCTGCACTTGAGAATCTCGTCTAGGTCCTTCATAGCCATTCTGCCAAAAACAATGCAGCATTGGATTTCCTGAATGCTTGTCGTTTCTTTATCGATTGATCCAAGCAAGTTAAAAATTATCCACCATTTCTATTTCTTCTTCATCAAGGATGATATGATTGATTTTTCCAATGATCCGGATTTTTGTCTTCATTTTAAGACTGTGTTCCTCGATCTTGATAAGCAGATCTTTCAGATTGTTTTCACTTTCAACCAGTAACATGGCATCATCAGCATAGCGAAGCTTGTTGATAAGTCTTCCACCAATCTTCATACCTTGGTTGATGTCATACAATTCTGTTTCTCTAAAGATTTGTTCTGCCTATAAATTAAGCAGATATGGGGGAAAGTATGCAGCCTTGTCATATACCTTTGCTGATTTTAAACTATTCTGTTTCTCCTTGTTCCATTTGAACTTTTGTTTCTTGATCAATGCAAAGGGTTATGCATGAGAACTATCAGATGTTCCGGTATATCCATGCTTCTTAATGTGGCCCAGAGTTTTTCATGATTTTCTATCAATCAGTAAAACAGATATCCTAGTCAGTACTAGAGAGGATCAAAACAAAGCTTTCTTTAGAAACTCAGACGATAAGACTTCGTCTTTCATACTTTAGACACATCATGCAAAGAGAAATCATTACAGAAAAACGTCATGCTTGGCAAGATAGGTCATCGCAAAAGAGGAAGTCCAGCAATGAGATGGATCAATACAATAACAGCAGCTATGGGTGCCAGTCTGTCAACAATGAGCCACCTGACTGAAGACCAAACACAATTTAGGACAACTATCCAGAGGGTCACCATGAGTCAACACCAACTCAATGGCACTTAACAACATCATCCTTTTGATAAGATTTCATCTTTTCAAGGATCTTTCTCAAATCCACCATGACGTCTCTGGTTCCGTGCTCTTACCTGAAACCTGTTTGCATTTCAAGCCAGTGCTACGAGACAGCAGTGGCATTAAGCCCACTATATGTATAGCTAACCACAAAGAAGTTAAGTGCCGTCGAGTCGGTGTCGACTCATGGCAATCATCTGGATAGTTATCCTAAAATGTGTTTGGTCTTTAGTCAGACAGCTCATTGTTGACAGACTGGCACCCATAGCTGCTATTATTGTATCAATCCATCTCAATGCTGGCCTTCTTTTGGTTTGACCTTCTATCTTGCCAAGCATGTCTTTCTCTAATGATCTCTCTCTTTACATGATGTATCCAAAGTATGAAAGTCGAAGTCTTGTCATCTGAGTTTCTAAAGAAAGCTTAGGTATGATCTCCTCTAGTACTAACTGGTTTGTTCTTCGGGTAGTCCATGGTAAACACAGTATTCGTTGCCAGCACCATAATTTAAGACATCAATTTTCTTCCTGTCTATCTTTTTCACTGTCCAACTTTCGCATCCATATGACATTATTGAAAATACCATGGCTTGAATAAGTCAAATCTTTGTATGGAGAGAGACATCGCTGCTTTTGAGAACCTTGTCTAGGTCCTTCATAGTCATTCTGTCAAGAGCAATGCATTGTCTGATTTCTTGACTGGTTGTTACTTCTTTATTGATAGTTGATCCAAGTAGGTTCAAGTTGTCCACTATTTCAATTTCTTTTCCATCAATGATGAACTTATTGATTTTGCTAGCTGTCAGGATCTTCGTCGTCTTTAAATTAAGGTGCGGGCCCATTTTAAGACTATGGGGTATGTTTACTAAACCACGGTAGTGGATTCCGTGTGATATCGGCGCCATAGCCCCATTGATTTCAATGGGGTCGCGGCTCTGATATTGCAGAGTCTGCTACCACGGTTTAGTATACATGCCCCTGTGTTCCTTGACCTTGAGAAGCAAATGTTTCAGATCATCTTCACTTTCAGCCAGCAATCTGGTATCATCATTATAACAAAGGTTGTTGATGAGTCTCCCACCAATCTTAACACCTCTGTTGTCTTCATACAGTCCTGCTTCTTTGATGATTTGTTCTGCATATAAGTTAAACAGGTAGGGTGAAAGTATGCAGCCTTGTTGTACAGCTTTGTTGATTTTAAACCATTCTGTTTCTCCTTGTTCTGTTCGAACTGTTGCTTCATGATCTTACATCCGTGATGTCTCTCGTTCCTCGCCCTTTCCTGAACCCTGCTTGCACTTCAGGTAGTTCTCGTTCCGGGTATGGTTGTAGTCTCTGCTGAATAACCTCAGTAGAATCTTGTTGGCATGTGGGATCAGAGCAATTGTGCAATAATTTCCAGTCAGTTGGATTACCTTTCTTTAGTATTGTTATGAACACAGATCTTTTCCAGTCAGTTGGCAAAGTTAGGACAACACTAATCTATCGTATAGTAAAGCACAGTTACTTGCCTGTAACAGGTGATCTCTGGGAACAGCAGGAATAAGTCTTCACATATGGGTACGTCGGTGCTGACGGAGTCTGTGCGGGAACGCTTCCCAGCGTCCAATCAGAAAGCTTTTGGAAGCATCCCAACACGCCTGTGTGCTGCCTTCCCGCCTTCCCAACTGCCTCTCCTCAGTTAAGTTTTAAAGCTGAGACAAAGAGAGAGAGAGAGAGAGCAAGGAAGGGAAAGATAGAGATAGAGAAATGCAACTCCTAGGGGAGATGGGTGGGTTGTGAAGACTTATTCCTGCTGTTCCCAGAGATCACCTGATCCAGGAACAAGCAGGAATGAGTCTTCACATATGGGGACTCCCAAGCTCAGATGCCCGGAGGAAGTCTTAGCCTGTGGCAAGTCTAGAACGAGCCATGCTATTCTTCAGGACCTCAGGCATCCTGGGGATGGAGGGTAGGAGTTGAATATAGAAAAGGAGCTGTGGAACAGCTGGTTAGAACAGGGCTTCAAAGGGGAAGACCCTGTATCGAGGGCTTTTAGTAATGAATGATTGTAATCTGGGCCTCCCTTGTTGGCATTGCACAAGTGCACTGAGCTACATCTGGATCTGAAAGGAGAGCCAGTGAATGTGCTCAAGGGGTACTTCATTGAGAAGTAGAGGTAATAAGTAGAATAAAAACAAGTGGAGGTCAGAACCCTTCAGGGTGAGAAACAGCCCCAGGGGAAAACTAGGGTAGCATAAGAGGTACAGCTTCACCGGAGACGCAGAAGGTACTATTAAAGAAAGCTTAAGCTTAGAACAACTGAAGCTCCACAATGTCTTTCCTAAATGTGGTCAATTAGGTAAGAAAAAGGTACATGGAGAGCCTCAGGAGTATCTAACCTGAAAGGTTATGGTAAGGAAAAAATTTGTTAATTACCACAGGAAGTGGTTATAGCTTTAGCCCTCTAAGAATGCTGGCACAGCATTGATAGAGGTAGTGCCCATCTGTCAGGCTTATATAGGAATGTAGGGATATCTGAACCTGACAGACAGATAGATAAGTAGATGGATACAGATCTATCTAAAAATATATCTCATATCTATAAACATATATATATTTAAATATATACACCTAGAGGGTATATAGGCATATAACTATAAGAGATATGTATGGGCAGAAGACACACCGATAGATATAGTTAAGTATATATATATATATATATCTACTGTGATGCAGTGGACTATAGAAAGCCTGTAGGAGCTAGTAAAAAGGAAGAGCTTACCTCAAACTTGGCTGGACAGGAAGACTCAGCGTATGTGAAAACAGCTGAGCAGCCAGTGCCGTCAGCACAAGTAAAGCAGAAAGGTTTTAAAATGAAGTTTCCCTTCTCTAGTAGTGACGCAGGTAGAATTAGAGAAACTCATCAGGAACACCTGGCCTCAGAATCTGATGTAACGTGCAGAGAGAGGAGGTATATAAGCTCCTGGTCAGAACCAGGAAGGGGGCAGAACAGCAAGAGCAAGGAGTACGAGAGAAAGACTTGGAGAAGAGCTGAGAGTCCCAGAGGAAGTTCCGGTTCCAGGGGAGGTCTTGGAGGTCTGGGAGGACCCAAAGCTCTTAGAGGAAGTTCCAGGAGAGACCAAGGGAGCAGTAGAGCAGCTGGTCTCTGGAACGACAGTCCTAGGGAGGATTCCCACACGAGCAGGAAGTGGGGCAGTGTCTCTGAGGGATTGCATGAGCCAAGGAGGAACCTAGCTCAAGCTGGAGGAACTGGGCCAGGGGAAAGGAAGCCCAAGGCTGACTTCAAAGCCTACAGTAAGGTAACAAGCTTGAAGCCTTATTTTTATAGAGAAGAGGCTGGAAGTTTTAATGGGCACAGCCCTGAGCAGGGTTTTAACTCAGAAAGATACTCAGACTTCCTACTAAGAGAGCCAAGAGAGGCAAACCAGAAAGAGACGTTATCTGTACCAGGTTTCTATAACCCTGACTTTGATAAGTACCTTGGAAGAGAATAAGCCATGCTCCAGCACATGTAAGGAATGTGATACAGAGAATATTGGGAGTGGTCCAGGCTTAATGCAGTGGGAGAGTGTTAACAGTTGTACAGACCCTGAGCCAATGGACTGCACGATTTGTCTATCAGATGACATAACCTCTTTGTGTTAACTTCAGCCAATGTGACCTTGTGACGTGAACAAGGAAAGAAGAGATGTTCTAGCTATTTTCGTTCAGTTGCTGTTTTTGTCCTGTGTGCTTTTGCAAAGAATGTTTTCTGTCCGGGAAAGGGAATAAAACCCTAATTTTTGCTTTAATCACTTGACTGACTGACTCTGTTTAAAGGAGAGAAGCAGTTTATTAAAACCACAATACCCTAGGCATTGGCCTATTGGGTCCACAGAAGCTCTACTCAGGGTCTCTGTGACAATACCTATATGAATAGGCAGGCATATAGACACATGTCGCCAGGTATAAGGATGGAGAGATGTCCATAAAACCTCATCCCCCTTAGGGATATAGGGAGAGAGAAAAGATTTATCTGACAGCAAGAAGGTTGATACCTGCTTGAATAGATACATAGAGAATCCTCTTTTCCTGGTTATGACTGGCAGAGTCAGAGGAGAGGTCTCCCTGACAAGAAGTCTGAATTCCCTGCAGAATTTGAGCTCTTGAATAACCAGGATGGCTTACGTGAAAATGGCAGAGGATAACTTTAGTCTGCAAACAGGAAGTCCAGGTGTCTCCAGAATTGCAGTATGGAGAATGGAGAGAGGACGCCTCTGGAGGAAGATACCCTAGTGACCCGCCTATGAGGGCAAGATGGGTATTAGGCATCCTCTAGCTGCCATTGAAGAAATTTACCTCTGACGAGAAGACCCAAGGAGATATGGGCCAAGCTAGGGATTTGGCCCTCCTTAAGTTTTTCACGTAATGAAAGGCCTGAGGCGTATGCCTCAAAAGAGATTTAAGATGAGATGATAAGGGTAGGGAATATCTGCCAGACATGAACATGACTGGGGGAACCCCCCCTAACCATCTGGGGTTATCTGCTAGGCAAGATACTAATGCTCTCTAGCAAGGGCCCATAGTGCAAAGCTACTCTGTAGAGATGCAGAGAGCATGCTGCAGGTTGGTTAGAAGAAAAAACTGGCTGTGAAAAGCCAGCAGGTAACCAGCTATTCTGCCAAGGACAAGGGGGCGAAGAATAGAAGTTAACCAAACTGTGATAATAGGGTTTCCCAAACGAGGTTGATAACCTGTTTGGGACTTAGCACTGAGGCGAAGAGGATTGCTAGTGGAGGGGAATCCCTGGTTCTGTAGTGAAACAAAACCAGTGGCTTAACCACTAGGTATTGCTGTATCTGCAGCAACTACCAGAGCAGCATTGAAAAGTTCTTTTCCCTGCTCCTTTTTAGGATGGGAAAAAGAAACAGACATGATAAGGGTCCCTACTGTCTGATGAGCTGCTCTAAGGTAACAAGGGGGGGAGACAACTCCAGAAGGGAGAATCCCCCGGTAGAAGAGGTAGAGGACCATAGGGGCTTACCCGTTTAAAGAGCCATTCTTACAAAACAAATGTTGTAGTAAGAGGGAGGTAAGACAGAGTTGCAAGAGACAGACTATGGAGGAGGTCTCGGACAGATGAGATGATACATGCCAGTACAGGGAAACAACTGTCTATTGATAGTTGCTACCTCTCTTTCCTCCAAGAGGAAGAGGAAAATCTGTTAATGATGGGCATGATCATCATAAAGTCTCTTAGAGTTAGAGAAAAGATGTCTCATGAAGAGATATCTAGGTAGGTTAGGATAAAAATTAGTGCAGATTCTTCAAGTGAAAAGAAGCAGACTGCCACCCTAACCCCCAACCAAGAGGGACAATGATCTATTTGAAACCCTGCGACTGCTGGGTTTGTTGACCCTGTTGAGGTTGTGGATTCTTCAGACTAGGGCGATGTTTCCCCTGTTTGGGAACATCTGTATGATGGGCAGATGATGGGTAAAACCTTCTCCCCTTAGGGGAAGAAAGTTTGGTAGGACATTTCCTACTTACTGGGAAAGAAGAAGGCGTAGAACAGCCTCTGGAAAAAGGAAAGTCAGTGGATAACTGAGTAACCTGGAGTAAAGACTCCTTGTTGAAGAGATTTTCTCCAGTGCAAGGGGTATTTCCCAGTCTTTGTGCCCATTTGTCCGAAGCTTGAAGCCAGGCTCTACGTCGTGCCCCTATAGCTATAGCAGAAGTCCTGCTAACAGACTCAAAGGAGTCTAGGGTAGCACGAGTAAGAAACTTAGAGATATTTTGAGTATGACTAACCAGTGAGGAATAGTCTGTACACTTGGGCTCTTGAAGAAAAGGAGTCAAAAGATGTAATTGCTTTGTGACCTCCTCAAGAGATAGACCCATATAAAAAATATATGAGAGAATTCTTGCTGAAAGCATGGATGTCTGGAAGGTTTGATGTCCAAAGGCATCTAGTGTCTTAGACTCACGACCTGGCAGACAGGAAGAGTGCTTTTTATTACTCTTCACTCTCCTCATTGCTGATTCTACCACAATGGAATGATGAGGAAGTTGAGTCTTTTGAAACCCTGGAGAGGAGGGCACCTGATATAGAAGATCAGTTGCTCTGGAAGGTGGGGGTACCTTTAAAGAAGCTTCCCACATTCGTAGAAGGAGATCCTGCAAAGAATGATGCAAAGGAAGCATTATGTTCTCCTTTGCTTTGCTAGGAACAGAGAGGTATTCTGTATTCCCATGTGTAGGATCTTGTCCAGGAATAGGAATGGCAAGTGATTTTGCCATATCCAAGAGGAAAGTCTGGAAAAAAGGATCCCCAGAGGGAACTTCCCTTGGATAGGCTAGATCTGATGAAGAACTAGCGTTGGCACCGAGGGATCTATCTAAGTATATAGGAATAGAAGATCCTGAATGGTGCAGTATGGGATCCCTAGATGGTGGTCACTGGTACTGTAGATCAGGACCAGCGACAGTCGGTAACAGATCGTCCATGCTAGGGATCGATTCCAAACTTGGCATCGAGGGAAGCGAGCCTGACGAGAGAAGCATGGAAGGTACCGACAGCAATGGTAATATGGATATCGGTACCGACTTCGGTACCGTATCTGATACCGGTGGATGAAGGCCAGCCGGTGGCAAACTCTAACGGTATCAGAGGAACTGAGAGCTGCGGATCCGAAGTATCGGAACCGAGCCTTCGGTACCGACGGGAGTCGGTACCAAGGTGAGTCAGTACCCAGTCCTCCAGACTGGAGATCGATTCCAAACTCGGCATCGAAGGAAGCGAGTCTATCGATGCACGTCTGGAGGGTACCGATGTCGGTACTAGTATTGGTGTCGGTACCGATACTGGAATGTCTGTCTGGAGCGTATCCACCGGGCCCGCAGGTACCGAGGACGCCAGATGACGATCTTGGTGAGGAATGTTTCATCCAACACCAGTGCCGATGCCGGGGTATCGGTACCGCTCGAAGCGGATGCCACCACCGGGCATGGCTCAGGTATGTTCTGTGAGGGGTGAACCTCAGGAACAACCTGAAACCCCACACAGGCTTTGGAGGCCGAAGACTCCCACCGGGGTTTTGAAACCAGTGGATTCTCGAGGACAAGGCCGGAGGCCTCTCTATGCTGTGCATGAGAACTGCTGCTAGAGGACTGGCTAGTCTTAACAGACTGTTTTTGGGTTACCTGATCCTGTGGAGAAGATATGGTCGGTGCCCTGAAGTTGGAGGGGGACCGCACGTCGAGGACGCAATGTTGAAAACTTCTTCTCACAATACTATTGCCCGAGGGCTCCGGAGGAAAATGGTCAGGACCCAAGCAGGTTAGACACCAATTGTGAGTGTCTAAAAATAAAGTTGTACCGCCACAGTTTGTACATTTCTTGGGGAAGTGGCTGGCGGTTCCATGAAGGAAATGGAGAGGCCTAAAAGGCCTGAGAAACCGTGAGACACTAAGGAAGAAAAATATTCCTTAAAAAGGAAAAATTTTACAAGAAAAGAAAAAAGAAACACTGGCGGTACCAGTGGTGTCGGGGAAGGCAGCCGCGACCCACAAGAAAACTAAAATATAAAAGACGAATTTTCTGCGATGACAGGAGGACGTCCTGCCGGCTCCGCGGGAAAAACGAAAACTGAGGAGAGGCAGTTGGGAAGGCGGGAAGGCAGCACGCAGGCATGTTGGGATGCTTCCAAAAGCTTTCTGATTGGATGCTGGGAAGCGTTCCTGTGCGGACTCCGTCGGTACCGACGTACCCATATGTGAAGACTCATTCCTGCTTGTTCCTGGAGATTAAAAAAATTTTAAGTGACATTAAGTCAATGCTGACTCTTGGCAATACAGCAATCCCTGGGTTTTCTTGGCAAGGTACGACCAGAAGTAGATCGTCATGCATTTTCTTCCAAGGCAATGGAGGGTAGAGTGACTTGCCCAAGGTCACAAGGAGTACCAGTGGGAATCAAACCCTGATCTCTTGGATGTTAGGCTGTTGCTCTAATCTAATGGTTCTCATCACAGCCTTCTGGGACCCCCAGGCCAGTCTCTCTCATGCATATTCATAGTGGATATCTTTAAAACATGACTGGCCTGTGGGTCCCAGAGGAATGGGTCGACAACCACTGCTCTAACCACTATGCTACTCTTCCAGTCTGTAATCTGACTATATAAAAATCACCTCTAACAGGATAACTTTGGGGACCACACTCTCTTCCCTCAAATCTCCCCAGTCTACAATGATTTCAACAGCATTATCTGGATAACACCACTGGAAATCAAGGGATGGCCCCCTTAGCGCCACTTTCCAGGCAGGAGACCATGCTACCCAGATAAGTGACTCTGAATATCGGCTCCTCTGTTAAAGGGCCTGAAATCACTAAGAAGTGTAAATGAAGGCAATAGATTTAGCATATATAGTTAAGGTCTTGATTGTATAGCAATGTATGTTGTATCTAGTAATGGATTACAACTATAAAATCCCATGAAAACATCAAACCTTTGCTGGGTGAAAGACTTTCTAGAGAACATAAGATATGCCATACTGGGTCAGACCAAGGTCCATCAAGCCCATTATCCTGTTTCCAACAGTGGCCAATCTAGTTCATAAGTACCTATCAGTTTCCCCAAAAGACGCAGGTTCCAGAATGCTTGTATTAGGTCAAACAGTGATATCCTGGGTCCCTTTTAATAATGGTTTATGGACCTTTCCTCCAGGAACTTGTCCAAACCTTTTTTAAACCCAGTTACATTAACAGCTTTTACCAAATCCTCCAGTAACAAATTCCAGAGTTTGATTGCACACTGAGTGAAAAAATATTTTTTCTTATTAGTATTCAATAGGTTACCCTGTAGCTTCATTGCATGTCGCCTAATCTTTCTATATTCAGATGACGTAAACAATCGATCTACGTTTACCCGTTCCACTTCATTCATTAATTTATAGACCACTATTATATCTCCCCTCAGCCATCTCTTTTCCAGGTTGAAGAGCCCTAACTTTTTAGCCTCTCTTCATAGGGGTATCCTTCCATCCCCTTTACCATTTTGGTGGCTCTTCTCTGTACCTTTTCTAATAATGCTATATCCTTTTTAAGATACGGCGACCAGAACGGCACACAATATTCAAGGTGCATTCGCACCATGGAACGGATACAGAGGCATTGTAATATCCTTTGTTTTATTTTCCATTCCTTTCCTTATGATACCTAGCATTCTATTTGCTCTCTTGGCCACCGATGCACACTGGGCGGAGGGTTTTAACATGTTATCCACGATAACGCCTACATCTTTTTCCTGGGTGGTGGTTCCTAATGTGGAACCTTGCATCGTGTAACCATTGTTTGGGTTGTTCTTTCCTAGGTGCTTAACTTTGCACTTCTCCACATTAAATCTCATCTGCAATTTGGATGCCCAGTCTTCCAATTTATCAAGGTCCTCTTGCAATTTTCCACAATCCTCTTGGGTTTTAACAACTTTAAATAGTTTTGTGTCATCTGCAAATCTGACAACCTCACTCGCTATTCCCTTTTCCAGGTCATTAATAAATATGTCAAAAAGCAGCGGACCCAGCACAGATCCATGGGGTACACCACTATTCACCTTTCTCCATTGGGAAAATTGGCCATTTAGCCCTACCCTCTTTCTTTCTTTTAACCAGTTCCTGTTCCTCAGTAGTACATTGCCTCCTATCCCATGACTTTTTAGTTTTGCCAAATGTCTCTGATGAGGGACCTTATCAAAGGCTTTCTGAAAGTCCAGATAGACAAAGGTGAGTCCGCTGATGTAGTGTATCTGTTTATTCACACCTTCAAAAAACATAAGAGATTAGTAAGACAAGATCTTCCTTGTCTTAAGTCATGTTGGCTGTCTCCCATTAAGCCATGACTATCTACATATTGAGTAATTTTGTTCTTTAAGATGGTTTCTACCCATTTTTCCCGGTACTGACATCAAACTTGCCAGTCTGTAGTTTCCCGGATCACCTCTGGAACCCTTTTTAAAAACTGGCGTTATATTGGCCACCCTCCAGTCTTCAGGTATTGTAGATGATTTTAATGATAGTTCACAGATTACTAATAGCAGGTCTCCAATCTCATATTTCAGTTCTTTCAACACCCTTGAATGTATACCATCCGGTCCAGGTGAGTTGCTACTTTTCAGTTTATCAAATAGTTGTAATACATCTTCCTGGTGTATCGCTATTTCTTTCAATTCTTCCACAGTATCACCTTTAAATACCATTTCAGTCCCTACATCTTCCTCAGTAAAGACCGAAGCAAAGAATTCATTCAGTCTCTCCACTATGTCCTTGTCCCCTCCTCTTAGTGCCCCTTTTACCCCTCTATCATCTAATGGTCCAACTGACTCTCACAAGTTTTTTGCTATGAACGTACTTGAAAAAGTCTTTATTACACATTTTTGCTTCCACAGCAAGCTTCTCAAATTTTCTCTTTGCCTGCCTTATTAATTTCTTGCATTTAACTTGCCAGTGCTTGTGCTGTTTCCAGTTTTTCATTTGACTCTTTTTTCCATTTCCTGAAAGATGCTCTTTTGGCAACAGTGTCTCTGACCTCACCTTTTAACCATGTTGGCAGTTTTTTGGACTTCCTTCCATTTTTCTTAATGCGTGGAATACAGCTAGTCTGGGCTTCCAAGAGAGTAGTTTTAAACACCACCCAAGTTTAACCTTTGCAACTGCTCCTTTTAGTTTTTTCTTAATTATTTTCCTTATTTTATCATTGTCTCCCTTTCAAAAGTTAAAAGGTAGTACTGTGAATTTCCTTACCATCCCTCCTCCATTAATTAAATCAAATGCGATCATGCTGTGATCACTATTACCAAGTGGCCCCAACACCCTAATCTTTTGCACCAGATCTTGTGTTCCACTAAGGACTAGGTCCAAAATGACTTCCCCTCTGATCAGTTCATGAACCAGCTGCTCCAAGAAGCAGTCATTTATTTCATCTAGAAACTTTATCTCCCTAGAATGTCCTACCATGACACTGACCCAGTCAAAACTGGGGTAATTGAAATCACCCATTATTATTACTGTGCTGTAACTTTTGTTATGCTCAAAGAAATCAGGGAACCTTTCATCATCCATTTATTCATTCTGGCTAGGCGGTCGATAGTACATACCCACTGCCATCGCCTTCAACATTTTACAGGGAATTTTAATCCATAGAGATTATACAGCAAATTTTTTTTCCTGCAAAACCTTAATCGTTTGTGACTTAATGCCCTCTCTATCATAGAGAGCAACCCCTTCACCAATTTGATCAGTTCTATCATTGTGATATAGTTTGTACCCAGGTATTACAGTGTCCCACTGGTTGTCCTCCTTCCACCATGTCTCTGAGATACTAATCATATCTAACCTCTCATTGAGTGCTATATATTCTAACTCTCCCATCTTATTTTTTAGACTTCTAGCATTTGCATACAAGCATTTTAGAGACTGTATTTTATTCATATTAATCTGGCTATTAGTAGGCAGGGGTAATTTGGAATCTTTAAGTTCTGTCTGCTCCTTACTCAAGGGCATTTGGGCTACTTTTGTCTTTATTGGAACCTTTCTTCTGATATGCCCTAACTTCATTCTTTTGGTAGTATCCTTCAAGGATACATTGTTCTGAACCATGCGCTCTTGGGCGACTGTCGGCTCTCCCCTATTATCTAGTTTAAAAGCTGCTCTATCTCCTTTTTAAAGGTTAATGACTGCAGCCTGGTTCCATCCCAGTTAAGGTGAAGCCCATCCCTTCAGAAGAGCTCCTCCTTTCCCCAGAATGTTCCCCAGTTCCTAACAAATCCAAAACCCTCATCCTTGCACCATCATCTCATCCATGCATTCAGACTCCGGAGCTCTGCCTGCCTTTTGGGTCCTGCGCGTCGAACGGGAAGCATTTCGGAGAATGCTACCCTGGAAGTTCTGGATTTCAACTTCCTACTTAAATCTAGCCACCAGAACCTCCCTACCACATTTTCCTATGTCATTGGTACTGACATTACCAAGACAGCAGACTCCTCCCCAGCACTATCTAAGACCTTGTCTAGGTGGCGCGTGAGGTCCGCTACCCACACCAGGCAGGCATGTTACCAGGTGATTCTCACGTCCAACAGCCATCCAGCTATCTACATGCCTAATGATCGAATTATCAACTATAACGGCCGTCCTAACCCTTCCCTCATGGTCACATGGCCCTGGAAAAACTTCCTCGGTGCGAGAGGGTTTTACATCACCTGGAGGACAGGTCCTAGCTACAGGATCACTTCCTGCCACACCACAGTGATGCTCTCCTCAACAGGGATACTGCCAGACTGGAGGTGGGACTTCAGGACTATATCCCTGTAGGTCTCGTCTAAGTACCTCTCTGTCTTCCCTATGCCCTCCAAGTCTGCTACTCTAGCCTCCAGAGATCGGACTTGTTCCCTGTGTGCAAAGAGCTCCTTGCACCTAGTGCACATGTAAGACCCCCTCATCAACTGGGAGAAAATCATACATGTGACACTCAATGCAAAAGACTGGAAAGCCCCCATCTTGCTGCTGGACTGCTGTCTGCATTTTAGTTTTAAGGTTGTTTTTAGGTATTTAAGTTCTTTACTTACTAAGGGTTACTGGGGATACTTATACTAATAAAACTATACCTAATATGTTGGAGTGGAGGAGTAGCCTAGTGGTTAGAGCACTGGCTTGGTAACCAAGCAACCAGGGTTCGATTCCCGCTAGCACTCCTTGTGGCCTTGGGCAAGTCACTTAACCCTCCATTGCCTCGGAAGAAAGGCCTGGCAATCTACTTCCGGTGACACTGCCAAGAAAACCCAGGAGCTTCTGGGTCGCCAGGAGTCAGGACTGACTCGAAGGCACACATTGCAAATATGTTTAATGTACTTTGTTCACCTGAAGCTTAATTAATATCAGGTCCTTAATGTATACCTGATGAGGATAAACAGCTGCACCTGAGAGTAAATATGGCACCTCCTTTCCTTTAAGAGGTTTAAGCACCCATAAAGCTACGCTTTTCCCAGGGGGGGGGGTGTTAGGGAGGGAGGGAGGGAAAGAAGACCTATGAAAATCTGGCTGCTACAGAGTACCCTGTTCTGTGGCTCTAAGGTAATTTGTAACCAATTTCCAGGGGGGGAGTCCCACAGCCCTTGCTTGGATAGAGGGAGTCTTGGGGTCTAATTTTAACCAGAAAGTTCTCTGCTGTGTTTTAAATTTAAACTGAAAGCTCTTTGCTGCTACTAGGCCCTGACTGATTTAACAAATACACTGGGTTCACAGATTAATCAGCTTTAAACTAAAGAATTCCTTTTTCCCCAAGATTTAGAAAAGTTCCCAGAAGTAAATACTTACAATTGCAGATCTCTCTCCAGAAGTAGCAGTTCACTTTTGTAGTCCTTCAAGACTGAGTGCATATTATTTCATGATCACATAAGATACAGTATATAGCTCCTGAAATCCCAGCAGAGTATCGCTTGCTATAAAAGACTCCCTTGTTAACAAGCCTCTTATTTAATTTCCAGAATATCTACCATATATGTTCTTGGG
Source organism: Ichthyophis bannanicus (assembly GCA_033557465.1). Classification (NCBI taxonomy): domain Eukaryota; kingdom Metazoa; phylum Chordata; class Amphibia; order Gymnophiona; family Ichthyophiidae; genus Ichthyophis; species Ichthyophis bannanicus. The sequence goes on along the minus strand of CM066046.1, from coordinate 93,625,762 downwards.
TCGGAATGTGTACAGTCAAAACAAAGTACAACTTGTGTTCATTTAAAATAAGTTTTTCCTGTTTTTCACAAATTTTTCTATGTGCATTTGTCTTATTCATTGCTTTAGAAACATGCTGTATGAAGACAAAAACTTAACAATGCATATTAATTCTTTGGTGTATACACAAGCTAGTGATTTGTGTGCACACTAAATTCTTAGACTTCCAAATGAATCAAATAGATGCTCATGAACGCACACCCCCAATCTTGGGTATACTTTCAGATTTTTCTTCTAGTGCTCTTGAGACACATTCCTTATTGATTCTCTATGGCACTGATGTGGTAAAAATGTACTGCAAATCTGTGTTAAATTTGTAATGCAGATTTTTTTTCCTTCTATGTTAATGTTTTATTTTACTTGGGATATAATAAAGGAATGAGGTGCGTAAGCACAATAGTTAAAATTGTGTACAAAATCCAAAGTAAACTAAAAGAGTACACTAAAATGGAAGTAAAAACAACTTGTAGTTAATTCTACTTCCATTTTAACTTCAAGGAGTGGAAGTTAAGTTTAACAAATATCTCTCACCATTGAATTGTAGGTTTTTTGGTCCTATCCTGAATGCCCCAAGTTCAGTCTCACCCCCTCCCCCTCTAGTCGACATTAACACTAAGCCCTCACATCCGTATTAAATCTCTCACCCATCTCTTCCCCCCACCCCCCAACATTCAGTAAATCACCCCCACCTATCTACCAATGTCCCAGAGTACATAGGTTGGTAAGTGGACTGTTGAGTATATAAGTAGGAATGGGCAAGCTGGTGAAGGGGTGAGCTGAGATAAGTGGATAAAGGTGGTGGGTAGATGAATGGTGGGATTTCTGGGTGGTTGGGTGGGTTAATGGTTTGGTTAGAGATTAGGTAATTGAGGGAGTGGATTAGTATGAGACCAGGAACTCAGAAAAATAAGGATGTAGGTGGAGGTCAGCTGAGTTTGTAGAGGTGAGTGGATGGGTAGTGGAGGTATGTAAGCAGATGGATGGTGGGTAGGTGCGAGGGTCAGATGGGGTAGATGAGATGACAGGTGTGAGCTGAATCAATATATGAAGATAAGTAGGTGGATAGGTAAGAGGAAACATGGGGAAGCAGGTATCCTGGACTCATGACATCAAGGTACAGGAGTCCTTGAATCAGATTCCTGGTACTCAGGGGTGTTGGATCAGAACTCCCAGGTCTATGTGTCTCCATATTGGAAGTCACATCTCCAGGAGTCCCCAAGTTTAGGAATCCTAGGTCTTTGATGGCTTGTTTTTTCTTTAAAACACCCAAACTGACTTTCAATTGAAGTCCATCAAAAATTAAACCTTTATTTCATCTCAAGGTTGAAGTAAGGTTTTTGGGCTAAAACTGTAAGTAGATTTAACCAGTGCAATTCTGGAGACCACAGCTTCAAAAGGATATGAACAGAATGGAGTCTGTGCAGAGTGAGGCTACCAATATGGTCAGTGGACTTTGCCATAAGGCATATGGGGACAGACTTAAACATCTCATTATGATTTGAAGGAAAGACGTGAAAGAGGAGATATAATAGATGTTTAAATACCTCCATGGCATAAACACACAGGAGGATAGCTTATTTAAATTGAAAAAAAAGCTCTGCAACAAGGGGGCATAGGATGAAGGTGAAAGGGGATAACTCGGGAGTAATATGTGGAAATATTTCTTTATGGAAAGAGTGGTAGATGCATGGGATAGTCTCTCAGTGGAGATAGTAGAGATGAGGACAATTCAAGACAGCATGGAACTAACAGAAGATCTCTAAAGGAGAAAAAAAGGACTATAGTAGTTGGTTTGGAAGGGCAGAATGGATAGGCATTATGGTCTCTCTGTTGTCATGTTTCTGTGAATCCACTTAATATTTAAGATCATCCATGTTGTTTTTAACAAGAAAGAATACCACTGACAACAGCAAAAAAGATTATTTTGTGCACAAAAACACAAAAAAGAATTATGAAATAAGTAGAAGATAATTTTGAAGTTCATATCATTAGGCACGATCAAGTATGCTTGCTTAGATGACCTAGCTTCACATTAAACAATGAAAATTATAATCAGATTTAATAAGTGTCTATAATTTCTCACAAATCTCTTTCCCAATTAATATAAAGACATTATTAAAGTAAAGAGCTAACACTCAACAGGACAAGTTGCACACAAAAGCACTACCGTCTGTTAAAATATTTGTAACTACAGTACTAACATCTAAGAGGACATGTTCTAAACAGCTCATAGGGCCTATAAGCTAATATTCAAAGGGAAACTCCCTGCGGAATTTCTCTTTGAAAATTTGAGCTAGTAGGAGAATGTGAATACCTTGCACATGCTTTAAAGCAAATGCAAAGCAGCATGTGAAAGCAGGGGAGGATTTTGAAATTAAATCCACAAGTGCACTCTTCCTTCCAAGACTTTTATCCCACGAACAGCAGTACACATAGGGTTTGGAGGGAGAACGATTTCCACACTGCATTTTTACTCAGTAGACGTGTTCATCTACATAGAATTGTCTGAAAATTGTACTCTAATGAACTACTAACATGCACTACCACATCACTGCATGTTAATACTGTTAGCGGGTGATTTTACAAAGGACCTCCAAGTTAACTTGGGGATGTCCAGGGCATAATGTGCAGAAAAATGAAAGGGACATCTATGTATCTGGCCGATAGATGTCAACACTGTGGACGTGCATGTGGGTGGCTATACAGACGTCCCCATTAGGAACACTAGGGTCAGGAACATCCATCTCAAGCAAGCAAGCATAAAGAGACATCCAGTGGCATAAGCAAAGTGAAAACATGAGCCCCTATTCCTTGTCAGTGTTCATGGACATTGTGTAAAGTACAGGGGGTATTAGTGTAGCTCCTCCTCCACACCTTCCAAACATTTGCTCGACAAAATGAGCACTTTTCAGATGCCTGTTCATGTCTGTTAAATTGAGACACAATTCAGGACGTCCAGGGCAATTCTGAGATCAGGAGGGGATGTTCAGGTTCTTAGGAATGACTCCACCATACCCCTGTTCAGACTTGGATGTCCTCGTACTGGAATATCCACAGATACAGCACAGTTACTTACCTGTAACAGGTGATCTCTGGGAACAGCAGGAATAAGTCTTCACATATGGGTATCGTCGGTACTGACGGAGCCTGCGCGGGAACGCTCCCCAGCTTCCAAAAGGAAAGCTTTTGGGAGCATCCCACAGCGCCTGCGCGCTGCCTTCCCGCCTTTCCTAATTGCCTCTCTCCAAAGCTGAGACAAAGAGAGAGAGAGAAAAGGAAAGATAGATAGAGAGATACAACTCCTAGGGGAGGTGGGTGGGTTGTGAAGACTTATTCCTGCTGTTCCCAGAGATCACCTGTTACAGGTAAGTTTATGTTTATGTTTATTTAAATTTGATATACCGCTCAGACCAAAAAGGTATTATAGCGGTTTACAATACTTCATCATTTAGGGAAAGAGAAAGGAACGCCAATTATAAAATAGGACAGAGTGGAGTACAGACACAGTCAAACAGATAAGAGGAGAAAGACATGGAACAGCACATTACCCAGATAAATAAGCAGGACTTCAATATAGCCTCCAGAGACCGACGCCACAAACCAAAGCCTAAGGGCCACGCCAAAGGGCCCTCTGGCGAGGCTCTCAGGCGCGGGCGCGCCCCGGCAAACAGCAGTTCTTCAACCGTTGAGCTGTGCGGGTTATTGGCTGCTCGGGGGGGGGGGAAGGGGGAGCTCCTGCTCTCACCCCGGACTGACGCTAACTAACTGTGCTATCTCCAGGAACAAGCAGGAATGAGTCTTCACATATGGGGACTCCCCAGCTAGAGATGCCTGGGAGATCACCCAGATTGTGAGTCCCTGGGAAGGGCTGCACCTACACCCATGAATCTCAGGCATCCAGGTCAGGGATGGAGGGTAGGAGTTGATTAGGTATGGAACAGGTGTTTGAAAACAGCCTGACCAAACAAGGCATCCCGGCGGGAGTCCTTGTCCAAGCAGTAATGGGCTGTGAAGGTATGAACCGATGCCCAGGTGGCCGCTCGACAGATTTGGTCGATGGACACAGAGTTAAGATGAGCCGTAGAGGCTGCCATGGCCCTCACATTGTGAGCTGTGACATGGCCCTCCAGAGAAAGGTTCTTACTCTGGTAGGCGAAGGAAATACACTGAGCAATCCAATTAGACAGAGTTCTCTTAGAGACTGGAAGTCCTAAATGAGAAGGATCAAAAGCAACAAAAAGTTGAGAGGACTTTCTATGTTGCTGTGTCCTTTGTAAGTAGAAAGCAAGTACTCTTTTACAATCCAGGGTATGAAGATTCCTCTCTGCACTTGATGCATGAGGTCCTGGAAAAAGACAGGTAAATACACCTCCTGGTTCAGATGAAAAGATGAGACCACTTTAGGCATAAAGTGTGGATTAGTTCTGAGGACTACCTTGTCATGATGGAACCTTGTATAAAGAGGATTAGCCACTAAAGCTTGCAACTCACTGATACGGCGAGCTGAGGTGACTGCAATGAGAAAAATAACCTTCCAGGAAAGGAATTTCAAGAAGGTAGTGGCTAAGGGTTCAAAGGGTGGCTTCATAAGCTGGCCAAGAACCAGATTCAAGTCCCATGCCACTGGAGGTGGTCTAATGGGAGGTTTAGTCAAAAGAAGGCCTTTCATGAATCTTGCTATAAGAGGATGAGAGGAAATAGGATGTCCATTGAGAGGCTTAAGGGATGCTGCAATAGCACTCAAATGGACTCTGATTGAATTTGTTTTAAGGCCTGCATGGGATAAATGCAGCAAATAGTCTAGTAAAGAATTCAAAGGTATTGCAAGAGGGTTGAGACCCTTCTCTGCACACCAAATGGAAAACCTTTTCCATTTAAAAGCATAGGAACGTCTGGTGGAAGGCTTTCTGGAAGCATGAAGGATATCCTTCACTTGCTGAGAAAGGTGTAAATCCTGAAGGTCTAGGCCTTCAGCAACCAGGCTCTGAGATGAAGAGACTGAGGATTTGGGTGACACAAGGTTCCCTCCTCCTGGGAGAGGAGATGTGGAGCAGACCCCAGGTCCAGGGAGGGAGCTTGAGAGATGCAGAAGTAGAGGGTACCACATTTGGCATGGCCAATGTGGTGCTATGAGGATCATAGATCCCTTGTCTCTCTGAAGCTTGAACAGAGTTTTGGGGATGAGGGGAATAGGTGGAAAGGCATAGAGGAAGTCTTGCCCCCAATGAAGGAGGAAGGCATCCCTGGCCTGAACTCCCTGACATGGAATCCTGGAACAAAACCGGGGAAGTTTGGCATTCCACGGACTTGCAAACAGGTCTATGTCTGGGGTACCCCAAATCCGAAAAATTCTGGCTATCTGGTCCCCATGGAGGGACCATTCGTGTGGAAGCAGAACTCGACCGAGTCTGTCTGCCCAAGAGTTTTGAACCCCTGGAAGATACACTGCCATGAGATGGATTTGATGCTCTCTGGCGAAGGCCCACAATCTGAGAGCTTCATTGCAAAGCGACAGAGAGCCAGTCCCTCCCTGCTTGTTCACGTAGAACATGGCTACCTGGTTGTCCATGTGGATGAGGACTGTCTTGTAGCTGAGCAGGGTATGGAAAACTGAGAGCCAGAAAGATTGCTCTGAGCTCTAAGAGGTTGATATGTAGAGATGTCTCCTGTGGAGACCAGATGCCTTGGGTCGAGAGATCTTGTAGATGAGTTCCCCAACCCTTTGGAGAGGCAACTGTTGTAAGGGTTGCTTGGGGTAACACCTGTTGAAAGGGGGACCCCAGCAACAGATTTTGAGTGGACTTCCACCAGTGGAGGGACCAAAAGAGGCGACTGGAGGTTGCTATTTTGTCTGACAGGCAACCTGATGCCTGAGTCCATTGGGTGGATAGGGTCCACTGAGCTGCCCTCATGTGAAGGCAAGCGTAAGGAACCACATGCACCGTGGATGCCATGTGGCCTAAGAGTTGTAACATCTCTTGAGCAGTTAAATGGGATTTTAACTGAATCTGGGAGGCTAACTGCACCAAGCGTAGGCAACGGGCCTGGGGAAGATAGGCCCTTGCAGTTGTGGTATCCAGTAAGGCCCCTATGAACTCTAGAGACTGAGTAGGGGTGAGATAGGATTTTGGAATGTTGATTACCAGTCCCAGATACTGAAGAAAGCACAGTTACTTACCTGTAACAGGTGATCTCTGGGAACAGCAGGAATAAGTCTTCACATATGGGTACGTCGGTACAGACGGAGCCTCCGCGGGATCGCTCCCCAGCATCCAATCAGAAAGCTTTTGAGAGCATCCCACAGCACCTGCGTGCTGCCTTCCCGCCTTTCCAACTGTCTCTCCTCAGTTGAGTTTCATAGCTGAGATAAAGAGAGAGAGAAAGAGGAAAGGAAGATAGATAAAGAGATACAACTCCTAGGGAAGGTGGGTGGGTTGTGAAGACTTATTCCTGCTGTTCCCAGAGATCACCTGTTACAGGTAAGTAACTGTGCTATCTCCAGGAACAAGCAGGAATGAGTCTTCACATATGGGGACTCCCTAGCTATAGATGCCAGGGGGAGATCCCATAAAATGCGTGTCCGTGGAACAGGACTGCACTTCCCACACATGGACCTCTGGCATCCCATGAGGGATGGTGGGTAGGAGTTGAAAAGAGAGGAGCTGTAGGAAAAACAGATAACCTAAGGACTACAGGGAAGAGTCCTTGGTATGTATGATAGTTACCATTAAAAATATTGAATGAACAATCACAATATGGACCTTACCTACTGGATTGTAGGAAGGAGAGAGGGTGATGGAGTCTACTGGAGATTCAGTAGAGGAATCCTCAAGGTGACCTCACGGCGGTGAAGGTGAAGGTCCAAATCTGGAATTGGCAGGTGACCCAGGTGTCAACCGGGGTAGTATGAAAACGGTAAGTCTTCAGTGGAAAGCTTTGTGGGAAAAAGCTGAAACTCTTTTAGCTACAGAGTCATTAACATGTAGAAGCAAAAGAGGAAGACTGACCGATTTGGACAACTAGCCCAGTCCTGGAGGGAAGAAGGGGTGTGGGAAAACCCGTATTCCCAAGGAGGACAAATGTGTGAAGGGCTGAAAACCTCAGAACCACTGAAAAGCCACACTGTCTTTCCTAACTGGTGAGAGATAGGAAAGATATTGAAGCATGGTGCTTCAGGGATAGCGAGACCTAGAGTAAAGTGGGAGCTGTCAGTACCACAGTAGTGGTTGTGTGCATAATACCTCCGACATACTGAGGGACAGTATGAACATATGCAAGCCCACTGTCTGAAACCTCTAGGAAGGTAAAAACCCTTATAGCATAGACAGTAGGGAGATAAGTATATAAATACATATCTATTGATAAGGAAGCATCTCAAGAGATATATATATATATATATATATATATTTATATATATAGGGGCATAACATATGCACACACAGCTTACAGACATATGTATCTATAGAAGTATATAGAGATATATACATACATGCATATGTATGTCTGAGGATACATATCTGCAACTAAGCAAATAGAGATATGTCCATAAGAACATTCACATGAGAAATGTGAAGGAGAAAGATTCATCTAAGAACAAGAAGGTGGAGCCTACTTGAGAAGATATATAGAGAATCTATTTCTCCTGGTTAAGATAGTGCAGGAATGCTATCTAGTGAAATAACCAGGATGGTTGCGTGAAAAACAGAGGATAAAATCAGTCTGTAAGCAGCAAGTCCTGAGTCTTATAGAACTCTGACATGGTAAATGGAGAGAAAACGCATAGGAGGAGATACCAAGTTGACCCCTGGAGGGGCACAAGTCATGCGTTACTAGTAGAATATGTGCTGTCCATAAGAGTAGGATACCATGAGGACAAGCTGCAAGGAAAAAGAGAGCATAATCCTAAAGGACTGGAAAACGTTTTGGACATTCACGCAGAAAAGGCTTATATCCTGAATATAACAGGAAATAACAGGGTGTGGAGAACCCTCACAGTCGTGGAAAATGACTGAAGAACCTTTCCCAACCATATAGAATAGTCATCAGAAACAAAACCCCATGCTCTCTAGCAAGGGCCCATAGTAGAAAGCTTCTCTGAGAATTGCAGAGAGCATTATGCAGGAGAGTTAGGAAATAAAACCGGCTGTAGGTCAACTCTGTTGCCCAATCCAAGGAAGTGGAGATGGCAAGAAAAGAAGACCGTAAGATAAGCCTGAAGTGATTAGGATTATCCAAAATAGATGAAAGCACTATCTTGGAATCACTATTAAGGCCAGACAGAGAGTAGTGGAAGACGGACTGGAAACTTGTAGAAAAGTACCAGTAGTCTAATCACTAGTACTCCTGCATGGGTAGCTGCTGAATGAGACAGCAGAGAGAATCTCTCTGTGTAAAACAGAGAGAACAGACAAAAGGAGAGGAGAAATTCCTGTCCCTGTCTGATGAGCTGCCCAGCGAAAAGAAGGGAATTATTCAAAGGAAAAAAACTCTACACTGGAATGAAAGGCTAGAGTAAACTCTGCAGTGATATGGTACCACTCATTCAAGGGAAAACCCTGGATGAGAGGGTAGAGAAACAGGAGCTGAAGGGTGACTTACCATGTGGTAAGTTTGCTGAAGGAAAAAATGTTCATGTTGGGACAGAAAACTATCATGGGATAGTTGTTAACTTCTCTTCTTGGTAGGAAGAGGAGGAGAAATCTGTGACCCATAGACATGAATATCCTGACAGCTCAGCATATCTAGGAGGAAAAAGATGTCCTTAAGAAAGGAAACCATGTGTAGAGCTTTGAAAGAAAAAACAGTGAACAAACTTCTGCTAAGAAGAAGTTAACTGTAGGTTGCAAACTTCAGGAACCTATGGTTGCTGGGTTTGTTTAGCCTGGTTAGAATTTGGATTCTTCAGACCAGGACGAGGTGTCCCCTGTTTGGGAACATCTGGATGATGGGCAGGAGAAGAGTGAAACCTTCTTTTCCTAGGAAAAGAAAGTTTGGTAGGACATTTCCTACCTACTGGGGAAGGAGAAGGCTTAGGGTGGCCCCCAGGAACAGGGAAGTCAGTGGAGCAATGAGCAACCTGAAGTAAAGCCTCCCTATTGAAGAGATTTTCTCCAGTACAAGGAGAATTACCCAGTCTTTGTTGTGCCCATCTGCTCAGGTCTGAAGCCTGGAGCCAGGCTCTACATCGTGCTCCTATGGCTATAGCAGAGGTTCTGCTAACAGACTCAAGAGAGTCTAGAGAAGCACGAGAAAGAAACCAAGAGATATTCTGGCTATGACTAAGAAGTAAGGAATAGTCTGCAGCCTTGGGCTCTGATAGAAAAGGAGTCAAAAGAGAAAATCTCTTTGTGACCTCCTGGAGAGATAGACTCATAAAAAATATAAGAGATAATCCTTGTCGCCAGCATAGATGTTTGGAAGGTTTGACGTCCAAAGGCATCAAGTGCTCCAGATGCACGACCTGGCGGATAAGAAGAATGCTTTTTCTTGCTTTTCACCTTCCTCATTGCTGATTCCACTACAATGGAATGATGAGGAAGTTGAGTCCTTTGAAACCCTGGAGAGGGGGGCACCTGATACAGAACATCAGTTGCTGTAGAAGGTGAGGAAACCCTTAAAGGTGTTTCCCATATTCTCAGAAGAAGATCCTGCAAAGAATGATGTAAAGGAAGCATTATATTTTCCTTTTCTGCAGGAGAGCCTCGAGTAGGATCACAGCCAGGGATAGGAATAGCAAGGAATGTTGCTATGTCAAGGAGAAATTTCTGAAAAAAAGGATCTCCAATGGGAACTATCCCTGGATAGGCTAAAGTTGAAGCAGCAGCCTGGGTACCCGAGGATGTACTGGTCTGATGCAGAAAAAGAGCCCCACTAGATGGATACTGGTACTGGCAGTCACGATTTGAGGCAGTCAGTACTGCATCGTCCATGCCAGGTATCGACTCCAAACTAGGCATAGAAAGGAGCGATGGAGAAAAAAGCATGGAAGTGGCTGGTCCCGATGAAACTACAGGAACAGACATCGATACCGGTACCGGTAGCTGTGCCGGAATCGAAAGCGATAACGCCATTGAAGCAGTCATCGGAGGCTGCTCAAGCGGTACCGAAGCAACCAGGACCCCTTGGTGAATATCCTCGGTACTGCGTATCCAGAATCGATAAGGGTCGGTTCCGAGACGCGTCGGTACCCAGTCTTCTAGACTAGATATCGATTCCAGACTCGGCATCGAAGGGAGCGAGTCTATCAATGCATGTCTAGAGGGTACTGACGTCGGTGGTGGTATCGGCGATGCTGTCGATACTGGGAAGGCAATCTGGAACGTATCGATCGGTCCCGAAGGTACCGAGGACGCCAGATGACGATCCCTGGTGAAGAGTGGATCACTCAACACCGGTGCCGATGCCAGGGTATCGGTACCGCTCGAAGCGGATGCCACCACCGAGCATGGCTCAGATACAGGAAAGTCAATCTGGGGCGTATCGATCGGTCCCGAAGGTACCGAGGACGCCAGATGACGATCCCTGGTGAAGAGTGGATCACTCAACACCGGTGCCGATGCCGGGGTATCGGTATCGCTCGAAGTGGATGCCACCACCGAGCATGGCTCAGGTATGTCCTGTGAGGGGTGAGCCCCAGGAACAACCTGAAACCCCTGAAATGCTTTGGAGACCGAAGACTCCCGCCAGGGTTTTGAAGCCAAAAGGGTCTTGAGGGCAAGGCCGGAGCCGTCGTCATGCTTGGCATGAGACCTACCACTCAAGGATTGGCTAGTCTTAACAGACTGTTTGTGGGTTACCTGATCCTGAAGAGAAGAAATGGTTGGTGCCCTGACACTGGAAGGGAACTCGGTATCGAGGGAAACTCGAAATGGAAAATCTCTTCTCATAAAATTGTAGCCTAATGGCTCCCGAGGGAAAGGGTCAGGACCCAAACAGGTTAGACACCAGTTATTGAAGTCTAAAAAGAAAACTGTATTTCCACAGTTAAGGCACTTCTTAGAAGAAGGTGGCTCCATGATGGAGAGGCCTTACAGGCCAAAAAATTTAAGACAGAAACTGAGGGAAAACAGTCCCTGAGTTGAAGAAAAAGAAAAGAAAAAACCCACCGGCGGTACCGGTGGAGGTGGGAAAAGCAGCCGCGACCACAAGAAAACAAAAAATTGAAGAATTAAAAAAGAAATTTTCTGCGGTGACAGGAGTACGTCCTGCCGGCTCCGCGGAAAAATGAAAACTGAGGAGAGACAGTTGGAAAGGCGGGAAGGCAGCACGCAGGCGCTGTGGGATCCTCCCAAAAGCTTTCTGATTGGACGCTGGGGAGCGTTCCCGCGCAGGCTCCGTCGGTACCGACGTACCCATATGTGAAGACTCAATCCTGCTTGTTCCTGGAGATCACGCCTTGTGCAGGCCAGGGAAGTCTGGGCCTCTGACTGGGATGGAGCTCGGATGAGCCAGTCGTCCAGATATGGGAATACGAATATTCCTAGAGTGCGCAGAAATGCAGCTACTACTGCCATGCATTTTGTGAACACTCTTGGAGCAGAGGCCAGACCGAAAGGAAGCACTTTGTATTGGTAGTGCTTTCCTTGGTAAAGGAACCAAAGGAACCTTCTGTGTGTTGGATGAATGAGAACATGGGTGTACGCATCCTTGAGATCTAGAGAACAAAGCCAGTCCTGACTCTGGAGGTATGGAAGGAGAGTTCCGAGAGAGATCATCTTGAATTTCTCCTTCCATAGAAACTTGTTCAATTCTCTGAGATCTAGTATGGGTCTGTAGCCCCCCGTTTTCTTTGGAATGAGAAAATAGGGGGAGTAGAACCCTGAGCCCTGTTGAATAAGGGGTACTTCTTCTATTGCCCCTTGGGCAAGAAGGGTAGCAATCTCTTGACCTAGAAGGTTGAGGAGAGATGTTGGAGAATTTAACTTTTTCACCATGGTGTGAGGAGGAAGGTTTAAGAAATGAAGCTTGTACCCATCTCGGATGATGGAGAGGGTCCATTGCTCTGCTGTGATTTGTTCCCATCTGGGAGCAAAGTGAGCTAACCTTCCTGGGATGGTGAGAGGCTCTGGATGTTCTAGAGCCAGAAAGGCTAAGTTCTCTAGTGGAAAGTCAAAGGCCCTGAGGAGGCTGAGGCTGTTGGGCCGTAGCAGTCCTCGCAGCCTGAGACTTGGCCTGTTTTGGTTGTTGCTGTCTCTTTGTAGCAAAACGACCTTGGGAAGAGGCCTGACCATAACCCGAAGAAAATTTCCCTTTTTTTGGGAAAGATCATTTTTTGAACAACCTCTTTTAAAAAGGAGCAGTAGTAGACTTTGAAAGTCTATCTAAAGCAGAATTTTCAGCATCCATCTGGTTGGCCTTTGCTTGCCAATCTTTGCCAAAGAGGTTTTCTCCTGTACAGGGAAGGTTACCTAGACCATCCTGTACCCAGGATTCCAAATCAGAGGCTTGTAACCAAGCAACTCTGCGTGCACCTATGGCAATAGCCGAGGCTCTACTGGCACCCTCAAAAGAGTCAAAGGCTGCACGGTTGGAAAACTTGGATACATCCTGTGCCTGTTTAAGGCAGGTGATATATTCTTCTCTTATCTTCTGACATAAAAGGAGATAAGGTTTGCAGATGATCTGTAACTTCTTTCAGAAACATCCCCATATAGAGACTATAGGAGTTGATTCTGGCTACAAGCATACTGGCCTGGAAGATTTTCCTGCCAAAGGCATCTAGGGTTCTGCATTCTCTTCCTGGAGGAGCAGAGGAGTGCCTTTTGTACTCTTGATCTTTTTCACAGCAGACTCTCCCACAATGGAGTGGTGAGGAAGCTGAGTCTTATGAAACCCAGGACAAGGAGGAACACGATACATGGTGTCCAACCTTCGGGAATGAGGGGAGGTGGAAAGAGGAGTCTCCCATATGCCCAACATGTGATCATAAAGAATCTCATGTACTGGTAAGGTGGCTGCCTCTTTAGGAGCTTTAGGATATTGTAGGATATCTAATTTTTTGGCTCTAGGTTCAGTTTCAGAGGCCACTGAGATGGACAGGCCTTTGGCCACCTCCCTAATGAAGTCCTGAAAAGACAAGTCTTCAGGAGGAGACATTCTCCTTTTTGGAGAAGAGGGTTCCTGAGGAAGGATCCCCGATGCTTCAATTGAGGCCTCTGATGTATCAGAGTCTTCAGAGGAATAGAAGCATCGACTGTCTGGATGCTCTCGCAGAGCCTGATACGCGTACCAGGAGGTATCGACATCGGGAGTAATCGGTACCGAGTCGGTACTGATAGGCATCACTGGATAGCGTACCGCTGCCGTCGATGCCGATGTCGATGCAAGCGGTACCGGTATCGGAACCGATTTCGGATACGGTACCAGAATCGGTACCGGTACCGACAACGGGGTTTGTTGCGGTACCGCAGGCGTCGCAGCTTGTATGAATGCCGTGATGGCACGCTGCATGGTCAGAATATTCTGATCCATCGACGCCACCAATGTCTGGATGTCGGTACCGGTGGTAACCGCCGGTACCCCAGAACATTGTAACAGGTGATCGGTCGAGGCCGAGCCATCAATGTCAACCTGTGACCCCATAGGTAGAGCTTTGGAAGCTGGAGCCTCCCGCTGGGGTAATTTTGCTGGCGTGGATTCCTCATGAGTAAGCCCGGGGGCATCTTGATACTTAGAGGGAGATGAAATCTTTGAGGACCGGCCAGATTTAAGTTTGGTTACTTGAGATCCATGGGATGAAGCAGCAGCCCTGGAAGACGTCGATGCCACAGAAGCTGCATTGGAGGGAAACAGGGTATTGAGCTTGGCTGCCCGATTTTGTAACCCTCTCTTAGACATCATAGAACAGGACTCACAATCCGTTATGGAGTGGTCAGGACCTAAACATTTTAGACACCAGTCATGGGTGTCTGTGACAGAAATAGTGCTGCTGCACTTCGTGCACTTTTTAAACCCGGAGGCGGGTTTTTCCATGAGGAAAAATATATCTGTAGGCCTAAGGCCCCAGAAGAAAAAAATGCACTGTAGTTTTTTTTTTTTGTTTTTTTTTAAAAGAAAGAAAAAAGACCGGTGGTACCGGTCCGGAATCGAGAAGGCAGACACGCGACTAAAGAAAAATAAAAGAAAATAAGAAATTCTTCAGCGGTGACAGGAAACACGACCTGCTGGCTCCGCAGAAAAGAAGAACTGGAGAGAGGCAGTTAGGAAAGGCGGGAAGGCAGCGCACAGGTGCTGTGGGATGCTCCCAAAAGCTTTCCTTTTGGACGCTGGGGAGCGTTCCCGCGCAGGCTCCGTCGGTACCGACGATACCCATATGTGAAGACTCATTCCTGCTTGTTCCTGGAGATGGCTTCTAAAATGGCTCTGAGGACATCTGAGATTTGGATGTCTGCATGCCCGTTTGCAGATGTCCAAATCACAAACAGTATTTTTAAAATAACACCCTTGATGTGTGTTATTAGTAATTAGGTCTTAATGTATAAAATGGGACCTGCAGCAAAATAATGTGCATTCATGGCATTAGCATATGTTAATATGTTAGTGCACATGAGTAACTCTAGCCCTAAACTGACAAACTTTAGGGATATATCATTCATATTTCACACTATACAGGAGTCTAAAATAGCACACAGTTAATGAAGCTATCCAGCCTTTTGCAACTCTCACTGCTCAAGCATCTGGGAGCAGCTTGCAGCTGAACGCCTTCAGGCAGTTCATGAAAAAACTAAATCAAAGGAAAACATTCAGTGTATGCAATAGCTAGAAAACCTCAGTAGGGTCATTACCAGCTGCAGGCACAGTAACCTGCACAAATGAATAATTCGCTTTCATGTACTTTTTTTCCTGTTTCTTGAGACACAACATCACTTAAATGTATTTAATTCTAGCTTGTTGACGGAGTTGACAAAGTCAAAAAGGTTCACAATGAATTTGAAGACTATATGATGTATTTCTACATTCAACAGCATAACTATGGTATTCGGCTGGAATATTCAGCTTTAGCAATACCTTTTTTGTTCAATAATTTTAATATGCAATTAAGAATCATATTTAGCTGACTGACTGTCATACAAAAGGCTTTCGAAAATAGATTCTTTTAAACCGTGCTTGTGGGAATGAATAGGGCCAGTACAGATTTTGATGCATGAAAGAAAACGAGTAGGAACTCGAGATTTCTATGTCAAGGTTGTGATGGCAAATCGACAAGATTATAATATAATGTTTATCGTTTTATGACACTACTAGATATACACAGTACTATACAATGCTAAGTATTCATGTACAGTAAAATCCTTGCCCCAGGGGCTTATAATACGTTCATACCAGAGGCAGCAGGAGAAAGTGATGTTTTAAGATCAGTTGGTGGGAAAAGCAGGATTTTAACACTGGTTTCCCTGATTCTCAACCCATTGCTCAATCCTTGAACCTGCATACCTGTTATTTGGAAATTTCAGTATACAAATGCAAAACAGAACCGTGATGCTAAAGCATCTCACATTCATGTTTGAACATAGTCATTGTATTGGAGTATTGGTCATAGATGTTGGAGAGATTTAAGTTTCAAATATGCAGTATTGGCTGACTTATTGATATATGAGAGCATGTTCAGATTGCTATCAAGAGTTATACCAAGGTGTTTGACTTCACTTTTTAATGTAATCTCTGCATGTTGGAGTATGAGTTTCTCTGGCAGAATGAAGGATGGGTCTCTTGAGACTAATAGCACTTCTGTCTTCTTGCTGTTCACTACCACATGGAGGAATGAGAGACTATCACCTGGATACTGATGAGGAGCATTGAGAAACCTGAAAATGAAGTGATTTGTGACACTATGAACCAATCTCTTAAGATGCTGCCCTCTGTTGAGGGCCCCTCCCAGACTGAGTGACCTTTCCCTGTTAGAAGGTTCATTAAAATGGAGGGAAATCCTCACCCTCTCCACTGACTTTGTATGCTGGCAATGCTGTTAGCCTGTAAGCCTATCTGGAAAACTGGACTATTGCAATCAATTTGTCTCCTACAACTAATCAGAGCTCTGGAACCACTGTACAGGAGGTTAGAGCTGGGATTTATTACTTCTTCATCAAGTGGTTGCACCTCCCATGGGTTTAGGGTGTTCTTCCCAAGTTCTTTTGACTACTGTGAAACAGAAAGCTACTTTAAAAGATATGTTATGTGAAGCTTAATGTTAAAAGTTTCCTTTTGCATTCTATGCTGTAATAGAAAATCAAGCCAGATCTAGAACCCTCACGTTTTTGAATTTCCCCCCGATTTGTCTGCTCTCTCCTTTAGAGCTCTTAAAGACATATCTGAGGAAGATCTTGAGCTTTCCTCAGGTGGATACTTTTAGTTTTTCTAACATATATTATTTCCCCAGAATCGTGAAGAGAAGAGCAGATGAGGAAGGAGAAGGAAGGTGACAGGGTACCACATCCTGTTGGCTCCGCGGAAAATGAAGAACTGAAGTGAGAGAGGTACAGAGGCGGGAAGGCAGCATGCATGTGCTGTGGGATGCTCCCAAAAGCTTTCCTATTGGACGCTGGGAAGCATTCCCGTGTGGGCTCCGTCGGTACCGACGATACCCATATGTGAAGACTACATTCCTGCTTGTTCCTGGAGATTTTCTTATTTCTACCCTAAGTTTGTGCATTTGCCTTTCTTCTCTAAAGACTATATGTGTACTGCTTTTTCTTTTTTTTCTTTTGATTTAATTTGTGGATCTTTAGTGCTTGACCCCCAGAAGAAAACTGACTACAATCCGTGAGAGGCAAGGGACAAACCCTGTACCCAGCCCTGGAAACAAACCAGGGCTGCTAGCTGCACTTTCAAGAGGTTCAACACCAGACTGAGGCCATCCTGCAGGAATGCCAAAATATCTAGGAGAGTGGCCCCTAGGGCACCAAGTCTCAAAAATGCACTAGACCCACACACAGACCAGGGAAGTAGAATACGTTTGTGCATGCAGCAAGGTATCAACCACTTTGAGGGCATAACCTTTACACCTCAAGAGTTCCCTTTTAAGAGAGAAGCTACAAATGAGAACTGATCCAAGTCCAGCATCTAGACAGGGCTCTGCATCAGAAGACCCGTCTCCCGAGGAGAAATCTGGTTGGTCAATCGTGAAAGGTATGTATAGCAGGATGTTGTCTGCATAGGCGAGACATTGGATGTTTAAAGAGCGGATCAAAGGCACAGATGGGATGCATATAAATGTTAAACATAAATGCAGATAGGGAAGATCCCTGTGGCACCCCCTGTTTCTGTAGAAATGGCTTTGAGGTCGTGTGGCCTGTCCTGACTTGTTGCCATCTATTGGACAGGTAGGATTTGCACCATTCTAGAGCAGTGCCTTGTATCCCTTTTTCTTTGAGGCGTTGTATTAGTATCTCATGGTTCACAGAGTCAAAAGCGGCTGCAATGTCCATGAAGATGAGGACGAATCCTTGGTGGATGTTGTCAACTCCTGTGACTAGGTTGTTGAAGCGGGTCATGAGGATGGTATCCACACCGTGTGCTTCCCTAAAGCCATGTTGGGATGGGTCTAGCGGTGCTTCTGTGTCAATGTGCTGTTGGATTTGTCGCTGGACTACCTTTTCGATGATTCTGGCGAGCAGGGGGATGCTCGAAATTGGTCTGTAGGATTCAACTTTAGATGGGTCAAGCCTGCTATTTTTCAGGAGTGGTCTGATTAATGTGTGTTTTAGACTGTGTGGGAAGGATCCAGTTGATAAGGATTGGTTCAGTATTCAGCTCAGGCTTTGACTTAAGTCACAGCGTAGCTCTTTAATCCAACTGGCCGGGCAGGGATCGTTGGGTGCAGTGGTGAGGTTGATAGAGGCAATAGTGTCTTCGATCTCTTTGCTAGATATCTCACTGAATTTGAGCAGTGGTGCTGGCTGTGGCATTTTATGCGGGGTGATGGTGATTGTGCTTGCGTTGGTCTGGATCATCTTCGATTGTGTATAGTTGGAGTAGTCCTGCGGTTGAGGTATGGGAGGTTGAGCTACTGCTGGATCACCTGTTAAGGACTTTACAATACTGAACAGGTCGTGCGGTTTGTTCATTGAACGCTTTAGTATATCTGTATGGTAGTGCCTCCTTGTCTCAACAGTTTTCTCTCGAGTTGGTTGAGAGTCTCTATGCTGACCCGACAGCGGGAGTGCTCTGTAATGGGGTGTTGTCAGATGCATTTTCTCTGGGCAGAGGTACAAGACAGGGATGTCCCCTTTCCCCTCTCCTGTTTGTCTTGTCCTTGGATCCTCTAATTAGGAGAGTAGAGGACTCCCGGACTATACGAGGAGTACGAATCGGTTCGCAAGGCTTTAAGTTGTCGGCTTTTGCGGACGATATATTAGTGCATCTGCTCTCCCCGAGGGATTCACTACTTCGGCAGATGGAAGAATTTTCATATTTTGGCAAGTTTGCGGGACTGTGTATCAACACAGACAAGTCGGAAAGCGCTAGATGTGTCGGGACAGCTTTAAGGGCACTGGGGAGGTGCCTTCCCGCTTAAATGGGCAGAGAATAATTTTGTCTATCTGGGTATCGTATTGACTAGAAAGCCTCAGGAGCTATGTGTTTGCAATTTGGAGAGAATTTTGTATCGCATGCGGATTCAGCTAAAGGCATGGAATCCCCTTCCACTGTCCTTATTGGGGAGAGTGGCAGCGGTGAAGATGGTGGTTTTACTGCGCATACTATACTGGATGCAGACTTACCTGTATGGCTGCTGCGGCGAGACTTGTACCGTCTCAAAAAGGAAATACGTGGGTTTTATGGAAGGGGGCCAGAGAACGGATCCCGTTGAACCGCTTGCTAGGGAGATGGAGTGCTGGAGGAGTAGGGCTCCCTGATTTATGGTTTTATGCGTTGGCCTGTCAGGCACGACATATTGGGGAATGGCTGGCTGGAACGGAAGTTTATACGCCTAGGGCCTTGGAAGAAGCCTTTGTAGCCCCTCAGACAGTATTGGCAGTGTTGCATTCGGACAACCTGCTGTTACTGAGTAGAATGCGAGGGAGTGTGATATTGAGTTCTGCAAGGCGTACCTGGAGACAACTAAATAGGTATTGGAATAGCTCCTGGAAAGTATCGAGCTGGTTGCCGCTACAGGGTAATATGAACTTCACCCCAGACTCGGAAACAGCTATTTTCGAGAGTGGACAGAACGTGGCATTCGAAATATGGGACATGTAGTGGATCCCTTAGGTAAATGTAAATCTTGTGTGTCCCTATGTGGGGAATATGAGCTGCATCCTAACTACTACTTTGCGTACCTCCAGCTCTCTCATTATGTGGCATCATTGCCGGCAGTTGAAAGGTCAGCGCAGATCTTAGAATTTTTTGATCTGGGGGAAGACTGCCCTCTGTCGATAGTGGTGCTGAAAACACGACTGGATCGTTATGGGGTTGCATCGGATTACAGGGGAGTCGAGGCCGCCTGGGCACTAGAGATGGGTCAAGAGGTGCCCCCTGGCTCCATCAAGAAAGCTGTGTGTCAGATTTTAGATCTGGTGGAGGGAGCACGATGGAGGGAAATGCAATTGAAGTGTATAACCCGGGTGCATTTTTCACCCAGAAGAGCATTACGTAGTTATATAACCCTGGATGGTAGTTGCCCCAGGTGTTCTGAGCCACTGGCTAATTTGATGCACATGTGGTGGGACTGGTAAAAACATTCACTCTTATTGGGCGCGGATCAGTACCTTCTTGGGTGGGCTGTATCATCAGAGTGTCCAATGGACAGGGTCTCTTGTTGTTTTGGATCAACTGGGCCCATCTCACCCTAAAGGGAAGTGGGAGTGTTTGCTGATGCGAAAGGCATGTCTGGTGGGTAAAGGCCCAATACTGAGTAGATGGAGAGAACAGGCCCTCCCTACCTTTCGGGAATGGCGCAACAGCTTTCATCAATTGATGCTTACTGAAAGATGGAGAGCGTGGGGTAGTGTCCACGGCTGGTCCTCTTTTTTGTTGATTTGGGAACCCTACATTCAAAACTTGGGACCTCATAGTCGAAACAAAATATTGCATGTGGGATACTGATGGGAAAAAAGGGTGGGGGTAAGGACAACGATTAAGAAGACTAAGGCTGGGGAAATAGTTAATGGGTTGGTAGTGAGGTTAGAGATGGTTGCGATCGAGAGGGGGGATGAGAGGGTTGGGGAGGGGGGAGGAGGGTTTTTTTCTTCTTTTTCTTTCCTATTCTTTTTTTTTTTTTTTTAGTGTTTATAATGTTATAACCCACCTGTAAAGGCTGTTATGCTTCATAGACGGGGGAAAAGAGTCAACCCCACTCAGAGGCTTGCTGTAATGTGATTATTTATTCACCACCAACAAATATCAACAAAGTTTAAAAAAAATAATTTGCAGGAAAGCACAGTTACTTACCTGTAACAGGTGATCTCTGGGAACAGCAGGAATTAGTCCTCACATATGGGTACGTCGGTACCGACGGAGCCCGTGCGGGAAAGCTCCCCAGCTTCTTAGAATAGAAGCTTTTGGGACCTCCCACTGCACATGCGCACTGCCTTCCCGCCTTCCTGAACAGCTCTCCTCAGTTTCGAGTTTATAGCTGAGTCAACAGAGAGAGGACAGGAAGATAGATAGATAAAGATACAACTCCTAGGGGAGGTGGGTGGGTTGTGAGGACTAATTCCTGCTGTTCCCAGAGATCACCTGTTACAGGTAAGTAACTGTGCTATCTCCAGGAACAAGCAGGAATAAGTCCTCACATATGGGGACTCCCTAGCTTAGATGCATGGGATCCCCTGTAAAGGTTCGCCATCTTCGTATGGATCTCAGGCATCCATTCTGGGAAGGTGGGCAGGAGTTGTTTAGGAATGGAACAGGTGCTTGAGGACAGCCTGGCCAAACAAGGCATCCCGGCGGGAGTCCTTGTCCAAACAGTAATGGGCTGTGAAGGTATGAACCGAGGCCCAGGTAGCGGCTCGACAGATCTGATCTATGGAAACAGAGTGCAGATGAGCCATAGAAGTGGCCATGGCCCTCACATTGTGAGCAGTGACATGGCCTTCCAGAGAAATGTTTTTGCTCTGGTAAGCAAAAGAAATACACTGAGCAACCCAATTGGAAAGTGTACGCTTGGAGACTGGAAGTCCCAAATGGGAAGGATCAAAGGCCACAAAAAGTTGAGAAGACTTTCGATGTGGCTGAGTCCTATTAAGGTAAAAGCGAGAGCTCTTTTACAATCCAGAGTATGAAGGTTCCTCTCTGCATTGGATGCATGAGGAGCTGGAAAAAAGACAGGTAGATATACCTCTTGATTAAGATGAAAGGCGAGACCACTTTAGGCATAAAGTGGGGATTCGTCCTAAGGACCACCTTATCATGATGAAATCTTGTGTAAGGTGGATTAGCCACTAAAGCCTGCAGCTCACTGATGCGGCGAGCCGAAGTGACTGCAATGAGGAAGATGACCTTCCAGGAAAGAAATTTCAAGGAGGTGGAAAACATTGGCTCAAAAGGTGGCTTCATAAGTTGACCGAGCACTAGATTCAAATCCCATGCGACCGGGGGTGGTCTGATGGGAGGTTTAGTGAGAGTCAGGCCTCTCATGAATCTTGCAACAAGAGGATGAGAGGAGATAGGTTGTCCATTTATATGTTTCAAGGATGCTGCAATAGCACTTAAATGGACTCTTACCGAATTCGTCTTGAGGCCTGCATTGGATAGATGCAGGAGATAATCAAGAAGAGAATTCAAAGGAAGTGCCAGAGGGTCAAGACCCTGCTGAGCACACCAAATGGAAAAACGTTTCCATTTGAAAGCATAGGAACGCCTGGTAGAGGTTTGACTATAGGAAGAAAGGATATCTATAACTGGTTGGGAAAGATGAAAGTCTTGAAGGCTTAAGCCTTCAGTAACCAAGCACTGAGGTGAAGGGATTTGGGGTTTGGGTGCCACAAAGTCCCCTCCTCCTGAGACAGGAGGTCTGGCGCAGCTCCCAGATCCAAGTAGGATCCCTGGGAGAGCTGTAGAAGTAGAGGGAACCACACTTGGCGTGGCCAGCGTGGAGCTATGAGGATCATAGTTCCATGATCCCTCTGGAGTTTGAACAGAGTCTTGGGAATCAAAGGAATGGGTGGAAAGGCATATAGGAATGCCTGATTCCAATTCAGGAGAAAGGCGTCCGTAGCCTGAGCTCCCTGACACGGAGTTCTGGAACAGAACCGGGGAAGTTTGGCATTCCACGGACTTGCAAAGAGGTCTATGTCCGGGGTCCCCCATTCCTGAAAGATTCGGTTTATTTGGTCCAAATGTAGGGACCATTCGTGTGGCAGCAGAACTCGACTGAGCCTGTCTGCCCGAGAGTTTTGAACTCCTGGGAGATACACTGCTAGCAGGTGAATCTGATGCTCTCTGGCGAAGCCCATAGTCTTAGAGCTTCGTTGCAAAGCGACAGAGAGCCCGTCCCTCCTTGTTTGTTTATGTAAAACATGGCCACCTGATTGTCCGTCTGAACTAGGACAGTGAGGTTGGCTAGGAGGGAGTGGAAGACCTTGAGGGCAAGGTAAATTGCTCGCATTCCAGAAGATTGATATGAAGGGTGGTCTCCTGTAGAGACCAAGTGCCCTGAGTGGAGAGAGTTCTCCCCACCCTGTTTGTCAAGTGAGTGCTGGACTGAGCTTGGGAGGCCAAACTCACGAGGCGCTGGCCTCGAACATGTGGAAGGTAGTGTGACTGAGTTGGAGCTCGGATGCCAGATATGGAAGACAAAGATTCCCATGCCTCTTAGAAATGCGGCTACGACTGCCATGCATTTTGTGAATACTCTTGGAGCAGAGGCTAGACCGAAGGGGAGTACTCTGTATTGGAAATGTTTTCCCTGAAACAGAAAGCGAAGATAATACGCATCCTGTAGGTCTAGAGAACAAAGCCAGTCCTGCCTGGAGATAGAAAATATACTGTAGAATCTCTATGGATAAAAATTCTATGTAAAAAGGGAAAGACGATGGCAGTAGGGGTGTACTTCTGACCACCTAGCAGGAACGCACAACTGGATGATGAAATGCTAAAAGAAATCAGGGAAGCTAACAAAAACGTTACAACACAGTATTAATAGGTGATTTCAAATTGCCCCGATATCGACTGGGTCAGTGTCAGGGCAGGATATGCTCAGGACAAAGTTTCTAGATGAAATAAATGACTGCTTCTTGGAGCAGCTGGTTCATGAACAGACCAGAGGGAAAACCATTTTGGACCTAGTCCTTAGTGGAACACATGTTCTAGTGCAAGAGATTAGGGTGTGGGAACCAGTTGGCAATAGTATTCATGGCATGATTGCATTTAATTTAATAAATGCAGTAATGACAGCAAGGAAATCCACAATACTACCTTTTAACTTTCCAAAGGGATACTATGATAAAATGAGGAAAATAGCTCAGAAAAAACTAAAAGGATCAGCTGCAAAGATTAAAGGTTTACATCAAGCATGGGCATTGTTTAAAAATACTATCTTGGAAGCCCAGACGAGATGTATTCCACTCTTTAAGAAAGTAGAAGGAAGGCCAAAAAAAACCCTGCCAACATGGTTTAAAGGTTAGGTCAGAGAAGCTGTTGTAGCCAAAAAAGCATTTTTCAGGAAATGGAAAAAAGTCAAATGATGAAAACTAGAAATAGACACTAGCAAGTTAGATGCAAGGCATTGATAAGGCAGGCCAAGAGAGAATTTGAAAAAAAAAGCTTGCCGTGGAAGCAAAATGCATAATAAAACCTTTTTCAAGTACAATCACAGCAAAAAACCTGTGAGAGGGTCAGTTGGACCATTAAATGATAGAGTAAAAGGGCCACTAAGAGGGGACAAGACCATAGCAGAGAAACTGAATGAATATTTTGCTTCTGTCTTTACCGAAGATGATGTAGGGAAGATACCCATGCCTGAAATAGTATTTAAAGATGATGCATTGGAAGAATTGAAAGAAACATCAATAAACCAGGAAGATGTATTACAACTATTTGAAAAACTGAAGAGTAGCAAATCACCTGGACCGAATGGTATAAATCCAAGAGGGTTGAAAAAATTGCAATATGAGATTGCAGACCTATTATTAGTAATTTCTAAACTAAAGTGATCTGTAATACCTGAAGATTGAAGAATGGCCAATTTAAGGCCAATTTTTAAAAAGGGTTCCAGGGGTGATCCTGGAAACTACCAGTACCAGGCCAAATGGTAGAAACCATTATAAAAAACAAAATTACTGAACATGTAGATAGTCATTGTTTAATGGGAGAAATCCAATATGGATTTAGCCAAGGGAGGTCTTGTCTTAATCTGTTATATTTCTTAAAGGTGTGACACTATGGTTACACAATGCAAGGTTCCACATTAGAAACCACCACTTAGGAAAATGATTTAGGCGTCAACATGGATATTATGTTGAAACCCTCCACCCAGTATGCAGCGGTGGCCAAGAAAGCAAAAAGAATGCTAGCAATAAGGAAAGAAAGGAGAATAAAACAAAAAAGATATTATATTGCCTCTGTATCGTTCCATGATGCGACCGTACTTTGAACATTGTGTGTAATTCTGGTCACCGTATCTTAAAAAGCATATAGTGGAATTAGAAAAGGTACAGAGAAGAGCCATCAAAATGGTAAAGGGGAACGAAGGATACCCCTATGAGGAAAAACTTAAAAGGTTAGGGCTCTTCAAACTGAAAAAGGGAATGCTGAGGGGAGATATGATAGAGGTCTATGAATTAATGAATGGAGTGGCACGGGTAAACGTACATAGGTTGTAACTTCATTGCGTGTCCCCTAGTCTTTCTACTTTTTGATGGCGTAAACAATGTAATTCTCATTTAAGACTAATAAGAGAAAATATTTTTTCACTCAACACGCAGTCAAACTCTGGAATCCGTTACCAGGGGACGTACTTAAAGTTGTTAGTGTAGCTGGGTTTAAAAAAGGTTTGGGCAAGTTCCTGAAGGAAAGGTCCATAAACCATTATTAAAGAGAACCTGTGAAATCCACTGCTTGCCCCAGGACAAACATTGTGGAACCTGTGTGCCTTTTTGGCAACCAGCTAGGTACTTGTGACCTGGATTGGCCACTGCTGTTAACAGGATACTGGGCTTGATGGACCTCGGTTTGACCCAGTATAGGATATCTTATGTTCTCATGTTCTTAAGAGCACTCTCCTGGGTCCAAAAGATGATGGCTCAGGTAATCCACCTGGACATCGTTTGTCCCAGCCACATTTGCCGCCAACAGCAAAACCAGATAGATCTCCACCCACTGCAGGAATGGAATCACCTCTGCCACCACCAGTGAGTTCTGAGTGCCCCCCTATCAACTGATGTAAGCCACAGTTGTGGCATTGTCAATCAGCACCCTCACAGTCCAGCACCCTCACAGCCTGCCCCCAAACCAGGGGAAGGAAAAACTCCAGGGTGAAACAAACCACCCTGGTCTCCAGGTGATTGATAGGGCAGAGGCTCTCCTCTAGAGATCAATGTCCCTTGGCCACATGATCCTGGCAATAAGCCCCTCAACCAAAGAGAGTGGCATCTGTTATCACCACCCAGTCTGGGGTCTCGGGGGGGGGGCACCCAGGCTGCAAGATGGGTCAAGTCAAGTCACTCAAACTCTCCTGGGCTCGCCTCAGTAGAGCAAGCTGAACTTTCATCAATTGCATTTGAGGGGACCATCATGCCAAGGTGCCGCCTGGAGAAAGTCGTATTTGGAGACAAGCCCAGGTCACTAACTCCAGGGAGGCCACCATCAAGCCAAATACCTGCAGATAGTCCCAAGCCCTCAGGCAGGGAACTGCCTGCAACCTCCGTACCTGTCCCTATAGCTTCACCATCTTGCCCTCTGCCAGAAATACCACCCCCCTGCTACATGTCAAAGCGGGCACCCAGGAGTTCCAGGGGCTGCACAGAGAACAGCTGACTTGGCTAAATTCATGACCCAACTGTGTTCCTGCAGCCAGTGAATCATGCAGGCAGTCACCTCCTGACTCTTCTGCAAGGACTCTGCTCAAATTAACCAATCATCCAGATATGGGCACACCAAAACATCCTGCTTCCACAGGATTACCGCCATCACCATCATCACCTTGTTGAAAACCCAAGAGGCAGTAGCCAGCCCAAAGGGGAGGGTCTGAAACTTAAAATGCCCCTGCGGGCCCACAAAACATAAAAAAGAACTGATGCTCTGCATGAAAGCACAGTTACTTACCTGTAACAGGTGATCTCTGGGAACAGCAGGAATAAGTCTTCACATATGGGTATCGTCGATACTGACGGAGCCTGCGCGGGAACGCTCCCCAGTGTCCAGTAAGAAAGCTTTTAGGAGCATCCCACAGCGCCTGCGCACTGCCTTCCCGCCTTTCCCAACCGCCTCTCTCCAGTTCGAGTTTTAAAGCTGAGACAAAGAGAGAGAGAGGAAAGGAAAGATAGATAGAGAGATACAACTCCTAGGGGAGGTGGGAGGGTTGTGAAAACTTATTCCTGTTGTTCCCAGAGATCACCTGTTACAGGTAAGTAACTGTGCTATCTCCAGGAACAAGCAGGAATGAGTCTTCACATATGGGGACTCCCTAGCTGCAGATGCCAGGGAGAAACCCCAGGTTGTGTCTCCTTGAAAAGGACTCTACCTCTTCCCATGGATCTCTGGCATCCGACCAGGGTAGGTGGGTAGGAGTTGATTAAGAATGGAACAGGTGTTTGAGAACAGCCTGACCAAAAGAGGCATCCCGGCGGGAGTCCTTGTCCAAACAGTAATGGGCTGTGACGGTATGAACCGA
The DNA here is from genome assembly GCA_033557465.1 of Ichthyophis bannanicus. Taxonomy (NCBI): domain Eukaryota; kingdom Metazoa; phylum Chordata; class Amphibia; order Gymnophiona; family Ichthyophiidae; genus Ichthyophis; species Ichthyophis bannanicus. Next base: position 93,598,956 of record CM066046.1, on the reverse strand, counting down.
GGCCCAGGTGGCCGCTCAACAGATTTGGTCGATGGACACAGAATTTAGAAGAGCCATTGAGGCTGCCATGGCTCTCACATTGTGAGCTGTGACATGGCCCTCCAGAGAAATGTTCCTACTCTGGTAGGCGAAAGAAATACACTGAGCAATCCAGTTGGACAGTGTTCTCTTAGAGACTGGAAGTCCTAAATGAGAAGGATCAAAAGCAACAAAGAGTTGAGAAGACTTCCTATGTTGCTGTGTTCTTTGTAAGTAAAAAGCGAGAGCTCTCTTACAATCCAAGGTATGAAGATTCCTCTCTGCACTTGATGCATGAGGTCCTGGAAAAAAAGACAGGTAAATATACCTCTTGGTTCAGATGAAAAGGCGAGACCACTTTAGGCATAAAGTGTGGATCGGTCCTGATGACTACCTTATCATGATGGAACCTTGTATAAGGTGGATTAGCCACCAAAGCTTGCAACTCACTGATGCAGCGTGCTGAGGTGACTGCAATGAGAAAAACAACTTTCCAAGAAAGAAATTTTAAGGAGGTGGTGGCTAAAGGTTCAAAGGGTGACTTCATAAGCTGGCCAAGAACCAGGTTTAAGTCCCATACCACTGGAGGTGGTCTAATGGGAGGTTTAGTTAAAAGAAGGCCTCTCATGAATCTTGCTATAAGAGGATGAGAGGAAATAGGTTGTCCATTGAGAGGCTTGAGGGATGCTGCAATAGCACTCAAATGGATTCTTACTGAATTTGTTTTCAGACCTGAATGGGATAGATGCAGGAGATACTCTAGTAGAGAATTCAGAGGTATTGCAAGAGGGTTTAGACCCTTCCATGAACACCAAATGGTAAATCTTTTCCATTTGAAAGCATAGGAACGTTTAGTAGAAGGCTTTCTAGAGGCATGAACAACATCTGACTTGCTGAGAGAGATGAAAATCTTGAAGGTCTAGGCCCTCAGCAACCAAGCCCTGAGATGGAGCGACTGGGGGTTTGGGTGCCACAACGTTCCCTCTTCCTGGGACAGAAGGTCTGGTGCAGAGCCCAAGTCCAGGGAAGGAGCTTGAGAGAGATGCAGAAGTAGAGGGTACCACACTTGGCGTGGCCAATGTGGTGCTATGAGGATCATGGTCCCTCGATCTCTCTGAAGCTTGAATAGTGTTTTGGGAATTAGGGGAATTGGTGGAAAGGCATAAAGGAAGTCTTGACCCCAGTGAAGGAGGAAGGCATCCTTGGCCTGAACTCCCTGACACGGAATTCTGGAACAGAACCGGGGAAGTTTGGCATTCCATGGACTTGCAGAGAGGTCTATGTCCGGGGTTCCCCAAATTCGAAAAATCCTGGCTACCTGGTCCATGTGGAGGGACCACTCGTCTGGAAGCAGAACTTGACTGAGTCTGTCCGCCCAAGAGTTTTGAACGCCTGTAAGATATACTGCCAGAAGATGGATGTGATGCTCTCTGGCGAAGGCCCACAGTCGCAAAGCTTCGTTGCAAAGCGACAGAGAACCAGTCCCGCCCTGCTTGTTTACACAGAACATGGCTACTTGGTTGTCCGTATGGATGAGGACTGTCCTGTAGCTGAGCAGAGAATGGAACACTGAGAGCTAAGAATATTGCTCTGAGTTCCAAGAGATTGATATGCAGAGAAGTCTCCTGTGGAGACCAGATGCCCTGGGTGGAGAGATCCTGCAGATGAGCTCCCCAACTCATTGGAGAAGCATCTGTTGTCAGAGTTGCTTGGGGTAGCGACTGCTGAAAAGGGGACCCCAGCAACAGATTTGGAGGGGATGTCCATCACTGGAGAGACCAAAATAGACGACTGGAGTTTGCTATTTTGTCTGACAGGCAACCTGATGCCCGAGTCCATTGGGTGGACAAAGTCCATTGAGCTGCCCTCATGTGAAGGCGAGCATATGGAACCACATGCACGGTGGATGCCATGTGGCCTAATAGTTGTAACATTTCTCGAGAAGTTAAATGGGACTTTAACTGTATCTGCGAGGCTAACTGCACCAAGCATAGGCAACGGGCCTGAGGGAGATAGGCCCTTGCAGTTGTGGTATCCAGCAAGGCCCCTATAAACTCCAGAGACTGAGTAGGGATGAGATGGGATTTTGGGATATTTATTACCAGTCCCAAATACTGAAGGACATGCATTGTGCAGGTTAGACAAATCTGGGCCTCTGACTGGGATGGAGCTCGAATGAGCCAGTCGTCCAGATATGGGAAAACGAATATTCCTAGAGTGCGTAGAAATGCAGCTACTACTGCCATGCATTTCGTGAACACCCTTGGTGCAGAGACCAGACCGAAAGGAAGCACCCTGTATTGGTAGTGCTTTCCTTGAAAAAGGAACCGAAGGAACCTTCTGTGTGTTGGATGGATGAGGACATGGGTGTACGCATCCTTGAGATTTAGAGAACAAAGCCAGTCCTGACTCTGAAGGTATGGCAGCAGAGTACCGAGAGAAATCATCTTGAATTTCTCTTTGAATAGAAACTTGTTCAATTCTCTGAGATTTACTGCAAAATGTATTTTATTATATTATTGATAACAAGTAAATACACTTAAAACAAGGCCCACACTGAGGGCATGTACACATTCAAAAACAGGGCATGAACACACACAGAAAGCATATAAAGAGCATAGTATACATATAGGTGCAACAAAGTCGCTGGCACAGATAACAATAATGATCAGAACCGCCCAATCCACACAATCCCACAACTATATATATGCCCCCACCACCCACCTCCCCCCCTACCCCCCCCTATCCACTACCACCCTAACCCCTCCTCCCCCCCTCTCGCCGCCCCAGTCCAATCCAATACCCACCAAAGCCCCCAAAAAAACCCCCCCAAACCCTCCCCAAACCCTAACTCACACAGCACCCCATTGTATACTACCCAAGGAGAAGAATTACCCCGGACCCCTACCCTGCGGTCTACTCAAGTAGGAAAAATAAACAGCATGTATCAAGCTACGAGGAATTATATATTCAGCACCGCGCTGCGTTCTGGAGGGGATAATGTATTAATAAAGGGCTGCCAGATTCCAAGGAAGCGATCCCAGCTAGACCCCCCCACTTGTTTGGCCGTAAGCTTTTCCATATACATCAAGTTCAGCAAGGCTCTCCTCCACATCACGAAGGAGGGGGGAGAGCTCATAAGCCAACATTCCAATATCACCCGCTTGGCCACCAAAACACCCCGATCCAGCAGAGCTCGATGAGACGCCAGGGGCATAGGCCCGACCTCCCCCCAACAATGAAAAAGGCAGAGTTGCCAGTGCCCCAAATCCCCCACAGGCGACCACTGCCCTAAAGTGGTCTGCACCGACTTCCAAAGGGATTGCACAGCAGTACACAACCAAAATTTGTGTAGCAGAGTGCCTTCAGCCTGTTGACACCAACCGCACGTAGGGGTATCTCGTAACCCCACCCGATGCGCCCAGCTATCGCTCGCGTATGCCCTCCAAAGAAATTTAAATTGCATCTCCTGCAAGTAAATCCACATTGCTCCTCTAGGGACTCGATCGAAGGCGAGTTGCAACAGGTCTATAGTCAGATCAGACAACCCATCAGCGACCCAGCGATGGGTGAGAGTCTTAAGGTATGCTAAGTCAATCCAGGGGCAGAGCAGCTGTTTCCGCTCCGCCTGGTCCAGAAACTCTTTCCCTACCCAGCCGCCGAGCAATTTACGCGGGTCCTGCGTAAGTAAGAGGCTGGGGATTTTTTTCCGCAACTGATCAATATAATGGCGGATTTGAAGATAGCCATAGAAATCTCTTGGGTCCAAATGATAGGTAAGGTTCAAAGTTTGAAAGCTCTCCAGTGCGCCCCCTTCTGTTCTACCGAGATCCCCCAAACATACTATCCTCTTCCGACGCCAGACATGGAAAATCGAGGAATCCGCACAACCCGGCGCAAAATCCGAGTTTCCAACTAAGGGTAATAGCAGAGAGCACGCCGGATCCCACCCAACTCGTCGACAAATTTCCCGCCATGCCAACCGCAGGGTCCGCAAGTAATTGGGGATCCTCCCGTCCCCCAAACGTTGACCACTAGCACGATGAAGAATGAACAAACTATGTAAGGGGGGTAAAAATGCCCTAAGTTGATGCGTAGGCGCACAGCCCCCCTCGACCTCCAATAGACCCCAAATATGTCGTGCCAAGTAGCAAAGATTGTAACTGGATAGCGAGGGAAGTTCCAACCCCCCTTCCTCACGTCTGCGTCGCAAAGCTCGAAGGGGTATACGCGGACGGCGTCCCCCCCATAGAAAGCCAGTTAAGTACTTATCGAAGAGTTTCCAATCTTTCGCTCGCACCCAAAGCGGCAAGAGCCGAAGCAGATATAGCCACCTAGGAAGCTCCACCATAGTGAATAGCGCAATACGGCCACGAAGACACAACGGAAAGACTCGCCAACGCTGAAACACAAGTTGCACCCTACCCAGCATAGTAGGTATATTCGCTTGGTATAGACGCCCCGGATCTGCCGGCAATTGTATACCCAGATACTTGATGGAGTCCTCAGCCCACGCCAAGGGAAACATCCCTTGCCATATCGCCCGTACCTTCCCGCCTACGTCCAATGCCATAGATTTAGACATATTGATCTTCAAGCCCGAAAACCCGCCAAAGTCCTGTATAAGATGCAAAACCCTTTGCAGAGAGGTCGTCGGGTCAGTCAGGCAGAGGAGCATGTCATCTGCAAAGGCACTAATTTTCATTTCCTCCCCTCCCATCTGAACACCGACCACATGTGGGTCTTGCTGTATAGCTTGCAGAAGGGGTTCTAGCGCCAACACAAATAAGAGGGGCGACAGCGGACAGCCCTGTCGTGTACCGCGTTCTAGTATAAAAGGGGCTGAGTAAATCCCGTTGACCCCCACCCTCGCCGCCGGGAGCTGATATAAAACCTGAGTCCACTGGGCAAACTCTCCTCGAATCCCAAAGCGTGAGAGCGCCTCCCACAGATACTTCCAAGCCACTCTATCAAACGCCTTTTCAGCATCTAGGCTTACAAGAAGCAAAGGAGAGTCCCGCCCAAGACAGTATTCCATGCCCAGGAGGAGTTTAGCTATGTTCTTGGTGGCATCCCTGCCCATGACAAAGCCCACCTGTCTATCCCCAATCAAAGATGGAAGTAAGGGATTTAAGCGCTGAGTGAGCACCGCAGCCAAGATCTTAGCATCGGTGTTGATTAGGGAGATAGGACGAAAAGACGCCGGGTCGAGCGGGTCTTTGCCCGGCTTCGGAATAAGTGTGATATTAGCACATCGCATGTCCCTAGGAAAGCTTCCTTTATGCAACGCCTCCTCGTACATAGCGATCATACTAGGGATCAACCAAGGAGAGAGTATCTTATAATATTCCCGCCGAACCCATCCGGGCCCGGGGCTTTATGCGGTTTCCCGCGCTTTATGGCAGCTTGGATCTCCGCTCCCGTCAATGGGGCATTGAGCGACGCCAAGGCCTCTGCCGAAAGTTGGGGCAAGGTTACCCCATCCAAAAATGCCGCACCCGAGCCCACCGTATTATCTTCCGCCGTATAAAGGTGGGCGTAGTACGTACGAAATATGTCCGCAATCTGCCGAGGCTGGTGGCAAATCCTTCCTTGCGCGTCACGTAATACCGGAACAAAGCGTGCCCCACCCGGGTCACGAACCAGCCGTGCAAGAAGCTTCCCAGATCTGTTACCGAAGCGATACAGCTTGTGCTGATAGTACTGCAAAGACATCCGCGCCCTCCGCTGGAGGAGCTCATTTAGAGCTAGTTGGGCCCTAGTGAACTCCTGTTGCTTAGTCTGAGCCCCCCGTCCATGCAAAGTGGTTAGTTTGGATTGCAAGGCCCGGAGATTGCGCTCCATGATCACAATACTACGGTCAAGATGACGCTTCCTGCGAGCGGTATAGTCAATAATAGCACCTCTCAGAACCGCCTTACTGGCCTCCCAAAAGAGTAATGGGGAACAATCCGGGGTATCATTGAAAAGCACATACTCCGACCATTGCCGCTCCAAGAAGGATCGAAAGTCTGCGTCCTCCCACAGATGGGTCGGAAAACGCCATCCCCCAGTACCCACCCCTTGGCATTCCCAAGTGATCCAAACCATTCCATGATCTGAGATGGTTATGGGTTCTATATCAGCTCGCTCCACCCTAGAGATCGCCCGTTCACCCACCAGTATGTAGTCTATTCGAGACCACGTGAGATGGGCCCTCGATTGGTGTGTGTACACACGCTCTCCGGGGTGCAAGAGGCGCCACACATCCACAAGGCCTCCTAATCTACACAAGTAGCCAACTCCCTTATTGGTCCACGCCCCTTGGGCACTTATCACCGATTTGTCTAAGCGGGGGTCACTAGGGCAATTAAAGTCCCCGGCCAACACCAATTTACCGTCCCCCACCTTCTGCACTAGACTCAACAGACACTTAAAGAAAGCATGATCGTACACGTTGGGGGCATACACATTACCAATCCAGATTTCCTCATTATACAGTTTGGCCTGAAGAAAGACGTAACGTCCCTGCGGGTCTGAGTCAACATGTTTCACCTCAAAGGGAACGCCTTTTTTTACAAGTACCACTACCCCCGCCCTTTTGCCCCCAGCGGAGGCCCCATACATATCTGCCACCCAATCCCTCACCAGCTTCTGATGCTCTTGTGGGCTTAAATGGGTCTCCTGCAGTAGGGCTAAATGAGCTCCCTTCCGCTTGAGTGCCTGTAATATTTTGGTGCGCTTAATGGGGGAGTTAATGCCACCTACGTTCCAGGAAATCAATCTAATCTGTTGATTAAGGCACCCGAGCATTATGAGCCTCCACTGCAGATACTCCCACACGAACCCCCGGAGCCGCCCAGCCTCGGCATCCGGGAGGATTCTGACCCCGGCCATCAAGGGATCGCAAGGTTCCGAGATCCCTGGGTATTTTTACCCTGGCTATCCCCCCCTCCCCTCCCCTCCCCCCCTGCACCTCCTCCCCCCTCCCCCCCCAAGACTCTGACCCCTCTTCCATTCTCCCTCCCTTCCCCCCAACCCCCCCACCACCCATCCCCCCTAAAAACATACATCCTACGTCAGCCATAGGGCTGAATAGAAGTCACTGACAGGCACCTCGGGGCTGCCCCGGGCGCACATCTAGGCCCGAGTCCATATTCAAGCCTACACCTCCACAATGACATCTTCCCGCCCCAAAACAGAAAAATGCCTCCCCCCACAGGCTCCCCCCCCCCCATTATCCCCTCCCTCCTACCAAACCCAAAAGCATACCCGACCCTGCTATCCCAACAAACATGGTAGAGGGAGAAACAGATAAAATAGATGGGGTGAGAAATAATGCAATAATGGCATAAAAGAATATACTGGCCCATAAAGAAAAGCGAGAAAAACCACCCTGCAGAGCAATCAGGCACATAACAATATAACCATTGCAACAGTACAATATCATCAAAACCCCTAACACGGGGAGCACTTGCGGGAACAAAAGAATGAAAGAAACACAGGGAGCGGGCAAATGGTAGAATACTAAGTCCCAGAGGGCCTAAGTTATACCCTCCCGTAGTACCACTGAGCCACACATGGTCGACAGTGAGGCCTACAGATTGCCTATGACAAGGCCTACAGGTCGTGCTGGAATATCCCTCCCAATTGTCCGTGAGGGCGGCAGCCCTCTTACTGTCCCATTACAGGCATTACAGTTTTACCACCGTGTCCGGGCATGACCATCACGCTCTCAATTATGTCTCCGCAGCCACGGTCGGCTCCGCCGCTCGGAGTGGGGAATCCGTAGTTAGACGCTCCAGGTAGGCATTAGCCTCTCCAGCAGTAGGAAACACCAAGTTTTTTCCCAGGTGGTGGATACGAAGTGTCGCGGGGAAGGCAAGGGTGAAGCGGATCTTCTTTTGGAACAAAATCGAGCATACCGGCGAAAACTCCTTGCGCTTAGCTGATACTACTGTGGAGTAGTCCTGAAAAAGGAGTATTTTTGAGTTGTCCAGCACAAGGCCCTCGTGCTGCCTGTACGCTCGCAGTAATCGTTCTTTGTGTGCAAAGTTCAAGATGCGTGCGATCACCACTCGGGGCCTTAAGCAATTATCCTGCCGAGGCCCAATGCGGTGGGCCCTCTCCACCTTAAGCTCACCAACCATAGCAGGTAGTCCCAATGCCTCCGGTAGCCATTTTTCTATGAGAGTCAGAATTTGCTGATCATTCATAGATTCCGGGATACCCACCATCCGAATATTATTTCGGCGGGAACGATTCTCCAAATCATCCAACTTGGCTTGGATTGTTGTAAGTTGCGCACGAAGGTCATCATGCAGTCTCTCCTGCCGCCCCTCCTCATCCTCTATGGCAGACACGCGGTGTTCCAGCTCGTCTATCCGCTGTCCTTGTGCTGTGAGCGCTTCCCCCATCTCCTCCAACTTAGATAAAATTCGATCTAGCTTGGGGTCGAGATGTCTAGCCACCTCTTTCGCGAGCTCTTCCGTGGCAGAATCCCCACTCTCCGCTCCGGGAGATGAGGGTTGCAACAACGCCGAGGCCGAGGCTGAGGCCCGTGATTTTGGCGCCTTCTCCTTCTCCTTGTCCTTTTCCCGACGAACCGGGGGCGACATACCGACCACAGAACCACACCGGGCTGCAACACAATGTTGGGGTAGGCACTCTCTCCACCGGCATTCACCACCGGGCACTCAAAAACGTCGATTTTATAGCTATATCGCCGAGGCAGCCCCGGAGCTAGCGAGAACACGTCTTCACTCGCTCATGTGCCACGTGACCCCCCTTCTCTGAGATTTAATATGGGTCTGCAGCCCCCTGTTTTCTTTGGAATAAGAAAATAAGGGGAGTAGAACCCTAAGCCCTGTTGAAGAAGAGGTACTTCTTCTATTGCCCCTTGGGCAAGAAGGGTAGCAATCTCCTGACCCAGAAGGTTGAGGAGAGATGTTGGAGAATTGAACTGTTTCACCATGGTGTGGGGAGGAAGGTTTAAGAAATGAAGCTTGTACCCCTGCTTTATAATGGAGAGGGTCCATTGCTCTGCTGTAATTTGCTCCCATCTGGGAGCAAAGTAAGCCAACCTTCCTGGAATGGTGAGGGGCTCTGGTTCTTCCAGAGCTAGAAAGGCTAAGTTTTCTAGTTGCAAGTCAAAGGCCCTGAGGAGGCTGCTGGGCCGTGGGAGGCCTGGCAGCCTTTGATTTGGCCTGTTTAGGTGGTTGCTGACGCTTTGCAGCAAAACGACCTGTAGAAGATGGCTGCTGACCATAAGCAGGATAATATCTTCCCTTTTTAGAAAAAGGTGTCTTTTTGAACAATCTTTTCTTAACAGGAGCAGAGGTAGACTTTGAAAGTCGATCCAAAGCAGAGTTCTCAGCATCCATTTGAGTGGCCTTTGCTTGCCAATCCCTGCCAAAAAGGTTTTCACCTGTACAAGAAAGAATTCCCAGTTCATCTTGGACCCAGAGTTCCAAATCAGAGGCTTGTAACCAAGCAATTCTGCGTGCACCTATGGCAATAGCCGAGGCTCTGCTTACACACTCAAAAGAGTCAAAGGCTGCACGGTTGGAAAATTTGGAAACATCTTGGGCATGTTTAAGCCAAGTGAGAAATTCCTGCCTTTTATCTTCTGAAATAAAAGGGGCTAAAGTCTGCAGATGATCTGTGACTTCTTTTAGAAACATCCCCATATAGAGACTATAGGAGTTGATTCTGGCAGCAAGCATATTAGCTTGGAAAACCCTTCGGCCAAAAGCATCAAGGGTCCTGCATTCACGTCCTGGAGGATTAGATGAGTGTCTCTTTGCACTCTTTATTTTCCTCATGGCAGACTCTACCATAATAGAGTGGTGAGGAAGCTGAGACTTATGAAAGCCAGGACAAGGAGGGACACGGTACATGGTGTCTAACCTACGAGAATGAGGAGAGGTGGTAAGAGGAGTCTCCCACATGCTCAAAATGAGATCATAAAGAATCTCATGAATAGGTAAGGTAGCTGCTTCTTTAGGAGCCTTATGATATTGCAAAATATCTAATTGCTTGGCTCTAGGCTCTGACTCAGGGGCCACTGTAATGGAGAGGCCCCTAGCCACTTCCCTAATGAAGTCTTGAAAAGACAAGTCTTCTGGAGGAGACATTCTTTGTTTTGGAGAAGCAGGCTCCTGAGGAAGAAGTACCAGTGCCTCGACAGAAGCCTCCGACTCAGAGTCTTCGGAGGAATCGAAGTATCGCCTGTCTGGATGCTCCTGTAAAGCCCGATACGTGTACCGAGTGGGATCGACATCGGGAGTAAGCGGTACCGGTTCGGTACCGATGGGCATCATAGGACAGGGTACCGTTGCAGTCGACACCAAAGCCGATGTCGATGCAATCGGTACCGGCACCGGGAACGATGCCAGTGCCGGAGTCGTACCGGCAACAGAGATTGTTGCGGTACTGGAGGCGTCAAAGCCTGCATAAACACCGTTAGGGTGCGCTACATGGACAGAATCTTCTGATCCATCGACGCCACCAGAGTCTGGATGTCGGTACCAGTGGAGGCCACCGGTACCCCAGAACACGGCAACAGGTGATCGGTCGAGGCCGAGCCATCGATGTCAACCTGTGACCCCATAGACAATGCTTTGGATGCCGGAACTTCCCGCCGGAGTAATTTTGCCGGTGCGGAATCCTCGAGGACAAGGCCGGAGGCATCTCGATGCTTAGAGGGAGATTTGCCCCTTGAGGACCGGCTAGATTTATGTTTGGTTACCTGAGATCCATGGGAGGAAGAAGTAGTCCTGGAAGACGTCGATGCCACCGAGGCTGCATCAGAGGGAAACAGGGTACTGAGCTTGGCTGCTCGGTTCTGCCGACCTCTTTTAATCATCATGGTGCAGGACACACAATCTGTGATGGAATGGTCAGGACCCCAACATTTTAGACACCAATCATGGGTGTCGGTGACAGAAATAGTACCGCCACATTTCGTGCACTTTTTGAACCCGGAAGCGGGCTTCTCCATGAGGAGAAAAATGTTCAGGCCTATGGCCCAAACTGAAAATGCACAGTTGAAGAAAGAAAAGATTTTTTTGTTTTTTTTTAAAGAAAGAAAAGAAAAGACCGGCGGTACCGGTCTGACGTCGAAGAAGGCAGACGCGACACAGAAAAATAAAGAAAAAAAATAAAGAACTTCTTCTGCGGTGACAGGAACACGACCTGCTGGCTCCGTGGAAAAGAAGAACTGGAGAGAAGCGGTTGGGAAAGGCGGGAAGGCAGCGTGCAGGTGCTGTAGGATGCTCCCAAAAGCTTTCTTACTGGACGCTGGGGAGCGTTCCTGCGCAGGCTCCGTCGGTACCGACGATACCCATATGTGAAGACTCATTCCTGCTTGTTCCTGGAGATTGGGAGCAACACCCTGTCCCCCACTCTTCCGAGGACATAGGCACTAACTACAGCCTTGAGCCACAGGTGGTGGTCAAGCATGTCTTGGACTGCCAAGACCTTAGCAGAGTCTCACAAGAGAGACGCCATGAAGGCGCCCGCGAGAGGTCTAGCAAACTCACGGGCATAGCCCTTGCTTATGACTTCCAGGACCCAAGTGTTCGTCATAAGTCTGGCCCAGGTAGGGTGAAATTGGGTTAGGTGACTGCCTATTGACTGTTGCTCTGCCGGGGCCCCCAAACCTTCATTGGGAGAACTTGGTAACGCACTACTGTTGCACATACCACACGTGGATTTCTACTCTGAATACACAATACCTGTATAACCTTAATCGCAGCTTAGTAAACCCATCTCTTAGCAAAAACATACCTACACTTAAAGCAGTTATGTCCTTGCAAATATGTGCAGTATGAAAATGTTCACAACGAAAGCCAAACATGCAAAACTATTTACTCCCTAATGAATTACTTGTGAAAACTAGCATATTCTGCAAAACCTTTCCCTCACAGAAGCATGCCATTAATGTATTAATTTTACAATGGTTTGCAGGACAAGCTGGCCATAAACAGTGATTAGCTTCCTCCAAAACACTGTACAAAATTTTACTAAAGTTTGTCTTAAACATTTTCACAAACAGATGTCTTGAAAAAGTACTCACAATTCTTATTAGTGTTTGTCATAATTATTGACTTTGCATTATGTGTTAATTAAATGCTATATGTTCAGATACCCCTTGAAATAGTGGGTTATACAAAATAAACCAAATAAAAAAAAATGTGTACACAGTTCTTGTTCTGGACACAATCCACAGGATTTCTATGACTTGACATGGTGAGGGAGATTAAGGCTGAAAAAGATGAAACTGATGCTTCTTGGCAAGCTACTTAATCCTTCATTTTCTCAGGAATAATCTTAGATTGTAAGCCATCTGGGGACAGGGACATATCTGCTGTGCCTGACTGTAACCTGCCTTGAACTACCACTGGAAAGTGCAAGCTAAATGCTAAAATAAATCAATAAATAAACTAGAGGCAAAGAAGATGAGATTGCAGAACAGTCACTGCTGAAATAGAGGAAAGGACTCCACCAGAGTGAAAAAAAACAGGAGAGAGAGACACACATTAGAAACACGGCAGCAAAATATGGCTACCATTTTCCAAAATAGCAATATAGCAAAAATAGTTTAGAAAACAGTACAGCACCAACTGCAAGATCATATCGAAAAGCATAACCTACTCAACCCTCAGCAACATGGGTTCTGCCCACACCATGGAGTGGAAGCTCTGCTAACCACGCTAATAAATATCCTAATACAAGGGATGCAACGAGCCCATCAAGGCGTCTTACTAATTTTACTAATTCTACGCCGATGGATTTCAAGGCACCGTGCTCAAGTGATCACATCCAACCTCAGAGATATACACCAACAGATAAAAATCGAACACACCTCCTCCATCTCATACAAGCAAATGCAGGGAGTCCCCTTTAACCTCTACTTGTGACCACTACACAATCATAAGATCGCACAGTCTTCACGTCCACATTTACGCTGATATGATATAATATATGGACCAATCAACACAAATCAACCCATCCCCTCTGCCTACCAAGACTGTTTCATGGAGGTTGCCAACTGGCTACGAGATAACAACCTACAAATTAATTTCAACAAGACAGAAGCCCTCTACATAACGAGAAATAACACATTTGTCGTCCCCCCACCAGGATAACGCTGAATAATACCACAATCAAAACAAAAGACAGAGGTCAAAAACGTTGGAGTCACCCCGGATCAACATCTAACACTCAAAACCCATATAAACAAAACCACCAAAATAATTTACCACAAAACAAAGTCACTATAACGACTCTGACCACACCTCGAACCAGAAGACTTCCAGACTGTACTGCAAGCAACAGTAATACCCCACCTAGATTACTGCACGCCATATACTAAGGACTACCACAGTCCACACTACTACCACTCCAAACAGCTCTTCATTCAATAGCAAGAACCCTACAAGGAGCGACAAGACAGGACCATATAACTCCAATACTCAAACAGCTACACCAACTCCCTCTGCTGAGCTACATAAGATACAAAACAATGTTAACCCATAAAACCATCCACTCAGGCCCCCCCCCCCCCAACTCAACTCACTTCTACAACCCTCCCAACCACAAAGAACCAGATGAACATTCACAATAAAACATTCTGATCATTCCTCATACAGGACCAAATCAAACTAGCAAGCATATAAAAGGACATTCCAATTATACGCACCCTTTTTAGGAGTGGAGGAGTAGCCTTGTGGTTAGAACACTGGCTTGGTAACCAAGCAACCAGGGTTCGATTCCCACTAGCACTCCTTGTGGCCTTGGGCAAGTCACTTAACCCTCCATTGCCTCGGAAGAAAGGCCTGGCAATCTACTTCTGTTGACACTGCCAAGAAAACCCAGGAGCTTCTGGGTCGCCAGGAGTCAGGACTGACTCGAAGGCACACATTGCATTGCATAAGGAATAGACTATCGGACAATCTCAGACTCATTGCCGACCTCAAGACTTTATGAAATACCTAAAGACACATCTATTCATGGAACATTTCAACACAACCGCATAATCCCTCTCCCTCACAAGATTCAAAACAAGATAGATTGCATTAACTTATACATAGTCTGAAATGTAGATAGTTAAGATCCCTTCGGGGTCTTGTTTGCATGATGTATATATTTTCACATCATTGTTACAATGCATTTGCAATTGTTATATGCTTATTTTATATGTAAACTGCCTTAACCCGGAGAAAGGAGATATATAAATAAAACTAAATAAATAAATTTAGTGTGTGCTCAGAAACCACGGGAAGATGTGTCCGTTGGATGGTAAAAAGAATGAAAAGTCAGGAATGAGAAAAAAAAAAAAAAAGACTTGGCTAGAATGACCAAAGCAGTGGCAGCCTTTGCCTGTACACCACCAACCAGTTGATCAAGAAAATCAGTGACCACAAGACTAGCCACTTAACCAATGAAGTGCTGGAGAGTTGATGTCACAACCTTGATAAAAAGATTTTTGGAGAAGGACCATCATATGATAAATATTACTCAAGATACTTTTGGCTAGTATTGAACGGTGGCAGCCAGTGGTTTTTTTTTTTTAAATGCCAGCTGTGGCATTTGAAAATTCATATATATTCAGTACTGCTAAACGTATGCTCAATGGAGCTGAATATATGCAGATACCGCTGACCAGTGGCAATATTTAGTCATTGTATGTATAGTTAAGGGTTACGTGATTTATGTTATGGCAGCATTTTGTCTGGCCTAAGTTGAACTACTTAACTATATGGATAGCAGCTCAATATTAGCACTATGTACTATTAGGGAGAATGCCCTCCTCTTTGTTCTCTAGCCCTGCCCACTGAAAATACACAAATAGGGAAACTATATATTGAATACTGGTCCTTTGGTGTGCATGGTGTGCTTTTCTATACTTGTTTTACTGAACTTGTGCAATAAGTGAAGGAAGGAACTGCCACTAGCACAGAAAATAAATTTTTGATATATAAATGGTGATAACTTTGAAAAATTATAGTGGAGATATATGGAAATGATCCTGTGGACAGGAAACTACAACCATCAAAATGTCTCCTACTTGATTACAAATATTTCAAACACTAATATGACAGATATTAACACAACCATTTACTTATCTGTGAAAATATTTTCTTTAAAAATAAAAGGCTGGCCCGGTGACTCAGTGGTCAGTGTTATGCAATTCCCATGCTGGATTCTACTGCATAGCTTAGGGGGAGATCATGCTAGAGAGAGGATTGTTAAAAAGGGACACCCGGAGTGTTATTTTAAAAACAGGGCACCTAGGTTAAACGGACTGGAAGGTATCTATTTTGAATCTATTTGTCTTTATAAAATAGTAGAAAAAAGCCTGCAGAGAATGCACTTCGACTGACTCTATGGCACTTAGCAACAGGGAAAGGGCTATTGGTGCAGTTTTACAAGAGCCATTTTACATGGATATATTGCCTCAAATCTGCCAAGATTACTTTATAAAATTAATCCTCCCCAGTGGCCAGACTCAGGATTGACATGAGCAAGTTCCAGAGGAATCAGCAATTTACATTTCCCCATCAAAGATTCTCACTGCAAACAAACAAATTTATTTATTTTATTTATTTGCAAGGACTTAATATTTATTTATTTTTATTTAACAGTTTTTATATACCATCTTTCTTCAATTGTTAATATATACTGCTATTAGAAAGCTTGGATGAGTGTTTACTTACCTCCACCGTTTTGGTCTGACAAAAATATATAACTTTTTGGAGGGACAACTTGGTTTTTAGTTGACTATTCTTTTGATTTGTATTTGTATTTGGTCACTTAGAAGGGATTTTTCTTTTTGATTACAAAGCTTGGTGGCAAGTCATCGAGGGGAATGGGCTGTGTGTTGCATTACGTACAGGATCTTGTTCATCTGATCAAGATGTAGTAGAGAAGCAATAAGGAAACAAAGAAAAACAATTTGGTTAAAGAATGATAGCCTAGAAGTGTCCGGCTGTTGTGGTTGACAGCTAGGATACATCATTGCAAAGTAGAAAGGAGTAACTGGGCAGACTGAATGACACAATGAATAAACCCCTACTCATACTCTCAAATTCTCCCAGCATGGGCCACCAGGGCAGACAACCTTTCCAGGCCAGCCTCCTACTTCCAAAACAGCTCACACACTAGGTTGATTATATCCCTCCCCCTCCGACATTTTTTATTAGAGGGGCAGGATGCAGTCAGCCTTCAGCATGCATGGGTGCTGCAAGACAAGACTGGGAACTTTAAAAGGCTCATGGGTCTAGAGGTCATGAATCCTCCCCCCAGACTCCCTCCCCCCTCTTATTAGGTCTGTGCTGCAGCAGAATCTTTTGACCAGTTTATCGCCTACTAGAAGTGACACCTTGGATCCTCTTTTTGCTTCCTGGCTCCCTCCCTGGTGCTTTCTTCCCAATAGCATCAGACTGGAGAGTTTCATTTCCAGGATAAAAGAAGGAGCTAAAATCCTGTTTGCCAAATATGGCATTTAATACCTGGTGGGGTCTTTTTCATGAGCATCTTATTTGCAGCCCCTTCTGATTCTATAAGGATTGCTGCACTCAGTATCATGATGAGAATCCCTTGGAATTTCCTTTTTTTTTTTTTTAATTTCTACTTGTCAACCTGGTTAAGCTGCATGTAGATTGCTTTGACTTTTCTGTGGTGAGCACATTAGAAAGTCAATAAAGTAAACGCTCTTTTTAGGATTTTCAACTATACTACCATGTAAGGACATACAGTCACAATGGATTTCAGCATATAGCGCTGAGGAAAAAAAAAAAGTTTGTGAACCCTTGGAATGGTCTGTATTTTAACACATTTTACAGTCAAAACATGATTAGACTGTAATCTAAACCCTCAATGAATAAATAAATAACTGACAAAAAGAAATATATTTCAATTATTAATTCCACAAAAAGTCTCAATAAATATCCTCGTGTGAAGAAGTATGTGAACTCTGACGTTATCTCCTATAGCAGCAATAACTTCAAAATACATGCTTCCTGTTGATCAGTCTCTCACATCACCACTGAAATTTTGGCCCATTCTTCTATACAGAACTATTTCAACTCTGTGACATTTGAGGGTATCTTTGCATAAACAGCTCACTTCAGGTCTTCCCACAACATTTCAATAGGGTTTAGGTTGGAACTTTGACTTGGCCAATCCAAAACAGAAACAGGCATAGTAATGTGTGCTATCAGTTTTGCATACATTAACATATATAAAGTAAGACTTATTTTACCACAAACCACCTTTTATGCAATGAAACCTAGTTACTACTAATGCACATTAATGGTGTTAATGTTTGCTAATAGGTAGCGCATGTTAGTAGTTGTGTATGAAAATCTTTTCTTCTTCAGCCATTCTGTAGAAGGCTTACTTGAATGTTTAGGGACTGCCTTGCTGCATGGCTCAGTTTCAGCTCATGGATGGACATGCTCTTCTAGAATTTTCTGATTTAAAGCAGATTCATGGTTCCATCAGTGATGGCACCTGATTTTAACTAGTCAATTTGTTGTGCTAAGCAAACTAGTTATTCACTTACTATTTCACACACTGATTCTTAATTAGTCTTATTGCTCCTGCTTCAGAGGTCATGAAACACTTCCTTGATTGGGGGGAAATGGGCAAGCTCCGCCTTAACTCAAACCCAACTCCACCCTAACTCCTCCCCTAGCCACCCGCAGCCTTCCCCTCCTGTTCTGCCCATGAGGATCCCATCTCCTGTGGGCAGAAGAGAAAGGAATGGCTGTGATTGCAGTAGACTTATTCTGTCTGCCAATGAGAGATCAGAGCCCCGCAGGCAGAAGGGGAAGACCGCTGTGAAATATTCCTCTCACCCATGTCCAAGGGGATCCAATCTCCCACAGGTAGACAGAAGGAGTCTGCCATGATCATGGCTGCTCTGTGACTAGCAGGCAAATTTTTGGAAGGGACAGGGCCCGTGTGGCCCACCACATACCAACACCTATGTCCTGCTTTGTACATATTATTGCATCTCAAGAAACAGAATTTATTGCATAAGACTAGTTCCAATCACACAAGTGTATCATGGTAAGGACTCATAATTCTCCTGGTTATACTTGGGTTTGCAAACCTTTGCATTTCTGGTAAACTTGAATGATTTCATATGCTGTCTAATGTGCAACTTCATTACCGATGCTGGGTTTCTTACTGGGTTTAAAATAAAAAAATTAAAAAAAGACCTGCATTCTTTACCACTGTATATTCTGAATTGTTTCTAACACAGTTTCATTGTTGCATGTTATAATGCAGCTATAACCAATATTTTGCTTTTCATTACTGCTAATTTTTAAAGTGTTCTTTTCATAGGAGGGATTTGCTCCTCTCTCATGAAGCCATGATTTCAAAAATTGAAATAATTTACCAATTTCAAAAATGAAGGACACTACAAAAGAAACTCCCAGTAGGAGCTACCAATACAAATATACACTGGGTTACATTTATCTTTATTCCTATATAGCAACCTGTTAATAAATCTCAGCCATCCAGCTGTACTGCTATTACAAAAAACTTTCAAAAACAGATATGCAATAGAATCTATTGAACTATGCTTTCCTAAAAGCAAAATATACAACCGTAACAGGACTTCATTAATAGCTAGCATAGAACTGCAGGAAAAATGTGCAAAACTACAGTAAGTAATCAGTCTCGTGGTATAGATTATTTTATTTTGAGAAACAGTACAAATAAATAAATTCCAGAAAGAGCTCATTAATCTGTTCAAAGATATGGAAAAAGGTTCTAAAACCACTTCAAAATCATAGTTTTACCTTTGCAAAGATCTTCAAGTAGAAACACAAAGCAATCATCTTTCAAATTTATCACCTGCTATGCTTCACTCTTCATCATCCCCGTCTCAATCTTACCCAACCTCTTTAGAAACCTTCCACTATGTCATCAGAGTCTATTGATGAGGCTGTAGCTTCCTATAACACCGTACTTTGCTCTGGATGTTTTTGCTCTGCCCATGCCACGTCCTGTGAGGTGAACTGTACCCCAGCCTGGCCTTAGACTACCCGCTACTTATGTTCCTTAGCTGAGTGCATTTGGCTCAAATCCCACACTCTTGCAGATTTTCTACATGTCAAATTCACGCTTGCCTCTTTCCAGTCAGCCATAGCCCTCACCAAACAAAACTATTATGTTGACCTCACTAACTCTCTTGCCTCTGACTCTCTCCATCTCTTTACAACCCTCAACTCTCTCCTTAAGGTACCTCTGCCTCTGACGACTCCTTCCCTTTCTGCCAAAACCTTGGCCAACTATTTAGATGAGAAAATCCTTAAGATCACACTCCAATTCCCCACGAGATCAGCTCCTTCCCCTCTTCCCTCCTAACTCTTCCCCTCAACCCCAGCCACCCTCTCTTCCTTTTCTATGATCTCTGAGGAAGAAGTCACACATCTTTCCTCCTCTAAAAAACAAAAACACACCTCACTACTGATCCTATTCCCATCCTAATCTCCATTTCCTCCACGCTCATTCCTTCCATCTCTCACATTATCAGCCTTTCACTCTCCACTGCAACTGTTTCTACAGCTTTCGAGCATGCTGTGGTCACACCTCTCCTCAAGAAACCATCTCTTGATTATTCCTGCCCTTCTAATTATTGACCCATCTCCCCCCTCCCCTTCATCTCAAAACTACTCAAAATGTGCAGTTCACCACCATTGCCTTTGCTTTCTCTTCTCTCATGCCCTTCTAGATCCATTGCCATCTGGTTTTTGTCCCTTTCTACTGAAACTGCTATCACCAAAGTCTCCAGAGACCTGCTCCTGGCTAAATCCAAGGGCCTTTACTTAATCCTCACCCTTCTTGAGCTTTCTGCTGCTTTTGACACTGTTAACCACCTCCTTCTCCTCGACACCTGGTCCTTGCTTGGTCTTAAGGGCTCTGTGCTATCCTGGTTCTCCTCTTATCTCTTCCATTGCACTTTCAGTGTTTGTTCTGGCAGATTCTCCTCTACTGCTATCCCTCCCTCAGTTGGTATACCCCAGGGGAGTCTGTCCGGGACCCACTCTTTTTCTCTCTCTTTACCCAATTCCTTGGTGCGCACATCTCCTCCCATGGTTTTCAGTACCATCTTTATGATGATGGCTCTCAGATCTACCTCTCTATATCTGATACTGTGTCTCTCCAGAAATCCAAGCCCAGATCTCTGCCTGCCTATTTGACATTGCTGCCTGGATGTCTCATTACCATTTGAAATTTAACACGGCCAAAATTGAGCTTCTCATTTTTCCCACCTATTTATTTATTTAACATTTCTTATATACCGCCTTTCATGATATCAAGACTGTTTATATTCAACAAACTGAAATTACATTGAACAGGGCATTATAAATTGGAGATAACTATTTTACAGGGAACATGGACAATGGAGGGTTAAGTGGCTTGCCCAAGACCACAATGAGCACCTGTTTGACTAGAACCCCCAGTCCTTCCGGCCCAAGGTTGCTGTCCTCTAGTGGAATTTGAACCCCAGACCTTCCAACCTGAGGTATCTTGCCCCAACCACTAGGCCACTCCTCCACTCCGAGAGATGTCGGAGTGGACATCTCTCGGACACCTCCCTCCCCTCTTCCTCCTTTCTCAATTTGTTGATAACTCCCTACTACTCCCGGTCTCCTCGGCTTGCAATCTTGGGGTCATCTTTGACTCCTCTCTCTTCTTCTCCACACATTCAACTGATAGAAATGACATGTTTTGGCTTTGTTTATAACATCATCAGCAAATTTGCCTCTTCCTTTCTGAACACACTATTAAGACACTTATCCACTCTTTAGTCACCTCCCGTCTAGATTATAGCAAGCTCCTCCTTGCTGGTCTCCCTCTTAATCATCTCTCTTCCCTTCAATCTGTTCAAAGCTCAGCTGCGTGGCTTCCGCCAGCCCGAACATGCTCACATAACCCCTCTTCTCGTGTCGCTTCATTGGCTCCCTATCCATTTCCATATCCAGTTCAAACTACTCCTACTACCTTTTAATGCATTCATTCTGCAGCTCCTCACTATCTTTCCTCTCTCATCTCTCTCTACACCCCTCCTCGTGAACTCTGCTCTTCTGGCGGATTGCTTCTGTCTGTACTCTTTTCTTCCACTGCCAACTCCAGACCGCTCCTTTCACCTTGCTGCTTCTTATGCCTGGAACAAACTACCAAAGTCTATATGTCAGGTTTCATCTGACCCTCTTCAAATCCATGGTGAAGGTTCACCTCATCGAGGCTGCCTTTGAATCCTGTTCTGCTTAGTTCTCCTTTCTACCTCCTTACCATTCCCGGGATAGTAGTCCATTTAGTAACCGTGGAAACTGCCGCGTCCACCTTCGGCAAACGAAGGAGCTCTCTATCAGCCTCCGAAAGAGGATACAATTTAGGCAACAGTCTAGCCCCGCACAAAGCGGACTCTGGACTGTTCCACTCCTCCTGGATCATAGCTTTAAAAACCCTATGGAGCGGAAAGACTCTGTGGGAAGTGCGCACCACCTGCATCAAGGGATCCTCCAACTTGTCCTCCGCAGTGGCATCTTCCACGGGTATGTTCAATACCGTGAGGGTTTCGGCAATCAGTGCCGGAAGTTCCTCTTTACGAAATACACGCACTATTCTACTACTCTGCTCGTCGTCCAACAACTCGCCGTCTTCTAAATCCTCCGCAGACTCCAGCTCGAGAGCCTCCCCCAGCGCCTCGTGGAACTCGTCCCCAGGAGGTGCAGAATCCGCAACACTCGGGGGCCGGCTCTTCCTTTGTGGACCAGTGTCTCCCTCTACTGAAAGTGGACGCTTTAGCCCACGGCGGGGCAGGACCGAGCCTCCCCCCGCCAGCTGCAAGAGAGCCAGAGCCTCCTGCATGAGAGAGAAAAAGGCGGGTGGAACTCCCAGGGATCCCTCCTGGACGCCCCCCGCCAACAGGCGCTCCGGCACTGCAGAAATCCCCGGACCAAGGACCGTCTCTGCCTGCTCTGATGTCCCTTCTGTAGATACAGGTGGGAGATCTGCACTGGAGCCCTCCAGAGGGTCCTCCATGCCAGCACCCACAGCAGCACAAGTGGCACAGACTCGGGCTTCCAAATTATTACTTCTACGAATGCCACAGACCAGACACCGAGGACTAGGAGGCATGGCTATGCACACAGCCCTTTGCCAGCAAAGCAGGAACACCTTGCTGAAGCAAACAGAGCAGAAAAAAAAAAAAAAAAAAAAAAAATCGCAATTTTAAAAGTGCTCAAAAACGCTCCAAATTGCAGGATTAGATAGAGCTGGAGTCAATTAGCTGATATCTGACCAAGAAATGCAAAAACGAAGCTCCTATCCCTAAAAAAAAAAAAAAGAAGAAAAACAACTTTGAAAAAAAACCAAAATGGCCGCCGGACCCGATCCCGCCAAAAAAAGGACCAGAAAAAATACCCAAAAGGTCTAAAACACTCCCCAGAGCTGATTCCAGGCCACCCCAAGGCCTCCACCACTGCCTTTAGAAAGAAAAAGCTTCAAACTCTACTCACCCACACACAGGAGTGGAGGGGGGGTCAAAACACTGAGAGTGCTGTCCAGCGTGCCTGTCACAAGCTCTGAGTAGCAGTTATCAGAGTCAATAACAGAGTAATAACCGCTCAGGGCAGCTCGGGGAACCCCTAAATCAGTCAGGGGACCCTCAGAGCCTACTGCTGTATTCAATTGCTGCCTGTAATTGTCTTCAACCTTCTCCTCACCCACCAAGGGGGTTTGGTAGAAAGGAGACCTGTCTCCTGTGCAGCTCCCCTGCTTGTTTGACCTATGGGGAGACTGACAGAGAGAAAAAAAACAGATTAGAGAAAGACAGAAGGGACACAGTCAAAGATTTCCTCCACAGCAGCAGCCCAGCACCTAAATCTAGAAAATAATAAAACACTAAAGCTCTGCTTATTTGTTCCTAAGGAGCCCAGTTCTGGGCTCTGACTTCCAAGCTGCTTGGAGACTGAGATACTGATGTGTGGGCGGTCCTTGGGGCTGCATATAGCTGGATGATCAAAGAGATGAAGATGTTCAGTCTCCAAAGCTGCTGGTGGAGGTTCACAACTCTATGGTTCCGGGACTGGACTAGAGGGACGCTAAGGAAGCATCTTTCAGGAAATGGAAAAAGAAGGAGCCAAATGACAAAAGACAGGAAACAGCTGGCAAGTTAGAAGCAAGGCACTGATAAGGAAGGCAAAGACATAATTTGAAAGAAAGCTTGCTATGAAAGCAAAAATGCACAATAAAACCTTTTTCAAGTATGTTCATAGCAAAAATCCTGTGAGTGTGTCAGTTGAACCATAAGATGATAGAGAGGTAAAAGGGACACTAAAGGAGGACAAGGCCATAGCAGAGAGACTGAATTAATTCTTAGTTTTGGTATTTACTTAAAATGATACAGGGAAATTACTCATGCCTGAAATGGTATTTAAAGATCATGCATCAGAAGAACTGAAAGAAATAATCAATAAACAGGGAAGATGTATTACAACTATATGATAAACTAAAAAGAATACCAAATCGCTTGGACCGGATGGTATATATCAGAGTGTGCTGAAAGAATTGAAATATGAGACTGCAGACCTACTATTAGTAATCTGTGAGCTATCATTAAAATCATCTGTAGTACCGATGACTGGAGAATGGCCAATGTCAACACCAATTTTTAAAAAGAGTCCTAGAGGTGATCAGGGAAACTACAGACCAGTGAACTCAATGTCAGTACCAGACAAAATGGTAGGAACCATTACAAAGAATAAAATTACTTAACATGTATCTAGTCATTGTTTAATGGGAGAAAGCCAATATCGATTTAGCCAAGGAAGGTCTTATCTTACTAATCTGTCATTTTTTTTGACAGTGTGAACAAACAGGTAGACAAAGGTGAGCTGGCTGATAAGTTTATCTGGATTTTCAGAAAGCCTTTGACAAGGTACCTCATGAGAGACTCTTGACTAAATTAAAGAGTCATGGGATAGGAGACACGAGGCAGTGTACTATTGTGGATCAGAAACTTGTTAAAAGATAGAAAGCAAAGAGCAGGGCTAAATAGCCAATTTTCTCAATGGAGAAAGGTGAATAATGGGGCACCCCAGGGATCTGTGCTGGACCCGTTGCTTTTTGACATATTCATAAATGACCTGGAAGTGGGAACAACTAGTGAGATGATCAAATTTGCAGATGAGACAAAATTATTCAAAGTTGTTAAAACACAAGAGGATTGTGAAAAATTGCAAGACGACCTTGATAAATTGGAAGATTGAACATCCAACTGGCAAATGCAATTTAATGTGGACCAGTGCAAAATTATGCACCTAGAAAAAAACAACCCAAATTACGGTTACACAATGCAGGGTTCCGCATTAGGAACCACCACACAAGAAAAGGATTTAGGAGTCATCATGGATAATACGTTGAAACCCTCTGCCCAGTGTGCAACAACAGTCAAGAAAGCAAACAGAATGCTAGGAATGATAAGGAAAGGAATGGAGAATAAAACCAAAGGATATTATAACGTCTCTGTATAGTTCCATTATGCGACTGTACCTTCAATATTTTGTGCAATTCTGATCACCATATCTTAAAAAGGATATAGCAGAATTAGAAAAGGTACAGAAAAGAGCCACCAAAATGGTAAACGGGATGCAAGGATACCCCTATGAGGAAAGGCTTAAAAGGTTAGGGCTCTTGCCCAAATACAAGCATTGTGGAACCTGTGTGTCTTTTTGGGGAACTGCAAAGTACTTGTGACCTGGACTGGCCACTGATAAAAACAGAATACTGGGCTTGATGGACCTTGGTCTGACCCAGTATGGCATATCTTATGTTCTTCAACTTGGAAAACAGACAGCCAAGGGGAGACAAAATAGAGGTCTATAAATTAATGAATGGAGTGAAATGGGTTAACAGATTGTCTGTTTACTCCATGAAAAACTAGGGAATACACAATGAAACTACAAAGTAGCACATTTAAGACTAATCTGAGAAAAATGTAAATGACACTCACCTAGTAATTGTAGCTCCTTTAGTGACTCCAGCTTAGTCCTCTACCTCTGGGTTGTGTACCTCCTCCTGCAGCATGGAGACTGGCATGTGAGAATCGTGACATCACTGGATGTAGCCTGCTGGTCTCTCCCATCAGCCCCAGTGAACTATTGACAAAGCACGCTCAAAGAAGCAACAAATAAGTAGCTATCATATAAAACATTTGAACATTACACTGCACTTTAACTTGTAACTATTACCTGTGTAACATGACCCTCCCCGTAGGAAGGAGGAAATGGCCTTGCACTTTACCCTTCCGCCCCATACAGAATTAGGAAACCACAGAGTAAGAATAGACAGAAACAGATAGACGATATCAGAGCCGTGACCAAAATTCTTTATAAATGACACCTACTGGTAAACTTGCTCCTCTGCCAACTGAACCTCCACTGCCATACAACCCCGGGTGGGAATGAGGAGTAAACTGGAGTCACTAAAGGAACTACAATTACCAGGTGAGTGTAATTTACATTTCCTTATCGTTCCTCCAGTTTAGTCCTCTACCTCTGGGATGTAACAGCAGTAATCATTGGGAGGGACCCTTCCAGCTGGCTCGCAACACCGCGGATCCGAAACAAGCATACTTCGCCGCCAGAACATCTAGATGGTAGTGCTTACTGAAAGTATGAAGAGACGACCAGGTGGCTGCTCTACAGACGTCCCCAGGCGGAACCAGACTGTGCTCTGCCCAGGAAGTTGCCTGCGCTCTGGTAGAGTGAACCCGCAAGCCCGGCGGAACTGCACGACCCTGCAACAGATATGCCGACGCAATTGCCTCTCTAATCCATCTTGAAATGGACGCCTTCACTGCTGCTTCCCCTTTGCGGGGACCTCCGAATAACACAAAGAGACGGTCCAATTTGTGAAAGGTTTCCGAAACCTTTAAGTAGTGCCGAAACACTCCCTTTATGTCCAGAAGGCGCAGACTTCGATCAGAAGCCGCCCCTTCCAGGAAACCTAGAACTGGAAGAGAAACCGTTCAATTCAGGTGAAAGGCAGACACCACCTTAGGCAAAAAGGATGGCACTGGACACAATACCACCTTTTCCCTAGAAAAGGACAACAACGGTTCCCTACAGGACAACGCTGTACCTCCAACACTGGCCTCGCCAAACAGATGGCTACCAAAAACACCGACTTCAAAGTCACATCCTTTACCAATGCCTGGTGCAAAGGTTCAAACGGTTCTTTCGTCAATGACCCTAGGACCAAATTGAGATCCCACGGCGGAACTACGACCCTTCTCAAAGGCTGCAGCTTGGAAACTGCTTTAAGAAAAAAACGTAAAACATCTGAATGCACACCCAGCGCAATTCCCTGCACCTTTCCTCTATAGCATGAAATAGCCGCCAACGGAACTTTCAAGGAACTGGCTGTTAACCCCTTATCAAATCCATCTTGCAGAAAACCGAAGACCAGGGGAACGGATACTGTAGCCGCTCAAACCTGCCTCCGAGAACACCAGTCCTCGAAAATATGCCAAATACGAACATATCCCAGAAACGTGGACCGCTTCCTTGCTCTCAGCAAAGTGGCGATTACTGCCCCAGAATAACTTTTTTTTTTCCAGGCTCGCCTTTTCCATGGCCAAACCATAAGCGAGAACCGATCCACCTGCGACATTCTCAGCAGTCTGATGATCTTAAAGTAGCTAAACAGGTAGAAAAGGCGACGGCAAAAGCTAGAAGGATGCTTGGGTGGATAAGGAGAGGAATGGCTAGCAGAAAAAAGGAGGTGATAATGCCTCTGTATAAGTCTTTGGTGCGCCCTCATTTGGAGTATAGTGTGCAATTCTGGAGACCGCACCTTCAAAAGGATGTGAACAGAATGGAGTCGGTGCAGAGGGTGGCTACTAAAATGATTAGTGGGCTTCATTATAAAGCATATGAGGAGAGATTTAAGGATCTTAATATGTACACCTTAGAGGAAAGGCGGGATAGAGGTGATATGATTGAGATGTTTAAATACCTCCGTGGCATAAATGTTCAGGGAGAGAGCCTCTTTCAATTGAAAGCAAGTTCTGCTACGAGGGGACATGGGATGAGGGTGAAGGGAGATAGATTCAGGAGTGATATGCGGAAATATTTCTTTACGGAAAGAGTAGTGGATTCATGGAATAGTCTCCTAGTGGAGGTGGTAGAGATGAGGACAGTAACTGAATTCAAAAAAGCATGGGACCAACACAGAGGATCTCTAAAGGTAAAATGTGGACTGTTGTAGTTGTTGATATGGAAGGACAGACTAGATAGGCCATGTGGTCTTTTTCTGTCATTGATAATGCCCCCAAGGGAGCGCGAATCACAGAAACCTTTGATGAGCTGCTCTGATTGGAATGTGTAAGTATGCCTCCTTAAGGTCGAGGGCAGACAAGAACTCCCCTTGTCTCACTGCCACAATGACCGACCTCAATGTTTCCATCCTGAAATGCGGTATATGAAGGCACCTATTCACTCCTTTCAGGTCTAATATAGGCCGAATAGCTCCATCTTTCTTTGGCACCACGAAATAAATTGAGTATCGACCCTTGCTGTACTCTGCAATTGTAACTGGAATGACTGCTTTCATTTGTAAGAGTCGATTTAAAGTACCATGTCCTGCCAAGGTTTTCTGCGGACCTCTGCAGGAAGACATTGCGAACGACTCCCGCACCGGTCTCACCAACTCCAGTGCATAACCCTCGCGAATTACCTCGAAGACCCACTGGTCAGACGTTATTTGGGCCCAGGCAGGAAGAAACTCCCGAAGTCGCCCACCAACCGGATGTCCTCCCACCGGGCCCGACCTCATTTCATTGTGGTTTTCGAGTTGCTGCAGCTGAAGCTGCCGCGAACCTTCTACCTGCTCCACGAAACCCACGAGACCCTTGGGCTCGAGCAGCAAACCTTCCTCTTTGGAAATCCTCCAAACGAGAAGTACAAAATCTCCTGAAATCAAAGTATCCCTCGCTAAAACTGAAGGGAACCCCCCCCCCCGACAATAAAGGAAGGACAAAGGAAAGTAACTAATTAAATACCTTATCAGTGGGGCATGGTGTCTCCTGCTAAACTGTGGGCCGCTGTGACTCGCGTCATGAGGCTTCCCCTGTGAAGAGAAAATGGAGCCGATCCCCGATGGACTTGCTTGGCGCCAAAACTGCCATTGCTAAAGACAGCTGCCATCACTCCTGCCGTGCCCGAGGGCCTTATCTGCGGCGCTAAAATTTATCAAGTAAACCCCCGTTGCTTCAAATGGAACAGGTTTCTAAGCTGCGCTGCTGCTCGGTGATGCTGAGAGCAGCAGTTGCGCCGAGAACTGCCCTGCTGGCTGAAAACTGTACCCGACGATTCCGCTGCTCAGGAAGACTGCCGCCGTGCATACACACATTGTGTCGGTACAGACTGCGGAGCTCTCCCCGTACCATCCTGGGGGAGAGATCTTCATTGGGCTATGAGTGCGCTCTTTTTTTTTTTTTTGAAACCTTTTCTCCCCCTAAATAAACTGAAGGTAAATTGACTATTCTAACTTATATTACATTAAAACTGAGTAAACTGGGAAGAGTTTGCCTAAAACTAAAGTAATTTGACTAAAGAAGTAATCTTACTAAGGCAATTAAAACTCAGTAAACTGGCAATTAAAAGAACTAAATTAAATTAAATTAAATCCTCAGCTGCTCCTCAAGTGAGCCTAGCATCTAGGCTCACGTCCTCCTGCTGCATGGAGACTGGACACACTGGGGCTGATGGGAGAGACCAGCAGGCTACATCCAGTGATGTCACGATTCTGACATGCCCAGTCTCCAAGCTGCAGGAGGAGTTACACAACCCAGAGGTAGAGGAGTAAACTGGAGGAACGATAAGGAATATTTTTTTTTCACTCAATGTGTAATCAAACTCTGGAATTCATTACTGGAGGATGTAGTAAAAGCTGGTAACATAGCTGGGTTTAAAAAAGGTTTGGATAAATTCTTGGAGGAAAGGTAACATAGTATATGATGGCAGGTAAAGGCCAATGTGGTCCATCTAGCCTGCCCAGCAAGGTGGCCAGAGTGGTTGTGACTGCAGCTCTGTACAGGTCACCTCCCTCTGTGCCTGTGTTTAAGGTTATACCTGCTGCTCGGTGCAGGTCAGATCCCCTCTATTTATGAAATATAAACCATCAACTATTTATTGAGGTCATAAACCATTATTAAAGAGGACCAGGGAAATCCACCGCTTACTCTGGGACAAGCATTGTGGAACCAGTGTACTTTTTTGGAAACCTGACAGATACTTGTGACCTGGATTGGCCACGGTTGGAAAACAGGATACTGGGATTTATGGACCTTGGTCTGACCCAGTATGGCATTCATGTTCTTATTCCATCCAACACAGGTTAAATCTGCAGGCAAAACATCACTTTCATTGTCAGTGAACATCAGACACATTCATTTTCATGCTGCATGAGGTAGGCTACTGTTCCCCAGCCATCATTTAATGTAAACATTCAAACCTCACTTGCAAGACCAATTTTAATTTCACACTTTGTGGGTATAAAAACGTAACAGTCAATCTTTTCATGGTTAGTCTAATATTGTTGAGCTGTCTACAGAATAAAGGAAAACAATATACTGGTATGTTGAATTTATCAAACTATTTCCTTGACTGGAAATACCCTACATGATATGTAAAAATATTTCTAATGCGGCGCAATGGGCTGAAAAGCTTTATTCCAAATATTTGTATTTCTCTAGATCTTTTTCACTTCACAGATGCCTGCTCAGAAATCTTTGCTTGCACAGCAGGCTGCCGTACGTACAATAAAGAAGCGTAATGCAAGTGAATATCGCTGCTAACTGGACAGTTGCTGGAACTGCCCTAGCTCCGCCTATGGATTGCCCTGAAACTAACCAAACATTTTCAGGGTGTTCTGTGGTTAGTGCTGCTGAATATTGGGGCTGAACAGGGTTTAGTCTGGTTAGCAACTCCTGCTAATCAGCTAAACCCTTTTAAATATCAACCCCAAAAGGTTTTTTTTTCCTTGTCCTTTTCGGGACATTGGAAAGGCAAAAATAAAATGAGGGTTAAGGGTATTAAAACCCTTAACACCCCCCAATATATTAACTCTTGGGCAAAACATAGTTTTATAGAAGTTGTGCTCGATTCAGAGAAGGTGCAAAAGCTGATGGGGACATCTTTTTGCCAACACATGTATTCCCGTGGTAAAATGGAAAAGTGCATATTGCTAGTTCTTGGTGATTGTAACCTCAAATCTGCCTCCAACAAAGATGCGGAAACCTTCTTGACAGCTATGGACTCTCTCCAATTCATGCAACTTATTAAACGACCCCACACACAAACACGGATCTTCTCCAGACCTCCCTCCCCCCACCCCCTCCATTCTATGTAAGCCCGTTAGTTGTATTGTAAACGTCTTGGATTTAAGGATAAAGCTGTCTAAAAATCAATTTAAATAAACAAACAACTAATGTTTTCGGTATGATTACATGTTTTGAGGACCTAGGATGTTGAGATGAGAGAGAATGTAGACAAACATAGAAAAACGATGACAGAAAATTACCACATGGCCCATCAAGTCTGTCCTTACATATCAACTACAACAGTCCAATTCTTTACTTTAGAGATCCTCTGTGTTAGTCCCATGCTTTTTTGAATTCAGATACTGTGCTCATTTCTACCACCTCCACTGGGAGACTATTCCACGGATCCACCACTCTTACTGTAAAGAAATATTTCCGCATATCACTCCTGAATCTATCTCCTTTCACCCTCATCCCATGTCCCCTCATAGCAGAACTTGCTTTATTTATTTATTTATTTAACAGTTCTTCTATACCGCTCTATTTTAGATCAGAGCGGTTTACATTTAACATCAACTATACAACACAGGGAACTTTGAGTTGTATTTACAATAAACAGGGAGATCAACTTGGAAGTAACTGGGGGAAACTATGTACATTCTATAACTCTATACATTGTCTTACACTGGTACCTGATTTCAGGCAGAACATATCTACATCTTATTTACACTGGGGTCTTAATTCTATTTCAGTGGGTACATTCTGAGCGATCAGTTGATTATCCTTTTTCATGCTGAGTCTGATTGTTTAATTGTAATGAGTGATTGTCTGAGGGGCCATATGTATGGTTACTAAGGTTAGATTCAGGGTAGTATGTAGTGAACAGGTGCTGCTTTATTGCCTTCCTGAAGTGGGTTAGGTAAGTGATGTTTCGAATAGAGGTGGGGAGAGCATTCCATGCTCTGGGAGCGTAAATTGTAAAGGCCCTATTTGTTGTTGCTCTTGTGCATTTTGTTATTACTTTTGGGACCTCTAGGGTGTTTTGCATCATGGGTCTTCTATTTCTGTTCTGTGGTACTTTATGTATCATCTTGCTGAGGGCTGTGGGGGTCAGAGTGTTTGCGGCTTTGAAAGTTAAGGTTAGAACTTTGTGGAGGGTTCTTGCTTGAACCGGTAACCAATGGAGGTTCATCAGTACTGGCGTTATGTGCTCTCTCCGTGAAGCCCCTGTTAGTACTCTTGCAGCAGTGTTCATTGCAAGCTGGAGAGGAGCTAGCGTTGCTTGAGGGAGACCGTGTAGAATTACGTTGGCATAGTCGAAATGAGGTAATATTAATGCCTGATAGATCGATCGGTAGTCGCTGAAGTCTAGTAGCGGTCGGAGATGTTTTAAGGTCTTTATTTTCATGTATACTGTTTTTACTGTGTTTTTTATGTGGGTTTTCAGATCCAGATGCTTTCAATCGAAAGAGGCTCTCCCCTGTGCATTTATGCCACGGAGGTATATAAACGTCTCGATCATATCAACTCTATCCCGCCTTTCCTCTAAGGTGCACATATTAAGATCCTTAAGTCTATCCTCATATGCTTTATAATGAAGACCACTAACCATTTTAGTAGCCACCCTCTGTACTGACTCCATCCTGTTTATATCTTTTGAAGGTGCGGTCTCCAGAATTGCATACAATACCCCAAATGAGGTTGCACCAAAGACTTATACAGAGGAACTATCACCTCCTTTTTCCTGCTAGCCATTCCTCTCCCTATCCACACAAGCATTCTTCTAGCTTTTGCTGTCGCCTTTTCTACCTGTTTAGCTACTTTAAGATCAGACACAACCACACCGAGGTCCCACTCTTCTTTAGTGGGCAAAAGTACTTCACCCCCTATACTATATTGCTCCCTTGGATTGCTGCAGCCCAAGTGCATGACATTGCATTTTTTAACATTAAATCCCCTGCCAAATTCAAGACCATTCTTCAAGCTTAGCTAGATCCCTCCTCATATTATCTATACCTTCATGGGTGTCTACTCTATTGTAGGTTTTGGTATCATCCACAATGAGGCAAACCTTACCAGACAGCCCTTCTGCTATATCACTAACAAAGATGTTAAAAATAATCAGACCAAGGACAGATCCCTGGGGCACACCACCGGTAACTTCCTTCTCCTGAGAGTGAGCTCCATTTACCTGTACCCTTTGTCGCATCCCACTCAACCAATTTCTAACCCAAGCAGTAACTTTAGGGTCCATCCCTAGGGTGCTCAGTTTGTTTATAAGTCGCCTGTGAGGAACAGTGTCAAAGGCTTTAATGAAATCTAAATACACCACATCTAGGGCTCTCCCTTGATCCCACTCAGTGGTCACCCAGTCAAAGAAATCAATCAGATTTGTCTGACAAGACCTGCCTCTGGTGAATCCATGCTGCTTCGGATCCTGTAATCCGCTGGACTCCAGAAACCACACTATTTTCTCTTTCAGAAGAGTTTCCAATAATTTACTTACCACCAAGTTAAACTAACTGGCCTGTAGTTTTCAACCACATCCTTACTTCCGCTTTAGTTGCTTTCCAGATAGTCAGTCGACACACAAAAAACACAATGCTATTTAACTGTGCCGATGCTTTAGAATGCACAATATCCCACTTCTAAAAATGTAAAGTTGTGGAAGAGTTTAGAGCTGTAGCAGCCAGTCACTGAATGTGTTTCTGGACGTTTTTGATTATTCTCCTGAAGAAGAGCTTAGAGAGCCTGAAACATGAATTCATGGTTGGAATCTTTTTGGGACATTGGAAAGCAGATAAGTGATTTTTACTGCATATAACCAAAATTTTCTTACAAAATATTCTTAAAAATTAGCACGATGGTGGAGACTGATGATGGTGTTAAGGGCTGTGTACTGTGCTTGTTATACATGCTATTGCCCAACTTAGGGACTCTAATAATTTAATAATCATTTTTTGATTTGTTATTATCCTTTTACGGCTGGTAATTAGTGGCTTTACTTCTTTAGGACTGGGATAGTGTACTTTTTGGATATATTAGACTACTCCTTTTGAAGATCATCTTTTTTTTTTTTATTGTACAATGCTTTAAAATGGCCTCTATGGAGGCCTCTTTAGCATATCAAACACCAAACTCAGATCTAACAAAACCAGTAAAACATCATGCCCTTTACCCATAGCAAGCACGTAATCTGCTAACGGTGTTAGCATTGTCTAAATCACATATCCCAATCTAAAGCTCAATTGATAGTGATCCAAGGAATTCCCTGATGCCAGTCTTGCCTCTGCATAAAGCACTCTTTCCTATTACCTTACTTTAAGTATGGGGCAGTTGACACTGGTCTATAATTCTGTTGGATTCTAATGAGTTTTGTTTTTTGTTGTTTTTTTTTTATTAAAAAAGGGGGCCATACTGGCTGCTTCAAACACATAGGAATATAAGCCTTTGTCAACAATGCATTAATTGATTGAATAGCCTCCCTTAGCCGTTTGCAGCCATGCTGGGCAGGGATCAAAGGTGTTAAGAGTCTTTAATATAAATTCCTCCTCTTTCTCACCAACTGCATAAAAAGACATTTTCCTTTGCTGCAAAACTAGCATCCTTTCCTTGCTGACTGCCACATCTACCACGCAGTCTCTGCACTTTGGAATGAAAGTATACTTTAACTCTGGAAAAAAATGAGAGGCGAGCATAATTTTGCATATTTCCTGTAATTACACCTCTTGTTATTCATGCAGTTTACTCTGCTATACCATTAACAGTTGTGTGTGTACCTTTTGAATCTTTATCACCAATGTTTGTAAGCATGTTATATACTTCTTCTAAAATATTTTAATTATAAAAACATTAAAAAAAACCTAAGTAAATTGTAATTAAGATATAGATTTCACTTAATATTTACTACCTAAATTTCCTATGTCTTTTAAGTAAATACTAAGAATGAAAACCACCAAGAGACAAGACTAGTGACCCAAAAAGAGGCTTCTGCAGTAACATTGAGGATGGAAAGCTACAGCTTTAGAGAAATAGCAATGAAACTTGGCAGTGGAGTAACAGCCTCCAGTGTGCAAAAGATGTGCAACCGCTTTAAGATGACTGGAACAATTGCAAACAAACGGAAAGGACAGAAAAAAAGTCACCACCTACAACTGACAGGAGAACAAGGTTCACAACTGCCATAGTATGCGCAAAACTAACCCATTAAGAGAAACTACCCCAGAGAACAAGGCTGGCTCTAGGGAACAGAAGAATTACTGCAAATGATATAAAACATTTTGTCCGATACGAGAGTGTTCGTATCAAACAGAACTGCTCATCGTATACTAATCGAGGCCGGTCTGAAAGCCAGAAGCCCAAGGAAAAAGCCAGTTCAAAGAAGGAAAAAGGCCTGACCGGGCCAAAGAACACTTGAGTTGGCCAACTAAAGACTGGAAGAGAGTTATTTTGAGCAATGAGACAAAGATTTCAAATTTTGGGAATGATAGTATTCAATATATGCAAAGAAAACCTGGAGAAGACTCTTCCCAGAATGCCTCAATGCCACTATTAAGCATCCCCTGAGTGTCATGACATGGGGATGCATGTCTTGACATGGTGTAGGTAGGATTCAAGTTTTGCGTGGCACCCTCCGTGCAAAACGATACATTGCAGACATCCTCAAACACAAAATGTTGTCATCTGCTTCTAACATATTCGGGTCTGATGGCGACTTTAAAATTTTAACAGGATGGAGCACCATGTCACACAGCAACCATTTGCAAGACGTGGTTTGCTGACAATAATGTGGAATGGTTGTCACGGCCTAGAAACAGTCCTGGCCTCAGTCTGATTGAAAACTGGTCCAGACTGAAGACTGCTGTGGCATCAAAGTGTCTAAGCAACAAACAAAAACTGATTGGGTGCATTCTCAGTTCCTGGTTCCATATAATAAAAAAGGAAGACCTTGTGAAACTTGTTAAACCAATGCCCAGAAGATGCCAAGCTATCATGGATGCCAAAGGGTTTCCAACACATTACTGACTTTAACGATGTAAAATGGTTCCGATTTAATAATACCCCATAGAGATATACTTCTGACACAGTCTTCAGTTCTTTTGGACAGACTAAGATTTAAATTGATACATTTTTATTTCAATATAGTTTGAGCCAATATTGCGTACTTTCTTTCTTAAAGCACATAAAGCATTTGAAAAATTGAGCACATACTGCTAGAAATGAACTAAACATCAAGGTGTATCCACAATTTTGGCCACTACTGTATCTTTGCTGTTCTGTTTCATTTGGTCACAAATAATTCATATAAATTAAAATGAGAAAAATTTGATGACAGTTTAATGGAAATACTAATTTAATCTAAATTAACTGCCTATATGAAAATATATGAAAGTGAAAAACATGAAAAGGAATTCTAAAAATCTTTGTATCTGTGTAACATAGAAAAATGATGGCAGATCCACCTGCCCATCCATACCAAATTACTAAGCTCTGCAATCTCTTTCTCTCCCCTCAGAGATCCTCTGTCCTTGTCCCATGCTTGCTGGAATTCAGATAGTGTCTCCACTACCTCCACTGTAAGGCTGTTCCATGCATCCATCACTTTTTCCATAAATATAAACCTTAGATTACTTCAGAGTCTATCCCTTTCATTTTCTTCTTATGCCTCCTCATTCCAGAGCTTCCTTTCAATTGAATGAGGCCTGCCTCCTGTGCATTTATGCAATGGAAATGTTTAAGTGTCTCTGAAAGTGGTGCTGCTCTCAGATTCATGACGACATTAGCCATGGGATTTGGAAGCAAGGTTAGGATAGATTTGTTTTGATAAATGTAAACGTTTTGCTTTGATATATCAAGTGACCACTGCTTCTTCTTTGTCCCTTTTCAGGGTAGCACTACTCTGTTTATCGGGATCACTGGGGATTGAACCCATGACTCTTAGAAGCCACAGTTAGAAATGTATGGTCAAAACCACAGAAACTGTATTTCTACACTACCTACACTCCTCCTCTGGAATTCCGCTCTTCTGGCACAACCCTTCTATCTGTGCCCTTCTCTTCTACTGCCAACTCCAGACTTCGATCCTTCCACCTTGCTGCTCCTTATGCCTGAAGGAACTACCCAAATCTTTACATCAGCCTTCATCTGTGGCCCTTTTCAAATCCGGCTGAAAATCCCTCTTAGAGGCCCCTTTTGGGTCCTGATCTGCTTAGTCTATGTGTTTCTTTATTCCCCTAGATATATCCTTGTCCTCAGCTGTTGTGTTGTCCACCTTGACTAGACTGTAAGCTCTGAGGAGCAGGGACAGTCTTTTACATGTTTATGTTTATTTAAATTTGATATATCGCTCAGGCCAAAAAGACATTAGAGCGGTTTACAATATTATATCATTCAAGGAAATAAGAAAAGAACGCCATTTATTTGATAGGACAGAATAGGGGACAGAGACAGTCAAACAGATAAGAGAGAGAAGAACACAGAACAGCAAGTTACCATGATATATAGACACGACAACCCAGACCATGCCATCAGCAAAACTCCAGAAACAGACGCCACGGACCAACGCCTAAGGGCCACGCCAAAGGGCCCTCTGGCGAGGCCCTCAGGTGCGGGCGCGCCCCTGAAACAGCGGTTCTTATGCCGTTAGTCATGGCAGCTGATTGGCGGCTTGTGGAGGAAGGGGGAGCTCCTGCTCTCACCCCTGTCGAGATCACTGCTCTCCCGAAGCCCCTGAAACGGCGGTTCTTATGCCATTAGTCATGGCAGCTGATGCTTCTGTACAGCGCTGGGTATGCTTTGTAGTGCTATACAAGCAGTAGTAATAGTACCACCACCTCAGGAGGCTCCGACATTAAGGATTTCATTCTCCTGCCACAAGAGTATGACTGTTCCCTACCTCCCTTCCTTTCCCACCCTCCCCCAGCTCTGGCTCTCATTTATAGATTGTTTGTGGGCACAGTTATGACCAGTTAGCTTAAATAATCCCTATCTAAAGAACAAATATCTTGCTACATTAACTCTAAGACTCTTGTTTGTTTCTTGTGGTCAGTCTATCTTATCTGTCTTGGCTAGACCGAGTTTCAACGAGTAGGAACTGTGATTTATGTGCATCTGCAAAGTATTGCATGCACCTATGACGCTATACCAAGGTTAATCTTATTATCATTATAATTTGACCTTTTCTTTTTGCTTCTTCTTTCCCCTTTTCATTCCTCAAATGACTGGCCCACTGTGTCTCAAATTCTTTCACTGAACAAGAGCTAAAAGGGAAGTCTCCTCTGATATTCAACCCCTCAATGCTGCTTATTTGCCAGCAGCAGTCACTCTTGCAGCTGTAGCCTTCTTCCCTTTCTTTCTGCTAATACTCAAAGAAAAAAAGAACCAATTCTTTCACATATGATCTAACATTAGCTACAGCAAGTAGATAACATACAAAAATGAGCAGGATATAAAGAGTACCACAGCTAATACAGCCAAAAACACATACACTTTTACAATAAACTACATACTTTTGACCGTGGGTCCCTTTTAGTAAAGTGTGCATGAAATTGTGGTGATTAAGTGCAACACACTGCGTTACCTGTCGGGGAGGGGGGGAACAGACAGTATCACCCTGAAAAGTAACACACAGTGCCATTCAGTAACACGGGTCAGCAATACCGCAAGTGCGGTTAGCTTCATTATTGAGGTGGAGGCAATTGCAACTGCGCTAATTGCAAGATGTGCCATTAATGAGCAGGTATACCTGTGAAATGAAGGCACGGTGCTCACCATGCCCATTCCCCCCCTCCCCAATCCATCCATTTCCCACTCCGAGGTGCAGTGAACATGGGAATCGGGAAGATAATGAGAGCATAATACGACAGTTCAGTAACTTTTACAAGGCACTGTATAAAGGGGGATGTAGTATCACCCACCTGAATAGGCAGCTACCTGGGGGGCATCTCC
This sequence comes from Ichthyophis bannanicus, assembly GCA_033557465.1. Lineage (NCBI taxonomy): Eukaryota > Metazoa > Chordata > Amphibia > Gymnophiona > Ichthyophiidae > Ichthyophis > Ichthyophis bannanicus. The sequence continues at coordinate 93,560,654 of CM066046.1, read as the reverse complement.
CTGCTGTAGCTCACGGAACAGTAGGCAGAGGAAATGGGGGTCCCCCATTACAGTAGAAGAAGTACAGAAGATCATCCAAAGGGTACAGTGCTGTAAGACACCAGACCCAGATGGTTTTAGGGCAAACTTTTTCAAGATGTTGCAAGATGTGGTGACGGTACCCATAGTGGTACTGTTTCAAACTCAGGAGCAAACTGGGCAGATTAAACGGGGAGGAAATGAAGCGAATATAATACTAATCCCCAAGCCGGTGAAAGACAGCCTACAGACCACATCATATTGCTCTATTTCATTGATAGTTTCTGATCAAAATCTATATGCCAAAATTCTTGCAGATCGATTAGCATGGGTATTGCCCTCCTTAATTCAGGATTCACAGATAGGATTTGTGCAGGATCGCCATGCCCATCAAAACCTATGGAAAATTATAGCATCCGTAGAGTGGATCCAAGAACATCAGATCCAGTCGCTACTAATAAGCTTTGATGCCAAAAAGGCATTTGACAGTGTCGGGTGTGGTTATTTATTCCAACTGCTGGTAAAGTATGGATTGGGAGAGGGTTTTGTTCGCACGATACAGGTCCTATACATGTTTCCCACAGCAACAGTGATGGTGAATGGGCTATTGTCAGATGCCTGTCCTTTAGGCCATGGGACGCGTCAGGGATGGCCCCCTATCTCCCCTGTTATATGTGATATCCCTGGATCCCCTGATCCAGAGACTAGTGACTTGCAATGAGATCTCCAGGGTACAAATAGGCAGGCAAGAATTTAAGTTATCAGCAATTGCGGATTACCTATTGATGCACCTAACTCACCCCCGGCAGTCGCTACCAAGGACATTATAGGAGTTTGAACTATTTGGTAGTGTAGCAGGTCTCCGCATAAGTTATGCTAAATCAGGAGGCACTAGATGTGTTTGGAGCGCTACAGAGGAAGGGAGCATTCACTTACCTAGGCATTCAGCTGCCCGGAGACCCAGTCTTTCTATACAAGCTTAATATTACTAAATTACTGTGCCAGCTTCAGACATATTTGAAGGACTTGACACCTCTACCACTATCTTTGGCGGGGCAAGTGGCGGCCTTTCAAATGATGTTGCTCCTTAAACGTCGGTATATGCTACAGCTCTTGCCATGCAGAATACTCCGTAGAGATATTGAGCGGCTAGACCGGGCACTGAGAGGATTCTTAAGCAAGGTCAAAAAGCACATTTTCCCCTGCAATGACTCAGAGGTCTGTGGAGGCAGGGAGGCATGGAGCTCCCTGATATTGGGCAATGTGCTATGGCATGCCAGCTTTGACATGATGACTGGTTGGGGGAAAGGGACACCTTCACCCCACAAGTAGTAGAGCAGGCCTGGGTGGCACCGTACTCTGTTGGCAGCATTGCATATGGATGTGGCAGCAATGCCAGGTCACCTGTCAAAAAGCCAATTGATATACTGCCACACGCGTCACAATGGGTATTTGTGAACGCGTTGGCAGAGACCATCTAACGTCTCAAGCTGGCTGCCTCTCCAGGGCAACCTAAATTCCCTCCCCTCCCCCCCCAGGACAGAAAGAAATATTTCAGGAATGGGCAGCACTAGGCATTCGATATGTAGGTACTGTAGTAGATGAAGCAAGAAGGTGTCAGTCCTTTGGAATACAGTCTCAACATATTTTTGCATAATTACCAGCTGAGGCATTATGTAGGGTCACTACCAATGGAAGCACTGAAAACGTCTTCGGCTGCCCAAATCCTGGAGTTCTTTGAATCAGGAGAGCTGAAAGAGATGAAGATCTCGAGCTATGTGTCCAAACTTGCAACCTGGAAGCCTCTCATAGACTACACCAGGGTAGAACAGAAGTGGGCAGAGGAGCTGGGAATAGCAATGGGGGCACTATGACAAATCCCAACACTGACTCAATCAGCAAAGTTAAGAGAAGTGCCATTTATAGTGATAAATCCTGCACATTTTTCCCCTAGACGTACAATGTGGAGTGGTATATCTCCAGATGGTAAATGTCCCTGGTGTGGTGAACTGATGGTGGGACTCAGTCACATGTGGTGGTTCTGCGGGAAAATGTTTCGATACTGGGGGGGCAGATTCAGGAATCATTAAGTGGGCTTAATGGGCAGGAAATTAAATGGTCCAATACCTTAGTTATTTTTGATCAATTACCCCATGCAAGCCCAAAAGGTAAATGAGTAAGATTGCTGGTACGTAAGGCATGCCTGGTGAGCAAACAACCTATTCTGAGCCACTGGAAGGACACTATAGCGCCCACCCACTGGAAGTGACTTTATTGCTTCCACCAGCTGATGTTGCTGGAGCGATTAGACTCCAAGGGGAACCCTAACAAATGGGAGGTGTTCCTTAAAATATGAGGGCAATATATTGATGCCATGACATTCTATGTGTGAAACGAACTATTAACTGTATAGTGGCCTGACAAGGAGTGATGTCCAGACCGTTAGCATTGACAAAAGATTCAGAGAGCACAGCAACCAAATTCAAAATTAGGAATAATAGAATTCTGGTGACATTGGTGAGGGAAGGGGAGAAGGAAGGGGGGGGGGGGAGGAGGGTATACGATGCAAGTAGAGATAAGTGTGTATAAAATGGGGAAAAAAGTTGTATCCAGATGAGAGCCAGATGTGGTGTAAGTATATCCATCACATCTGAAACTTGTATTGTTTTACTTATATTGAACAAACATTAAAAATTTTAAAAAAAATGGGAAAATCGGGGTACACTGTTACAGCTGCCAGCTAGCAGTTAGCAAGTGCCAAAACCTATGCTAATTGTATAGCACACTTTAGTAAAAGTGCCCCTATTTTAGAAAGGGGTGAGATGTGGAGTGGGTGAATTCTCTGTATGTACTTTCCACCTACAAACTTACTTAGGCCATTTCAAAATTATCCCTCTTTATTACAGTCAGCTGTGGCACTTGAGGGCCCTCAATGCATACAAAGAAATCCAATGAATATTTATTGCAGGCATCCTTAAAAATAAATTTGCTTGTGACCCTTGATGACCAAACTTCGAGACCCTTGCTCTATGTTCTTGAGCTTTTTCATTCTCTAAATCAGGGGTGTGCAGCACTGAGAAAATCAGTTTTCTAAGCAGTGGTAAGACAAAAACTGAGGTATCCATGAGTGCAGAACCCACCAAATAAACCCCAACCATTTCTGACTTAGTCAGAGAAGGTCAGACTGCAGAACATAAGAAAAATAAAATTCTTCCAAATTAAGCTCTTCTAATTCACACAGAGAACACAAAAATAACAGATTTACACATCATTAAAACACAAACACAAACACACACACACACAGACGCACACAGTTACACCATGGACAGCTGCTACTGTCAGATGAAAACCAGATGGAAGAATTCAAGGGGAGAAAGAAACTAGAGTGGAGTGCAATTGAAAGAACGAAAAATAATCTCCCACTTAGTCCAGAGAGAAAGATTTACAGTCAATGCATCCTTCTGGTAATGACATTAAATTATACCGAGACATGATCCCTTCACTAGTAAATGGAACAGAAATGTATTATTTTCTGGAAAGGCATGGGGAGTCCAGTGATCAGCAAAAGACAGACAGCTCACTGGTTAGTGAATTAAAGCAGCACAAATCATTTTTGTAGGCCATGAGAAATAAAAGAGTGTGGAAAAAGTATTATGCTGTAGAACACTTCACAAAACGCACCCTTAACAGATGGTCAGGTTTGTAATTAATGCCAAGTATGTCAGGGCTGAAGAAGGAAAAACAAGAAACAGATAAAAATTCAAAGGGACTTACATGTCTAGCAGCTACTACTAAACGTGCGCGTACCCTATTTGTGAATTTTCAGCACCATTACTCGGACAGTGCCACCAAAATTCCACCCTAAATTCTCTGGTACTATATGGATCTTGCTGGGCAAAGCAAGGGCATTCCTTCTAGCTATATGGCAAATAGCACCTATATGCTGTTTCAGTCCATACAACTAAGCATCTTAATTTAGAACAGCAAAAAAGGCCAGGTATTACTGCTAAACATACAGCTGCCAGCAACGTGTGGTCTTCACATTTATTCAGTGCCACCACCAATCTGTACAGCTGCGCTGAATATACATATTTTTAAAAAACACAACTGGCATTTTAAAAAAAAAGAAAAAAACACGTTCAACACTGGGTTTAAATATTGACCAATAAAGGATTTCCAGTTTCATAGAATAGCATGCAATTCAACAGTGCAACAAAACAATTCTGCAGAAAGATACATGGGAGAATTAATGTTACTGCATCTACAGAGTAATTAAATAACTCTCTAGCAAACAATATTGCTTAAGGACTGGCAGTTTCCAAGACTGAATCCATCACAGCAGTGTGAATGCCCTGGACTGTGTCTGTGACAGCTCTTCAAAAGCAAAAGAACATTTACGTGTTGGAAAAATGGGGGGTTGTTGCGACAAGAATAACATCCCAGATAAATATTGCAAGATAAGGTGTAGGTCACCTAACAGTTGTATGCCACAGATCCTCTAAAACTCATATAGATAGGTAGTATCACAATATATTAGAATGAATGTGTTTTTGTATTGCATAAAAATGAATCTGCATGCCAATGTTATTAGGATGACCCAATAATTTTTGTCAATTTAATTACTACTTAAAATTGAGGATCATCAACGCACCTTCTGAATAAACAAAACAACATTCATGGCTACAGCAAATTGATAAGATAGGGTTCTGCTGGCCATCTTTTCAAAGCAGGAGCTTGAGCTACCTCAATCATAGTGCAAATATTAAAAGGCAGATGTAATGTGGTAAATCTTTGAGCTGGCATGTCTAGAAACACACACACACACACACACTACAGAAAAGAAGAACTAGCTATTTGGCATTAAAAACAAAAAAACAATCCATCTAAACACCACCACACCAAGAGCAAGACAAATCATATACAAAAAACGTTCTACGTAAGATATCAACTATACTCATCCCTTATTCTACTACTACAACTGAACCTTGTCCAAAAATCGGCTCAATAATTCTACTAGTAAATCTTGCATAGGCAGCTGATTTTTGGACAAGGTTCAGTTGTAGTAGTAGTAGTAGTAGTAGTAGTAGTAGTAGAATAAGGGATAAGTATAGTTGATTTCTTACTTGGAGCTTTTTTGTTTACAATTAAAAGAAAAAAAAAGCCACACCAAAACAGGGAAGAGAAATATACAAAAGAAAGAGAGAGAGGAGTTCTTGCAGTACTAAAATGTGCATATCCTTGACTGGACCATGTCAAGTCACAAATTAGACTCTGCAATCAGTGGCTTGAACCCTGTCACCTGGGGGTGTGCAGACAAAACCTGTCATTTTCTTTTACATTTCATTCCATTTTTGTTCGTTTTAGTGTGTTATCTTTAACACATGCAGGACCAGCTCAAGGGTATCCAATGCCCTAGACAAAACTTCAGCCGTACCCCCCCACCCCCACCCTGCCAAAGGGGTGGCTCAATGCTCTACCCATTCCCCAGAGTCCAGCATCTTCCTTTCCCTTGTTTGTAGTTTGATGTAGTTTAAGAGCAGTATAGCATATTGTAAATAAACCATAAAGTGCTTTACATAAAATCAATAATTAAAAAAGATGAAAAGGAATACCATAATAAATATAAAAAGTACAGTGAAAGCATAATGGAAGAGAGAAGGAAAAGGGAGAAGGACAAACTACACTTGAGCGGGGAAGGGGGATGTGCAGACACAGTTATGTTTTCTGAAGGAGGTGAATTTTTAGTCCAATTCTGAATTGATTATATGAGGTTTCCCGACTGAGATCAAAATAGTTCCATAAACAAGCCTCAAAAATAAAAGGCGGATTGTCTAGTAGTTTCATACTTTGCCTGGGATAGCGGGAGAGAAAAATAATTTGTGTGAAGGGAATGGCTCGATATCGAGTGTGAAGAATAATCAAGGAAGACAGATAGGAAGGATGCCCGTGTAGAAGGCTTTAGGGACCAGTGTAAGTAATTCAAAATGAATACAGAACCTCAATGTGGAACCACTGATATTGCATGCATACACCCTCAACATCCAGCCTGTTCCTTTCCCTTCCTTATCCCCCTATGTTCAACATCTACTTTCCCCTTACCTACTGACTCCCATATCCAACATCTCCCCTTCCCCTCCTTACCCCTACAGAATCCAGCATTTTCCCTTCCCTAGCCTCCCCAAAGCATCCAACGTCTACTTTTATTTATATATTTATTGATAAATCATTTTCATTAAGAGGGGAATTTTAGAAGAGATGTCCAAGTACAATTTAGGGTGTATAAACCAGAATGGCTGGTTAAAATTAAAAAAAAAAAAAAAAAAAAGCAGGCTCGTCCAAGTGCAGACATGATTTTACAAATGTGGATGTGCCCAATATGGACATCTGCAGGGTCATCTACATACTCATCCCCAGAACCGTATTTCAGAACTTGGACCTCTAGGAATAGCTCAATGGTTAAAGCAGTAGGCTAGGAACAGGGAAGTCAGGGTTCAAATCTCACTGCTGTTATCAACGAAATTGTGCTGGATACTGGGGATGATGGAGTGCTTTCTCTGCTACACCCTCCGGATGTTTTTCAGTTAAAACAAGCACTTTTCAGATGCCTGTTCCTTTCTAGAGCAGGTGTAAACTTAGAAATGTCATGGATGCATCTGAGATCAGGTAGGGATGTCCAGGTTCCTGGGAACGTTCCAGCCACACCTCCACCACACCCTCATTCAGCCTTGGGCATCCCCAGAGCTGACTTCTAAAATGGCTCTGGGGACATCTCTATGCCTGTTTGTTTTTGGACATCCAAAGCACCTATAGGGCTTCCAAAATGAACTACTAACAGTTTAAGATAATGTATAGATAAAAATAATGAAAATACATTTGCAGAAAAAAAACCCACTCATACAACAATTCATTATAAAACTATTACTTCTCCCTCTATGTCTATATCTATATGATCACTGTGGTGAATACTCCGCTTGCTGCATATTAGTGCCATGGTTAACCTTTTGGAAGCTACCACTTTAAAAAAAAAATCACACTTCTAAAGCATATGTTCTGGTCTATTTCTGTGCAATTTAGAATTCTTCTATTAATGCATTTTTCATTTTGCACACCTCTGTTAAATCTCCTTTGCAGCCTTTTGCTTGTTTGCCTAACTTATCTAGATGCTTCTGTATCATGTGTGTGTTTTGGGGAAGGGGGGAGAGGGGAGAGAAGGGTTTTGCTTTAGCAACTTCTTCACTTTGCAACATCACTGATTGACGACTGCCATACGTGGCTTTAAATCTTGAATAAAATATTGAGCAATAACCTGAGGCGTACCATCCATCTTAGCTTTGTATCCTGACACTGCACCATTGAAACAACCTTTTGTATCCAATTATTCTTGGTAATTTGTCCCTTTTCTGTCCTCTGTACCAAGGCATTTCCCATTTCCCCTTTTATACATTTTCCAAGTTGGTGAAAAGGGAACAGTTTAAGTTCAGGAAATGACAACTCTGCAAACCGAGTGGGTGCATGGCCTGCAGAACTTTCCTGTGTAGATATCACAAGAAAGAAAAGTTTTATTAGAAAAAGAGATAATTCTGCCCCTCCCTTACAGCTGCTGCATTTGAAAGTTTTATAACCAATCTTTGCATTTGCATCAATAAAATCGTAAAATAAACAAATTGTATGTTTGGGCTGAAATTTTCCCCCCAAGAATGCCAACTTGCAGTGCATATAAATCTCGTCACTGAGCAGAATTAAAACATGCAGACACCATGGAGTAATTTTATAAAAGACATTTTCTACATGTAATGGATAAACCTTTATAAAGTTATCCCCATTAGAGACAGTCTGTTGGGAAAACAGTATACAAGAGCTTTGTTTAGTTTATGGAAATAAGAGTAATGAGAAGGTGGACAGGAGGGAGAATAGAATGGAAATTACAGTTTTAGAAAGAACTCTTAAAAGGAGATAAACAGGAAAGCAGAGTAGGGAGGAAGGAAAGTGACTGCTGTGATCCACTGGCCTAGCAAAGAGCCCAGTATACAGGTCACTTCTAAAGGAGTAATAGGCACGTTTGCACCTAGATACAGGGGAATAAAATTCATGAGCTGATATGTTGATTTCAGACAAATTCTTGCAGGTGAGAACAACAAATCAAGTTAGGAAGATCTTAAATGACAAGCTGAAGAGGCAGGAATGATAAGGTCAGATAAAGCACAGTTACTTACCTGTAACAGGTGATCTCTGGGAACAGCAGGAATTAGTCCTCACATATGGGTACGTCGGTACCGACGGAGCCTGCGCGGGAAAGCTCCCCAGCCTTTCAGATGAAAGGCTTTTGGGGCCTCCCACTGCACATGCGCGCTGCCTTCCCGCCTTCTTGACCAGCTCTCCTCAGTTCGAGTTTATAGCTGAGACAATAGAGAGAGGAAAGGAAGATAGATAGAAGATACAACTCCTAGGGGAGGAGGGTGGGTTGTGAGGACTAATTCCTGCTGTTCCCAGAGATCACCTGTTACAGGTAAGTAACTGTGCTATCTCCAGGAACAAGCAGGAATAAGTCCTCACATATGGGGACTCCCTAGCTAAGATGCCTGGGAGATCCCCCTCCAAGGGTAAACCATCTTCGTATGGATCTCAGGCATCCATCCAGGGAAGGTGGGCAGGAGTTGTTTAAATATGGAACAGGTGTTTGAGGACAGCCTGACCAAACAAGGCATCCCGGCGGGAGTCCTTGTCCAAGCAGTAATGGGCTGTGAAGGTATGAACCGAGGCCCAAGTGGCTGCTCGACAGATCTGATCTATGGACACAGAGTGAAGATGAGCCATAGAAGTAGCCATGGCTCTCACATTGTGAGCTGTGACATGGCCTTCCAGAGAAATGTTCTTACTCTGGTAAGCAAAAGAAATACACTGAGCAATCCAATTGGAAAGTGTACGTTTGGTGACTGGAAGTCCCAAATGAGAAGGATCAAAAGCCACGAAAAGTTGGGAAGACTTTCGATGTGGCTGAGTCCTGTTGAGGTAAAAGGCGAGAGCTCTTTTACAGTCAAGAGTATGAAGGTTCCTCTCTGCACTGGATGCATGAGGAGCCGGGAAAAAAACAGGTAGATATACCTCTTGATTAAGATGAAAAGGCGAGACCACTTTAGGCATAAAGTGGGGATTCGTCCTAAGGACCACCTTATCATGATGAAATCTAGTATAAGGTGGAGTAGCCACCAAAGCCTGCAGTTCACTGATGCGGCGAGCCGAAGTGACTGCAATAAGGAAAAGAACCTTCCAGGAAAGAAATTTCAGGGAGGTAGATACCAACGGTTCAAAAGGTGGCTTCATAAGTTGACCCAGAACTAAATTCAAGTCCCATGCTACCGGAGGAGGTCGGATGGGAGGCTTAGTGAGGGTCAGGCCTCTCATGAATCTTGCAATAAGAGGATGAGAGGAGACAGGTTGTCCATTTATAGGTTTTAAGGATGCTGCAATAGCACTTAAATGGACTCGTACTGAATTCGTCTTGAGGCCTGCATTGGAAAGATGCAGGAGATAATCCAGTAGAGAATTCAAAGGAAGTGCTAGAGGGTCAAGACCCTGTTGCGCACACCAAATGGAAAAACGTTTCCATTTGAAAGCATAGGAACGCCTAGTAGAGGGTTTCCTAGAGGCATGAAGGATATCTTTCACTGGCTGGGAAAGATTAAACTCATGAAGGCTTAAGCCTTCAGTAACCAAGCTCGGAGATATAGGGACTTGGGGTTTGGATGCCACAAAGTCCCCTGCTCCTGAGACAGAAGGTCTGGCGCAGCTCCCAGGTCCAGGGAGGGTCCCTGGGAGAGATGCAGAAGTAGAGGGAACCACACTTGGCGTGGCCAGCGTGGAGCTATGAGGATCATGGATCCGTGATCCCTCTGTAATTTGAACAGAGTCTTGGGAATCAAAGGAATGGGTGGAAAAGCGTACAGGAATTCCTGACCCCAATGTAGGAGAAAGGCATCGTTGGCCTGAGCTCCCTGACACGGAGTCCTGGAACAGAACCGGGGAAGTTTGGCATTCCACGGACTTGCAAAGAGGTCTATGTCTGGGGTCCCCCATTCCTGAAAGATTCTGCGTATCTGGTCCATATGCAGGGACCATTCCTGTGGGAGCAGAACTCGACTGAGTCTGTCTGCCCGAGAGTTTTGAACTCCTGGAAGATATACTGCCAGAAGATGAATTTGATGCTCTCTGGCGAAGGCCCATAATCTGAGAGCTTCGTTGCAAAGCGACAGAGAGCCCGTCCCTCCTTGTTTGTTGACATAGAACATGGCTACCTGATTGTCTGTCTGGACTAGGACAGTCAGGTTGACAAGGAGGGTGTGGAAGACTGTGAGGGCAAGGAAGATTGCTCGCAGTTCCAGAAGGTTGATGTGAAGGGTGGTCTCCTGAGGAGACCAGGTGCCCTGAGTGGAGAGGTGTTGGAGATGAGCTCCCCACCCTGTTTGGGAGGCATCTGTTGTGAGGGTTGCTTGGGGCAACGAAGGTTGGAAGGGAATCCCCAACAACAGATTTTTGGAGGATGTCCACCACTGGAGAGACCAAAACAGTCGTTTTGAGGTGAGTATTTGGTCTGAGAGCAGTCCTGATGCTTGAGACCAATGTTCCCTCTAATTTTCTGTAGGCTGCGTGCGCATAAAATATCAGCTGTGCAGCTTTTGAAAGAAGGTTAAATTTTTGTGCGCAACATAACGACACTCGGAGTTATATATTTTAAAATTTGACTACACATCAGAATACAGTATGTACACCACATTGATTGCACTATAAAATATTGTAGCACTTGTGAAAACTGTAAATACTCAACAACTTTTAAATTTTAAGATGTCTGTGTTGTTTTCTATCAGAATCAGAACCGTAATTTTTGTGCGCTCTGTTGTAAAGTATGTGCGCTCACTCGGCAAGGTGTGTGCGCGCGCACATGCGCACAGCTTAGAGGGAACAGTGCTTGAGACCACTGGGTGGCCAAAAGCCATTGAGCTGCCCTCATATGAAGACGAGCGTAGGGCACCACATGGACCGTGGAGGCCATGTGGCCCAGAAGTTGCAGCATTTCTCTGGCTGACAAGTGACTTCTGGACTGAGCCTGGGAGGCCAAGCTTATTAGCCTTTGGCCTCGGACCAGAGGGAGGTAGGCCCTTGCCGTGGTGGAGTCCAATTGGGCCCCTATGAATTCCAGGGACTGAGTAGGGATGAGTTGGGACTTGGGAACGTTTATCACCAGTCCCAGATATTGAATACGCCTTGTGCGGTCCAGAGAAATCTGGGTTTCTGACTGAGATGGAGCTCGGATGAGCCAGTCGTCCAGATATGGGAAGACAAAGATTCCCATGCCTCTGAGAAATGCGGCTATGACTGCCATGCATTTTGTGAAGACTCTTGGAGCAGAGGCCAGACCGAAGGGTAGTACTCTGTACTGGAAATGTTTTCCCTGGAACAGAAATCGAAGATATTTTCTGTGGGATGGATGGATGAGTATATGAGTGTACGCATCCTTGAGATCTAGAGAACAAAGCCAATCCTGACTCTGAAGGTATGGAAGGAGAATGCCCAGAGAGAGCATTTTGAATTTCTCCTTGAATAGAAACCTGTTCAATTCTCTCAGATCTAGGATAGGTCTGAAGCCCCCTGTCTTCTTTGTTATGAGAAAATAAGGGGAGTAGAAACCTAACCCCAGTTGTGGAGGAGGAACCTCCTCTATTGCCCCTTGGGCAAGGAGAGAAGAGACTTCCTGACCCAACAGGGTCAGAAGAGATGGGGGAGAACTGAATTGCCTCACCATGGTATGGGGAGGAAGGCTGGAGAAATGAAGTTTGTAGCCCTCGCTGATAATAGAGAGGGTCCAGTGCTCTGATGTGATTTGTTCCCATCTGGGAGCAAAATGAGCTAGCCTTCCAGGAATGGTGAGGGGCTCTGGTTGTTCTAGAGCCAGAAACGGCAAGTTCTCTAGGGGCAAGTCAAAACCCCTGAGGGGGTTGAGCCTGTTGGGGTGTAGCAGACACTGCAGGCTTTGACTTTACTTGCTTAGACTGCTGACGCTTAGCAGCAAAGCGAGGCTGAGCAGATTGCTGGCCAGTATTTGTGGAAAATCTGGCCTTCTTATAGTAAGGCCTTTTAAAAGACTTCTTTTTGGCAGGGGTAGAAGTAGACTTAGAAAGTCTATCTAGAGTGGCATTTTCTGCATCCATTTGAGCAGCTTTAATTTGCCAGTCTTCACCAAATAAGTTCTCACCTGTACAGGGCAGATTCCTGAGGCCATCTACAACCCAGGGTTCTAGGTCAGAAGCCTGGAGCCAAGCGAGACGTCGGGCTGCAATAGCAATTCCCGAAGCTCTGCCTGCAACCTCAAAGGAATCAAAGGCTGCCCTGTTGGAGAACTTGGAGACCTCTGAAAGTTGTGTCACCATAGAAAAGAAGTCCGCCCTTTGATCATCAGGGATAAAGGGGGCAAAATGCTGTATCTTTAGGGCAAGTTGTCCAAGAAACATGCCCATATAAAGGCTATAAGAATTGATCCTGGCTATAAGCATACTAGCCTGGAACATCTTTCTACCAAAAGAGTCCAGGGTCTTACATTCTCGCCCTGGAGGGGTGGAAGAATGCCTTTTAGGACTCTTTATTTTCTTCATGGCAGACTTCACCACAATAGAGTGGTGAGGCAGCTGAGTTTTCTGGAACCCAGGAGAAGGAGGGACCCGATACATGGTGTCCAACCTACGGGAATGGGGAGACAGTGTTAAAGGAGTCTCCCACGAATCCATCAAGTGTTCTTGAAGGATTTCATGGATAGGCAGAGTGACTGCCTCTTTAGGAGCTTTAGAGTATCCTAAAATATCCAATTTTTTTGATCTGGGTTCTTTCAGAAGATGTAGCAATAGAAAGTGCTTTAGCTACATCAACAATGAAATCCTGAAAGGATAAATCTTCTGGAGGAGACATCCTCCTCTTTGGAGAGGAGGGCTCCTCAGGAAGAGCAAGCTCAGCAGAGTCATCAGAGGAACTGAATTCATCAGAAGAATCTGAGTATTCTCTCTGTGCTTCCAATGCACGATACGCATACCGATCGGTATCGACATCGGGCGTATCGGGCATGGGATCGGTACCGGGCGAAAGCCGGAATCCGGCATGCTGAACCAATCGACGTTTGGAAGTCGATGGTCTCGGTTCCGGTGTGGATACCGGAACCGGGGTCGGTACCGATGGAATCGGTACCGAGGGCGTCGCAGCCCTAATGAATGCCAGAACGGCCTGCTGCATGGTCTGGACAGTATTGCCCATAGACGCCACTGCTGCCTGGATGTCGGTACCGGTATGGGCCGGTACCCCAGAGCAGTCCAACAGGAGATCAGTCGAGGCTGTGCCATCGATGTCAACCTGTGACCCCATAATTGCTTTGGAGGCCAGAGCCTCCCGCCGGGGTTTTTTGGCCTGGGCAGAATCCTCGAACTCAAGATTGAGAGCCTCTTGATCTTTAGAAAGAGATTTGCTTTTAGAGGATTTGCCCACAGAAGTTTTGGTTACCTGAGATCCATCCGGAGAGGAAGACCTGGATGACTGTGATGCTTCTGAAGGAAACAGCACATGGAGCTTGTTGGCCCGGTTCTGCAAACCACGTTTAGACATCTGGGTGCAGGATTGGCAGTCCGGTATGGAGTGGTCAGGTCCCAAACATTTAAGACACCATTCATGGGTGTCTGTGACAGAAATGACAGCACTGCACTTGGTACACTTTTTAAAACCAGGGACTGGCTTCTCCATGAGGAGAATTTGTGTAGGCCTTAAGGCCTAACAAAAGTTACCAAGCTGTGCTGAAGAAAATAAGTGTCTTTTTTTTTTTTTTTTTATAAAGAAAGAGAGACCGGCGGTACCGGTTTCGGTATGGGGAAGGCAGGTACGCGGTCTAAAGAAACAAACAAATTTCACAATTTCTTCAGCGGTGACAGGAACACGACCTGCTGGCTCTGCGGAAAAAGAGAAACTGAGGAGAGCTGGTCAGGAAGGCGGGAAGGCAGCGCGCATGTGCAGTGGGAGGCCCCAAAAGCCTTTCATCTGAAAGGCTGGGGAGCTTTCCCGCGCAGGCTCCGTCGGTACCGACGTACCCATATGTGAGGACTTATTCCTGCTTGTTCCTGGAGATAGGTAAATAGACGAGTACCCTAGAGAAATGTGCTGAGCATACTGCTTTAACATATTTATAAATGATCTGGAAATGGGAATAATGAGTGAGGTGATCAAATTTGTAGATGACAGAAAAGGATTGTAAAAAAATGCAAGACGACCTTGAAAAATTGGGAGACTGGGCATCCAAATGGCAGATGAAATGTAATGTGGACAAATGCAAAGTTATGCACCTAGGAAAAAAACAGCCCAAACTAGCTACACAATGCAAGATTCCACATTAGAAACCATCACCCAGGAAAAGGATATAAGCGTCATCATGGATACTACCAGCATCATCATGGATTCCACCAACGAAGTTCCCCCGATCGGGGTTGATCACCTGAGCGAGAACAGCTTCCTCCCGCTCAGAAGCTCCAGCCCAATTGGAACTCCTCCGTTGGGCGCGCCCACACCTGGCGAGCCCACGCCTGAGGGCCTCGCCAGAGAGCCTTTGGTATGGCCCTTAGGCAGGGCACGAAGGCTGGAAGATGGACCCCCCTACCAAAGAAGATCAACAAGACCGGAGCCCTCCAGCAAGCGGTGTGACCCAACGAAGATGTAACACCTCAACTCAGACCTACAGTTAGAAGGACGTGACTCACCAGGAACGGAGCGCCAGAACCCAGTCAATTACCAGCACCAAAAGAACTGAAATCAGCCCACTACACACAAGGTAATCACCTTTATCACCACAATGCATGCCATATGTTACTTCCCCATAGCTCTCCTCCTCACACAGCTGCTTCCCCCCCACACAATCTTCACAAACACCATGCAAGCACTTCCATGGATCTACCCACATGTACCGCAGTCCCATGAAACCCTGCAACCTACACACAAGAGACCCTGCCAAAGAAGTCCCACCAAAGCAAACACAAGTTCCCGCACTTACCCAAGGAGGTCACCAAGAACCCACAAAGATCTCCTTCCTATCACCATAGAACTCATTAATGCCAGGTCAATTAGAAACAAAATCAACACCCTAGCAGACCACTTAGAAATACAGCAGACCGACATACTATGTATCACAGAGACATGGCTCACACCCTCTGACAATGTGCTCCTCAACCAGTTAGTACCCCAACACACACAGTCTTCAGCTGTCCAGGCACATAAAAAAGGAGGAGTCCTGATCATAGCAAGAAGCAACCTAAGACTCAAGATCCGAGCCTCTACAAATACAACGCAATGCGAGAAATCCTCATAGTGAACACTCACCTAGCCCTGTGCCTCACTTATAGAGCTCCACATGCCTCCCCGGACGAACTATCTTTTATACTGGAGGTGGTCTGTGCAGTCAATACCCTCCACAAACCTATGATTGTGCTGGGGGACTTCAACCTCAAATCAGCCTCTAGCAAGGATGCAAAATCCTTCCTGACAGCTATGAGCTCTCTGCAATACACCCAGATCATCACAGCCCCTACTCACAGATACGGATCCTCACCAGATCTCATCTTTGCACCCAACCACCTAATAGAAAAGGACATCACCACAAGCCCCTTGATCACACCTGTACCTATGGTCGGACCACCACATAATAAAAATCGAAATACAGTCAACAAGCCCAAAAGATCGTCAGGACAAGCTTCACACAGGTAGGAGATTTAAAAACTTCAACGAGCACCAATTACTCCAGGAAATACTACCCAACCTGAGCACAATAGCAAACAACTCAAACAACCAAATTGACAACTGGAATAAGATTATATCTTCTGCAGCCAAAGCCACAGAGGCCAAGAGCTTACCGCTCTGAAACCAAAACTGCCCCCTAGTACTCAAGAGAGATTTGGAAAGCAAAGAACACTATGAAGACTAGAACAACGCTGGAGACGCACCAGATCAGACAACACCCAGCAGCTCTATCAGACAAAACAAAAGGAATATAATGACCTCATCAATCAGCATAAAAAAAAGAATATTATACAAACCTTATTCTCAAATCCTCCAACAGATCCAGAGAACTATTTGAGATAGTGAGAACCCTCACCAACGAACCAAAACCTGAGAAAGATGAACTGATACATCCACAGACCTTCACCGACTACCTTCAAGTCAAATTCTGTATCTCCACAATACCAATCATGTACACCCCCTTCCAAGCCTTCAGCACCCAACCAAAGCTGGGATAAGTTCAGCATCCTGTCGATGGAACAGATCTCCCAAATAATCACCAAACTCAACACTAGCACCGCCCCAACAGACCCATGCCCAGTAGCATGGATTAAATCAGCGAAGCTTATCCACATCATCCACAACATAGGTCACAATTCTCTCACCCTTGGGATAATACCAAATGCCCTAAAGCTAGCAACCATCCGCCCCATTTCGAAGAACACTACACTGGGCAAAGACAACCCAGCTGCCTTGAGGCCTATTATCAAGCCTACCCCTCCTGGCTAAGGTCATTGAAAAAAAACAAAAACTGTACAACATCAGCTCCAGGACCACATTCGACAACTATGCCCCTCTGGACCCACATCAACACTGGTTCCGCCCAAACCACAGTGCTGAAAACCTACTGACATACCTCTTCGATAACTTGATCAATGTTATTGACAATGTCAAAAGAGGTATCATCATGATTTTCATTGACATCACATCAGCTTTTGACACAGTCGACCACAGTACCCTTTTATAAAGACTTCAGCAAATTGGGCTATAGGGCACCATCTTGAACTGGTTTACCTCCTATCTCACAGACAGACAGCTCCAAGTCAAATGCAGCCCCATCACTTCCCTACCATTCATAGCCAAACAGGGCGTACCGCAAGGTTCCGCCCTCTCTGCACTGTTATTTAATCTTTACATATATCCCATTTACGCCATCAACAAGAAACACAATATTCAATACACTATCTACACAGATGATGTAATGATATACACCCCGATTAACCTTGACAACCCAGACTACTCAAAAATAGCAGACTGCCTGCAACAAATGACAAGCTGGCTCCTGCAAAACAATCTGACCATAAATTACAACAAGACAGAAGCTCTACTTATAACCAGAAACTCCGCCTTCATCTCCCCACCCACCATCGAACTCAACAACATCACAATACCCATAAAACCGGAAGTAAAATAGCTCAGACTTACCCTTGACAGAGAGCTGAACCTCCAGTCTCACATCAGCAAAGCCATCAGGAACGCCAACCTCAAGATGAGAACCAGACGACACCTCAAGCCAATTCTTTCTCAAGATCACTTCCGTACTGTTTATCAAGCCATCATCACACCCATATTGGACTACTGTAACCACATTTACCTTGGGCTCCCAAAACACGCACTCCGGCCCTTGCAGTTGGCACAGAACACCGCTGCTCGCATAGTAACTGGTTCTGCAAGGCACGATCACATCACCCCCATTATGAACCTTCTCCATTGGCTTCCAATCGACTCTCGCATCCAATATAAAACCATACTGAACATCTTCAAAATCAAAGAGGACCTCTCAGCAAACAATCTGCAGTCCATCATCAGTTTCGACTCAAAACACCAGACCCAGGAGGAGAGGCACCACGGACACCATCACAACCCCCAAAGACTTCACCAAAATGAGGCAAACCACTTCAAGGAGAGCAATAACCCTGGCTGCGCCCACCCTATGGAACTCCCTCCCTGTCAGCCTAAGATCAACCATGGACATTAAGGACTTTAGAAAGTTACTCAAGACCACAATCTACATAGAGCATTATGGCGACATCACATAACTTGTCCAGAGACCCCTTTGATCTAATTGTTCCTGACACTGCTCTCCCCCGCCCCTCCTTTGCCTCACTCCTTCTGCCTCCCCCTCCCCTACCCTAGCCAACTCCACACCTCCTCTTTGTATATAACACATTGTATATAGCTCAACCTGTATATATTGCATCTTATAATTAAGCTACTCCTGTATTACATATACACAAATGCTACTATACAACCACTGCATGCCGACATCCCCGCACTATGCAACTTGATTCGTTTGAAGTGAAAGCCGCTTTGATTTTGGGATAAAGCGGATATAAATCCTTTTAAATAAAATAAATACTACACTGAAACCCTCCGCTCAGTGTGCAGCGGTGGCCAAGAAAGCTAATAAAAGTGCTAGGAATCATAAGGAAAGGAATGGAGAATAAAACCAAGGATATTATAATGTCGCTGTATTGTTCCATGGTGCGAACGCACCTTGAATATGGTGTACAATTCTGATCACCATATCTTAAAAAGGATATAGCAGAATTAGAAAAGGTACAGAGAACAGCCACCAAAATGGTAAAGGATACTCCTACGATGAAAAGCTCTTCAACTTGGAAAAAAAGAGGTGGCTGAGGGGAGATATGATTGAAACCTATAAAATAATGAATGGAATGGAGCGAGTAAACATAGTATGTTAAACATGAAGGAATAAACAACCAATCTTAGATTTATATGCAGTATTTATGACAAGGAATCTTATGCAGCATTTGACACAAAGGTGATTAAAACTTCAATCACAAAATTACAGGATAACCATGGCAATATCAGAAGACAGACTATCATTTTATTTATTTATTTTATTTAACATTTGTTATATACCGCCTTTCGTGATATCAAGGCGGTTTACATTGAACAAACTGAAATTACATTGAACAGGGCATTATAACTTGGAGATAACTATTTTACAGGGAACATGGGCAATGGAGGGTTAAAGTGGCTTGCCCAAGACCACAAGGAGCACCTGTGGGACTAGAAACCCCAGTCCTTCCGGCCCAAGGTTGCTGTCCTCTAGTGGGATTTGAACCCCGACCTTCAGGCCTGAGGTACCTTGCCCTAACCACTAGGTCACTCCTCCCTCAATTACATTGAACAGGGCATTTTCTGTTAGTATGTTCTTGGCCAGTGCCAGTAAAGTGATTCAAGCATAGTGACACTGGCGGAAGACTAGCCATGCAACTGAGTTTTGAAAAGATTAAAGGGGAGAGAGATGAGCCAGAGAGTGACCTGCAAGGAGCAGATTGCAATAGTCAAGAAGGGAGGTGACTAGAGAGTGGATAAGGGTTTCAGTAGTGTGTTGATAAAGGAAGGAACAAATTTTACTGATGTTATGGAGAAAGAAGCAACAGATTTCAGCTATCTATTGGATGTGTGCAGAGAAAGAGTAGCATCAAAGATGACCAAGATCGCAAAATGAAAAAACAGGAAGGAGTATAGCATTATCCACAGAAATAGAGAAAGGAGGAAAGGAAACGTGGGTTTAGGGGGAAGAGATTAAAAGCTCAGATTTGGCCATGTTCAATTTCAGATGGCGGCGAGACATTTACAAGCAGGAATGAAGACAAAGTTGAAGCAGAATGTGCCGCAATATGCTCAAATCGTTGATTGACTATCAGGGAGCTTGCTGAAGACAGACATCAGTTTCGGGTCGATACAGTCTATTCTTATCATCGATATGGGGATGAGCCACATATCTGCAAAATTTGTCCCAAAACTCCTGTCCTCTGACCAAAAAGAAGATAAACTGTCTGCAGCTAGAGAGTTGTTGAAATGCATTAAAAATGATTCAGATTTCATCAAAAAGATTATTACTGGTGATAAATCATAACTTAAGAAATGCCATATTGGGTCAGACCAAGGTCCATCAAGCCCAATATCCTGTTTCCAACAGTGGCCAATCCAGGTCACAAGTATCTGGCAAGTACCCAAAGTCCACAGCATCCACAATGCTCATCCTAGGATAAGCAGTGGATTTCCCGGGTCCTCTTTAATAATGGCTTATGGACCTTTCCTCCAGGAACTTGTCCAAACCTTTTTTAAACCCAGATTTTTAAATGCGTTTATGGTTATGATCTAGAAACTAAGGCTCAATCCTCACAATGGAAGACTCCAAACTCTCCCAGACCCAAGAAAACACCGTCAGGTGAGCAGCAATGTCAAGGTCATGCTCAGTTTTCTTTGATTATCAGGGTATTGTTCATAATAAGGATGCTCCAAAAGGCCAAACATCGATTAAGGAATAGTACGTCCAAGTTCTGACTCGTTTGAAAGCTGCAGTTTGTCGTAAAAGGCCAGTATTGCACAGGAATGGTGAATGGTTGCTTCATCACGATAACGCCCCAGCTCACTAATCACAAATTATCCAGCAGTTTTTGGCCAAACACCAAATCGAGCAAGTCCATCAGCCTCTGTACTCGCCTGACCTCGCACCCTGTGACTCTCTTGTTTCCAAAACCGAAATTACCACTGAAAGGAAGAAGATTTGACAACTTGGAAACCATTAAGCAAAATCTGACACAGCAGCTTCACAGCATAACAAAAGAGACATTTCAAAACTCTTTCCAGCAGAGGCAGGAACGCTGGAGAAGTATGTTTTATTGGAAGGGGACTACTATGAAGGAGACTGAGTGCAATAACCGTCAGTGTTATACTTCTTGTGTTATTGTACAAGTCTTGATACTTTTTGATCGCACCTCGTATATTAAAAAAAAACTTCTTGGGTTGCTGCAACACTTTCAGATTGTCAGACTTCCCCAATACAAGGTCTCAGCTCTATTTTATTTTTTAAGTTGCCAATGACAAATTTCTACTCAGATAAATCTTGATATACGGAATCCATAAGCTTTTTAACCTTGAATTTTTCCATTGTCCTGAAATCTATCGGAAACACAAGAGAACAAGGAAAATATGACGGTTTCCTGATCTGTTTTCTGTTAGACACACTCCCTTGTTATTCCTCAGCTCTCTTGTTTTCCTCTTCTTTCCCTGAAATAAAACAAGCCATTGTATTTTTTGTGAGTAAGAATGAAAGAATAGCTCAGTGTTATCAGAGCCTCGCAGTATCAGTTTCTTGGTTCACCATCTTGTTGTACCACTACATGTCAGAGCACTTAAGCCTACATCTTGGAAAGAAAGAAAGAAAGACGATTACACCAATTTTTTTGACCCAAATATACAAAACGAGAAATTTTAATTTGTCCAAAACTTTGAACTTCCAGTTTTCCTTTTATGCTAGATGAATCAGGATCACAAAAACATTTTGTTGTTCTTTTCACATGCTTACAAGCAGCAACTAATTA
This sequence comes from Ichthyophis bannanicus, assembly GCA_033557465.1. NCBI lineage: Eukaryota > Metazoa > Chordata > Amphibia > Gymnophiona > Ichthyophiidae > Ichthyophis > Ichthyophis bannanicus. The sequence goes on along the minus strand of CM066046.1, from coordinate 93,539,424 downwards.
GTTCACCAGATTTTTGGGCATGTTTACTAAAGGTTAATGCGTTGAGTGCTGCAATGGCCGATAGAAATGAATTGGAAGTGGCAGCACTTAACGTGCATTAGCCTTTAGTAAACATGTCCCTTTATGTCGTTTCTGAATCTTTTATACTAGAAGGTTGCTGCAAAAAGTCGTAACCCTTTCCACTCAGATAAATTTTCTATGTCGTTCATTCCAAATTAGAATAAATTTTAACAAGAAACTGGCCAAGTTACAACCAATATGACATGCAACATGATTATGGCCCGTAAGATACATTCTACAGTAACCAAACTAGCATATTATTCGTATGGCTCATAGGGTGGGACAGATGATCCAAATGGGAAAATGTAAATACCCACAGGATGGGACAGCAGAGTAGAAAGGGTTAAAAGTTCATGCTGGATAACGTTAAGAGAACAGCTTCTGAATTTTGTGTTTTCAAGCTAAGAAATTTAGTGGGCAGTTACTAACATGTGTTATTGCTGTAACGCACTTTATTTGGCCCTTAACGTCCATTACTTTATTGCAGGAGTCACCAACTACAATACAGAGTTACTGTAGATAAGTGACTCCCATGGTAAACTAAGCTGCAGTAAAAGGCTCAATTTTACAGCAGTTTAATAACTACCCTGCCCCCCTCCTTTAATAGCTTACAATTTAACAATTGATTTGCAGCATAAAGAGTATAATCTGAACTGTTCTAAATTGATAATCACTGTTGTAACATCATTTTATTTTGCTTTATTATTATGAACCATACTAGACAAAGGAATCTAAGACTTTTATAGGAGAGTATAAAAGGCTACCTAATTTGATACAGAACATTGGTAAGTACATTTATTTCAATGATGTTTCCAGTGCTTATGAAGGTAATAGACAAACAGGACTATCTGGACTGGAGTCATATATAATGCACGAACATCCAGGACAGCTCTACTAAACAAACTTAAGCTCCAATCTGCATTGACCCTGCTATTCTAATGTTCTGGATCTCATGAAGCAGAAACCTCTAAATCTGAGATTTCGGGGCAGGGCGGATTTAATCAGTAGGCAAACTAGCCCCGACAGCCACACAAACCCAATGAACCTGTGGGAAGCTGGGCAATTTTCAAACTGGAAATTGCCTCTTATGTAAAGGTATACAAAACAAAGTAGGACTGTTCTGGAAAGAGTGGAATAATCATGATTATTGAGTTTAATTATCAAAATCTTGAAGGAAGAGGGGGCAAAGCTGAAGATTTACTTAGGCTGGCTAATACCTTTTCACTGGCCCTGGATCTAGGTAGAATGCTCACAGGAGTATAGGCTGAGCTTACCCAATCATGCAACATGCAAGTTACCCGTATCCTAGTTTAAGGTTTGCCTCTTTGCAAATGATACCAAAATCTGCAATAGAGTAGACACCCAGGAAGGTGTAGATAACATGAGGAGCTAAGTTTGAAGAATGGTCAAGAATTTGGCAGCTGGGATTTAATGTTAAAAAATGTAAGGTCATGCATTTTGGCTGCAGCAATCCAAGGGAGCAATATAGTATAGGGGGTGAAGTACTTTTGTCCACTAAAGAAGAGCGGGATCTAGGCGTGGTTGTGTCTGATGATCTTAAAGTAGCTAAACAGATAGAAAAGATGACAGCAAAAGCTAGGATGCTTGGGTGCATATGGAGAGGAATGGCTAGCAGAAAAAAAAGGAGGGGATAGTGCCTCTGTATAAGTCTTTGGTGCGACCTCATTTGGAGTATTGTGTGCAATTCTGGAGATCGCACCTTCAAAAGGATATAAACAGGATGGAGTCAGTACAGAGGGTGGCTACTAAAATGGTTAGTGGTCTTCATTATAAAGACTTAAGGATCTTAATATGTACACCTTAGAGAAAAGGCGGGATACAGGTGATATGATTGAGATGTTTAAATACCTCCATGGCATAAATGCACAGGGGGAGAGCCTCTTTCAATTGAAAGCAAGCTCTGCTATGAGGGGACATGGGATGAGGGTGAAAGGGGATAGATTCAGGAGTGATATGCGGAAATATTTCTTTACGGAAAGAGTGGTGGATCTGTGGAATAGTCTCCCAGTGGAGGTGATAGAGATGAGGACAGTGTCTGAATTCAAAAAAGCATGGGACAAACTCAGAGGATTTCTAAAGGAAAAAAGGAGACTTGATATGGAAGGACAGACTAGATAGGCCATGTGGTCTTTTTCTGTCGTCATGTTTCTAGGTTTCTATTAATCCACCAACTCTCAAGCCTATTTCAATACACTTAAAATCATTTTATCCTAATGGATCACCTAAAAGTAGCAACTCCATTGTAGCTTCTCAGACAGAAATAAGATCATTCAAGGCCAGTGATGACCAAGACCATGTGGGAAACAACAAGAATGGAACAGTTCTGTGGATAATACAGACTGAGAATAATATGGTGGTTATTTTAGAAGCCTTATTTGGGTTTGGCACATACATGTGCAAATGGCAGCCACATCTAAATAGCCATTTTAGGAAAGGCTCAATTAATATCTGTATGTCTTGATTACATGTAAGTTACATGGGGGACATATCAGGAGCATGGTTAGAAAGCGGCCACAGGTTAGTCAGAAATCTACACATGCATTTCCCATTTCGGATAAGTAAGCCACGGGTATTACTGCGCACATCATGATTTACACCTGCTCCCTGTCATGCGCAGGTTTTTAAAAAGTACTCGTTTCAGCCAGCCCTTTACAGGAGGGCTTAAAGGGATAACCCCCCTTAATTTCTCCCTAGTTTATTCCTCACTCCAAATTGTATTTACATAAAAATAGAGGCATCTGCAGTTAAGTAGCAGCAGCTACATGTTTATTATTGTGACATGGCTCAACTGCAGATGCGAGTACTGCCATTTGCACATGCAAGTTGTGAAATGCCGGCGCCTGCATGTGCCGATTGGCAGGTTTCCCTCTTGATTTTTCCCACGAGAACATTTCCAAAAATGTTTCCACCCACTGCAGGTGAGTATGTATTTTACAAACAGATCCATATTTAGCACAGCCATTTAAAAAATATCATCAGAAAAGAGTATACCCTAACCTCGATGTCTCCATTCTGATCCCCACATCCTATTTAAAATGTTCCTATATATGTTTCACCTCACCAGGATTTACTTGCAACAAAGACACCGATGTATGAAATTGACTTCACATGCTAAAATCCCCCATAATTCATGTTAAATAGACTAGGACACAATATTTGACTTTTAATGCATGAAATCTAGTGATTGCAGAAGTAAAACTGTTTGCAAAAAATTGTGAAGCCAAATTCATACTGTAGTTAGAGTGACTGTGAAACAAAATTATGGAAAGTATCTTGATAGCTATGATCACAAAGTTAAACAATGCATAAAAGGTCTCTCAAAAGAATTAACTCCTCAACGAGATGCAGTTAAAATTTCTGTGAAAGAGCTGGTAGAAGGGTACGTGTGCTTTTTGCTACTGGGCTCATTGCACACTTTAGAATATCAGACTCCAAGATTCTAGATTGTGAGAGCAGCAGCTGCTATACTTAAGTGCAGATGAACCAAAGCAGTACTGACCAATGGATTTTTAATCTACAGTCTGTGGTTCCCACCGGACTAAATAATGAGATTGAACGGGCATTACTAATGTGATTAGTGCTACTGATGGGGGAGATTTAAATTTTGACATCATTTCCTGGCTTTTTACAATGGCTGTGGTGGAACTGTTGAGCACCAACTGAATGGTTGTGATGAAATTCCCTGGTGAAGATATTCCCTGGCAATGAATTCCTCTGACACAGAATAAGATAGCTTGAAACATGAATTCATGTCGAAAGCGTTGGATTCATTAAAGCTAAGTGACTTATGTGCAATATATAATTATAAAAGAATGCAGACTATTCAATTGAGAAAACCGATGAATGAAGTATTGGGATGTTGTAATGGGTACATAATTTGTGGAAGCCATTCATGGCAAAGTATTCACAACTCTTTCCTTATCTGGGAAAAAGATGCCCCTCCTGATGTCAGAATTTATTGATAGCTTTGAGTGCCTTGCTTTTTGGGATTAGGGATTGCTTAAAGGGATCTGAAAAGTCAAGAGAAAAGATGCCAAAGAAACTGAAGAAGAACCTGACCACCAAATTCTGAATGCATGCAAGAAGTCTTCAACCTCTTCTCCTGTTATACTACCTCTTTTTACCGCTGAAACTGAAAAGTGAGCAAAATTAAAGCTCTCTAATATTTATGGTCATTTTCTGATAATTTATATACACAAATATGAAAAGCCTTCAACAATTTATTTTGGGTTGGCCTGGCTGCTTAGTGACAGTGCTCTCTGGTACAGAGAATCCAGGTTCAATTCTTGGGTCATGAATTCCATTAACCAAACTAGCTGAGGGTAGGGATGGTGTGAAGGCAGTGCTCACTGTCACTGAGTGGGAGGAAAGTTCGGTCATTACTTAATAGTGACACATACTGGTCAGAAGGGTGTATGTGTACTGGTTTCCAAAAGGAGCTATGGTCTGTGGCTTCTGGTCAAAGACGGTCAGTGACTGTGTAATTTGTAGGAGGGGTTCAGTGCAATAGATGGGAGTATATAATGGAGAGGTTTTCACATGAGACTATTAGGGTCTTTTACTAAAGGACGCTAGCTGACCATGTGTATTCTGGCACATGCTGAATGCACGTTGGGCCATGTATTGCCAGCCAGCGCAGGGCCATGACAGCGTGGGATGATTCCTGAATTGTGTAACTCATGTTAGGGTTGTAAAGAGGCGGGGTAGGGGCAGAGAGTGGGCATGGTGTGCTCTGCAGTTAGTGCTGGGTTCACACCCCATGCTAACTGCATTAGTGTGGGATCACCTAAAGCCACCTCAGTAGGTGGCATTAAATACATCCGCACTAAAGTGGCATGCAATAAGGAACAGGGACATGCTTTCCACACCCCGACAGTTTAACGCAGCAGTGCTGCACCTCATACACCGTTGTTTCAGCACTATTGCCGTATTAGGTGCAACACCTTAGCGTCCTTTAGGAAAAACAGGCTCCTAAAAGCTCAGATGTGTTTTTGTTGTTTGATCAGAACCACCACCCTGATGTAGCATATACTGAAACACTAATGTCAGAGTAGAAGAAGGTGATATCATTTCAAGGGAAGCAAATACCAGTTTTTGAGGAAATATCCCTATGTGAGATGTGTTTTTTTAGGCTATATTTTAAATTTTAAATCACAAACACAAAACACTGTATACGTATACATATGAATGGTTGAAAAAAAAATGTAAAAAACTGAAGGCGTTTTTTTTTTTTTTTTTAATGACCAGTGGTGTTTCGAGATACAACGACCTAAGCCTGGCCAATAATAATTCCCAAGATCTTTTTCCTTCCCTATACAGTTGGAAGATAAAACCATGCAAAATTATAAAGTCTATTTCAATGGCTGGGCCAGTTGGGAAGTTATAAACTAGAATAAAAGCCCATGACAGTTGCACATAGTGGTTCATAGTGCCATAGTCCAGCTGAGTTGAAAGTCCAAAGGAGCAGTCGGAAACTGTTCAGCCAAGAAAAGGTATGTTAAGGTTAGAACATCTAAATGCTTTTCCTAGGCATCCATTTAAGAATATGGAATACAGCCCATGAGAACATTCCAGAATCGGCCTCAGAGTCGGTTCAAGGTGTTGGTGCCCTGTGCAAATCTTAAGCCTCGTGCCCCTCCTGATGTCAGAATTTATTGATAGCTTTGAGTGCCTTGCTTTTTGTTGCTCCCTAGCTCATGCCTTAGGCAACTGCCTCATTTGCCTGGTCCTGGAAAATTCTGCAGGCATAAAAAAGGGTCCACGGTAGCAAAATTCTCATTTGCATGTGTGCAGGTTACAAAGAAAATCTGGAAATAGCTACATCTCATCACACCATTTCCACATCTCTTAAAGAAAATTCTCTCTGCAGGTAAATTCCTTGAGGGCAAGCTGCATTTTGTTATTAATTAAACTGGACAATCTAAAAGGCTGATGCAATAATTAGTGCTAAGTTTAGCACATCTTATTCCAACAGCTTTAGCACACATTCGATGAAGAGAAGTGTGCCATCCTTAGTACAGGCATCGGCACAGTGTTTACACATAATTTTCTGTGCTAGTGTGGGCGCTGAACGTAGGAAATGATTCACCGTGAGTGTAATCACTGCACAGATGCTTGCATTAACAGCAGCTCACAAACACACTTAAATCCATTCAAAGAGATGGTTATTTAACAGGTTTTTTTATATAGCTTTATCATTCAGTCAAAGCGGTTTACATTGTAACAAACTTGGCAATGTACATTAAATAGAGACATTGATAACTTGGATTTTTCTAAGGTAATGGAGGGTTAAGTAACTTGCACAAGAAGTGCTGGTAATGAAGCAATTAGCTATATGGCAGAAAGGTGCGCAGAAGAGCAGAACACTGGGATTTTATTGCAAGAACTGATGGCATATTGAGGGTTAGCTCATAGATCTGTGGTAACTGTTCATGAAGCATTTATGCATGTTTGAGCGCACATGTTTCTGCCTTTGCTGAAGAGTACCAAAAAAAAAAAAAGGGCAGGGGGAAGTGTGCTAGAACAAATGTATGCGCATGTGCTGGAATGCTACATGGCACGTAAGAGCAATATTTAGTGCAGAATTTCTGCTCGGAATAATATCGGCGACTATGAACACAGGTATTATAGTGAGCAGAATATCATCACTCTTATGCATCACACATCATTCCAGCACAAGTGCCTTTTATGTGCAGGATATAGGCACTGCTAATGCAGACACCTGTGTGCATATGCCTGGCTTGCTCTTCTTGTACAGTACTGACTTTTTGCACGCAGAGCTCCTTTGCATGCTGTTTGCTTACAGTGTTGCTGAGCAAAGCTTTTGCGCTAAACCTGCATTAGGGAAATCCTGCACTAGAGCTTTAGCACCAGGTTCTAGCACAGGGTGTCTGCATCAAGCCCATTATGGTGCTCTGTGATTACTTAGAATGTAAGTAGGGTTTTAGTGCACCACAGAAGTTCACTAATTTCAGCCCACTTTCCATGCTAGTGCATGCTAATTCAAAAACTGTGCTGAAAATTATTGCAGTTCTTTACTTTATCTATAGCGCTGAATTTTTATTTATTACAATGGAAAGTAAATGTATTTTTAAAAATCAGCCAGCCCACCCTCAGACCAGGGTTCCTCAAAGTTTGGGACCCCTGGACATAAGATCCCCAGTCTGCGACACCTGCATCCACGAACCCTAGGTCTGGGACTCCCACATTGAAAGACCCATGTTATTGTGCGTCGTCTCCTCTGCTTGATGACCATGGGCAAGGAGGAAGAAAAAAAAAAAAAAAAGGTAAACCTACCCTCCTGGAGGATTCCGGCTCTGTGCCCTTGTGCCAGACCACCCTGGACAGTTCTGGGGTCTCCTTGGTGTTTCCGGCGAGGCCTCCATTAGACCAGCCTGGCAGGCATGTATTGGGCAGCAGCAACAAGGGGGCTTCACTCAGCCCCAAAGTGCATTCCCTGCCTCTGAATCCCAGAAGTGTGAATGCAGCCAGCATGGTGGCTTCTCTGCAGACCGAAGTGGTTCATGGCGAATTCATGCAGGTTGTAAGGCTGGGCTGAGACGTTGTCCCCCAGTTGCATGGGACTATGGGGGTTTCCTCAATGGCACCATGTAGAACTGTGAGGTCCATCATGCAGGAGCTGGGGGAAGTTGCTTCTGAAAGAATTTTTTGTGAGGTTTTAAGACCAAAGATAGTGACTATGCAGTCACTGTGGGATGTAATCCAAGGTATGAACTCTTCCCTGATGACTTTGTCTATTAAATTTGTGGGAGACTTAGCTATTTTTTTTTCCACAGGAGGTGATCGAAAAACTCACAGGCTCTGGAGAGTCTTTCAGTGACAGTTGATACCCTCTTTGTGAAAGTTACTGCTGTTCACGTTATAGGAGATGCCTTGTTTAAGGACAGTAGTATTTGCTGGAGACGGATTGAGCACCTTGGAAATCTGGTGCGCCGGAACAATCTCCGACTATTCAGCTTTCCTAGGTCTCCCCTTATATCACCTATAGAAATGGTTGGAAAATATCTGCTGCCTATAGTTAAGGCTCAGCACTTGGCCTCAGGTGGGATTAATTCACCTGGTGGTCAGAAGGACCCTGTGGATGTTAATTTTATCGGGTTCCTTGAGTCCTTTCTGGGGAGGTAGTTACCCAGTGCTCTACCTTAATTCTTACATTTGCCTTAGAGATTGATTGTTAAACTGTGTTTAAACTTTATTTTCATTAAATGAATAAATTGTTTCTAGGACTGAGAATTTAAGATATTTCCAGGTCTTTCGAGGTATACACAGAAGTGGCGCCAAGAATTTTTGGCTGTGCGCCCTGGGGTTAGTGTTCTGGGGTTAAATTTTGTACTATGTTTTCCCTGTATTTGTATAATTCAGTGTGAGGGGAGAAACCATGTCTTTTTTGATCCTAGACAACTGTTAGATTTTCTTGGGGTGAGGAAGGTAGTTAATGCCTAGATTGTTGTCTCACTAGCACCCCTGTAGGGTCTGCTTAGGAGGGTTTGTCATGAAATGTTTTCTTCAATAGAATTTTCTTTTCCTGGATGGCTTCTTTTTTTTTCTTCTTCTTAGGTCTGTTTACGCGTCCACATTTTGCGCGTGCGGGCTGCCTCCGCCATGAGTTGACCTCGAGCCGTAGCCTTATAAGCATCCCACACCGTGGGGAGAGGAACATCCCCAGAATTGTTAAGCTCAAAAAATTCCGTGATAAAACGGACATGGTCCTGCACTGCACCCTGCCGCCGTAGAAACTGCACGTCTAAGCGCCAAAGCCGTTGGTGCTCACTGTACAATCCGGCCGGAATAGCAAGCCAACACGGGGCATGATCTGACCAAGTCAGCGCTCCATGTCCAGCCTTCACTCTCCCGTCCATCAGGCGCTGATCCAATAGAAAATAGTCAATGCAAGTGTGAACCTGATGGACCGGAGAATAGTACGTATAGCCTCTTTCCCCCCCATGGGTGTCCCTCCAGACGTCTCTCAAACCTAAGTCGAGCATAAGACACTGTAGGGCTCTTGCCAACCCCCCCCACTCGTCCCCCAGCACGACTTGTGGAATCCAGGTGAGGCACCAGGTGCGTGTTGCAGTCCCCCCCCCAGAACAATAGGACCCCTTGCAAAATCCACCAGTAAGGCTTTCAATCGTGCAAAGAAGGCCCCTGATCTGTATTGGGAGCGTAAACATTAGCTAAGGTTAGCAAGTGCCCTTCTAAACGGATATTCAAGAAAAGCCACCTCCCCAGAGCATCTTGCTTTATCTCCTCTATCTGGAGAGAGAGGCTCTGATGAAATAGTAAGGCCACTCCCCGCTTCTTCCGTCCCTGTGCATCTGAGGCCACCCGCACCTCAGTATACGGGGACCTCTTTAGCCAGCCCTGCTTACAGTTCTGAAGATGGGTCTCCTGTAAGTAAACAATGTCCCCCTGCAAAGTGCGCAATTCTGAGAACAGCAGGGACCTCTTCCTCGGGGAATTAAGGCCCTTAACATTCAAAGAGATAAAGCGCACCATTAGCAATTACAATCCACTCCCTCGCTGCCGCCTACTATCCAGAAGGTCCCAGTGGTAGCTCCCCCCCATCAAACCCGGGGAATTAGTGAGTCGGGTCCACCCACTCCACCTTCCAGGAACAAGAGCCATAGTCCCTCCTCCCAAGCCCAAGCACACCCCCCAATTCCATATTGAAAAAGAGCCTCCCCTCTCACCCATCTCCCCCCCCCTTCCCGTCAATACCACCTGCCTGATTATTACAGGACACGGTAAATTGACCACAAACCCCGAACCTCCCAGAACCCCTCAAGGCAAAAATTCAACCTAAACAGTGAAAAACAGAGAAAAACATACTCCCCACTACTCCTCCACCTCCCCCGGATCATCAAGCTCACCATGCCCCTCTATCAAAGCAATAACATCAACAAAACATTTGCAGATCATCCGCCGCCCCCCATGTATCAAAAATGGAGGGACCCCAATCTAATTCCCACCACCACCTATCCAAAAATCAGGGGACCCACAAATTGAGATTCCCTAAAAAAGAAAAAGTAAGAGGAGCTCCTCAAGTCCACAAAAAAAGATCAAGTGGACTTGCCCACCCGAGTCCACCTGGAGTGCTGGGGCTTAGGGGGCGGCGGATGAGGCTGAGCATTGTCATCTACTAAACCCGCCTGGCGAAGGGCTCGCCAAGCTTCAGTGTAATCTTTTGCAGAGATCTTTTTGTTGCCCAAAAGAAAGTTCATCCTAAATGGGAAGGACCAAGAATAGCGAATCCCCTTGCTGTTCAGGACCGCTGAGACTGGCTTCATCTCTCTCCGCCGCACCAGGGTGAACGTCGAGAGGTCCTGGTAAATGGACACTGTCGCGTCCTGAAAATCGGACCGTCTTTTTCTCCAGGCCTCGACGGATAAGGAGCTCAGCATCAGAGTAGCGCAGAAATCTCGCGATGACATCACGCGGTTGGTTATTGGGGGGTTTCCCCAAAGCGCGGTGAACTCGTTCAATTTCCATACCAGAGGCGTGTGCAGCCAAGTTCTCCGTCGAGAGCAATTCCGCTATCAGCAATTTAAGTACAGTAGGTAGGTCTTCTCCGCCCCCTACCGCCTCTGGGATCCCACGGAAACGCACATTGTTGCGGCGGGAACGTTTTTCAATGTCATCAATTTTATAGGTCAGTTCCATTGCTTGCGCATGTTGCCGGTCTAAAGCACATTGTAAATCCATCGAAGTCCCATCTTGTTCTACCATTTTGGTCTCCACGTCTACTACGCGGGCTCCCAGTTCCTTGACGTCGGTCCTGAGCTCGGCGACATCTTTCATCAGGTCCTCCCGTAGCGAGCGAAACTCATTAGCTAATTCCGCAAAGCCCCTACGGAGTTCTTGTTTGAGTTGAGCCGAGGAGAGTTGTTTATGCGGATCCAAGTCCTCCTCGCTGACAGTCTCATCATCAGAACCTGATGGGAGGGGTTGTTCGTGTGGACTACTTGGGGCTCCAGACTTGCTCTGCAAGCGCTGGGAGGAGCACATCCCCTTCCCGGGTTTCAGAACTTTTGGCTTTAGCAGCCATCTCACAAAGTCACCAAAGACACACAGTGGTAGGAGAGAGATGTATCCAATGTCAGCAAAAATGGGGACACCAAGGAGACAGCGGCGTCCAGGTTCTCACAAATCCGCAGCGCAGTCACCACCTCACAGTGTCAGGAGACGGGTACAAGCAATGTCAGCAAAGCATAGGGCACTGGATAGACAGTGAGGCAGTAGGAAAAAGCTGCCTCAGCCCTCCCAGGGTAACAAGCATTTAACAGGGCCCCCAAGGTCCACTCAGGGGGTATATAGGCTTCGGCAGGACACCAAGCTGCTAGAATATAGCCCCTGTCACCAGCTCCAGATGCAAGCCAAAGTGCAGGAGAGGAGAAAGTTGACGTTCAAACTTACCCCCCTCGGGGTGATTCGCAATAGCAGGAGAAGATAGCAAACGCCGGCAGTTGCAACGCGGTCTCCACACCATCTCCGCAGGCCTCACAGGCAAGGTTTCGGCGGGACATGCAGAGGCCTCAGCGCTGGGAGTAGTTGCCCCCTCCGACCAACGGGCTGCCGCTCGTTCCACAATGCAGCGCCCGGGAAGCAGCCGCTCAATCTTGCAGGGCTCCACTCCAATGATATTTAAACCCGCATAGGGCTCAGATGTTAGCCGCGGGAGCGGTCAGGCCCAAATCCATCAACGAGTAGAGGCATTCAGCAGGCCACGTTCCAGGGGCGATCCCCGCGGTTTTCCAGCCTCCAAAGAGCCCGCCAAGCCATTGAACCAGGCTCCGAGGGGGACCGCTTACTCGTGCCGACCCAGGGTAGGTAGAGGGGGGCAAGTTGCTGCAGTTAGCGCATGTTTTCAAGAGTTTTGGGGTTGTGAGGATGGAGCTCTTTTAAAATGCGGCCATCACGCTGCGGGCAAACGAGCGCCCCCCCTTAGGTCTGTTTACTAATACTTGTGGACTAAAGTTCTGAATTTATTTTGGTTAAGTATTGTATATGCATATTTTCTTTTTATACCTATTGTATGACGTATGTAATTTCAAATTATAAAAATTAAATTAAAAAAAAAAAAAGGCAATTCTCTCCCACGGCCCACCATTTCCCTTCCCCTCCTTGGATAAGAATGCCCATCTCAGACCTGTTCGCCTACTGATATTTAAATCTCCCAAGGAAACTATGAAGGAGTGTTTAACCAGCAAGCTGTTCAACTATTTCTGATCCAAACATGAGGTAAGTAAATATGAGATTATACACTCCACTTTAGACAGATTTCTTTGACAGATGACTGAATTATGAATGCATATGAAAGACTGGCGAATGGACAGTAACCAGGATTGAAGCCTTGACGATCAACTTGGTTGTTCATAAGTTTCAGTTTGAGCTAAATTCAGCCCCTTTTTGCATCTGTTTCAAGACTCAACTTATTGGGAAAATGTGCTACAGTTTGTTTCCAAACAAAGGAGGTTTTAAAAATTCACTCACACCCTTACAGTAGCAGTTCAAGGTGAATTACATTTGGGTACAGTAGGTATTTCCCTGTCACCAGCAGCCTTACAAACAGAGACAATGGAGGTGCCTAAGGTCACAAGGAGCATCCACGGGATTTAAATACCGATTTCCCTGGTTATCAGCCTTCATGCAAATATGGTTAAATATTCAGGTCACGGCCGGTCCGTTCACTAGGAGCGCTAGACGGCCGGCCCAGGTGGGCAGCAGCAGTGGCACACATGGGTTACCGCGCTGCCCCCTCAGCTGCCGCCAATTCTGTTTAGCGGAGGGGGAGGGAGGTGGGCAGCGGCAGTATTTCCAAAAGTGGTGGCATTTTGCTGCCGTTTTTGGAAATGTTGCCTGCCTCCCACTCCAGAGACTAAATCAGCAGCAGCTGGGAGGGGCGATGGCAGCAGCGAGGGTAGGGTTTCTGCCTACTGCAGCAGAAACCCTTGGGCCAGCTCTACTGCAGGGAAAACATCTCTTATAAAATTACATGGAACAAAAAGGGCGTATACATTTCCATGGTCCAGGTAAAGTGGCTGTAAGTAAGTGCACCTGTGCTAACTGTCACATTGATGGGGAGCATGCGCCAAAAACACCGACACTACCCGCAATGCAGATGCTCTGCTCAAGAACCACCCATTTTCCCCCCCAACGTATGCTGCTTGGGTAGTGCAGGATTATTAATGTGGATGCATTTTCAGCACATGGTGCATCTTATTGCAGTGCAATTGGCATCCTTTGAATCCTGCGCTATCAGATAGATCGCTTTAGTAAATATGTCCCATGTATCTATAAAATAGCCTCAAAATACCTGCAGAAATTGTACCTAAAATGCACCTGTGTATAGTTATCCTACTCAGCAGGTAGAAATGCATCAAGTGCAAGTGTTTATCTCCATGTTTAAAAAATATATGCATAGCTTGTGATACTGCACGGATGCTATCCAAACTCCTCCCCCAAACACACCTATACCCAGGTCATGTAAAAAGCCATGCCTTCTTGCCACCCACATTTACCGTTGGGTAATTTTATAAAATCCCCTTGTCATTTGTAAAACAGGATTTATCTTTGGAAAAAATGTTTATAAAATTATCCCCCAAGGGAGTAATTTCATAACAAGGCGCCTAAACATTTTTCAAAAGAAAATCCTCTTTTATGCTTCTTTCATAATACTTTCTACTTTTTTCAGAATGTGAGAGGAGACCCCCCCTGAGGCAAGCAGTTTGCCGAAATATCAGTGACAGGTTGGATTAAGAATATTTGCACATGTTTACATCATGGGACACAGACAGTTCGGAGAAGAGCACTTTTAAAACAGATTTTTGTTTTATTAATACAATTTTATCATTTTAGTCAAAGCGGTTTACATTGTAACAAACTTAATAATGTTAAATTAATTTTAGTTTTCACTTTTAGTTAGGTGAATTTTATTATAAGCGATTTGGCTGAAAGTCTTGCAAAGAGTATTAGAAGCCTATTTCCGCTTTCGCATAATGGGCACAAGTTCACTTGTGCACTAGCAATCGTATTAATCTTCAGATACACACATGATTGGTGTGGTGGATGGCTCGTGAATTTCAATAACTAGTGTTACAAAGACAAATAAAGCCACGGTATGTTGTCTTTAATACATTTGAGTTATTGTCTTCCTTTGTAGTTTTGGAATTATTAATTTAAAAAATTCTTTTGAATATCATGTTTTGGATCTTAAAACAATTTTTATGAAGGAAACATGGAGCCTATGTGCCTTATAAATTAGGATGTACAATGACCCCAGTAGCAGACAAATATGTAAATGTACACATGTATTTATAGCACAAGCATATGTATCACAGCTCTGCCCAAAATATACAGTGCCGTTCATAAAAAAAGTTTACATGCTGTTATTCACAAGAGTACTCCTACAGGTGCGTACACCCACACAATTTTATGAATCATTTTCTGCAGATAAAATATGCTTTATGATGGAAAATGCTTAATAAAATTGCCTGCCAATTGCAACTTCTAAGAAACCAAAACAAGAAGTACTGAATACATTTTCAGTGAATAGTGTCTCCAAAACCTGGTAACACATACTGCTGATTCAGAAAAAGCTATGAAAAGACAAGAGATTAACATAAACCATCACAAAACCCAAGACTGGTCAGCAAATACATAATGCTTCCTTCCACACGTCAATCCACAGAAATGGAGAAAGGAAAAACAAGCAAATTGTAAGTTAAACCTCTTTATCAGAGGCTGACCTTTATTTCCGCCTATTGAAGTGGACTAAAACAGCTTTCTGCAAGGGAAAAATGAGGGGGGAAAAAAACGAATGGTGTCTTGACCTTGTGAAGGGCTCCAAAGAACTGCTATCCAAAGCACAGGTTTTAGCCATTCAGAATTTAAAACTGGTAACTCTGCATTCAGAAATAATGGCAACTTTGTGCAGCCGCAATGAGATGGGCTACAGCAGGTTTGCGACTCCCATGTTGGCCAGAGTGAAAGATCAAAATCACCGGTAATGCCAGATTATCATTTTCCTACAGACATACTGTCTTATTTCTACTTCCTAAACTCTGGAATCCCAGAAACTCTCTTCTTTACATCTTAACTGCTACTGAATGAGAACGCATTTGCTCACATAGGAATACGGAATGTAAACGACAAAAAAAAAAAAAAAATAAGCACAAGCAGCACTTCAGGGAGTTCTGGAATTCACAACCTATAAAATGTCTGAGTCATTTTAAAACTCTGCTGTGTAATGAGTCTTCAAAAACCAAACCCCTGCTAGCGGTAACACCAAGAATCACTAAATATATGAAATCACCACAGCACCCTTCCCAAAATTATGAAAATAAATTGACTTTGTCGGATGGAACCAAGGGAGGCTAGAACCATAACCCTAACCACACCAGATGGCACCATCCATTTTATTTATTAAACAGAAGCTGCTAAACAGCAAAGAACTTGACTTATCTTCGATGAAGAACTTCTTTAAATTCGCTGCGATACATAATCCCTGGAGACTAAGGCACGACGTGCACGTTTCGGAAATGATTCCTGTATCAAGTGCAGTGCTCTTCACTATGTATCAACCGTCAAACAACGCCGAGCTTTCCACCCGGTTTAATCTCTGGAAGGATCTTCTTAGTGGCTACACCAGCTGTCAATCACAGCCATACTCCAATCAATCGGCAGGGGAACCCCACCAACCAGGGGAACCCTGCCGCGTCATGGAAGAGGTTCCCCTGGTTGGGGAGGTATCGCAGCGAATTTAAAGAAGTTCTTCATCGAAGATAAGTCAAGTTCTTTGCTGTTTAGCAGCTTCTGTTTAATAAATAAAATGGATGGTGCCATCTGGTGTGGTTAGGGTTATGGTTCTAGCCTCCCTTGGTTCCATCCGACAAAAAGAAGTCAATTTATTTTCATAATTTTGGGAAGGGTGCTGTGGTGATTTCATATATTTAGTGTAATGAGTCTTGACACAACAAAGAACCTGCAGTCAATACACCGATATGTCTTTTACCCTTCAAGGATAAAACAACATTTTAAGAAGGAACTGCTTTATAGGAGAAGAGCCTAGCGCTTAAAATATCATAAATCAGATTCTTACCCAGTCAGAGTTTTAGCCATTAGGCAGAGCACAATAATTACCATTGCTGAAGAAAGTTCAACCTGATTCATACAATAAAACTCTAGGACCAATGGTAAGAAACTGGATTAGGTTTTAGACATGTAGACAGACAATCTCAATAAAACTAAAAATTTGGAAAATATGTATATATACGAAAGGAAAAAAACTATATAGTAAAAGTAAATATTAAGTGACAAGTTTTGAAAATGTTCATTAGAAAAATATTTTAAAAAGTGTGTTAATAGGACTTCTGGTGACGTCAACTAAGCCTATGGCGGTGTAGCGCTTGGACTCCGCCGCCGATGCCTAAATAAGCGGTGAAAAAGTACCCCCGGCAAAACTCAGCATGAGGCGAATCGCAAGGAGATGTGCAACGTAGTGCACAGAGAGCTGAGAAGTCAATAAGGCTGGCGTGAACCACCCGATAACAGAGCGAGGTGATGGATCGGGCCCAGAAGTAGAACTGAGCGGCGGAAGACAAGCAGAGGCGGGTGGAACGAGGCGAGAGCTCCGGTGCGCGCTGGAACTGTTGGAGCAAAGCCCTGGTACGGTAGTGGGGAGAGCGGCAAATGCAACGGGAGAACAAAACGCCGTACAGTAGCGATCGCCCGCTGAATTGCATGTGCAGGGGGAGTGTGGGTCCTGGTCGAGCAGCCACGTGGCAGAGTGTGGCAGTCTGGCAGAAGCCTAAGGAGGAGCGAGAAGAGGTGCAAGAGGCAGAAGGAGCCAGTAATTGTCGGCAGCGGAGGGGGTAGAGTGCCCCAGTGGAGTAACGAACTGTAAAGATTAACACCAAAAGTGAAAGGACTTGCAACATTACAGGAATAGAACATCTTAGTGGCTCTGCGGCACAACCGCTGGAAAAGCTACAAAAGGGTAAGAAGACCTGACAAGTGAAGGAGCAGAAAAGAGATTCATTTTATTGCCCTGCAAAATAATACAATAAAACAAATAATTAAGTGGAAGCAGTTGAGCAGTGAAACAGGTAGTGCAATAGACTTGCAGGGCTAAGAGAGTAAATGGAGAAACTAAAAGGAGGAATGTCTGCAACGAAAAAACTGTCCGAATTCAGATCATCATATGTGGCCTGAAAAGGTGGGAAAGAGGGAGAGAAGGAAGGTAAAATGGCAGCGGACAGAGGAGCTGAGCAAGAGGAGGAGATGGAGGGAGTGTGGAGCCCGGGAATGGCAGAGATGATTAAGTGGTGGCTAGCAGAATTGAAAGAGGATCTCAAAGTGGAAATTAGTGGTGTAAAAAATGAAATAAGAGACACACTACAATCTCTGCGACAAGACTTAGCTGATTTGGGAGCTCGAGTGGAAGAAACTGAGAACCAGATGGATCAGCATGGGGAAGTAATGGCTGAAATACAGAAAGGCTGGGATGGGAAGAACTAAAACAGGGTCAAGAAGAACTGAAGTTGAAAGCAGATCTGGAGGATCGATCAAGAAGATGTAATATCAGAGTGAGGGGGGTCCCTGAGGAGGCTAAATACAAGAACTGTGATGAGGTTATAACACAAGTATTTAGATCCTTGTTACAAACCGCAGCTCTAGAGGAGGAAGGAGAGGGGGAGCCCCTGCAAATAGAGAGGGCACATAGACGGCTTGGGCCTATAAGGGATAATAGACCTCGAGACATTGTGGTGTGCCTGAGTTTTTTTTTTTTTTTTAATGAGAGAGGGTCCTGAGAACTGCACGAAAAATGAGGCACTTCAAATGGGAGGAGCATGAAGTGGAATTGTATCAGGACTTGTCAGTGGGCACGCTTCAACGGAGGAGAGTGCTGAAAGAGGTGACAGCCTATTTGAGGAGCGAAGACCTGAGATATAAGTGGCTGTTTCCATTTGGTTTATTGATCACAGTGAAAGGCAAATTGAGAAAAGTTCAGTC
Source organism: Ichthyophis bannanicus (assembly GCA_033557465.1). NCBI lineage: Eukaryota > Metazoa > Chordata > Amphibia > Gymnophiona > Ichthyophiidae > Ichthyophis > Ichthyophis bannanicus. The sequence continues at coordinate 93,521,313 of CM066046.1, read as the reverse complement.
CAGTGAGGAAGCGTGGAAAGTGCTTAAAGACTGGGGTTTGACCAATCTCCCAGAGGGAGTCAGAGGACAAGGCAGATCACAGATGAATAAAGCATCTACATCAAGAGCGGATAGTTTGAAGTGGCACCGGACACCAGCGGATGGCAGGAGGCTGGCAAGACTAAATAAAGGCAACCCAGGAAAGAAGACAGCGGAGAAGGGGAATGGCTGATGTGATGGAAGAGAAGGAACAGAGACATTGTGAAGCTTATGAAGGAGGAATGTTGAGGGGTGATGATAAATGTATTAAAGGGGGTAGAGGTCGGGTGAAAACAAGGTGGAGGGAAGGAGGAGAGAGGGGAGAGAGGGCGAGAAGGGTGGTGGGGATAATTAAGGATGTACATGAACATTTACCGGGTAAAAGAAGTGGGGACTGGGCTGGGTGGGAATTGGGCTAAGGGGGGATGGAAGGGTAAGAATAGGCGATGGCTTGATTGAATGTCACTAAGACTAGAAGACGAGTCTCTAAAGAGGGGACGGGGAGGGGGAGGGGAGGGTCAGGGGAGGGGGTAGGGAGAAGATGTGGGGCAGAGGAGGAGGGGCATACACAATTTTCAAGGCGAGTTGAAAGTAGTCACATTAAAATGACAAAGGGCTTAATGTGCCATTTAAGCGGCAGAAACTGTATAAAGAACTATTACGCCAAAAAGCGTCGGTAGTGCTCATACAGGAAACACACTTAACACGGGCAACAGAACATATGGTCAAACTTCAGTGGAAAAAAAGAAAGGAGTGGTGGCAATTTTCATAGCTTCCAAACGTAAGGTGGAGGTTCAAAAAATAAATCAGAGATAAAGAGGGGGGATATCTATTAATATGTCTAAGAAAAGGGAATGAATGGTATTGTATAATGAATGTATATGCGCCAGCAGGGGAGCAAAGAGAATTTTGGACAAGGCTCAATGATGAGGTGGGGAAATTAGGAGATGGCAAATTAATTTGTGGGGGTGATTTCAATTTAACGTGGAATCTGGCCAGGGATGCCACGGGGAAAAGAGAGGGTAAAAGAACGGATAGGAGAAAATACTGAAATTTTATTTCACAGCACTGCTTGATAGATGTAAGGCAGTTTTCATATTTCTCTCCTGTGCATTGCTCATATTCCAGAATAGATGCCATTTGGGTAACAAAGGAACTGGTGGGAAGGGCTAAAGGGGCAGAAATGGAACCCATAACATGGTCAGATCACGCTTTGGTCGAGGTCAGGCTGTCAATAGATGGGGAGGGAGGAGGAATCTAGTTTTGGAGGTTAAACGAATCTTTATTGGAGGATGAGAGGGTCAGTAAGGAGATAGAGAGGGAGAGAGGGAGACAGTGGACTATTTTAAAGGAAATGATAATGGTGAGGTGGCCTGGGGGGGGGGAGTTTGGGATGGATACAAGGCAGTAATAAGGGGAGTTTTTATTAAATGGGGGGCACGTAAAAGGCGGGAGAGGGAGGGAATTGAGAGAAAGATTAATGGAACTAGAAGCATTAGATGCACAAGATAGGAGAGGGACCTATAGAGGACAAGTGCTGGCAGTTAGAGCTCAGTTAAATGCTATGCAGGCAGAGATTATAAGATACCATATGCAATTACTAAAACAGGATTTTTTTGAAGGGGGAATAAAGCAGGGCGATATATGGCGCAGAAGCTGAAACAAAGGAAACGGATCACAAATATCGAAAATTAGGGACAAGGAAGGGAAAATAGTTCATAAAGATGGGGACATTTGGGAGGCCTTCAAATGATATTATCAAGAGTTGTATGCGGCTAGAGCTTCCCCAGATTTGGAAAGAATACAAAGCTATCTAGATTCTATAACGCTCCCGAAACTGGTAGAGGAGGAACAAAAAGAGTTAAATAAAGCTATAAAGACAGAGGAAATATTGCAAGCCATAAAACAGTTAAAAGTAGACAAGGCCCCAGGGTTAGATGGGCTGATAGAGAGGTTTTATAGAAAATTCAGTGAGATTTTAACTGCGCCATTATTGAAGTTGTTTAATTTACCAAGGGAATGGGGGGTGCTAGCAGATACCATGGGATGGGCAGGGATCACAGTAATACATAAATATGGTAAGGATCCGCAAGAATGTTCCTCGTATAGACCAATCTCATTGCTCAATCTAGATGCTAAACTATTAGCCAAAATATTAGCTACATGGTTAAATAGGGTAGTCGGGAAATTGATACACCAAGATCAAGCGGGCTTTATATCGGGGAGGCAGGTAGCAGATAACATTAGAAAGATCTTAAATACCATATGGTCGGTGGGGCATACTAAAAAGAAGGCTCTGTTGATATCCCTAGATGCGGAAAAGGCTTTTCGATCAGGTGTCCTGGCCTTTCCTCTTTCAGGTAATGGATAGAATGGGGTTGGGCGCAGAATTTGCGGGTTGGTTAAAAGCACTATACCGCAATCCGAAAGCCTGTGTCCGGGTGAATGGAACATATTCGGCCTTTTTGGAGCAAGGGAGAGGGACAAGGCAAGGATGTCCACTATCACCCCTTTTATTCGTGTTATCAGTGGAGCCGTTTGCAGAGAGGGTAAGAGAAAAGGGAGGACTTGAAGGGTATAATGGTAGGAAGGACAGAATACAGAATATCCTTATTTGCGGATGATATCATAATGAGCGTGTCCAGGCCAAGATGCTCTATACCAATAATAATGTGGGAATTAGAAGAATATGGGAAGCTGTCGGGATTTACTATCAAATGGACAAAATTGGAAATTTTGAATTTGACACTGAGGGAGGAAGAGCAGGGGGGTATTACGAGAAAAAGTACCCATTTAGATGGGCTAAGGGGGCTATTAGATATCTGGGGATCCAACTGAGCAATAGGGTGGAGGCTTTGTATGATCTAAACTATATAAAGTTATTCGGGCAAGTAGAATGTTTGCTGGCTGGGTGGGGGAAGGGCTACCTATCTTAGTTCAGACGAATAGCAGCGGTAAAAATGATGCTCTTGCCCCATTTTTTGTTTCTGTTTCAAACATTGCCGATACTGGTACCTCATCAAAAATTAAAGCACTTGCAAAGAAGCATAAATAGATTTATATGGCAAAATAGGAGCTCTAGGGATGCTATGTCAGTTCTGCAGAGAGCCAGGGGAGAGAGGGGGCTTGGGGGTCCCCAATTTTAGCAAATACTATATAGCAGCACAACTGAAAACGCTATATGATTGGCATAGAGAAAAAAAGAAGCATTGGGTTCAGATGGAAGAGGATGCGGTAAGGGGAGTGGGCTTGGAAAGGATGGTATGGAGAGGAAGTAAAACATTGGCAAATCGTGCCATTAACTCTTTTATAACCCATATTTTGAATGTTTGGAAACAAAATAGGAAATTATTGGTACAAAACAAAGCATTATATACAAGGGATGACACTAGAGGCCTGTTTTGAGAGAGGACAGGGGACAGAGGAATCTACACGCTCCTCTGCTTTCTTTTTCCTCGGCCCTCGTCTTTGGATAGCTATCCAGAGGGTTGCCATGAGTCGACTCTGACTCGACGGCACTTAACAACAACAACAACAACCTTTAGCCTTACGTCTGGAATCTTCCTTCCGCACCTTTAAAGCCTCTCTCAAGACCCACCTCTTTTGCACAGCTTTTGACATCCCTCCTCCTCCCTCTCCTCCTGCTAGCAGCTGATTGGTTCCCTTCCCTCTGTTTTGCATTTTCTGTTTTCTCTGTTTCTTTTCTCTTTGCTATCCCTTTTTGTAAATGAATGGCGTTCCTTTCTGTTTCCATCAGTAGTCTCCTTTGTTTTTTATTGTACACCGCTGCATGCCTCTTGGTCTAGGCGGTATAATAAGTTTTAAATAAAGAAAAAGATAAAGATAAAGGGGCGCATATCTTGCGAAGCTGGGGGCAGCGAGGACTTTTACATATTTCCCAGATAGTGATTAAGGAGGGAATTAGGGATTTATATGGGTTACCTAATGACGACTATTCTAGTTATATCCAAGTCAGCCACTTTGTGCGGCAGCAGAAAGTATGGCAGAATTATGGAGTAACAGGGGGTGGTTTGAGGCCCTTTGCTCAGGAAACTTAGGTCAAAAAGGAGCTTTGTCCAAGATTTATAAAAGGCTAATGGAGGGAGGGGAAGGTAAATTAGAATTTATGAAGAAATGGGAGGAAGATCTAGAAGTACAATGGAATGAAGAGAGGTGGGATAAGGTAATACAGACTGTAGCTGGAATATCTGTAGTAACTCAAATAAAGGAAAATGCCTATAAAATATTATATCAGTGGTACTGGACACCGACGTGTCAAGAAAGAGCGGGGTTAGGGTCTTCTGATCGGTGTTGGAGAGGCTGCCAGGAGAGAGGGGATATGCTTCACATGTGGTGGAAGTGTGGGCAGATTCAAGGATATTGGGAGGAGGTGCTATTGGTAATTTATGAAATGACAGGGCATCGATTGCAAAAAGTGCCAGAGATCTGTCTCTTGCATCAACTGGAGGAGGAGGATATATCGGAAGGGGAAAGAGGAATATTGCATCATTGTATAGTGGCAGCAAGAATTGAGATAGCAAAACACTGGACAGGGTCGGGGAAACCTCAAAGTGTAGGTTTTATCAGAAGAATGATGGATCTGTGTTTGATGCATAGACTGACAGCATTGAGACATGGGAAAGGGGGTAAAAGTGAAGAAAAATGGAGGAGCGTATGGAATTGGGTGGAAAAATGGAAAGCAGGAGAGAAGGGGTGAAGACCATTGCAACACTGTTGAGAGCCTAATAGGGTTGATAATGAGCCAATTGGCGATAGCATATATACATAAGTGATGAACTTGAGTGAACTGTTGGGAGACAATGTGCTCGAATAAATAAAGGGGGACATAGACAGGGGGGGGGGGAAGGGGGGGGTGGTTGACTAGGTAATGTGCAATGATGTATTACATACTAGGGGATAATAGTAAGGTTGTTTACAAAAATGTATAAGGTTGGGCTACAAAGTAATTTGTATCATATTTGGAACAAATTTAATAAAAAGTTAAATGGAAAAAAGAGTGTGTGTTAATATGCGACACGTAGGTCTCTCATTCAATATTCAAAAATCATCAAGAAGCATCAAATATAGCTTTGTACTTAAACTGAAATTTGTTTGAAAAAAATCTGCCAGTAAGGAGCACCAGTTATAAGTGCCTTATATATATTGTTCTCAGGAGAACACTAACCTCAGATAAGGATCATGTTTTGCCTAAGGCAACTTCAGAGAGGCAAGATGGTAGTCTTCAAAGAACAGAAACAATAGCATTTGTCATAGTTCAATAAACAATGGACCCAATATAAAGCAGAACTTAGCCAATTAGCAGCATCTAATATCTGGATAGTCATGGACCAGGATATTCAGCGGCTGAATATCCTTAATGAACACCTTGGTACTAGGTATTTAGTGCCAGGGCAGTCAGTTGGTGGAGCTGGGGTAGAGTTGGAGATTATCCACTTAGTGGCAATATTCACCATCGCTCTATGGAGGACTATCTGGTTAACTTAGGACAGCAAAAAAGCAGTCCTATAGCTACCCATATAGTCTGTCCATATGGTGGTGCTGAATAGCATCACTAAGTAATGATGGCTTTGGCCACAATATCCAGATATTCAATTTATTTATTATTTATTTTTATTTATTTGCTTTTCTTATATACCGCGCTATTAAGATCAGTGCGGTTTACATTACAACTGAACAATGCAACAATGTTTTTTACATAACACAATGTGCTTACATAGAACAAGGGTACAGTCATAACGGGAGAATAACGGGGGAAACTATTTACAAGATATATACACATAAAATTTACATAGAGTTAAATACAACTGATATTTGGTTATAGCCACAATCCACATACCAGCATGGAATCCACATACCAGCATACCACATACCAGCATATTTGGTTATAGCCACAATCCACATACCAGCATGGAATTTCTAGGTGGTTTTTTTAAGCTCTGAACTCTGAAGGCCAGTACTTTAAAAAAAAAAAAAAAAAGTATAAGGAGGTAGTGCACCTTCACTGATGGAATTTTTCAGACGAATTTAAGTTAAATACAAAGCTATATTTATTGATGTTTCAGGATAATTTTAAATATCGCTTCACTTAGTAAATGATGATTGAATATTGACAGACCTAAGTTTCCCCATCTGAACACACTTCTGCAAAATGTTAAATGAGCATTTTTGAGGTGGTAAAAAAAGGATACCCAAAAATTGTTTTTAACATACCTAATTTACATCTATTTTCTAAAAGCAACAGAGGCACCAATGTGCTTTTATAAAATAGATCTGAGAGTCTAGCTACAATAGCACACCAGTACTCACACGCACACTTAATACCTGCTCTAACACAAGTGTAAATGTTGCAGGGTGCGTTTACTATAGTACACTAAGGGTTTTGTAGGGGGCCTTCTGGGCCGCAAGGGCCACTCCCTCACCCTACACAGAGGAAGTACACAGAGACCAGTTTCTCAGCACTACTCACGAAATCTTTATTACAAGATATCCTTTTCTCAGCATAAATTCTTCACACACAAATTCTACTTACAGGTACAAGGTAGCTACTGTATAGGGAACAGACAGAAGAGAAAGGTTAACGGGGCAATTCAGCACACTGTCACCTCCATGGCAGGGCCCAATAAACTCACCAGTTTCTCCTTTGTCCCAGTCTGTTTTTATATCGTTTTTTCTGAAAGGTTGGCATAACAACAATGGTTAGTTCTTTCTTTGCAGCTGGGGTTCTAAAGATACTTTTTCTGCAAAGGATTGGCATAATTTCACTTTCCCAAGGTTCAAGTTAGCATGAAGCCTTCTCAAGGCCAGTGCCTAACTATCCCTACTCATATTACACTTGAATTTGCTACTGAATTGTCATAGAATTCTTACTAGAAGCTCTACAAGCGCGAGCCTCAAAGCGGAGCACCGCACTACATCAAGCATCCACATACCTTCACTCTAAGTGCCACACACAGCATCCGCCAGCTAGCTCAATCGGGGCACCCACCAGCGCCATACCCAACCCAGCACACAGCTACTGATGTGTCTCGACCACAAAGCCCCACAAAATAAGCCTCCTCAGAATGGCACCCTCCCTAATGACAACAGCCAGCTTTTACCTCCTCTACAGTCTACTCCATAACGCACTCACTCTCACCGCCACTGGAAACCCCATACCAACCCTACGGGGTCCTGGGAGAAGATGGGCAGACACATCTCGACACTTTGAGGCAGAACGCAAACACACCCACAGCCCATACCTAATCTACATCCCACTCTGTTACTTTAAGAAATCCCTTCCAGAAGAATGCCCGCAACCCAGCTACCTGAACTGTGCCCTCATTAATGCCCGCTCACTCCGGAAGAAATGGCCAATCATCTCCGACTTAATATCCTAACACAAGTTAGACATCCTATTGGTCATGGCTCACAGACGCCGATACAGTCAACTTAAACCAACTCACCCCACCTAACTACTCAATACACACCTGCCACAGAACCAACCGCAGAGGAGGAGGAATCCTTGCGCTCTCGAGAACCGAACTCCAATTCCAACAGACTGAGGCCAATAGTACCACGTATCTGGACTTCATCACACTAGCAAATAAGCACAATTATCAACTTAATCTACAGATCCCCTTCATCCACCCCAGATGACCTCTCAACAATAATCGACCTGGCCTGCAATACCAAGAGCCTACACATACCAAACTGGCTAATGGGCGACTTCAACCTCCCATCCCCTCCCAGAGGAACATGCCAGTTCTCTCTTGAATGCGCTCAGCCAGCTGGGATACGATCAAGTAATCAACGAGACCACTCACACAAAAGGAAACAAACTGGACTTGATCTTCACCCCACAATTAGCCACAACCCAGAACAATCCTCTGAACATCTCCCTCATGTCAGTCCCATGGTCCGACCATAGTCTAATAAAATTCCAGCTGCCCAACCAGCATGCTTGGGCAAGACACCAGCCCGCCGCCGACAGCTACCCAAAAGCAAAATTCCACCATTTCAACAAGGAAGAGATACTTAATAAAACCTTACCCCTGTTCAACACCACAGAGACCAATCTTGAGGAAATGATCTCAACTTGGAACAGCCTAATCTCCATTGCTAACCGCCCAACTGATGACACAGCACCAATAAAAAGAAAGACCACCCCATGGTACTCTCCCGAGCTACGAACATCCCTCCGACACCTAAGGAAACTTGAAAGAAAATGGCGTCACTCACGTACCACCGGTGATCTGGACATCTACACCTCACACCTGAGGAAACACCGCGTGCAAGTAGCTGAGACAATGAGACGCTACCATGCAGAGATACTGCAGCGCTCTCTAAACAAACCAAAGGATCTATTTAACCTAGTAAGAACCCTTACAAAAGGAACCTTCCCCCACACAACAAAGCATGCCAGAGCCACAAGAATATGCAGACTACTTACAATCAAAAATAATTCACACTGACAAAATGGCATCACCCAACCCTGCGAAAGGCCCACTGCACCCATCACCACTATCCACCATCTCAACACCGAAGAACATCGAAGACACTATCAACGCAATCAACACCACCACAGCACCAAACGATCCCTGCCGGGCCTTCTGGATAAAGACACTGCGCAAGGAATTTAGCCCATTCTTAACCAAACTCATCAACCTCTCCTTTGATACGGGAGCATTCCCACAAAGCCTAAAGCAAACGTCCATTAGACCACTCCTAATTAACTGTAAACTTGGACACCCAGAAAGTGGATTCATATAGGCCAATCTCGATCATCCCACTATTGGCCAAAATAATCGAAAAACTAGTCCAACAGCAAATCCAGAATCATATTGACGCCACTGCGCCCTTAGACCCATGCCAACATGGATTCAGATGAGCACATGGCGTTGAGACGCTCCTGACTATCCTCTTCCTTGTCTAAAGATCTTGTCTTACTAATCTGTTATGTTTTTTTGAAGGAGTGAATAAACAGGTGGACAAAGGTGAGTCGGTTGATATTGTGTATCTGGACTTTCAGAAAGCCTTTGACAAGGTCCCTCATCAGAGACTTTTGGCAAAACTAAAGAGTCATGGGATAGGAGGCAGTGTACTATTGTGGATCAGGAACTCGTTAAAAGATAGAAAGCAGAGGGTTGGGCTAAATGGCCAATTTTCCCAATGGAGAAAGGTGAATAGTGGTGTACCCCAGGGATCTGTGCTGGGTCCGCTGCTTTTTGACATATTCATAAATGACCTGGAAAATGGAATAACGAGTGAGGTTATCAAATTTGCAGATGACACAAAACTATTTAAAAGTTGTTAAAACCCAAGAGGATTGTGAAAAATTGCAAGAGGATCTTGATAAATTGGAAGACTGGGCATCAAAATGGCAGATGAAATTTAATGTGGACAAGTGCAAGGTTATGCACCTAGGGAAGAACAACCCAAACTATGGTTACACGATGCAAGGTTCCACATTAGGAACCACCACCCAGGAAAAAGATTTAGGCGTCATTATGGATACCATGTTAAAACCCTCGGCCCAGTGTGCAGCGGCAGCCAAGAGAGCAAATAGAATGCTAGGTATGATAAGGAAAGGAATGGAAAATAAAACAAAAGATATTATAATGCCTCTATATCGTTCCATGGTGAGACCGCACCTTGAATATTGTGTGCAATTCTGGTCGCCGTATATTAAAAAGGATATAGCGATTTTAGAAAAGGTTCAGAGAAGAGCCACCAAAATGGTAAAGGGGATGGAAGGATACTCCTATGAGGAAAGGCTAAAAGGTTAGGGCTCTTTAACCTGGAAAAGAGATGGCTGAGGGGAGATATGATAGAAGTCTATAAATTAATGAACGGAGTGGAACGGGTAAAGGTAGATCGATTGTTTACGTTATCAGAATATAGAAAGACTAGGGGACATGCAATGAAGCTACAGGGTAAACTATTTAAGACTAATAAAAGAAAATATTTTTACACTCAACGTGTAATCAAACTCTGGACTTTGTTACCGGGAGGATGTAGTAAAGGCTGTTAGTGTAGCTGGGTTTAAAAAAGGTTTGGACAAGTTCCTGGAGGAAAGGTCCATAAACCATTATTAAGAAGTGACCGAAGATATCAATGCTTGACCCAGTACAAGCATTGTGGAACTTGTGTCTCTTGGGGAAACTGCTAGGTACATATGACCTAGATTGGCCACTGTTGGAAACAGAATACTGGGCTTGATGGACCTTGGTCTGACCCAGTATGGCATATCTTATGTTCTTATGTTCTTATCAATGCCTTGCATTTGACTTGCCAGTGCTTGTGCTGTTTCCAGGTTTCGTCGTTTGGCTCTTTTTTCCATTTCCTGAAAGATGCTTTTTTGGCAACAACAGCCTCTCTGACCTCACCTTTAAACCATGCTGGCAGTTTTTTGGACTTCCTTCCACTTTTCTTAAAGCGTGGAATACAGCTGGTCTGGGCTTCCAAGATAGTATTTTTCAAGCTTGATGTACGTCTTTAACCTTCGCAACTGCTCCTTTTAGTTTTTTCTTAACTGTTTTCCTCATTTTATCATAGTCTCCCTTTCGAAAGTTAAAAGGTAGTACTGTGGATTTCCTTACTATCCCTCCTCCACTAATTAAATCAAAGGCGATCATGCTATGATCACTATTGCCAAGTGGCCCCAACACCCTTATATCTCTTGCACTAGATCTGGTGTTCCACTAAGGACTAGGTCTAATATGGCTTCCCCTCTGGTCGGTTCATTAACCAGCTGCTCCAAAAAGCAGTCATTTATTTCATCTAGGAACTTTATCTCACTAGCAAGTCCTGACGTGACACTGACCCTGTCGATACCGGGGTAATTGAAATCACCCATTATTATTACTGCGCTGTAACTTTTGTTAGCTTCCTTGATTTCTTTGAGCATTTCATCATCCATTTGGTCATTCTGGCCAGGTGCTCGATAGTACACCCCCACTGCCATCACCTTCCCCCTTTTATATGGAATTTCAATCCATATAGATTCTACAGCAGATTTTGTTTCCTGCAAAACTTTAATCCTTTCCGAGTCAATGCCCTCTCTAACATAGAGCGCAACCCCTCCACCAATTTGATCAGCTCAATCATTACGATATAGTTTGTACCCAGGTATCACAGTGTCCCACTGGTTGTCCTCCTTCCACCATGTCTCTGATATTCCAATCATATCTAACCTTTCATTTAGTGCTATATATTCTAACTCTCCCATCTTATTCTTTAGACTTCTAGTATTTGCATACAAGCATTTTAGAGAATGTATTTTATTCATGTTAATTTGGCTATTGTTAGACATGGGTAAATTGTGATCTTTAAGCTCTGTCTGCTCCATACTTGAGGGCATTTGGGCTACTTTACTCTTTTGTGGAAACTCTCTGCTTTTGGTAGTATCCTTCAAGGATACATTCTTCCGAACCATCCGCTCTTGGGCGACTGTCGGCTTTCCCCTAATATCTAGTTTAAAAGCTGCTCTCTCTCCTTTTTAAAGGTTAATGCCAGCAGCCTGGTTCCATCCCGGTTAAGGTGAAGCCCATCCCTTCGGAAGAGCCCCTCCTTTCCTCAGAATGTTTCCCCAGTTCCTAACAAATCCAAAACCCTCATCTCTGCACCACTGTCTCATCCACGCATTGAGACTCCGGAGCTCTGCCTGCCTTTTGGGTCCTGCGCGTGGAACAGGAAGCATTTCGGAGAATGCTACCCTGAAAGTTCTGGATTTCAACTTCCTACCTAAAAGCCTAAATTTTGCCTCCAGAACCTCCCTACCACATTTTCCTATGTCATTGGTACCGACATGTACCAAGACAGCAGACTCCTCCCCAGCACTATCTAAGACCTTATCTAGGTGGCGCGTGAGGTCCGCTACCTTCGCACCAGGCAGGCATGTTACCAGGCGATCCTCACGTCCACCAGCCACCCAGCTATCTACATGCCTAATGATCGAATCACCAACTATAACAGCTGTCCTAACCCTTCCCTCATGGGCACATGGCCCTGGAGAAACTTCCTCGGTGCGAGAGGGTTTTACATCACCTGGAGGACAGGTCCTAGTTACAGGATCACTTCCTGCCACACCAGGGTGATGCTCTCCTGTCACGTGACCTCTCTCCTCCATGGCAACAGGGGTGCTGCCAGACTGGAGGTGGGACTTCAGGACTATATCCCTGTAGGTCTCATCTATGTACCTCTCTGTCTGTCTTATGTTTTCCAAGTCTGCTACTTTAGCCTCTAGAGAACGGACTTGTTCCCTGAGAGAAAAGAGCTCCTTGCACCTAGTGCACACGTAAGACCTCTCACCAACTGGGAGAAAATCATACATGTGACACTCAATGCAAAAGACTGGAAAGCCCCCATCCCGCTGCTGGACTGCTGTCTGCATCTTAGTTTTAAGTTTGTGTCTAGATCTTTAAGTTCTTACTTACTAGGGGTTGCTATGGGTATTTATACCAATAAAACTGTACCTAATACGTTTAATATACCTTGTTCACCTGAAGCTTAATTAATCTCAGGTCCTTAGTGTATGACTGATTTGGGTAATGAGCTTCACCTGAAAGCACCTCCTGTCTTTTAAGATGTGTAAGTACCTATAAAGCTACGATTATCCCAGGGGAGGGAGGGAAATAACACTTATTAAAAGAGGGCTGCTACACAGTACCCTGTCTTGTGCTGCTGAGGTAAGCTAAATTCTGATGTGATTTAAATTATAGCTCTTAGCTGCTGCTAGGCTCTAACTTCTTATGAAATTTAAACTACAAGCTCTCTGCTGGGTACTAAATTTAACCAGAAAGCTCTCTTCTGTGTGTTAAATTTAAACTAAAAGTACTTTGCTGTTACTTGGCCCTGAGTGACTATTAAATTTAAACTACAAGCTCTCTGCTGGGTATGAAATGTAACCAGAAAGCTCGCCTCTGTGTTTTAAATTCAAACTTTAAATTGCCGCTACTAGGCCCTAACTGATCCAACAAAAAACAGTGGGTTCACAGATTAAGTAGCTTTAATACAAAGAATTCTTTTTAGAAAATTACCAGAAGTATATACTCACAGTTGCAGATTTCTCTCCAGAAGTAACAGTCCCCCTTTCTAGTCCTTCAAGACTAGGCATCTCATGTCTTAAATACGCCGATGATGTGTTACTCTACATGCCATATGTGACCAACCAGCCGGATTTCTCATCATTAACCGCTTGCTTCGACACCATAACTGACTGGCTTCAAACCCAAAACCTTAGGATAAATTTCAAGAAAACAGAGGCTCTATTCATCACCAGGGACCAGTCTTTTGTTCTGCCAACAACACTAAAAGTAAGAGGCACCGAGCTCCAAAGCCAGTCCACAATTCGCTACTTGGGTATGACACTCGATCAAACAGTTAGATATGAAAGCCCTTATAAACAACACTGTCAAGGCAGTGTACTTCAAGATTCGGACAATCCGCCACCTACGCCCCCTTCTGGAACCAAATAACTTCAGGACAATCTCCCAGGCATTAGTCATCCCTCACTTTGATTTCGGCAATGCCATCCTTCAGGGTCTACTGAAAAACACGCTGCTCCCACTCCAGCTGGCCATGAATACAGCAGCCAGAATCCTACACAGTGCCACCAAGAGGGATCAGATAACACCAATCTTGAAGCACCTCCACTGGCTACCAGTATACTGTAGACTCACCTTTAAGATTCTACTACTGACATTCAAAGCCATCAACAGACTCACCTCCTCATCCATCTCAGACCTCATTCTCCCCACCCCTCCAAATAGAGCTAGAAGATCGGTTTCAGCCAATACCTTATGTATCCCTAGCAAGATTACAAAATGCTTACAAGTAACAAGAAAGAGGGCCTTCATGCTCTATGCGCCATCGCATTGGAATGCTCTCTCACCCGACATCCGGGCAATTACGGACATCACACAGTTCAGGAAGGCACTGAAACACTACCTCTTCCTGCAGCATTATGGTACCACACAACAACCACTTAACAGCACTCACCAAGACACATACAACAGACTTCCTACTATACATGCACCCTGTGCGCCACGGTAACACTACCAGACCCCAGCTAGGGCATGTATATAGTCACATAATACTGTAAAATACCTTAGCCCAGAACTTGTATATAGTTTCCCCAGTTAATCCAAGTTGAATAACTCTGTTTTCTATAAGTCCAGTACGGGCGTTACCTGTGTCTGAACAAAGCTGCTATTATCTGTAAACCGAGCTGATTTTGAAGAGCGCGGTATAGAAAAAAAACACCTTTAAATAAATAAATAAATAAATAAAGTATGAAGACATTATGTCTCCTTCTCAAGGCCAGTGCCTAGCTACATCTCACGCCTAGTTCCCCCTCATGTCTCTTTTTTGTTTCATTTTGTTTTATCTGGTTTCCTTAGCAAAGCACACTGGATTAGTAATATTTCATTTCACTCTCAGGATTTTCTCATGCTACTGTCAGCATTTCATCCTTTTCCCCTAATTCTTCTGTTGGCCTAACAGTGGTCAAGGGTCCAGGCCTAGCTGCATAAGCATTGTCCTAGCCTGTCCCAGCTTGGGTCCGATTCCTTACAACCCCCCCCCCTTCAGGGTTGAGTAGCGGAGTGGACTCAACACTGACCACCTGCAGCATATGCAGAGTGATTGATCGGACGCATCTCCATGTACTCTGAGATACCAAGGCGTGGAGCATTACTATTGACAACCATGATACGAGTAACTGATTTTTTGCAGAGAGACAGAACAGGAACACGGGAAATAAAACAGAATGACAATATAGAGTAGGGCTAGAAGTACAAATAGCAGATTTTTTTACCCATGAACCTAAGACCTGTGAACCATGAGAAAATATTACTAAACCAATTGTTAATAGACTGATCAACTCCACTCTCAGGATACATTCTAGCTGAAAGATCATGTAATTGTTTAATAATGAGGGATAAGTTGCCTGCTGCTCCAGAATTGGGGATATATAGGTACAGCAAGCCTTTGACACTTCCAGTCAAGGCAAGAGATAATCAAGGGCGAGTCTGTTTTGCTGTGTCATAAGGGATTAGCAGCAAGTTCAGCAGAAAGTGCATTAAAACCATCAGTAGTACAATTAACTAATAACATCAAATCATATCGCACCTTTTGTAACCATTTAGCATTGGTAGCAGCTGGTACACCTAGGGTAAAGAAAGAAGCAGACCATACTTCAGAGTTAGAGAAAAGATGAAATTCATAAGGCACACCATTTTTTTAAAATAATTAGAATGCTTAGCACGCAGTGAACGTGTATAACGAGCCTGATGGTGATCTGAGTGGGTAGATAAAAGAAAGGAAAAGTTCTGGCAGGGAAAAACAGCAATAGGAGAAGTTAAGAGAACAAAAGGAACATATACCTGTCCAATTAACTGACAAGAGTAAACAGTTCTACCACATTGATAAAAAGATCCATAAATGGCATCCCAAATGCTGCATAGGGAATACTAAGATTGTAAGTCCATTATTTCTCTGACCAACGTGTATTATTACCTACAAATGGACCACCAAAGGGCCTAACAAACAGGTATTAAAGTTAAGCTGATGGGTAGTGCCAACCGTGTGGCATGAACACAAGGGGGCAGTGAGAAGAAGAGAGGCAAGGTCAGGAGCATTAGGTGAAGCAAAAGGTATAGTTGAGCGCTAAGCAAAGAGGAGAAAGGGTAGTATTACAGGAAGATGGGCCTTCAGGATCCCATGTACCATGTTGGTGGCCTGAAGCACGGCGTTTAGAAACAAACAGAGAAACATTAACAAGGCCAGAATTAGTACTAGTTGTAGAGGACAGAAGTGAAAATTGCATTTGATCATATACCCTGGAGCCATTCTTAAAGGTGAGAGTGAACGTGTGGACCTGTGTCCTAAAACACAGAGCACAAGCACCCATAAGGAGAGCACAAGGAAATGGAGAGTAATCTACTTCCTCTGTCAGGAAAAAAGTTGTCATAGAAGCAGCATGGAAACGATAACTACGAATTACACAGAGGCATTCTGTGACTGAGCATGTCGAGCTAATAGGTTGTACCATGAATTAGAAGTGTACATGTTGTGATAATCTGAAGGAACAAAATGTATTATTCTGGTGGGAAAGAACAGCAAAGGTTAAAGGAAGAAAAGAGAAAAAAAACGACAAGTAAACAAACATATGCACTGTGGAAAGAAAAAGATGATACTAGTAAATTATGAGGTTTGTCTATACTCAAGCAATTGTACGAACAGAATAAGGAACAGAAAACCTAATAAATGGCAAAACAAAGAAGAAATAAAGAATTCAAAGTAAGCATACTATAGAAAGCAATCTTATACTAATAATTTCAGTTCAGCAGTGTAGTTTTCACTTAATGTGCGTTTCCCACAGTTACCACACTAAACAGTTCCTTAACATGTGGCAATGGCATTGAGGTAGCATTAAATGCACCCTTGCTAACTGCAACATTGATAGTTAGCATGTATTAATATCCCCTGCACTAACTGCAATGTGCAATCAACATCCACTCTGTCCCTAAACCTGCCCATTTCCCGATCCGTTGCATGCTGACTGTTTTACCACACACTAGCAATTATTACGGTCCTGCGCTAAAGCATGCATTAACTATTAGCTCACTTTAATAAACATGCCCTATGCGTGTATATGCAAGTTTTATTTAGTATGTGCATATTTCACAGTCCATCCTAGCTCAGCCCAAACCTCAGAAATACCTATGAACAGACTGCATAAAATGTAGGCACTATCTTTCCATGCACCTATTTTTTTTGTGCGTCTATACCCCTTACCCATCTTGATGTATAAAACGTACTTTACAAGAGAAAAATATAAAATAACTCCAAAGAGGAGTCAATTTTCAATAGTCCAACTAGGTGTAAAGTTTGCAGGCCATTTTGTACATGTGAAACTGGTAGGCAATTTTCAAAGAAAGCTATGTGCAGTATTTGAAAATTCCCTTAGGCAGGTGTCCAAAAAGTGACAAAAAGGTACCCATGTACTTTGCTCCTCCTACATCTGAAGGCAAGGGGGAGGGGGGAAAGGAGTGTGGAGAGAGAGAATGAATGCAGATCTGAACATTCAATTCTCAGCATCCACTTTATTCTGCGATTCCGATGCACCGCCCGCCCTCCCCCAAAACACCCCTTCTGATTACAGCTAAAAAGGATGCACTTTGTGAGCCATGCATGCACTTTTGGGATTTGAGGGCAACTTTCAGGCAGGCCCAATTTACCTGGGTAAATAGCTTTGAAATTTGTCCTCAAAATCCACAAGCACTGAGAAAACCATAGCATCTTTAAATAACAACCTATTAGAAAATTAGTGTCTCCGTGTAGTATTAGTGTCTCCGTGTAGCTATTTCTAGACCCATATATAATACATGAAGACACTCCAAGAAAGCTATGGAAGAGCTTTTCAGATCTTCCCTACGATGCCGGCCGTGCTCTACCAGTCATGAAGGTGCCAAATTACTTTTTCAACATCAAGTACTTAGAAAGATTTTAAAACCTGCCCATTTCTATACTGAATTGTTCCCATGCTGAAGGCCTCAATTATGCATTGAAATACTTAGAATATAGGTTCCCCCACTCACTTGATAAGTAAAATGGATCATGTAGGTGAAGGCCTTGTGCCTCATGGCCTGCTGACAGGATCAGTTGTTAAAGTTGACATACTGGTAAATTACACATCACATTAAACCTTACAATCAATCAGCAGTTCCACTTTTGACTTAAATTTTATGGACACTTTCCCTTTCTTAATCTATTGAAATGGAGTTCAGGGTGAGATGTTGGCACACATTCCTCAGTTCTACAATAAAACAGCCCCAGCATGCCTGAAAACTAAATACATTACTGAAAACATACAAAATTTTCTTTTCAGTTCTACATTAGCACCACAGAGTTTTCCGTTTGCTCACATACTTTCCAGAGCAAAGCTATACAAACAGAATGTTGAGTCATTTATTCCAATACCGTGAGACATGCTGGAGACAGAAGTTCTTCCTAAGAGAGACAAGGGATCACCAACTTTAAGGGTGAAAGTAGGCACCTACTTATATTCAACTGTATAATTTTTATCATTTTTCAATATGCTTAGAGATTGCCCTATTTTATAATCTATTTGGGGCATATTCAAAAGGGGTTAAAGCAATTTGCAGACCTGCTAACCCAGTTAATCCCAATAAGCAGGATATTTGGTGGTACATAGCCATTCTGTGCCGCAGAATATCTGCTCATAATGCCACTGCACACCCTGAAGCTAACCACGTAGCATCGGGGTGTTCTGGGGATGGCTCTCAAGTTAACCAGTCAGTGGAGATATTCAGCTGCTGACCAGTTAATTTAGACTGGCTAACTTTAGGCACACAAAGGCTGGTCTAACTTTAGCTGATTTAGCTAACCAGGCAGCAGCTGAATATCACCACTGCCCGAACAGCTAAAAGTCTCTCTGGGCTTACCAGATATTCAATGCCGGTGGCCAGATATGACCCTGGCATTGAATATGCAGATCTAATTTAAAATAGTGATGGCCAACTGCCATTGAATATCAGCCCGGGACAGTTTCTCCAAATGGGTTAGTGGAAGGGAGGTTATCTACATCTGCAGCTTGCACTATCGCAACCACCATCATTAGCCTGAACTCGGCCCATGTGCACACGTATCAGCAGAGTACACACCACCATGCCAAAGTGCATCCTTTTAGGCCAGTCAGTATTTCATAAGAGATTTTTTACACAAGTACGTGGCTGCATATGAGTGGGAATGACTTTCTAAAATTACCTCCTAAATGTGCAAAAAGCAAGGGCTAAGGACGGAGCCTGGAAGACTATGGAGAATCTAGGGAGCCATCCAAAAGTCTGTAGAGAGAGCAAAGCACACAGCAAGAAGAAAAGGATTAAATGGGCACACAGACCATAAAACTATCCAGCAATCCATCATGGAAAAGGAAGCTACAGATGGAGCCAGAAGGATTTACCCAGGATTTTCAGATGCAAGGCTGGATTAACTTGCTGTACACTACCAGGACCTATGTGCACCTTTGAGAGCAGAACAAATTGCATTGTCAGAGATGGCATACAGAGAAAAACCCTGTACTACCTTCTACTTGGTGAAAAGGGAGGGAGATGCTTCTCACCATTTCAGCACCTGGTAGAATATTCTCTAGCTACTGCTCTGTATAAATGATTACACTGCACTTCCAATAATTTCAGTCTTTAAAATACAGAAGCTTTCACTTGAAACAGATACTGTTATGACTGTGCTGCTGTATAGAAGCACTCATATATTTCTCTGGTAGCTTAGTAACGTAGATGATGGTAGAACTAGACAATGGATACTCCAATCTGCCCAGTTAGTCCTGTCCATGCTGCTAAGAATATCTATCATGAAAGCTTGACTGCTTGTAGGATTTTGCTCCCTATACAAGTCAATATTTGTTGTCTTCCTCACTGATTCTCCACTATCCTAGATAAACGAGCATATAATTCTCAAACTTAATCCAGCAGCAGTTCTGTCTCCCTCATTCCATGTTTTATCATCATGCTGTACAATAATCTAAAACGACCATAAAGTTGTTACCAGATCATCCAGTCTACTAGGTCCACATAATCTTGCTGGAAGGCACCCATACAGTTAGCTTCTAGGAACGCAAACAAAAATGGAAGAGGAACAACTCTGCAAGTCCACTAAACCAACACAGAGTGGAGACAAACCAGGCTACACATGTCAAGGACTGAAGTAATCGAAAACTTTATTGACGACCTGACACAGCTGTTTCAGCTAATGCCTTCATCGGGGGATCTACTGTATAAACAC
The DNA here is from genome assembly GCA_033557465.1 of Ichthyophis bannanicus. Taxonomy (NCBI): domain Eukaryota; kingdom Metazoa; phylum Chordata; class Amphibia; order Gymnophiona; family Ichthyophiidae; genus Ichthyophis; species Ichthyophis bannanicus. Next base: position 93,501,471 of record CM066046.1, on the reverse strand, counting down.
ATAACTAGCAACTCAAAGGCTGCAAGCATGCGCCAGCTAGCCTGTGGCTTGGGGTATCATCAGGTTGTGTTTCTTGTCTTTTTCTAACTAAATATCCTTTTTTTTAGAAATGAATTGTTCAGAGTACACAGGGACATTTAGTCAAATTTTAGGAATGAGCAGATTTGGCTGCTACAGAGGGTTGTTCTCCTGATTCCATGTTAGACACAGACTTTGGGATTAATGTACTAACTCAGTTTCCCATGGATCAGCACCCAGTTTTGGAAAAGGTTTACTATGGATGCAAATGAGCCTTCATAGAAAAACGTTTCATGGGATCTGGCAAAAAAAAAAAGACAACCATATTTACAGAAGCGTAGAGAGCTTTTTCTGTGAAACTGACCAACAAAGCTGTCTGCATGCCAGTTTTCACAGAATTCTGAATTAATGAGCTGCTTTAAAATGACAATGAGTTGTGGCAGCTCATTAACTCCGAATGTTAGCAAACTTTCACACATAGGGGATGTTTACTAAAGGTTAACACGTTAGTGAAGTTTACACACATTAAGTGCCTAGGAACCCATAGAAATAAAAAGGGCTGTGAATTCATCTGGATTAAAACCTTTAGTGTACACACCACATAGTGAAAAGCATAAACGTTTATTAACTTGCAAGAGGGTCATTTCATACATTATATTGCAAAGAAGTCCAATGCACAAAAAATGTACACAAAAATGGCAGCATATCAGGCTTTTGACTTTCGGGCTGTTTCATATATTTTAATATACAGAGGCCCTCATCTGTGAGAGAAAATTGCAGGAATTAGATGTGGTTGAAATAGACATATTCTGTCACATATAGGAATCACTAAATGTCCACCAGAGCTCTGTCCCTCATGGCTAGTGATAGTATGAAGGAAGGGACTCAAACTGTTTCAGTTTTAATTTGTTAAATAAAACAAACATATTATCCCTTATTCCTTGAGTTCAAAGTGATGCACAATGTTCACAGTGTTAAAAAAGGACAATATGAAAACAGTAACTTAATATAAAATTACAAAACCCTATCCAAAACAAAATTACATCAACACATTACAAAACTAAAACGATAATAAGATGGTCAAGTGTTAATTAAATGTCCGTTTATACAAAAATTGCTTTAAATGTTTTCTAAACCCGAGTATCCCTTCTTCAGTAAAAATATCTTTGGAAGGATTTCCAAAGGACTAGGACCTATACAAGGCTGAATTGATAGACCAAAAGGAAGTGGAACTGTGGGGCTGGGAGGCGGCAGGAGCAACAGAAGGAAGAATGGATTAGGAGTAGAGTCACTGTTCTCTGTTCTGCTCCAGGCTCACCCCCCTCCCCTCCTTTTCCCTGCAGACTGCCTGGAACGGAGGGGCTGGAGCAGAACACCCCTGTTGCTCTGGAGTCAAACTGCATTCCACACCACTTAACCCAGAAATTAAACCCTGGAGCTATGCAGTGGCGTTTCAAGCCCCATGGGCATCTGGGGCGGGCATCCCAATTCTGCTACAGGCACCCCCCCAAGGCTGCACAGCAAACTTAACTTAGCCATGGGTGGCTTGCCATGCTGCCTGTGCTCCAGGCCCGGCAGCTGTTTTCTCCAGGGCCAAAGTGTTATGATTCACAAGACTTCAGTGGGGAGAACTGCTGCCGAGCCTGGAAAGGAGGCAGCGCGGCAAGTCACCAATGGCTTTATGTTAAGTTTGCCACACTGTCTCTGCATGTGGGCCCAGTGGGGGGTGCACCCCCTCCTGGCCAGCACCCGAGGCAGGCCACACCCACCACTCCACCCTTGGTACACCACTGGAGCTATGTAGGATAATGCATAAACTAGCTCACATCAACTTTATCAAAGGAATCTCTAAGAGAAAACCATTTTCAGATCTTCGACTACAGTTGGGAACATACTTCTTCACCTTCCCTTTAATACAGGGAGGGCATTTATCATGCCTTAAATCTCAAACAGATAATCTTGAACATAGATATGGATATGCTGGAAGTCAGTACTGCTCAGCTGCAGGGAACAAATGAGCGACCATTCTACATATTGTAATAAACCCAGTCACCAACTCTGAATGGACTGTAATATGTGCAAACTTTTCTGTTACAGTCAAATAAAGAATTACAGTAATCAAAGGGCTTCAAAATAAATATCTGGATTACCATTCTAAGCTGTCTCTGGGTAAGATAAGCTTTTATGATTTGAATTAAATATGGATTTAAATATTGCCTTTTACTTGTTACAGCAATATGACCATTCGGATCAATATCTAGGTCAACATAAACACTCAAGTTCTTACATTAGAACAGTGGTTCCCAAACTTGGGTTGGGACCCCAAATGGGGTCACAGAAATATGGACATTTCCTCTTCTCTCTGGACTTTCATTGTGACCTATGCCAAGTAGTGGCAATCAGTCAGAATGTTGCCTGTGAGCCAGTGAACATTCACGGGCCCTTGTCCTCTCTTGGGTAAGCTTCTTGCTAGATTGGAAACTTATACTGAGCACACACTGCACACTGACACAAAGGACACTGCGCAGACTGCTGCTGCTGTTGCCACTACTGTTGCTGCTGCTTTAGATGAGTGGAGGGAGGGGAAGGAAGCTGATTTTATCAGCATCTGTGGTCACATAAATTGTCGGTTGTTAAAATGGGGCCATTTGGGATAAACATTTGAAAAGCATCGCCTTAGAAAGTTATAGTAAGGTTCACATTACCCAAACTAAGAGATCCGTTTGTTTTTTTAAAAGGATGGATTTATTAATCCAAAGATTCTCCGTTTCTGATTAATTAAATGGCACATTACTGGCACGCATCTAACCAGAAATAGCCAATAAGTATCCATGTATTTGCTTTATTGAATTATGAATATTTGCATTCTTTCCACAAATCAATCTGGATAATCATCAATTTAGCAATGTATACCAAATCCAAAAGAGTAAAAAACAAAAAACCCCACACCCACCCACCTTATGGGGGTATGACTAAATATTCAAAGAATAGGGGACAGAATTGCCCCTGAGGCACCTCACAAACTACATTATTAGGTAAAGACTGAATCCCCTTCCAACAGATTGACCGGCATCTACATACTGAACCCCATGAGCACTCTTCCTCCAACACTAAAGCCTTGAAACCTTTTCAACAGCATTCTATGATTTAAGACGCGGCCGCGAATTAATGCGGCCGAGCACAGGCGTGCACTGGCGGGCCGAGGGAAGGGGCGGGGGGGTGGGGGTGGGGGGGAGCGGCGAGGGAGAGGCCGAGTATAAGAAGCGCATGCAAGCGCTGGCCCGGCCTCTTTCGGCGCTCCCCTCCTGGCAGAAAAAACGTCACCGAGGAGAGAGAACACAGCCCAGCTTTGGGATTAAAGGGGGAGAGTTGCAGAAGAGAAACATGGACATTACCCCCGTAGAGATGGACAAGGTAACAAGAACAACGTTTAGAGGGCCCCTGCCGTGCTTTGACGGCGGGCAGAGGGAAAAGAAGGGGAGAAGGGGTGCGGAGTCAGCTTGAACGGCAGACGCAACCGCTTTCCTCCCGAAGAATACGGAGAGAACGAAGGACAGAGGAAAGAAAAGCTTTTACGGCGAGACTTTCCTCCGGACATTTGCAGACTGCGGGATATTGGCTGTGTCTCTCAGAGAGGGCCAAAAGAATGGTGGTGACAAAAAGAAATGTGTACAGTGTTTTGATTGTTATGCGCATGCTGTGGCCAACAGTTTGTTCTGTTAATAACCATTGTGATAAATAAACTGAGTTGTTGTTGAAGAAAAAGCGGGTGCAGTCTGGTGACTAAAAGGGAAAGAAAGCAAGGGAGGGGGGTGGGCAAAACCCGAGGCCGACATGCCAGTTGCGCGGCTGAGACGCGGCCGTGAATTAATGCGGCCGAGCACAGGCGCGCACTGGCGGGCCGAGGGAAGGGGCGGGGGGGTGGGGGGGAGCGGCGAGGGAGAGGCCGAGTATAAGAAGCGCATGCAAGCGCTGGCCCGGCCTCTTTCGGCGCTCCCCTCCCCTTTGTCCAGGAAGAGGACGAAAGCCCGCCCGACCCACCCTAGTACCGAAAGGGGGGGGGGGGGGAAATCTCGTCGCAGCATGCAGAAAAAACGTCACCGAGGAGAGAGAACACAGCCCAGCTTTGGGATTAAAGGGGGAGAGTTGCAGAAGAGAAACATGGACATTACCCCCGTAGAGATGGACAAGGTAACAAGAACAACGTTTAGAGGGCCCCTGCCGTGCTTTGACGGCGGGCAGAGGGAAAAGAAGGGGAGAAGGGGTGCGGAGTCAGCTTGAACGGCAGATGCAACCGCTTTCTCCCGAAGAATACAGAGAGAACGAAGGACAGAGGAAAGAAAAGCTTTTACGGCGAGACTTTCCTCCGGACATTTGCAGACTGCGGGATATTGGCTGTGTCTCTCAGAGAGGGCCAAAAGAATGGTGGTGACAAAAAGAAATGTGTACAGTGTTTTGATTGTTATGCGCATGCTGTGGCCAACAGTTTGTTCTGTTAATAACCATTGTGATAAATAAACTGAGTTGTTGTTGAAGAAAAAGCGGGTGCAGTCTGGTGACTAAAAGGGAAAAGAAAGCAAGGGAGGGGGGTGGGCAAAACCCGAGGCCGACATGCCAGTTGCGCGGCTGCAGTATTGAAGAAAACAAAGATTCAATAAGGCCAATATCAAATAATGCCCTGATTTTGCATATATCTGGAGACTGTCTGCCTAAAATACCAAAACAAGCACCAAATCCAGACTGGAAACTGTCTAAACCAGTAGTTCTCAACCTTTTTTCCGTCGGTACACACCTGACGGATGATGCTCGCATATGTGGCATACCCCACACATGACCCTCACAGACCTTGGGTCTGACACAGTATAGTTGTTAAATATAAACGTGTTCTGTATCCACAAAAACCCTAAAAACAGGTGCCGATCAGAATTCCTATGATTCAATTTATTTAAAAGCTTTTAGATATGGCAAAAATGTGACCAGGGCCGGCCCAAGGGTTTCTGCCACCCTGGACAGACCCCCTGTTCCACTGGCTCACCATGCTACTGATGCCTTGAGGCTCGCTATGTCACAGAAGGGAGGAATCACCATGCCGCGCCCCCCCCCCTCCCTTGGCATCATGTCTCACCTGAGGGAGGAGAACAAATGGCAATTCCTCCTTTCCTTACCGTGGCAAGCCTTAAGGCAGCAGCAGGTGTGCTTGTGGTATGCCTCTCCTTCCGCTCTCCAGAGGGAATAGGAGCAACATACTGTGACTACACACACATGCACAGTTGCTTTAAGGCCCCCTGCAGCACTGAAGCAGTGGCTGTGCCACACTTGGAGGGAGGGAGGAAGGGGTCGGCCAGCCAGCATGCCACCCACCAAGTTTTACCACCCTAGGTGACCACCTAGTTCACGGGCCAGCCCTGTATGTGACACATTCTATTCATTTCACACACTGTACCAAAGAATAGGCAGCACTATAAATATTACATTGGGCCGCAGAATACCAATATACCTACTTCTGTTATAACAGATCAAGTGGTAATACAGAAACTACACACTAATGCCACCACAACTTGGTCACATGCAAAACTCCAACAGACTCTCACCAAATATAGAATAAAGGACTACAAATTAGAAACAGAAATATGGAGACAAAAATTGAACTGCGAATCCCAAAAAGTCAAACTCGGCAGATACTATAACACTGGAAAACTAAAAATAGAAATGCATTTCCTCTTGTACTGAACAAAATACAAAAACATCTGCAAACACATATCCCAAAGCTAATATCTTCCACTTAATAAATTCAAAATAAACTACTTTTTTCTACCTTTGTTGTCTAGGTGTTTTATTTTTGTAATCATGATGGTCCCAGTTTCTCTTTTCTGTTTTCTTCATCTGTCTTCTGCCAACTCTTTCCAGTATTTGCCGTCCATTCATCCTATCTTCCTTCATTCCCTCCCTACAGCTGTTTCTGACATATTGATCATTCCCTTTACTTTCTTTCCTGCTTTTCTGTCCACTCAAATTTCAGTTTTTCATGCTCTAGTTTTCAATCTCCTCCATTTTAATTTTTGCATATCTATCAACTTTTCATCTCCTACCCAACCCATCTCCCCAGACTCTGCCATTTCCCCAATCTCACTCCATCCCCAGTCTCTTATTCCCTTCTATTTTTCATCCATTCCCCATTACATTTTGACCCTCTGTACACACCAGTCTTCTCTCACTTCTGTCTCCTTGACAACCACCCCCCATAAGGTTCCGTACCATGCCCAGCATCTCCGCCTGCTAGCTCGCTCACTCACTCCCTTTCTCTCTCTCCCCCCAGCATCTCCGTTCCCCCCCTCTCTCTCTCTTCCGTGCCCATCCTGGTAGTCCAGCATCTCCCCTCCCTCTCTCTCCCCTGTGCCCACCCTGGTAGCCCAGCATCTCCCCTCTCTCTCTCTCCCCCGTGCCCACCCTGGTAGCCCAGCATCTCCCTTCCCTCTCTCTCTCTCCCGTACCCACCTGGTAGCCCAACATCTCCCTTCCGTACCCACCTGGTAGCCCAGCATCTCCCTTCCCTCTCTCTCTCTCCCGTACCCACCTGGTAGCCCAGCATCTCCCTTCCCTCTCTCTCTCTCTCTCTCCCGTACCCACCTGGTAGCCCAGCATCTCCCTTCCCTCTCTCTCTCTCTCTAGTACCCACCTGGTAGCCCAGCATCTCCCTTCCCTCTCTCTCTCTCTCCCGTACCCACCTGGTAGCCCAGCATCTCACTTCCCTCTCTCGCTCCCATACCCACCTGGTAGCCCAGCATCCCCCCTCCTTCTCTCTCTCCTGTGCCCACCCTGGTAGCGCAGCATCTTCGCTCCCTCTCTTTATCGCCTTGTCTGTACCCACCCTGGAAGCCTAGCATCTTCTCTCCCTCTCATTCTCTATCCCCCACCCATCTATAAAACCAACAACTCCCCACTCTCTCTCTGTTTCCCACGTAGCCATATATCCCCCCCTCTATCTCACTTCTGTAACCCAGCATTTCCCTCTCTTCGTCAATACCACGGCGCCTGCCCTTTTCCCTTCCGGCCCAACAGGACAACTTCCCCTTGAGACAGAAGCACCTCACCGACACTGGCAATTCATGCCTAACCTACACTCAGACATATTCTTCCTTCATGTCGCAACAGGAAATGGCACTCAAGCGATTTAACGTCCGGGTATGCGGAACGCGCCCGGAAATGGAATCATAATAAGAGCCCCGGGCGCGGAGGAGCGCAGCCGAATCTGCATTGAACAGGAAGTGTGTGATCATTGCTTGGGCCGATTCCGCACGCTTAGTTCCCGGAAATCGGCCCCTTCGTGCCGCATCCGCGACACACAGGTTGCGAACCGCTGGCCTAAACCATTGGTTGGTCTTTAAAAAACAAAATCATCAAGCTCTCTAAAGTATTTTGACTGCTGGTGCGCACGCAGTTAACATCATGATGTCTTCAGCAAAGGTATGAGCATGCATGCTTACTTCTATTAATCTAGAAACGAGAATCCTGGAAATGAAGGAAAGCATTTATAACAATTGTAAGAATATTCCCAATAAAACCTTATAATAGGATGCGCACGATAAGGATCTATCGGACAAAAATAACTGAGCTTCCTCTAAAAGAGACAAGAAATCATCCCTGATAACTGGATGAAATTCCATTCAGCTGACGGGTGGAAAAAGACGTTTCTGCTATCAATCACCCATCCGATTTGGTCAGAGCAACAACACCTTGTCCTCATCGTCAGTTGAAGGGAGCTACAAAATGGTTAGAAAGCAATGTTAGCACCCTGAGAATACTTAAGAATTGACAATGACTGTTGTGAGGCCAATCCAAGTTTAACATCAAAAACGGCCTTTTTATGGACTTTGAGCTAGCTGAAATCATAGCTAGATATAGGTAAATCCCTCAGCCCTTTAACTTTCCCTTTCGTTTCTCTTAATTCAGAGGTTAACCACAGGGCTGCCTTGTCAGAATTTATAATCCAAGCCTTCTCTAGAGCTAAACTATTATAGATCTTGGGGAAAAAAGTAAAATTCCAGCTGAGTCAGTTGTGCTAATGAAATATAACTTCCAAAATCTAATTGTATTATAGCTTCAGAAAATATATCGGGGAAACCCTTCTAATGTGTATTAACCGATAGCCAAAAGATTCACTCATCATAAACTATTTTAAAACAAACTATATGATCTGTCCAACATTCTTAATAATTTTCCATTTCCTGAGTTTCTAGACACAAATCATGAACTGTGCAATAAAAGGTCAAGTCAGGTTTATGCCCTGCTCTATGTGTGGTCTAGGTAATCATTTGGGTTAAGTGCATTAAGAGAAGAAAGCAAGACTTGGGTGATTTTAATGTTCCTACTGATCAACCTGATGAAAATAAGACTCATTAGAGTCCGCCCTAGAGAACTCTAGCACCCAGCCCAAGATAACCTTAATGAATTGTAATGCTATGGGAATTCTGTTACCTGGAGAGCAGTAACAATGGCTCCAATTGCCAATTTGTTATGAACTTCTACTTTAAGCAGCACAGACTCCCTTTTTGTTGGACTGGAGCATTTCTACACTTGGAAGGACTCTAAAAATAAAAGTGATACTTTCTCATTGCCCTGCCCATGTTCAATATAAAAATGTATACCCTGGAGGGCACACTTGTACATGCAATGATTCCTCTTCTTCTAACCATGATTCATTTACCCAGAAAAAAATCTAAAACTTGATCTAGAACTAGATCATAGATATAAAATCAGCATTTGTTCAAGGACTGACATTCTCTAAATGGGAAACACTAATTGTAAATATTGCAGTCTCCAAATTCATGATCACTTGGTCTTCGCCATTCCATTCCTAAAGGAAAGGCTCCTGCCACCTACTTAAATTTGCAGCTGATCATGAAATTATAAAGAAAGCTGATTTGGACTGTGATCACATTTCAAGCTTCTTTCAAGTATTCCTTTCTTATCCAGAACAATTGAGGGCTCTAGTCATGCAGTTGTCTGTTTTGCAAGTGGAGAATAATCTAATAGGCCAATCTCAAATGGGTTTTAGAGAAAGATATGAAATGAAAACCACCTTGGTCATTTTAATGGATAAGTTGTGACTAGAGTGAGAGAAAGAGAAAGATGCTCTAATGATGGTGTTTGGTTTGCCTCTGTCTTTGATTTGACAGACTACTCTATTCTGCTACGTTGGCTTAATCATGTAGGAATTAAGAAGAGTGTTTTAGGTGTTGTTGCCCTGAATGAGCCTGATCTTGGTTACTAAGCAGGGTCAGGCCTGGCTAGTACTTGGATGGGTAACCACCTTGTAATAACAGTGCATTCAATTTGACATCTGGCGACCCAGCAGCTCCTGGGTTTTCGTGGTAGATTGCCAGGCTTTTCTTCCGAGGCAGTGGAGGATTAAGTGATTTTCCCAAGGCCCCAAGGAGTGCTAGTGAGACTCGAACCTTGGGGGCATGTTTACTAAACCTTCTTAATGTGCGCCCGGCGTTAGTATGCAGGATGCCATATAAGGAGTGGGCGTTTCAGTCTAAAGTAGCAAAACGGGATTAGCACACGATACCGCACGCTGCTGCGCACATTATCGGGCAAAGCGCCGCTAAGCGCGTTACCGTGCGGTAATCTTAAGTAGGCACACAGACATCCAAACATAGAAACAGAAGTGTAGCACAATGGTTAATACACTGACTGATGATACAGGGGTCATGAGTTCGATCCGCCAGTGTGCCTAATGCATAAGGCTGGCTGAGGCATCAGCTTTGACATGTAAGTATTGTTTCCTGAGGCATTTTATTGGTATTTTAATTATTGCAGCCAGCAAACACACCCTCACGTGCTTTAACCTAAGGTGCTGCATAAGGCACCCTATATGGCACTCCATAGGGCACATTATAAAGTACACTGTCTGCCACGGCACCCTATAATGTCCCCTATAGGGCACCCTATAAGGCGCTCCATAGGACACCTTATAAGGCACCTTATACGGACTGTAACCATAAGGTGCCTCAGAAGGCGCTTTATAGGGTGCCTTATAGGGCGCCTTCTGAGGCACCTTATGGTTACAGTACCCTGAGGGTGTTTTGCTGGCAGCACTAATGTACATTAAAAATAGACAATGCTTCAGACAGCCCTATCAAATAACCCCACTGTGGGTTTGAACCCATGACCTCTGGCTCTACAAGCAGTGAAGTAACCAGTGGGCTACAGCTCCATAGCTGCTAGCAAACCCCTGGCTGGCTGCAGAAGGACTGCACGTCACCACACAAACAGTCTGCTGTGGTCACCAGGATAGGGTTAACCCACCCATACCCATGATGCACTGCACATGCAAATCAGCAGTCTACAGATGATCAACAAGATGGGGTATGCACCCCCACAGCACCTCGGCCTAGTAGGGGGAACTGACCGTGTGTGGTACTGGTACAGAGTAGCTACACACCGTCACATTGTGCAGGTACTCTATTCACCCTGAGGGTGAGGTGGGGCGCCCAGCACCAGGTCCACAGCAGAAATAGGCCATGCTGCAGGACCCCAGCAGTGCTAATGTGTGAGATAGGTAGTGTCTGCAGACACACCGTGGATACATCTGTATTTCTCAGTCAAGGTTTAGCCCTTATGGACCCATAGGAGGATTATGTACCACCCCCCCCCCCCCCTCTGGGGCTGAGGGTGGTAAACAGGGTCTCCCACCAACAGATCCACATTCTAGCTCCCTGCAATGGTGGCAGTAGAGGGGCCCATCAACCCCAGTCCTGCTGGGGAACAGACACCCTACAGGGCAGTCAATGCAGCTCTGTACACATCCAGAAAGCAATAGCAGACAGACTTTAGGCCTGGCTATGCTAAGCTGCACCCCACCACTATCTGATATTCTCCTGCAGCAAGCCTTCAGCCACTGCACCCGGCAAGGTGTTCCAGCAAGACACATACCAGCTGCAGACAGTCTGCTAGCTAGTCCATAGTGCATACACACCAAGCAGATAAGTCAGTGACTGGGCCCCAAAAGGGAACCCATAAATATCACATGAAAGAAATACTACATAGCACTATGGGGGAACCTAGCCATGCCGTGGTCACTGCTCAGTAAGGGTGAGAGTGATCTCCCAGCAGAACATGCTGTGGCCACCCTGTCTGTGCAGGTGGTGGCCGGGCACTACAATGTCCCAGCCATTGCCCTATGCCCTTTGCAGATGCATCCTGGCCAGGCCACCCTGTCCGGGCTATACCCATGGTACCTTGCTCCTCATTATGCACATTGGCAGGCCAATACTGGCAACAGTGCTGGCAGTGTGAGCTGTGGAGGGTGTTTGCAGCCACCACACACTGGATAGACAGACACACACTCCCGTACCTATGCCAGCATTGTGCTACTATAGAGGTGTTTGGCAGCCCTGGCCACCACACCAGTCCTGGGCACAGTGCAGGCATGGATATGGTACGCAATACTGTTGGGGGTCACTCCCCAGGGTGGTAAACACTGTCAGACACCAGACCTGAAGCACACTCCACAGACATCAGAAAGGTTGCTATGATGGAGCTCAATCAGCAAACCGTGCTTAACGTAGGAATTGCTATCTGCCAGTAATCATAGCTGTGTACCATATTCCCAGGTTTAGGGTGGCATTGCTACGGTATGTAAATGCTAGTATTTGGGCCCTGCGTGCATCTCCCATGTCCTGCCTCTCCAGGAGGCATTGGCTAATGGAGCCTGTGGGTGTGGGTGTGTCTGCCCCTGTTGGCTGCTGCTTTACGGCACAGGTTCCCAACTCTAGTCCTGGTGTACGAAACACTGTTCGGGTTTTCATGCTGTCCCTCATAAATATGCATGAGATACATCTGCATACCATGGGGGCGGTGCATAGATATGCAGCACAGGTATCTTTATTAGAGGCAGCATGGAACCTGAATGGTGTTTGGCCCTCCAGGACTGCATTTGGGAGACTCTGCTATAGGTAATGCGCCTGTTTATGGTGTCTGTGCTCTGTAGGGTAAAATGTAGGTGTTTTGGGCATGTTTACGTCATCTGCAATCACTGTTCCCTCTAAGCTGTGCGCGTGTGCACACGCACACACCTCGCCGAGCGAGCGCACATACTTTACAACAGAGCGCACAAAAATTACGGCTCTGACTCTGATAGAAAACAACACAGACGTCTTAAAATTTAAAAGTTATGATTGTAATTACTAGAAATTTCCCGCTTCATTTAGTAATCGTCTATTTTCATTTAATTTGATTAAAATCAATGTGGTGTACATACTGTATTCTGACATGTAGTCAAATTTTAAAGTATATAATTCCGAGTGTTATTATGTGGCACACAAAAATTTAACCTTCCTTCAAAAGCTGCACACAACTGATATTTTATGCGCACACAGCCTACAGAAAATTAGAGGGAACATTGTCTGCAATAAAGGTTCTGTCTGTATTAGCACGTTTTAGTAGTGGGTAAAAAAAATGGGGGCTGGGTTGGCAGGAACCACAGCTGAGACTTGAACCTGTGACCTTCTGCTCCTGAACACACTGGCTGTGTGCACTGCACCACCATGTTGCCACAGAGACAGTACATTCCCTGGGGATACCATGACTGTTCATCAGATGGGGCCTGTCTGTTGCAGTGCATGGCACCCACCTACACAGGGCTAGGCCATGGTCTGCTCTGGGCAGCTGCCACTGCCCCCTTCACCACCAGTGCCCCTCTGTCACCCTGCTGACATGCCCTTCTGGTGGTGATGGTGGAGCGCAGTCTCAGGCCATCCAGTGTGCGGGTAGGCGGCTGCCTATGGTGCGGGTTCTGGGGTAGGGGTGCCTGCATAGGTGTCCACGCTTCCCCCCAGCACCGCCTGCCACTGTTCTGTGCCCTTGGGGGTCCCTACTGGGTACTATCCCCTGTGACACTGTGGGAAGCACACTCGTGCCCATGCTGGGCCCTCATCAGTTGCTGTCTGGCTGCTCTACTGTTTCAGCATTCCTATGGGCCACCTAGGCATCACCCTAGTCCGCACTGTGGCCCAGCTGCAGTACAGCATGTGCCGTCTGCAGCCCTCTGTGTCCCCTTTCCCAGCATCTGTCCAGTTGCCCATTCCGACATGCCCGCCCTGCTGTTGTGGAACATGTGCACCCCATAGGAAACCTGTCCAATGGAGAGGGAAACCCTGATGAGCGCAATTGCAGTGTGGAATCATTCACCTTGTATGGGGATGGAGCGTAGACCCTTCCAAAATTCATATCATTTTTTTTTTTTTGGCGTTTTCTCGGGAGTGCTTTTTGATGTTTCCCATTAATATCACTATTGCCCAGCTTGGTTATGTTTTTTTTTATATTTTGTTGGGGTCATTTTCAATGTTTCTTTGCACTTTTGTTCCTTGCACATGTATCACACTTATCACTTTTTTGTAGGTTTCCCTGGTTTTGCTGTACATTACTGACAGAAATGGTTCCTCTGCCCTTAAATCAGCTCTAACGCCAGGGTTTCACTGGCGTTAGTTTTGAGCCTCGGATTTCACATCGTTAGTGTGCGGGGAGCCTCTCCCCTCCTACTCTCCACCCATTGACCCCTTCTCTCCGCCCCTGGGGAGCCTTCCTCCGCCCTCCGGGAGCCTTTCCCCGCCTTCAGCGCTCATTTGTGCCGCTGCGCGCGTTAACGTGCGCTAAGGAACCTGAGCGCCTGATAAAGCGCCATTAACGCACGTTAAGGCACCTTAACGTGTGGTAACGTCACAGAGCGCACATTAAGAAGTTTTAGTAAACATACCCCTTGGTCTCTTGGTTACCAAGCCAGTGCTTTAATCATTAGGCTGCTACTCAGAGTGGAGGAGTAGCCTAGTTCATTTGGGTTTTTTCCTTTTACTACTTTTGACTTTCATATGGTTGTAGTATTTTTCTCATTTTTACTTCTTTGGTTCATTGTTTAGCTAGATTATATATTGGCATTGTATGTATTTATTTATATGAATAATTTGCCTCACCATAAGTGCTTTGGCATTGGGCAAGTAAGAAATATGAATAAATAAGTATATAAATAATCACCTTACTGGACAGCATATGGCCACCACCAACTTGTTAGCATTTATGGTTTCTGGAGAGTTGCAGTCTACTGGTACAAACCTAGAGCTATAACCACCTTGTCCTGATATAAATGTGAATTAACAGACTTGAGCAAGAAAGTTCCTGGCTGTATGCAGTGTGTCCAGGGATTGGACAGTGGAGCAGTAGGTCAAGGGGCTGCACTTGATTTGGAGACAGTGCAAACATACCCATGGAAGGTCTGTGAGGATTTTCTCCACCCTCGCCTAATCCCACCCCTTTTCTAATGCAGGTAAAAGTATCTGTGCCTTGACCTGTGCAGTACATTTTTCTAAATGAAGGGAGGACCAATTTCCATTGCTTAAAATTGCCTTCAAAGTGTGCACCTCAACATAGGTGTATACAATTAACATATTATTGTAAAGTTCAAGAAGCCTGCATTTTCCATCATGGTGTTACAGCACATAAAAGAAGCTAAGGAGCTTGCAACTGAACAATTAGTAGGGAGATATTAATGTGCACAGGGCTCCAAACTGCAGGGAACCAACCATTCCATAAATATCTCTGACTTATTCTGATCCACTCCACAACATCAAATCCACTTATCGGATTTAAAGCCTGACTAACCAACACAACTTGGGGAACCTATGCCCAGTGATATGCTTTCTTTCATTCAGTTCACAAGCCAATTAAGAAGAAAACAATCGGGTATGTAATCAGCCCTTGTTAAAATTGCAGAAATATTTTAGCAATTTCGGGGTTTACCACCCAAATCCACCAGCATCATGTTGAGATTATGATTATTACCAAGATATAAGGTAAACAATGAATATATTAACATACTGAAAATTATTATTCAGATATACTAATATATTTTTATACGACAAAACCAGGATGAAAGAGGGAAAAAAAACTTCTTGAAGCTGACCCGTAACCTTTTTAGGAATATGACTGACAGGGTTGTACAAACAACTGCAAAGCTGAAAACAGACCTTACAAAACAGATTATTTACTGTGGAAAACATACGTTCCCAAGCTGTCTGCACAGTGTTTACTTAAAAAGTAATTTTCTCATTTCCCAAAGGGACCGCTATTTGGAGCGATCAGTCTAACCACCTTGTAGAGTAATATATCAGGAGAAATCCCTTTGCAAATTACAATTTCATTAGAATAAATGAAAAAAATGCCTGCCCACCGATTTCACTGGATGAAATCAAGAACTATGTTTAGCATAAGCAGGAGGTGATCAAAGAGAGAGGACTGAAATGAGGATACAGTTTTCAAGCAATCAAAAATACCAGAGAGACCAAGAGATGCCGTCCTGCCTATGCTCTTTCAAGTGCATCTCGCCTCTCGCCTTCCCCACACTGCCCTAAAAATTGGGATTTTTGTTTGTTCTTTTCGGCTGCGGTTCTTCCAAAAACTGTGACCCGTCACAAAATTAGCAAATCGAATGCAAACCCCAGTTGTAACAGTAAACCGGGTAATTACTGAGAACTCTGCTGTAATCTACTAGCGGGGAGTCTTGGAGATGCGTGACGTCAATCAGCAGCTCCACAAACAGGGCAGGAGAGTTCCATTGGCAAGCGCCTCCCGGGCGAACATTTGTTCAAAGCAAACCCGCACCCCCTTGCAGCCTGATGGTTAAAATATAACTGCCGAATAAGGTGTATTTACAAACTAGACGTTAGATAACCTTATCAGTTTAAAACCGGCATTACCAGTTCTGAACTTTCCATAAACTGAGATACCCCGGCATGCCCTAAATTATTTTAAAGCGATAGGACCCCTTTCCTTAGAATAAGAGCTATATGGGGTGTTGGGAGGGGGCAACCTTTCCTGACGTATGACTGACCTGCACTTTCAAAAGCCTCTTAACTCCCTGTTAAAAATAGACGCGGTTGAAGATGCATTTATACAGTTTGTGCTCAATCTAACATATACATCTAAACATACAACACACAAGTATATTTAGATAAACGTGACAAGGCGACACCCCCCGATTAGGCAGAAAAGAAACCAATTTGGAATTATAGCCACAAAAATCTTTTCTCTGCACCATTGCCAGATCCATATCAACAGAAAGGCAGCAGTTGGCACGCCGGGAGGCTTTCTAATGTAAGGGGATGTATTTTAGGCAACTATATTCCATAAACCAGTCTAGGGAAAGTAGAATCCATTCTTTATAGTATTCATTATGGATTCGCTTGCATAACGCTCTGGAGAAAGGGGCACGGAGCTTCCCTTCCTGAGAGCAGATTTGGGATTGCATGCCTTGTTCATTTCATTTAGGAAAGACAAATTCTTCGAATCCATCTCACCTCAGTTTCTCGTAATCTGGTAAAAAGTATTTGTTTTAGTCCTTACCATCGAGCGTGGTTTAAAAACTCCGGGTAACAGAGAACAAAAATATCTCCAGGGTTATTAAGTTTATATTTTGACTACAGGGTTGCTACTGTAATATGGCTAACTGAAATTTGATATGTCACACCTTCCGCAGCTAATATATTAAAGAAAGATAATTTGTTCTGTAGGTTAGCTACGGAAGTTTGGTAGCTCGAGAAGGTCACTTCCAAGAGCATTTCGCAATTCTAGTTAGAGACTGACGGCCAGACGGCGTGGGAAGTGCTTAAGGCTAGCAATCGCCGTAGCACACTGTTTGAACTGTGCACGCCAAGCTAATAAATGAGCATTTTGGTTTAACTTTATACACTTGTTAAGAGGTAAATACTATAGGATGCAGAAACAGCCTAGTTTCATATTCTGGTCCAGAAAATGACAACATTGAATTTTATAAAAGTGTGTGTGTGTGTGTTTTTCACCGTTGTACACTTTGCTATAATGCAATATCGAAGCCTAGCCCTAAGGAAATCCTAGAACTTCAAGTGCGCCAGAAGGTGAGTACACCTGGCGTTTGGCAAGCCAAAGGAGCCTGTCTACGGAGAAACGATGCACCTGCATTTATTCTATTCCAAAACAGTACCACCAGGGTCAGACAGAAGCATGCATGCACTCTGCTATTTCCGAGGCTCCCAGAGCAGAGCTGTCAGCATTTTCCCGCGAGCACCTGCTACAGCGAGAAACTCTCTAGGTCGTGTCTGCGCCTGCAGGAGCCACCCGCACGCCTTCGAGCGCTAGCGACGAGACAACAGCGCAGCTCTCGCCGGGACGCCACCGCGGATCTAGAAAAGGAGCTCGCTTACTTGGCGTTTTCTCGGATGGCCCCGAGGAGCAAGTGCGCGGCGCCCTGCTGCAGGCGGCATGTGGCCAGGTGCCGGTGGTGCTCGTCCTGCAGGCAGGCGTTATCGTGGTACAGCTTGGCCACTTGCTGCTCCAGCTCGTCTATCCGCCGCCGCTGCTTCTCCAGCAGCTCCTGCTGCGTCTCGATGATTTTGTTCAGCTCCTTCAGGTACTCGGCCGCCTTGCTCGGGTTCTCGGCCGGGCTCTCCATAGCGCGGGCGCCCTTCGGGATCGTCGGAGGCGAGGCGGCGCGGAGTCAGGGCTGCCCCGGGGGGAAGGCGATCCGCCTCCCGGGCTCTGCCATGGTCACGCTCGGCTCTTTCCGGAGTTCCCCGATCGGGCGCCGCTCTCTCGAGCTCCGGCTGCCCCACCGCGGATCCCGTCCTCGTCTGAAGCTGCAGGACTCGGGGAGAGGCTGCTCGACGCGACCGCCGCCGTCCGTCCCTCCCTCCTGGTGGCCGACGGGGAAATATCCTGTTGCACTGGCACCAGCAGATCCGACTTGCTGGACGGCTGCGGCGGCGCGGTTTTTCCGGGGGCTCTCTGCTGATGACTCGCCCCCTGGGAAAGTGTCACTTAAATGACCTGCACTGGGGAAGCCGAGGGAGGCATTGCCGAGCGGCAGCGGCACGTCAAAGCCCGGAGAGCAGCGCTGCTTTCCACCAGCAGATCCGTCTTGTGCCACCGCCGGTGACCTGCAGAACTAATGCGTCCCTGCTGCCTCCCAGGAAAGCCAGGCGGCGGACAGTGACAGGCACAGAGCGAGAGAGAGAGCTTGTTAGCACGATGCCTTCCTAAGATGTGGGTTGTTTTGAGATTTTGTTTTGGATCATTATTTCTAGTGACGTTTGCATCCGTGTTCTCACGAGTCCTGAGCCCCTCTGCTGGTGGGCTGTCCTCCCCCCCCCCCCCCCAAACTTCTGGGCATCATCGCTCACTTTGTACGAACGGAGCTGAAAGATGGGCCACAGGTTAGCCGTCTGAAGGAACCGAACAGTGATTGATAAACGCAGGTTATAAAAGCCGTCGTAGGTCTAGTTTAAACATCGATTTCACAATTTTATAGGAATTTTATAAAAGTACACTTTCTGCTTAGTTTCTCATCTGCAGACTTAAAAAAAAAAAGAGCGCGGGCAACACTTGAGTTTAAGTGGATCTTAGTATTGAACGTCGATTTTAAACGGATGTATACTGCGGTTTATGTGGGATGGGTTTACTAGGCGTGCATAAAACATTTCAAAGATCTTACGGTAAATACTGAGATTACTAGATTCCCGAAAGAAAATTAACATAGACAAAGGGTTTAACATAAAGCTCAAAGTAAAGAAAAAGTGATGCTCTCAAAACTAATTTAGTAATGCAGTGGATCTTAAGGGCCCTATTAAACGTTTCTCAATTACTGCGTTTCATATAAAGTACTTGATTAGAAAGCATAGGTAAGAGATATGTTGAAACACATTCAGAAACTGAAAACAATTGGTAGAAACAAGTGGAGCATGGCTCATGGACTTCTTTCGTGTGTGTGTGTGTGTGTGTGTGTGTGAAATCTCTACCTGAAGGGGGAGAGGGGTTGGATGGTTGGAATGGAGCCATATCCAAATATTCCCCTAGTTTGGAAAGAATGATAAAATGAAAGGTGAAGACCAGTTTTAGATAGGTCATGGAGAGGGGAGTTAAGGCATCCAGGTGGAGAGGTGGGAAATTCCCATTGTATCTTACTGAGGCTCTGCCAAATACATATAAGGGGCAGTCTCACCATGGCTAGAGGGTATAGTGATTTTTAAAAGCTCCATGGGGGGGGGGGGGGAGAAATCCTATTCTTCCCCTAAATGTGCAGGAGGGAAGCTTTTTTTTAAAATTGCTGCTCCTGGTATCCATGCACCCCATCCCCTCCCACCAGCAGCACATCCTCCACTGCTGATGAGCTCATCTGACATCCAAACTCCCAATTTCCCCACTCAAACACCCCACAACATCCATCCCCAACTATAACCCACCCTGGATCTTACCAAAACCCTGATGGTTACTCCTGCTTATGGCAGAATCCAGGGTTTAAGAGTCCCTGTAACCCCTAGAGGCAGGGCTGGCCTTAGCACTAGGCAAACTAAGCAGCCACCTAGGGCAGCACAGTTTTAGGGGTAGAAAAAATCAAAGCACAAGGAGCAAGGGCAATCAATGCATAATTACAATAAGGAGACATTGAATCAATATATAATTGAATTATCAAATGTATTATCAGTACAAGGTGAGTCGTCAAATGGCCAACTGAGGATCATACATGACATCACACTCTCCAACAAACAATGCAGGAGCAATCCATTTTCTTTTGTTTAATCAACTTAAACAATCTTGCAGGTCCCCCTCCCCCCAAAAGTTTCTAGTTTTGATTGTTGCAGACAGCACTGGCACCCTCTTGTTTCTCCAATCCTCCTCCCCTCCCATACAGGAAGAGGAAATGTCTCATGCGGTCAGGAGGCCATCGATGGAAGTGAGATACTGTACTGAGTGCCCTGATTTTTGGGTATAAGGAGGAGAGGATTTCTTGTGCACACAGTCTGCTCCAGGGAACAGTACTACGGTATGGCAGGTCAGCAGATGGACAGAGTGGCATGGCAATACAATACTATAGTTCAGGGCAGCAAAACACTGGAGTGCAGAACAGCACCGAGGTAAAGATGCTGGTTGTCAGTCAGATCAGTGATCTTCCTTTCTTCTAAGTTACTTTGAGTTGGCCCAACCATCAACAAAACTAGGCAGCTGTCTGGAGTAGCAGCTTCTGGGGGATGGCAAAGAGCAAGCCATGCAAAGCTGAACAATAGATTCTAACAGCTGGGGGGGGGAGGGGCATAAGGCTTAAGGTTCACCTAGGGCAGCGATGGCGAACCTGTGGCACGCGAAGGCCTTGCAGCTGGCACGCGGGAAGGTCGCACATTAAACAAAAAAAAAAAGCTGTCCGCTGCCGCCGCGGCGGCATGGAGTGTCCCGCGGGGCTCCCTCTGCCCGGCGGGACTCTCCCGGCGCTGCTCAGCCCCTCTCTGCCGGCTTGCAGAGACGCGAAGGGAGAGAGAGTCTCCCTCGCATCTCTCTTAAGCCCGCAGGGGCAGATGGGAAATTTCCCATCTGCCCCTGCGGGCTTAAGAGAGATGCGAGGGAGACTCTCTCTCCCTTCGCGTCTCTGCAAGCCGGCAGAGAGGGGCTGAGCAGCGCCGGGAGAGTCCCGCCGGGCAGAGGGAGCCCCGCGGGACACTCCATGCCGCCGCGGCGGCAGCGGGCAGCTTTTTTTTTTTTTTATTGCCATGAGCCGAGGGAGGGGGGTTAAGACTGGCAATGGGCTAGGGAGGGAGGTTAAGACTGGCAATGGGCGAGGGAGGGAGGGAGGTTGAGACTGGCAATGGGCTAGGGAGGGAGGGGGGTTGAGACTGGCAATGGGCTAGGGAGGGAGGGAGGGGGTTGAGACTGGCAATGGGCTAGGGAGGGAGGTTAAGACTGTCAATGGGCTAGGGAGGGAGGGAGGTTAACACTGGCAATGGGCTAGGGAGGGGGGAGGGGTGTTCAGACTGGAAATGCGATAGGGAGGGAGGGGGTTGAGACTGGCAATGGGCTAGGGAGGGAGGGGGTTGAGACTGGCAATGGGCTAGGGAGGGAGGGAGGGGGGTTGAGACTGGCAATGGGCTAGGGAGGGGGGTTAAGACTGGCAGTGGGCTGGGGAGGGGGGTTAAGATGCAGTGGGCTATGGGGGGGAGTTAAGACTAGCAATGGGCTGTGGGCTGATGAGGGCTGGCAATGGGCTATGAGCTGATGAGGGCTGTCTGGAAATGGGGTGATGGGGGGGTTAGGACTGGTAATGGGCTATGGGGGGGTTAAGACTGGTAGTGGGCTGATGGGGGGGGTTAGGACTGGTAATGGGCTATGGGGGGTTAAGACTGGTAGTGGGCTGATGGGGGTGTAGGACTGATAATGGGTTATGGGGGGGGCTAGGACAGGAAATGGGCTGATGGGGAGGGGTAAGGACTTGAGGTGGGCTGATGTGGTTAGGACTGGTAATGGGCTGTGGGCTGATGGGGGGGTTTAGGACTGGCAATGGGCTATGGGGGGCTGACTGGAAATGGGCTGATGGGGGGTTAGGACTGGTAAAGGGTTATAGGGGGGGGCTTAACCTGAAAATGGGGTGATGGGGGTTAGGACTGGAAGTTGATTGACGGTGGGCTAGGACTGGTAATGGGTTGGGGTGTTGCTAGGACTGGAAATGGGCTGAGTGGAAGGGGAGGCTTGAACTGCAAATAGCTGATGGGGAGGGGGCTTGGAATGGAAATGGGCTGTGAGGGAAGGGAGCTAGGACTGAAAATGGGCTGATGGAACAGCTAGGATAGGACTGGAAATGGGCTGTTTGGGGGAGCTAAGATTGGAAATGGGCTGTGGTGGGGGCTTGAATTGAAATGGACTCATGGAGGGGCTAGAACTGGAAGTAGGCTCATGGGGGGGCTTGGACTGGAATTGGGCTGAGTGGAGGGGAGCTATGATTTGCCATGGGCTGATGGTGGGGCTAGGAAATGAGTAGAAATGGGCTGATGGGGGGGCTAGGATTGAAAATGAGCTGATGAAGG
This sequence comes from Ichthyophis bannanicus, assembly GCA_033557465.1. Taxonomy (NCBI): domain Eukaryota; kingdom Metazoa; phylum Chordata; class Amphibia; order Gymnophiona; family Ichthyophiidae; genus Ichthyophis; species Ichthyophis bannanicus. The sequence goes on along the minus strand of CM066046.1, from coordinate 93,479,578 downwards.
GACTTGGACTGGAAATGGGCTGATGCAGGGACTAGAAGGGAATGGATGCTGGGTGAGACTGGAACTAGAAGGGAGCTGATGTTGGGGGAGGATTAGAATGGGATGGGGCTGGGAGAGTAAAATGGAGAGGGGAAAAATATTTTGTGTAGGAGGGATGAAAAATCTACAATTGGCCAGGTATTGGGAGAGTAATTGGGGATTGAGGATGGAGGGGTAAAATTTGTGTGGATGAAATAGGAATGAGGAAAGAGCAAAAGGAGAAAGATTAGTATGTTAAAGCAGATGTAGAGAGAGAGAGAGAATGGAAAAAAAACTAGAAGAGAGAAGAAAGGACAAATGGACAGCAGACGATGGAGAGTTAGCAGAAAACATGAAGAAACCAGAAGAAGGTGGCTGGACCAATTGCAACTGAAAAAAAAATGCACAAAAGGTAGAAAGATATCTCTTTATTTTGAATTTATTAACTGGAATATGTCAGCTCTGGGAAATGTGCATCATTAACATCTGCGCTTTGTTTGGTACAAGAGGAAATTCCTATTTGACGTTGCCACTTGTTCTCTTTCCCCAGTATTCTCTGAAATGTATTGGTTTAATATTTGCAGTGTTGCCTTTTGATAGGTAGGGTATGGTGCTTTGTGAGTCCTGGTAATGCTGTCAGGATACGGCGGGTTTGCTATGGGTTCTAAATGGGCAGCGTTTGTAGTAGTTCCTAATGTGCCTGGCGGTTGGCACTGGATTATAGTAATGTAGAAATCTTTTAGTCTTTCTTTATCCATACACTCATTAAGAGACATGTTTACTAAAAGTTAGTGTATGGTAACATTATGCAAATATTTATGCAAATAAGACCACTTATGCAAATGACGTGCTGGCACTTTGAGGAAATTCTTTGGTTTTGTGCGGCAGTTTGGGCACTCGGGCTCAAAAAGGTTAGCCATCACTGACCTAGGGTGTCAACACTGAACAAATTCTGGGGCTGGCCCTGGTCACTTTCTCTCCCCTTTTAAAATCGTGTTTTTCTATAGTGGTCATGGCGCCCTTTCCCCTCAGTCATGCAGCTGGTATAGGGATGTATGCGTGAGAGGCTGTGAAGCTGTCGGTGCTGCCTCCATAGGTCCGGGGTGTCAGGTTCTGTCACTTTTTATCATTACCCTTTTGTTACAAACAATGTTGCGTCTTGGCAAACATATGTACTTGGCCACTTCTGTTTGCCTGCACTCTTACTAATGTCAACAGCCAAATGAAATCTTACATTTACATATGTAGGCAAACAGGCTGCCTGCTTTCCAAAGAACGTTTTTGCAAGCCTTCCTTTGGAGATTTCACAGTAGTGTTTTGCTACAGCTTCCACCCTACAGCTTTTTCCCAACTTTACAGAAACCTTTCATTGGGGCAGAATGCAGCGCCGGCCCAACCACTAGGCAAACTAGGTGGTCACCTAGGGCAGCAGCTTCCAGAGGGCAGCAAAGGCAGGGCATTCAAAACTAAATAATAGATTTTGCCAGCGAGAGGGGGTGTAAATCTTGAGGTCTGCCTAGGGCAGCAACATTTTGAACCAACTCTAGGGCTGGCCCTGGCACAATGTTAGGAATCTTTGAAAAGGATTTAATCTGTGTACAGGAGATGTGGCGTTCTGGTCCACCTTTTTTCTTAGTACTCTGCCCCCATCGCTAGCTTTTGGCACACATGATGTAAGTGGCAAGTGACCTGCAGTAATCTCCCTAAGGACCAGATGAAACTGCCCCATACTGCACTAGAGGAAACGCAGCAGGGGTATAAAAATGCATTTAAAAAAGGAACTTTTTGGGGGGGAATCCTTTAATTTTTTAAAATCCATGTCCTGTTATTTGTGGGGGTTCTCTCTGTTCTCTGCACTAGGAAATCTTTTGATCCATCCATCATCTTCTTGCCTGCAAACTATAGTATAAACCATCCTGTGGCAATGAGCCATGCAAAACTGTAACAAGCCTAATTCATAATTTTTTTAATTTAAGAAAGGGAACTTTGAATAATCTTTTAAGAATTCTTGTTAGCCCTTTCTTCCAGAGAGAGAGGGTGCAGTGCCTGATCGTCACATAATTAAGGATTCTGTCAGACCATTTTTGTGTCTGTGATGTGTTGGCATTGTTCCTGTAGGAACTGTAAGATCATTTAAATTGATGATTTACCACAGCAGTGCTCTCATAAATGTATTCTTCTAAGCTTTATAAAATCTTAAATATGTTACTGTAGAAATGGGGTGGGGGGTGTTTTTGCACGGCCCGGGGAAACAGTATGCATGGCCAGTTGGGCTTTGAATATGAATATTCATGAGGGATTTGCATACATTGCCTCCATTATATACAAATATCTCACATGCATATTCATTGTGTATTTATTTATTTATTTTATTTAGTGTACACTTATATCCCGCTACTTCCAGCGATCAGCAGCGGTTTGCTATACATAACAGTATGGTTGTACAGGCCATGGATTAAAACATACATAATGATTCAGTACAGGACACAAACATTCAGATTACAGGTTTACACTTGATTGCAAGACATTGATTACACATGTATGTACATATTTACAGGTTGGCGGAGTCTATAGGTGTTTGACGTGTAGTGCTCTTTCCTTGTGCATGGTGAAAGAGGTTATGTGGGATTGAAGTGTGTCTGGAAAAGATGCGTCTTTAGCTTTTTTTTGAATACCAACAGGTCACTGATTGCTCTCAGTTCGCATGGTAGTTGGTTCCATAACAGTGGCGCTATGAATGAGAATGCTCGGTTGCTGGTGGTTGCAGTGACAGCTCTCAGGCTAGCCGGAACAATGAGGGTATTGAGGTGTGTGGTTCTTCTGCTTCTGTTATTTGGCTGCGATGTGATAAGGGCGTTGAGAAACGAAGGTGCTATATTATGAATGAGCTTGAAAGTGGTGATTAGGATTTTGTATTGTATGCGTGCAGTGATGGGGAGCCAATGTAGGTCCATTAGAATTGGTGTGATATGCTCCTTCAGGCCTTTCCTCATGATTAATCTAGCTGCCACATTTTGCGCCATTTGGAGGATGTTGAGGGTTTTTTTAGGCAACCCTTGTAGTATGGCGTTGCAGTAGTCCAGGTGAGGAATGATGAGGGCTTGTGCAACGGTCCTAAAATCTGAGTGCTCTATGATGCTACGTAGTGGGTGCAAGACTTTTATTTTGTGGAAAATGGCTCGATTGGTAATTCAGAGATGCTTTTCCATCTTTAGGTTGCAATCCAGTGTCACGCCCAGGTATTTTAGCTCGCTCTTTGTGGCGTAGACGTTATTGTTCATGGTGACTGAAGGTGGTGGGTTGAAATCTGGTTTTCTGGAAATGAACATCACTTCGGTCTTTTTGTGATTAATGGCCAAGTTATTCTGTTGCAGCCAGAATTGTAGCTCACTGAGGCATTTTTCCAGTTGACTGATGTTCGGGTTGTCTACATCAAGTTGAGTGTAGAGCATTAGGTCATCAGCATAGATGTGATAACTGATCTGGCGTTCCTGGAATGTTTTACAAACTGGCCGTAGATAAAGGTTGAAGAGGAGGGAAGACAGGGTCGAGCCTTGAGGTATGCCTTGGGTTTGGGGGAAAGTTGCGGCCTTCTCGTTGTTGAAGTGGACTTGCTGCATTCTGTTGTTTATGTAGGAGGCAAACCATTTCAGAGGGGCACCTCTAATGCCTATGGAAGCGAGTCTGTTTAGGAGCGTGGGGTGATGCACGGTATCAAAGGCGGCTGATATGTCTATGAAAACGAGCATGAACATTTTGCTTCTGTTTTCCAGTCCTTTGAGAAGCTTATCAAGTAGGGCCAGTAGGAGGGTCTCCACGCCATGATGCTGTCGGAAACCATACTGGTGGACGTCCAAAGCGTTATTGTCATCGATGTGATCTTGCAGTTGCATTTGTACTGCCTTTTCAATGATCTTGGCCAGGAAGGATATGCTTGACACTGGTCGGTAGGATGTTGGGTCTTTCTTGTTAAGAGTCTTGTTCTTTAGGATGGGTCGTATGATGGATTTTTTGAGGTGCGTTGGCATTAAACCCTGCCAAAGCGATTGGTTCACATTGTGTGTGATATATTGAACAATTTCCTGTTTTATACCCAGGCCGCAGGGCATGGGTCGAGTGGGGAGGTGGTGGTTTTTAAGCTGGAGATTATGTTCAATATTTGCTTGTCATCTACGCTCCTGAAAGTGGTCCATTCTTGGTATTGTGTAGGACTTTCTGGGGTGTTGGGTGTTTGCAGAATGTTGGTCATTGACAGATTCTGGGTGTCTGGTTCAGGCGCTTGATGGCTTCTGACATTGGCTGTAGGGTTGAGCTTTTTGGCATAGTGGTCTGCCAACCTTTGGGCTGTCATTGCCCCGTATGAAATTGGTTCTTGGGTAGTCTTCGTGAGGGATTTGACCAGTTCAAATAGTTCCCTGGGTCGGTTGAGGGCCTTGTTGAGCGTGTTGAAGTGATAGGTTTTCTTTGCGATGTTAATTTCATTCTTGTAAGCCGTGAGGAGTTTGGTGTATTCCATTCTATGCTCCTCAGTTTTGTGACTTCTCCATTTCCTTTCTTGCTACCTCAGGCCTTTCTTTAGGTCGCGCAGGGTGGGGGTGTACCATGGTTCCGACCTGATTCTTGATGAGAGTCTTTGGGGTGTCCAGGTTGGTATTGCGACTTCTTCGATTCCTGAGATCCATTGGTTAACTAGTATCTCTAGGTCCTCCTGTTCTGGATTCATATGTGCGCTTATTGAAGTTATCAGATTTTCCTTGTTGAATCTTTGAAACCTCCTCCGTAGGTTTGTAGGTAAGGTGTGATAAGAGTGCTCCGGCATGGTGGGTAGAAGCAATGTGAATTCAATTTGGTGATGGTCCAACCATGGCACTGGGGTTATATGTATCTTGGGTTTTTGAGGCCTAAGACGTTTGTTGGGTAGTGTGATAAGGAAGCTTATCATAGCTCAGGAAGGAGCTATAGAAAAGGTGAAGTGACTCTGAACAAGCAACCTGTCAGTTCTGGTAGAAATAAGAAAACAGAATTTTTCCATAAAAGACTACCAGTCCCAGAATGCACCAGGTTTCCAACAGCCATTAGAGGAGCTGAAGTGGGGAAACGTGTGTTCAATCAAGAGGGCTATGAGGTAATCCCCAAGCACTCATCTCAAAGGGCAGGGCCTGATTCAGCACAGCTGCGCTGTGCTAAGGTGGAGCACTCATCTAAGCAGAATAAAGGTAGAGTTTATTCTACAGAGAATTATCCTCATCCTCAGAATCAGCTTGGATATCCTCAGCTTGGAGGTCTTCATCATCTGGAGGATCATCAGAAGCAGAAGCCAGAACGGACGGACAGAGAGGGCAAGAAACCCTTTGGAAGAAAGAAGAGAAAAGCATTTGGGCGGTCTAAAGGAGTCCAGGGCAGTACATATACTGGGAGACATTCAAAAGGCCAGCATACACCATTGGACTGGGGAAAGCCAGAGGAATGGTGCTGCAGGGCTAGGAATCTCCAGACGGTACCTGTGAGGGAGACGGCTGCACGTGGAAGGGACCCTAAGATCCGTGCCAGAAGGTATGTGAAGAGAGATCCAGTGTCCAGGGATCTGGATTGGAAGGCTGGACATAAGAACTGGACTACATACTGGCCAGGCTATTTAGAGAGGAACTCTAACAGCAATGGAAGCTCAGGTATGAACACTGATCTATGCCCTAGCTATAACCTTGAAAGACAGCAGGGAAACAAGTATTCTCCTGAGAGTGCTACATTGAGAAATTCCTCTGTGCCAATCCATGATATTGAACCCATGATTGTTGAAGAAGGGGGAGCGGTCTTAGATACAGGCTGTGAATATATGGATTGCTCTCTGTCTAAACTCCTTTGGTAATTTTCTGTTACAAAGTACAACAACCATCACAAAGAAATACAAACTTGTTCTTTAATCTACTCAGAAAAGCTCCTGAAGTAGGATTTGAGCCACGCAGTAGAAAGCAAGCCAGCTAAGGGGTTTCAGCTGGGTAACTGCTAGCAATTGAGCCTTACCTAATTGCTTGTGAGCTCTGAGGGAATCACTTCTGAATCTATGTGTGAAGATATAAGAAGTTAACCTGAAAAGAACAGTTTTTCCCTTCTTTGTGGGTTTTGCTTGTTTGAAACACTGCTGAGAAAATATTAGCTAGAGCCTACAGAAAAGACCAGTTTGTTACCAACCAGGTCTTTATTCTTTTGCTTTGATTGCCTGACAAGTTCAACTGTTGTTTTCCTGATTTTGTTTTTCTAAGTTTAACACTGAAAGCAAGTATCCTGTTTTATGTGCTACCAAGCATATCTGTGTTGGGAGAAATAACCCCATAAATAAATATCTTATTGGCTTTACACTCGAGCACAACTAATTATTGTGAGCAGCTGTGTCTGGTGTGAATGAACTGCATTTCCCACAATCCCTTGCAAATCATATTGATATATGCACTTGCCAAGACTGTGAACATTCTCACCCAGGCAGCCGTCTGACAGTAGGAACACCATGTCCAGGGTGTTGCCTTTGATATGCGTGGCATCGCAGATTATTTGTTCGTATCCAAGTTGGTCCATGGCTTCATGGAAGCTTTCAGCTTGCGCTGGGGGGACCGATGCTAGGTTTAGATCACCTAGGATGATCTGGTGTTTTTTGCTTGCTGTGGTAGTGATGACTTCAATGGCGTTTGCTAAAGTTTCATATGGGGAGGACCTCAGGCAGATAGCTATTGTTTTGCTTTCTATTCTGAGCATGTCAATTCCGTTGTCGTCGTTTTGAGAAGTGTTTGCTAGGAGTAGGGAGTCCTTTGCCATGATAAGAACTCCTCCACCTCTTCTCTTGGAGCGGGGACAATTGTAGATCTTGTAGCCAGGCTTGCTAATTTGGTTGGTGATAATTGAGTCTGTGTCTGTGATCCATGTTTCCGTGATGCATAAGATGTCAGGCTTTGCATTTGTGAGGATATCATGTATAATGTGGGTCTTGTTTCATATCGATCTGGCATTAATTAGCATGAATGAGACTGCAGCCTGCAGGGGTTTGTCATCCTTGGAGATCACGGTTATCTTGGTTGCTCCTGCTTTGTTTGTTTGCCTTTTCTTGGGTATCTTGGTGTGTTGGTCTTTTGAGTACTTGCCTGACAGAGTGGCTGCTCCTTGGCTGTGTTGCGGGGTGGTTTGCGTGCATGCAGGAATGAGTGAGTTGAATAGCGTAAGAGTTGGTAGCATGATTGGGTTGCAGACGTAAACTGGTCCCCAGGTGATCGGTTCATGGAACATCAGTATGTGGTTAGAGGCCCTGCACTAGGAGGCCCTGCACATAGTAACTAATGGTGTATATCCTGAAAGTCCGACTGAGGAGCCCCAGGACCACTGACCTACGGTTTCAGATATCCTTGGGCCAACCTTGCTGAGCCTAGCAGTTAGGCTGCCAATTAAGGGCACAATAAAGGGCTGGAGATTATGGATTAAGGGGTGGGGGATCTGTAATGAAAGGGTAGCAGAGATGTCATAATGAGTATTAGGGTGGAATCTGATGCCTAGGGTATGATCAAAAAGGGGCTGCCCTTGGCCTTCATACCTGCCCCTTCAAGCAGGAACTTATGCCTACCTCAGGGCAGGTTTAAATGCCAATGTCTAGAATGTTTTATATTCAATGTGTATTTCTCTTGTAAAATGTGGCATACACATTGATTATTTTTTGGGGCCTGCCTTAACCACTTTGTTTCCATGCCCTAACCACACCGCCTTGAAATCTCTGCATAGTGATGCTCACCATGCGTAAATAGCATCTTTCTAAAAGCACCCTTGACATGTGTAGGTAATATATATTTTTAAAAGCCACTATTTACATGTGGGGATGTTTCCAGAATAACCTCCAAAGTGTGATCATACATTAAAGTATTAGATGTCACTGTCAACAGATTTCAAAGGATGGACTTTAAAGTTTAAACAGTTTACCGCTGTTCAAAAGCAATGGACATTACAGTGCTTCTCTACCACTAGGAGGCCCTGCACATAGTAACTAATGGCAAATTACACAGGTCTATCACTGTGTCACTATACACAGCGACCCTTAAGAAAGCTATAGGGTTCAGTCACTAGGTTTCACAGTCAAATTTACGACAAAGAAAATTAAAATGCACATCTGAATCATTAAGAATTAGCCCAGTAGGCATTGCAGCATTGAGAGAGCACTAGGTGGGGAAAGAATATAGAGCATGTTTGGTGGAAGGATTCTAAATCCATCTGCATGCGTGTGAATATCTATTTGTGTGGGTGGGTGAGTGGGTGGGTGTGCGTGCATGTGGGTGGTTGTGTTTTATGTGTCTGTGTCTATATTGGCTCTGTGTGTGTCTGTAACCAGGAGAGCCAAGAGGAGAGAGGCAGTTCAAAGCAAATCCTTAAGGACTCCTTTTACTAATGTTTAGCGCTTAATATCTTCCACACGGTCCATAGGAATAAAATGGGCCATGCGGCAGATAGCATGCACTAATATTAGTAAAAGGGGTCCTAACCAGGTCTGCTCTGTTTCAGTGTATCAAAGTTTCTATGCTATAAAAGCTGGAATTGCTTCTCTCATGGAAGTGATTTGGACCTTTTTTTTGGGGGGGGGGGTGCTTTTCTTTCTTGGAATCCAGTCTGATCTGACCCATTTTCAAACTCTGTGTGTGGGTTTTTGTTTTTTTTTTTTGCAGTTTTTTCCCCATGCCAAATTATATCCCATTGTGTTACATTTTTTGACGAGTTACTTTGCCCCCAGATGGAGTGACAAGCAGGGATTCTCAACCCCTCATATAATTTCTTTCCAACATCCATTGGGTTGGAAATAATAGATATTTTTAGACTGTGTAATATCTTTATAAAAACCAGACAAAACCAAAAGCTTTTATCACTATTTTATTATTGTTTATTATTATTTAAGAATAGATTCCATTACAGGGTCTTGCCAACTTCACAGATCAAGCCAAAACTTTAAAATATTGGGAAAGACGGTGAGAATGAATTTGTGATACTCTCAAGAGAGCTTTGTCCTTGCAGTTGGGCTAATAAACTTCATCCTAGAGTGTTTGGGAAAGCTCCAAATTGCTACTATCCTAGAAACCAATGGGGGTTCTGTGCAGAAGGCTAAGCCAAATAGATAAAAAAAAACACTCCCATCGTCATAAAAAAGTTTTTCCATCTAGAACTGCCACCAGTGGAAAATAAATGGCTAAGGAGTCATAAGAAGTAGTAGACTTGTTTAGAAGTGATCACCAGAAGCAACTGGTATATGAATCTATTAAAATTTCAGAAAGTTCAATTTGAAATTTCACCCTTTTTATGTGTCGGTTTTAAGCAAACAAAGATTAATTATTGAGACAAATAATGTGATTAGCCAGGTATGGGAAAACTTATAGAGAAAGGTCTTAAGAATTGTTTTGTTTTTAATGTGGTTGGTTTTCTTTTAAAAGATACAATTTGTTGGGTATAGCACAGAACCCTCCACACCACAGCCTTAATTGCCTATAGGGTAAATTAAAGATCTAGAGCATTTTTCAGCAAAGATTCTGAAATTTTGTGCACAAATTTGCTTTGTTTGGCTTAGTGTACATTTAGAGATGTTTGTATATACTGGTAGCTCAGGTTGGTCATCACAATGTTGGATTGTTCTCTGAGCTTGATGGTTTGATTGCAGATGTTTCATCACCATTTGAGGGGACATCATCAGTGTGGGGTTCTAGATGATGATGTGCTTCAGTGCTTGCGTTTGTACTTATATTGGGGTTGGTGGTGACTCAGCTCTTTGGTTTGCAGGGATTGATTGATTGGTTGATCTCCCTGAGGGTTGCTCAGAAACAACAACCACCACACCCCAGAAACCCTCAGGGAGACCAACCAATCAGTCCCTGCGAACCAAAGAGCTGAGTCACTGCCAATCCCAATATAAGTACAAACGCAAGCACTGAAGCACATTATCATCTGGAACCCCACACTGATGATGCAATACATGGATTACAATAGAAAATAAATAATAAAATAGCTCCTGATTCTCTTTCACCCCACCACCTGCTAATCCTCTAGCCTTCTCCCCCAATTCCCATCCTGAACAGTACTGGCAGAGGAGGTGAGCAGAACTACTTTGGGCCATGTTTTCCCACCCAGGAAAAAGATTTAGGCATTATGGATGACATGTTAAAACCCTCGGCCCAGTGTGCAGCGGTGGCCAAGAGAGCAAATAGAATGCTAGGTATCATAAGGAAAGGAATGGAAAATAAAACAAAAGATATTACAATGCCTCTATCGTTCCATGGTGAGAACTCACCTTGAATATTATGTGCAATTCTGGTCGCCGTATCTTAAAAAGGATATAGCGTTATTAGAAAAGGTTCAGAGAAGAGCCACCAAAATGGTAAAGGGGATGGAAGGATACTCCTATGAAGAGAGGCTAAAAAGGTTAGGGCTCTTTAACCTGGAAAAGAGACGGCTGAGGGGCGATATGATAGAAGTCTATAAATTAATGAACGGAGTGGTACAGGTAAACATAGATCGATCGATTTGTTTACGTTATCATAATATAGAAAGACTAGGGGACATGCAATGAAGCTATAGGGTAAACTATTTAAGACTAATAAAAGAAAATATTTTTTCACTCAACATTTAATCAAACTCTGGTATTTGTTACCGGAGGATGTAGTAAAGGCTGTTAGTGTAGCTGGGTTTAAAAAAGGTTTGGACAAGTTCCTGGAGGAAAGGTCCATAAACCATTATTAAGAAGGGACCCAGGATATCAATGCTTGACCCAATACAAGCATTGTGGAACCTGTGTCTTTTGGGGAAACTGCTAGGTACTTATGACCTAGATTGGCCACTGTTGGAAACAGGATACTGGGCTTGATGGACCTTGGTCTGACCCAGTATGGCATATCTTATGTTCTTAACTGTGCGTGCACACTTGAGCAACCACTACTGCCCTGACCTGGCCCTTAGTCTCCTGTAGTTCCAGAGAGACAAACCAATTCTGCAGAGTGGACCGGTTTTTGTGACCCTTATCATAGCTGGCCAGGGGTATTATTGAATTGCTCATTGATAACTAAATAACCTTAAGAGTTAAGGAAAATACACAGATGGTTTGCATCTCTGAAATTTGGACTAATGCATTATATCAAGGCTTCTTAAACCGAAACCAAATTATGCAAATTAATCTCAAACATATTTATTGTGGCTATCCTGAAAACCTGACTGGCTGTTGGATCATTGGGACAGGTTAGGGAAGCCCTATATGAAGTATAATACATTGTTCATTATTGGCTTGCCTCTTTCTCATATATTTATACTGTCTCTGAGCCAAGTTTGCAAAGTCCTACATAAAAGACATGAACCCGGATCTTCTACAGCTTAAAGAAGAAAGCAAATATTTAGAGTAACTCAATAGAAATACAGTTATGGTCAACATTATTGGCACCCTTGCATTTTAGTTATGTTCTGTACAATATCTCGAGAAATAATTGGAAATATTCCAACTGTATGTCATCATAATATTTTAATAGTATGTTCAAAGGTATAGAACAAAAAAAAGATGGCTGTGCAACTTAGACATAGTAATTTCTGAGAAAAAAAAACAAAATATGACCTGGACAGGATTAATGGCACCCTTCACTAATATTTGGTTGCACAACCCTTGGCAGTAATGGCAGCTTCCAAGTGTTTCTTGCAGCCATCTATAAAGTTTCATACATCTGTCTGCTGGTAGTTTCTCCCACTCTTCAACTGTGATTTGTTCTAGCTCATGAATGTTTCCAGGATTCCTTTTACCAATGAAAAATTTCAGCTGCTTCCAAAGGTTCTGGATTGGAATGAGATCAGGACTCATTACTGGCCAGTTTAAAACAGTCCATTAGTTCTTTTTTTACCACAGTCTTTTTACTTTTGGATGTATGTTTTGGATCATTGTCCTGCTGGAGAACCCATGACCTTCGACCCAGACCTAGCTTGCTGACACTAGATAGCACATTTTGCTCCAGAATACCTTGGTAGTCCTCTGACTTCATGATTCCTTTAATACATTCCTGGACTCCAGTTTCTGAGGCAGCAAAATAGCCCCACAAAATTATGGAACCTCCACCATATTTAACTGTAGGAAGGGTGTTTTTTCCTTGTAAGATTCATTTATTCGCCTGTAAATGTATCACTGGTCTGCATCACCAAAGAACTTAAGTTTGGTTTCATCTGTCCACAGAACATTTTTCTAGAAGGATTGTGGTTTCTCAAGGTGGGTTTGGGCAAAGATCAGGCATGTCTTTTTATGTCTATGTCTATCTGAGCACTGGGGTCCTCCTTGGCCTTCACCTATGAAGTCCTTCTTTGTTTAGTGTGTGGCATATGGTGTGGTTGAAACCACCACTTCAGATTGCTCCATGTCAGCCTTAAGCTCGTTGAACGTTGTACATGGTGTTTGTCCATCAGTTTGCACTAACCTTCGAAGACTTCTTGGATTAATTTTCCTCTTCCCACCAGATCTTGGTAGGTTCTTGACAGTTCCATGAGCAGAAAACTTTAACATTGCGAACTGTAGAGACAGGAATCCCAAGGTTTTTGGAGATGGCCTTGTACTCTTTTGATGATTGGCGATGATGACGTTTCTGAAGGTCTCAGGCAGCTCTCTTGTCTTCACCATTGTGAAAATGGAACAGGGAGTGAATGTGGCCATTTTAAACATTAGAGCCATCATTCATTGATTCAAGTCATGTGAGGACTCGCAGTTGATCACAGGTGCATCTTATTTTACTGCAATGGAAATGTGGTTCTTCTGTTCAAACTGATTTGAATTATTTATGAGTGCCAATAATCATGTCCTAGCAATGTCCTAGTTTTTATAGTATTTCCTACTACTTCCTTTTTTAGTTGGTCTTGGTTTTGTTTTGTTTTTTTTATTCTTTTATGTGTCAAATATGTGTGCATACATAGTCCAAAGCCATTTCACTGGTCACTTTTTAGGAGATATTGGACATTATTCTAACCCTTGCAGTTCAACCCCTTATTAACCATAACTGTAGAAACACTCTTAGAGAGAGGACTTTCGGAGAAAAGAGGCTTGTCAATATTCATGGTCACAGTGATATCAAAATACAGCACATTCTAAGGGGCCCTTTTACTTAACAGGCGTTAACTTCATTAATGGTGTTAAAAATTTAAGTGCCCACAGCACTTTGATTTCTAGAAACAGAGAAACATTACTGAAGAAAAAGACCATATAGCCTATCCAGTCTGCCCTTCCATACCAACTATGATAGTCTCTTTTTTTCCTTTAGAGATCTTATGTGTTGGTCTCATCATTTCTTGAATACAGATACTGTCCTGGTCTTTATTACCTCCACTGGGAGACTGTTACATGCATCTACCACTCTTTTCCTAAATAAATATTTCTGCATATTACTCCTAAGTCTATCCCCTTTCACGTTCATCCTATGCTCTACCCCCCCCCCCCCCACCATTGTAGAGCTTTCTTTCAGTTGAAAGAGGCTCTCCTTCTCCTGCATTTATGCTATAGAGTTATTTAAATATCTGTATCCTATCTCCTCTCTCCCGCCTTTCCTCCAAAATATGCATATTGAGATGTTTGTCTCCATATGTTTTATGATGAAGTTCACTAACCATTTTAGTAGCCACCCTCTGCACAGGCTCCATTCTGTTTATATCTTTTTGAAGGTATAGTCTCAAGAATTGTACACAATACTCATCAAAGACTTAAACAGCGGCACTATCACTTCCTCCTTTCTGCTGGCCATTCTTCTCCTTAAACAGATTGGAGTTGGTGTAGAGGGTGGCTACTAAAATGGTTAGTGGTCTTCATCATAAAGCATATGGGGACAGACTTAAACATCTCAATATGTATATTTTGGAGGAAAGGTGGGATAGAGGAGATAGGATAGACGTTTAAATACCTCCATGGCATAAATGCACAGGAACAGAGCCTCTTTCGATTGAAAGCAAGCTCTGCTATGAGGGAACATAGGATGAGAGTGAAAGGGGATAGACTCGGGAGTAATATGTGGAAATATTTAGTTATGGAAAGAGTGGTACATGTGTGGAATAGTCTCCCAGTGGAAGAGGTAAAGATGAGGACAGTAGCCCAAATGCCCTCGAGTATGGAGCAGACAGAGCTTAAAGATCCCAAATTACCCATGTCTACCAATAGCCAAATTAATATGAATAAAATACAGTCTCTAAAATACTTGTATGCAAATGCTAGAAGTCTAAAAAATAAGATGGGAGAGTTAGAATATATAGCACTAAATGAGAGGTTAGATAGGAGTGGAGGAGTAGCCTAGTGGTTGGGTCAAGGTACTTCAGGCCGGAAGGTCGGGGGTTCAAATCCCACTAGAGGACAGCAACCTTGGGCCGGAAGGACTGGGGTTTCTAGTCCCACAGGTGCTCCTTGTGGTCTTGGGCAAGCCACTTAACCCTCCATAGCCCATGTTCCCTGTAAAATAGTTCTCTGTGTGCTGTGCTTTCCTGTCTAATCAATGTGTTTATACCTCAAAAATTTCCTGTCATGGTCTGACAATTTCCAATCTGTAATCAAAAACCGCTGCTGATCGCTGGAAGTAGCAGTATACAAATGTATACTAAATAAATAAATAAATATGATTGGAATATCAGAGACATGGTGGAAGGAGGACAACCAGTGGGACACTGTGATACCTGGGTACAAACTATATCGTAATGATAGAGCTGATCAAATTGGTGGAAGGGTTGCGCTCTGTTAGAGAGGGCATTGAGTCAGAAAGGATTAAAGTTTTGCAGGAAACAAAATTTGCTGTAGAATCTCTGTGGATTGAAATTCCATGTAAAAAGGGGAAGGCGATGGCAGTGGGGGTGTACTATCGACCACCAGGCCAGAATGAACAAATGGATGATGAAATGCTCAAAGAAATCAAGGAAGCTAACAAAAGTTACAGCGCAGTAATAATAATGGGTGATTTCAATTACCCCGATATCGACTGGGTCAGTGTCACGGCAGGACATGCTAGGGAGATAAAGTTCCTAGATGACATAAATGTCTGCTTCTTGGAGCAGCTGGTTCATGAACCGACCAGAGGGGAAGCCATACTAGACCTAGTCCTTAGTGGAACACCAGATCTAGTGAAAGAGATAAGGGTGTTGGGGCCACTTGGCAATAGTGATCATAGCATGATCGCCTTTGATTTAATTAGTGGAGGAGGGATAGTACGGAAATCCACAGTACTACCTTTTAACTTTCGAAAGGGAGACTATGATAAAATGAGGAAAATAGTTAAGAAAAAACTAAAAGAAGCGGTTGCAAAGGTTAAAGACTTACATCAAGCTTGGGTGGTGTTGAAAAATATTATCTTGGGAGCCCAGACCAGCTGTATTCCATGCTTTAAGAAAAGTGGAAGGAAGTCCAAAAAACTACCAGCATGGTTTATAGGTGAGGTCAGAGAGACTATTGTTGCCAAAAAATCATCTTTCAGGAAATGGAAAAAAGAGCCAAATGATGAAACCTGGAAACAACACGCACTGGCAAATCAAATGCAAGGCATTGATAAAGCAGGCAAAAGGAGAATTTGAGAAGAAGCTTGCTGTGGAAGCAAAAATGCGAAATAAAGATTTTTTTTCAAGTACATTCGTAGCAAAAAACCTGTGAGAGAGTCAGTTGGTCCATTAGATGATAGAGGAGTTAAAGGGGCACTAAGAGGCGACAAGGCGATAGCGGAGAGACTGAATGAATTCTTTGCTTCGGTCTTTACTAGAAAGATGTAGGGATGTTACCCATGACTGAAGTGGTATTTAAAGGTGCGGAAGAATTGAAGGAAATATCGATACATCAGGAAGATGTATTACAACTATTAGACAAACTGAAGAGTAGCAAATCACCTGGGCCGGATGGTATACATCCAAGGGTGTTGAAAGAACTGAAATATGAGATAGTTTCACAGATACTAATAGCAGGTCTGCTATCATTAAAATCATCTCTAATACCTGAAGATTGGAGGATCGCCAATGTAACACCAATTTTTAAAAAGGGTTCCAGGGGTGATCCGGGAAACTACAGACCGGTGAGCCTGACGTCAGTACCGGGAAAAATGGTAGAAACCATCATAAAGAATAAAATTACTCAGCATGTAGATAGTCATGGCCTAATGGGAGACAGCCAACATGGCTTTAGACAAGGAAGATCTTGTCTTACTAATCTGTTATGTTTTTTTGAAAGTGTGAATAAACAGGTGGACAAAGGTGAGTCGATTGATATAGTGTATCTGAACTTTCAGAAAGCCTTTGACAAGGTCCCTCATCAGAGACTTTTGGCAAAACTAAAGAGTCATGGGATAGGAGGCAGTGTACTACTGTGGATCAAGAACTGGTTAAAATATAGAAAGCAGTGGGTTGGGCTAAATGGCCAATTTTCCCAATGGAGAAAGGTGAATAGTGGCGTACCCCAGGGATCTGTGCTGGGTCCGCTGCTTTTTGACACATTCATAAATGACCGGAAAGTGGAATAACGAGTGAGGTTATCAAATTTGCAGATGACACAAAACTATTTAAAGTTGTTAAAAACCCAAGAGGATTGTGGAAAATTGCAAGAGGATCTTGATAGATTAGAAGACTGGGCATCAAAATGGCAGATGAAATTTAATGTGGACAAGTTCAAAGTTATGCACCTAGGGAAGAACAACCCAAACTATGATTACACAATGCAAGGTTCCACATTAGGAACCACCACCCAGGAAAAAGATTTAGGCGTCATTGTGGATAACATGTTAAAACCCTCGGCCCAGTGTGCAGCGGCAGCCAAGAGAGCAAATAGAATGCTTGGTATCATAAGGAAAGGAATGGAAAATAAAGCAAAAGATATTATAATGCCTCTATATCATTCCATGGTGAGACCGCACCTTGAATATTGTGTGCAATTCTGGTCGCCGTATCTTAAAAAGGATATAGAGTTATTAGAAAAGGTTCAGAGAAGAGCCACCGAAATGATAAAGGGGATGGAAGGACACTCCTATGAAGAAAGGCTAAAAAGGTTAGGGCTCTTTAACCTGGAAAAGAGACGGCTGAGGGGAGATGTGATAGAAGTCTATAAATTAATGAACGGAGTGGAACGGGTAAACGTAGATCGATTGTTTACGTTATCAGAATATAGAAAGACTAGAGGACATGCAATGAAGCTACAGGGTAAACTATTTAAGACTAATAAAAGAAAATACTTTTTCACTCAACGTGTAATCAAACTCTGGAATTTGTTACCGAGGATGTAGTAAAGGCTGTTAGTGTAGCTGGGTTTAAAAAAGGTTTGGACAAGTTCCTGGAGGAAAGGTCCATAAACCATTATTAAGAAGGGACCCAGGATATCAATGCTTTACCCAGTACAAGCATTGCGGAACCTGTGTCTTTTGGGGAAACTGCTAGGTACGTATGACCTAGATTGGCCGCTGTTGGAAACAGGATACTGGGCTTGATGGACCTTGGTCTGACCCAGTATGGCATATCTTATGTTCTTATCTGAATTCAAAAAAGCATGGGACAAACACACAGGATCCCAAAAGGAAAAAAGGGGACTATTATAGTAGTTAGGCTTTTTCTGCCATCATATCTCTGTTTCTGTGTACCCAAGCATCCTTCTGGCTTTTGCCATCACCTTTTCTACCTGTTTGACCACCTAAAGATCATCAGAAACAATCACTCTGAGGTCCCGTTCTTCTTCTTTTGTGGACAGTAGTACTTCACCCCTATACTGTATCGCTCCCTTGGAGTTTTGGAGCCCAAATTCCATGACCCTGTATTTTTTAGCATTATCTTTATCTTTATTACATTTGATTGACCACTTGGGCAGAAACATCAAGGTGGTGTACAGAAGCAAATAAATCTCATCTGCCAAATTCTCAACCGTTCTTCAAGCTTGGCTAAATCCAGGGGCAGCTCAAGGCAATCTGCTACCTGAGGCAAGGGATGAGATGATGCCCCCCCCCCCCCATAGTGGGAGGGGGGGGAGCTTTCTCAAAACTCAAATTAGGGACTACAGTAGATTCCTTTGTACAAAATTCATGTTAACAGAATACCTGGCCTCAGTCATACACTCGGAACACAGACCCTCACCAAGTACAGAATAAATGACTATAACCTAAAGTGAAAATAAAAATATGTAGACAAAAATTAAATTGAAAACCCAAGAAGCCAGACTCTGCATGCAGTGCAACATCAGATAAATAAGAGATACAGTTCCCTATACTGTGTGAAATATAAAGATAATGCAAAGTCCAATCACTAAATTGAAAATAAAATTATTTTTTCTACCTTTTGTTGTCTGATCATTTTATTCTCTGATCCTGCTGGTCCTAATCTGAGGCTTCTGCTCTTCTGTTTTCTCTTTGCTGTCTTTCTATGGTCTGTAGTCCATCTGCCATTTCTGGTCTCTTCTTCTTTTGTTTTCTTCCTTCCATCAGCCTATTTCCAGTCCCAATAATCCTCCCCGGTATTAGCCCCCTTTCCAGTCCTCTCCTCCCCAATACCTTCCAATGTCAACCCCCTTGCATTTCCAGGACTGCCACTGGTATCCATTCCCTTCCAGTGTCCCTCCTTCCCCACTGTCCAACCCCTTCTAGTTCAAATACCATCGTAGGTGTCTGCTCACTTCCAGTCACCCTACCCCTTTCCAGTTGCGTAGCCGAGATCAGAAGGCTCCACACCAGTTTTGCTTTCATTTTAAATTATTAGTGTTATCGCAGCCACGGCTGCCAGGGGAAAGAGGAGGGTAGGAAAGGAGCTGACACGGGGGGGAGGTTGGGAAAGGAAGGTTGCTGACATGAAGGGGGGGGAAGGTGTGGGTTGGAAGGGGATTGATTGATTCTGACACTGCTGAGAAGCAGCAGCAGCAGCTGGTCCACCCCCCTTATCTTTGAAGGCAGAGTGAGGCGGTTGTATGGGGGCATTTTTTTGCTGCCTCTAAAAGCTTGCTGCCTGAGGTGATGGCTCATTATAGAGCTGTCCCTGGCTAGATCCTCCTCATATCTACTCCTTCCTGGGTATCTATTCTATTGCAGACTTTGGTATCAACTGCAAAGAGGGAAACTTTATCCGACAGCCCTTTTGCAATATCACTAACAAAAAATATTAAAAAGAATCTGATCAAGGACAGATCCCTGCTGCACACCTCTGGTTATATCCTTCTCAGAGTGAGCCCATTTGCCTGTACCCTTTATTGCCTCCCACTCAACCAATTTCTAACCCATTCAGAACTTTAGGGTCTATTCCTAGGTTGCTCATTTTATTTATGTCGTCTCTGTGGAATGGTGTCAAAAGCTTTACTGAAATCTAAGTACACCACATCTAAGGATCTCCTTCAGTCCAACTTGCTGCTCCAGCTCGTCTATCCACTGCCGCTGCTTCTCCAGCAACTCCTGCTGCGTCTCGATGATTTTGTTCAGCTCCTTCAGGTACTCGGCAGCCTTGCTCGGGTTCTTGGCTGGGCCCTCCATAGCCCAGTCAAAGAAATTAATTAGATTTGTCTGATAAGACCTGCCCCTATAAAACCATGCTGCCTTGGATCCTGCAATCCATTGGGCTCCAGAAACCTCACTACCCTCTGTTTTAGCAGCGTTTCCAGTAATTTACTCACCACAGAGGTTAGACTAACTGGTCTGTAGTTCTCAACCTCATCCTTCCACTTTTTGTGTAAAGGGACCACATGCGCCTTTCTCCAGTCCTCTGGAACCACTTCAGACTCTAAAGAAGCAATGAAAAGGTCAGACAGTGGAGCCACTAGAACGTCCCCAAGTTCCATCAATAATCTGACGTATCCCATCCGGTCCCATTGCTTTATCTACTTTTAGTTTAGCTAGTTCCTCATGAACACAGTCTTCTGAAAATTGTTCAAGATCCCTTTCACTACTGTTCCTATTTGTGGATGTTTTCTATGGGTGCAATGGCACTTAACACTCTTTAACCTCATTAATGCATGTTAGCCTTTAGTAAAAGGGTTCCGAAATCAACATTTCTTTTCATCTAAAAGCTTTATTTAATTTCCTTTTTATATTCTGCTATAGAATATTTCCTTAGAAAATCACCAATCAAACAACAATACCAAAATCTATAATTAAACTGTGTTGAGTATGCCAACAGGAGAAGGGAATTTGTCACAATCTCGAATGCTGGTCATAGCCCTTTTAATCAAATATTTGGTTCAAACTCATAAATTGATATCACTTAGCTTAGAATCAGTAGTATCCTGATTATGAACGTTCTGGAGAATGAAATCATCACACGATGTGCACGTTATGGGTCCCTGAAAGGATCCCGTTTCAAGTGCTTAGGGAAGCATTCACCAAATCCTCCATGTATGCTCATGAACTAACAGGAGCACTTGAAATAGGATGCGATTATGGGGGCCTTTTCCTAAGGCGCAGTATGTTTTTGCAGTTATCGCTCCTTTTGCCTAAAAATGAACATGTGGTTACATTAGCTGTCGGGGGCTTGGCCAGCATGTTCATGGGGTATGTTTCAGTGCTTAACTGCCAACACGTGGCAGCAGCTTTTGCGATTCATGCAGGCGCACAACGCCACCCACTGAGGTGACATTAAGTGTAACTGTGCTAATTGCAACACTGACATTTAGAGTGTGATATGTACCCCTGTGCTAATAGCAATGTGCGCTCCATGCCCGCTCTCCATCTTTAACCTGCCCATTCCCACCCCATAGCATGATGGGAATTAGTGTGTGCTAGTTTCATGCCTCCGTAATAACACTTACTGCACATTAACCGCATAGTGCACTTTAGTAATGCAGCATTTTCAGCAGTAGTAAGATCTCTAGTTTATGGCGATACTAAAAGACCAGTAAAAGTTCAGTTGTGCGGTACTCTCAAAATAGAAACATCACAAGCCAGTATCATTTTCCTTGCATGCAGATTTTCCTATTTCTTTTTTTTACCATTACTTTAGTCCCAAAGTACACATCTTCTGTGTAGAAACAATAAATAATAGCAAAAGACTCAATCCTTTTTATCTCCACTCTTGTCTCAGGAACAAAGAGGAAGATAGTCATGTCCTGACTACGGATGCCTACAAGTTTAGTAGTGGAATGAAAAACCAGGGCCTTCTAAAGTAATTCATATTTATTTTTTGCAAAATCTGAAGCTGTAGTTTGCCACCTTCAGGCCTCAGGATTATTTACATTAGATATGCATCAGTGTGCTTATAGCAGTCTTGTGAAGCTCCATTGAGCCTGGGGTTTGGGCTATTATTTCATTGAAAGGTAATATTTTAAGGGCAGGTAATTTCCATGCACTGACAGGCCAGTAAGGTTTCTGTAGGACATGTGCGCTTTTTTTTTTTTTCTTTTTCCATTTTTGATCAACGGTGGCACACGATGTGAACCTGAACTGAGATTAACACCCTTTTTTGAAGCAGAACATGCAGTCCTGCTCCAAGAGACAGTACCAGTGTACATCCTTCAATCTCAGGCTATGCTGTCATGGTTTGTATTTATCACAAACAGTATAAAATAGCTACCTATGTCACAAGAATTGGTTCTTGTCAGTGGGCCCCAAGTGATAGCATAAAATGACAACCTATAATGAGGAACATACCTAGGAAGAAGGCTATAACTTTGCTTTTAAATCTGGATATTTTTTAGGGTGCTGTTTTATTGTAGTTCTGTTCTGTTTATTACAGTTAAATAATGGCATCTTTATTTTCAGTTTTGTATCACATTGTTTATAGAATTATATTACACTGTATTTTGTACCCCACCTTGGGCATTCATATGGAAAGGTGGCTTATAAAATACTAGAGGCAACTGAATACTTTTCTTAGTGACTCATATGAGCTTATGGGGAAGCTGATTTCACTGGGTCACACCTACATTTTTTCATGCTAACTTTAAGCAAGGATGTTGTACTCATAATCAAGAGGGGCATGTTTACTAAAGTCTGGTCAGTTTTTGCACTTACCATACTGTTACTGCAAAACTTAAGGTGCGGTAAGTACAAAGACTATATAGTAAATGCCAAGTGCATGGCCAGCATCTATCCTTCATTTACCACACAGGATAGACACTTAACCATACTTGCCCCATACCACATAGCGCAGGTGCAGCTGTGCTTTCTGCTGATGCATGTAATGTGGGCCTCTGTGCTGCTCCAAACCCCTTTTAAAAAAAAATGATGCCAAATGTTGAGGGCAGGCATACCTTGCTACCTTGCCATACCCTTGATGAAAATCCTAATCCTGCCAGTGCCCCTCCCCCCAATTCAGTTTCAATATAGATCCTTATGCTCCCACACCCGAATCCAGTCACCCCCATCACAAAACCCCCCCTAGATCTGATTCCCCCCCCCCACCTCAATGCAATCATCACTTTGATACAAATGTCCTCAATCCCAATCCCCCCTTCAATTGAATATCCAACCTTGATTCCCCCCCCCCCCCCGGCACTTACCCCAAGTCATACCTGGTTATCTAGTGGGTGGGACAAGAGCAATCCCCCGCCACTCCTGCCCCTTTGCTATTTGGGTTCAAAATGGTGGATTTGACCCCCCCCCTCCCCCAAGCAGTAATTTCCCGATACAACCTCTAGGAGTCCATCCACCAAATAAGGCACCTTTTTTGCTATTTACAATCATGACAGCATGCAGTAACATATTGCATGCTAGCTGTCGGTGCTGGTCTCTTCTTTTAACTCTCTCTGAGATCCCACCCCAACTCCCAGTAAGTAGTTAGCCTAGGATTTTTACCTCATGCAAAACAAGTCCCACAAGATAAACCATAAGCCCATAGTGTCGGCTTTCTTTAAAAGATAGAAAAACCTCTTAGTGGTGCTCTCTGCCTAGAAAAGGTTGTGCCGCCGCGGCATCTTCGGTAACAGAAAAGCTTTTAATGCAATTTTGAAAAGATAAGTAGTTGTGTTTTTTTTGTGCTGATATGACTGCTTTGAATGTACTGCAACAAGTATTGCTGTAATAAGTATTTGCTCAACTTAAAAGTTTATATGTATGGGAAAATTAATATAAAAATGAAAATTGGAAAATTGGAAATATCGACTTTGGTTGTAGGGGGCAAATGATGAGAAGATGGTGAACTGAACTTAAGTTAGTGTTCTTCCACCTGTGATTTTTATGTCTCCTTGAGACTTTTTAAAATAATGAAATAGTTTCCCTTGGGGCAGTTTCTCCAAATGGGTTAGTTTTCCCCACATCATGACAATCATGAATCTCCAATTTTAAGCTAGGGTATGTGGAGTTTCCCTCGGGGGCATTAAATTTCATGCTACCGCACTTCAGTGAATGTGCCCTCAAGATACCATTTGGAGGGTAATTAGATTGGTGCTGTCCTGGTAGATGTTTCAGCTACATACACGGTTGTCTGTAATGTACTTCAGATCTTGTCATCTGTAGAAGCATAACCAGGGGCACGCCAGACTGGTTTAGGGCTCCTTCTGCTCCCCCTCCCCTTTTCTCCCAACTCCGCATGCAACAAAAAACAGGCTCGATCCACTGTTTTGCAGCCTGCTTTTTTTTAGTGGATCTTGACGGCCACAGCATGTGGATTCAAAGTAACCCATCCAAATCTGACAGACATAATGATTAGGTAGACATTCTGTACACAATAAGCAAATAATAGCAAAACATAGCAAACATAAGCAAACTGTTGCTGTGGAGGGGTACCACAGTCCCTGTTGCCTGGCTGGCTGCCCGTATCCTGCCCTTATGACCCCCCAGTCACCAATCACCAGGTGGTCTCTTTTGTTCTATGCTCCTGGTAACAGAAGCCAGGCACCCCTGGCATCCCTATTACCTGAGCCCTGGCACCCCCTTTGGTTTCTGGATCCCATCATTTTCTCTGTGGTACCCCTCCCCTCCCTCTTTCCTTTGGTGAGGTCCCAGCACCAGGAGGGCCTGTGGCCCAACTCACCCCATAATGAGTACCGAGTCGATAGCCCACTGCAAGCCCTTGAGGAACAATTCCATGCAGAGGTCGTTCAGGTGGACCCCATCACCAGAATAAACCATCTCTCCCCCCACCAGTATGCCCTGGTGCTCCACTACCACCCTTCCCAACTTCTGCATGAAGGTACTGACTTCTTTATTTAGCTTCCTCCCACTCTTTTCAATACCTTTTGGTCGTTCTGCCACCACCAGTTCTGCCATGGGATGATGTGGTACCAGATGACCCCTGCCCCCAGCTCCGCACGTATCCAAGCCATGTCCACCTTGATCTTGATGATAAGATCTATGCCCTTCATGGCCACCAGATCGTTACCCCCAAGATGTAGAACTACCCAATCCAACAGGAAGGCAGGCCTCAGCTGGCCCCACTGTATCCCTCTTTTTCCCATCCAGTGTATATGGACACTGTCGGGTGGAAGCCAAGCTTTTTGCCACAGTGTTTCCCCACTGCCCTTCTTCCTGCCCAATAGACATAGAAGTGCCCCACTATCCAGACTGACATCGCTGTAGGACCTAGTGGGCAAGAGGGAAAACTGTGTCAGTGAGCGTTATTACAGCCTAATGTATAACCTATTCCAGTTTGAAGCTCACCTTCCAATAGCTTGAATCTGACCCGCCCCCAGGTTCAACCCATGTGCTGTAGTTGCCATGCCTATCTTGAAGGAGTGTAATGTCAGCCTGCTGATCCCGAAACCCGCTTCCCTTACCGCCTTTAGCCACAGGGATCAGAATTGATATTGAAAGAAACAAGATCTGTCCTCATGGCGCAGCAGGGGGCCCCCCACTGCTGGACACACCCACAAATATTCCCGCATTGCCTTGACTGGGCAGAGCTCCCACACCGCTGTCACGTTCAGCCACACTACCCTTCCTTTTCTGAGCTGGTCTGTCTTTGACCAGGCCAGGAACAAGCGCACCCTGTCTCCTACCACCAAAGCATCGCCCACTCGCATGGCCACTCCTGCCATGTCCTTAGTGGACCTAGGCAGGATCTCACCCATGTGGAATGCACCAAAGAACATCAGCAGGGCTGTTAGCTGAAACATTGTGCCCTCAAACATATCTCTGGTGACAGATGCTGCCTGTCGTATGACCACGCTCAGCATGGGTAGGGTCACCCGCCAGCGATCGTCCGGTCACAGAGCAGCTTTCCTGGTCCACCACTTTTTTTTTTTTTTCACGATGAATTATTTTGTAACATCTCTGATTACCCCCCCCCCCCCCCCAATTTTAGGAAGAAGGCCACCCCTGCCAACATCAGCTTGGCTTGCCTGATTTGAAACTCCCTCAGCCTGTAAGTGTGTCAGGAACTCGAGAAGGAGGAATGTTGCCACCCTCTGTCTGAGATTGGCTCCCCGCTGTCTGACAAAGCTCTCCCACCATCCCCAGGCTCTCCCATAGACCCCCCCAGATACTTGCCAATAGCGAAGCTATCAACAGTCTGCTGGCGCTCTGCATCCAAAGGTTCACATCTCCCTGGGCATACAGGCTGCCTCCTGCACTGCATCCAGGGCAAGCTGTCAGAAATGTTGGAGCGGGAAATGAGAGAGAGAGAGAGAGAGAGCATCAGCTATATCATTGCTCTTTCTGGGACATGTCTGACTGTAATAAATGCATTCAGCTTCAGGCTCAGCAGCCCTAGCTTCCTGATCAATCGCATCACTCTCCCCCCTTGCCATTTGCTTGCTTATGGCGAAAACCACTGCCAAATTGTCAGAGCAGAAAACTATTCTCCTATTTGCAAACTGTGGCTTTCAAACAATCATGGCTACCACAATTGGGAACCTTTCAAGTAAGGTAATGTCCTTGGTTACTCCGATTTGGTGCCACTTGGCCAGACAATGCTCTTGGCGCCATTGTCCCTTAAAAGAGATTCAGAAGCCCATTCCCCCCCCCCCCCCCCGTGGCATCTGTAAAGAGTTCCGGGTCCCTGCTGCAAATGACCAGTGGTCTCCATATGTTCCTGCTGTTTTTAATGGGACAGAAACTGCTGCCACATTGCCAGGTCCTCCCTCATGGATGCGTTGACCCTAAGGAAGTGGTGCCTTCTGCAGATGCTCTTCATGGTGTTCGCCAGATGCTGGATGAAGGCTTGGCCCATGGGCATCAGGTGCCCTAGCAGGGACTGCATTTGTCGCAGTGTGATCTTCCGTGCCGCCACTGCTGTTTGGACTGTGACCTTCAAGGCTGACACTTTTTGCCTGTTGGGAGTCGCATCACCATTTCCGTGGTGTCTATTTCTATCCCCAGGAATGACAGGAACTGCGCCGGCCCCTCCATCTTGTTGTTTACCAATGGTACTCCCAACTCAGCAGCCTTCCTCTGAAATACCCGTAGATTATGTTAGCAACCTCGCTTGTCCCCTGTCATGAACAAAAAATCATCCAGGTAATGGATGATTCTACTTTGGCGCATCTCCTTTTCCATGATCCATTGGAAGGCGGAACTGAACTCCTCAAAATAGGCGCATGATATCAAGCATCCCATCAGAAGGCATTTGTCCATATAGTACTGGCCCCTGAAGCGCATCCCCCAGCAGATGGAAGCTATTAGGATGCATCGGGAGCAGCTGAAAAGCGGATTCTACATCTATCTTCGCTAGCCATTCCCCTGCCTCCATGCTCCGGAGCAACTCCAGGGCCTGGTCTATGGAAGCATATTTCACAGAGCAAGCTGCTGGATCCAGGTGATAATTTGCTGATGCGCCATCAAGATAGGACAAGTGATGGATGAGCAGGAACTCCCTGGGCTGCTTCTTTCGGGCCAGGCCCAACGGAGAGACGATCAGGTTAGGCAGGGGCTTGTGCTGAAAGGGCCTGCAATCCTGCCCAGCCATCACTCCTTATGGAGCTTCCTTTGGACCACTCCCGCTGAAGCACGGATTTCAGGTTCCCTGCCATCCATGTGCCTAGTGGGCCATTGTAAGGAATAGCAAAACCTCACATAAGCAGCCATTGAGCCTTGCGCCTAACATTTTTATCGTATCCCTGAAAATTCCTCCCCAGCACCCCAACCCTGACTGGCATAGGGGCCAGCCCCAGACCAGGGGCCTCAGCGTAGGCGCTGGAGATCTCCCTCTTGCTTCTTCCCGCATTGGACCTGGGGGTGTCCTTCACCGCATATGGCGCATGAATGCTTGTATTGCAGGTATTAAATCTGTGGCTCCCCCCGTTGAACAGCCTGCACATGCCTCAGCATGCTGGGTAATTGGATTGTATGGCTGCCCTCCCGTACTGGGCCTGCTGTCCCACCAAAATGGCTATGGGAGCTTAGTGTATCTGCTGAGCCAACTCTGCCCTGCTCAGTCTATTGTCCCGCTGACCTTGTGTCATCAACAGTATCCACAGGTTGATGTCCTTCCTATCCCAGCTAAGCCTGTTGCCTGTCATGTTCTGACGAAACTGCTAGTCGTACTCCAGCCAGGTGTTGCCGCCATACACCCTGTAGGCCTTGCAAATACTGTCTTGGTATTTGAAGAGCCCCTGACACTGCTCCAGGTGTTTTTTTTCACCTACCATGCTGGCCAGTACCCTAAAGGCCTCGCACCAACTTGCAATCGTCCATGGGATGGTGTCTGCCTTCTTGGAAACCAACTTGCATTTTTTTTGCAGCGAGCCCGAGCATTCACAATTCTCATCGTCTCTTCATATGAGCAGCGAGAATATGTCCACGTATTCACCCTTCCAGACTTTTTTTTTTTTCTGGACAGATGGCATGTGGCTGTCTAATGTTCTAGTAAGGAATATGTATTCCTCCGGCTTAAGCACAGATAACATCCCCCTTTCTCCAGGAGCTGCCACTTCATTAGAACCCCAGCGTTCCCTGGGAGGTGGCTGCCAGTGTGGTTGCTGGAAGGGGTTTGGCTGGTGGTCCCATCCCCGCTGCACCTTGCACCACCTGTGGCTTGCCCACTGCTGTGATGGTACCGGACATAATCTGCACTAAGACCTGTAGCAGCTCCTCGATGCCCTGCCGGTTTCCCACGACCATGCCCCTGTCTCCCCACAAATGGGTTGCTACCGCCTCCATCTCCCCCCCCCCCGGGCTCCCTCTCCCTGCCCCCCTTTACTACCACTCTGACTCCCCCCCCCCCAGACTAGTTCCAACACCTGCCCCACTCCTGCATCATTAGAAAGCAACACAGAGTGCACATACTTACCCCTCTGCTTCGATCCTCCCGGTACAGCCACATAGCTTGCACTTGGCTCCTCTGGGGTCAGCCCCCTGGCTGGCAGCTCAGGAAGGCCTGAATGCATCCTAAGAACATAAGATATGCCATACTGGGTCAGATTAAGGTCCATCAAGCCCAGTATCCTTTTTCCAACAGTGGCTAATCTAGGTCATACGTACCTAGCAGTTTCTCCAAAAGACACATGTTCCACAATGCTTGTATTGGGTCAAGCACTGATATCCTGGGTCCCTTTTTAATAATGGTTTATGGACCTTTCCTCCAGGAACTTGTCCAAACCTTTTTTAAACCCGGCTACACTAACAGCCTTTACTACATCCTCCGGTAACAAATTCCAGTTTGATTACACGTTGAGTGAAAAAAATATTTTATCTTATTTGTCTTAAATAGTTTACCCTGTAGCTTCATTGCATGTCCCCTAGTCTTTCTATATTCTGATAAGGTAAACAATCGATCTACGTTTACCCGTTCCACTCCGTTCATTAATTTATAGGCTTCTATCATATCTCCCCTCAGCTGTCTCTTTTCCAGGTTAAAGAGCCCTAACCGTTTTTGCCTTTCTTCATAAGGGTATCCTTCCATCCCCTTTACCATTTTGGTGGCTCTTCTCTGAACCTTTTCTAATAATGCTATATCCTTTTTAAGATACGGCGACCGGAATTGCACAGAATATTCAAGGTGCGGTTGTGGCCTTGGCCCTGACCTGATTCACAAGGTCATGCATACCTGGGGTCTCTGTTGCCTGACCTTTGCTGCCACACAGTGGGGACAGGTGACTGGTTGTTGGTCCCATCGCCTCCCTTCCTGGCCCTGCAGGCTCTGTGTGCCACTGAGTACCCCACCGCTTCGCCTGGGCCTCTCCACCTCTGGATCTTTTTCTACTGTCTGCACTTGTTCTTCCCTTTGCTGGCCACCCTTGCCAGTCCATCGTTCCTTTCTTTGCTTTTTTTCCCACTGGTTCATTGTCATTGCTTCTGGTGCGCTGCTGCTTGGCCATGGAGTCCGCCGAAGTTCATGCTGTTGCTGTGCCAATGCACCACACACCCAACACCCCAATAACTTGGTCAGTCAAGCATCACTTAGCAGGCTGAGTCCTCACATTCTTATCTCAGAGTCCTCCACCGCTGTTGTGCATGGCTTTGAATTATACAGCCTGCTGCACTCCCCCAAGAGGCACCAGATGGTGCCCTTGCCTCACCGGTCTCAATGATGCTGCTTCTGTTGCTGCTTCTCTCTCCACATGTTGAGCCCTTCCTCCTAATGCTGCTGTCCTCTGAGCCCTCAGCTGCAACTCCCTCAGTCTTCTGCCTTAGCCTCCAGTGCTGTAGCATGGCTTGCTGGGAGCCGTGCTGCTAACCTGAGCCTCCCTACTTTGCTGTGCAATGTCCCTTCAGCCAGCACTACCAACGCCAGAAGAGGGAGGGGCTCCTTACCGCCACACCATGCTACAGTGGGAAGCTCAACGTCGCATGGAAGCCATGCTGGAAATGAAGATCCTTCAGCAGCATGTGCTCAGTCAGCCGCGTCATGGAAGTTATGCCAGAAAGGTAAGCTCCTTCAGCAGTGTACTCGGCCATGTCGCCCAATGGAAAAGGAAGGGGTGGCCCTTGCCCCCTCCCTTTATCGCCGGCGCTGCTCTCCTTCCCCCTCCCATCCATCCCATCTGCCTCTTCCTTCCCTCTCCATCTGGCCACTTCATTATGGGGCCTGCACCCTATTGGTGCTAGCCTGCCATTACATGCAAAACTATGGTGAATTTTATAATGGAAATATCAGTGAGTGAGGCCATCATCTTACATGGTAGGGGTCTATCTCAGTAGACCCAGGTGTCTTCATATGAGTTTTTGCACTCCTCCTATTCAGTGATGTACAGTATACATGTGATCTATCACCAACCAAAGCTTATAAGTATCTAAAGATAATTGCCTTTCTGATTCAGTAGTAATATGCATGACATTGGTGCCAGTGGCATGCAGTCAGGGCCTTCAAGGCTTTAAGGGAGTTGGTGAATGCCCAGCCCTGCCATAACACTGTCTGGTTTGTTTTTTTGGGGGATTTTATTATTTGTTTGGGTTGTTGCCACTGCCACAAGTTTTACAATCTCTACCAGCGACAGGTGACAGTGTTTCCATTGTAACCACCTTCTCTCTCTTCATTCCCCCACTACCCCAGGCCAGCGGCAATTTAAAAATTGACACAAATGAGGGGTCTCTGATTCCAGTGCTTCTCTAAGTCCTGCTGCCCCTGACACATACTTTTCATGTGGAACTGGCAGGATCTTTGAGGAGCTCCTGAGTCTCAAAGACCCCAAGTTTGTTCTATTTCTTATGGCTGATAGTCTGTGGAGATTCTGTGGCAGTGATCATGGCAGAAAGGGTAACAAATAGGTATGGACTGGCAAGAAAAATGTGGCAATGAGTGGTGAGAGGTTGGAGGGGATAATACAGGGGACACATGGATGGGAGGGAGGGAAGAGAGACGGGAAACACAGGGCATTGGAGTGGATGAGGACTAGGGAGACAAAGGGATGCTGCTGCATATGTGGGGGGGGCATGTAGGATGGAAGGGAGATACTGGGGGCACGTAGGATGGAAGGGAGATACTGGGGGCACGTAGGATGGAAGGGAGATACTGGACACAGGGATGGGAGACATAGGGAGATGGAGGGAAGATTCTGGATACAGGGAGATGGAAGGAAAATGTTGAACATGGGAGTCATAGGAAAACAGGGTGGAGATGCGGGGTGCATAGAGAGATGATGAGGGAATGCTGGACACAGGAGGGGCTATGGAGATGCTGATATGGGGGGGGGACACGGGGAGGTGCTCGACATAGGGAAGGTTAAATGAGGGAGACGGGATATACTGGGCACAGGGGACATAGAGAAATGGAGGGGGAAATGGAAGAGAAGATGCTGGACCTAGGAGGGGGGCATAGGGAGATGGAGATGCTGGAAGCAGGGGGACTAGAGAAATGGAAAGGGAGATGCAAGACATGGAGGAGATCTGGACAGGGGAGGCATAGTGAGACGCAGGAGAGATGGATATGGAGATGCAGGAGAGATGCTCGATATAAGGGGGCGAGAAAGGGGTAGATGCTGGACATGGGGAACAAAAGGAGCCTGAGACAGAGGGAACATATTGGACACAGGGGCATAGGAAGATGGAGAGATGCTGAATAGGAGGGGATGGGCATGAGGAAAGATGCTAGACATGGTGATGGCGAGAGATGCTGAAATGGGGGGTAGGGAGAAAAAGAGAATATGATATTGCACTAGAGAGGAAAGGGAAAGGGGGTTATACTGGGGAGGGGGAGGTACTGGATATGGGGAGGATAAAGAGAGAGGGAGGGGGATGCTAGATGGAGGGAAAGAGAGCAAGAGATAAACCTTGGATGGGATGTGGAGAGAGAGGGGGCAGATGCTGAATGGGGTAAGATAGCAGAGAATTACTGAAAGACCAGTGAGTAATGGGCTGGAGAAATAGAAAGATGGGGAATGGGAGGCTGGGTGAGGTCTGTAAAACTGGATAGATGGACTCAAAAGAGGGGAATTAAGCACTGATAATAGGAGGAGGAGTAAATTCTAAGTGGACAGAAAAATAAAAGGAAGCATGCTGAAAGGCAAAGAAACTTGTCAGAAGGAAGTGAAGAATGCAGGAGGGGGAGATAAGAAATGGCAGATGGATTGGAGACTCTAGAAAAAGAGCTACAAGAAAACAGAGGAAAGCAAGAGCCATAGACTGGGACCAAGATGAATAAAAAAAATGGCCAGATGATAAAGGTAAAAAAAATGTCATTTTCAATTTAGTGAAAGAAATATGAGTTTTTGGAATGTATATGTGCTTTCTTTATATTTTACACAGTACAGTACAGGTGGAAATGCATCTTTTTCTATTGCTCTGGTCTTGCACTTCTTGCAAAGGCTGTTTCTTGGGAAGGAGGATTGGGAGGGGATATGGTAGTTTGTCAGGGTAGAATATGTTTCATTAGGGTCGCTGAGCTCTACTTGTCAAAGATGAGACAGTATATCGGTGCTGTCGAGCCTGTCTTGTCGTTCAGCATACTTACTGAATGTCCCACTGTAAATGTCACTGCACACCACTGATTGGTCCACACAGCCAGAACAAGAATGCATTGCTCTGATCACCTGTACTCTCTGCAGAAATTTAGATGAAACAGTTTAGAGACATTACCTCACAAAGGATATAAAAGACTTGAAACTGTTCAGAGGAAGGCAACCTAAATGATATAGGACCTATGCCAGAAGACGTATGAGAAGGGACTTGATGACCTAAATATGTACCCTGGAGGAAAGGAGGAATAGGGGAGATATGATACAGATGTTTTAAATATTTAAAGGGTATGGAGAACTGTAGACGATGTGAAATGAAACTGCAAGGAGGTAAACTCAAAAGCAATGGCAGGAAATATTTTTCATAGATGACTGGAATGCCCTCCCCAAGGAATCCAAAAAGGCATTGGGCTGACAGAGGATCCCTTTTATAGCAAGAGGATGAAATAAAAGTAAGCTTTAGTAACTTTTACACTTCAAAAATAGAGGGGGGATTATCTGCATGGTGTGGCAGGTACAACTCTAGCCACCTCATTGGGCAGACTAGATGGATTATGCTAGTCTTTGACTGTGCTACTATGTTACTATAAGTCTGAAACATATAGGCCAGGTGGTCTTTTTCTGCCGTCATGTTTCTATCTAGTCTGCCCTTCCATATCAACTACTACAATAGTCCCCTTTTTTCCTTTTGAGATCCTATGTTTGTCCCATGCTTTTTTTGAATTCAAATACTGTTCTCATCTCTACAACCTCCACTGGGAGACTATTCCACGCATCTACCACTCTTTCCATGGAAAGAAATATTTCTGCATATTACTTCTGGATCTCCTTTTATCCTCATCCTATGTGCCCTCGTAGCAGAGTTTGCTGTCAATCAAAAGAGGTTCTCCTCCTGCACATTTTTGCGACGGAGGTATTTAAACATCTCTAACATATACATATTAAGATCCTTAAGTCTATTCTCATATGCTTTATAATGAAGACCATTACCCATTTTAGTTACCACCCTCTGCACTGACTCCAACCTGTTTATATCCTTTTGAAGATGTGGTCTCCAGAATTGCACCCAATACTCCAAATGAGGTTGCACCAAAGACTTATACAGAGGCACTATCACCTCCTTTTTTTCTGTTAACCATTCCTCTACCTATGCACCCAAGCATCCTTCTAGCTTTTGCCATCACCTTTTTCACCTGTTTAGTTACTTTAAAATCATCAGACACCATCACACCCAAGTTTTGCTCTTCTTTTGTGGACAGAAGTATTTCACCCCCTACACTGTACCGCACCCTTGGATTATTGCAGCTCAAATGCATGACCCTGCATTTTTCAGCTGCCAAATTCTCGACTGTTTTTCAAGCTTAGTTACAGTAGATCCCTCCTCCATGTTATCTACTCCTTCCTGGGTGTATATTGCAGATTTTGGTATCATTTGCAAAGAGGCAAACTTTACTCGACAGTCCTTCTGTGATATCACTAACAAAGATGTTAAAAAGAATTGGACCAAGGATAGAACCCTGCGGCACGCTACTGGTAACCACCTGCTCCTCAGAGTGAGCTGTATCCTTTGTCACTTCCCACTCAGCCAATTTCTAATCCAATCAGTAACTTTAGGGTCCATCCCTAGGATGTTCAGTTTGTTTACAAGTCTCCTGTGTAGAACTGTCTCAAAGACTTTACTGAAATCTAAGTACACCACATCTAGGTCTCTCTCTCAGTCCAACTCTCTCGACACCAGTCAAAGAAATCAGATTTGTCTGACAAGACCTGCCTCTGGTGAATCCATGCTCCCGCTGATCTGTAATTCATTGGACTCCAGAAACTGTACTATTTTCTCTTTCAGTAGCGTTTCCAATAATTTACTCACCACAGAGGTTAGACTAACCGGCCTGTAGTTTTCAACCACATCCTTACTTCTGCTTTTGTGTAAAGGAACCACATGTGCCTCTCTCCAGTCCTCTGGCACCACTCCTGACTCCAAAGAGGCATTGAAAAGTCAGTCGGTGGAGCTGCTACCACGTTCCGAAGTTCTTTCAGTATTCTTGTATACAGGGCCGGCCCGTCCATTGAGCAAGAAATGTTTTTTGCACAGGGCCCCGCATTTCAGGGGGCCCCGCGCATTCTGCTTTACAAGTAAATAAAAAAAAGAATAAAGGTTGGCTGCCGCAGTGGCAGAATGGAGTGTCCCAGCGGCCCACCCCTGCCTGACAGAGCCCTCCCCTCCCTGCATCAGTCCCTCTCATGGCGGCTTTCAGAGCCGCAAAGGGAGAATTTCTCCTTCGCGGCTCTGTTAAGCCCGCCGGGGCTGAGCTGCAAAGGGAGAGTTTCTCCCTTCGCGGCTCTGAAAGCCGCTGCCAGAAGGACTGAAGCAGGCAGGGAGGGAGGGCTATGCCGGGCAGGGGGTGCGCCGGGACACTCGATTCTGCTGCTGCGGCAGCGGCCAGCTTTTTTTTTTTTTTTTTTTTTTTTTTTAATTTTCCCTGGGCTGATAGGGGAGGGGGGTTAGGACGGGAAATGAGCTGATGGGGGGGAGGTAGGACTTGAGGTGGGCTGATGGGGTTAGGACTGGTAATGAGCTGTGGGCTGATGTAATGGGCTGATGGGGGGGCTAGGACTGAAAATGAGCTGATGGGGGGGCTAGGACTGAAAATGGGCTGATGGGGGGGGCTAGGACTGGAAATGGGCTTATGGGGGGGGCTAGGACTGGAAATGGGCTTATGGGGGGGTTAGGACTGGAAGTGGGCTTATGAGGGGTTAGGACTGGTAATGGGTTGTGGGCTGATGGGGGGGGAGGTTAGGACTGGTAATGGGCTATGGGGGCTAAGACTGGAAATGGGATGATGGGGTTAGGACTGGAAGTGGGCTGATGGGAGGTTAGGACTGGTAATGGGCTATGGGGGGGCTAGGACTGGTAATGGGTTGGGGGGTTGCTAGGACTGGAAATGTGCTGAGTGGAAGGGGAGGCTTGAACTGCAAATAGCTGATGGGGATGGGGGCTTGGAATGTAAATGGGCTGAGTGGAGGGGAGTTAGGATTTTACATGGGCTGATGGTGGGGCTAGGAAAGGACTAGAAATGGGCTGATGGGGGCTGGGATTGGAAATTGGAAACAAGCTGATGGAGGGACTCGGATAGGACTGGAAATGGGCTGATGGGGGGCTAGGACTGGAAATGGGCTGATGGGGGGCTAGGACTGGAAATGGGCTGATGCGGGGACTAGAAGGGGAGCGGATGCTGGGTGGGGCTGGAACTAGAAGGGAGCTGATGTTGGGGAAGGATTATAATGGGATGGGGCTGGGAGAGTGAAATGGAGAGGGGAAAATATTTTGTGTAGGAGGGAAGAAAAATCTACAATTGGCCGGGTATTGGGAGAGTAAGTGGGGACTGAGGATGGAGGGGTAAAATTTGAGTGGATGAAATAGGAATGAGGAAAGAGCAAAAGGAGAAAGGAGAAAGATTAGTATGTTAAAGCAGATGTAGAGAGAGAATGGAAAAAACTAGAAGAGAGAAGAAAAGACAAATGGACAGCAGACGATGGAGAGTTAGCAGAAGACACAAAGAAACCAGAAGAAAGTGACTGGAGCAATTGCAACTGAAAAAAAATGCACAAAAGGTAGAAAGATCTCTCTTTATTTTGAATTTATTAACTGGAATATGTCAGCTCTGGGAAATGTGCATCATTAACGTCTGCGCTTTGTTTAGTACAAGAGGAAATTAATTTAATTTGTAGTTTTATTTCTACAGTGGTGGTGTACATTCCAAGTTTGGCTTTTGGGGTTCCCAGTTTAATTGTCTTCCTGTTTCTAAATTGTGATTCCTTGTTTGGTGATGGTCTATGTTCTGCATGTGTAACCGAGCTGAGTTATCTGTTTATGTAATTCCTATTTGACATTGCCACTTGTTCTCTTTATTTTATTTAAAAGGATTTGTATCCCACTTTATCTTGAATCAAAGTGGTTTCACTGCAAACCAATCAAGTGGGGTGGTGCAGGGGTGTGGGCATGTAGTGGTTGTGAGGGTAGTGTCCGTGAGTGAGTGGATAGGTACATCTTGATTAGGGGTGTGATTAGGTCATGTATTGTTATCCTCTGAAATGTATTGGTTTAATATTTACAGTGTTGCCTTTTGATAGGTAGGGTCTGGTGCTTTGTGAGTCCTGGTAGTGCTGTTACGATACAGCGGGTTTGCTATGGGTTCTAAATGGGCAGTGTTTGTAGTAGTTCCTAATGTGCCTGGTGGTTGGCACTGGATTATAGTAATGTAGAAATCTTTTAGTCTTTCTTTATCCATACACTCATTAAGAGGCATGTTTACTAAAAGTTAATGTATGGTAACATTATGCAAATATTTATGCAAATATTTATGCAAATGAGGCCCCGCACCGAGTCTCCGCACATGGCCCCGCATTCCCCTTGGGCCGCCCCTGCTCGGATATATCCTATCCGATCCCATCACTTTGTCTACTTTTAGTTTAGCTAGTTCCTCATGAACAGTCTTCTGAAAATTGTTTCAGATCCCCGTCGCTTCTGTTCCTATTTGTGTGTGTTTTCTGAGTTCCTGCTCCTGGCCCTTCATCTGTGAACAGAGAACAGAAATATTTGCTAAGCAATTCCACTTTTATCCTCATCAGCTTCTACATATTCCTCCCCTTCACCCTTGAGTCTGACAATACCACTTTTGCCCTTCCTCCTCTCACTAACATATCTGAAAAATGTCTTATCCCTCCATTTTATTGCATTGACTATTTCATCTTTTTTACTTTTTGTTTTCCTGACTACTGTTAGCTTCTAAGTTTTTCCAAATATAGATGCTTGTCTTCCTCTCTCTGATCTTTTGTAGTTCATAAAGGCCTCCCCTTTTTTCTTCACCTTTTCAGCTACTACTTTTGAGAACTATAGCAGCTTCCTTTTTCCTTTTACCTTTATTTAGCTTTCTAACAAAAAGGTTGGTTGCCCTTAAAATAGCCCCTTTCAGTTTTGCCTGCTGTTTTTCTACATCCTCCAGCTGTTCCCATCCTGCTTAATGACTCCTTGAGGTATTGGCCCATCTTGACAAAGTTAGTTTTCTTGAAGCCTAAGACCCTCACTTTTGAATGGATTTAATCAGCCCTAGTCCTAATATTGAACCTGTGATAAGGAAGCTTATCATAGCTCAGGAAGGAGCTATAGAAAAGGTGATGTGACTCTGAACAAGCAACCTGTCAGTTCTGGTAGAAATAAGAAAACAGAATTTTCCCATAAAAGACTACCAGTCCCAGAATGCACCAGGTTTCCAACAGCCATTAGAGGAGCTGAAGTGGGGAAACGTGTGTTCAATCAGGAGGGCTATGAGGTAATCCCTAAGCACTCATCTCAAAGGGCAGGGCCTGATTCAGCACAGCTGCGCTGTGTTAGGGAGGAGCACTCATCAAGGCAGAATAAGAGTAGAGTTTATTCTACAGATGACCATCTTCATGATCTTCATGATCACCTTGGATATCCAGAGAATGATCATCAGTTTCATCTGAAGGATCATCAGAAGCAGAAGCCAAACCGGACAGACAGAGA
This sequence comes from Ichthyophis bannanicus, assembly GCA_033557465.1. Classification (NCBI taxonomy): domain Eukaryota; kingdom Metazoa; phylum Chordata; class Amphibia; order Gymnophiona; family Ichthyophiidae; genus Ichthyophis; species Ichthyophis bannanicus. Next base: position 93,441,818 of record CM066046.1, on the reverse strand, counting down.
GGGAAAGAGACCCTCTGGAAGAAAGAGGAGAAAAGCCTTTGAGAGGTCTAGAAGAGTCCAAAGCAGTACGTATACTGGGAGGTATTCCAAGGGCCAGCATATACCATTGGACTGGGGAAAGCCAGAGGAATGGTGCTGCAGAGCTAGGAATCACCAGAGGCTACCTGTGAGGGAGACGGCTGCACGTGGAAGGGGCCCTAAGACCTGTGCTAGAAGGTATGTGAAGAGAGATCCAGTGTCCAGGGATCTGGATTGGAAGGCTGGACATAAGAACTGGACTACATACTGGCCAGGCTATATAGAGAGGAACTCTAGCAGCAATGGAAGCTCAGGTATGAACACTGATCTATGCCCTAGTTATAACCTTGAAAGACAGCAGGGAAACAAGTATTCTCCTGAAAATGCTCCATTGAGAGATTCATCTGTGCCAATCCATGATATTGAACCCATGCTTGTTGAACAAGGGGGAATAATAGCAGATGAGGATCCTGTTTATATGGACTGCTCTCTATCTAAACTCCGTTGGTAACTTTCTGTTATAAAGTACCGCAACCATCACAAAGAAATACAAATTTGTTCTTTAATCTACTCAGAAAAGCTCCTGAAGCAGGATTTGACCCACACAGTGGAAGGCAAGCCAGCTAAGGGGTTTCAGCTGGTGACTGCTAGCAATTAAGCCTTACCTAATTGCTTGTGAGCTAGGAGAGAATCACTTCTGTATCTATGTGGGAAGTAATCAGAAGTTAACCTGAAAAGAACAGTTTGTTTCTTACTTTGTGGCTTTTCATTTGTTGTTTTCCTGATTTTGACTTTGTTTTTCCAAGTTAACACTGAAAGCAAGTAACCTAATTTATGTGCTACCAAGCATATCTGTGTTGGGAGAAATAACCCCATAAATAAATATCTTATTGGCTTTACCCAAGAGCACAACTAAATTGTCAGCAGCTGTGTCTGGTGTGAATGAACTACATTGCCCACAATACCTTGCAAATCATATAGATATATGCACTTGCCAAGAGTGTGAAGATTCTCACCCAGGCAGCCGTCTGACAAACCACACCATCTGGTGATCACTGGATGCGAGATGATCTCTCACTATAACCTCAAACACTTTCCCCATTGGTAAGTACCAAGTCCAGTATGGCCCCTTCACACGTGGTTTCTGTTACCACTTGCCTGACTAGCTCTCCCTGTAGAGAATCCAGGCTTTCCTTACTTCTAGATGACACCACAGCGGGGATGTGCCAGTCAACATCCAGCATATTGATATCACCTACCAGTAGCACTTCCCCTTTCCTGACAGTGCTGTGTATGTCTTCTATTAAATCTCCATCCACTTCTCTCTGTGAAGAGGGTCTATATATCACGTCAGTGCAAATGGATTTCTCTTTCCCTTTTTCTAGTTTAACCCACCGTGCCTCCTCTCTCCCTTTTTAAGCCCTGTAATTCTATAGCTTTAATATTTTTTTACATATAGTGCCACTCCTCCTCCCCTTCTTCCTACCCTGTCCTCCCTGAGTAAAGTATAGCCTGGTATAATTATATCCCAATCATGTTTGTCCATGAACCATGTCTCCATAACTGCCACTAAATGCAAGTCAGCCTCTTCGGTTAGAGCCTCAACATCTGGGATCTTATTTCCTATGCTATGGGCATTTATACACACCGCTTTCCAAATGTTGCCCCTTTTTACCCATTGCTATAGAGGTATTTAATGTTTCACTTACCTGGGAGCTTTCGTCACCCATCCCCAATGAATCTAATTTAAAGCCATCTTCAGTAGGTTAGCCAGTCTGCTACTAAAGATAATCGGCTCCTTTATAGTCTGTGTTGAGGATCCCAATTTCAGTAACTGGACATCAAAATGGACTTTAGCCTAATTTACCAATTCCATCTGAAAAAACATTCAAGGAGATTTTCTCATTTTCTTGATCCAAAAATCAAGGGTCACCCATGAACAGCCTCTGCTCTAGCATTTGGTGCAGTCATCCCCTTCCCTCTTTCTCAGTGAGTAATATTCTGCAGTTATCTGGAGTACAAACCAGCAAAACAGATTTCTCACTTAGAGCGTCACAAAGCTGCTGTTCTCATTAGTGTTTCATAATCGCACATATAACATCAAATCTTTGTGTGTGTTCATATAGCAACTCCAAGGTTTGATCAGATGCCAGAACATTCAAACACGCATGAGCGGACACTGTGGATAAAAACAGCTTACTGCATATACGGATGATATGCCTAATAAATTAAGGTGAGAACAAGTTGTTCAAAGAAGATCTATATAACGCCATTAAAAAGTAACGAAATCTGTAGATCCTGCTGCTGACTTATACATATCTGACCTAATGATGTCTCTAGTTCCTGGCAAGTTATGCACTAATGGCTATCGTGGCTAGTCCAGTGACCATCACAGATGAACTTTGCTATATTGTGTATCATAGCTTTGTCTTTATGGAGGGTGGAAGCTTCAGGATGAAAAGCTCAGCTCATATCGGTTCATATGCCAGGAGTCAGCATTGACTCGATGGCACACACATTCACATTAATAATTTCCACATTGAAAATCTGGCATTTTCATGTGGAAATGGTATCCATGTATAAATGGCAATTTTAGAAAGGGCTGACTTTACACATAGATGTTCATAATATGTAAACATTGCAAGGGGATAGAGTGTAGTAGGATGTCATTAGGATGGGTCAAAAATGTATGCATGCATTCCCCATTTTCATACAGGGAATGCACATGTTTGGCCAAATTTTCCATGACTGGATTTATTGCTTCTCCCTGGCATGTCTAGGCTTTTAGAAAATGTTCATATCAACGTTCTTTATAGGCCGCAATTTATAGCCACCCATTTTTAATCTGACACATCCTACATCAGGCTGAACAAACCCCTTAATGAAACTATTAGTGTGACATCTATAATGCATAAATGTGGGCCCAACCCATTCTCCATAATGTGAAAGAGGTCACTGGCTCAGACTGTCAAACACAAAGCAGGGGTACAGGATCAGGTTAGAGCAGGGGTTCTCAATCCAATCCTCAAGACACACCTAGCCAGTCAGGTTTTCAGGATAGCCATGATGAATATGCATGAGAGAGACCTGCATGCACTGCCTCCAATCTCATGCGTATTCACTGTGTTTATCCTGAAAACCTGACTGGCTAGGTGTGTGCCAAGGATTGGGTCAAAAACCACTGGGTTAGAGAGAGGACTACAGCATCTTTGATGTTTGTCATCCTGCTGCTTTTTATTTGGATACCGTCTGTAATCTTCTCTCTTTTTTTGCACAGAAGAAACGTCAGTATATATGTACATCAAGGAATAAATATTACAGGGACAACCCAGGAAAGACTAATAGGCCTGATATTCAGCCCATGGCAATCAACATTTTTAAAGCACCTAGCCAAGGAGGGGGGGGGGGGAGAGAAGGGAAGGTGTAACCAGATATTGGCTGCCAAAATCCAGATATTCTCTGACTCTGAATATTCAGTTTCAATTGCCGTCTGGACTGATATTTATCCACAGTTTGGATAGCTGAATTGCATAAAGTTAGGCTACTATTGATATGGTCTAACACGGGGGCATATTTACTGAGCTGTGCTAAGAGTGTGGGGGTTACCACGCTCCAGGTGCACCATGCTAACCATTAGCACAGAGCACCATGGTAAAAATCTAATGCTAATCCCTCAGAGCATGATCGGACAGGGACTGGGTGGGTTAGTGGTGGAACGTGGGCATTCTTGGCACATCGCGTTAGCATGGGTCACATTGGCATGTGCTGACCAGTTATTGCCCCAGTGTGGGCGCCCTTACCCCCTCTTCAAGGGGTGGTGGTAAGTGCACCCACATTCCGGTTAGCATGGTGCCTAATGGCAACAACACTAGTATGTGGTCTTATTTTAATGGCTGCAATGTACTAACTACAGGAGCTATGCGGTCATGCCCCAGCAGTTAGCACAGACCACCAGACTAATTCCAGGCCCTGATAATGTCACGGCTGTTAGAAAACATGCCCTTTTATGTGGTTACTTATTCGGTTAGTGGACTGAAAATTGCTGTTCACTGGATAAGTACCGGACCGCTCACCCCTCCCTGCCATTGTTAGAAGGGATATTAGTGGCACTGCCCAGTTAGTGACACTTAAAATAAAATAAAATAAATAAACTTAATATTGAACTCCAAGGGGTTTATCTGGTTAGGTCCTGAAAACCAGATAAATCCCTTTTGAGTATCAGACCAAACATGTTTTGTTTTTGTTTTTTTTCTTTAGGGTTATGAATTAGAGGTGAAGCCTCAAACTTAACCAGTTCCAAGATCACAGGTATGAAGATATTTGAACACCGAGTGAACTACTCTACCAGAGGTCCCAGATGAGATGGAATGGACTGTTTTTTTATTAAAAACGTGATATACTGCTCTTATAGTGCAAAGAAGCAATTTTCTCCTAAATTTAACCTAGCTGAAGAACACAGTTATCACTCTTGAAATAATATAATTACAATATTCTTCTGCTGAGGGAAAACATTCTTTAATTTGATTAACCTAGAACAAATTAGCACTGAGGCTGATAAGGTTCCTTAAATTCCCCAGTACAGGAATCACTGAATATCTACAACCAACTCTGTTATCTGTTTGGCCAGGTCCGGGTTCAGTTTATTGTAGCCAGCTTCTCATTCTGTCTACTCTCTCCACCCGTGCTACATGCAAATTCACGTGACCCTTGTGTAGGTGTATTCTGAGGTGGAAAGCTCATGGGGTTTTGTGACACTGCCTACTTGTATGCACACAAACTTTGGGTAATTTTATAAAAAGCCATTTTACATGCACAAATTAGGGTTTTACATGTGGGAAAAAGTTTCTAAAATTCCCCCCAGGTTGCATCATTTCATTGATTGCAAATTTGGTTCGCATAGATTATACAGAAATTCAAAAATAAATAAGTGAACAAATATAAAGGGAAGTGTTAGGGTGAAACTTTAAGAGGTTGGGTAAAAGACGTGGGAAAGTTGGTGTTGGTTTAAGAGAATTTATATGCTTATGTACCCAACGTAATAGAGAACCAAAGAGAGAGAGGATTGAGTGGACTGGATGATCAATTGTTTTATCTTCTATTACTATATACTGCACACAGCTTAACTGCCTCATTTTTGATATCTTGAGATTTGAATGGGGTTAATATTCTACAGAAATATTCCAGAAAGGCTGCAAGATCAGTCACCAGGAGTCTCATGGGGGGCACTAAAGAAACCCGTACGAGAGAAAGTGAGGAACAAGAAAAGGAACATAAAGGACCCTGAGGGTGGTGTCCTGTTGTATGGAAAGTCCTGTAACTGCAGACCAAAGAGGTTGCTGGGAATTAGTCAGCCTCGCTGTGAAACAGCCATTAGTCAAACCTAAATTAAAAGTAAAAGCAGTACAAGGCGATAACTAGGAGTGGGTGAAAGGAAAAGTTGCCCAGGTCGCAAAACTCCATGTGTGTGGAAAAATGACTGGAGTATGAGCAGTGATATTCAGCACTAGGCTCAGAAATTAGGCAAATGACTGGCATGCCTAAATTTATAAGCATGGAGGGGGATTTTAGAAAGGACGTCCAAGTGCAATCTGGGAAAGCAGACACTTCCAGGGGCAGACATGATTTTCACAAACTTTGATGCACCCAACATGGACATCTGCAGGGGGCATCCCCAGAACAGTATTTCAGAATCTGGATGTCTAGGAATAGCCTAATGGTTAGAGTTATAGGTTAGGAACAGGGAAGCCAGGCTTCAAATCCCACCGCTGCTATCATTGAAATTGTGCCGAGTACAGGGGATGGTGGAGTGCTTTCTTCTCTACATCCTCTGGATATTTTTCAGCCAAAACGAGCATAATTTATGCCTGGAGCAGGTCTAAAACTAGATACAACTCCGGAGGTCCATGACATTTCTGAGATCAGGTGTGGACATCCACAGACCTGGCTTCTAAAATGGCCCTGGAGATGTCTCTGTGCTTTAGATGTCTCTATGATCATTTTTGGATAGCCAAAGCATGTATAGGGCTTCCAAAATGACTCCCATAACTCTTAACTTCCTAAATAATTAAGATGAATTTTCATCTGAGGTATGGCCGAAAGTAGGACTCAAAATTAAGAGCTTAACTTGAGAACCTAGAAGGTTCTTTTAGAAGCCTGAGTCGCCAGGAGTCTGTATTGACTCGACGGCACACACATACTCACATTCACTTTTTCCATATGGAAAATCTGGCATTTACGTGTGGAAATGGTATTTATGTAGAATGGCAATTTTAGAAAGGGCTAAATTTACACATGCAATGTATAATACATATTATGGACATCCAAGGGGATGTGTTGGAGTGTGGTAGGGTGCCATTTGGATGGCTCAAAAATCTACATATGCATTCCTCATTTTCATATAGGGAATGCACATATTTGACCAAAATTGTCCATTGTGCGATTTACGACTTCTCCCTGGCATGTCTAGGATTTTAGAAAATATTAGTCTTGGCCTACCCTTTAAAAGGGGGGATTTCCAAATTGAAATGAATTAAAGACCATGGCATTTGTAGTTAATTGCCAAGACTTAAATGTATAGGCTTGCAAAATACCAACTTACCCATGTAAGTTACATGTGCAAGTTGTAAAATGCAAAGTTGTCGATTTGCCTCCATTGAGTTGTTTCCCCCATGTATATAGAACCAGTTCAAGGGTATCTAATACCCTAGGCAAACCTTCAGTCGTGTACAATTCCCCCCGCTGTTCAGCATCTTCTCTTCCCTCCCCCACCTAAAGCGTCTAGTACAGCGATGGCGAACCTATGGCACGCGTGCCAGCTGTGGCACGCGAAGGCCTTGCAGCTGGCACGCGGGAAGGTCGCACATTAAAAAAAAAAAAAAAGCTGCCCGCTGCCGCCGCGGCGGCATGGAGTGTCCCGCGGGGCTCCCTCTGCCCGGCGGGACTCTCCCGGCGCTGCTCAGCCCCTCTCTGCCGGCTTGCAGAGACGCGAAGGGAGAGTCTCCCTCGGGTCTCTGTTAAGCCCGCAGGGGCTGATGGGAAATTTCCCATCTGCCCCTGCGGGCTTAAGAGAGACGCGAGGGAGACTCTCTCTCCCTTCGCGTCTATGCAAGCCGGCAGAGAGGGGCTGAGCAGGGCCGGGCGTGTCCCGCCGGGCAGAGGGAGCCCCGCGGGACACTCCATGCCGCCGCGGCGGCAGCGGGCAGCTTTTTTTTTTTTTATTGCCATGAGCCGAGGGAGGGGGGTTAAGACTGGCAATGGGCTAGGGAGGGAGGGAGGTTGAGACTGGCAATGGGCTAGGGAGGGAGGGGGGTTGAGACTGGCAATGGGCTAGGGAGGGAGGGAGGGGGTTGAGACTGGCAATGGGCTAGGGAGGGAGGGGGGTTGAGACTCGCAATGGGCTAGGGAGGGAGGGAGTGTGTAGAGACGGGCAATGGGCTAGGGGGGGAGGGAGGTTAAGACTGGCAATGGGCTAGGGAGGGGGGAGGGGGTTGTGACTGTCATTGGGCTAGGGGGGGAGGGGGGTTGAGACTGGCAATGGGCTAGGGAGGGAGGGGGGTTGAGACTGGCAATGGGCTAGGGAGGGGGGTTAAGACTGGCAGTGGGCTGGGGAGGGGGGTTAAGACGCAGTGGGCTATGGGGGGGAGTTAAGACTAGCAATGGGCTGTGGGCTGATGAGTGCTGGCAATGGGCTATGAGCTGATGAGGGCTGTCTGGAAATGGGGTGATGGGGGGTTAGGACTGGTAATGGGCTATGGGGGGGTTAAGACTGGTAGTGGGCTGATGGGGGTGTAGGACTGATAATGGGTTATGGGGGGGGCTAGGACAGGAAATGGGCTGATGGGGAGGGGTTAGGACTTGAGGTGGGCTGATGTGGTTAGGACTGGTAATGGGCTGTGGGCTGATGGGGGGTTTAGGACTGGCAATGGGCTATGGGGGGCTGACTGGAAATGGGCTGATGGGGGGTTAGGACTGGTAAAGGGTTATAGGGGGGGGCTTAAACTGAAAATGGGGTGATGGGGGTTAGGACTGGAAGTTGATTGACGGGGGGCTAGGACTGGTAATGGGTTGGGGTGTTGCTAGGACTGGAAATGGGCTGAGTGGAAGGGGAGGCTTGAACTGCAAATAGCTGATGGGGAGGGGGCTTGGAATGGAAATGGGCTGTGAGGGAAGGGAGCTAGGACTGAAAATGGGCTGATGGAACAGCTAGGATAGGACTGGAAATGGGCTGTTGGGGGGAGCTAAGATTGGAAATGGGCTGTGGTGGGGGCTTGAATTGAAATGGACTCATGGAGGGGCTAGAACTGGAAGTAGGCTCATGGGGGGGCTTGGACTGGAATTGGGCTGAGTGGAGGGGAGCTATGATTTGACATGGGCTGATGGTGGGGCTAGGAAATGAGTAGAAATGGGCTGATGGGGGGGCTAGGATTGAAAATGAGCTGATGAAGGGACTTGGACTGGAAATGGGCTGATGCAGGGACTAGAAGGGAATGGATGCTGGGTGAGACTGGAACTAGAAGGGAGCTGATGTTGGGGGAGGATTAGAATGGGATGGGGCTGGGAGAGTAAAATGGAGAGGGGAAAAATATTTTGTGTAGGAGGGATGAAAAATCTACAATTGGCCAGGTATTGGGAGTGTAATTGGGGATTGAGGATGGAGGGGTAAAATTTGTGTGGATGAAATAGGAATGAGGAAAGAGCAAAAGGAGAAAGATTAGTATGTTAAAGCAGATGTAGAGAGAGAGAGAGAATGGAAAAAAACTAGAAGAGAGAAGAAAGGACAAATGGACAGCAGACGATGGAGAGTTAGCAGAAAACATGAAGAAACCAGAAGAAGGTGGCTGGACCAATTGCAACTGAAAAAAAATGCACAAAAGGTAGAAAGATATCTCTTTATTTTGAATTTATTAACTGGAATATGTCAGCTCTGGGAAATGTGCATCATTAACATCTGCGCTTTGTTTGGTACAAGAGGAAATTCCTATTTGACGTTGCCACTTGTTCTCTTTCCCCAGTATTCTCTGAAATGTATTGGTTTAATATTTGCAGTGTTGCCTTTTGATAGGTAGGGTATGGTGCTTTGTGAGTCCTGGTAATGCTGTCAGGATACGGCGGGTTTGCTATGGGTTCTAAATGGGCAGCGTTTGTAGTAGTTCCTAATGTGCCTGGCGGTTGGCACTGGATTATAGTAATGTAGAAATCTTTTAGTCTTTCTTTATCCATACACTCATTAAGAGACATGTTTACTAAAAGTTAGTGTATGGTAACATTATGCAAATATTTATGCAAATAAGACCACTTATGCAAATGACGTGCTGGCACTTTGAGGAAATTCTTTGGTTTTGTGCGGCAGTTTGGGCACTCGGGCTCAAAAAGGTTAGCCATCACTGGTCTAGTATTTCCATTTCCTTTTTCCACTCATGGTATCTAGCATCTCCCCCCTGGCATGTGCGGCTGCTGCACTGCCTGGGCCTTTAGCCTATAGCAGAATCGGAGTGGCTGTCGCAGGACTTTGAACATCCATGCATACTCAAGGCTGTCCATGTCCCGCCTTCTCTGAACTTCCTGTATCAGAGGACAGGATGCAGTAGGACTAAGCCACACAGGTTCCCAAGGCCCCCCGCATCAGCCTCTCTAACTCCTTTTTAAGTACAGTTAAGCCTGGTACTGCCTCCCCAATTGTGCTTTGATAGGCCGACACCTAATTCACACAGTGTTTGGGCCAACACATAGATTTGTAAAATAACTCCTTGGATTGTACATGCCAGCACATTTGGCAGAGCCTCTTCTAAAAGACCTCCAGAATTGCAAATGTCCTGACCTTGATGTGTTAATTCCAATCTCACTATGTGACCAATACAATGTCTCATAAAAACAAACAGCCCTTTAGGAAGAAAAAGGTTTATTTGAAATTTTTATATAAGACAGCTCATATTTATTTTTATTTTATTTAACAATCATTTATATCCCGCATCTTCCAGAGTTCAGATGTGGCTCACAATTGAACAACAGTCAACAAAGCAGGGCTTGTTTTACATGGAACAATTTTTTGACAGTAAACAATGTAATAGTTAAATACGTAACAGAACGGTGAATGGTTAAATGCATAACAGAACAATGTAAAGGTTAAATACATAACAGAACAAGAACAATTTATGAACTATGTACAGATACAGGTTTGTAGGTTCCTTAGATTTAAATCATGGGTATTTACAAGAGGGTGCAAATCTGTTAATTATGAGGTTTAGCTATACTCAGTTGGGTGTTATTTAGCCTTTTTCTGGGATGATTAGTGTATTATCAATGTTGTTGTAGTGCATGGCATTTTACTTTATTCAATCATCTACCACAGTCTGTTTTTAAAAAAAATCTGTGCTAATATATTCAGCACCACAACGTCACATTTCAAACTTTCAGTCACGTATTTATTTATTTATTTATTTAACAGGTCTTTTATACTGCTTTATTTCATTCAAAGAGGTTTACATTGTAACTTTGTAGATTATGTATATAGTTAACCCAGTTATCCAAGTTTGTACTCCTGTTCAATGTAAAACCTGACAGTTTGTCGTTATGGTCGTTGTTGTTATGATGTAAACCGCGCTGATTCTAAATAGCGCGGTATATAAGAAACTGTAATAAATAAATAAATAAATAAATAATAACTTAAACTTGGTAATGTACAGTGGTGTGCAAAAGTCTGGAATCACTTGTGAATTTTGCGTTTTTCGTACTTTCTAACTTTTTTTTTTTTTAATTTTGTGTTAGCCCAGCATATTCATCTTTCTACCACGTTAAAAGGGATACATTTGGCTATTAGAGTTGACTTTTTTGCATTCCTTGCTTCCAATTTAAATACTTTACAGACACTGGGAGATAGCTACTGTGATTTTTCTGGATCCTGTGTCAAAAATGACCCATCTATAGGTTGGGCACCTTCTCTGACCCTTTTGAAATCCAGGGTGCAAACTCGCCTCTTCGCTGCCACTTTCGGATCTTGACTAGTCTGATCTCCCTTGTTTCCTTACCATTCCCTCTAGATCAGGGTTCTCAAACTCAAATTGCTGTGAGGGCCAAATGAGGACATATAAAGTAACCCGCGGGCCACAAAATCACCACACACATACACAACATACATCGCAGCAGCTGCTCCCGTCGCTACACAAAAGCTGAACTTACCCTTCAGGCTGCTAGACAGACCCGATTCCTCTCCATAGCTGCTTAACACGCCAGAAAAGGAAGAAACGGTCGCTTGCAAACAGCGTGTTCTGTTGCACGGAAGGAGTTTGTCCCTGCCCCCAAATGCGTCGCGGGCCGCACAACATTCTCTCGCGGGCTGCGTGTTTGAGACCCCGGCTCTAGATGTATCTCATGTCTACAGCTACTGTGTTGTCTGTCTTGATTATATTGTAAGCTCTAATGAGCAGGGATCGTCTTTTACATGTGTCTGTGCAGCGCTTTGGACATCTTGTAGCGCTGTACAAACGTTTAGTAGTAGTAGTCATCTTAAACAGCTGGGAAAACATAATAACATTTAAGGGACCCTTTTACTAAAGTGCCTTACACAGTTAGCATGGATTTGGGCTCATGCTAGCCACATGCTTTGGCTTGCGGTATCTGTTAGCACATGGTCCTGACAGTGCATGCTGATTTCTGAGCTAATTGTGCCTCGCATGTTAGTGTGAAAAGGGCAGGTTAGGGGCGGAGAGTGGGCAATGGTAAGCATTATTCAGTCAGCATGTGGGTAAACGCCGCAAACTGATTCAGACTCAATAGGTGAAGTTAACTGCACTTGCGGAAATAACATCCCGCATTACTGTACTGAGCCACACGTTACCTAACAGGAAAATGCTATGCACATCCCCAACAGTTAACACGGTGGCTTTGCATTTAACATGCCTCGATTTTGCATGCTATTGGTGCATTAAGTGCAAAACTATTGCACACTTTAGTTAAAAGACCCTCCATTGTTGTGTTTTGTGCCGTCCCATCCATAATAGCAGAAAGAGGCCCCCAAAATTTAATTTCATGGTCTTTCTGTGTTTTAGCGCATTCTAAATGGTTTCAGCATGCATAATGCAGAAACAAAAAAAAAACAAAAGCGAAAATCTTTCCCACATTGTCATCTTTTGATTCCTTGTATGTTGATCCAATAAAGTGCGTAACAATTTGCACAGAATCTAGTTATCTCCAGGACCAATATGGATAGCAAAGCTCTTTACTCTAAAGAACAAACACAACTTTTTCCTTTTAGGGTGATCATAAGAAACTAACATTAAATTAAATAATGTTTTGGGAAATCACACACATTTCATGGCCCGTTCTCTCCTTATCCTGCCAACAAAATGACAACAGATTCTTGCATGTTGAGTTAAAGTAACTTTTCTAAACACAACAAAACAGTTTTCAGCCCTTTGACTCCCTCAGGAAAAATTGAATGGAACTGCAAATGGGGTTTTCTTGGCAGTGTGACTGGAAGTAGATTGCTAGGCCTTTCTTCCGAGGCAATGGAAGGTTAAATGACTTGCCCAAAGCCACAAGGAATCAAACCCTGGTCTCAGTTACCAAGCCAACAATCTAGTCACTAGGCGGCTACTCCACTGCACTGAAAGGAACTACAGACAGTAAAAATATATCAAGGAAACTCACTTTGTGTACCAAAATATTCCAAAGTGGCAGGACAGCTGTCAAAAATGGAAAAACAGCAGCTGAGAAATTTGGCTGCAATCTGCTCTCAGAATCGAGCATTAATATAGGATGTACAAAGAATGTAACTTTTGCAACCATTCCTTGAATTAGACCACAGATTTTTGTCATAAGACTTGTCTTTTCCCCTCATGTATCACTGAAAAGTACCATTGTATTCAAAACATGTTGCTGAACTATGTAAGTAAAGCTATAATGAAGCAATAATCATATTATAAACTTAGTGAACAAATGCATCCCTGACATCTGCTTTTCTGTGCAATAAACCAGAGTAATCCTTATGCTTTTGAGCATATGAAATGTTAGAATAGTGCAAAAAGGATACATGGATGTCCGTCAAGGGACAAAATAACTCCCCAAAGAAGGGACTGAAAGTTACAAAATTTAGCTTGCTAGAAGAAAAAGGCAACATCTTGGACGAGTTTGAAAATGAAAACCACAGGGTCAGTATTTTCAGAAAATGAACCGTCGCAAAAAATCTCTTTTTTTTTTTTTTATTATGGGAAATGATTATAGGTTGCAGAATGTTGGTGCACACTCCATTTCAAAGTACCCCTTACCTCCTGGAGACTGACCCATAGTCATACAGATAGACAGAAATATCAAAGAGAAACACACAAACCAGAAGCCACGGATGAAAGATGGCACACTTCTGTTATAATATACACACACATCACAATTGGCACCCTACCACAGCACACCCACTTATATCCCACATTCTCCCACCACACCCCACTAAGGGGCTGACTTTCATGCCCCCACAAGGATCCCCCCCACCCCAATATTCCCCAAATATGCATATAACTCATACCCTACACACAGCTCTGGAAAATATTTCACTCTCCTATACCCTAATAACATATCCTAGACCTCCAAAATGGTAGTATCCTATGCTCTCCATGCATATCCCAAACACAGCCACGCACATACCTGCACACAGCCAAGCCACACTCCATACACACATAGTAACATAGTAAATGATGGCAGATAAAGACCAGTATGGTCCATCTAGTCTGCCCAGTAAGATGGCAAGAGTAGGTGCAACTGCCACTCCGTGCAGGCCACCCCTTCCCATTGCTTTGATTTAGGGGTGAACCCACCGCTCCGTGTAGGACACCCCTGTTTGTTGAGAAATTAGTTGTTTGTTTTGGTTTTATCCTGTTGCTGTAAAGGGATCCACTACCCTATACCTTTCAAGTATTCCCATATTCATGCCCATACAACTCCCCCACCCATCCATTCCCCATACATACACACACATACTCTATACCAACCCCACACTCTCCCATGTACACCCCATTTTCCCCACATACTTGCTCCCATATAGCCCGCAAAAGGTTTTCTTTGTTATATACAGAAGAATTTCTGTTTTTCTGCCTTAGTAAATAAAATGTTCTCATCCGCTGTTTGTGGGTCAGGAAGTTGTTAATTAGATCTTCATGTACTGAATCTCAGGTGTAGTATTCCATGAGGAGAACTGCTGAACTTGAAGCCTTGTGCAACAGTGGGACATCGCACTGCAAATGTAAACATATGTAAAATTTATTTATGCAATTTGAGAGAATTGCAATCAAGTAAAAACTTGCAAAGAAATACTGTATATCCAAAGAGGATAGGCTTTCAAAGAACAGGTCCACCATATTTATGGGATTGCTTAACTTACTATATTCCTCTACATAGTTGCGTTCCCTCAAGTGCAAAACATTTGCACAACATACACAGTGGAACCTGCTTTGTTTTTTTTTGTAGGTAGGTCAAGTGTGGTGGAGCATCCTTATTCTGGTGGGGGTGGGAAGGATTAGGTGGAGGTGCCAAAGTATTCAGTGACTAGGTTCTTGTCAATATGTTCTTGAAGCTGCTGTTGGACAGCTTTTTTGATGATTTTTGTAAGAAATGGAAGGCTGGCGATGGGTCTGTAGGAGGCTGGCTCCATCGGATCGAGGTCTGGTCTTTTGAGGGTGGAATGAATCGAGGATAGTTTTAAGTCGGACATTTCTCTCCTTTTTATAGTATGGATTGGATCAGTTTTGTGAGTATTGGGCTGAGATCCTGTTTGGTAGATTTGATCCAGGTCACAGGGTATGGACCAAGGGGGGATGTTGTGGTACTGAGTGAAGTAATGATGGTTTTGATGTTTTCTTTGCTGATGGGGTCAAAACTGTGCCATGGTTTGGGGGGGGGGGTTGGTTGGGAGGGTGTGTAGTGGGGGGAGGTTAGGCTGTGGGTGGAGTTGTTTGTAGCGACTTGCTAGTTGCTGAAGGATTATGTTAAGGTTCATGGAGACACTTAAGGGGAGTCTGGTTAGTTGGTTGATATCAAATGGTCTATTTTGGGGAGTTAGTGATAAGCTTTGTGTGATACGCCTGCTTGACTATGTCCGTTTCTCTATAGTAGTTGTCCATATACAGGTCTTTGTCGGTTTTGAAGGTGGATTTGTGCCATTTCCATTCTTGTTTTCTGAGTTGTTTTTTGATTCTTCTAAGGTCAGGGGTGTACCAGGGTGTCTGATGCTTGTTGTGTAACCTGTTATTGTCGCTCTTCCAATGGTGGTGTTCAAGTTTGTTATTAGTGTGTTTGGGTCCTTTGTTTCAGTTTCCAATTGAGGGAGTATTTCTTTAATACTAGAAGCCCCAAAGTGCGTCAATTGATGCAAATGCATCTTCAAAGTTGTATACCAGCGCCACTGCTAGAACCATGTCAGTCATGTTCCATGACTTTGTTAGCAAGGTCAAGATGTTCAAATATGTGCATTGAAAAGTAATGACAGATGCACCACCTAGCGGGAACATGAATTTATACCTAGAAGCCCCAAAGTACATCAATTGACGCACTCAATTGTCTTGGATGCGTCAATTGACATACTTTGGGGCTTCTAGGTATAAATTCATGTTCCCGCTAAGTGGCGCACCTCAATCACTGTTTACAGTTTTACTCTGACATTACAAACAATGTAATGACGTCACATACTGCACGTATTTAACAAATAAGTAGCTTCACATTAATTCACATCTGCATTTCATGCTAAACACAGTTGTCGTGATAATGCATCAATTGACGCACTTTGGGGTTTCTAGGTAAAATGCCTTTTGGGGCTTCTAGTGTTAAGGAAGGTTTCTTTGTGAAAATGCTTGAATCTTCTGTTTGTGATTGGATGATAGGGTTGTTTGGGACATTGATGGTAGGGAGAACGTGATTAGGTCATGGTCTGACCAGGGCATAGGGTGATATTGTGTGTGGGGTGCTTAAGTTCTTTGTTTGGATGTTGACGAAGATGAGGTCTAGTGTGCTGCCTTTGTGTGTGGAAGACTGGACAAGCTGTGTGAAGTCAATTGCTGTTATGACATCTAGGAAGGCTGTGACATGACCAGGTTGTGCTGATGGGAGGCTGAAATCCCCTAGGATAAGGATGTCTTTTTCTGAGTTGGTGATCTCTATGATTTTTCCTATAAGGTTAGAGAGATCAGTCGTGGAGATGGTTGGAGTTCTGAAGGCCAGGCAAATTCATAGCTGTTTGTTGGTGATGAGGATGTCGACTAGTGCTTTCTGTTGATAGGTAGCAGAAGTGGAGTTGGGATTTGGCTATGATTAATACCCCTCTATGATGGGCTTGAGGGCAGTGGGAGAACAACAACAATTTCAATTAACAATACAAATATACCTGTTAAAGAGGTAAAATACCTAGGTGTAATAATAGACCATACTCTCACCATGCTACCGCACATAAAACAGACAGTAAAAACCATATTCTACAAACTCAAAACCATACAACACCTAAGGCCCCTCCTTGACACACATGACTTTAGATCGGTTGTTAATACACTCATCACCCCCCACTTTGACTACTGTAATAATCTACTAATTGGCCTACCAAAAAAAAACACATACCTATTACAAAGAGCCCAGAACATCTGTGCAAAAGTAATTACTAAAGCTCGCCTAACAGACCATATAACCCCTATACTGCTAGAACTACATTGGCTTCCTATAAACAACCGAATCAGATATAAAATTCTCCTAACAACTTTCAAGCTCCTAAACGACATCGCCCCCTCACACCTATCCACACTACTACACGCCCCATCTGAATCAAGAGCTCGCAGACAAAATGCAGCCCACTCACTTGATATGCCAAAAACATTCACGAAGACTAAAAAATCCACAAGCACCAGAGCCTTCACGTTCACTGCCCCCATGCTCTGCAATGATCTCCCAATAGACCTTCGTATCATAAAAGACCTCTCCCAATTTAGGAAAGAACTCAAAACCTACCTATTCTCCGAACACTTTGAAATCCCCTACCCCCAAGTCCAGTCCCACAGCATCCACAGATACACAAACACAAAGCTCCCAAAATCACAATTAGCTAACCCCACGCAGACCTCCCCCACACACACAAATAACTTACGATAAAAAATGGAAATAAATTCCACCACTTACGAATGACCAATGAATATTCTACCATGTAACACATTGTATATAAGCATTTGTAAATAACCAATGTAAATAGTTTTGACAGTTTATAGCATTATTATCTGTAAAAAGTTAGAAACTTTCTGTTCAATGTAAATGTATACCGAAGTATACAAAATTGTTAACTTGCTCCATGTAAACCGCCCTTGATCTCTGGAAGGGGCAGTATAGAAGAAATAGATAAATAAATAAGTTGAATCCATCAAGTAGAAGTTGATTCTGGAGGATGGTGTTAGTGTCCATGAGCCATGTTTCAGTGATACACAACATGTTGAGCAGATGCAATGTGAAGAGGTCTTTGATTATGGGTATTTTGTTTTGTTTCTTACTGAGTGGATGTTGATGAATGCACATTGAAGCATTTGTGTAGTTGTTGTGGGAGTCATAGGAGTCTGCGAGTGATTTGTCTGCATGGTATTTGTATAAGACATTATTTGTTTAGCTTGGCGATAGTAGGTAACTTTCATTTGGTATGTAGGGGGCTGTGGGGTAGGGATGTATAAGGATAAGGGGAGGGTTGAGTATGTGAGGTAGTCTTTGAATATGGGGGTAAGGGTGAGTAGAAAGTAATGTTACCTATAGAGGAAGCATGGTGGGGAAGGCACAGTTCTGCCTTCTGTAGGTATGAATGTCCTTGTAATACTGCTTATAATGCCATATTCTAAAAATGTGTCTTTTCATGCAGGCTTTTAACTGCTGATGTCTTCCTCTACCGCCGCCCCCCCCCCCCTGATAATTATTTGTATTATTGCTATCATATTGCTTTTTGAATGTAACATTTTATGCTTGCTTTTCACTTTTGGTATATTTTATGCTAATATTTAGGGTGCTTTGTAGTTCTGCCATTTTAGATTTTTATTGCTCTTTTATTATGTTTCATTTATTGTATTTTTGTATTAGATGTTTGGAAAAATATAAGAGATTTAGGAAAGTTTATATCTTTAAATCTTTGGAACTAATCTCATTTTCCAGTTTAACAACTTATGTTGTGTTAAACCTTTACCCTGTATTAAAACAAAATTGATCTTCTGCAGCTTCTCCACCTTGGACTCAACAGACACTCATCCATCAGGATGATCCAATTTTGGGTCTGGGCCTGAATTTGACTATCGACAGCTTAGGTTCCAAAGAATTCATATTAACAGACTTATGCAAAGCAACCCAAACAGTTCAGATTCTTCCAATTATTTCTGATTTTATCAGGCCTTCTTCTTATTTGGCTACAGCTGTATCTTATTCTCCAGCACTGATTCAGACATCCACTCTTAAATCCTTGTGAATAGAAATTGTTTTTATTTCTAATGCTTCTTTTTCTATTGGCAATACAAGGTTCTCCTGGAACAAGCAGGAAGTCAGCCCTCGAATATGGGTGACATCGGCATCAATAGAACCATCTCCCCAGCTTTCAAAGAGAGCCTTTGGGAGATGCCACCATTTATGCATGGTCCCTTTCTCACCCAAGGATGCCATCTTACTATCTCCTTTTTTACGCGGAGCCCAACAGATGTCTGTTTAAATTATGCATTAAACTGTTTTTTCTTTCTCCGGTTGCACCGGGTCCCTTTCCTGCCTCCAAGCTCCCTTGCCCCGGCATTGAGTCTCTGATTCATTCCAGGATTTTTTTCCCCAACACAGTCATGCCTTTTTCTATCCACTGGCCTTGCCGAGTGTCTCTGACCTCGCCAGAGTACTTTTTTCCCCAATGGCCAGCGGTTTCAAAAAGTATGATCGGTGTGCAAAAAAACATGTCTCTCAGATACACACGATTGCTGCCTCTGGTATCTAGGGACCGACCATGACCCAGAGGTTTGCGCCCTGTTTAAAAGTCTGCGAAGGCCATCCAATGTGATCAGCAGAAGCAAGATAACATTTTTCACAGGTCAGACTCTGCCCTGGTATCCCCGATAGCCTCACACTCTAAAGCTCCGCATGGGTCCTTGGAGTTGTGTAAAGCCCCCTAGCGTCTGATTGGCTCCACAGACATTCTGACAAGGGTTCCCCAGGACAGGAATGCAAAAAGAAGAAATCCTCAATGATCTCATCCTGGGACTCAGACATACCGAGCAAGCCTGGCGCCAGATCCCACAGCCCATGGAGAGAACACTAGGAGTTTGAGCGGGAGCAGCCAGCGAAGGTTCCCCGAACAGATGCAGAAGCCTCTGGCAACGGGTCCCAGACTCATGAAGCCTGTCTCATTGAGAACTCCCTCTCCTTGCCGAAACCAGACCCGGTGACCCCGTTCCATATCGAAGGCTGCAACCTCTGAGTGGGAAGCCAGAATGATGGCACTGGAGCACAGTGTTACTGCCTTTCTCGCCTCACAGCAGGTGTCGACGCCCAGCCCTGGCGAGATCCTCCCCTGCAAGTGCTTGTAGTTCTGGTCAAGCAGCCACTGTGGATCACAGAAGCCCCAACCCGGGACCTGCACCCCTGGCATAGTCAGTCATTGAGTCCTTGATCGACTACTCTGACTGGGAGTCTGAGGACGAGGTATCCCTAGAGACACAAACACCACAGCCTCCCATCACACCCATCTCCCCTGGCATCACAGTGTCTGTCCCTGCCCAAGAACACAGCATTCCTCAAGTTTGTTTGCGACATGTCAAAAGCCTTGTCCCTCACCACGGAGTCGGAGGACCCTCGCATGGAGGAACTCGAAATCCTTTAATATGAAGCCCCACCTAAGGAGGCCCTGTTGGTACCTGTGCCTGCCATCCGGGGACAGCTCCTCCTCCACATGTGGGAGACACTGGTGTCAGTACCCATTAGTTAGCCGATGCCTCAACACCATGTACCAGGTCCAGCGGGGCCCCGGCTTCTGGAAGTTGCAACTCCCACACATCTCCATGTTGGTGGAGTTGACCATGTGCAGGCAAAAGAGCCCGAGGACACACTCTCTTCTGTGCCCCCGGGCCGGGCAGGGAGTCCCATGCCCTTGATACCCTCGGCTGCAAATGCTACCAGAGCTCGATGCTGGGTTGTCGAATCCAAGCCTACTATCGGCATGTATCTCTGGGACCTAGCAAAGGAACTCGCGGGTTTCTTGGCGGGTCTCTGAGGGGATCACCTGCAGCAGTTCCAAACCTTCACAAAGTGTATCGGGGAGTGCTCGAAGTACATGTCCCGGGTTGCCTACAATGGCTTTGAGTCAAACATGAGGGTAGCTGCCCTAGGCATCGGCGCTCGACGCCAAGCCTGGCTCCAGGCATCGTACCTCGAGCAGTGGGTCCAAGAGAAGCTCCTCGACGTCCCCTGCCTCAGTGAAAACCTATTTGGTAAACCAATGGATGAAAAGGCGGCAGAGATCGAGGCAGAGTTCCTCACAAGGACTCAGCTCTCCAGGAGGACCTCTACCCTTCCTAAGAAGAAACAATTTATTTATTTATTTTTATTTAACAGTATTTCTAAACCGCCTTATCATAATAATCAAGGTGGTATCACAGCAAACAATCTGGTAGTGTGAGTGTTGATACATGCAGTGAGGGTGGAAATTTCGTTGGGTGTGTGTTGTCTTGTTTGCTAGATTGGTGTGAGCTATGTACAATGTGGGCTATTTACAGTGGTGCTAAAATCATTTTATATACATCTAGTGTTAGGCGGTAACGTGTGCTGCTATACAGTTCCTTAGTTTATGTGATGTGTCCAAAGTGTTCTATGAACAGTATGGTTTTCAGCTGTTTTCTGAAGTCCTTGAGCTCTGTAGTTGCCCTCAAATCGTCCGGTAGTTTGTTCCATATTGTTGGAGCAGCCATGGAGAGTGCTCTGTCTGTTGTGTCCTTGCGTGTGTGTTTGTATTCACTTGGGGTGCTGACTCGGTTGTGTGTTTGTTTTCTTCTAGGACGTGTGCTGGTGTCTGGTTGTATGAGGGTGTGCAGGCTGTTGGCTGATGTTTGCTGTTTTATCTTAAATAGGTTTATAATAGTTTTGTATCTGATGCGTGCATCGATTGGTAGCCAGTGTAAGTCCTTTAAGGTGGGTGTGATGTGCTCCTGTCTTGCAGTTCCGGATATGATTCGTGCTGCGGTGTTTTGTGCCAGTTGGAGTGGTTTGATGGCTTGTTTCGGTAGTCCAAGGTATATCGGATTGCAGAAGTCCAGTAGAGGGGTTATCAGTGCTTGACAGACGGTACGGAAGTGTTCTGGGGCGAGGAGTGGTTTCAGTCTCCTGATGATTCGCATCTTGTAGTAGGCTTTTTGTATTGTTTTGTCTATGTGTGGCTTGAGATTGAGTTTATTGTCCAGCGTAACCCCGAGGTATCTTACTTCTGACCTTATTGGTATAGTAATGTTTTGTATCTTTATATTTGGTGGTTGTATGAAGCTTTGGTTCCGAGTGATGATTAAAGCTTCAGTCTTGTTGTAGTTTATGGCGAGGTTGTTGTTTTGACACCAACTGGTCATTTGTGTAAGGCAGTCTGTTATCTTAGAGAAGTCCGGGTTGTCGATTGATATCGGGGTGTATATCATGATGTCGTCCGCATAGATCGTGTATTGAATGTTGTTCTCTTTCATGATGTTGCAGATTGGTTGGATGTAGATGTTAAATAGGAGTGCTGAGAGCGCAGAACCTTGAGGTACACCTTGACGGACTTTGATGGGTCGGGAGGTGATGTGTCCCACCTTGACCTGTAGCTGTCTTTCGGTTAGGTACGAGTGGAACCATTTCAGTGTGATACCGTGTATACCAGTGTTCTGTAGTCTTTCTAGGAGCGTGTTGTGGTCCACTGTGTCGAAGGCTGAGGAGATGTCGATGAATATCATTATTATTCCATTCCTGGTGTTGTCAATTATTCTTAGGATGCTGTCGAAGAGGTAGATCAGTAGCGTTTCGACACCGTGGTTAGGACGAAATCCGTGTTGGTTGTCGTCGAGTGTTTCGTGTTTGTCGATGTGATCCTGAAGTTGTAGTTGAACTGTTTTTTCGATGACTTTTGCGAGGAAGGGTATGCTGGATATTGGTCGGTATGCTGCTGGATCTTTTCTGTCGAGAGTTGTTTTCTTTGTGATTGGTCTCACTGAGGCAAGTTTTAGTTGCTTTGGCATGAGACCTGGAGTGAGTGAGTTGTGTACCATTTTATGTATGGTGGTGATGAGGCTTGATTTGGTGGCTTTGACCCACGACACTGGGCATGGGTCTGTAGGAGCGGTGCTTGTGTTGATTGTAGAGATGATGTGGGATATCTGTTCTGTTGAGGGTGAGGAGAATGTGCCCCAGGTTTTGGAGTGTACATCTGTCCTTGAGGTTCTACTAGGCGATGTTTGTTCCGTTGAGTGAAATTTGTCCTTGATGTGGTCGGCGAATTTCTGTGGATCAATTTGTGCTTCCTTTTCTGTTGTTTGCTCTTTTGTGAGGATTTTTACTATTTCGAAAAGCTCTCTGGGTTTGTTGATGGAGGTGTTTATCATGTTTGTGTGGAATTCCCTCTTTGATTGGTTGATGTGTTCATTGTATTGCTTTTGCTTTGTTAGATAGAGATGCTGGTCGGCAGTTGTTTTGTTTTTTCTCCATCTCCGTTCAATCTTCCTGAGTTCCCTCTTTTCCTGTCTTATTTTTGCTGAGTACCATGGTTTGTTTTGTCTCTTGTTGTGGTGTTGTTTCTCGGTCCCGTCATCTGGTGGTTTTGCGGCGTTGGCTAAAATGCTGTTCCAGCTGGAAACTTGTTCCTCCAGGTCGTCCGTAGTAATGTTCAGGTGTTGCATTGTGTCCTGTATGAATTCGTCCTTGTCGAAACACTTGAATCGTCTTTGTGTGTGTGAGGTGTTTGCTTTTTCGTTTGTCTGGTCCTCTTGTGACCGCAGCCTTATCTCGATTAAGTAGTGGTCAGACCATGGCACTGGGGTAATGGTTGGTGGAGAGATCAGGTCTCTTGATGTTAGGTAATTGGATGCGAATATGAGGTCTGGAGATGATCCATGTCTGTGTGTTGGAGCATTGATTATTTGCGTGAATTGCAGTGAGGACATTGCTTGCAGGAAGGCCTCTGCGTCTTTGACATTGGTGGACTTTAGGTTGAAGTCTCCAATCAGCAGCGCTGGTTTGTTGTTTGTTGTTATGGCACAGGCTTCTTCGAGTGTGAAGGCCAGTTCGTCGGGTGGAGCTCTGGGTGCTCTGTATGTTAGGCAGATTGCAATGTTCTTGTTCTTGATGCTAATTGTGTTACATTGCTGTGTATCGGTGAGGCTCTGTGTCTTGAACTTCATTTTTGTTTTTGCCATGATCAGGACTCCTCCTCCACGCCTGTGAGTGCGTGGGCAGTTGTACGCTGAATAGTTGTTTGGTACAAGTTGGTTGAGTAGAACATTGTCAGTCGGGTTGAGCCATGTCTCTGTGATGCATATTATGTCGGGCTGTCGCTCTTCAATGTGGTCTACAAGCGTGTGTATCTTGTTGCAGACGGATCTGGCATTTATGAGCTCTATCGTTGTTGTCTTTGTTGATGAGTCTGCTGTTACATGTGCTTCCTTTGTGCGGGTGTGGGAGTTTGATTTGTGTCTGTTTGGTCGCTTTGCCTGGGAGGTTCCGAGTGTCTCTTTGTATGTGTGCTGTGGTTCCAGATATGGCAATACAGTTGGAGGGTGCCATGTTGTGTTTGCTTGTGGGTGGTGGAGGTGTGTGGTTGGTGGGAGGAGTTGTGTAATGAGTAAGCAGAGCGGGAGGAAGTATGTGGCGTGCATGTCAAAAGCCTTGAGTCCTTGATCGGGGAAGAGGGGAATTGGGGAAGAGGCCCCTTTACAGAGAAAGGGCAAGCCTTACTGAGGCTGCCTCCAATACCAGGCCCTACAGAGTCAAAACCCTGTCCCTGGCTGGGTAGGTGCAGGGCTTGGAACCCTTAGGCTTGCAGGACCACCAGGGCAAGGGAGCAGGCCAAGGCCCTTGCAAGCCTAAGGGTTCCAAGCCCCAGACCCTGGCACTTGCCCAGCCAGGGACAGGGTTTTGACTCCCTGAGCATAACCTCTCCACCCTTGGGGGAGCAGCTGCCAACCCAGGAGG
Organism: Ichthyophis bannanicus; assembly: GCA_033557465.1. NCBI lineage: Eukaryota > Metazoa > Chordata > Amphibia > Gymnophiona > Ichthyophiidae > Ichthyophis > Ichthyophis bannanicus. The sequence continues at coordinate 93,417,638 of CM066046.1, read as the reverse complement.
GGGGGGGTGTCTGGCTCATTTTGCCTATTGGTGGCCTTCCATCATCACAGACTCCTGGGCCCTCCAGGTAGTCATGGAAGGCTAACTCCTTCACCTGGACCAGATACCTCCCCCCTTCTTCCCAAGAGTGGCCTTTCGAACTCCCTTGCACCAGGTAGTAACTCGCAGGCCTCCTCATGGACAGAGCCATGGAGCAAGTACCCCACCACCTCAGGAGCAGGGGATTCTACTCCCGATACTTTCTAGTCCCAAAAAGAACAGGGAGCCTAAGGCTTATTCTGGACTTGTGAAACCTTAACAAGTTCCTGGTGTGTGAGAAGTTCAAGATTGCAACAAAGCCATGCAGTGTTGGCACGGTCCTTGCTCCACTTGCTGGGCCACATGGTGTCCATAGTCCATGTAGTTCCCAACGCCTGCCTTCACATGCAAGTGGCCCAGTGGTGCCTCCACTCAGCTGAAAACCCACCTATTCACCATTGCATTCAACCTCCCAGACACTCATAACTGACCTGGTTTATTTATGTTTGTCTACAATCTCTTCTTTATGTCTTGTCTTTATGTTCTCTGCTATTTCCTCTTTTCTGTCAAAATTGTAGTTCCCCTTCCTTCTTCTGGCCTTTGTGCCACTTTTTGATTGTTAATATGACTGTAAACTGCCCTGATGTCATAAAGGGCGTATATCAAATACAAATTAACTAAACTCCACTCCCAGTGGACACAAGCCACAGGCAGGCTCCAGGACAGTCTTAGTGTCCTGCAAGCAAGCAAGCGGTGTCGCTCGACTGGTGGCAGGCCACCCAGCACTTGCAAGAGTGCATGCCCTTCCAGTCCTCAAATCCCCAGAGGGTCCTTATCATGGATGCCTCCTTACTGGGCTGAGTGCCCATTGTGAGGAACTCTACACGCAGGACAACTGGTCCCAAGCAGAGAGCTAGCAGCAGATCAAACTGCTGGAGCTCAGGGCCATTTTTCTGGCTATCAGGGCCTTTCACCATTGCCTGCAGCACTAGTCGGTGCTGGTCCAAACAGACAACCAGGTCGCAATGTTCTACCTGAACAAACAAGGGGGGCACAGGGTCTTATTGCCTCTGCCAGGAAACAGTAGCCCTCTGCTTGTATGCAATCAGTTAGGGAATGCTTCTCAGGGCAGTATAACTTCTGAGCCAGGTCAATGCCCTAGTGGACAGACTGAGCAGGATCCTCCACAAATGGAAGTTAGACTCCAGGGTGGCACAGCGGGTCTTCCAACTCTGGGTCACCCCGTCTGGACCTCCTTCACCAGCCCGGCCAATGCTCAACTGCCCCACTTCCGCTGTTGCCAGCCATGCCCATCCTGGGTAGCAGCAGATGTATTCCTCATCTTGTGGTCGGAGGGCCTCCTATACGTCTTCCCTCATATATCACTAATCACCCGGACCCTCTTCAAGGTCCTGCGGGACGAGGCTTCCATGATCTGGTTGTCCCATGGTGGCCCAGGCAGCCTTGGTTCCCCTTGTTGCTCTGCCTCTCAATGGAGCTTCCAGTCCTTCTGGGGAATGCCCCGGCGCTACTCACCCAGGAGGAGGGCTCCCTTCTCCACCCCAACCTGGGGTCCTTGACATTAACAGCATAGCTACTGAACGGGTAGCCTTAGCATCCTTTAACCTGTCAAGGGAGGTGGAGGAAGTCCTCCTGGTCTCGCAAGAACTCCATGAGATGGACCTATGCCTTCAAGTGGCACAGATTCTCAGTGTGGTATGCAGAGCAGCGGGTTGACCTGTTCTCTTGCCAGGTGCACATGGTGCTGCAGTACTTGCTTCACCTCTCGCAAACTGGACAAGTCCAACTCCGTCAGGCTACACCTGAGTGTACGCTCAGCACATCATCATTCTATAGAGGGTAAACTTCTTTCTGCATAGCCCTTCATTGCTCTGTCATGCGGGGCTTTCTGCTCTCTAAGCCTCCCATTAGCCCACCTCAGTGGAATGGGACCTCAACATGGTCTTGATGCAGCTCACCAAGCCACCATTTGAGCCTCTGGCTATCTGCCATATGTGTTACCTCTCATGGAAGGTCGTCTTCTTGGTGGCGCTTACCTCTATCCACAGAGTTGGTGAGCTTCAGGCCTTGGTGGCCAAGCCACCCTATACCAGGTTCTACAAGAACAGGATCATTCCTTCTGAAGGTGGTATCCGCGTTCGACCTCAATCAGGAGGTGGTGCTTTCCACAGCCCCACGCTGACAAGGCGGCAGCCGTTCTCCATACTCTTGATTGTAAGAGGGCCCTGTCCTTCTGCCTGCAATGTACCCAGGGGCACTGCAAAGCTTCATAGCTTTTTGTTTCCTACGACTCCAGTTGACTGGGGTAGGCTGTTACCAAGCAGACCCTGTTTGTCTGGGTGACAAACTGCGCCTTCACTCATAATCAGACTGGGCTCTTGTTGGAGCACCAGGTCACGCCACACAACATCAGGGCTATGGTGACCTTAGTTGCAGGCTTGCGCTCTGTTCCTATGACAGACATCTACTGGGTCGCCACCTGGTCCTCAGTCCACACCTTTGCAGTTCACTATTGCCTAGAGAGGGAGTCCCAATGGGACATCGCTTTCAGCCAGCTGTACTCTGTAATCTCTTCGAGGTCTAGGTAGCTCCTACCCTCCGACCCTTCTGTCTTCAGGTATCAGTGCTGGTTCTGCCTGGACACTGGGGTTCTTAGAATCTCTCCTCAGACTCTTGCACCTGCTCAGGGCTGGGCTGTGTTTTCTACAGGTTCCCGGTAGCCTGTAGCTAGGGAGTCCCAAATGTGAGGACTGATTTCCTGCTTGTTCCTGGAGAAAGTTTTTAATTACTCACCTGTAACAAGTGCTCTCCAGGGACAGCAGGAGTCAGTCCTCACAAGCCTCCCTCCTCCCTGTGGAGTTGCTGTAATTTTTGCCATCTTCTTTGTCTGCTCTATGTATATCATCTGACTGAGCAAGATGGCACCCTTGGGTAGGAAGAGGCCCACGCATGTGTGGCGGCATCTCCCAAAGGCTTTCTTTGAAAGCCGGGGAGACGCTTCCACGAAGGCTCTGATGCTGACGTCATCTATATGTGAGGACTGATTCCTGCTGTCCCTGGAGAACACCTGTTACAGGTGAGTAACTATGCTTTTGACATGGCCCGATATTTAAAGGATTCATGCTTTATCACCTAAATTACTTCTTTGAAAACTTACTTGGGCAGAGTTCCTAAATTTATACTCGGACATTAACTAAACTGATGGGAGCTTAACACTGATTTTCAGCACTAGACTCATAAATCCAGAGAAATGAGTGGCAGACCTACATTTATAAGCATGGGGGGATATTCAAAGCAATTAACGCCGTTAGCAGACGTGTTAGTGCCACTGAATATTCACAGGTGCTACCACTGCAAGCGCCGATGCCAGCTGACTAGCATCAAGTGTGTTCGATTGACGGCACCCAGCTATAACCAGGCAGCGGCAATATTGAGCTGCTGCCCGGCTATCACACAGTAGCAAAAGTTAGGCACCTGAAAGGCCTAACCTTCGCCGTCAAAGCTAACCAGGCAACAGCTCAATATTGCCACTGCCCAGTTTGCTATCTGGCCAACCCGGATATTCAGTGCTGATAGCCTGATATGGCCCTGGCATTGAATATCTGGTCTTTAGCTGGGATCATACATTTTGTTTGAAAATAGGGCACAAATTTAGGAGCCTAACTCAGGAGCCTACATTCATTTGTTGGCCCTTATTTCCAAACAGGCATTAACAATTTTTTGTTTTAAAAAAAAATAATAATTTGTGACATGAACAAAACAAATTCAGTCTGAAAAATCCAAAAATGAACAGAAATATTTAGTCTGTGTACCTCCCTAATATGAAGCTCCATTTGCAGATATTTCTGTGGCTTAGTACACGAGTAGCCTTGTATCTAACTCTTCTAGCCATACTCGGATACTTAAAATAAATGGCTGCTGTTACTGCAGTATTTTTTTCCTGTATGGATATGCAGAGGTTAGAGACCTGGATTGTCCTGTTTCAGCTCATGTACTCGCAGTTTGTTTTTCCACTGTAGTTTTTGATGACTTTGAAGTTTCTAAACACTTAGAATCATTTTAGCTTTAATTAGAATACCATTCTTTGTACAATTAAGATCATTATCAGTCAACTTGTATTTCCTTTATCTCCTCTGCTGCTATTTCCCACAAAGCATTTAAAATCTATTATTCTGGTTAGTATAATTAAAATAAAGCAAGATTGGGTTTGTTTTCTTCATGCAGTGGTCCTGAAAATCTAGGGCTTTGCCCACTAAATCTTTTTTTTTTCCTTATGCTGTGATTATGTGGAAAAAAATCTATTGAATCGGGCCCATATTTTCACGATGGACAAGTTTTTCAAGAACAGAAATTTATGGAGTTAAACTAACTTCTGTCTGTCTGCCTACCTGCCTGGATTTGGATACTGGCCACATTTCCTAAAAGCTAAAATAGCTAGTAGTGTAGTTAGGCTGGCCTCTGAGTTAGTTCAAGGTGTTGATGCCCTAGGCAGACCTTTAAGGCTTTTTCCACCCCCCCCCCCCCCCCCCCGTGGCTGTCAGAATCTATTGTGTAGTTTTTAAAATTACCCTGACATATCCATACATAAAAATAGAGCTTATTTTTATGTAACATACGCTTGGGTGTTCTCAGGAGGACAGAATAGGTGGAATGGGGATGAAATTGATATTTAGGGGTGCTCTTATAAAATACATGCATAAATGCTGATCTTACTGGCACATATGCTCGGTTACTCCCAGATCCAAATCTGGGCTGCAGCTTCCCAGCTGTTTTATAAATACACATAGGTTGCATATGTTTGTTTTTCTTCGTCAAATAGGCACAACAAATGCATATATGTATCTTCCCTGCCTAGGTGCCAGTCATAACTTGGCATTTCTGGTAACTCCTAACATCTCTGCTGTAGGAGGAGGAATCATTTGTAGTGGACCCAATGGTGTTCTCGGCCCCCTTGGTACCTGGGGCAGGTGGATGCCCCTCTCCCCCACAGCATGCCATGGTGTGATGTATTACATCCTCCTCCCCTTCTGGGCCCACACTTTGAAGGCAGTGTGGCAAACGTACCCTTAAAGATTGGAGGCAGTGCAGCAAGTCGCCCATCTAGGCCCACGTGGCTTTTCTCGTGATGTGTGAGACTTTGACCTAGGAGAGCCTGGATTGGAGGCACTGCAGCAAGGGTAAGTCTGCCATGTTGCCTTCAAAGTGCGAGTCCAGCAAGGGTGTACCCTCTCCCTCCCAGCTGGCATGCAGGGCATGCCGCTCCCACCACCCCATCCTTGGTACGTCACTGAGTTGGCCCCTGGGGGGGTGCTGGGTTTGGCAATTCAAAAGGCTACAGAAGGGAAGGCCTGTTAGCTCTCCCCAATCCTTTAAGATCTAGAACTTGACTTCCAAGGTCCTACATCTAGAGATTACTTCGCACCTCGACTCTCTCTTACAAGTTCATTCCACAAAATCCACTTACAAAAAGAAATTAACAATATCTGTTACTCAACAGACACTACATTTAAAATACAATAGAAAAAAAAGCAAAACAAAGAAACACAATTTCAGAGACTAGGAACTAAACTCACTAATTCTTCAGTATTCTCTTCTTTCCCTATGGAATTCCATGGATTCTTCTCCACAGTCATTCCTTGGGTGATTCCTTGATAGAAATTTCCTCATAACCCTGTAAGCTCTCTAGCTGGTGGGTTTCAGGAGCCCAAGGGATTCGGGTTTGTGTTCTCCCCCTTTCCCCAAAAAATCAAGACTCTTGACACTCCGTATCTGACTGGACATCCTTTTTTTTTCTGCTCCGCAACAGTTCACTCTAGGTTCCTATGTAGTTTTCTATAGAGCCAGAATGGATGGCATGAGGGATCCTCCTCTACCCTGGAGATAACACTCTCCTCCAGACACAGCAGCTGTCTTCCTCTTCCCCCCAGCCAGGTTGGCTGGATGAGCAGGGCTGGTGCCAAGGGTTTTGACCACCCTAAGTGAAATTCCCTCAATCTTTCATGCCCATAAACTCTCCCTGAGATATTATAATTAAACTCAACAATTAGAATTATCTCAACAACATCCATCCCAGAACAATCCTGCTAAAATGTATAGATGGTAAATATATGCACAGCCAAAAAAAAAGTTTAGTTTGTTCTCATTTAAAATGAAATTTTCCTGATTTTCTGGGGGGTTTTTATGTTTGTTTTCACTTATCAACTCTTGAGGCATACATTGTTGTGCTCTAGAACTCTTTATTCCTTATCGTCCTTTCAGTCCAGTCCTGACCACAGGGTAGTCAACCCCCACCAGCAGCTTGGAGACTGAACATGTCATCTTTTTGATGATATTAGTATACTTAGGCAGCTGGTAGCACTCACCAGCCCCCAGTAAGCTCAGGCTCCAAACAGCTGGAGCAGGTGATCCCAGGGTCGGGACTCGTTGAAGGGACAACTAGGAGATTTTATTTTAGCTTAAAATTTATTTAATTTCCTCTGATTTGGCCAAGTTCAGAAGGGGAGTCAACGATAAAGACTTTCTTTTTTTTTTTTTTTTTTTTTTTTAAATACTAAGGAACGCATCGGGACGGCTGTAGAAGCAGGGCCCTCCCCTACAGAGGAAGGGGGGCTGATCCTGGCTATCTAGAGACTGCTGTGGCTCCCGAACCTGTCATTTTGGTGAGTAACCACTGACACAATCAAGGCCAGTCACTGTTGCAGCCCTGCAGGCAGGCTTCCGCCTCAGTACCAAACCCACTCAGGTTGTGCTGAGCACAAGGTGGGGAGAGCAGCAATCTGAGCAATGTTCAGAGCGCAGGTGAGACCGGCAGCTAAACACCCTGCGGTCAGAATTGCAGGAGGTTTGTTTTGTTTTTTTTCAAATTGATCGCGGCTCTGGCTTGGTGCGCAGGACTGCAGAGCAGGAGTGTGGGAAAGGTGCCATCTCTCAGCCAGTCAGCATGGGAATGCTGTGGGGGGAGGGGGGCCCTCCTCAGACTTGGTGACTGTTCCTCTGTGATTTTTTTTTAATTTCAGTTCTTTGCTTACTTTCGGTTTCGTTTTTGTTTTGGCTCTGTGCTTGCCAAAAACAAAAACCCAGCAGCCAGTCAGCAAGTTACGACAATAAGAAGGTAGTAGGTGGGGTGGAAAGGGCACAAAAGGCCTTCCTGTCTGTCTAGCCATGTCAGTACGGACCTCATGTGTGGGCACAAAGGGCACAGTATCAGCTATTGGCATATGCCACAGCTGTGAGGCTGAAGCCTGAATGGCCAACAGTGGTAACCAAGCAGAGCAGAGATGTCTGTATGAGTGGGGCCCTCGGGAGGGTCCGAGAGGAGGCTAACGGGCCAAGGGGGGAAAGGGTTCACCCTCCTTGGGGGAAGCAGTGTCTGTTGCCCATGGGGATGGAACAGATTCTGCCTCTCCAGTGTTGGAGCATTGCGATAAGGGACATACAGCTCCCACGCCTTCCATTTCGCAGAGGCCATTGACGGCGTTACCCCAGTGGGGTTTCCCCTGAGGAGTCGTCCTCATGCACAAGACATTCTGCATGAGGCAGTGGGAGATGGCCTCTCCTTCCCCCACTTTGGTAGGGGAGGGAGATGGCCTCTCCCTCCCCCACTTTGGTAGGGGGAAGAAAGAGGCCGCCAGTACATGCTGTGCTGGACGATCAGCTGGTCTCTAGCAAGTGCAGGATCGAAGAGGACCCTGGGTGAGGAGACAGGCTCCCTTCACTTGGAGGATGAGGTGGATGATTTGGACAGAGATTCGGGAAAGCCATGACAGCTGGAAGAAGGCAAAATCCTACAAGAAGAGGAATCGCGTATTGTCAGCACCTTTCGTCAGGAGGAATTGGCCACCCTAATATCTTGGTCACTGCAGACCCTTAATATGCTAGCAGGGGGGCAGTCAGACGAGGATACACTGGAAGACCCACAGTTTCAATCTGTCAGGAAGCCACAGAGGATTTTTCCCTTACATCATGTGATTAAGTAGATGATCCAGGAAGAGTGGAACCTCCTGGAGGCCGGGCTTAAAGGAACTAGAACCATGGCCCAGCTTTATCCATTCCCAGAACAAGAGTGGGAGCTTCTGCGTTCCGCAAAGGTGGATGCCACAGTGTCGGCGATTCCTGTTGAAGGCAGTTCTTTGCTCAAAGATGTACAAGACAGAAAGCTGGACGCTTTGTTGAAACAGACATTTGATATTAATGCTCTGTCCCTACAGGTGTCAGTATGTGGGTCGTTTGTGGCCAGAGCTTGCCTGCGGTGAGCGCAGGGCATTTTGGAGTCAGCAGAGGACCCTTCAGCGGCAGCAGTTAAACTTGAATCGGGGGCAGTGTACCTGGCGGATGCCTTTTCTAATCTCATCAGAGAACTCTCTAAGACAGTGATGGCTAACCTTTTTGAGCCCGAGTACCCAAACTGCCGCACAAAACCAAAGAATTTCCTCAAAGTGCCAGCACGTCATTTGCATAAGTGGTCTTATTTGCATAAATATTTGCATAATGTTACCATACACTAACTTTTAGTAAACATGTCTCTTAATGAGTGTATGGATAAAGAAAGACTAAAAGATTTCTACATTACTATAATCCAGTGCCAACCGCCAGGCACATTAGGAACTACTACAAACGCTGCCCATTTAGAACCCATAGCAAACCCGCCGTATCCTGACAGCATTACCAGGACTCACAAAGCACCATACCCTACCTATCAAAAGGCAACACTGCAAATATTAAACCAATACATTTCAGAGAATACTGGGGAAAGAGAACAAGTGGCAACGTCAAATAGGAATTTCCTCTTGTACCAAACAAAGCGCAGATGTTAATGATGCACATTTCCCAGAGCTGACATATTCCAGTTAATAAATTCAAAATAAAGAGATATCTTTCTACCTTTTGTGCATTTTTTTCAGTTGCAATTGGTCCAGCCACCTTCTTCTGGTTTCTTCATGTTTTCTGCTAACTCTCCATCGTCTGCTGTCCATTTGTCCTTTCTTCTCTCTTCTAGTTTTTTTTCCATTCTCTCTCTCTCTCTACATCTGCTTTAACATACTAATCTTTCTCCTTTTGCTCTTTCCTCATTCCTATTTCATCCACACAAATTTTACCCCTCCATCCTCAATCCCCAATTACTCTCCCAATACCTGGCCAATTGTAGATTTTTCATCCCTCCTACACAAAATATTTTTCCCCTCTCCATTTTACTCTCCCAGCCCCATCCCATTCTAATCCTCCCCCAACATCAGCTCCCTTCTAGTTCCAGTCTCACCCAGCATCCATTCCCTTCTAGTCCCTGCATCAGCCCATTTCCAGTCCAAGTCCCTTCATCAGCTCATTTTCAATCCTAGCCCCCCCATCAGCCCATTTCTACTCATTTCCTAGCCCCACCATCAGCCCATGTCAAATCATAGCTCCCCTCCACTCAGCCCAATTCCAGTCCAAGCCCCCCCATGAGCCTACTTCCAGTTCTAGCCCCTCCATGAGTCCATTTCAATTCAAGCCCCCACCACAGCCCATTTCCAATCTTAGCTCCCCCCAACAGCCCATTTCCAGTCCTATCCTAGCTGTTCCATCAGCCCATTTTCAGTCCTAGCTCCCTTCCCTCACAGCCCATTTCCATTCCAAGCCCCCTCCCCATCAGCTATTTGCAGTTCAAGCCTCCCCTTCCACTCAGCCCATTTCCAGTCCTAGCAACACCCCAACCCATTACCAGTCCTAGCCCCCCGTCAATCAACTTCCAGTCCTAACCCCCATCACCCCATTTTCAGTTTAAGCCCCCCCTATAACCCTTTACCAGTCCTAACCCCCCATCAGCCCATTTCCAGTCAGCCCCCCATAGCCCATTGCCAGTCCTAAACCCCCCCATCAGCCCACAGCCCATTACCAGTCCTAACCACATCAGCCCACCTCAAGTCCTAACCCCTCCCCATCAGCCCATTTCCTGTCCTAGCCCCCCCCATAACCCATTATCAGTCCTACACCCCCATCAGCCCACTACCAGTCTTAACCCCCCCATAGCCCATTACCAGTCCTAACCCCCCCCATCAGCCCACTACCAGTCTTAACCCCCCCATAGCCCATTACCAGTCCTAACCCCCCCATCACCCCATTTCCAGACAGCCCTCATCAGCTCATAGCCCATTGCCAGCCCTCATCAGCCCACAGCCCATTGCTAGTCTTAACTCCCCCCCATAGCCCACTGCGTCTTAACCCCCCTCCCCAGCCCACTGCCAGTCTTAACCCCCTCCCTAGCCCATTGCCAGTCTCAACCCCCCTCCCTCCCTCCCTAGCCCATTGCCAGTCTCAACCCCCCTCCCTCCCTAGCCCATTGCCAGTCTCAACCCCCCTCCCCCCTCCCTAGCCCATTGCCAGTCTTAACCTCCCTCCCTCCCTAGCCCATTGCCAGTCTTAACCTCCCTCCCTAGCCCATTGCCAGTCTCAACCCCCTCCCTCCCTCCCTAGCCCATTGCCAGTCTCAACCCCCCTCCCTCCCTAGCCCATTGCCAGTCTCAACCCCCCTCCCTCCCTATCCCATTGCCAGTCTCAACCTCCCTCCCTCCCTAGCCCATTGCCAGTCTTAACCCCCCTCCCTAGCCCATTGCCAGTCTTAACCCCCCTCTCTCCCTCCCTAGCCCATTGCCAGTCTTAACCCCCCTCCCTCGGCTCATGGCAATAAAAAAAAAAAAAGCTGCCCGCTGCCACCGCGGCAGCATGGAGTGTCCCGCGGGGCTCCCTCTGCCCGGCGGGACTCTCCCGGCGCTGCTCAGCCCCTCTCTGCCGGCTTGCAGAGACGCGAAGGGAGAGAGAGTCTCCCTCGCGTCTCTCTTAAGCCCGCAGGGGCAGATGGGAAATTTCCCATCAGCCCCTGCGGGCTTAACAGAGACCCGAGGGAGACTCTCCCTTCGCGTCTCTGCAAGCCGGCAGAGAGGGGCTGAGCAGCGCCGGGAGAGTCCCGCCGGGCAGAGGGAGCCCCGCGGGACACTCCATGCCGCCGCGGCGGCAGCAGGCAGCTTTTTTTTTTTTTTTAATGTGCGACCTTCCCGCGTGCCAGCTGCAAGGCCTTCGCGTGCCACAGCTGGCACGCGTGCCATAGGTTCGCCATCGCTGCTCTAAGAGCATGGCCTCGGTGGTGGTAGTGCACAGTTATCTCTATGGTTGAGGATGTGGTTGATGGATGTTTCATCTAAGTCACAGTTAAGTAGGCTACCCTTCAAGGGTAAACTCTTGTTTGGAGAGGCGTTGGATAAGTTGGTTAAGGACCTGGGGGAGTCAAAGGGGAATGTCTCCCAGAGGATAAGCAGAAGCAGGGCTGCCCCACAGCTCCAGTGTGGGGTAAGCTCAGGAGTTTAGGCGTTTCTGCGCTGTGTGCTTCGCACAATACCAGAAGGGACATTTTCCCTCTCGGACAGGTCTTTCGGGGGTTTTGAGGTGCTGGGCAAGATTTACTACTCCGCTTCCTCTTTCTCTGCCCAGAAAAAGATGCAATGAAGTAGGGCGGGCCCAGTCAGAGGTAGAGTCAGTGGGAGGTCAACTGCGTGACCTCTACCTGGCCTGGGTCTGGATCACATCCGACCAATGGATCTTGGGAGGTAATAGGGGAGGGTTATGCTCAAGTCTGCACGTCCTCTCTTCCCCTCATTCGTGCAGTCTCCCTGCAAGGCTCAGGGTAAGGCAAAGGCAGTGTGAGACATCTTGCAGCGGCTTGTCCAGCATACCCCAGGACCAGTGCGGCAGCGGTTGATGTTCCATTTTATTTCATGGTTCCCAAAAAGGAAAATTCCTTCAAATCCATCCTCAACTTCAAGTATGTGTACCGGTGTCTGCGAGTATGCTGGTTCCATATGGAGATGCTATAGTCAGTCATTCTGGCAGTGCTTGTGGGGGAGTTTTTTCACCACCTTTGACCTCATGAAGGCCTATTTGCACATCCTCATTCGTCCAGAACATTGTCGGTTTCTCTGCTTTGTGGTGCACATGGGGCACCTCCAGTTCAGGGCATTGCCTTTCAACCTGCCAACAGCTCCGCATACCTTCACCATGATGATGGTCATAGTGGCGGTCGCGCTGCAGCAGGAGGGTATTTTGGTCCATTCTTACCTAGACGATTGGCTTATTACGGCAAGATCAAAAGAGGAGAGTGAACAAGCCATAGCACGTGTTATTGAGTTCTTGCAAAGTCTTAGCTGAGTGGTCAACTTTGCCAAGAGTCAGCTGGTGCCATCCCAGGACCTGGAATGTCTCTGTGCCTGCTTAGATACCGTCAACGGTAGGGTGTTAATACCAGGGTAGCCAGCACAAGCTCTCTGTCAGTGGATGTGTCATTTCCTCCAAATACTGGTGCCATCAGTGTTGCATTATCTGCAGGTGTTAAGGACCATGGCAGCAAGGAATGAGCTGGTCCCTTGGGGGTAAGCACATATGAAGCCACTGCAGAGGGTGTGGCTATGCCTCTGGTCACCACAGAAGCATCCTCTAACGCAGCAGTTACCTTGTCAGTGAGCGACAAGGGGGTCACTCAGGTGGTGGCTGCACCTGTAGAACTAAGCAGCGGGGATGCCCCTGGAGTCCCTACATGGAGTGCAACTGACAACTGATGCCATTCTCTCTGGCTGGGGGGCACATTCCGAGGGCCGCGCTGCTCAGGGTTGGTGGACACTGGAGGAAAGCAGCTGACCCATCAACTGCCTGGGGATGAGGGCTGTCTTCCTCGCCCTGCAGGCTTTCCCACCCCTTCCTTCAGGGGAACGTCAACACCATAGCTTACATCAATAGACAAGGGGGCATGGGAAGTGTGCGGCTGAAAAGCGAGGCTTGAGCAATCGTGGATTGGGGAGAGAGTCATCTACAGGGGATCTCGGTGGGCACAGAGAATGTGAGGGCCACCTACTTGAGTTGGATTCATCTGGACCCAGAAAAATGGACTCTTAGTGGTACAATCTTCTCGCATATGAGGTTCAGGTGGGGCACCCCAATCGTGGATCTCATGGTGACTTTCAAGTCGGCCATTTCTTCAGCAGGAGGAGAGAAGAATGAATGTCGGAAGACTTGGATGATCGTGTACAGCACTGGCCCATGGGAAGGGCTACTCTGTATCTTCCCCCATGAGCGCTCATAGGGTGGGTTGTGCAACGCATTGAGGCACACCGGGGAAAGTGATTCTCATTGCTCCAGATTGGCCAAGTTGGCTGTGATACGCAGACCTGGTCTGACTCGTGGTGGATTGACCATGGCGCCTTCTGCTCTGTGTAGACCTGTTGACCCAGGGGCCGGTCCAAATGTCTCAAGTGGATTGATTCTCGCTTACAGCTTGGCTCTTGTAAGAGCTAGGTTGAGAAGCGAGGCTATTCGTCTGATTTCTACTTGTTGAGGGCACACAAGAGATCCACCTCATTGTCTTATATCTGCGTGTAGCCTGGGGCACGGAGCGACAGTACCGACCACTGTCAGCATCTGTGCCAGAAGTGCAGGCTTTCCTGCAGGCCAGTCTGGAGAGGGACTCGCAGGCCAGACCTTGCATGTGCAGAGAGCGATCATTACTTGTTACCATGGCAGAGTACAGGGAGTGTCTTTTGGGGATGCACCCAGATGTGGTTCATTTTTTTTTGTTTTTGTTTTTTAGAGCAGTCAAGCAGGTTCAGTCTCCCCTATGGTCAGTGGGGTGCAATCTTGGGATCTCAATTTGGTTTTATCAGTGATGACAGAGGAGCTTTTTGAGCCTATGGGTTCATGTACACTCAAGGACCTGACGCTTAAGATGGTGTTCCTGGTAGCTATCTGCTCCGCTAGAAGGATTTCAGAGCTCCAAGCCCTGTTGTGCCGAGAGCCTTTTCTCTCTATATCCAGGAAGAGAGTGATATTGCATCCGGTGCTGTCATTTTTTGGCTATTAAGTGCTTTTGATGTTTTATTTGAACCAGCTGGTGATTCTGCTGGGTGTGTCCAAGGAGGACTCTGATCTGCAGTTACACTGCCTGGATGTGTGAAGAGCCTGGCAGCATTATTTGAAAAGAACAGCTCTGTTCAGAAGTCAGACCGGTTGTTTGTGTTTGGAGGACCATGACATGGAGGTAGTTTCCAAGGCCTCCATCTCCCGATGGATTAAAGAAGCGATTGCTTCCGCATACCTGTTACACAATCTGTTGGTACTCGCAAGGTTACGAGCCCATTCGACCTGGGCTCAGGTAGCTTCATGGGCGGAAGCGAGTTTAGTTCTGCCAGGAGACATTTGCAGGGCTGCCTCATGGTCATCGCTCCCTTGTGGTCATCGCTCCATACCTTTTGTGAAGCATTACCGCCTGGATGTTCAGGCGGCGGGGAATGCGAGATTCGGTACGACAGTGATTCAGGCCGGCTTCGAGGGTCCCTCCCATGATTAGTTCTACTATGGTACATCCCTCTGGTCAGGACTGGACTGGAGGGACGATAAGGAAGGCGAAATTAGGCCTTACCTGCTATTTGGCTTTCCTTGAACTCCAGTCCAGTCCCGGAACCCATATAGTAGGCGGCATAGCAACCCAGGCCTGTAGAAGATCATTATTAGGCAGACAGTCCAGGGAGTGGTTCGTGCTAGGGGGCTGAAGTCTAGGGAGCCTTTCCTTGCAGAGCTCCTTTCTCTTTTTGTAAAACTTTTTGTCAAATATTTGGCTTACCTTTATCAATGTTGGTGCTACTCTTTTTCAGGAGCAGTGGCGCTGGGGGTTCAGAAGGTAAGCTTTCTCCTTGGCGGGAGGAGGGTCCCTGCTTGGGTTGGGGGCACTGCTGATAGCTTTGTAGGATATCTTATTTCCTTTGGTAAAGAGTAACTACTTATTTTGTTGCTCCTGTGATTCTTTGTCAATAGGTTACTGGAGGCTGGTGGGTGGCACCAGCTGCCTAAGCACACTGATGTCCTCAAACAGATGACATGCTCAGTCTCCAAGCTGCTGGGGGGGGGGGGTGTTGACTACCTTGTGGTCAGGACTGGGGAGTTCCTCAAGGAAAGCCAATTAGAAGGTAAGGCTTTATTTCACTGTTGTGCAGGTTGATTTTGTGTGATCCTTAATTCATAGGTGTACGCGCATACAAGTGATTGCTGCAGACATTATATTTTTAGGCACTTGATTTTCTGCTCCTACAGCTGTTTCCTAATTACAGTCAGTGTGTTGTATACAGCTACCAGCTAATGCAGGCAACCTCCTGCTTTGGTCCTGTAACACACCTATAGGTTAGATGTTGCATGTGACATCCCCCCTCCCCCTCCTTCAGTCTTGGAGACCTGCCTAGGTCATACCTCAGCCCAAGGAACTACCTCTGACCCCACTGGTCAGTGGCAGAGTCCCCTAGCCTTTTGGGTATTCTTCCCTCCCCTGTTGCTTGGGAAGAATTGTCTATCTTGAGGCACAAGCAAGCAAGACCTGTCCCTCTCTCACTTTTCCAGCTCTGCAAAAATCATTCAGCTTGTGAACTGTTTGTGAACTGACATAATGACCACAGATAGACCCATCTGCATGCTGAACAAGGAACAGTACTTTCTCCTTGGATGTTAAACTCGTTTAGCTACAGTAGGTGTTGATGAATGTACTACTGAGCACTTTCTATGGAGCATGAAACCCGAACCAGATGTGCACTCGCAAATGCACATCCATAACCGGTGGATATCCCAAGTTGATCGTTTAATGTAAACATTGACATGTTCAAGGTTCCATGTAAACTGCTTTGATCCCTGTGAAAAGTGATATATAAATAAATAAAATAAATTTATGAGAACAGTTTCCCAAAGCCATTTATCCAGGTAAATGGGCTATTTGAAAATTATCCACCCTCCCTGCAGATAAAGGGATATGCTGATGGTTCTGGCTATCAGGATCCATTGTTTTGCCTCGAATACAAACCCCAAGAAGCTTCCTCCCTAGGCAATTGCCTAGTTTGCCTAATGATGGAGTCGGTCCTGTTGGCAAGAGTCCACCTTCAACAGGATCTGAGGCTTGGGAGGCAGGAACTCGGGACACTGGGAAGAATCCCTCTTTGCTTTTGTCCTAGGCTTTAGCCAGCACACTGAATCTCAGTGATTAGCAGGCTGACCCAACCATCAGGCAAGACTAGGCAGTTGCTTAGGGCAGCAGTTTCTGAAGGGCGGCAAAGAGCAGCAGCAGGCAAAGCAAACTAATAGATCCTGACAGCCAAATAAACTCAAAGCCATCAGCATATTCTGTTACCCTCAGGGAGAGCAAGCGCACACGCTTTGTGTCATGTTTAATTATGCATTTTTACATGTAGTGTTGGGATAATCATGATTGTACGGTTCAATTATAAAAATCTCAGGAGGGGGGGGGGCACAAAGCTAAAGATTTGCTTAGGGCACCCATTACTCTTGCACCAGCCCCCTTCACCCCTTCAGGTCAGCTTGGCTCAGGGAAGATGCGAGAGAAATCCTTTCCACTCCAAAACACTCCGTTTACCATTTCTATAGCATCACGTTTCCTCCCCATCTGACCTTTTATGGAGTCTGCTAGAAAAACCCTCGACAGGGACAAAGTGCTATCTCTGCCACAATAATAAATACACCCTGTCTTTCAGGCAATAATAAATGCACCCCATCTATTTCACCAAATACTGCTTTCACACTAGTGCACAATGACCCTGGGGTCACACTACCCCTGATGGATATGGAACACTGCAGAATTACCGAATGTTAAATAGCAAATTGCTTTGAATGTATAGATTTCACTCTGCCAAGTAGTAAGAGTCTATTCAATCCTTTTTCAAATGTGGGAAATCAATAATTCTGATATTCAGTAAGCTGGCAAATGAATGTTATCCAGCAAAGGGGGGGGGGTCATTTTAAAAGCCTTAGTCATGATTTGAACATTCAAATTACAGAGATATCCCTGGAGTCATTTTACAAATAGCTTTTAAAGTTGTCACCAGTATGGTGACGTCCACGTAGGTAGAAGGCAGGCAGAGATGTGTCTGGGACGGTGCAATGGACTTAAACATTCCCACTCAATCTCAGAAACACTGGGAACTCCAGGCATGAGCAGGCATCGGGAAAATGCTCATTTTGGCTGTAAAACATCCAGAGGGGGGTAGAGAAGATGGAGGGTTAAATGATTTGCCCAAGATCACAACAAGCATCTGTGGGATTTGAACCCTGGTTTCCCTGGTCCTAGCCCACGACTCTATTAGACGTCCTGGTTCTCAAATATTGTTCTGGGAATGAATACATAGATGTCCATATCGGACACATCCACATTTGTGAAATTGTGCCTGGACTTGGATGTTCTGCTTTTCTTTTCGAGACGTTCTTGCTTGGACGTCTTGGATTGCACTTAGATGTCCTTTTGTAAAGTGTGCTATAAAATGTTTAGGATAGCAAATTATTTTCCCAGATTTACCCATTTTAACCAGCTGGACAGCACGGAGTATCAATAGTGACCAACTAAAGTACCAGCTCCAAAGTATTTGCACAGGCGAACTTAGGCCCCTTTTTTCGAAAGCTCATTAACTGGTTAACGTGCATTTTAACATGTGGCAACTAGCAGTCAGGAACACTAACAAGTGAACATGTCTGCCACCATATGCTAAAATGCACATTAGTGATCACGGGATGGGAGTGAGGAATAGGCAGAATGTGGGCGTGGAGAGGACATAAACAGTAGCACCGGGGCAATTGCTGTGCACTCGGCAGCAATGCAACTCTTAACATGCGTCCACCTAATGACTCCGCTATGGGAGTCATCAAGTGACCCATCTTAGTGGAGCACGCCTTAGTTTGATCCATCACACGATAGTTACCGGGAACATAATGGCCACGTCCTTGATAGCTACCGTGGAGGCTCTGCAACTAACATGTGGGGGGTTTTTGACACATAATCACAAATCCTTAGCGGGCTTTAGTAAAAGGGGGCCCCTTTCATCTCTTGAGCAAGTGAAGAGTAGCCAGAGAAATCTTTTTGAATATCAGCTTTAGTGTTAGCATTAAAATATTGTAAAGTACTTATTACAAACAAAGTGGCAAGTTTTATATTGATAATAAAAAAAAATCCAAAAGAAAGCTCCAGCTACTGCTAAATATATATTTCTTGATATTTAATCAAACACTTGTACTTTTCAACAAATGTATAATTTTATTTATTTACATTTATTAAATACCACTGCCACAAAGCTCAGAGTAACTTATACCTTACTTCATACAGCCCTTAGGATCATGGGCATAGTTTTTTGTGGGGTTTTTTGGGGGGGGGGCGGTGTGAGGGGTGGTGGGTGGCATTGCTCCTCCACCCCCCCCAATGAACTGGCTCTCTGATTCAGTGACAGCCTGCCCCATCCCCAGTGCCTCTACTGCCTTTTCTGTGCCTGCAGCAGCAGACTGGCCTCTGATTTGAAAAATAAACTTAAAAAGTGAGGGTAAGCACGTCTTGCTAGAAAGGCTGGTCTGGTCCCGCCCCCTCTGACACAAGGCACATGTCAGGGAGGGGTGGGACCAGACCAGCCTTCCTAGCAAGGAAGTGCTTACACTGCAGGTTTTATATATTCAAATCGGAGGTCAGTCTGCTGTTGCTGCTGCAGACAGAAAATATAGTAGTAGTAGGAGCAGCACTGGTTGAGGGGGGGACAGGGAGCAGAAAGGTGTGGAAGGCTGGAAGGGAAATGCTGGACAGATGGACATGAAGGGGGGCAACGAATGCTTGGAAGGAAAATGCTGGGCAAATGGGACACAAGGGGAGGGAAGTGGAATGGCCCGAAGGGAAATGCTAGGCAAATGGACATTTGGGGGGGGGGGGGGGTGTAATGGCCAGAAGGGAAATCGAATAAAAATGGACAGGGGGGGTGGAATGGCTGGAAGGGGAAATGCTAGGCAAATGGACATGGGGGGGGGGGGCAGTGTGGAATGGCCAGAAGGGAAATGCTAAGCAAATGGACATGGGGGGGGGGCAGGGTGGAATGGCTAGAAGGGAAATGCTAGGCAAATGGACATGGGGGAGGGGAGTGGAATGGCTGGAAGTGAAATGCTGGCAAAATGTTGCACATGAGGAGGGCAGATGTTAAATAGGAAGTGTGGAGGGGATGACAGAGGACAGATGCTGAACACAAAGGGGGGGGGGGGAGTGAAGCCAAATATTGGACACACAGTGTAGGGGTTGGAAGTTGGATGCAGGACACAGGTCGGGGATGGTGTATGTTAGTTTTCATTTGATATACTTACCCTTAAGAAAAGAGCAGCTGGACAGTGTACAATTAAATATCAATATATAGTTAGGAAAAGGAGTGCCATATTCTGACAGGAAAGAGCAGTCACACAAGGGGGGAGAATGGGAGGAAACCAACATAAGGCTACAGGACAGAGAAGAGACAATAAGATGATTGCGGGGAGGGTGTGGATCAGCAAGTGTCAGGTCAAAGGCCTGCTGGAATAGGTATGATTTGAGTAGCATTTTAAACCTGGTGAATGATAATTCGAGAGAGAGGGCAGGAAGTTAAAAGTTCCAAAGTGAGGGGCCAGGAAAGTAAAATGTAGAGTGGCGTGTTATCTCCAACTGAGTGCGTATAGCAGGGGGTAAGTGAAGGTGATTAGCATGGACAGAGCGGAGTACTTGTAAGGAGCATGCACATGGATGAAATTGGAGAGATAGGGGTATGCCACCTTATGAACCAAAGTGAGTATGTTAAAATTAATGCTTTAGGGAACTGGAAGCCAATGAAAGTAGACAAGTAGGAGGGTGACATGGTCATAGCATTAGGCATATGAAAGGATTTGGACGGCAGTGTTTTGAATGAGCTGCAGACAGTGTAATTGATAATGGGGAAGACCAGCAAGCACTACATTGCAATGATCCAGATGTGACATAACGAGAGAGCATCAGAGTAGCCAAGGAAGAAGTAGAGAGAAAGGGATGAACAGCATGGATTGCCAGAGGGAGTAAAAGGAGAGATGAACAATGGCTGTTAAGTGATCCTGAAAAGATAGGGAAGAGTCAAGTATAATGCCCAGATAATGAAGAGAAGAAACCAGGAGAATAGGAGTATCTGAAAGCACTGGAGCGAGTGAGGGGTATGGGCTCTAAGAAAGGTGGAAGGAAGTCCAAAAAAACTGCTAGCATGGTTTAAAGGTGAGGTCAGAGAGGCTATGCCAAAAAAGCATCTTTCAGGAAATGGAAAAAGGAGCCAAATGACGAAAACTGGAAACACAAACACTGACAAGTTAAATGCAGGGCATTGATAAGGCAGGCAAAGAGAGAATTTGAGAAGACGCTTGCTGTGGAAGCAAAAACGCATAATAAAAAAAGAACTTTTTCAAGTATATTTGTAGCAAAAAACTTGTGAGTCAATTGGACCATTAGATGATAGTGGGGGAAAAGAGGCAATAAGAGGGGTCAAGGCCATAGCGGAGAGACTGAATGAATTCTTTGCTTCAGTCTTTACTGAGGAAGATGTAGGAATGTTACCCATGACTGAAATAGTATTTAAAGGAGATGCTACGTAAGAACTGAAAGAAACATCGATACACCAGGAAGATGCATTACAGCAATTTGATAAACTGAAGAGTAGCAAATCACCTGGACCGGATGGTATACATCCAAGGGTGTTGATAGAACTGAAATATGAGATTGCAGACCTACTATTAGTAATCTGTGAACTATCATTAAAATCATTTGTAATACCTGAAGATTGGAGGATGGCTAATGTAACGCCAATTTTTAAAAAGGGTTCCAGGGGTGATCCGGGAAACTACAGACCGGTGAGCCTGACGTCAGTACCAGAAAAAGTGGTGGAAACCATCATAAAGAAAAAAATTACCGAACATGTAGATAGTCATGGCTTAATGGGAGACAGCCAACATGGCTTTAGCCAAGGAAGGTCTTGTCTTACTAATCTGTTCTGTTTTTTTGAAGGTGTGAATAAACAGACAAAGGTGAGTCTGTTGATGTAGTATATCTGGACTTTCAGAAAGCCTTTGACAAGGTCCCTCAGAGACTTTTGGCAAAATTAAAAAGTCATGGGATAGGAAGCAGTATACTATTGTGGATCAGGAACTGGTTAAAAGATAGAAAGCAGAGGGTAGGGCTAAATGGCCAATTTTCCCAATGGAGAAAGGTGAATAGTGGAGTACCTCAGGGATCTGTGCTGGGTCCGCAGCTTTTTAACATATTCGTAAATGACCTGTAAATGGAAATAACGAGTGAGGTTATCAAATTTGCAGATGACACAAAACTATTCAAAGTTGTTAAACCCATGAGGATTGTGGAAAATTACAAGAGGATCTTGATAAATTGGAAGACTGGGCATCCAAATGGCAGATGAAATTTAATGTGCACAAATGCAAAGTTATGCATCTAGGAAAGAAAAACCCAAACTATGGTTACACGATGCAAGGTTCCACATTAGAAACCACCACCCAGGAAAAAGATTTAGGCGCCATCGTGGATAACATGTTAAAACTCTCCGCCCATTGTGCAGCGAGAGTCAAGAAAGTAAATAGAATGCTAGGTATCATAAGGAAAGGAATGGAGAATAAAACAATGGCTTTATAATGCCTCTCTTTCATTCCATGATGCGACTGCACCATAAATATACTGTGCAGTTCTGGTCGCTGTATCTTAAAAAGGATATAGCATTATTAGAAAAGGTACAGAGAAGAGCCATCAAAATGGTAAAGGGGGATGGAAGGATACCCCTATGAAGAGAGGCTAAAAAGGTTAGGGCTCTTCAACCTGGAAAAGAGACGGCTGAGAGGAGATATGATCAAGGTCTATAAATTAATGAATGGAGTGGAACAGGTAAACATAGATCGATTGTTTATGCCATCAAAATATAGATAGACTAGGGGGCATGCAATGAAGCTACAGGGTAGCCTATTTAAGACTAATAAAAAATATTTTTTCTTTCAACGTGTAATTGTAAACCACTCAGATACTTATTTGGTGTGGGTGGTATATCAAATTTTAATTAAACATAAACATAATTGAACACTGGAATTTGCTACCAGAGGATGTAGTAAAATCTGTTAGTGTAGCCGGGTTTAAAAAAGGTTTGGACAAGTTCCAGGAGGAAAGGTCCATAAACCATTACTAAAGTGGACCCAGAATATCCACTTCTTGCCCCAGTACAAGCATTGTGGAACCTGTGTCTTTTGGGGAAACTACTTGTGACCTAGATTAGCCACTGTTGGAAAAAGGATACTGGCTTGATGTGCCTTGGTCTGACCCAGTATGGCATATTTTATGTTCTTATGGGCTACTACCGGTGAGCCAGTTTGCAAAAATTTTCGTAAGGTTCAGAATCAGTTGGTTAGTGGACATCCAGCTGACAATTCTAGTGAGACAAGTTTTTAGCGGTGAAAGATCAGAGGAAAGAGGATCAGTGTGAAGAAGCACAAACATAAACATGTAGGAGGTGGCAGACAGATGCTGGACATAGGCTGGACGGGTAGAGACAGACATAGGGTGGGTGATATAAGGGGATGGAGAGCAGATGGTGAATTTGGAGTGTGGGTATATGCTGGACATATGATAAAGAGTTTAGAGGGATAGAGAGCAGATGTTGGACATGGGGTAGGGGCCATAAAAGGATGGAGGGCAGATGCTGAACACAGGGTAGGGGGCATAGGGGGATAAATGGCAGATGCTGGACATGAGGTGGGGAGAGAGGGGTATGTTGGACATGGGGGAAATGCTGGACATGGAGTGAGAGGGAGAGAGGCATGCTGGATATAGGCGGGAAGGGATGAGAAAAGGGGGAGAAGTGCAAGATTGGGGAGAGTCAAGACAGGGCAGGAGAGAAAGGGCTAGATGCTGAACACAGGGAGGGTGGAAGAGAATGGAAAGAGTTAGACTGGGAAATAAGTGGCTGGAGAATGATAGAGAAATAGAGTGAGAGGGCTGTAAAAAGAGGGAGATTGAGAACTGGATATAAGAAAGAGAAATGAAATCTGAGTTGATAAAGAGAAAAATAAATGGAAGAAAGCTGAAAGGAAAAAGATCAACATCTGAGATGGATGTAGGGGAGCAAGAGAAGAAGACAGGAGTGGAGAGAAGTGGCAGGTGGATTGCAGACTCTGGAAAAGAGCTGAGAAGACAGAGGACGCAGAAACCAGGTACCAGGTCCAAGGCAATTAGAAAAATAAAATAGCTAGACGATAAAGGTAACAACTTTATTTTCAGTTTAATGACTGGAAGTTTTGGATTTTATACATGCCGTCTTTATATTTTGTACAGTACAGGGGGAAATGCATCACTGTTTCTATATTTTGTGTTGCACTACATGCAGAGTCTAGCTTGTTGGTTTCAATTTAATTTTGTCTACAATCATATTTCTACTTTGTTTGTTTGTTATAATTTATTCTGTACTTGGTGATGGTCTGACTGTTCTGCCTGTGTGTCCCAAGACCTTGTGTTCTGTTGGCATGATGCTTCTTTGTTGCATCTGTAGTAATCCGGCTTGTTCAGTTTTCCGAATAGGCTTAAGGATGTTCTAAGGCCCACAGCAATATTTATGGTGCAGCTCTTTTCTCGGTAGGATCCTTGTGATAATTTTAGAAGCTGGAGTAATTGTACGGTAGATTTGCTTTATAGGTCTTCAGTGACTTTTGTAGGGTTTTGTTAGTTCAGTTTGCCTGGTACTGGAAAGGTTGTTAACGAGATGACACCAGAATCAGATTTTTTTCTTGTATGTTGGGTTTTATGATGAAATGTCCTAGTTCTGCTCTGCACCTACTGTTGGAGGAGGTGTTTTGTTGGATGCAAAATTTAGATGTTAGAGAAGCATAGCACAGTTTCTTTTTTCTTTTTCTAACACCAAAATAAAATGAGTTAAATTACAACTAATTTTATTTTGGTGTTAGAAACCGTGCTGTGGCTCCCTTACTTTTTTGTCTCTTGGCATGTGAGCACCTTACCATCTCCTTTGTTCTTTGCAGAATATATATTTATAGGTGTCAGTATGGTTTTTATTTTTAAATCTTAGAGTGTTATGCTAAATAAATCAACAGGTACAAGTAAGTAGCTTTCTATCAATATAGTGTGTTTTTACAATAACCATAATGAATATGCAAATGACATGGACATATGCAAACAAATATGTAAGTACGTCATCCCACCCTTTGGGCCCCCCCCAAAATGAAGTAGTCAAACTACGCCCATGCTTAGGATGGCATCTGAAGGGTCTGGAATGTTGTATTATAATGATGCTTGCCAATTCGGTGGGGATAAGGTATATAAATGGAAGCTGAGTTTTGTAGATTGCCAGGAGCCTGCACAATGGAGGGGTGAGGCTCATGCACCTGGAAAAGACAGAGGATGGGGCTTAGGAACCCAGACCAGACCTGCAAGAAAGTAGGAGGTGCAATCCTTGTATCAGGCAAACAACTGTGAAAGAAGCTAGACTAGAGGAAGATGGACTTACTCAGAAATGTGATCAGCAGTTTCCTTTACAAAATGAACAGTAACGAACAGCAAGAGTTAATAAAGAAAATTAAGATTATCAACCTCTGGAAAGCACAAGAAGATGAAATGAGTGCTTTTATTCAACTGGCATGTGTCTTAATTCTGCATAAGTCAGAGGGTCACTTAGAGAGGTTTCTTTCAGGCATGGTCAGAATGTTCTGCTTGTCATGCACAAAACAGTTTTTAAATTAGCTTTAGGGTTTATCTAGCTTATGTTAATTTAAACTATCCAGAGGCGGATGTATAATCAGTATAAAGATCAGAATCGGGCAATTTTTTGCTCTTAATGCTTTTGAGAGTAATTTTATAAATGACTGCCTACCTCGTGCAGCGAGTCTGCACAGAAGTTACACCAATTTTAAAAGGAAACTTATGTGCGTACTTTCCCTTTTTGAAACCACTACTACTTATTTGTGTAGCGCTACCCCATAAGAAATAGACACACATTTGCTCTAAGGCACGTCCAAATTTGTTTTTATTCATGCTTATGCATGTGCATAGATCCAACCCCTACCCCTGGGAACACCTCTGACTCACCTGGGTCAAACATGCACACAACAAGAGGTAACTTCATACAGGAAGCCTATAAAATAGATGCCAAGATCCAGCCTCAGTAATATGCAAATGCTGGCGCACACATTTGCGTTGGCTCTGCAACTCGTGTAAATGCCTGCATGTATGCTACACGTGTACCCAGGTTATTTATTTAATTGCTTGCAGAATTTATATTCTGCTAATGTAATATATATTATAGCAGTTTACAGAAACCACTAGTTCCGATGTCGTACGCATAGAAGCTAAACACAATAGACAAAACTAAAAGAGCAAAGTAAACATTGGAGGTAGGGGGGGAGAGGGGTTGCAGAACAGCTTCCATTTGAGGGCTGTCTGAGTTTATTTTGCAGATATAAAAGGACGGGGATAGCAATACTGAAAAAGTTACCAAGTTACTCTTTAAAAGCCTGGGTGAAAAACCAAGGGGGGGGGGGTAGCAATATTTCAGTGGCTAGTCATCGCTGCTGAAACTTAACCACGGATATTCAATGCTGGGATCCTATCTGGCTACTGCCATTGACTATCCGGGCTGGCCAGATAGCATGGCAGTTAACTAGGCAACTGCAATATTCGGCTGCTGCCCGGTTAGCTTCTGCAGCCTTTAATGTGCCCAACTTTTGCCGCTGTGTGATAACTGGGTTGTGGCTCAATATTCATAGTGGTTATCCTGAAAACCTGATTGGCTAGTTGTATCCCGAGGATTGGGATGAAAACCCCTGGCTTAGACCAATCAATCACTATAGTGCAGCGTTCACTTCACTGCATTAAACAAACAAATCACTTTGCTGCAACAGTTACTTTTATTTCTTTTGAGGTTTACAGCGCTTCCACCTCCCTGTCGAGGCTTCTCCCAGCACAGAGGTTAAACGCTAAAAGTGTTAGGCTTTAGCTCTAGCCCTTGCCATTCAAACAACATAAGGCTTCATATTTCCAATAAACTTCAGATCTTTCTTTCACAGAATAACACACTACTCTTCCCTTGGATTGGCTTATTCTCAAGTTGCTGCACAGAACAACTCCACTCCAGGTTTTACCTGCAGCTGTCTCCCAGCCACAGCATTCGGGGCAGTGGAAACAATCTCCCTGTTAGCATACTCTATGGTGAACAGCAAGCTCTGTGTAAAGGGCACTGGGCTTCCAGCAATATATATCGGGCACTCTGCTTGTAGGGAATCTTTCCCCCTGTCTCTCACTGACAGGTGAACTTATAGTAATAACAAGGAATCTGTCTCTCCTTTTGGACAGTCTAACCAGTTCATCCTTCAACAGCCTTACTGCCAGTGCTGGCCCAAGGGTTTCTCCCACCGTAGGCAGAAACCCTGGTCATGTCGCCGCCTCCATGCTAAGCTGTACTGCCCTTCTCCCTGCCCTTCCCCCCCCAGCCCCCCCCCCCCCTCCACTGTGCCACACTGCTGCCAATTCCAGCAATAGAGGAGCAGGGTGCTCGGCTTGCGGCAGCAGCCCACACACATAGCCTGCCGCTTCTGACCCGCCTCTGATACAACTTCCTGTCAGAAGGGGTTCAGAAGCGGCAGGCCATGGATTTCAAAGCAAATGGCCTGCCACAGACACCGTGCCTTGCCACCCACAGAGGTATGCCACTCTAGGTAGCTGTCTAGCCTGCCTGGTGGATGGGCCAGCGCGGTTTACTGCAGACATCCCCCATTCCTGCTATATACAGCCAACAATCTTTAAAATGTAGATTTACTATCTAGTCTTTCCCAGGCTAAGCACTGTGCTTCCTGGTAACCAAGCAGGGCATGGAGAGCTTCTGCCTCTCACTCTTTAACTATCAGGGTTACATCCTAGCCCAGCCCAGACGGTCTTTCACCTCCCTTACAGGCCAATGCAGAAAGGCTAACACACCCTTTGCACGCAGATAGCACTGGGCCCGATATTCGAAAGGCATTTACATGGTTTACAGCCATGTAAACGCTGCTCAGTGGGATATTCCATGATCTCCAGGAACAAGCAGGAATGAGTCCTCACATATGGGTACGTCGGTACCGACGGAGCCTGCGCGGGAACGCTCCCCAGCTTCCCAAAAAGGAAAGCTTTTGGGAGCATCCCACAGCGCCTGTGCACTGCCTTCCCGCCTTTCCTAACCAACTCTCCTCAGTTCTTCTTTTCCGCGGAGCCAGCAGGTCGTGTTCCTGTCACCGCTGAAGAAGTTCTTTATTTTAATTTATTTCTTTGGTCGCGTGTCTGCCTTCCCCGACGCCGGACCGGTACTGCCGGTCTTTTCTTTTCTTTAAAAAAACAAAAAAACAAAAACCTATTTATTTTCCTCACTTGGTGTATTTTTCTTCTTAGGCCTCCAGGCCCACAAGAAATTTTTCCCTCATGGAAAAACCAGCCTCCGGGTTCAAAAAATGCACTAAGTGTAGCGGTACAATTTCTGTTACAGATACCCATGAATGGTGTCTGAAATGTTTGGGGCCTGAACACTCCATCCCGGATTGCCAGTCCTGTTCTCAAATGTCTAAACGAGGGTTACAGAACCGGGCAGCCAAGCTCCATGTGCCCACGGATGCACCGGCGGTGGCATCGACATCTTCCAGGTCTTCCTCTCCTGATGGGTCTCAGGTAACCAAACATACTTTTAGCAGGTCCTCGAAGGGCAAATCTTCCTCTAAGCATCGAGATGCCTCCGGGCTTGCCCTCGAGGATCCTGCCCCAGCCAAACAACCCCGGCGGGAAGCTCCGGCTTCCAAAGCTCCTCCTATGGGGTTACAGGTTGATATTGATGGCACGGCCTCGACCGATCACCTGTTAGACTGCTCTGGGGTACCGGCACAATCTCCCGGTACAGACATCCAGGCAGTCGTGGCGTCCATGGATCACACTGTGCAATCCATGCAGCAGGCTATACTGGCTTTCATTAAGGCTGCGACGCCGATGGTACCGCAACAAGCTCCGTTGTCGGTGCCGGCACCGGTACCAACTTCGATACCGGTACCGACTGCATCGACATCGGCCAGGATACCGATTCCGGCTCCCTGTCCTGGGCTCTTTCTCGGTACCGATCCGGTACCGGGAACACCCGATGTCGGTACCGATCGATACGCCTATCGATCTTTGGAATCGAGCAGACGATACTTCGATTCTTCTGATGATTCTGATTCATCGGATGAGTCTCCTGAAGTATCTGTCACCCTTCCTGAGGAGCCCTCTTCTCCAAAAAGGAGAATGTCTCCTCCAGAGGATTTGTCCTTTCAAGACTTCATAATAGAAGTAGCTAAAGGACTCTCTATTTCAGTAACCTCTGAAAAAGAACCTAGAGCAAAAAAATTAGATATTTTGGGATACTCTAAGGTTCCCAGAGAGGCAGTCACCTTGCCAATTCATGAAATTCTTCAAGAACATTTGATTGAATTACGGGAGACTCCTCTCACCCTTTCTCCTCATTCTCGTAGATTGGACACTATGTACCGTGTCCCTCCTTCTCCTGGATTTCAAAAAACTCAGCTTCCTCACCACTCCATTGTGGTGCAGTCAGCTATGAAGAGGATAAAGAGTACCAAAAGACACTCTTCTGCTCCTCCAGGAAGAGAATGCAGGACCTTGGATGCTTTTGGTAGGAAAATCTTCCAAGCTAGCATGCTTATTGCCAGAATCGATTCATATAGCCTTTATATGGATATGTTTCTGAAGGAAGTTGCAGAAAAGCTGCACAACTTTCTCCCTTTTATTCCAGAGGATAAAAGGGATGAGTTCCTTCTTTGGCTTAAGCATACTCAAGACATTTCAAAGTTTTCCAATAGGGCAGCCTTTGATTCTTTTGAAGGTGCCA
Organism: Ichthyophis bannanicus; assembly: GCA_033557465.1. Classification (NCBI taxonomy): domain Eukaryota; kingdom Metazoa; phylum Chordata; class Amphibia; order Gymnophiona; family Ichthyophiidae; genus Ichthyophis; species Ichthyophis bannanicus. The sequence continues at coordinate 93,388,845 of CM066046.1, read as the reverse complement.
GCAGAGCCTCAGGCATTGCTATAGCTGCTCGTAGAATTGCTTGGCTCCAGGCTTCTGATCTAGAACCCTGGGTTCAAGATGGTTTAGGAAATCTGCCCTGTATAGGTGAAAATCTATTTGGCAAAGAGTGGCAAATTAAAGCCACTCAAATGGATGCAGAAAATGCTGCTCTGGATAGACTTTCTAAGTCTACCTCCACTCCGGCCAAGAAAAAATCTTTTAAAAAGTCTTTTTACAAAAAGGGCAGATTTCCTTCCACTTCTGGTCAACAGTCTTCTACAGGTCGCTTTGCTACTAAGCGTCAGCAACCTAAACAGGCCAGGCCTAAACCTGCAGGGGCTGCTACAACCCAGCAGTCCCAACCCCCTCAGGGTTTTTGACTTGATACTAGAGAACTTAACCTTTCTGGCTCTACAACAACCAGAGCCTCTCACCATTCCAGGAAGGTTAGCTCATTTTGCTCCCAGATGGGAGCAAATCACATCAGAGCAGTGGACCCTCTCTATCATAAGAGAGGGCTACAAACTTAATTTCTCAGACCTTCCACCCTACACCAGGGTGAGATACTTCAATTCTCCCACATCCCTCGACCTTCTGGATCAGGAGGTAACTACCCTTCTGGCCCAGAGGGCCATAGAAACAGTTCCGCTTCTTCAACAAGGGTCAGGGTTTTACTCCCCCTATTTTCTCATCCCAAAGAAAACAGGGGGATACAGACCCATTCTAGATCTCAGAGAATTGAACAAATTCCTATACAAGGAGAAGTTCAAGATGCTTTCTTTAGGCACTCTCCTTCCATACCTGCAGAGTCAGGATTGGCTTTGTTCTCTAGATCTCAAGGATGCGTACACTCATATACTCATCCATCCATCCCACAGAAAATTTCTACATTTTCTGTTCCAGGGAAAACATTACCAGTACAGAGTGCTTCCTTTCGGTATAGCCTCTGCTCCAAGAGTGTTCACCAAATGCATGGCAATAGTTGCTGCATTTCTACGCACTCGGGGAATATTTGTCTTCCCATACCTGGACGACTGGCTCATCCGAGCTCCATCTCAGTCAGAAGCCCAAGTTTCCCTGGACCGCACCAGGCGCATTCTGCAGTATCTGGGACTTGTGGTAAACCTCCCAAAGTCTCAGCTCACCCCTACTCAGTCCCTAGAATTCATAGGGGCCTGGTTGGACACCACTACTGCAAGAGCCTACCTTCCTCAGGCTCGTTGCCAACGTCTAGTGCAGTTAGCCTCCCAGATTCAGTCAAAGAGCCACTTAACTGCCCGGGAGATGCTACAACTACTAGGCCACATGGCTTCCACAGTGCATGTGGTGCCCTATGCTCGCCTACACATGAGAGCAGCTCAATGGACTTTGTCCACACAGTGGACTCAAGCATCAGGAGCTCTCTCAGACCAAATAGCAACCTCCAAACGTCTCTTTTGGTCTCTCCAATGGTGGATGTCAACTCAAAATCTGTTGCTGGGGTCCCCCTTCCAACCTGTGTTTCCCCAAGCAACCCTCACAACAGATGCCTCCCAAACAGGTTGGGGAGCTCATCTACAAGACCTCTCCAACCAAGGCACTTGGTCCCCACAGGAGACCTCTCTTCATATCAACCACTTGGAAATGCGAGCAGTGTTCCTAGCTCTCAAGGTCTTTCATACCCTCCTCAGCTACAAGACCGTCCTCATTCATACGGACAATCAAGTAGCCATGTTTTACATAAACAAGCAAGGAGGAACTGGCTCTCTGTCGCTTTGCAACGAAGCTCTAAGATTATGGGCCTTCGCCAGAGAGCATCAAATCCATCTCCTGGCAGTATACCTCCCAGGAATCCAAAATTCTTGGGCAGACAGACTCAGTCGAGTTCTGCTTCCACACGAATGGTCCCTGCACATGGATCAGGTACTCAGAATCTTCCAGGAATGGGGAACCCCGGACATAGACCTCTTTGCAAGTCCGTGGAATGCCAAACTTTCCCGGTTCTGTTCCAGAATTCCGTGTCAGGGAGCTCTGGCCAAGGATGCCTTCCTCCTTCATTGGGGTCAGCACTTCCTGTACGCCTTTCCACCCATTCCTTTGATTCCCAAGACTCTGTTCAAACTTCAGAGGGATCAAGGATCTATGATCCTCATAGCTCCACGTTGGTCACGCCAAGTGTGGTACCCTCTACTTCTGCATCTCTCCCAAGCCCCCTCCCTGGACTTGGGAGCTGCTCCAGACCTTCTGTCTCAGGAGGAGGGGACTTTGTGGCACCCAAACCCCAAGTCCCTTCACCTCAGAGCTTGGTTACTGAAGGCCTAGACCTTCAAGACTTCAATCTTTCTCAGCAAGTGAAGGATATCCTCCATGCTTCCAGAAAACCTTCCACTAGGCGTTCCTACGCTTTTAAGTGGAAAAGATTTTCCATTTGGTGTGCTCAAAAGGGTCTTGACCCTTTGGCACTTCCCCTGACTTCTCTATTAGAATATCTCCTGCATTTCTCCAATGCAGGCCTTAAAACGAATTCAGTAAGGGTCCATTTGAGTGCTATTGCAGCATCACTTAAACCCCTCAATGGACAACCTATTTCCTCTCATCCTCTTATTGCAAGATTCATGAGAGGCCTAACTTTAACAAAACCTCCCATTCGACCTCCCCCGGTGGCATGGGACTTAAACTTGGTTCTTGGTCAGCTTATGAAGCCACCTTTTGAACCCTTAGCCACTACCTCCTTGAAATTTCTTTCCTGGAAGGTTATTTTCCTTATTGCAGTCACTTCTGCTCGCCGCATCAGTGAACTGCAGGCCTTAGTGGCTAATCCACCTTATACAAGGTTCCATCATGATAAGGTAGTCCTTAGGACAAAATCCTCACTTTATGCCTAAAGTGGTCTCACCTTTTCATCTTAATCAAGAGGTGTATTTACCTGTCTTTTTTCTAGCTCCACATGCATCCAGTGCAGAGAGGAACCTTCATACTCTAGATTGTAAAAGAGCTCTTGCTTTTTACTTGCACAGGACACAGCAACATAGAAAGTCTTCCCAGCTTTTTGTTGCTTTTGATCCTTCTCATTTAGGACTTCCAGTCTCTAAAGAACACTGTCCAATTGGATTGCTCAGTGTATTTCGTTTGCTTACCAGAGTAAGAACCTTTCTCTGGAGGGCCATGTCACAGCTCACAATGTGAGGGCCATGGCCACCTCTATGGCTCATCTTCATTCTGTCTCCATCGATCAGATCTGTCGAGCAGCCACCTGGGCCTCGGTTCATACCTTCACAGCCCATTACTGTTTGGACAAGGACTCCCGCCGGGATGCCTTGTTTGGTCAGGCTGTCCTCAAACACCTGTTCCATTCTTGAACAACTCCTGCCCTCCTTCCCTGAATGGATGCCTGAGATCCATAGGAAGACGAGGAACCCTTAAGGGTCTCATACCCTTGGGGATCTCCCGGGCATCTTAGCTAGGTAGTCCCCATATGTGAGGACTCATTCCTGCTTGTTCCTGGAGATAGCACAGTTACTTACCTGTAACAGGTGATCTCTGAGAACAGCAGGAATTAGTCCTCACAACCCTCCCACCTCCCCTAGGAGTTGTATCTCTCTCTCTCTTTCCTTTCCTCTCTCTCTCTATTGTCTCAGCTTTAACCTCGAACTGAGGAGAGTTGGTTAGGAAAGGCGGGAAGGCAGCGCGCAGGCGCTGTGGGATGCTCCCAAAAGCTTTCCTTTTTGGGAAGCTGGGGAGCGTTCCCGCGCAGGCTCCGTCGGTACCGACGTACCCATATGTGAGGACTAATTCCTGCTGTTCCCAGAGATCACCTGTTACAGGTAAGTAACTGTGCTTTAGTGCCGCTGAATATCCCCAATCTTCTCCCTTATACGCCCTGATGCTAACCGCTTAGCATTGGAGCATTCTGGGGGCGTTTCATGGGCAGCGACAAAGGCTAACAGAGTAGCGGCGATTATTGCACTGCTACCCAACTAGCTTCTGTGGATAAAAGAGAGTCCATCTCCGAAGGGTGTGGCTTTATCAAGATTGATGCCTGAGGGTTTAACGCGTTCACTTTACCTATGCCAAAAAGAAAAGGAAAGGCTAAAGTTTACCCTGCCGAACCTCTTCTTATCGTGCTGGTCCTATGGACCGTTATGTTGTCGTCATTGAGGCTGCTAAGAGGGAGATTCGGTCAGTTGTCACTGGGAGTGAGGAAGGCTTCCAGCATACTGAGGATCCTGATGCCACTCTGTGACCCGAGATTGAGCGGTGCCCACCACAACCTTCAGGAGAGTTTCTCTCCACCTGTTTGCTCAGGCACCTGAAATGTTGGAAGTCAGTATGGTGAAGGTATTAGTGCGGGGAGAGATGACGCTTGGAAGTGGGACGATTTACTTCTGAAGTCTTCAGAAGCTCTCCTGCTTAGCCAGAATGAACAAATGGATGATGAAATGCTTAAAGAAATCAGGGAAGCTAACAAAAGATCTCCAGGAACAAGCAGGAATGTAGTCTTCGCATATGGGTATCGTCAGTACTGACGGAGCCTGCGCGGGAACGCTCCCCAGCGTCTAATCGGAACGCTTTTGGGAGCATCCCTCAGCACATGCGCACTGCCTTCCTGCCTTTCCAACTGTCCCTCTTCAGTTCTTCGTTTTCCGCGGGGCCGACAGGACACATACCCTGTCACCGCAGAAAATTTATTCTTTAAAGTTGTGTTGTTTTTTTTTGTGGTCGCGTCTGCCTCCGCACAATACCTACCGGTACCACCGGTTCTTTTTTCTTCTTTATGAAAAATTGTAAAAAATATATATACCTTTTTCTTTTTCCTTTCAGCTTTCTTCCATTTATTTTTCTCTTTATCAACTCAGATTTCATTTCTCTTTCTTATATCCAGTTCTCAATCTCCCTCTTTTTTCAGCCCTCTCACTCCATTTCTCTATACTTTCCCAGCCACTCATTCCCTAGTCTTTAACTCTTTCCATTCTCTCTTCCACCCTCCCTGTGTTCAGCATCTAGCACCTTCTCTCCTGCCCTGTCTTGACTCTCCCTCTCTCCCCAGTCTTGCACTTCTCCCCCCTTTTCTCATCCTTTGTGCTTATACATTGCCGGTTATACATTGCTGACTTCAGAAACTGCAACGCAACTACATCCAAGAGAGCCTTCTCCCTTTATGCACCTCTTTTATGGAACTCACTTCCTCCAGTCATAAGAAACACTGAGGATCCTAAAGCCTTCCGTTGGTGGTTGTTAAGTGCCGTCGAGTCGGAGTCAACTCATGGCGACCCTCTGTATAGCTGTCCTAAATTGTGTTCGTTCTTCAGTCAGGCGGTTCATTGTTGACAGACTGGTACCCGTAGCTGCTGTTATTGTATTGATCCATCCATTGCTGGCCTTCCTCTTTTGCGTTGACCTTCTATCTTGCCAAGCATGATGTCTTTCTCTAATGATCTCTCTCTTCGCATGATGTGTCCAAAGTATGAAAGTCGAAGTCTTGTCGTCTGAGCTTCTAAAGAAAGCTTAGATTTCATCTCCTCTAGTACCGACTGGTTTGTTCTTCGGGCAGTCCATGGTATACACAGTATTCGCTGCCGGCATCAATTTTCTTCCTGTCTATCTTTTTCACTGTCCAGCTTTCACAACCATATGATGTTATTGAAAATACCATGGCTTGAACAAGTCGAATCTTTGTATGGAGAGAGACATCTCTGCTCTTGAGAATCTTATCTAGGTCTTTCATAGCCATTCTGCCAAGAGCAATGCATCGTCTGATTTCTTGACTGCTTGTTGCTTTATTGATAGTTGATCCAAGTAGGTTAAAGTTGTTCACAATTTCAATTTCTTCTCCTTCAGTGATAAACCTGTTGATTATGCCAGTTGTCATGATCTTTGTCTTCTTTACATTAAGGTGCAGGCCAATTTTGAGACTGTTCTTTGATTGTGAGAAGCAAATGTTTCAGATCATCTTCACTTTCAGCCAGTAATGTGGTATCATCAGCATAGCGAAGGTTGTTGAGTCTTCCACCAATCTTCACACCTCTGTTGTCTTCATACAATCCTGCTTCTCTGATGATTTGTTCTGCATATAAATTAAACAGGTAGGGGAAAGTATGCAGCCTTGTCTTACACCTTTGCTTATTTTAAACCATTCTGTTTCTCCTTGTTCCGTTCGAACTGTTGCTTCTAGATCAATGTACAGATTGTGCAAGAGTACGATCAGGTGTTCTGGTATACCCATGCTGTTGCTGATTTAAGTTAATTCGTCCCTTTTCCCCTTTCACTCCCTGTTAAGATGTTACATATATTTTTGTTTAATGTAATGTTCAATCCTTGAGTTCTCTGTAAACAGCTTTGATTCACGAAAAAAGGTAAATAAGCATTAATAAGTGCCATAGAGCTCAGCCTCTATGATATCGCTCAGCTTTGACCTGCATACCTAACAATTATCCTGCTGCCACCCCCCCCCCTACGAACCCAGCCCTAAACTGAATTTTGCACAGTGCAATAAGCAAATTAATTAGTTTATCTTAGAAAGAAACAGGAAAATGTCTCTCTGCTATAGTTACTATGAAACAAAATATATTTATTTATTCCTTCACTCCAAAGCGACCTTGGGCAGGTCACTGTCCCTCTGGGTGCTTCTGTTTACCTAATAGTAATTGGATAATAAGATTGCTCCTTTCCTCTCTTCTTTGGAAGCTGTCATGAAGTGTAGGCACTAAATCAAATGCAAGACCACCATCTATACATATATCTCCTCTGTTTCTGACTGGAATGAAAGTGATAGAACTGAAAAAGAATTATCCATGCAGTAGAAAAGGAGAAGGAACAGAATTTAAATATATATTTTTATTTGTCTGTTTTTTTTGTTTGTTTTTTATACCACTGTATCATACACACATCTATATATGTATGGGTATTTTTATTTAACAGGTTGGGTTTTTTTTATACTGCTTTATCATTTCAGTAAAAGCGGTTTACATTGTAACGTAACTTGGTAAGGTACATTAAACAGGCACATTGATAACTTGGATTTTTCTGAGGCAATGGAGGGTTAAGTGACTTGCCCAAGGCTACAAGGAGTGCTAGTGGGACCTGGTTTCTTGGTTCCTAAGTCAGTGCTCTTACCATTAGACTACTCCTCCACTATATATAAATTTATTGAAAACTGCGTTGAACGGGCTGCTATTTGTATATGCCGTATATTCACTTTTTTGAAAAAATACATTCCAAATATACATATAAACAATTGCTAAACAGTCAAACCATATAAAAGATAAATGTGGAAGCCTAAAATAAAAAAAAGGACTAAGGGATATGTTTACTAAAGGATAGTATGGGGTTACTGTGGGCCTTCGGTACGGCACCAGAAAGTAACCCAGGGTCTCGTGCTAAAAACCTTGCACTATCCTTTTAGCACATGTCAGTGTGTTGACTGGGCGGGATGGGGGCATTTGTATCATAGCATAGTTAATTGTGGGCGGTTGTGCTTGCCGCAAGTACCACAGTTGCAACTAATTGCAACTCAGAGGGTGGTATTAGTTGCTCTTGTGGCCATTTTACCGTGACGGTGCAGTAAATGCAGGGGGGGGGGGGTGGCTGTACCCTCCACTGCAGGTAGCATGTATCCCTACACTAGTAATGCAGCCCACATGCACATTACCAGCATGGGGCTTAGTAAACAGGCCCCTAAGAGATGGAAGGTGTTTAATTTCTCGATCACCATTATTTAATATTGCTTGCAAATCAGTTTTCTTCATTTGGCATGTCAACAAATGCTATTTATGGATTCAAATTTATTTATTTATTTGGACAGTTTTGTATACCACCTTATCCTTCAATCAAAGTGGTCATAACACAATTGGGGGATACATTTAACAGGGGGGGATATAAGACACATACATTAATACTTATAGGGAACATGGGCAATGGAGGGTTAAGTGGCTTACCCAAGACCACAAGGAGCACCTGTGGGACTAGAAACCCCAGTCTTTCCGGCCCAAGGTTGCTGTCCTCTAGTGGGATTTTAACCCCCGACCTTCCGGCCTGAGGTAACTTGCCCCAACCACTAGGCCACTCCTCCCTTTTTTATCGTTTTCTATGATTTACCATCTAGAGAAGTCTGTTTTGAATTCTGATTTCACTGTGTATTTTCAGCTATAAAAGCTACAGCCACACCACCCTCGGTGAGCCTGTTCTTGCCTGATCTCAGATGCTAAGCAAGGTCTGGCTTGGTTAGAACTTACTTCTAGTCGCCCGTTGCCATGAAAGCTCAGGGGATAGTAACAACAACTATCCACAGGGTTGCCAGGTGTTGGCACAGACTTGATTGCCAACAACAACAAAGCATGTCTGCCTTTGACATCTGGAAATGCCGAAATGGTGCTCTGGTCCTAGATGTCATTAGAACAAAGCGAACAGGAAAGTGCTGTCAGTCTGTACTGTGTGCTGTTCAAGAGTGAAATGTTATGATGCGTTCACAGATAAGATCTTTCTTCCTCTAAGGAACTGCTCTCCAAAGAACAGTTGCCTTCTGTAAAACACTAAACACACAATTTGGTATTTGCAGAGTTCTTGCAGAAGGTTAGCAGCGTCCTTGCAGAAGTTTACTATTTTGCTACATTTATTTTACAAATACCTTGATCAAACAGTTTCTAGCTAATTACTAGTGGTTGGGCTTAATTACTAGTGGACTAGGCTTAATTTTTAGACAAAAGAAGTTTAACTGAGGACCTGGGGATAAACTGGAGTTCAGTTTCTGGCTCGGGTCTTCTGTCTTCCAGGGGCAGAATTTGGGTGGAGCGTAAGCAGAGCGCAAATTTACACGCATAAGCTATAACTTGTCCGCATTTCTGAAAAATCTAAGCGCAAGCTGCCCTAGAGCAGGCGGAAGTACCCACACTTAGTTTTACACCACTAATGACCCTATGTTATAAAGTACACACATGCCTTATAAGATACTCCTCAGATATTCATGTGCTAACGTGCATTAGCTTGGCAGTTAACATGTCTTGCCATATGCGTATGCGCGGCCAGTTCTATAAAGTAAATTACTCTGTCTTCTAAGCAATTTACAAAGATATACACACACATTTAAAACAATACACCAACAAGAATGGCATTACAAAGTTAATATATGGGGGTCTGTCTACTAAGCCGTGATAGGCTTTTGCTGCTAACGTGGCATATTAGTGCACATAGCGAGGGCTTTTGCTGCTAACTATGCTATCTGTTGGGGGCATGCACAGTATTTCCCCAGCAGATAATGCATCGGAAATGCAGAGATTGCAGCTACCACCACCCATTGAGGTGGCATTAATTGCATCCCATGGTGTCTGCAAAACCAGCTGTTACCACGTGCAGCTGATGCTCACGGTAACAGCTCATTGCAGGCATGCCCACTCTCCGCCCACAGCCTATCTATTATATGACTATGTGCAGTCTGAATATAGCGTTAGAAATTGCTGCGCTATCTTCAGTTGCCCTGCGTTAGCTGTTAACATGGCATGCTATTCCCGTGCTATTAACAGATTGAGCTAACGCACCTTAGTAGACACACCCCATAATATTAATTAAAAGGAGTATTATAAAACAATGACTTCAGTTTCTTTTGACAGCATAGTGTGATTCTTGTTACAATACTTGAGGAATTTAAGGTCATAAGATATGATGATAGTCATATAGTCATATGAAGTCATGATACCTTTTATATAATCATGTTTGTAATAAGTTAACCTTATGTTACCCAAGTTTATATACCTGTTTGCTGTAAACACGGAATAGCCTGTTATTCTGTTGATGTTGTTGTATGTGAACCGTGCTGATACCAAATAGCGCGGTATATAAAAGATTGTAATAAATAAATAAATAAGATATACTGGGTCAGATCAAGGGTCCATCAAGCCCAGTATCCTGTTTCTAACAGTGGACATTCAAGGTCTCAAGTACCTGTTCGTTTCTCAGAGGTATACACATTCCATGCTGCTTGTCCCAGGGGTAAGCAGTGGATTTCCCGGGTCCTCTTTAATAATGGTTTATCATCTTTTCCTCCAGGAACTCGTCCAAACCTGGTTTGAACCCAGCTGCAGTAACAGCTTTTATTACATCCTCCGGTAATGAATTCCAGAGTTTGATTACACGATGAGTAAAAAAAAAAAAAAATTATTTTCTACGATTAGTCTTAAATGTGCCACATTGTACTTCATTGTGTGTCCCCCAGTCTTTCTACTTTTTGAAGGAGTGTCATCTCCCCTTAGCTGTCTCTTCCAAGTTGGAGCCCTAACCTCATAAGCCTTTCCTCATAGGGATATCTTTCCATTCCTTTTACCATTTCGGTCGCTCTTCTCTGTACCTTTTCTAATTCTACTATATCCTTTATAAGATATGGTAACTAGAATTACACACAGTATTCAAGGTGCGGTCGCACCATGGAGCGATACAGGGGCATTATAATATCCTTTGTTTTATTTTCTGTTCCTTTCCTCATGATTCCTAGCATTCTATTTGCTTTCTTGGCTGCAGCTATACACTGGACAGAGGGTTTCAACATACTATCCATGATGATGCCCAGATCCTCCTAAGTAGTAATTCCTAATGTGAAACATTACATTGTGTAACTGTAGTTTGGGGTGTTCGTCCCTAAGTGCATAACTTTGCAGTTGTCCATATTTAGTTTCATCTGCCATTTGGATGCCCAGTCTCCCAATTTTTTATGGTCCTCTTGCAATTTTTCACAATCCTCTTGTGTTTTAACAACTTTGAATAATTTTGCATTTTCTGCAAATTTGATCACCTCATTCATTATTTCCATTTCCAGGTCATTTATAAATATCTTAAAAAGCTGCAGGTCCAGCACAGATCCCTGGGGTAGTCCACTGTTCATCTTTCTCTGTTGAGAATATTGTCCTTTTAGACCTTCTCTGTTTTCTATCTATTAACCAGTTCCTAATCCACAATAGTACACCGTCTCCTATCTCATGACTTTTTAATTTTTGCAAGAGCCTCTCATGAGGGACCTTGATGAAAGCTTTCTGAAAATTCAGATACACTATATCAGCTGGCTCACCTTTATCTATCTGTTTATTCGCACCTTTGAAAAAATATAAGAGATTAGTGAGACAAGACGTTCCTTGGCTAAATTCATGTTGGCTTCCTGCCATTAAGCCATGACTATCCACATGTTCAGTAATTTTGTTTTATAATGGTTTCTACCATTTTCTCCATTGCGGACGTCAAACTCACCAGTCTGTAGTTTCCTGGATTACCCCTGGAACTCTTGAAAAAAAAATGGTGTTATGTTGGTCACTCTCAAATCCTTGGGTACTGCAGATGATTTTAAGGATAGTTCACATATTACTGAAAGTAGGTCTGTGATCTCATGTTTGTTATATCAGCATCCTGGGATGTATGCCATCCGGTCCAGGTGAATTGCTCCTCTTTACCAAAAAGCTGTATTACATCTTCTTGGTTTATCTAAGTTTGTTTCAATTCCTCTGATACATCACCTCTTGAATATCGTATCTCCAGGAACAAGCAGGAATGAGTCTTCACATATGGGTATCGTCGGTTCTGACGGAGCCTGCGCAGGAACGCTCCCCAGCGTCCAATAGGAAAGCTTTTGGGAGCATCCCACAGCGCCTGCGTGCTGCCTTCCCGCCTTTCCCAACCGCCTCTCTCCAGTTCTTCTTTTCCGCGGAGCCAGCAGGTCGTGTTCCTGTCACCGCAGAAGAAGTTCTTTATTTTTCTTTATTCTTTTGTGTCGCGTCTGCCTTCTTTGACGTCGGACCGGTACCGCCGGTCTTTCTTTTCTTTCTTTCAAAAAAAAAACAAAAAACGCTTTATTTCTACTGTGCATTTTCAGGTTTGGGCCCTAGACCTAAAAATATTTTCCTCATGGAGAAGCCCGCTTCTGGGTTTAAAAAATGCACAAAATGTGGCGGTACTATTACTGTCACTGACACCCATGACTGGTGTCTAAAGTGTTTGGGACCTGACCATTCCATTACTGATTGTGTGGCCTGTACCATGATGTCTAAGAGAGGTCGGCAGAACCGAGCAGCCAAGCTCAGTACCCTGTTTCCCTCTGAAGCAGCTTCGGTAGCATCGACGTCTTCCAGGGCCTCCTCTTCCTCCCATGGATCTCAGGTAACCAAGCATAAATCTGGCCGGTCCTCGAAGGGTAGATCTCCCTCTAAGCATCGAGATGCCTCCGGGCTTGCCCTCGAGGATTCCGCACCGGCAAAATTACCCCGGCGGGAAGCTCTGGCTTCCAAAGCATTATCTATGGGGTCACAGGTTGACATCGATGGCTCGGCCTCGACAGATCATCTGTTGCCGTGTTCTGGGGTACCGGTAGCTCCCACTGGTACCGACATCCAGACTCTGGTGGCGTCGATGGATCAGAAGATTCTGACCATGCAGCACACCTTAACGGCTTTCATACAGGCTGCGACGCCTCCGGTACCGCAACAATCCCCATTGCTGGTACCGGCTCTGGTACTGGCATCGCTCCCAATACTGGTACCGATGGCATCGACATCGGCTTTGGTGTCGACTGCAACGGTACCCTGTCCTATGATGCCCATCGGTACCGAACCGGTACCGATTACTCCCGTGTCGATCCCACTCGATACAGTTATCGGGCTTTACAGGAGCATCCAGACAGGCGATACTTTGATTCCTCTGAGCACTCTGAGTCTGAGGGTTCTGTAGAAGCATCGATACTTCTTCCTCAGGAGTCTTCTTCACCTAAACGAAGAATGTCTCCTCCAGAAGACTTGTCTTTTCAAGACTTTGTTAGGGAAGTGGCTAGGGGCCTCTCTATCACGGTGGCCCCTGAGTCAGAACCCAGAGCCAAGGAGTTGGATATTTTACAATATCCTAAAACTCCTAAGGAGGCAGCTACTTTACCTGTTCATGAGATTCTGTATGATCTCATGTTGAGGATGTGGGAGACACCTCTCACCACTTCTCGTCATTCTCGCAGGTTAGACACCATGTATCGTGTCCCTCCTTGTCCTGGCTTCCACAAGACTCAGCTTCCTCATCACTCTATTGTGGTAGAGTCTGCCATGAAGAAGATAGTGCAAAAAGACACTCATCTAATCCTCCAGGGCGTGAATGCAGGACCCTGGATGCTTTTGGCCGAAGGGTTTTCCAAGCCGCTATGCTAGCTGCTAGGATCAATTTCTATAGTCTCTATATAGGAATGTTTCTAAAAGAAGTCACAGAGCATGTGCAGACTTTAACCCCTTTCATTTCAGAGGATAAAAAAGGCGTTTCTCACTTGGCTCAAGCATGCCCAAGATGTCTCCAAATTTTCCAACCGTGCAGCCTATGACTCTTTTGAGTGTGTAAGCAGAGCTTCGGCTATTGCCATAGGGGCAGGCAGAATTGCTTGGCTACAAGCTTCTGATTTGGAGCTCTGGGTCCAAGATCAATTGGGAAATCTCCCTTGTACAGGTGAAAACCTTTGTGGTAAGGATTGGCAAGCAAAGGCCACTCAGATGGATACTGAAAACTCTGCTTTGGATCGACTTTCAAAGTCTACCTCTGCTCCTGTTAAGAAAAGATGGTTTAAAAAGACATCTTTTTCCAAAAAGGGAAGATACTATCCTGCTTATGGTCAGCAGGCATCTTTTGCAGGTCGTTTTGCTGCAAAGCGTCAGCAACCACCTAAACAGGCCAAGTCAAAGGCAGCTAGACCTTCTACGGTCCAGCTGCCTCAGCCTCCTCAGGGCCTTTGACTCGCTACTAGAGAACTTAGCCTTTCTAACTCTGGAAGGGTCAGAGCCCCTTACCATCCCAGGAAGGTTGACTTACTTTGCTCCCAGATTGGAGCAAATCACAGCAGAGCAATGGACACTCTCCATCATAAGGGACGGGTACAGGCTTCATTTCTTAAGCCTTCCCCCCCCCCCCCCACACCATGGTGAAACAGTTCAATTCTCCAACATCTCTCCTCAACCTTCTAGGTCAGGAGATTGCCATCCTTCTTGCCCAAGGGGCAATAGAAGAAGTACCTCTTCTTCAACAAGGCACAGGGTTCTACTCCCCTTATTTTCTTATTCCAAAGAAAACAGGGGCTACAGACCCATCTTAGATCTCAGAGAATTGAACAAATTTCTATTCAAGGAGAAATTCAAAATGATTTCTCTCGGTGCTCTGCTTCCAAACCTTCAGAGTCAGGACTGGCTTTGTTCTCTAGATCTCAAGGATGCGTACACCCATGTCCTCATCCATCCAACTCACAGAAGGTTCCTTCGGTTCCTTTTTCAAGGAAAGCACTACCAGTACAGGGTGCTTCCTTTTGGTCTGGCCTCTGCACCAAGGGTGTTCATGAAATGCATGACAGTAGTAGCTGCATTTCTACGCACTCTAGGAATATTTGTCTTCCCATATCTGGGCGACTGGCTCATTCGAGCTCCATCTCAAGCAGAGGCTAAGACTTGTCTAATCTGCACAATGCATGTCCTTCAGTATTTGGGACTAGTAATAAACATCCCAAAATCCAGTCTCACCCCTACTCAGTCCCTCGAGTTCATAGGGGCTTTGTTGGATACCACAACTGCAAGGGCCTATCTTCCTCAGGCCCGTTGTCTACGCTTGGTGCAGTTAGCCTCCCAAATACAGTTAAAGCCCCTTTTAACTGCTCGAGAAATGTTGCAACTCTTAGGCCACATGGCATCCACTGTGCATGTGGTTCCATATGCTCGCCTTCACATGAGGGCAGCTCAATGGGCTTTGTCCACCCAATGGACTCAGGCATCAGGTTGCCTGTCAGACAAAATAGCAAACTCCAGTCGCCTTTTTTGGTCTTTCCAGTGGTGGAAGTTCTCTCAAAACCTGTTGCTGGGGTCCCCTTTTCAACAGTCACTTCCCCAAGCAACCCTTACAACAGATGCCTCTCCAATGGGTTGGGGAGCTCATCTGCAAGATCTCTCCACCCAGGGCATCTGGTCTCCACAGGAGACTTCACTACACATAAATCTCTTGGAACTCAGAGCAATTTTCTTAGCTCTCAGAGTGTTCCACTCCCTGCTTAGCTACAAGACAGTCCTCATCCACACGGACAATCAAGTAGCCATGTTCTATGTAAACAAGAAGGGGGCAGACTGGCTCTCTGTCGCTTTGCAACGAAGCTTTGCGACTGTGGGCTTTTGCCAGAGAGCATCAAATTCATCTTATGGCAGTATATCTTCCAGGTGTTCAAAACTCTTGGGCAGACAGACTCAGTCGAGTTCTGCTTCCACACGAATGGTCCCTCCACAGGGGCCAGATAGCCAGGATTTTTTGAATTTGGGGAACCCCGGACATAGACCTCTTTGCAAGTCCGTGGAATGCCAAACTTCCCCGGTTCTGTTCCAGGATTCCGTGTCAGGGAGTTCAGGCCAAGGATGCCTTCCTCCTTCACTGGGGTCAAGACTTCCTTTATGCCTTTCCACCCATTCCCCTAATTCCCAAAACACTGTTCAAGCTTCAGAGAGACCGAGGGTCTATGATCCTTATAGCACCACATTGGCCACGCCAAGTGTGGTACCCTCTACTTCTGCATCTCTCTCAAGCTCCATCCCTGGAGTTGGGCTCTGCTCCAGATCTTCTCTCCCAGGAAGACGGAACATTGTGGCACCCAAACCCCCAGTCTCTCCATCTCAGGGCTTGGTTGCTGAAGGCCTAGACCTTCAAGGTTTCCATCTCTCTCAGCAAGTCAGAGATACTATTCATGCTTCTAGAAAGCCTTCCACTAGACGTTCCTATGCTTTCAAATGGAAAAGATTTACCATTTGGTGTTCTGAGAAGGGTCTTAACCCTCTAGCAATAGCTGTGAATTCTTTACTAGAGTATCTTCTGCATCTTTCATATGCAGGCCTCAAAACGAATTCAGTAAGAGTCCATTTGAGTGCTATTGCAGCGTCCCTCAAGCCTCTCAATGGACAGCCTGTTTCCTCTCATCCTCTTATAGCAAGATTCATGAGAGGCCTTCTTTTAACTAAACCTCCCATTAGACCACCTCCAGTGGCATGGGACTTAAATCTGGTTCTTGGCCAGCTTATGAAGCCACCCTTTGAACCTTTAGCCACCACCTCCTTGAAATTTCTTTCTTGGAAGGTTATCTTTCTCATTGCAGTCACCTCAGCACGTCGCATCAGTGAGTTGCAAGCCTTGGTGGCCAACCCTCCTTATACAAGGTTCCATCATGATAAGGTAGTCCTCAGGACCAATCCACACTTTATGCCCAAAGTGGTCTCGCCTTTTCATCTGAACCAAGAGGTATACTTACCTGTCTTTTTTCCAGGACCTCATGCATCAAGTGCAGAGAGGAATCTTCATACTTTGGATTGTAAAAGAGCTCTCGCCTTTTACTTACAAAGGACACAGCAACATAGAAAGTCTTCTCAACTCTTTATTGCTTTTGATCCTTCCCATTTAGGACTTCCAGATTCTAAGAGAACACTGTCCAACTGGATTGCTCAGTGTATTTCTTTCGCCTACCAGAGTAGGAACCTTTCTCTGGAAGGCCATGTCAAAGCTCACAATGTGAGGGCCATGGCAGCCTCAATGGCTCATCTGAACTCTGTGTCCATCGACCAAATCGGTCGAGCTGCCACCTGGGCCTCGGTTCATACCTTCACAGCCCATTACTGTTTGGACAAGGACTCCTGCCGGGATGCCTTGTTTGGTCAGGCTGTTCTCAAACACCTGTTCCATTCCTAATCAACTCCTACCCACCTACCCTGGTTGGATGCCAGAGATACATGGGGGGAGGTGGAGCCCTTTTCAGGGACACACAACTCTGGGGTCTCTCCCTGGCATCTGCAGCTAGGGAGTCCCCATATGTGAAGACTCATTCCTGCTTGTTCCTGGAGATAGCACAGTTACTTACCTGTAACAGGTGATCTCTGGGAACAGCAGGAATAAGTCTTCACAACCCACCCACCTCCCCTAGGAGTTGTATCTCTTTGTCTATCTTTCCTTCCCTCTCTCTTTCTTTGTCTCAGCTTTAAAACTCGAACTGGAGAGAGGCGGTTGGGAAAGGTGGGAAGGCAGCACGCAGGTGCTGTGGGATGCTCCCAAAAGCTTTCCTATTGGACGCTGGGGAGCGTTCCCGCGCAGGCTCCGTCAGTACCGACGATACCCATATGTGAAGACTTATTCCTACTGTTCCCAGAGATCACCTGTTACAGGTAAGTAACTGTGCTTTCTAGCATGGGTAAGTTTCCGAAATCTTCAGTAAAGACTGAAGCAAAGAATTTATTCAGTCTCTCCGCTATGGCCTTGTCCTCTTAATGGCCTTTTTATCCCTCTGTCATCTAATGGTCCAACTGGCTCTCACAGGTGTTTTTGCTATGAATGTATTTGAAAACATTTTTATTATGTGCTTTTGCTTCCATGGCAAGCTTCTTTTCAAATGCTCTTTGCCTGCCTTATCAATACCTTGCATGTAACTTGCCACTATTTGTTTCCTGTTTTCATCATTTGGCTCTTTTTTTCCATTTTATTTAGGTAAAATCTTTTTTATTATTATTAGTAACATAATACACAAATCTTGAGTACAGTGCAAACCATAACAATATTCCCCAATATAACAGGGACCTCCCCCCAACCCCCCCTCCAGTGCCCAGAAAACCATATCCTGCGAGTCACAAGCAACTCAAACCAGCCTTACCAAAACAGGTAAATCCCCCCCACCCTTGCCCTCCCCGCTACCACCCAGCACTACTGAAACCTCCCCCCCTCCTCAATCTGTAATCAAGGGCCTATACCTTCACCCCCCTCCACCACCCGTCTCGGGGACCTGATCTCGTAAGGGGCTCCACACCTTAAGGAACCGGTCCCAGGCCCCTCCCGCTAACAGTCGGGCAGTACGCTGCTCCATTTCCATCAAAGCTCCCATAGCCCATTCCCACTCCCCCACCGTCGGCACCGTCTCTTTCAGCCAATGCCGCAGTATGCACAGCTTTATACTGACAAACGCTTTTGCACACAGCTTATGCGTACTCTCCCCCAGGGGTTGCACTCCCTCATAAGATCCAAAAAGGCACCATTCCGGGGTCATCTCCACCTGTACCCGAACCCAATTCCCCAACACCCGCCCCACTTCCATCCACAACTCCTGTATTCGAGCGCAAAACCAGAAGCGGTGGGCCAGCCCCCCCGCCTCTACCTTGCAAAGGCTACACACATCTGTCACCGCCAAACCCACCTTAGCCGCCCACACATTATGCACGTACGCCCGCCAGAGAAATTTATATTGTATTTCCTGCAGTTGAACTGTTTCCGAGAGATTCCCAATCGCAGCAAAGGTCCCCCGCAAACGCTCAACTGTACCCTGTACCCTGCAGCAACCCATCCTTCTGCCATTTCTCCGCTAGCGCAATCAATCTCCCCTGGTCTCCTTCTGGGAACAAGGCTTGGTCAAGCATTCCTGTCGTGATCTTCCCTTCTAAAGTGCCAAACAAATCCAACATCCCTCCCCGTGCCAACACCCTGTCCTGGCCCCGCGGCAGCGAACTCACATAATGACGGGCCTGAAAATAGAAGAATAAATCCCGAGGCCCCAAATTATATCTCTCCCGCAAGGAGGAGAGCGAGTCCACCTCTGCACGCCCCACCATACGGAGATGTCCCACATATCGCAAACCCTTGGCCGCCCAATCTTTTGCCACCGCGGCTCGCAGGCCCGGAAGGAAATCTGGGTTCCCTCCCAACGGGATGCAGTCCGTCAAGTTTCCCCGACTGCCACGATAACTGCACAAAGTTTTCCAAGCTATCCGGAGCGCACTCCAAAAACCCGACTGTCGACAGACCACAGGAAGTTGCCCCCGCTCAATATAGGTCATCACCATCCTATCCCGCGGGGCCACGATTTCATCAATGATAGCCAGCGGCAGCACCTCTGACGTGCCCTCAAACAGGTCCCGAAGGACCTTCGTCCAGCACACCAGATTATACTGCCGAACCGACAGCAACCCTGCCCCGCCACTCCCCCTGGGCAGCATTAAGGTGCTTAAGGCTATTCGAGCTCTCCGACCCCGCCACAGAAACCGAGACAAATGGCTATCTAGTCGCTCCACATCCTTCCGCAGTACCCACACAGAGCGGTGACGGAGAACATAGGCCCATCGAGGGAACTCCACCATGTTAAAGAGCGCAGTCCTGCCACTCAGCGACAGCGGCAGCTCCTTCCATTTCCGTAAGCGACTGACCAACCCTGTCATCAACACCTGAAGATTGGCTGAATACAGCTGACTTAACTGTTCCGGGATCTGAATGCCTAAATAGCGTATCTGTCCCTCAGCCCACCGTAGTGGAAAGGTACCACTCCACAATCCCCGGCAGAGCCCACCTACATCCAGCCCTAACGACTTGGCTTTGTTAATTTTCAACCCAGAGAAAGCACCAAACTCCTCAATCACTTGCAAAGCGTGGGTCATCGACACCTGAGGATCCATCGAGCACAGCAGCATATCTGCAAACGCACTCACTTTCAGTTCACCCGCCCCCCAACCCACACCGGTCACTCCGTCCTGATTCATCAGTTTCACCAACAGAGGCTCTAGATGCAGTATGAAAAGGAGTGGAGACAAGGGGCACCCCTGCCGGGTCCCCCTTCGCAAACAAAACGGCTCCGAGATAGCGCCTCCCACCGAGATAAACGCCCACGGTTCCGCATACAACGCCCGAACCCAATCCACAAACCGCCCCGCGAAGCCAAAGTGCCCCAAAGCTTCAAACATATACGTCCACGAGACCCGGTCGAAGGCCTTCTCGGCATCCAAACTAGCCAACAGTAACGGTCTGTTCTGTTGCAGACATCGCTCCATACTCAAGAGGACATGCACAATATTCCGAGCTGCCACTCTCCCCCGTACAAATCCCGCCTGATACTGCCCTATGATCCGAGCCAATACATCCTGTGCCTGCGTAGCAAGAATCGAGGCTAGTATTTTCATATCATAATTAATGAGCGAAATAGGCCTATAGGATGCCAGGTCTTCCGGATCCTTCCCAGCCTTATGTATCAGTGAAATGGAGACCGTCCGCATGTCCCTCGGAAATTTCCCGGTATCTAAAACTTCCACATATACTGCTGCCAAGGTAGGCACTACCTGTAGCGCCAATATTTTGTAAAACTCCACGCCATAACCGTCAGGGCCTGGTGCTTTATGCACTTTCCCCGTTCTGATGACCTTCTGAATTTCCACACCAGAAATAGGCTGATTCAACAGCTCCCGCTCCTGCTGCGTCAATTGACGCAGCTCCACACTATCAAGGAAGGCCCGCTCCTGTTCCTGATCCTCCTGCTCTGGGTTGTACAACCTTTGATAAAAGTCTTTGAACACTTCCGCGATTTCCGCAGGCTCTATCCTCTGCCCTCCCTTCTCATCGCGAATCCTCACTACCAGATTAGTACCACTTCATTCCCGCACCATTCTCGCCAACAGCTTTCCCGCATGATTCCCAAAGCGAAACAACTGATGTCTATAGTACTGTATATCATGGGTCGCCCTCTCCTGGAGGAGATTGTTAATTTGCCTCTGCAAGTCGATATATTCCTGCAGCCCCTGCCCTCCCCGAGCACGCAGAGACTCCTGCTTTTTCACTTGGAGCGCTTGTGTCATTCGCACCAACTCTTCATTCACTCGCTTCTTCTCGCGAGCCACAAAGGCAATCACCTGTCCGCGGACTACCGCCTTCCCCGCTTCCCATAAGGTGGCCACAGAAGAGACACTCCCCTCATTATCCTCCATAAACTCCCGCCACTTGGCACGCACATATTCCTGAAATTCACTTCTATGCCATAAGTGCCTAGGGAAAGACCACTTACCTCCCAAGGTGCGGCGCCCTGCCCATGCCATCCTCACCATAGCATGATCGGAAACCAAGATTGAACTAATGTCCGCCCTGCGCCCTACCAAAATCCACAGATCTCACTAATATGTAATCAATGCGAGACCACGTCTGGTGGGCCCGCAACAGATGGGTATAGTCCCTCGCACTCCCATGCAGAATCCTCCATACATCGAGCAGATCCCCCACCTGACAAAGATAGCTCAGTCCCCGCGGCGCCCCACCTCCTACTCCAGGGGCCGAGGTTGACTTATCTAATGCCGGGTCATATGGACAATTAAAATCCCCTGCTAAGATAACCGGCACTTTAGGTAGACTGCCCAACTTCCGGACCAAGGCCTCAAAAAACCCATGACTGTACACATTGGGGGCGTACACATTGCCTAAAACCAATTCTTCCCCATTAATCTTCAGATGCACCCAAAGATAGCGCCCAGAAGGATCACCATCCTCACTCAGTATCTCCACTGAAACAGAAGTGCAACCCCTCTCCTCCGGCCCCCAGCCGCCTCCGCAGCACAAACCCGCCCCACCCATGACCTTTTGAGCTTGGCATGTTCTCGGGCACTTAAATGGGTCTCCTGCAAAAACGCCACCTGAGCACCTGCTGTTTTTAAAGCTTGTAGTACTTTGGTGCGTTTGATAGGGGTGCCCAGGCCTTCTACGTTCCATGATGTAAAATGTAAATCAGTCCCCATTGGCCCCCATTCCCTCTTTCAACCTAATACGTTTCACATCTAAGAACCTCCGGACCAAGAGCCGCCCAGCTTCGGCTCTCGGATCCTCTCTTCGCTCCCTTCTATCAGGCCACCACACAACAGATCCCCTGTAAGAACCCCCACCCCACCCCCTATCCCCCTCCCCCAGCCCCCCAACCACCATCCCCCCTCCCCTTCCCACGCCATCCCCCTACCCCCCGGGCCCCGCCCACCCTTCCACCCATCCTCACCTCACTCCCTCTCCCTGGCACCCCACCCCCCCTTAAAAGAACCATGTATCCTACCCCTGGCCCGCTGCGCCAGGCGAGAGACCCACCACGGTGCGCTGAAGGGCTGCCCCACCCTCCTCCCCGCCAGGCCCACAAGAAAAGAAAAACGAACAAATGGCTAAGAGCGAAGAGAAGAAAATACCCCACACCGCAAATGCCAACACCCACCACCACCCAACCACTCAAACAGTCACTCTCTCCACACATCTAAGCCACCACACCTTAACACACAACACCCCTCATAGTCTACAATAGCATAACTTGTTAGAAATCAGTATCAACAGCAAACCAAACAAACCAACAGCTTTTACAGACCCCCCCAACCTGTATACTGCCTACAAACCCCCAACCCACGTCAGGCCAGCAATTTTCTCCAAAACTCGCAACCCCACATACATGCTACCCACAGCAGTGTCCTCGCCATCCATCCCACAATCAGCCATACCGTGACAACCCCATCCATACAGCAAGAATATCAGCAAGTCTTTTCAATAGGTCCGTGCATTATGGCGTCGTCCGCAGCCAAACCCATTGCTTCTCCAGCAGCTGCTCCAGCTGGCCGCTGTCAAGCCACGCTTTCTGCCAGCTCTGGTCCACCTTCCGGCCTTCGCTGCTCCAGCGCTTCCAAGAATCTCTGCGCCTCTGCAACCGTTGTCAGCAGACGTTGCTTCCCCTCGTGCTGCACACGCAGCACCGCTGGAAAGGCGAGGCTGAAGCGCACATGTTTTTTGAATAAGGCCGCACACACCGGGGAAAATTCCTTCCGCTTCGCCGCCACAAGAGCAGAATAGTCCTGAAACAGGAGCACAGCGTGATTATCTAGAGCCAGTTCCCGCTTTCGACGGAAAGCCTGCAGTAACCGCCACTTATGCTGGAAATTAAGAATTCTTGCGATTATCACCCTGGGCCGCTGCCGATTCTCAGTCCGAGGCCCCAGCCGATGCACCCTTTCCACTTTCAGCTTGCCCACCAATTCAGTCAGTCCAAGCTCTTTCGGCAGCCAAGTCTCTACCAGATCCAGCAACATATCCTCCGTTTTCGACTCCGGCACTCTAACAATTCTCACATTGTTGCGTCTGGACCGATTTTCCAAATCGTCCACTTTTTCCAGTAGGGTCTCCACCTTCTGACGTAGGTGATCCATTTCCCGGCTTTGCTTGCCCTCTCCATCCTCCAGCTCCGATACCCGGTGCTCCAGCTCATTCACGCGGTGCGTGCACTCAGTGAGCATCTCTGCCATAGTCTCTAACTTGCTCAAAATCAAGTCAAATTTAGGCTCTAGGAGCTTCGCCACTTCGCGCGCTAGCTCCTCCGGTCCTGAGTCCACACTCTCATCTCCTGGTGAGCGCGGCGCCGCCATAGTTGCCGCCAGCCTCGTTGTTACAGCGGGCCCAGTCTTCGGGGCTTTCTCTCTCTCTTTCCGCAGTGGTGGAGGCATTCTCAACCAGTTTGCCCCGCAGTGCCTTCCACTTACTCACTGCCTATCACACCAAGGGGTTTTTCGCTCAATTTTCTGGGGTAAATTCATTTAAAATGCTGAATAATAGCAGGGCAGCCCCGGAGCAAGCAGAGACACCTCTTACGCGCTCATGCGACACCTAGAGTCTCCCTCCATTTTATTTATTTAAAAAGAATTAATATTCCGCACAAACTCCTAGGCGGATTACAAGAAAAACATACATACATAAAATATACAAATAAAAACATGTAATTTAAGAACTTATAGTCCTCCTTGGGCAAGTCACTTATTCCTCCATTGCCTTGGAAGAAAGGCCTGGCAACCTACTTCTGGTCACACTGCCAAGAAAACCCAGGAGCTGCTGGGTCACCAGGAGTCAACATTGACTCAAAGGCACGCAGTCCACCTTTTTTTCTTGTCTTGCACATAGTGAAATATAACCTAGAATCAACACACATTATTTTGCTGTAGTTGTTTGCTATATTGCCCTTCAACGGGGTGGCCATCAGGAAAGTTTACAATTAAAGTAAAAACAGAAAAATGTGAAAAAAATATAAGAGGGAAGGAGAGGTGGAAAGGGGAGGGAAAAAGTGAAGCACTAGTAGAATCAATGTTATGTCATATCCCAATAGGTTGGAGCCGAACATGAAGTTGAAACAACCAAGACTTTCTATCCTTGAATTTGATAAATGGCCTCTTCTGGCATATGTAGAGGGCAGGTGCTCCAAAAGTGGGGACCTATGTAAACGAAGGCAGATTTCTAAGAAATTTATAGTCGTAGGTGCGAGGAGGGAGGCAGAGAAGAGTAGCACCCGGGAGGAACTAAGGTTGCATGAGAGTATATATGGAGTCAAGATAGGCGTGATGAGGTACGCTGAGATGAGAATTTAGAATGAATAAACCATATATAAGACAATGTACTGTATACAAATCATTAAAATAATAAAATCATAACACCCAAACAATAGGATATAAAAAGCCATTTCTGAACCATCCAATATGTTTGCTCTTAACTAATCAGCAATATTTTCAACCAACCAGGTTTTTATTTTTTTTTTGTTTTGTTTTTTAAGGAATAAAAAATATGAATAATTTATTTCCTATCTCCAGGAACAAGCAGGAATAAGTCCTCACATATGGGTACGTCGGTACCGACGGAGCCTGCGCGGGAAAGCTCCCCAGCTTCCCAGAAGGAAAGCTTTTGGGGCCTCCCACTGCGCATGCGCGCTGCCTTCCCGCCTTCCTGACCAACTCTCCTCAGTTCTTCTTTTTCCGTGGAGCCAGCAGGTCGTGTTCCTGTCACCGCTGAAGAAGTTGTTGTTTTAATTTGTTTCTTTGGCCGCGTGTCTGCCTTCCCCGATTCCGGACCGGTACTGCCGGTCTTTTTTCTTTATTTCTTTACAAAAAAAAAAAATCTTATTTTCCCCACTTGGTGTGTTTGTTCTGTGAGGCCTCTAGGCCTTCACAGAATTCTCCCTCATGGAGAAACAAGCCTGGTTTTAAAAAATGCACCAAGTGTAGCGGTACTATATCAGTCACAGACACCCATGAATGGTGTCTTAAATGTTTGGTGTCTGACCATTCCATTCCGGATTGCCCATCCTGTTCTTTGATGTCTAAACGTGGCTTACAAAACCGGGCAGCCAAGTTTCACATGCTGTTTTCTACAGATACTCCAGCATCGACATCTTCCAGGTCTTCCTCTCCTGATGGATCTCAGGTAACCAAACATTCCTCTGGCAGGTCCTCAAAGGGCAAATCTCCCTCCAAGTATCGAGATGTCCCCGGGCTTGACCCTGAGGACCCTGCCCCAGCCAAACAACCCCGGCGGGAAGCTCCGGCTTCCAAAGCTCCTCCTATGGGGTTACAGGTTGACATCGATGGCACGGCCTCGACCGATCACCTGTTAGACTGCTCTGGGGTACCGGGTCATTCTTCCGGTACCGACATCCAGACAGTCGTGGCGTCTATGGATCATACAGTTCAATCCATGCAGCAGGCTATTATGGCTTTTATTAGAGCTGCGCAGCCAGCGGTACCGACTCCAGTTCCGGTACCACAACAGATACCGGTACCCAGGGCATCCACATCGACCAGGATACCGATTCCGGTTCCCGGTTCCGGGGTTTTCCCCGGTACCGATCCGGTTCCGGGTACCTCCGATGTCGATACCGGTCGATACGCTTATCGATCCCTGGAAGCAAACAGACGATACTTCGAGTCTTCTGATGATTCTGATTCATCAGATGACTCTGCTGAAGTATCCCTAACTCTACCTGAAGAGCCCTCTTCTCCAAAGAGGAGAATGTCTCCTCCAGAGGATTTGTCCTTTCTTGAAATGGCTAAAGGTCTCTCTATTTCAGTAACCTCTGAAAAAGAACCTAGAGCAAAAAAATTAGATATTTTAGGATACTCTAAGGTTCCCAAAGAGGCAGTCACCTTGCCCATTCATGAAATTCTTCAAGAACACATGATGGACTTATGGGAGACTCCTCTCACCCTATCTCCACATTCTCGTCGGTTGGACACCATGTATCGTGTCCCTCTTTCTCCTGGTTTTCAAAAAACTCAGCTCCCTCACCACTCTATTGTGGTGCAGTCAGCTATGAAAAGGATAAAGAGTACCAAAAGACACTCTTCTACTCCTCCAGGGAGAGAATGTAGGACTTTGGATGCTTTTGGTAGAAAAATCTTCCAAGCAAGTATGCTTATTGCTAGAATCAATTCATACAGCCTCTATAAGGGCATGTTTCTGAAGGAGATTGCATTGAAAATACGCCATTTTCTCCCCTTTATCCCAGAGGATAGAAAGGAGGAGTTCCTCCTTTTGCTAAAGCATACCCAGGATATATCAAAGTTCTCCAACAGAGCAGCCTTTGACTCCTTTGAGGGTGCTAGCAGAGCCTCAGGTATTGCCATAGCGGCTCGCAGAATTGCTTGGCTCCAGGCCTCTGACCTAGAACCCTGCGTCCAGGATGGGTTGGGAAATCTGCCCTGTACAGGTGAGAATCTGTTTGGTAAGGAGTGTCAAATCAAAGCCACCCAAATGGATGCAGAAAATGCTGCTTTAGATAGACTAAGTCTACCTCTGCCCCTCTTAAGAAAAAATCTTTCAAGAAGCCTTTCTATAAGAAGGCCAGATTTGCTACAAATACTGGCCAACAATCTTCTGCAGCTCGCTTTGCTCCTAAGCGTCAGCAGCCTAAACAGGCCAGGGCAAAACCTGCAGGGGCTGCTACAGCCCAGCAGTCCCAACCCCCTCAGGGTTTTTGACTCAACTCTAGAGAACTTAACCTTTCTGGCTTTAAAACATCCAGATCCTCTCACCATTCCAGGAAGGTTAACTCATTTTGCTCCCAGATGGGAGCAAATCACATCAGAACAATGGACCCTCTCTATCATCAGAGAGGGCTACAAACTACATTTCTCCAGCCTTCCTCCCCATACCATGGTGAGATGTTTCAATTCTCCCCCTTCTCTCCTGAATCTGTTAGGTCAGGAGGTGACCAACCTTCTCGCCCAAAGGGCAATAGAAGAGGTTCCTCTTCTTCAACAGGGGTCAGGGTTTTACTCCCCTTATTTTCTTATTCCCAAGAAAACAGGGGGTACAGACCTATTCTAGATCTCAGAGAATTGAACAAATTCCTATGCAAGGAGAAATTCAAGATGCTTTCTCTAGGTACTCTCCTTCCATACCTACAGAGTCAGGATTGGCTTTGTTCTCTAGATCTCAAGGATGCGTACACACATATACTCATCCATCCATCCCACAGAAAATTCCTACGGTTTCTGTTCCAGGGAAAACATTTCCAATACAGAGTACTTCCCTTCGGTCTAGCCTCTGCTCCAAGGGTATTTACCAAATGCATGGCAATAGTAGCTGCATTTCTATGAGCCCTGGGAATTTTTGTTTTCCCATACCTGGACGACTGGCTCATCTGAGCTCCATCTCAGTCCAAGGCTCAGACTTCCCTGGATCGCACCAGACGCATTCTGCAGTATCTGGGACTTGTGATCAATCTGCCAAAGTTTCAACTCGCCCCTACTCAGTCCCTGGAATTCATAGGGGCCTGGTTGGATACCACCACGGCAAGGGCCTATCTTCCTCAGGCCCGTTGCCAACGTCTAGTGCACTTAGCCTCCCAGACTCAGTCCAGAAGCCACTTGACTGCCAGGGAGATGCTACAACTATTAGGCCACATGGCCTCCACAGTACATGTGGTGCCCTATGCTCGCCTACATATGAGAGCAGCTCAATGGACTTTGTCCACCCAGTGGACTCAAGCATCCGGAGCTCTCTCAGACCAAATAGCAAACTCCAAACGTCTCTTTTGGTCTTTGGTCTCTCCAAAGGTGGATGTCCTCTCAAAATCTGTTGTTGGGGGCCCCCTTTCAACCATTGTTGCCCCAAGCAACCCTCACAACAGATGCCTCCCAAACAGGTTGGGGAGCTCATCTTCAAGATCTCTCCACTCAGGGCACTTGGTCTCCACAGGAGACCACCCTTCATATCAACCACTTGGAACTTCGAGCAATCTTTCTAGCTCTCAGAGTTTTTCATACCCTCCTCAGCAACATGACGGTCCTTATTCATACGGACAATCAAGTAGCCATGTTTTACATAAACAAACAAGGAGGGACTGGCTCTCTGTCGCTTTGCAACGAAGCTCTAAGATTATGGGCCTTCGCCAGAGAGCATCAAATCCATCTAGCATCAAATCCAGTATATCTTCCAGGAATCCAAAACTCTTGGGCAGACAGACTCAGTCGAGTTCTGCTTCCACACGAATGGTCCCTGCACATGGATCAGGTACTCAGAATCTTCCAGAAATGAGGGACCCCGGACATAGACCTCTTTGCAAGTCCGTGGAATGCCAAACTTCCCCGGTTCTGTTCCAGGATTCCGTGTCAGGGAGTTCAGGCCAAGGATGCCTTCCTCTTTCATTGTTGTCAGGACTTCCTATATGCCTTTCCACCCATTCCTTTGATTCCCAAGACTCTGTTCAAACTTCAAAGGGATCAAGGGTCCATGATCCTCATAGCTCCATGCTGGCCACGCCAAGTGTGGTACCCTCTACTTCTGCATCTCTCCCAAGCCCCCTCCTTGGACTTGGGAGCGGCTCCAGACCTTCTGTCTCAAGAGGAGGGGACTTTGTGGCACCCAAACCCCAAGTCCCTTCACCTCAGAGCTTGGTTACTGAAGGCCTAGACCTTCAACACTTCAATCTTTCGCAGCAAGTGAAGGATATCCTCCATGCCTCTAGGAAACCTTCCACTAGGCATTCTTACGCTTTTAAATGGAAAAGATTTTCCATTTGGTGTGCTCAACAGGGTCTTAACCCTCTAGCACTTCCTTTGAATTCTCTTTTGGAATATCTCCTGCATCTCTCCAATGCAGGACTCAAAACGAATTTGGTAAGAGTCCATTTGAGTGCTATTGCAGCATCCCTTAAGCCCATCAATGGATAACTTGTTTCCTTTCATCCTCTTATTGCAAGATTCATGAGAGGCCTAACCTTAACTAAACCTCCCATTCGACCTCCTCCGGTGGCATGGGACTTAAACTTGGTTCTTGGTCAGCTTATGAAGCCACCCTTTGAACCCTTAGCCACTACCTCCTTGAAATTTCTTTCCTGGAAGGTTATTTTCCTTATTGCAGTCACCTCAGCTCGCCGTATCAGTGAACTGCAAGCTCTAGTGGCTAATCCACCTTATACAAGGTTCCATCATGATAAGGTGGTCCTTAGGACCAATCCCCACTTTATGCCTAAAGTGGTCTCCCCTTTTCATCTTAATCAAGAGGTATATTTACCTGTCTTTTTTCCAGCTCCTCATGCATCCAGTGCAGAGAGGAACCTTCCTACTCTAGATTGTAAAAGAGCTCTTGCCTTTTACCTCCACAGGACACAGCAACATCGAAAGTCTTCTCAGGTCTTTGTTGCTTTTGATCCTTCTCATTTAGGACTTCCAGTCTCTAAAAGAACACTGTCCAATTGGATTGCTCAGTGTATCTCTTTTGCTTACCAGAGTAAGAACCTTTCTCTGGAGGGCCATGTCACCGCTCACAATGTGAGAGCCATGGCCACCTCTATGGCTCATCTAAACTCTGTGTCCATTGACCAGATCTGTCGAGCAGCCACCTGGGCCTCGGTTCATACCTTTACAGCCCATTACTGTTTGGACAAGGACTCCCGCCGGGATGCCTTGTTTGGTCAGGCTGTCCTCAGACACCTGTTCCATTCTTGAACAACTCCAGCCCACCTTCCCTGAATGGATGCCTGAGATCCATAGGAAGATGAGGAACCTTTCAGGGTCTCATACCCTTCAGGGGATCTCCCGGGCATCTCAGCTAGGGAGTCCCCATATGTGAGGACTTATTCCTGCTTGTTCCTGGAGATAGCACAGTTACTTACCTGTAACAGGTGATCTCTGGGAACAGCAGGAATTAGTCCTCACAACCCACCCACCTCCCCTAGGAGTTGTATCTCTCTCTCTCTTTCCTTTCCTCTCTCTATTGTCTCAGCTTTAAACTCGAACTGAGGAGAGTTGGTCAGGAAGGCGGGAAGGCAGCGCGCATGCGCAGTGGGAGTCCCCAAAAGCTTTCCTTCTGGGAAGCTGGGGAGCTTTCCCGCGCAGGCTCCGTCGGTACCGACGTACCCATATGTGAGGACTAATTCCTGCTGTTCCCAGAGATCACCTGTTACAGGTAAGTAACTGTGCTTTACTAACACTGTTCAAATGCTGAACTTTGTCTCCTAAAACCAGTCAAGTCCCAGTCTGCACAGAGGCATCACACTGCTTTGCCAAAGGGGGCCCCTTACGGTCAGAGGCCCTATGCAATTGCCCTACTCGCCTCCCTCAGAAAACCATTTCAGCGTAAAACTTTAATCGGCTCCTTTGCACACCCCTATGGCACATAGCTTCCAGGTGCTTGGTGACAACTGAAGACTAAAATCATATATCAGGAGTTCAGAGTTGTGTTCTAATCACCTTGATACAATTTCCTGTTGAGGGAAGTTTTGCTTTTTCACCGCTCTGGATCTTTTGCATGTCATTTGAAGTTTATGGGTAGCAGACTCAAGCCTGACCTTCTGTTTCTGCATCATAAAGTCCAGTTGTTGCCAAATACAAATATATGATAGAGCTAAAATGCTGAATTAAGCTCTTTTCCATTTAGTTATTCAACAAAGGGGGTAGTTTTATAAGTGAATTCATGATTTTTTTTTAAATTACCCCAGTGAATTCATGCAGGACCATACCAAGAAGGAAATTCACCTTGTGTGATTTAAAAATCTGGTGCTTCCTTATTTCCAACCATGCACAGGAACTCTCGTACGCACGTTTTCTGGGCTAACTTACTTGCATACATAAATCTTTTCCAATCACCCACTCCATCCCCTTGAGCACCTCTGGTTAATTCACATAAGGTTATATGCAAACACGCTGTATGTGCATCACTTTGCACGCAAACCAGACAAACAGTTTTATAGACACTTGCTTTTTGTGCATTAATGACTTTTATAAATTTACCCCCAACAAGGGCAATTTTAACAGGGCATTTCTAGGAATTCTCAGAAATGTCCTTAATTTTATAAAAACAAACTATCACCTGGCGCTCTTTCTTAATACTATACTTACCCCCAAGAATTGTTTATTTAGATGTAAAAAGTGTTTCTTTTAACAAAATTTTTTGTAGGAACGCCTTAAATTCAGAAACTACTAGTATAGATAGTCTTTGTTATAAAACTGACCTCCCTACCGGGAAGAATGGTTATCCTTCTGCAGTTATATCTCTGTTAAACATAAGCATAAAAATTCAGTGTACAATGTGTTGCTTGTATAAAAAAAAAAAGTTCTGTAAGTTTGTTACCTGTGAACCGTTTTGACTCTAAGATAAAGTGGCATAAGAGCATAAGACATGCCATACTGGGTCAGACCAAGGTCCATCATGCCCAGTATCCTGTTTCCAACAGTGGCCAATCTAGATCATAAGTACCTAGCAGTCTCCCCAAAAGACACAGGTTCCTCAATGCTTGTATTGGGTCAAGCAGTGATATTCTGTATCCCTTTTAATAATGGCTTATGGACCTTTCCTCCAGGAACTTGTCCAAACCTTTTTTAAACCCAGCTACACTAACAGCTTTTACTACATCCTCCAGTAACAAATTCCAGAGTTTGATTACACGTTGAGTGAAAACATATGTTTTCTTATTAGTCATATATATACACATACTTCTAAGCCTTAGGGAGTTTTTAAAATGTTGTTATCGCACTGTTTTAAAAAATATTTTTCTTATATCAAGTTTATGGCAGTAAGTGCCATCGAGTTAATGTCGACTCATGGCGACCCTCTAGATTGTTATCCTAAACAGTGTTCGCTCTTTAGTCAGGCGGCTCATTGTTGATAGAGTGGCATCCATAACTGCTGCTGTTGTAGCGATCCATCTCATTGCTGGCCTTCCTTTTTCGCATTGACCTTCGACCTTGTCAAGCATGTCTTCTTTCTGTAATGATCTCTCCAAAGTATGAAAGTCAAAGTCTTGTCATGTGAGAGATCATCCTTTATGTTTGAAAGATCCATTTTCATTCTTCAAACTGCAGCTTTTCAGTCTTGCACTCTCAACATGTCCATGGCCTCTGCGTTTTGGCTGTCTGACTCAATGGAGTTGCTCATCCATCTGTCCAACTCGAATAATACAAAATTCAGCTTCCACATATTTGCTTTTAGTATGACAGTCTTTCTTCCTGCCATTAAGCTTCATTCTCCATGACTGAGCTAAACATCCCAGAGCAGCGCGTCTTCATTTACGCTACGTGTTCTCTTCTGGGTAGGCTGACCCTAAATGACACTATTTACATAGACATGCCCCATTCAAACAACATGTCTATAGAGATATGACACTTGGTTTTGTGGTATGAATAAATATGTTATATTTAAGCGCTATATTGATGAATTAATCAAAGCAACATAGGTGCCTATGTGCCTTTATAAAGGAGGTTCCTACAATAACTCCGGGTAGTGTACAAATGCCCTCTATCAAACGTGCATCTACTCCAAGGCAGATATAAATGTGTGCATGTCCTCCACGCTAAGGGTTTGGAGTAAAAGTGCAACAGTCATGTGCTAACTGCAGCAGCGGTATTTGCATTAAATGCTACCCATTGAGGTGGCACAAGTGCACCCAACATTGATGACTGGCATATTTATTTATTTAACTTCTCTTCTATACCGCGCTATTCCTTATCAGTGCATATGCTAGTAAACCTTGCGTTAGCCACAATGTGCAGTCAATGCCCACTCTCTGCCCCTAACCTGCCCATTTCTCGCCCTATCGCATGCTCTGTAATTAGCGTAAAATTTGAATGCACTCTTTTAGCACACAGCAGCAGTTATCGCAGACCTTGCTAGCTGATTAGCACACATTAACCATTAGTGCAGTTTAATAAACATGCCCCTCTGTATGCAGGTGTGTTATAAGGTATGTGTGTACATTGTAATTCTGCACCAGTTCCATCCTAGCTACTTCCCTAGGAATGCTCATATCAGCATTTCCCAACTGAGATCATTGCCCTCAAATGCAGTTGCAAATCAAACCAGCAAAGAAAGATATCATCAGCTTACATCTTCCATCAAGCCTGTTCAGGCTTCACAGGAGGAAGGGGATGATGGCAGCATTACAGCCGACACTAAAGGGGGGGGGGGGCCAGGAGCACTGGCCTACATGCATATCACATAAAAGTAGGCACTAGGTGGCCTATGGGGTATGTATACTCCTGCATGTTCTTTCTACATGGAAGATGTCGTATTCAATTACCCTTTAACATCAGTGTTTTTTAAAAATCTAATTAACCATTAGGCATAGAACCCATAACATTTAATGCGTCATATCGATTTTTGGCTCCTGTTATTAATAATGCATTAATACTCTGTTGTGTAAACATTGCATGTTGGGTTCCTGGGACCCCACCTGTGTTTACTCAAAAAGAAGGGTATAGTTTAATGTTCCAGTGTCCAAGCCATGGCTTGGTGCCCGAATTTTGAACAATAGGAGGAAGCTAGAAAATCCTGTAGTCATGAACTTGCTTTGGAAATTCACTTTGAACACCCAGTATATATAAATCATTTTAGACTGTCACAGCAGAGCAGGTTTGTTTTGTCAGTTCATCAGCAAACCTGTTTTCCTTTCACAATCAATCAGTATCAAGTGGTACTTTGAAATAAAACATATCTTGAATTAGCAAAGGTTTGCTTAGGCTCTCTGAACATTAGAATTCGGCATAGAAATTGTGGACAGGCTCATCCAAACTGCCCCATGGCCTTTACTTAGAATGTTACTGGAAATCCTACACACATTCCAGCCATATCCTTTCCTTGCCCTTCACACTTTCCTTTGGATCTGGCTAATCTCCAGGAACAAGCAGGAATGTAGTCGTCACATATGGGTATCGTCGGTACCGACGGAGCCTGCATGGGAACGCTCCCCAGCGTCCAATAGGAAAGCTTTTGGGAGCATCCCACAGTGACTGCGTGCTGCCTTCCCGCCTTTCCCAACTGTCCCTCTCCAGTTCTTCGTTTTCCACGGAGCCGACAGGTCGCACATCCTGTCACTGCAGAAAATATTCCCGTTTATTCTTCTTTTTTGTGGTCGCGTCTGCCTTCCTTCAACACTACACCGGTACCGCCGGTTTCTTCTTTTCTTTTCTAACC
Source organism: Ichthyophis bannanicus (assembly GCA_033557465.1). Classification (NCBI taxonomy): domain Eukaryota; kingdom Metazoa; phylum Chordata; class Amphibia; order Gymnophiona; family Ichthyophiidae; genus Ichthyophis; species Ichthyophis bannanicus. The sequence continues at coordinate 93,354,876 of CM066046.1, read as the reverse complement.
CCCCCCCCCCCCAAAAAAAACCCCTTCCTTCTGGAATTTCTTCCAGCTACTTTTTCCTTCAGGTGCCACGCGACATTTTGAGCACTAGGCCCAATTTTTCCTCTAACATGGGAAAACCCACTTCGGGTTTAAAAAGTGTTCTAAGTGTGGCGGTACCATCTCCGTCACCGACACCCATGAGTGGTGCCTCAAATGTTTAGGTCCTGACCACTCTATTTCAGAGTGTGTTGCCTGTGGGATGATGTCGAAGAGGGGTCGGCAAAACCGAGCTGCTAAACTTAGCACCCTTTTTCCCTCCGATGCAGTGTCTGTGGCATCAACGTCTTCCAGGGCTTCGTCTTCCTCCCATGGATCTCAGGTAACTAAACATAAATCTGGCTGGTCGTCAAAGGGTAGATCTCCTTCCAAGCATTGAGATGCCTCTGGCATTGCCCTTGAGGGACTGTACCGGCAAAATTGCCCCGGTGGGAGGCTTCAGCTTCCAAAGCACTAACAGGGCTCCAGGATGTTCTCGAGGCCCCATCCTCAGCAGAACTACTGGTGCCATGCTCTGGGGTACCGGCTGCTTCATCCGGTACCGATACCCAAGCATCGGCAGCGTCGATAGACCAGGGATTCTTGGCTATTGAACGCAGTCTGGTGGCTCTTCTCACGGCCTCGATGCCCTTGAAACAGCTTCAGACAATTCAATCGGTACCGGCACAGACATCGGTACCGGTACCGACTGCTTCGACATCGGCAGGTAGTCTACCGGGACTGAGTCAAGCTTACCCATCCGGTATCGACAAGTCGGTACCGGACCCCTCCGACACCGACTTTGATTGGTACCGGTATCGTGCCTTGTACGATCACCCGGATCGGAGATACTTTGGTATCGGCAGAGCTTTCAGAGTCTTCAGACTCATCCGAGGATTCAAAGTACTTCTTCCTGAGGATTCTTCTTCTCCTCATCGTAGGATGTCTCCTCCAGAGGATATGTCCTTTCAGGATTTTTTATTTTTTATTTTAAATATTTTATTGGTGGATATCACAAAGAAATACAACATGCTTTGTACACCATCTTTTCCCAACGCCCCCCCCCCCCCTTCACAACTATTGTACATTGAACCACAGATAAACTGCTCCTGTTAACAATAAACGTATTGCCTCTCATAAATTTTGTGTTATATAACAAAATTTGGATCCCACAACTTCAATTACCCCACTCACCAATCTGCACCCACTAGCTAACCCCTCCCCTTAACTCCCCCCCATTCCATTCTACCCCCTCAGCCCTCTCCCCCCTCTCCCTCCTCTCCCCCCCCACGTAAAGTATATTTACCCTTGAGTCCACTTCCTGCTGTTCCTAACCCTACCTAACACGTCAGTATCCCTACTGCCTATCCGCCCCCATTGGCTACCCCTCTCTCTCCTTACTTCCTCCTCCATTCCCTCTCCTCTTCCTTTCAGGCCTCCACCCATCTCCACACCCTCTTCCATTGTTCCCCACTCCGCCCCCAACGCCCCCGGCGCTGCTCTGTCAATTTGTGCATCAGGCCCACTTCACCCACTCTTCGTACAAAGCCTGCCACCTGCGGAATACTTTCCCCTCCCCAATGCCGAGCTATTTCGCATCTTGCTGCCACTATGCAGTGATGCAAGACCCCCTCCTCCCTCCGGGGCAGTTCCTCTTCATGATGATGTAACAAACATACTTCAGGTTTTTGTGGCACCTGATAGCCTGTTATCTCATGTATCACCTCCAAAACCCTCGTCCAGTATGCCTGTATCAAGGCACATGACCGCCACGTATGCATCCAATCCCCCCGCGCTGGGCAACCCCGCCAACAGAGGTCGTCCTGTCCTACTCTAGCTTCCTTGCAACGTACTGGTGTCCAGTACCATCGGAATAACACCTTGTAGGCATTTTCTTTTATTGGTGCGGAAATGGATATGTGTGCTATGGTCTGAAGCACCCTGGTCCATACCTCATCGCTCCACCTCACCCCCAGGTCTTCCTCCCATTTCAGCATATAATTTAATTTACTCTCCCCTGCCCCCATCAATCCCCTATAAATTCTAGACACTACACCCTTTTGCCCCAGATGTCCCGAACATAAAACCTCGAACCAACTACGCTGTCCCCACAGATCCCTCCACACCGACAGTTGTCGAAGGCAATGCCATAGTTGCACGTAGGCATAATAGTCACTCCCCTTCAACCCATAAAGATCCTTAATCCCCTCAAACCCGTACATCCTCTGATTATGGAGAAGTTGATGTACATGCGTTAACCCTCCCTTAGCCCATCTGCGAAAGATATTAACTTCCGGTCCCTGGCCTTTCTCAAAACATGTCTCAATGGCCATGCCCTGTATATATCCCTTGTCAGGAACTAGCCGCGGTTTATGTTTCCAAACGTTCAAACTATGCGCTATCATGGGATTAAGAACGTTAGTACCCATGCCTATTTCTCCCCTCCATATCCCTCTCTCCAGATCCACGCCTCCCACCAATTCGTGCTCCATCTGCACCCATTGTTTCCCCGTTTCGCGCTGCCACTCATATACAGTTTTAATTGCGCTGCCTCGTGAAAGCAGAGGGTAGGGCTAAATGGCCAATTTTCCCAATGGAGAAAGGTGAATAGTGGTGTACCCCAGGAATCTGTGCTGGGTCCGCTGCTTTTTGACATATTCATAAATGACCTGGAAAGTGGAATAACGAGTGAGGTTATCAAATTTGCAGATGACACAAAACTATTTAAAGTTGTTAAAACCCAGGAGGATTGTGGAAAATTGCAAGAGGATCTTGATAAATTGGAAGACTGGGCATCAAAATGGCAGATGAAATTTAATGTGGAGAAGTGCAAGGTTATGCACCTAGGGAAGAACAACCCAAACTATGGTTACACGATGCAAGGTTCCACATTAGGAACCACCACCCAGGAAAAAGATTTAGGCGTCATTGTGGATACCATGTTAAAACCCTCGGCCCAGTGTGCAGCGGCGGCCAAGAGAGCAAATAGAATGCTAGGTATGATAAGGAAAGGAATGGAAAATAAAACAAAAGATATTATAATGCTTCTATATCGTTCCATGGTGAGACCGCACCTTGAATATTGTGTGCAATTCTGGTCGCCGTATCTTAAAAAGGATATAGCGATTTTAGAAAGGGTTCAGAGAAGAGCCACCAAAATGGTAAAGGGGATGGAAGGCTACTCCTATGAAGAAAAGGCTAAAAAGGTTGGGGCTCTTTAACCTGGAAAAGAGACGGCTGAGGGGAGATATGATAGAAGTCTATAAATAATGAACGGAGTGGAACGGGTAAACATAGATCGATTGTTTACCTTATCAGAATATAGAAAGACTAGGGGACATGCAATGAAGCTACAGGGTAAACTATTTAAGACTAATAAAAGAAAATATTTTTTCACTCAACGTGTAATCAAACTCTGGAATTTGTTACCGGAGGATGTAGTAAAGGCTGTTAGTGTAGCTGGGTTTAAAAAAGGTTTTGATAAGTTCCTGGAGGAAAGGTCCATAAACCATTATTAAGAAGGGACCCAGGATATCAATGCTTGACCCAATACAAGCATTGTGGAACCTGTGTCCCTTGGGGAAACTGCTAGGTACGTATGACCTAGATTGGCCACTGTTGGAAACAGAATACTGGGCTTGATGGACCTTGGTCTGACCCAGTATGGCATATCTTATGTTCTTATGTTTGTAGTATTTACCCAAATTGGGGACTCCCAACCCCCCCCCCCCTCCTCTTTAGCTCTCTGCAGAGTGCTCATTGCCACTCTAGGGCTTCTCTGCTGCCATATAAATCTGTTCACCCTTTGCACCCGTTTCAGTCGGTTCTGCGGGACCTCTATGGGGAGCGTCTGGAAAAAGAACAGCAAGCGGGGCACTAGCATCATTTGAACTGTCGCTATATGCCCCAACCAAGAAAGATACCCCCTCCCCCAGCCCCCCAGCCAGCTCTCTATCTGCCCTAGTACCTTCCCATAATTTAATTTATAAAGCTCTGCTGTTTTATTACTAAGCCGTACTCCTAAATATCTTATACTTTCCCGCGCCCACTTGAAAGGGTACTGCTTGATCAAACGTGCCTGCACCGCCCCAGGGACCGCTAAATTTAAAATCTCCGACTTAGTCCAATTGATAGTGAAACCCGACAGCTTACCATACTCCTCCAATTCCCACATTATGATTGGAATGCTCACTCGGGGTCTGCCCATGCTTAGAATAATGTCATCGGCAAACATTGAGATCTTATAACCCCTCGTCCCCATCCTTATCCCCAAGATATCTGCCCGTTCTCGCACCCTCTGTGTGAACGGTTCCAATGATATGGCAAATAGTAGCAGTGAAAGGGGGCACCCCTTTCTAGTACCCCTCCCCTGCGCGAAAAACCCCGAGTAGGCCCTGTTCACCCGCACACAGGCTTTTGGCTGATCATAAAGTGCCTTTATCCATGCTAGAAACTCCTTCCCCAACCTCACTTTCTCCAGCACTTGGAACAGAAAAGGCCATGCTACCTGATCGAAAGCCTTTCCGGCATCTAGCAACAGGAGCAGGGCCTCTTCCCCACTCTGCTCAATTGACCATACTATGTTCAGTATTTTCCTTATGTTGTCTGCAACCTGTCTGCCAGGGATAAAACCCGCCTGGTCCTGATGTATCAGTTTTCCTATGATCTTATTTAGCCGCGTGGTTAATATCTTGGCTAGCAACTTGGCATCAAGATTAAGCAGAGAAATGGGACGATAAGATGCACACTCCTGTGGGTCTTTCCCCTCTTTATGTATTACCGTTATCCCTGCCCATCCCATCGTACCCGCTAACTTCCCCCCCTCTCTTGACAAGTTGAATAATTTCACCAAGGGTTCAAGCAAGAGATTTCCAAACCATCTGTAAAATGGCGCTGTTAGCCCATCTAACCCCGGGGCTTTCACGAGTTTTAACTGTCTAATTGCCCTCTGCACCTCTGCTACACATATCGGCCGGTTTATTTCCTCTTGCTCCTCCATTCCCAATTTTGGCAAGCCCACTGAAGCAAGGTAACTGCTCACTCTGTCTTCTGATGCCAAATCTCTGGCTTTGTACAACTCTTGGTAATACTCTCTAAAGGCCTCCCTAATCTCACTATCCTTGGTTACCAGGGCCCCTCCTTTAGGACGTACTCGGATGATATGTGAGCGTAGCTTTCTCTGTCTTAGTCTCTGCGCCAAGTATTTCCCGGCCTTATTACCCCCCTCAAACACCTCTTGCCTTAGGAGTTGCATCTGGTAGTGTATCCTTTCTGCCTGCAGCTCATTTAACTGTGCTCGCGCTGCCAGCACCTGCCCCCTATGGGGTCCCAACCTCCCCTGTCCATCCAGTTCTTCCAATTCCAATAAGCATATCCTCAAGGCCCCTTCCCTATTCTCTCTTTCCTTCTTGAGCCGTGCCCCCCATTTAATTAGAACCCCTCGGATCACTGCTTTGTACCCATCCCAAACCCCACCCCATGCTACCTCCCCATTATCATTAACTTTAAAGTACTCCCGAGTTTCCCTCTCTGTCCTCCCGAACCCTCCCATCCTCCAACAAGGACTCGTTTAATCTCCAAAACTGAAGTCCTTTCCCCTCATCCTCCATTCGCAAGCTAACCACCACTGGGGCATGATCGGACCATGTAATAGACTCCACTGCTGCATTCCTAATCCGACCCCCTACTTCTTTGGAAACCCAAATTGCATCAGTGCGAGAATATGACCCATGCACTGGCGAAAAATACGAAAATTGTCTCCTCCCGGGGTGTTGTAAACGCCAGGTATCAATCAATCCATACTGCACCACAAACTCTCGGTATCTCTTCCTGTCCGCCCGCTTACCCTCTCGGACCCCAGTTGCATCCTTTGCTGGGTTCCATGTAAGATTGAAATCTCCTCCACAGATGAAAATACCCTCCCCCATATTCCCCACTTCCTCAGTCAATTTCTTCCAAAATTCACCCTGGGACCCCGTAGAAGCATATATGTTCACGATGCAATACCACACATTCCCCACTCGCACCCTCGCCAAGACATATCTCCCTCCCTTATCCCTGATAACTGAGTGCACTTGAATCTTTAACCTGGAGGCCAGCAAAATGGCCACCCCACCTTTTCTTCTTTTCAACTGTATTGGAGGCATGAATACATACCCCATATCCCCTGGGCTTAACCAAGTACTCCGTTGCTTTTGTAAGGTGCGTTTCCTGGATCAGCCCTATCTCCGCCTTTTGGTGAGCCAACTCATCGTACAGTTTCTGCCGCTTAAATGGCAAGTTCAAGCCCTTAACATTTAATGATACAATTTTTAATTCACCTATTCTGACATACCTCCCTCCCCACCTCTAGCCCTTCGATTGCCCCTCTTCCCCACCCCTCCTGTCCCCCCTCCCCTCCCCACCCCTCTCCACCCCCCTGTAATCCTCCCCCCCACCCCCGACCTCTCTCTGCAGAGAGATTCGTCTTCCATTGTGGTGACTGACTTTTGGGCCTGCCTTTCCCACCCCCTCCATTCCCCATCACCCCCCTCTCTCTCCCTTCACCCCCCACTACTCAACCCCTGCCTTCCCTCCCCCCCCTTCACTAACCCGACCCCTCACTCTACTCCCCCTACCCCCACCCTCTCACGCCCCATTCATTCTGACCCGCGGCCACTTCGCCCCCCCCCCCCGCCCCAACCTCATTCTCCTCTTACTCCCTTCCCTGTAACCCCCACCCCCCTCTTATTACACACGTGCTACAGCAACAATAAAATATGACATTACGGCAAAGCATAATACACCAAATCATCTGCTTCAGCTGGCTCCGTTCTCATCCGCTCGTGTTCCCGGGCTCTCTCCATTCAGCCGTGCCAGTCGTCTACCCTCCACTGGGATGCGATGCCACCGCTGGGCTCTCTTCGCCGAATGGGAGGACATCATCGTTGTTGTGTTCTGTCGGGCAGAGGTTACACTCCCTTCTGGGATGTTAGGCATCTCCAAGTCTTTCAGTGTCCTCCATGCTTCCTCTTTGGTCTGCACCCACTTCAACCTACCCCTGGCTGTTATCAGCAGGCCGAACAGTAACAGCCATTTATATCTTATGTCCTCTTTTCTCAAATATTTTGTTACTTCTTTGAAGTCCCGCCTGCGCTGCAATGTTCCCCCAGAGAGGTCTTGAAAGAACTCCAATGAGTGTTCTTCCCACTGGAACTGCCTCACCTTCCTTGCTGCCACCAACAGCCTTTCTTTTATCTTGAAGGAGCCCAGGCACACTACAATGTCTCTTGGTTTATTGTCTCTTATTGGACCTAAGCTCCTATGTGCTCTCTCTATCTGCGATAGTTCAATCACATTACTCCCCTCCGGTTCCGCTGTCTCTATCAGAGATCTGAAGATTTTAATAATCACTTCTTCACAATTTCGATATTTAGATTCCTCTGGGAGACCCCGGACGCGTAAGTTACATCTCCGAGATCTGTCCTCCAGATCCTCAACCTTCATCTGCTGCTCCTCCTGGGCACGCTTGAGGTCTGCCCAGCCTTTTTGTAGATCGTCCATTTCCTCTCCCTGCTGCTGCATCTGCGTCTCCATTTCTTCCACTCTATTGCCGATCTCCACGATGTCCTGTCTCAGAGATTGTATGGACTCTTTGAGCTCTCGCGACACCCCGCCGATGCCGGTTTTAATCTCATCCTTCAGCTCTGTGAGCCATTCTTTCAATTTTGCAATCCCTCCAGGGCTGCAGCTCCGCTCCAACTCTTCCGCCAGCTCTAGAGGTTCTTCAGGTTGCCTTCTGTCCTCTTTAACCCCCTCTTTCCCACTTTTAGCTGCTACATAAGGGGAGCGGAATTCTGCCAACTTCCTCCGTGCTGACATCCCTCCTTTACTTTTGTCCATCCTAACTCGCAGTTGCAATCACTTTATTAGGCAGCTGTATTTATTTATTTAGTTAAGGATGCTCCGGGACACTTGCTCCTTTTATCTCTTATGGGTCACTAGGGCCGCTCCTCTCCCTGTCCCCTTTGCAGCGTCCAATCCTTAATGCCACCTGAGAATCAGCCTCTCTCCACCACGTCTGGTCTCGGGCCCGGCTTAGCCTCCTCTTTGCTGCTCACCGTGTCTTGTAACACTCTCCCCACACACTCTGCAATGTTTCTCCCAGCTGGTCTCCTTCCGTCTCCGCAGCTACCAGCTCCCTCAGGGCTCCTCTGCACCACCTCCGCCGCTTTGTCTCCTTACCCTGCTGCTCACATTCACTGCAACTCGCAGCACTCTTCCGGGCTCTGCTGGACACTCCCCATCAATCGCCGCTATCGAGGCACGCTGTGCAGCTCAGACCTCGCTCACTCTGCAGCACGCGGGACTCTTAGGCTCCACTCTCTCCGTCGGGGCTGAGGACTGCTTTCTGGGACTCTTTCCCCACCGCCAGCTGGTCACCCGATTCTCCTCTCCGACCCTGCAGCAATTTTAAACTTCGGGAGCTCACCCAGAGCCGCTTCTCATTCGCGCTCCCAGGTATCCGGGATCTCCGTTTGTGGGGCCACGCCCTCCACGCCCCGCTCTCCTGTGAGCTGTCCACACGGCCTCTCACTTCTCCTGGGTGCCGGCCTACCACGCGGTCTTCACTTCAGGCGGCTCGTAGTGCACCCCCTTCAGCTGCGCTGCTCACACGGGGCCGATCTGCCCCCTTCCACCTCACCCCGCCTCTCGGGTCAGTCAGCTCCACTTCTTCTCCTTTGCCCCTCACATTTACCACTTTTGGGGATATTTAAGCCCCCTTTTTACAGGCTTCGATGGCAGAGCCCTCCTGCTACCCCTCCATCGGTCCCGATGACGTCACCGGAAGTCCTTTCAGGATTTTATCCGAGATGTGGCTCGAGGTCTTTCCATCACAGTGGCTCCTGAAAAAGAGCCTAGGGCAAAGGAATTGGAAATCCTGCAGTACCCTAAAGCTCCCAAGGAGGCAGCTACTTTACCTATTCATGAGATCCTGCATGATCACTTGTTAAGGATGTGGGAAACACCTCTAACCACTTCTCCTCACTCTCGAAGGCTCAACACCATGTATCGAGTTCCTCCTTGTCCTGGATTTCAAAAAACTCAGCTACCACACCATTCCATGGTGGTGGAATCAGCTATGATAAGAGTGCAAAAAGACATGCATCTAATCCTCCAGGACGTGAGTGTAGGACTCTTGACGCCTTTGGACGTAGAACCTTCCAGGCTTCCATGCTTTCTGCCAGGATCAGTTCCTATATATTATATATGGGAATGTTCCTTAAGGAGGTCACCGGAGATTTAGAGCTTATGAGCCCTCTCCTTCCTAATGATAAGAGGCAGGATTACCTTGCACTTGTCAAACATGCTCAGGATGTTTCCAAGTTTATATATCGTGCAGCCTTTGACTTCTTTGAGCGCATAAGCAGAACCTCTGCTATTGCCATAGGTGCACGTAGGATTGCCTGGCTCCAGGCATCTGACTTGGAACTTTGGGTACAGGACAAACTGTGGAATATTCCTTGCACAGGAGAGAATCTATTTGGCAAGAATTGGCAGGAAAAAGCTAATGAGATAGATGCTGACAATATCACCCTGGATAGATTGTCTAAATCTACAGCTGATCCTGCAAGGAAAAAAATCCTACAAGAAACCATTCTTCAGTAAGAAGAAGTTTTACTCCTCCTATACCCAACAGGGACATAGTGTAGGTCAGTCTGCTCAAAAGGGACAGCAGCAATAGCCTAGGCAAAGAAAATCAAAAGCTGCTAAGCCTCAACCTGCTCAGCAGATTCAGCCTCCACAGGGGCTTTGACTTCTATCTAGAGAACTTTGTCTTCCTGACCCTGAATGGCCCAGAACCCTCCACCATCCCAGGAAGGTTATGTCGTTTTACCCCAGATGGGAGCAGATAACAGCAGAAAGTTGGACTCTGTCCATAGTAAGAGAGGGATACAAGCTTCACTTCCTCAGCATGCCCCCTCCTACAATGGTAAGACAGTTCAATTCTCAGACCTCTCTCAACGCCCAGTTAGGTCAAGAGGTCACTTTGCTTCTTGCCCAAGGGGCAATAGAAGAGGTTCCCATTCCCCAACAGGGTACAGGGTTCTACTCCCCCTATTTCCTTATCCCAAAGAAAACAGGAGGACACAGACCCATTTTGGACCTCAGAAAATTGAACAAATTCCTGTTCAAAGAGTAATTCAAAATGATTTCTCTGGGAACTCTGCTGCCATGCCTTCAGAGTCAGGATTGGCTTTGTTCTCTAGATCTCCAGGATACGTACACTCATGTTCTCATCCATCCAACTCACCGAAAGTTTCTTCGCTTTCTATTTCAAGGGAAACACTACCAATACAGGGTTCTTCCTTTTGGCCTGGCCTTGGCACCAAGGGTGTTTACAAAATGCATGGCTGTGGTGGCAGCATTTCTTCGCACCCTGGGAATATTCGTCTTCCCTTGCTTAGACGACTGGCTCATTCGAGCCCCGTCAGAGCCAGAGGCCAGGATTTCTTTATCTCACACAATGCGTATCCTTCAGTATTTGGTACTTGTCATAAACTTCCCAAAATCCAACCTAGCTCCCACTCAGTCTTTAGAGTTTATAGGAGCTCTGCTGGATACCAGACAGACAAGAGCCTATCTTCCACAGCCCCGCTGCCTTCGCATGATGCAGTTAGCTTCCCAAGCAGTGCTAAAGCCTCACCTCACTGCTCGGGAAATGTTACAATTGCTAGGCCACATGGCATCCACCATGCATGTGGTTCCTTATGCTCACCTCCATATGAGGGCAGCCCAGTGGACTTTATCCACTCAGTGGACTCAGGCATCAGGTTGCCTGTCAGACAAAATAACAAACACGGATCGTCTTATTTTGTCCCTCCAATGGTGGCAGTCAGCCCAAAACCTTTTTGGTGGGGTCCCCTTTCCAACAACCCCACCCCAAGCCACTCTGACAGCAGACAGGTGGGTTGGGGAGCTCACCTGCAAGGCCTCTCTACCCAGGGTACCTGTACTCCACAGGAGATCTATCTACACATCAATCTCCTGGAACTCAGAGCAATCTTCCTTGCTCTTCGAGTATTCCACATCCAGCTCAGCTACAAGATAGTCCTAGTTCAAACGGACAATCAGGTATCCATGTTCTATGTGAACAAGCAGGGCAGAACAGGCTCTCTGTCGCTCTGCAACGAAGCTTTGCGACTACAGGCCCCTCGCCAGAGAGCATCCCTCCCCTTTTGTGTGATCCCAGCCTCTGCGTCTTGTCCTGTATCCCTTTTCCCTCCTGCTTTCCTATCAACGATTGTAACTTCTCTTTCCTTCTCTCCGGCCTTGTGCCTTCTTTAAAATGTTTGTACACACTGTAAACCACTCTGTCTCCCCAGAAGGGCGGTATATCAAATGAAATAAACATAAACATAAACATCTCCTTGCAGTGTATCTTCCAGGCATTCTAAACTCTTGGGCAGACAGACTCAGTCGAGTTCTGCTTCCACATGAACGGTCTCTCCATGTAGACCAGGTGGCCAAAATTTTTCAAATTTGGGGAACCCCGGACATAGACCTCTTCGCAAGTCCGCTGAATGCCAAACTTCCCCGGTTCTGTTCCAGAATTCCGGCTCAGGGTTGTCAGGCCAGGGATGCTTTCCCCCTCCATTGGGGTCAGGACTTCCTGTATGCCTTTCCACCCATTCCCCTAATTCCCAAAACCCTGTTCAAGCTTCAGAGAGACAGAGGCCATATGATTCTCATAGCTCCACACTGGCCACGGTAAGTGTGGTACCCTCTGCTTCTACATCTCTCTCAAGCTCCGTCTCTGGAGTTGGGATCTGCTCCAGATCTCCTATCTCAGGAGGACGGGATGCTGTGGCATCCGAAGCCCCAGTCTCTGCATCTCAAGGCCTGGTTGCTGAAAGCCTAGAACTTCATGGTCTTAACCTTTCTCAGCAGGTAAAGGATATCCTTTATGCTTCCAGGAAACCTTCCACAAGACGCTCTTATGCTTTCAAGTGGAAAAGGTTTACCATATGGTGCGCGCAGAAGGGTCTTGACCCTCTTGCGATACCTCTGGAATCATTACTAGAGTATCTCCTTCATTTGTTTAAAACAGGGCTTAAGACCAATTCATTGAGTTCATTTGAGTTCTATTGCAGCTTCTTTCAAGCCTCAGAATGGACAACCTATTTCCTCTCATCCTACCTACCCACCTCATCCTACCTACCCACCTCATCCTACCTACCCACCTCATCCTACCTACCCACCTCATCCACCTACCCACCTCAACATGGGAACCACGCAAATCCAAATCCAGCCCCAAATAAGGTATCTAGGCGTTATCATTGACCAAGCTCTCACCTTTAAACAATAAATCAACAAAACCGCCGGGACGATATTCCACAAAGCTAAGACTGTTCAACGCCTCCGACCCCTCCTAGAACCTCACGACTTCAGGACAGTAATGCAAGCTGTGACACTCCCTCATCTGGATTTCTGCAACATAATCTACCATGGACCTCCCGCCTCACACACCAACCCCCTCCGAACTGCCTTAAATACCACAGCAAGGATTATTCAGAATGTAAAAAAACGGGATCACACACCCCAATCCTAAGAGACCTCCACTTCCTTCCAATTCAAGCAAGAATCAAGTACAAAGCTATCCTACTCATCCACAAGACTATCTACCAGACACGGAACACCTCACTCCACCCCCTACTGCCTCGCCCATCCCACAACAGATCAACCAGACAATCCTCCAATAACTCCATCGTCGTCCCCCACAAAAGAACCAAATCCACACAACGGACCTGCAACAGAGCCTTTGAACTTTATGCTCCATCCCTCTGGAACTCTCTACCAAACCACATCGGGAACAACGCTGACATCACATCATTCAAGAAACAGCTGAAAACAATCCTATTCCGTGAACATCTTTGAACAGGAATACCACCCTATCCGCATGAACTAATACTTAGATACAGCAGAGGTGTACATGTCTATGCCCACCCAAATCATTAATTGTTGCCCCTTGGTGATGGCCCCACCCTGTAAAATATTGCCCTCCCCCCCTTTTGTTATATGTTACACCGCTTTGACCCGGTGAAAAGCGGTATATAAATGCAGTTAAATAAAAAATAAATAAATAATAAATCCTCTCATAGTGAGATTTATGAGAGGCCTTCTTTTAACTAAGCCTCCCATTAAGCCACCACCGGTGGCATGGGACTTAAATCTGGTTCTTGGGCAGCTCATGAAGCCACCTTTTGAACCGTTAGCTACTACCTCTTTGAAATTCCTTTCCTGGAAGGTCATCTTTCTTATTGCAATCACATCAGCACGTCACATCAGTGAATTGCAAGCATTGGTGGCTGATCCTCCTTATACAAGGTTCCATCATGATAAGGCAGTCCTTAGGACTCATCCACACTTTATGCCAAAGGTGGTGTCACCTTTTCATTTAAACCAAGCTGTTTACCTTCCTGTATTCTTCCCAAGGCCTCACGCCTCAAATGCAGAAAGGAACCTTCATACTTTGGATTGTAAAAGAGCTTTAGCTTTTTACTTGCAAAGAACTCAGCAACATAGAAAGTCCTCTCAACTTTGGTTGCTTTTGATCCTAGTCATTTGGGACTTCCATTCTCCAAGAGAACACTGTCCAACTGGATTGCACAGTGTATTTCTTTTGCTTATGAAATTAAAAACCTTCCTTTGGAAGGCCATGTCACAGCTCACAATCTGAGGGCCATGACAGCCTCTTTGGCTCATCTTCACTCTGTGTCTATCGATGGCATCTATTGAGCAGCTACTTGGGCCTCGGTTCATACCTTCACACAGCCCATTACTGCTTAGATAAGGACTCCCGCAGGGATGCCTTGTTTAGTCAGGCTGTTCTTCAACACCTGTTCCATACTTAATCAACTCCTACCCACCATCCCTGGTAGGATGCCAGAGATCCATGGAGAGAAGTGGAGCCCTTTTACAAGGGCACACAACCTCTGGGGTTTCTCCCTGCCATCTGCAGCTAGGGAGTCCCCATATGTGAAGACTACATTCCTGCTTGGTCCTGGAGATAGCATAGTTACTCGTCCTGTAACAGGTGATCTCCGGGAACAGCAGGAATTTAGTCTTCACAACCCACCCACCTCCCCTAGGAGTCGTATCTCTCTATCTCTCTCTTTCTCTTTCCCTCTCTCTCTCTGTCTCAGCTATAAACTTAGCTGGAGAGGGACAGTTGGGAAAGGCGGGAAGGCAGCACGCAGGTGCTGTGGGATGCTCCCAAAAGCTTTCCTATTGGATGCTGGGGAGCGTTCCCACGCAGGCTCCATCGGTACCGACGATACCCATATGTGAAAACTAAATTCCTGCTGTTCCCGGAGATCACCTGTTACAGGTGAGTAACTATGCTAAACACGGCTGAACTGCGTCACGGTTTTGGTTACCATGAGCTGTGCTCCTAATTTTCCTCGGTTCTATGACCATGGCAATTCTTGCATATCTACATCTTCTTGCAGAATTGCAGAATCCAGAGCCTGTTGCCCCTATGGACACCATCTCCCCCCCCCCCCCCCACACCCCCTTTCAACGCCATGGCCTCTTTTTCATCATTTCCATCCCCTCCATCAGTCCACTGACTCCACATTTCTGACTTTTTTTTTTCTAACTCAACCCTACCTCTCTCTCTCCTCATTGTTCACAAGGAGCATTTACTGGATGATTCAAGAACACACTTGTACCAGACACTGGAGTACACTCTACCTCTTCATCAGAGAACTCTCACTGCAATGATTATACTGAATGAGAAGGAATAGAAAAGGGGTGGAGTTCTTGGGTAATTGTGAATTAAGGCTTGCAACATCTATCAGCTAGCTTTTGGCTTTTTAGGGGGGCATTTTAGAAAATGTGTCCAATTCAAATTGAGGATGTCCAGGGCAGAACATGCAGAAATCCCAGGAATGTCTGTCTCTGGCTGATTGTAGGGACATAGACATCCCCAGCATGGACGTCCCTCTGTTCAGACCCGGATGTCCTTGCACTGGGGTTGTTTGCAGACATCTCTATGCCAGTTTCAGACGTCCAAAGCACAAAAAGGGCTTTGTAAAATTCCACCCCATAATGACTTAAAATGGCCAAAAGTAGTCCATTCCTTAGGCAGCATTTTTCAAAAAGGCTACTTATGTGATGGGTCTATAATGCACACTTTATGGAGGCAATCTGTGGAAATGCTGCTGTACATGCATAAAAATAACAAAATAATAAAATTAGGTCACACCTAAAAGTACATGTGGCGCAAGTAGGAGCATATTTGTAGAAGAGGCATGTTCAGGGGAAGGGTTTGGGCAAAGTTTAGATTTATGCACATATTATAAATTACGCATGGATGCACACATTTTACATGCTAACATTTGCACCTGTTCCCAAGCAGGTGTAAATATCAGTGCCTTCAATGTAGGTATCATTTCTGCAGGATTATAAAGATATTTAAGGTCATGTTCACTGCTTTTGGACCCTGATCCCCCCTAGTCTCCTTTTCATCTCCTTACCATTCACCTAGATATACTGTATCCTTGTCTGCAGTTGCGTTGTCTGTCTTGACTAGATCGTGAGCTATTATGAGCAGGGACGGTCTCTTACATATCTCTGTACAGTGCTGCGTTCCCCTTGTAGCGCTATACGGATGATAAGCAGTAGTAGTAGTAGCATTAACGTGTGCTAAGTGTTTCCACTTACTACGTCAGGTAAGTGTAAAGGCTGCGTGCTAACTCTTGGGGGCATGCCCAGTATGTCCCCTGCAGTTACTACACAGAAAGGTTCCTTGCCATACGGTAACATCATTCACTATTAATGTGAGTGCACTTAACACCTCTCATTGAGATGGTGTTAAATGCATTCACGCTAACTGCAATATTCCCCCTGCACCAACTGCAAAGTGCATTCTGTTGCACGCTAAGTAGGTAGTGTGGGATGTTTAGTGCACTGGTTGCTGTTAGCATGTGCTAAAGCACATGTTAACCATTAGCACAGTTTAGTAGATATGCTTAAAACAGGTGCCTCCCTGCCCATTTAACCTGGGTGCACTATTATAAATTGACATCCCTAATGTGCAGTAATTACCTCTGTTAACTGTAAGGGACAGTCCCTGTCTGTTTTGCGGCTTTCCATGTGTTAACTGTAAGCATACGTTAACAGTTACATAGTAAATGATGGCAGATAAAGACCAGTGTGGTGTCTTGCCTAGAAAGAGTGTAAAATAAAGACTAGCACATTTTAGAATAGAGATAATTAGTTTATTTATAAAATATGTTAAAAAGGTAACTTGAAAGCAAGTAATTCACTTTTAAAGGTAAGATAAAAGAAAGCAATACATTGACAGCATTCTAAGCTTCATCTCATGCCAGCACTTTGAAAAAGCCCCAAATTCAGCCAGGCAGAGGTGCTGTTGCAATAGTGTGCCCTATTGCCAGGGCCTAATTTGTAAGTAAAAAAAAAAAAGTGGAAATGTAGGCGGGGCTGAAAGTGACCTGTGGGAGATGTGGGGCCAGGGCTGGAAGTGTTTGCATACTTTTCTCTACAGCATTGGTGAATAAACTATCTGCTTAGGCTAGGCCTGCTGTTTGGCAGGCCTAAACTAAACATGTAACTTACCTAAATAGTGGCTGAACATTGCCACTATTTGGATAATTTTCTGGCCTACCCTTGCTCCTCTAACATGGCCAACAAATATATGCATAATATCTGGCCATTTAGCCAAATATCTGTATATATTTTGTATGGGATGTGGTGATGGATGATTTTGGTATGGGTGGCTGTGGTGCATGTGCTGTAG
The DNA here is from genome assembly GCA_033557465.1 of Ichthyophis bannanicus. NCBI lineage: Eukaryota > Metazoa > Chordata > Amphibia > Gymnophiona > Ichthyophiidae > Ichthyophis > Ichthyophis bannanicus. The sequence goes on along the minus strand of CM066046.1, from coordinate 93,338,057 downwards.
ATCTGGGGAGCCTGTGTGTGTGTGGTACAGACGTATGGCACCTGTTTGTCTATATGTGAGCACTGTGTAGTGTGGAGGTGAGGTGCCTATGCAGTGCTGGCCCGTCCACTAGGTGAGCTAGGTGGTCACCTAGGGCGGCCGGCCTGGATGGGTGGCAGTGGCAGCAGCAGCAAACATGGGTGACTGTGCTGCCCTCCCACCTCAGCTGCCGCCGATTCAGATGGGGGGGAGGCAGGCCACAGCAGTATTTCCAAGAGCAGCTGCAAAAAAAATGCTGCTTTTGGAAATAATACCCCTGCCGCTGCCTGCCTCCCCCTCCTGAGATGGGGAGGCAGGCAGGCAGCCTGTGGTAGGGGGGTGGTGACAGCAGCAGCTGGGGGGTGGCATTAGCTGGGGGGGGGGGGGTGGCGGCGAGGCTGGGGTTTCTGACCAAGGCAGCAGAAACTCTTGGGCCGGCCCTGTGCCAGTGTGAGTGTGTGTGTTCCTGTGTGTGGATCTGTGATGCAGAGGTGGGGTGCCCATGTGTTTGAGTACTGTTGGTGTGGAACTGAGGTGTGTGCGCGCAAGCCTGTAGTAGAGGTGGGGTGCTTGTGTATGTGAGTGTGTGTTCTGGGTGGGGGTTGCACCTTTTGCAACATATACACAAATTGTGCCCATTTTGTCCCTGTGGTCATCCTTTTAACCTTCAACACCCTGCACTCTTCCCTCCCCCTTCCAACCCCTCCCGATACAGACTCTCCCCATCTCCCTCCCCCCTAGCACTCCTACCCCCTGTCCTCCATTACCCCCATACTCACTTTTTTTAAAATCTACCGCTCCTTTAAATGTTTGCTGCCTCACTCCCTTCCCTTCCCTCCCGTCTAACATTTTCTGCAGGCCCTGTATTTGGCTGTCCTCTGCCTGCTGGCAGCCTACTGCTTTTCAAGCTTTTCCCTCCTGTCCTGTCCATGGGGATCAATCTCCTGCAGGCAAACGAGGGGCTTTTGTTACAATCCCTCCTTCTCTTCTGCTTGCGGGCGATGGGATCTCCATGGGCGGCCCACTGCCTTCAAGTCTCACCCTCCTGTCCTGCCCACAGAGATCAATCTTCCATGGGCAGAAAGGAAGGGCTTTTGCCGTGATCCATCCTGCTTTCCTGCCCATGGACGATGGAATCCCTGCAGGCAGCCTGCTGCCTCCAAGCTATAAATAAATAAATAAGCTATGTGCCCTGACCGTGGGGCTCCGATCTCCTGCGAGCAGAAGACGAGGAGAGATTGCAGCATAGGCCCCTCCTGTCTGCCTGCGGGAGATCAGATCCCTGCAGGCAGACAGAAGGGGGGTCTCATTGTCTGCCTCCAATTATGTATTGGATCCCCGTGGGCACCTGGCATTTTTCAAACCCTGCTTCTGCTGCCCTAAGAAGTGCCGGAACACTGTTCCAACGCAAATTAAGTCCTGCCTATTGCACAATGGACACACTATTAAAAAAAAACAAAAAAACAAAAACAAAGATACAAAGACCGAAAAAACCCAAAAACCCCCAATGAAACAAAATGATTTTTTTCCCTGCACACCCCAATCTCTCATAAGCATGCCAATATTTATATACTTCCGTAAGATAAATAAATTGTCATTCAAAAAATTTAGTTTAATATCTATAAACCAAATGTGTGTAGACTTTGTGATCAACACCATTTCCTAAGCAAGGAATGGCAATCTCTGGATCTAGATTGGTGAAAGATTTCTTTCCAATATTTGTTTTTATAAAGTGTAAGGTCTCAGCTATTTGCCTAAGCACAGAAGAAACTGAACTATGAGGAAAGCAGAGAAAGCAATAGACTGTTTTTTTGGCTGTCTATTGCTAAAATGGTTAGTGGTCTTCATTATAAAGCATATGAGGACACACTTAAGGATCTTAATATGTACACCTTAGAGGAAAGGCGGGATAGAAGTGATATGATTGAGATCTTTAAATACCTCCATAGCATAAATGTACAGGGGGAGAGCCTCTTTCAATTGAAAGCAAGTTCTGCTACGAGGGGACATGGGATGAGGGTGAAGGGGGATAGATTCAGGAGTGATATGCGGAAATATTTTGTTACGGAAAGAGTGGTGGATCCGTGAAATAGTCTCCCAGTGGAGGTGGTAGAGATGAGGACAGTATCTGAATTTGAAAAAGCATGGGACAAACACAGAGGATCTCTAAAGGAAAAAAGGAGACTGTTGTAATTGTTAATATGGAAGGACAGACTAGATAGGCCATGTGGTCTTTTTCTGTCGTCATATTTCTATGTTTCTATGTCTGTCAACACACAAAAATCCCAAAATACCGTTGTAATGATTTTCCTAGATATTGTGCCAGCTTTTTATTCCATTAACCATAATATGCTCTTAGCAAGATTACAACAAATTGGAATCTGTGGAATAGCCCTAACCTGGTTCATCTCATACCTAAACGAACGCACCCAACAGATAAAGATTGATCAAACTTCATCGCAACCCTTTAGTCAAAACCAAGGAATCCCTCAGGGTCAGCTCTATCTGCCCTCTTGTTTAATATATACCTTCAGCCAATATGCAAAATCTTTCAAAAACACAGTCCTATATCATATTTATGCTGACGATATTATGATGTACCTTCCAATTAGTACCTTAAAACCTAACTTAAAACAAATTATGCCATGTTATTATGAAGTCTCACAGTGGCTTACATCAAATACCCTGAAAATAAACATCAATAAAACTGAAGCCATATTCGTAACCAGGGACAGAGAATTTACCCAACCTCCTCAAATACACCTTGGAGAAACATCAATCACAGTAAAAAGAGAAAATACCTGGGCATCATCATTGATAAAGCCCTCAACCTCTCCACACACATAAATAACTCCACCCAAGCCATACATAGAAAGATTAAAATGCTTCAACGACTAAGATCACTACTCGATCCATCAGACTTTAGAACAGTCATCCAAGCAATAGTCAGTCCTCATATAGACTATTGTAATAGCATTCTTCATGGTCTACCAAAGCAAACCCTAGCCCACCTCCAGCTTGCACAAAACACATTAGCACGTGTATTAATGCAAGCATCTAATGCTGATCATATTACACAGCCTTCACTGGCTCCCGATAGCCAGTCAAAGTAAATAAAAGAATCTGGTTATTATATTTAAACCGTTACATGACATAACTCCATCACACATCACCACTCTAATATCCAAAACCCCAGATACCAGACTAAGAAGGAGGAGTTAGTTAGGAGTTCTATATAGCCTATAGAAAAAGAAGGAGGAGTTCACAAAATTCACTATGCATTCCACCTGACTTCCACAAGACAAACAAAACAACAAAGAAAAGAGCATTTTCCCATTATGCCCCCAACCCTTTGGAACTCCCTGCCTCCTACAATAAGAGAAATAAAAGATCTTTCTGACTTCAGAAAAAGATTAGACATTCCTTTCAATGAGCACTATGGTCAGCCCCAACATGAATCCCTTACTGCCCAATAGAAGGTAACATTATCCCACACTATAACCCTTTGCTGCCCTTTACTCACCCCTCTTAATCCAAACAAACACTCCCTACCCCCTGTCCGTTAACCAACTTCATATACCACCTATGGAACATCAAATTGTCCTTGTATCCCCTATGCCTTTCACATCAGTTAAACCGTAAATAGTTACTACTGTTATTGTACATAGTTAACTCTGTTCAATGTAATGTTCAAGTTCTGTTTGTTGTAAACCGCCTTGATTGCCAGATAAGGCGGTATGTAAGACTGTGAAATAAATAAATTTATTGAAATAAATAAATTTATTGAAATAAATAAATGATTTTCGTACAGTGGTCCAGGCACTTATCACACCTCAACTGGACTATTGTAATAGCATACTGCAGGGACTGCCTAAGAAGAGCCTCCATCCCCTCCAATTAGCCCAGAATGTTACAGCGAGGGTCATATCCAAGGCAGGACTAACGGACCACATCACCCCCATTCTTTACAATCTTCACTGGCTCCCGGTGGCCAGTAGAATAAAATACAAATCTCTAGTCATCATTTTCAAACTTATCAATTGCATATCCCCATCAATCTTGTCAACCAAGATATAAGCTCAACCGGAAAACAGAAGCAGAAGAAAAAGTTAATCAAATCTCCTAGCTACCCCAGCCTCATTCCGCTACACAAAACAAGCTGCAAGTAATAGAGCCTTTGCCTATACTGCACCTGCACTATGGAACACACTCACACACACTCAGGACAATAAAGGACCTCCTGGAAATCCGAAAGGAGCTTAAAACCCTGCTCTTTATAGAACATTATAGCACTACAATAGAAAACCTCTCTCCAACTGCAAAAAATTGCTGCCCAGCAAACGAACATTCTCCTAGCACATCCGCCTAGATAAAAAACCCCCTCCCCAACTTCCGCTCCCCGCATAAGGAACCCATCCATTTAGGTAAGCCACGCACCCTTACATGTATATGTATATAGTTATGTACACCAATATGTATATAGTTTTGTTTCAACTAACCTACACAATACCCATCCTGGGGTTGTTGGAAGGCGATATGTTCCAAGTATATAGCCTATAGTTCAATATTGTTATACATTGTTCCATGTAAACCTAATTGTTCTATGTAAACCGCCCCCGATTACTGGAAGGGGCGATATATAAAACCGTTCAAATAAATAAATAATACAGAAAAATTTTAAATTAGAAAGTCCTGGCAGAAATTAGAGTGCTTCTTGCAGAAAAGCCTTTAATTGGACAGCATCTCAGTTTGCCCCAAAGAGATTTTCAGCATGCTTTCTTAGAAATGTCATTTAAATGAGCAATTGTGGCCTATGAATATGAGAAACAGGGATCTGGGTAGAAAGCAATATAGCAGAACCCAAAGAGGCTAAACTGACTGTAACTCATTGATCTAAGACCTAATCTAAATGGTTCTGACTGGATGAAAGAAACAATTTGTCAAGTATGAATAACTAGGAGCACTAAACCTAGAGTCCCCGGGAACTGCAGGGATGCAACTAAGTTGACGGCATTTGTCAAAGAAATGAAAGTAAGCAGGACGAAACTGGCAAATAGAACCATTGCCTCTTCCCTTCGTATTTACAAATGCAAATGAATTGATTGACTGGCCCCAATGTCATTGAGCCTCTGCAAGCTTTTAGAAGCAGACGGTTAAAACCTTTGGCATGGTGCTATGGCATTGTCCCCTTCTCTCTGCCTTATAAAACAGAAAGCAGACGGGAAAAGAATGAGGCCCCCGCCTGTCCCATGCTTTGTCATGTTCCGCAGTTGAGATGCTGCTGTCTGCAAGACGGTTTTCATCTTCTCCTTCATCTGCGTCTCATCCTGGTTTCTTTTCATTTTTTTTTTTTTTAAATCTGTTTATTAAACATTGGTACAACGGTACAACCATTTAAGAACATAGATACTTATTTTCATATAGTCTTCCCCCCTTACCCCTCCCCCCTCCCTCCAAAGATTATAGCAAGAAGCATCCTACCAAGCCAACGTCCTGGACAGGGTTGTGTCTTATCCCCAACCAGGAACCCTTGAATCTCAGAGGGAAGAGAAAAGAGAGAGAGAAAACAAGGGCACATCAGGAGCATAGTGTCCCACTAGGGATCCATTCCCTTGTGGTATGCTGAAGAATCCCTCCCCCCCACCCCCCATCCCCCCTCCCCCCCACCCCACCCCCCTCCGCCAGAGCCCAAACGCTTCCCACTGGGGACCCACACTGGTGCCATCCCTTTCCATCCCCTGCTCTCTCCCCGCGTCCAACCACCCTGAATACAAAGTTACCCCATAGCCAAAACCTCGCTCCTAGCTTTGGGACCTAAATTCTGGATGTAGGGGGTCCATATCAGCAGAAAAGAGGCCCAGCGCTGGGGGGTCCCCCTCGCTGCCCTACCTTCCTGTAGCATGAGATGATGGAAACTGCTGCGCCACTCCCAAAAAGTAGGGGCTGACATCTCTCTCCACCTACGAAGAATTGGGCCTTTCCCCACCAAACAAGCCTTACGCGTTAGAATACGCCCCCATTTCCCCTTGACCTGTAGAGGCCCCAAACAATCCAGAGCCACCAACCTCTACCCGACCACCGAACCGGTTGGCATAACAAGACGCTTAAATAAGCCTCAATACGCGCCCAATACGTTTTAATGTGCCCACAACCCCACCACATGTGGCCCAAGTCTGCTAACGGTGAGGCGCACCGAGGACAACCCCCACAGTCGGTCAGCCCCGTACGCAACGCTCGTCTCGGGGAGAAATAGACCCGTGTTATGCACTTATATTGCATCTCCCGCCACTTGGTTCCTTCCACTAGTCGGGCTATCCGCCGTAGGGCCGCCCCAACCGCGCCTAGAGGGACCTCACACCCGAGTTCGTGCGCCCAAGCCTCCTCCTCTTTAGTGAAGTCCCGGGGAGTGCCATAGTGGTCCAACTTCTGTTTTAACACCGCTACCCGAGAGGGACAATCTGTCCCCAGGGCGAAAAAATCAATAATTCTCGCAGAGTGATCCTCATGCAAACTCGACTGCGGCAAAGATGCCACATAATGCCGAAGTTGGAAATAGGCAAAGCGGGAAGTACCCTGTTGTAGGCCATATTCTTTGCAGAGCATATCCAATGGTTTACAATGACCCTCCAATGTCACCACATGCCCGAGACACGTTATCCCCTTCCCCCTCCACAGTCTGAATACTGCAGAGTCCGTACCCGGCTCAAAGGCGACGTTCCCCTGTAGGGGGAGCCAACTAGATGCCCGCGGAGATCTACCCCAGACAGTGTTCAACCTCTGCCAAGCACGCCGAATCGGAATCACTAACACACTTTCTCTCACCCTGGGCGGCAGCAACGCCCCGTCCAGATGCACCACCGCCTCCAGCGCGTGGGGGGACAGAAAAGCCGCCTCGAAGGTCCTTGGCGTATAATAATCAGTAGCCCCTAGCCAATCTCCTAGGTGTCTGGCCTGACAGGCCAGAGCATATTGAGACAAATCGGGAAGTCCCATTCCGCCCACTTTCCAGCTACCCCTCAATCTAGCCAAGGGTATCCGAGCTCGAAGTGCCCCCCAAAGAAATTTCCGGACTTCCCTTTCTATCTTTTGAAGGTCCTTCTTTAGCAACCATACCGGCAAGGTTTGCAGCCAATACAGTAGCCTGGGAAATATAACCATTCCTATAGCCGCCAAGTGGGCTGACAATGACAAGGGAAGAGGGGCCCAAGCCTGCAATTGGGTCTGTATCTTTGAGAAAAATCGATCAAAGTTAAGTTTATAGAGCGCCTTAGGATCCCGAGGCAACAAGATACCCAGATATATGAACGCCTCCTCCGCCCAACGAAGAGGGAAAACTCCCCGCCAGGCCCTCCGTAGCGAGCCCCCAACATCCAGCGCCTCAGATTTGTCTTTATTTATCCGCAATCCTGCAAATGTGCCAAAAAGGGCAAACTCCTCCAGTAGGTCAGCGAGCGATTGCTGTGGTGAAAGTACGTGTACTAATAAATCATCCGCAAAGGCCGCCAGCTTGAAGTGTTGAGCCCCTACGCTTACCCCCTGTATACTCGGAGAAGACTCAATCCGGCGCACCAACGGATCTAAAGATAACACGAAAAGCAATGGGGAGAGGGGACACCCCTGCCGCGTACCCCTCTCGAGGGAAAAGGAGTCGGAGAGCACCCCATTACAGAAAATTCCTGCTGTCGGATCTGAATAAAGTAAGTTCACCATTTTACAAAACATCTCTCCAATACCATACTGAGGCAAGAGGAATTGCAAGTATGCCCAATGAACCTGATCAAAAGCTTTCTCAGCATCGAAACTGATTAGCAAGGATGTTAAGTTGCGTTCGCGGACCCACTCAAGGGAAGCCAGTATTTTCCGCAGGTTGCGAACAGCGTGGCGTCCTTTTACAAATCCGACCTGCGACTCGTGTAGCAGCTCGCCCAGGACTTCCGCCAAGCGGACAGCTAAAATTTTTGCTAACACTTTCAAGTCAAAATTTAGTAGAGATATAGGCCTGTATGAGGCAGCTTGGGTGGGGTCCTTTCCAGGCTTGGATATCAAAATGATATGGGCATGATTGGTTCCCCACGTAAAGGCGCCTCGATCAATCCGACTTCTATACATTCCCACTAGAGCCGGAGATATCTTCTCTCCTAGTAGCTTGTAGAATTCTGCCCCAAACCCATCAGGGCCCGGGGCACGGCAACAATTGGCCTGTCGTATCGCTTTAATTACCTCTTCCGCGGACACCGGTAAGTCCAGACATGCCTTCTGGGCTTCTGTGAGCCGAGGGAGCTGTAGTTCCCGAAAGTACTCCGTCATATCCATCGGAGACCCAGGTCTTCTGGCATAGAACGACTGGAAATAAGTACGAAACACCTGTGCTATCTCCCTACTGTCCTTTCGTAGTTGCCCCTGAGCATCCCGCAGGGCGGCTATCGAGCCCGTCCCTCTACTTCCCCGAAGACATCTCGCAAGGAGCCTCCCTGGCTTATCTCCGAACCGATATAACTGGTAGCGGTAGTACATGTGAGACTTTTTTGCCCGTTGGTGTATAAGTTCATTAAGAGCCACCTGGGTCTCCCATAATCGTTTTCGGTTAGCCGGGGTAGGATCACTTGCACACCGTCGGCGCTCCTTCACAGTCTGCTTTTCCAGGTGAAGAATCCGTGCTGTCAACATTCTACGTTTCCTAGCTACGTACGCTATTATATCCCCCCGCAACACCACCTTCGCCGTCTCCCACAGCAACTCTGGGTCAACCTCATCCTTCTCGTGATTCTTCCGAAAATCCAGCCACCATTGCATGAGATGTCCCCGGAAATTCTGATCATGATATAAATCCATGGGAAAGCGCCAAATTTGTGACTGCGAAGCTCGAGTCCCCCAGGTGAGACTCACCCAGATGGGAGCATGATCAGATATTTCCATGGGGCCAATCTGTGCTTCCTCGACCTGCGCAAAGAGCCTCTCTGAGACAAGAATATAATCTATCCTAGCGTGTGACCCATGGGCCCGGGATTGGTGGGTGAAGTCTCGTTCCATAGGATGTAATAAACGCCAAGGGTCTACCAGTCCCAAACGAGTACGTAGGGCCTGCAAAGCCCTGGTGGTCGGTGCCCGAGATCTCTCCCCCACTCCCCTGTCCGTGTCCAAGGCAATATCCAAGACTCCATTCAGATCGCCCGCCAGCACCAGGGGAGCCTCCGGCCATTGCTCTATCCGAGATGCCAGCCGAGCATATAGTGCTCTATCCAGAACATTTGGGCTATATATGGTCCCAAGAATAAGAGGCCTCCCAGCTAGGGTGCCATACAGCAGGAAGTAGCGGCCTCCCGGGTCTGCATACTCCCGCAGCGCCTCAAATCGAAGGCGCTTGTTGATGAGAATAACCACCCCACCCTTCTTCCCAAGGGCCGGGGCCCCCCAGACCTGCCCCACCCAGTCCCGTTGTAACTTGTTATGCTCGACCGCTGTTTGGTGGGTCTCTTGCAGCATAGCCACGTCACAGCGGAAGCGAGCCAAGGCCTGCAAGACTTTATATCTCTTGATGGGGTTGCCAATACCACACACATTCCATGATATGATCTTCAGATCGCAAAACCCTTACCAATGCCTTCCCAAGCACATCTGCCCATCGAGAGGAGGGTGGCTGTCCCAGCCAGCAGCCGTCCTCCAAGAGTCCAGGAATTACAAAGTGTCAGTCTCCCATGTAATGAGCTGTTCCCCTCTGGCTTTTCCCTCCCCCAACCCACCCTCTCCCCCCTCCCTTTCCAGTCTCTTAGCACAGTACCAGTGACCTCCCCCCTCCCCTGCCCTTCCTTCCCCAGCCCCCCCTCTATCCCCAAACCCAGCCTAAACATAGGCTGAAACTTCCTGTAGTAGTCAGGCTACCCCGTTGTTAGCAGATAGGTCCCCACTTCCAGAGAGAGACCCGCCTTCCCCCCCCAACCCCTCCTACCCCCCTCTGACCCTTGACCAGTTCACCCGACAGACCCCCCGCTTTCCAAGACCTCTAGCCTCCCGCCACCCTCCCCCCCCCCAAGAGGGAAGAATCTTCAACCCAATGGCCCTGTCTAGGAGAGAACTTTCCCCCCCGGCGCAGGATAGCGGGCAGCATAAGCGGGTCCGCCAGCATCCACAAACACGCTAGTGCCCAACCCTAAGAGCTAACCCCCGATTCCTCCCGCCTCCCCGCGACCCCGATTCCAAGAAGGGGGGGGGGCACAGCGGCCGCGAGCACCGCAACCCATGTATCTCCCTCCCACCTCGGAACCCGGGCAGTCATCCAGGTCTGCAGTGCAAAATAATCCAAGTACAAACGACATTGTGAAGCTATGCATTAAGAAAAGGCCAATTGCAACAACCCCAAAAAATTCCTTTGTTTTTTTGTTTTTTTTTTGTTTCTTGTTTGTTTAGTGTTCAGTTCCTTCCCCACCCCCCTCGAAACACTTACTCCTATTGGAGAGTCACAAGAAAACTGGGGCGGAGAAGGAGAGCAAACAAAGGGAGATGAAGAGAGGGGGCAGGGAAAAATCCACTTCCGCTCCCGCCGGGCAGACCGGACCGCACCCCAAATCCTTGCCGCCCCCTCCCCCAACGAGATCCAAGCTCGGGAGGGACCCCCTTCTATCTCCACAAAGGAGGCCCCTAGGGAGCCGTGTGACCCCTCCCCCCCCCCAGACCCATCACAGAGCAAAAACATGCTGGCAAACAAATATCGGGGGGGTCTAGCAATTAGTAGCATACAGGTCCTTTTTGTTGTTTTTTTTTTTTTCGGGGCAGAGAAATGTCCAAAAAGAAAAACAGGACACATTGTCGCCATAGTCACAATCGCCTCCGTCAAAATAGTTTCATGGTGTCCACAGGAGCAGAAAGTCCCCGCTGAGTAGCACCGTTACCTGAAATAGCAAAACTGTTGCAATTTGTTACACGCTGCTGCAATCTGTTGCCTTCCACTCCCCTATGAAACCAGCCCAATGTTACAATGTCTCACTCAGATATATAGAGCCCGCAGCTAAGGGGTTGCTGATGAAGATTCCCCCAGCTGTTCCATAAAGGCCAGAGCCTCTGCCGGGGACCCCAGGAAACGTGTCTGTCCAAGATGTTCCACTCGCAGGCGGGCTGGGTACAGGAGTGAAAATCGCAGCCCCTTCCTGTGCAACTGGGCACACACCGCAGAGAAGGCTCTCCGTTGCTGGCTGACCAGCTGCGAGTAGTCCTGGAAAACCAGGATTCTTTCCTGTGCTCCCGTATCTCGCCGAGAGCTGCGGGCTGCGCGCAGCACTGCTTCTTTGTGGCGGTAGTCTATGAAGCGGGCTATCACCGCACGTGGTCGGCCTGCTTGTTCTCGCCTGGGGCCCAGCCGATGCACCCGTTCCAGCTGTAGCGGCGCCTCCACCCCGCCATTGGAGAGTTTCGCAACCCATTCTTGTAGGTAGCTGGGGAGAGCGCTATCCGCAATGTTTTCGGGGATACCGATGAAGCGCAGATTGTTTCGGCGTCCCCGGTTCTCCAGGTCTTCTAATTTCTCCCCCTGTTGTTTAATGGTAGCTTCCAGAGCTTGTACCTTGGCGACCAGGGAGTGCTGCGTGTCCTCTAGCCCCGATATTCTGGTTTCCGCGTGGTCGAGCCGCCCCGTGAAGTCCGTGATATTTTGAGCCACGGTGTGTAGCTGATCTCCCAGCTCCCGGAACCGATCATCCAGGGCTCGCACCACTGCAGCGCTGACTTCGGCAACCATAGTGTGCTCACTGTCGGAGGCTGGGCTCTGCGGGTCTCCCTCCGCCATTTTAGGCTCCAGGGTCCGAGCTTTCTCCCGCCGCGAGGATTTTGCCGCCATCGGGCTGCCCCCGGTAGACGGGGTGGGCACTGCGGTTCTGCGACCCCCTTCTTTACTGCTCGACGCTTGTGTTAGGGGCATTCAGCCTCTCTGTAGCAGGAATTATAGCTGATTTGTGGGGTAAGGTGCCCGGAGCCGATCAGCACACGTCTGGTCAGCTCATTACCACACCGGAAGTCGTTTCTTTTCATTTTAGTGGAGAAACACTGGTGAGGGTTTGCTCGGCAGGAGACCGAGTCCTGAGGCCCCTAACAAGTATCTATCAAGTATCTTTGGCATGACACAATAGCACTGTTCTACAAATTAAAGCTAACATACTGCTTGTGAGGGAGAGAGGGTGCAATAAAACATAAGAATTTCTAGGAAAAGCAAATATGAAAGAGCAGAAAAAAAAGAATATCTTTAGAAGGTAGGCTTTAAAAAAAAAAGTGAGGAAATGTTCAAAAGTCAAAGGTTAAACAGAGGGAAATCTCCTGGAGGTGATAGAAAAGAGACAGAATGTTTAGAAGGTTTAAGGGAAGAAAGGGGGGGAACTCTCCATGACCAGAGCCCTGAGTGGATGCACCTCTACACATCTGGAGCTCTGAGGGGCTCCTAGTATGGGGATAAGGCACCATTGTGGCCTTTGGTAATAAACGTTTACCTACCCTCAATGAGAGAGTCTCCAAGGATCAACCAGCCCAAAGCCCTTGACTAAATTATGTAGAGGTGGAACAGTCAAAGTTTTCATTTTGCTCTGCAGGAATTTGGCTGCCTATAGCAACCCATAGCTTCACATTGGTAGCAAGAAAGTACAGGGTGCACCTAGTGCTCACCTTAGCATGTATGTGCACTGATCACACAGTTTAAAGGACCACATGACTGCTGCAGCTAGTGTGGCATTACCTCCCTACTGTGGCCATGCCCCTTGCATTTGCCATGGCCACTACATCCTGTTGTGGTATAATCACATGTTAACCACACATTAGCCCCACGTTACTCATAACACTTTAGTAAACATGCCCCTTAGACTCTAAATTTGACTGAAAATAAGCAACACATATAGGAGTCTAATTTAGGTGCTCAGCCTTTTTTGAATATTGGGCTCTAAATGAGTTCTTTGCTACAGCCTTTACTAAAAGAGTACTGGATAGATACCTGTGCTGGAAAAACTCTTCGATAGTGATAACTGAAAAAAAAACTGGAACAAATTACAGCAAACTCTGGCATATGTAATAGAGAAACTTTGACAAGATGAATAACAAATCATTAGGACCAGAAATAACTAAAAAAAAGAAATCAAATAACTATTACTAGCAATCTGCAGTCTATCGTTAATTAGCTATGGTGCATGAGGATTGGAGGGTGGTCAGTGTAACAACTGACTTACTTCCTGACACCATGGCACAATTCCTGCAAACCAGAAAACCGATCAACCTATTCCACTAACCCTCCAGACAGCGAAACCTGGTCATCATTCAGGTAGCTATCAACCAGAGAGATCATAGACATCATAACAAACCTTAACTCTTCCACCTCATCACTTGACCCATGCCCCCCCCCCCCCCCACTTTGATCAAGATGGCAAAACATGACCTGGCTCCAAGCATTATGCACCTAGTCAATGCATCTCTGACATTTGGCCATGTACCACCTCCCCTCAAGCAAGCCTCAATCAGGCCCTTGCTCAAGAATCAAGCTGCGGACCCCTCAGCCCCATACAGATCTATATCAAGCATGCCTTCCCTGGCCAAAATTATAGAAAAGACAGTACAGCTTCACCAACAAGATTTCATAGATAACCCATGCACTACTCGACGAACACCCACATGGCTTCAGGCCACACCACAGCACTGAAACCCTTCTGACCTCCCTCCTCGACAACTTAATTAAAGGTACTCAAAGTATATCTAGGATCTTTCTCAACATCTCAGCAGCTTTTGACTTGGTTACTCATGCCCAACTGTGCTCCTGCCTACACTCAATCAGAATCAGAGACACAGCCCTACAGTGGTTCACATCATACCTCTCTAACCGATCACAACAAGTAAGAATCGGATCTAACACCTCCAAACCCTTCCAACTGCTACAAGACTTACCTCAGGGCTCAGCCTTATCTTCACTGCTATTTAACATTTTCATTCAATCCTTATGTATTGCTCATAAAACAACATAAAACCCACTATCATCTGTACGCAGATGGCATCCTGATATACGCCCCAATCTCCACCACCAACCCAGACTACTCTACAATCAGCAACTGCCTAGAAGAATCCATTCAGTGGCTCAACGACCACAACATGCATATCAACCCTAGCAAAACAGAAGTCCTCATCTCCAAACAACCATCTTTCACCCCACCATCTACCATCAAGCTGGCCAACCTCACCCTACAGGTCAAACAATTCGTAAAATACTTAGGCGTCATACTGGACTATCACAGCAACTTCCAACAACACATTAAACAAAGTTACCAAGACAGCATACTTTAAATGAGAACTCTATGACACCTCCGCCCACTTCTGGACCTCCACTATTTCAGGAACGTATGTCAAGCCCTCATAACTCCCATCCTGGACTATGCAAACATAATTTACCAGGGCCTTCCTAAAGCCACGTTATTACCATTACAGCTTGCCCAAAACTCCACAGCCAGAATAATCACTGGCACAGGCCCACGAGAGCACATTACTCCCACTCTGAAAGCCCTACATTGGCTCCCCATCCAAGTGAGAATCAAGTACAGAGTAGCCCTAACCATATTTAAGATCATCTACTAACTCTCTGCAAACATTCTCTGTCCTCTTCTTCAACGACCACTCCATAAGAGATCAATAACAACCTCCTCTCAGTTCCAGCTGCTTTTACTCAATACAACAATACAACTTCCAACAGAGCCTTCTCATTCTATGCCCCACTCATCTGGAATGCCCTCACACCAGAAATACGGGCCCTCACGGACCTCACCGAATTCCAGCGCAAGTTAAAAAAAACCACCCTCTTCTTGGAACACTTTGGTACAGACTCTGATCTACCCCCCCATCCATCAGATCTACATCAGAAACCCCCATAGGAAACCACCGTAGCATTAATATAGCTCTTCATATACCTCTGCCACAGTCAGTCAAGTTTGATGTAAATAGTTATGATGTGTTCAGTTAATTTAACCTTTAACAAATGTTCCTTATCGTCCTTCCAGTCTAGTCCCGAACCTCTGGAGTTGTGTACGTCCTCCCCGCAGCCTGGAGACTGAGCATGTCACTCTTTTGGTGACCTTAATATAAGTAGTCCAGGGACCGCCTCCTTGAATTAGTTTTCTCAGTCTCCACACAGCGGAAGGAGGTGCGAGTCCAGAGGTCCGGGACTCACTAGAGCAATGATTAAGGCAGCAGCTAGGTTTATCTAGTTGATAGAAAGTGAAAAAATTGAAGTTAAAAAAAGAAAGGGGGTCTGTACCCCTTTAAATTGGCGCTTTGGTAATTATACTTGCTGATTCAGTAAGTTGTGCAGGTGAGCTGCCCCCCTTCTCCCCCCTCTCTGTAGCGAGAAGCGCTTGCAGAGTAGTGTGAGGGAGTTGTGCAGTGGCCTCTGGCGTCTGTTACCCCGCGGTGGGAAAGAGGCCGTAGAGGAGCTGCACTGCTGCCGCGCACCTTGGGAAGCCACGAGGTGCTGCGGCGGGGGTGGAAGTGAAAGGCCCGACAGCCACCGCAGGCAGAGAATGGGGCCTGAGTCTTCCCGCTCCAGAGAAAGGGTGTCCCACGTAGACCGGTCATTCGGCGACTTGGAGGTAAGTGCCAGGGACGGTGGGGGACAGCGGTTTTGCTTGCCGCGCGGTTGGAAGCAGGCAGTTTGTTTTTCTTTAGGGAAGGCGCTGACCGCATGTATTCATGCGGGAAACGAGGGCTTCGGGGTTGCGGCGTTGAGAGCTTCCCGGGGGTCTATATCAGCTCTAGTCTGGTGTACAATAGTTTTATTGGCGAAAACTTGTTTATATAAAAAAAAAAAATAGTGAGGGGTTTACAGAATAGAACGGGAGTTCTGGGCTCTTGCAGGGTCCTGTGCTGAAGAGCGGTCTTTATGCCTAATCGGCCTAGGTGCCTCTTGTGTGGGGTACGGAGAGGGACAGTCTCTGAAGCGGGAGTGTGCAGAGGCTATACCTTCGAGGTTTCCATGGCGGACATGGCGCAGAAAGAGTCTGATGCTACAGAGGAGGTTACATTGGTAAAGGGCTTTCCTGTGTCACCAGAGGTAGGTCAGGAGCCCATGCCTTGGCCGTCTGGCTCCAGATGGTCCCTTACCCCAAACTCCTCTGCAGGGGGGGCTGGGGGCAATCTTTTTGCAGCAGTTCTTGACGATGCTGCAGCAGGCTCTTGGGGGGTCTGGTAGCAGAATGGCTGGGCCCGTGGAGGCGGAGATCCAAGGGTCAAAGAGGCCGGGGGCTGCGTTAGATGAAGCCGCAGCATAGGCAAGAGGGCTAGACTGCGGGTGGACAGAGCAGAACAGGACTTGGAGGATCAGTCAGACCTTTTAGAAGAGTCAGATATAAAACAGGACTTGGAGGAAGGTGAGATAGCGGAGCCAGAGGACTAGGCGAGAATAGTGCGAGTGTTCCAGAGGGAGGAGCTATCAGCCCTGATTGCGGAAACGCTAAAGGCTTTGAATGTGCCATCCTCGGGTCAGACAGAGGATATTGCTCTGGAGGATCCCTTTTTGCAGGTGATTAGAAAGTCACAGAGGGTGTTCCCAATTCATAGGGTGTTCAAGGAGATGATTCAGGAGGAATGGGATAAGCCTGAGGCTAGCCTCAATGGAGCTAGGGTAATGGCACGGCTGTATCCTCTGGTGGAACCAGATAAGGATATTTTTAAACCTCCCAAGGTGGATGCAGCAGTTTTGGCGGTAACTAAGAAGACAATCCTGGTGGAGGGAAGTGCTGCTCTTAAGGATACGCAGGATAGGAGATTGGATACTTTGTTTAGACAGGTGTTTGAAGTGAATGCCCTGTCCATACAGGCCTCGATTTGTGGGGCCTGGGTGGCAAGGGCATGTCTTAGATGGTCCCAGAGACTGAAGGGGGATGCAAGTGGACGAAGCGGCTGAGGAAGCTGTCCGCATTGAATCTGGGGCAGCGTATTTAGTGGATAGCCAATATGATCTGATTCGGGACCTATCAAAGAGTATAGCGTCGGTAGTGGTGGCACGGAGGTATCTCTGGCTGCGTAATTGGGTGGCAGATGCGGCCTCCAAAGCGAGGTTAGGTAAGCTCCTTTTTAGAGGTAAGCTCCTCTTTGGGGAGGAGTTAGAGAAGTTAGTAAAGGACCTAGGTGAATCAAAAGGGGCAGGTTGCCGGAGGACAAGCAGAAGCAGAATCGTCTGGGGGTGCCGTCTAGGAGTCAGCAGAGAGAGTTTAGGCATTTTCGCCCATCTAGGTTTTGCCCTGTGCAGAGGGGTCGGTTCCCGTATAGATCTCAGGGGTTTCGTGGCTTCAGAGGTGCAAGGCAGAGGTTTTTCAGCCTCCTCTTCCCCAAGCGTCAAGAAGCCGCAATGAAGTGAGGGGGGTCCAGGCAGGGATAATACCGGTGGGAGGTCAGTTAAGAGAGTTCGTTCCTGCCTGGGCCCAAATTACTTCAGATCAGTGGGTGTTGGAGATCGTGCAGAAAGGTTATGTGCTCGAGTTCCAACACCCCATGAGAGACACATTTGTGCAATCTCCCTGCAGAACAAGATCCAGGATAAACGCGGCAAGGCAAACTTTGAAAAGGTTGTTAGCTCTCGAGGCGGTGGTCCCTGTGCCGGCAGATCAACAAGGAAGCGGTCGATACTCAATATATTTTGTGGTGCCAAAAAAGGAGGGCACCTTACGGCCCATTCTGGATCTAAAAAGAGTGAACAGGTGTCTCCGGGTGTCTCACTTTCGCATGCAGACATTGCGGTCAGTCATTGTGGCAGTGCGGCAGGGAGAGTATCTTACATCTTTGGATCTGTCGGAGGCCTATCTACACATTCCGATCAGGTTGGAGCACCAACGTTTTCTTCGGTTTGCTGTGCCCAGTTCCAGGCAATGCCATTTGGGTTAGCAACAGTGCCAAGGACGTTCACCAAGATTATGGTGGTCGTGGTGATGACGTTGAGGAAGGAAGGAGTGTTAGTTCACCCTTATTTGGACGATTGGTTGATTCAAGCGAAGTCACAGGTGGAGAGCCAGTATTTGGGAGCTCACTTCGACACGCGCAGGGGCAGAGTCTACCTACCTCTAGCGCAGATTCAGAAGTTGAGACAGTTAATTTGGGTGTTCCTGGCAAACAGGACTCCTTCGGCATGGCAGTATTTACAGCTATTAGGGACAATGGCGGCCATGCTAGAGATGGTACCGTGGCCAGAGCTCACATGAGACCTCTACAGAGGGCGCTGCTCAGAAGATGGTTTCATCAGTCCGATCCGTTTTCGAGAAGGTTAGTGCGCAGATCGCTACAGTAGTGGCTTCATCCGGGGGGGGGGGGGGTCTGGAGAAAGGAATGCCTCTAGAGTTGCCGGATTGGAAGCCATTGACAACAGACACGAGTCTGTTCGGCTGGGGGGCGCACTTCGAGGGACAGTATGCCCAGGGCCAGTGGTCAGACTAGGAGAAGACGTGGTCCAACAGGTTGGAGTTACGGGCAGTGTCGTTAGCCCTACAGGCCTTGCAGTGTCTGCTACAGGGAAAGGCGATCAGGGTGCTCTCGGACAATGCCACAGCGGTGGCGTATATCAATCGGCAAGGCAGAACCAGCAGCGTGCATCTGGAGGAGGAAGCGGACGACTTGCTAGCTTGGGCCAAGTTGCACCTGGAAGCGTTATCGGCGGTGCATGTAGCAGGGGTGGACAATGTGATGGCCGACTTTGAGTCGAGTTGGGGTGAATCGGGGAGAATGGGTCCTTCATCAGGAAGTCTTCGATACCCTGGTACAGCGATGGGGGTCAGCCAGTAATGGATCTCATGGCAAAGTTCAAATCAGCAAAGGTAGAAAGATTCTACAGTAGAAGAGAGAGAATGTCAGAGGGATTAGATGCCCTGATGCAAAAGTGGCTGGAGGAAAGTCTTATGTACATTTTCTCGCCGTGGGTGCTAATTGGCAGAGTTCTCCAACGCATAGACAGGCACAAAGGTCTAGTTCTTCTGGTGGCACTGGATTGGCCAAGGCGGCCTTGGTATGCCGACTTAATACGTCTTCTGGTGGAACCTCCATGGAGGCTACCGGACACGAGAAACCTGCTAGTGCAGGGCCCTCTTATGCCTCAGGTGAATCGGTTTTTGCTTACGGCTTGGCTCTTGAGAGGGCAAGCCTGACAGTCAAAGGATACTCGGCAGCGGTGATTTCTACATTATTGAGGTCTAGGCATCGCTCCACTTCTATGGCATACGTGAGAGTTTGGCGGCTGTTTGAGGCCTGGTTCGAGGATAGACAGATGCAGGCATTGAAGACCACGATAACACAGGTTTTGTCCTTTTTGCAGGATGGATTTGATAAAGGCTTGGCAGCGTCTTCTCTTAGGGTGCAGTTGGCAGCACTGTCCTGTTATCGAGGGAAGGTGCAGGGGATGACGCTGGGAACTCATTCTGATGTGAAAAGATTTTTGAGAGCGGCCTCTTTGAGACCCCCCTGCAGGATTGCGGTTCCGGGGTGGGACCTTAATGTGGTGCTGGAGGCACTGGTTAGGGAGCTGTTTGAGCCATTGGCAAAGGCGACTTTGCTAAAGGTGGTATTTTTGGTTGCTATCGCTTCGGCAAGGAGAATCTCAGAGTTGCAGGCCTTGTTGTGTAGGGAACCATTTTTGTCATTTTCAAGCAAAAAAGTAGTGCTTAGGACTGTCCCGTCCTTTTTGCCTAAAGTGGTATCGGCCTTTCATGTCAATCAGGTGGTATCCTTGCCGGTCTTTGAAAAGTCAGTTGAAGATGTGACTAAAGGGCGGCTGCATAAGTTGGATTTAGGCAGGGCACTAAAATATTTGCAAAGGATGGAGGCGTTGCACAAGTCGGACAGGTTGTTTGTCCTGTTTGGTGAATCTAGGCAAGGAGAACCGGCTTCTAAGGCATCTATAGCTCGGTGGATTAAGGAAGCGATTGCGGCAGTTTATCTCTTAAAGGGTAGAGTGGTGCCGAAAGGTTTAAAGGCACATTCGACTAGAGCTCAGGCAGCGTCCTGGGTGGAGTTTAGTTTGGTTCCAGCGACGGAAATCTGTAGGGTGGCAACTCGGTTGTCATTACATACCTTTGTCAAGCATTACAGGATTGATGTGCAAGCGGAAGGGGATGCTAGATTTGGGTCAGCGGTACTTCAGGCTGGTCTGGCAGGCTCCTCCCGGTAAAATGTTCACTGCTCTGTTACATCTCCAGAGGTTTGGGACTAGACTGGAGGGACGATAAGGAAGGTGAAATTAGACTTACCTGCTAATTGTGGTTCCTTGAGTAACTCCAGTCTAGTCCCGCATCCCTCCCTACTGTAGACTGCCAGAGTGTAGCCTGAAGACCTGGGAGGGGGATGTTGAAGGGCTCTTAGTGGGCAAGGCGCGTCAGGCTTGCAAAAGAGTATGATCATAGTTCTTTCTCACTAAGAGTGAAGGGCCTCTTCAAGGGGCGCAGGAGAAGGAGCAGCTCATGTTTCCAGTATTATAATCTTAACATAGAGATAGTGTAAGGCTTAATTGTTCATTTGTTATTCGTAGATATCTGTTTAAAGGTTTATTGTTGAGATTTGCTTACTTTTTGCTCTGGTGAGTCTGCTTTGTCAATAGAAAACTGATTCAAGGAGGCGGTCCCTGGACTACTTATACTAAAGTCACCAAAAGAGTGACATGCTCAGTCTCCAGGCTGCGAGAGGATGTACACAACTCCAGAGGTTCGGGACTAGAATGGAGTTACTCAAGGAACCACAATTAGCAGGTAAGTCTAATTTCACCTTCTATGTAAAACATTTAGTTCACTGTTCCATATAAACCACTGTGGCTTGTAGATACAGCAGTATAAAAATGCTGCTAAATAAAAAAAAAATAAAATAAAATAAAATAAATGTTGTTCTTAAGTGCCGTCGAGTCGGAGTCGACTCATGGCGACCTTCTGGATAGCTATCCTAAATTGTGTTCGGTCTTCAGTCAGGCGGCTCATTGTTGACAGACTGGTACCCGTACTGTTATTGTATCGATCCATCTCATTGCTGGCCTTCCTCCTTTTGCGTTGACCTTCTATCTTGCCAAGCATGATGTCTTTCTCTAACGATCTCTCTCTTCGCATGATGTGTCCAAAGTATGAAAGTCGAAGTCTTGTCATCTGAGCTTCTAAAGAAAGCTTAGGTTTGATCTCCTCTAGTACCGACTGGGTTGTTCTTCGGGCAGTCCATGGTATACACAGTATTCGCCGCCAGCACCATAATTCAAAGGCATCAATTTTCTTCCTGTCTATCTTTTTCACTGTCCAGCTTTCACATCCATATGATGTTATTGAAAATACCATGGCTTGAACAAGTCGAATCTTTTTATGGAGAGAGACATCTCTGCTCTTGAAAATCTTATCTAGGTCTTTCATAGCCATTCTGCCAAAAGCAATGTGTCGTCTGATTTCTTGACTGCTTGTTGCTTCTTTATTGATAGTTGATCCAAGTAGGTTAAAGTTGTTCACGATTTCAATTTCTTCTCCTTCAACGATGAACCTGTTGATTATGCCAGTTGTCATGATCTTTGTCTTCTTTACATTAAGGTGCAGGCCCATTTTGAGACTATGTTCTTTGATTGTGAGAAGCAAATGTTTCAGATCATCTTCACTTTCAGCCAGTAATGTGGTATCATCAGCATAGCGAAGGTTGTTGATGAGTCTTCCACCAATCTTCGCACCTCTGTTGTCTTCATACAATCCTGCTTCTCTGATGATTTGTTCTGCATATAAATTAAACGGGTAGGGGGAAAGTATGAAGCCTTCTCTTACACCTTTGCTTATTTTAAACCATTCTGTTCCTTATCGCTTCTCCGGGCCAGTCCAGGGACAGGTAGGGGTTGTCAATCCTCTATAGCAGCTGAGGACTGATGACTTCAAGTTTTCTTGAGAGGTGAAGCCACTCCCCCTGAGGGTAATCCAGCAGTCTTTCAGTCCTCAGCAGCTATAGAGGATCAAATCTCTGGTTCTCCCTCACTTTAACTCTCTTTGTTATTTTCTATAATATATATATTGGCTCTAGCAGGGCTGATATTCTTCTTAAGTCCTTCTTCTAAATTTTTTGGGGTGCTGCAGCTTTAATGTAATCGGAGACGTTGAGTGAGTCAGGCTCCGGTGTGAGGCAGAGCCTGTCTCTATTCACCGTCTCCGTCTCCGTCGGCAGAGTGTTGTCTGGGAGCCCCAGTGATACCTCTGCCGTGAATGCTACCTCTGTAGACTATTTCCTGCTGGCTGCGGGACTACCGGGTATGCTCAGAGTGTGCTAGATGCTATCGGTGAGTTTTTCATTTATTTTTGTTTAACGCCGTCACGCTTCCCCGAGTCCTTCTGTCAGCGGGTGGTTTTATTTTTGCTTGACTGTTCCTTATTCGGCGGCGGAGTAGGATTCTTCTGTGTTTTTCTTTTGCCCCCGTGTTTTTTTCTTCATGGCGGACATGCCAGTAAATAAGTCTGAGGAGCCTTCTTTACACGCTGAAAAGGCGGGAAAGTCGGCCATCTTGTCGGCGCCGGTTGGCGCTCCGGCAGAGCAGCCGCGGCCGCACAAACGGAAGGTTAAGTCATCTAAAGAACCTGTTTCTGTAGAGCAGCATGCACATTCCACTTTGCTGGCTCCGGGGGACATCACTTCCTTTTTCTCGCCAGAATTTATATTGGCGATGCATAAGGCTTTTTTGCTTAAATCGGCACAGCATGAGCAGCCTGCAGCGTTTTCCTCTCTTGACATACTCTCTCCTAAGGGGCAGAGTGCAGAAGATCCTGGAGAGGGGACTTCTAAGCTTAAGGAAGTTCTTGGGGATCCGTTGGGTCCTGGTCCATCCCATGATTCCGTATTCCTCGGTCAAGGGGACATAGAGGAGTTAGCAGAAGTTATATTAGATCCGAATACAGAGGAATTGGAGGAGGGAGAGATTGCCCCTGGAGAGGATCCTAATGTTTTCCGGGTCTTCCGTAAGGAAGAGCTGGCTGCTCTTATTGCGCAATCTCTGGCGGCTCTCCACCTGCTTCCTCCTTCTTCCTCTCAGGAGCCCTTGGAAGATCCCTTGTTGCAGGGGTTTAAGACTCAGCAACGCTGTTTTCCCATGCATCGGGTTATTTAGCAGATGATAGATTTGGAATGGGAATGCCCTGAAGCTACTCTGCGAGGAGGTCGCGCATTGGCTCGACTGTATCCTCTTCCGCAGGAGGAAAGAGATTTATTGCGCATGCCTAAGGTGGATGTGAGTGGAGGAGTAGCCTAGTGGTTAGAACACTGGCTTGGTAACCAAGCAACCAGGGTTCGATTCCTACTAGCACTCCTTGTGGCCTTGGGCAAGTCACTTAACCCTCCACTGCCTCGGAAGAAAGGCCTGGCAATCTACTTCCGGTGACACTGCCAAGAAAATCCAGGAGCTTCTGGGTCGCCAGGAGTCAGGACTGACTCGAAGGCACACATTGCATTGCAAGGTGGATGCCTTGGTCTCTGCGGTGACTAAGAAGACTACCATCCCTGTGGAAGGGGCAGCGGCACTTAAGGATCTCCAGGATAGAAAACTGGAAGTTCTCCTCAAGCAGGCCTTTGATTCTAGCGCCTTAGCGCTGCAAGTGGCTGTTTGTGGAGCTTATGTTTCTCGTGCATCCATTCGCTGGCT
This sequence comes from Ichthyophis bannanicus, assembly GCA_033557465.1. Lineage (NCBI taxonomy): Eukaryota > Metazoa > Chordata > Amphibia > Gymnophiona > Ichthyophiidae > Ichthyophis > Ichthyophis bannanicus. The sequence goes on along the minus strand of CM066046.1, from coordinate 93,314,422 downwards.
GCAAGGGGACACGGCTGGGGAGTCCGTTTCGGAGGTTCCAGACAATGCCAAGTTAGAATCGGCCGCTGCTTATACGGCGGATGCCTTTTATGATTTGTTGCGGATTGCAGCAAAAACCATGGCCTCTATGGTAGCGGCCAGGCGTTTCCTCTGGTTGCGTAACTGGTCGGCGGATGTTTCCTCGAAGGTCAGACTTAGTAAACTGCCTTTTAAGGGGAAGTTACTTTTTGGGGAAGCCTTGGAAAAAATTGTCAAAGATTTAGGTGACTCGAAAGGCGGTCGGTTGCCTGAGGATAGGCCTAAGCCGCTGCGAAGTTCAGGACCTCTTCGGGGCTCCTCTCGGGATTCCCGCAGATTTCGGGGAGCGCGCTTTGCGCCCTATTCCAGGGGACGGTCCAGTTTTCGTGGCCAGTCCTTTCGAGGAGCCAGAGGTTTTGGCCGATCTTATGGGACGGTTTCTCAACCTTCCATTAAAAGGCCACAATGAAGGTCAGCTGGTCCAGGCGTTAGTTCCGGTAGGAGGACGCCTGCAGAAGTTTCTAGCAGCCTGGGCCGCAATCACTTCAGACAAATGGGTTTTGGAAGTAATTCAAAAGGGCTATGCTCTGGACTTCGCATGCCCTTTACCACCCGCCTTTGTAATGTCCCCGTGTGCGCACGGTCTGAAGATGCAAGCTATTTCGGACACGCTCGTCCGTCTTTTTCAGCTGCAGGCGATCGTTCCGGTGCCATTGGACCAATACGGCTGCGGTCGATACTCGATCTATTTTGTGGTTCCCAAAAAGGAAGGTTCTTTTCGTCCAGTACTAGATCTAAAAGGGGTAAACCGTACTTTGTGGGTGCCACACTTTCGTATGGAAACCTTGCGCACAGTGATTCGGGCGGTGCAGCCGGGAGAATTTCTCTCCTCCATAGATCTCACAGAGGCTTATCTGCATATACCGATCAGACCAGCTCATCAGCGCTATTTACGTTTTGCCCTTCCGATGGGGCATTTCCAATTTTGCGCTCTGCCGTTCGGTCTAGCGACGGCTCCACGTACTTTCACGAAACTGATGGTGGTGGTAGCAGCGGCGCTTCGCAAAGAAGGTATCCGGGTGCATCCGTATCTCCACGATTGGTTGATCCGGGCCGATTCTCGGGCTGCGTCGGTGATGGCGACGGCTCGCGTAGTTCAGCTGCTCGAACAACTCGGTTGGGTGATCAATCGCGCCAAAAGCCATTTGCTACCAGAGCAACAGCTAACTTATCTCGGAGCCTGCTTCGACACGGCACGAGGAGCGGTATTTTTGCCCGATCAGCGGGTGCAGAAGCTCTTGCGACAGGTGCAAGTTTTTCTGTGTCTTCCAGCTCCGTCGGCATGGACCTATTTGCAGCTTTTGGGGTCCATGGTGGCGGCTCTGGATTTGGTTTCGTGGGCCAGAGCACACATGCGACCTTTGCAGCAGGCGCTCCTATCCCGATGGTCGCCGCAACTTCACCCTCTTTCGCAGCGTCTGTCCTGTCCGGAACAAGTGCGACACGGTCTGCAGTGGTGGTTGGTTCCGGAGTATCTTATGGCGGGAGTTCCTTTGCAGGAGCCCTCGTGGGTATTGGTTACCACCGATGCCAGTCTCTCGGGCTGGGGAGCTCATTGTCAGACGCGAGTCGCTCAGGGTTCCTGGTCTCCCGAGGAGAGTTCGTGGTCGATCAATCATCTGGAGCTGCGAGCAGCTCGCCTCGCCCTATTGCACTTCGCAGACTTGCTCAAGGGGACTGCAGTCAAGATTTTCTCCGACAATGCAGTGACAGTCGCTTATATCAATCGTCAAGGCGGCACCAAGTCTCTCGCTCTCCTGTCTGAATGTCAAGAATTAATGGATTGGGCGGAATCCCATCTCACAGCGCTTTCAGCGGCACATGTCGCTGGCAAGGAAAATGTGCAAGCCGATTATCTCAGCCGCAGTATCCTCGATCCCGGAGAATGGGAGCTGAACGCGGCCGTTTATCACGAGCTGACTTTGTGTTGGGGGTCTCCGGTAATGGATCTGATGGCGACGTTTGCCAATGCCAAGGCCAGTCGCTTCTTCAGCAGACGCAGGGAGCGCATGTCCGAGGGGCTCGATGCTCTGGTACAACAGTGGCCACGGGACTCCCTATTGTACGTTTTCCCTCCTTGGCCAATGTTGAGTCGGGTCATTCAGCGGATTGCACACCACCACGGGCGAGTGATTCTCATTGCTCCGGATTGGCCTCGTCGTCCCTGGTATGCCGATCTCGTACGGCTTCTCATAGCTCCGCCTTGGCCTCTTCCGGTTCGCATCAATCTGTTACATCAGGGTCCGATTCTCATGCCCAGGGTGGATCGATTCTTACTTACGGCTTGGCTCTTGAAAGGGCTCGCTTAAAGCGCAAGGGTTATGCAGATTCCGTGGTGGACACTTTACTTCAGTCTAAACGACCGACGACCTCGCTAGCATATGTGCGCGTCTGGCGTCTGTTTGAAGTCTGGTGTGCTCAGCGCCATATTCTTCCTATGTCATCTACCTTACCTCAGCTCCTCCTTTTCCTTCAGCATGGCTTAGACAAAGGTCTAGCTCTCAGTACCCTTAAGGTTCATATAGCGGCGCTTGCTTGTTTTCGAGGTGCCGTGCAGCGTCGCCGTCTTTCGGCGCTTCCGGATGTTCAACGATTTCTACGAGCTGCAAAGATACTCCGACCTCCGGTGCGCTCCATCATTCCCCCTTGGGATTTAAACGTGGTTTTGGAGGCTTTTTCCCAGTCCACCTTAGCTTCTCTCAGCTCTCGTGAGGTGCGTGAATGTTCCTGGAAGACGGCCTTTTTGGTCGCTTTGTGTTCGGCTCGCCGGATTTCCGACTTGCAGGCGTTGTCTTGCCGAGAGCCTTATCTTCAATTTCTGCCGGAGCGAGTGTTGCTACGAACCGTCCCTTCCTATTTGCCTAAAGTGCTGTCAGTTTTCCATGTTAATCAAGCAGTAGCCTTGCCGGTATTTACGAATAGTTCCAATGCTCCCATGGATCGGGCTCTCCGGCGTTTGGATCTTGGCAAGGTCTTACGTACGTACTTGCGCGTTTCCAAGTCCTTTCGGAAAACGGATAGACTCTTTGTCCAGTACGCTGGGCCTCGGAAAGGTTTGCCAGCCTCCAAGGCTACTATAGCTCGTTGGGTTCGCTGTGCTATTGTAGAGGCTTACACTGTTAAGGGACTTTCGCCACCGGTGGGTTTATGGGCTCATTCTACTCGAGCTCTAGCCACTTCCTGGGCGGAGTTTGCTTTTGTACCGCCAGTAGATATCTGCAGAGCAGCAACGTGGTCTTCATTACATTCTTTCACCAAGCATTACAGATTGGATGTTCAAGCCCGGGATGATGCGAAAGTGGGGGCCTCGGCTCTTATCGCAGGGCTCGCGGGTCCCTCCCATATTTAGGTACTGCTTTGGTACTGCCCTACCTGTCCCTGGACTGGCCCGGAGAAGCGATAAGGAATATGAAATTAGGTCTTACCTGCTAATTATCTTTCCTTGAGCTTTCTCCGGGCCAGTCCAGGGTCCCACCTCTTGCGGTTTGTAGCTCTTTTTTGTTCCTATCATGTAGAGCTCCACCGTTTTCAGGCCTTCATCCGTGAGAGAGGTCGTGACTGGGGCTTTCAGATTGCATTCAGTGCAGACTAAGGTTATGTTCTACTAGTTTAATAAAAACGAAAAAAAAAAAAAAAAAAAGTTTAGAAGCCCGGTTGATGGCTTCTGCATTTTTCAAGGACTTTGGAACATTATCAGTGGTACAGGGTTAATCTGGTTTTTTTCAGTTATTTCTTTTAGTTGCTTTGTCAGGAGAAGACTGCTGGATTACCCTCAGGGGGAGTGGCTTCACCTCTCAAGAAAACTTGAAGTCATCAGTCCTCAGCTGCTATAGAGGATTGACAACCCCTACCTGTCCCTGGACTGGCCCGGAGAAAGCTCAAGGAAAGATAATTAGCAGGTAAGACCTAATTTCATATTTCTCCTTGTTCCTTTCGAACTGTTGCTTCTTGATCAATGTACAGATTGTGCAAGAGTACGATCAGGTATTCTGGTATACCCATGCTTCTTAATGTGGCCCAGAGTTTCTCATGGTTTACACAGTCAAAAGCTTTGCTATAGTCGATAAAGCACAAATAGATATCCTTTTATTTTATTTTATTTTTTATTTTTATTCTCTTATATACCGCGCTATTCTGCATCAGTGTGGTTTATATTGAACAAACTGAAATTACATTGAACAGGGCATTATAACTTGGAGATTACTATTTTACAGGGAACATGGGCTATGAAGGGTTAAGTGGCTTGCCCAAGACCACAAGGAGCACCTGTGGGACTAGAAACCCCAGTCCTTCCGGCCCAAGGTTGCTGTCCTCTAGTGGGATTTGAACCCCCGACCTTCCGGCCTGAAGTACCTTGCCCCAACCACTAGGCCACTCCTATGGTATTCTTTAGTCTTTTCAAGGATCCATCTCACATCCGCAATGATGTCTCTCGTTCCTCACCCTTTCCTGATCCCTGCTTGCACTTCATGTAGTTCTTGTTCCAGGTATGGTTGTAGTCTCTTTTGAATAATCTTTAGTAGAATCTTGCTGGCATGTGGGATCAGAGCGATTGTGCGATAATTTCCACAGTCTGTTGGATCACCTTTCTTTAGTATTGGTATAAACACAGATCTTTTCCAGTCAGTTGGCCATGATGTTGTCTTCCATATTTCTTGGCAGAGCCTTGTAAGTACGGTAACAGCTGCATCAGATTGCTGTAATACTTCTATGGGAATGCTATCAATGCCTTTTGCTTTTCTTCTTTGATAAAGCTTTCAATGCTGCTTCAACTTCTTCTTTCATCACCAATGGTTCCCAATCATAAGGTACAGGTTGAAAGGCTGTTGGTCCACTTGATCTTTATCATATAAAAACTCTGTATATTCCTTCCATCTTTCTTGATCTTCTCAGCATCATTCAACATAGAACCTTGAGCATCTTGTAACATTCCAATTCGAGGCTGGAACTTTTTCTTTAACTCTCGTAGCTTTAGGAAAGCTGATCTTGTTCTTCCTCTAATAGTTTCTACTTCTATTTCCTTGCATGCATCATTGTAGTACTTTTCCTTGTCCTGTCTTGCTGCATGTTGGAAATCTCTGAGTTCTGTGATTGTCTTTCTTTTTCCTCTGGCTTTAGCTTCTTTGTGTTTCTGGGCAATTTTCGGAGTTTCTTCTGTCATCCATTTTGGCCGTTTTTTCTTTTTCACCTTTTGTAGAGACTTCTTGCTTTCTTCCAACACAACCTTCTTGATGTCATTCCATAACTCTTCTGGAGCTCTGTCATTTGTATCTAAAGCAGCAAATCGATTTTGCAGGCAGTCTTTAAATTCCAGTGGTATATTCTCAAGGTCATATTTTGCTGCATTCATGAGTGGTTTGCTCTTTTTCAACTTTAGCTTGAGTTTGCATACTAGTAGTTGATGATCTGTACCACAGTCAGCTCCAGGTTTTGTCTTTGTTGATGTTACAGAGCTTTTCCATCGTTGAGTTCCACAGATGTAGTCAATTTGATTTTTATACAATCCATTGGGTAAAGTCCATGTGTACAGTCGCCGCTTGTGTTGCTGGAAGAAGGTGTTTGAGATGAATAGATCGTTGGTCTTGCAGAATTCTATCAATCTTTCTCCAGCTTCATTTCTGTTGCCAAGTCCATATTTTCCAACTACTTTGCCTTCTTCTTTGTTGACAACTTTTGCGTTCCAGTCACCCATGACTATCAGGATATCCTGTTTGCATGTTCTGTCAATTTCAGCTTGTACTTGTTCATAGAACTCTTCAATTTCATTCTCTTCTGCAGCTGTTGTTGGGGCATAAACTTGAATTATAGTTGTGTTGATAGGCATTCCTCGTAGACGAATAAAGATTAAGCGTTCGCTGACTGCATTGTATTTCATTACAGTTCTTGCAAGTTTCTTCTTTATTATAAATGCAACACCATTTCTTCTTTGTCTTTCATTTCCAGCATAGTAGACCATGTGATCATCTGATGCAAAGTGCCCGATGCCAGTCCATTTCAGTTCGCTGATACCCAACAGATCAAGTTGTACACGTTCCATTTCATTCTTGACCACCTCCAACTTCCCTTGGTTCATGCTTCGTGCGTTCCATGTTCCAATATGTAAGACATCTTTACAGCTCCTGACTCTCATTTCATGCGCAGCTACATCAGCAGTCAGACATCCCAAGGGCTTTGATCCAACCACAACATAAATGCTGGCTTTACTCTGAAAAGTATTCAGCTCTTCCCCAGTAGCTAGTTGAGTGCCTTCCGATCTGGGGGTCTCATCTTCCGGCACTATAGCACAATTTGTTTTGTTGTAACTATCCATTGGGTTTTCATGGCAAGATACAGAAGTAGATTGCCAGGCCTTTCTTCCGTGCAGTTTAAGTTTGGTGTTCTTGCCGTTGTCACAGAAATGTGATCCTCCGCCATCAACACTATCCCATTCTGCTGCTGCCCAGATGGGTGGTTTGTCTTGGTCTGGCACCTCAGCTGAGACCTGTCCATCTTGGGAGACCCTGCCAGTAGTTAAACTACCGGTTAGTTTAGCTCTCAGCATCACTGATGCACACAAGCCCTCACAGCACGACAAGCTGCAAACCAAGTGCGCTAGCTGCCAAAACCATGTGGTAAGGGGAAAACCCCCATGGTAACTGCTAGGGATGTTCCCTTGTTAGCCCTTGCAGATACTGGGGCAGTTCTTGATTTCCCTTGAGACCCCAAGTTATCTCTGGAAGCTTTGTGGGAAAAGTCCCATGAAGCCATTTTGAGAGAGTCAATATTAGCAGAAGTAACATAGTAGCCACAGTAGCTCCTTTGAGGACAAGAAGCAAGGTTTTAACTGGTATTGTTTCCCGTGAAATTGAATTGATAAATAGATGGATTTGAAACACAACACTGTCGGCGATATACAAGAAACATAGGACATGTGGTCTTTTTTTGCCATCATGTTTCTGTCTAGTCTGCCCTTCCATATCAACAACTACAACAGTCCCCTTTTTTCTTTTAGAGAGCCTCTGTGTTTGTCCAATGCTTTTTTTGAATTCAGATAATGTCCTCATCTCTACCACTTCTACTGGGAGACTATTCCATGCATTTACCACTCTTTCCATAAAGAGAGATTTCTGCATATAACTCCTGGGTCTATCCCCTTTTGCCCTCATCTGATGTCCCCTCGTGGCAGAGCTTGCTTTCAATCAAAGATGCTCTCCTCCTGTGCATTTATCCCATGGAGGTATTTAAACGTCTCAATCATATCACCTCTATCCTGCCTTTCCTCTAAGGTGTACATATTAAGATCCTTAAGTCTGTCCTCATATGCTTTATTATGAAGGCCACTAACCATTTTAGTAGCAACCCTCTGCACTGACTCCCTTTTGAAGGTGCAGTCTTCAGAATTGCACACAATACTCCAAATGAAGTCGCACCAAAGGCTAATACAGAGGCACTATCACCTCCTTTTTTCTGCTGGCCATTCCTCTCCCTATGCACACAAGCATCCTTCTAGCTTTCACCATTCCCTTTTCTACCTGTTTAGCTATTTTAAGATCATCACACACAATCGCGCCTAGATCCAGCTCTTCTTTTGTGGACAGAAGTACTTCATCCCCTATACTGTATCGCACCCTTGGATAGCTGCAGCCCAAATGCATGACCTTGCATCTTTTTTTTATATTTTTAATTTTCAATTTACATTCAAGAATACATCTTGAAACAGAAATTGAGAAGGGTATAAGCAATACAGTTTAAACATAATCTCATACGAAAATACATAGGCAAAACAAATCAAACAACCCAACCCACTCTAGCCCACCATAGTTAAAGGAGGGAATACCATAGATAGGAAATTAAACAATTCAACCAGGTTGTTGGAGAGATGTTGGAGGAAGGTGCTGGCCCAGATTTGGGGCCTACTACGTCGACCCCTGTTTCGAGCATTTCTTTACCATCTGGTGGAGTGGGAGACGGTGTTCCTTCGCCCCCTATGGTACCACTGGCGGTGGTGACTCTGGACACAATATGGGCCGCTATCATGCAACTTCAGGAAGAGATGGTACCACGGATCTCTGGATTGGCTTCTCAAGTTAGTAACGTTGAATTGGTTACTCAGGATCATGCAGTTAAAATAGCTAATTTGCAGAAGGTAGTGGCCGAATCTCAGGAAACGTTTTCGCTTTTGGAAAAGGAGGTGGAAACCCTGAAGAAGAATATTGTGCCTATTGGAGCCAAATTGGAATTGCTGGACAATATGTCTAGAGTTTGCAATTTACGTTTGGTACATTTTCCTAGGTTAACTATGATGTCTCCTAGAGATATAATTTTAAAAGTTATTTGGTGGATATTTTGGGGATCCCCCCTGAGTCTCACCCCCCGATAGTGAAGATGTATTATCTACCCTTGGGGAAAAAAGCTGTGGGTTTGGGGGTGGTTGACGGGTTATCTAATGTAGATGTTTTGAATGTAACTGCATTGCTGGAGTCATCACAGGAGGATCAAGTGGTACCTTCCACTTTGTTGATTACTTTAGCGTTGCTTTCAGACAAAGAATGGCTGATGAAACTATTTTTCAAAAAACGTAATGTTTTGTTCAAGGGGTTGCAGGTTCATATGTTTCCAGACCTCTCTAGGGAGACCCAGTGGAGACGGAGGGATTTCCTTCTCCTTCGCTCTGGGGTACAGCAACTAGGAGGGCTGTTTTTCCTAAAGTTTCCCTGCAAGTGTCTGATTAAGTATCAGTCAGATTCTTTTATCTTCTTTGAGCCCTCACAGTTGCTTGCCTTTATTAATGCCTGCCACAATCGGTTGATGGATGTACCTCCCCCTCTCCACCCCGAGAATTAGGTTAGCTGTTTGTCATGACCTTGCATCTTTTAACATTAAATTCCAGCTGCCAAATTCTAGACCATTCTTCAAGCTTATTGAGATCCCTCCTCACGTTATCTACACCCTCCTGGGTGTCTACTCAATGCAGATTTTGGTATCATCTGCAAAGATGCAAACCTTACCGGACAGCCCTTCCGCAATATCACTAACAAAGATGTTAAAAAGAATTGGACAGATTAGACCCCTGGGGTACACCACTGGTAACAACCTTCTCCTTAGAATGAGCTCCATTTACCTGTATCCTTTGTTGCCTCTCACTCAACCAAGCAGTAACCTTTTAGGGTCCATCCCTAGGGTGCTCAGTATGTTTATAAGTCATCGGCGCAGAATGGTGTCAAGGGCTTTACTGAAATCCTAAATATATCACATCTAAGGCTCTCCCTTAGTCCAACTCCCTGGTCACCCAGTCAAAGAAATCAGATTTGTCTGACAAGACCTGCCTCTGGTGAATCCATGTTGTCTCGGATTCGGTAAGCCATTGGACTCCAGAAACCGTACTATTTTCTCTATCAGCAGTGCTTCCAATAATTTACCTACCACCAAGGTTAAACTAACCAGCTTGTAGTTTTTAACCACATCCTTACTTTTGCTTTTGTGTAAAGGGACCACATGTGCTTCTCTTCAGTCCTCTGGCACCACTCCCAACTCCGAGGCATTGAAAAGGTCAGTCAGTGGAGCTGCTAGAATGTCCCCAAGTTCCCTCAGAATTCTAAGGTGTATTCCATCTGGTCCCATCGCTGTGTCTATTTTACTTAAGTTTAGCTAGTTTCTCACGAACGGTCTTCTGAAAATTCTTCAAGATGCCCCTCACTTCTGTTCCTGTTTGTGGGTGTTTTCTGAGGTCCTGCTCCTGATTCTTTATCTGTGAACACAGAACAGAAATATTTGTTAAGCAATTCCACTTTATCCTCATCAGCTTCTATATATTCCTCCCAATACCACCTTTGCCCTTCCTCTTCTCATTAATATATCTGAAAAATGTCTTATTCCCAAAATGGACTGTTAAGGTCAACTAGCTGAAACTGGCTATATTTAGCATATAGTCTGACAAAAAATTGTTAGAAAGATACTGGTTTTAATTCACATGGTCGCCTAATTCTAAAAAGCTGGGTCAGCTAATTTCTTACTCTACTGTATAGTCTCTCCACTCATGTCTATTACCTGTAGACCTAACTTTTTCAGTGAATACTGAATAAAAAGTTTTTTGGGGTTTTTTTAACATTTCTACTTTTGTCTTCAACACATCATGTTCTCATGATAGCCTCACTGTGAACAGTTCACTCCATTATAGACATTATATATAAACAAACTTTTGCTATTATGTATAAATATCAGTTTGTCTTTTATGCATTTGGACACCATTTGGAAACTTTGTATGGGATACCTTTTCATCCAGATTAAGGTCATGGTCTATTTTTTCTTTTAAATGCAATTTTAAGTTTACACAAGGATAATCACTGGCTACAGAAAAGAACATAGCTAAAAGAACAAAGGTAGGAGATAACACTGTTCCTCCAATCCACTATACAGAAGTGCATAATCCACAGTAATCGTTCCCTAGCCCATCACCAAAGAGGGTGACAAGTCAAAATCAAGAGAAATTTGTAGGAAATAAGACACATACTGGTGCAATGATTATATAAGATCTAATTATCCCCTTCTAAGATGAAGAGGCTTCTGGGGAATCTATAAACTGAGGATGAACCCACGCTTTTACTCACAACAAACTGAGTTAAATGGGTAGGATCAAAGAAGGTATAATTAACCCCTTGATATTTAATCAGACATTTGCATGGGTAATAAAAGAAGAACAAACCACAAAGTTGCAAAACCTTAGGACGCAACAAAAGAAACTGTTGTCTATGCTTTTTGGTTACTTTGGAGACATCAGGAAACATTCAAATTGTAGCCCCCATAAAAAGCTCATTCCTGGCCTTAAAATATAATTTCAAGAGCCAGTCACGATCAGGCTTAAGAGCCAGAGTAAGCAGAAGAGTGGATCACTGGATGGCTTCAGGATCTGACGTCTCTTTAGAACGCAATCAAATCTGTCTCAGGGAGGAGTGGTTGGGGCAAGTTACCTCAGGCCGGAAGGTTGGGGGTTCAAATCCCACTAGAGGACAGCAACCTTGGGCCGGAAGGACTGGGTTTTCTAGTCCCACAGGTGCTCCTTGTGGTCTTGGGCAAGCCACTTAACCCTCCATTGCCCATGTTCCCTGTAAAATAGTTATGTCCAAGTTATAATGCCCTGCTCATTGTAATTTCAGTTTGTTCAATGTAAACCGCCTTGATATCATGAAAGGCGGTATATAAGAAATGTTAAAATAAATAAATAAAGAATCAAGAGAAGGTGATTGAAATGGCGAGGAAGATCCATGATCTTTACGCTTTGCAACAGATAGATAAAAAAAATCCTTGTCAAAGGAGGAATTTAAGTAGCATAAGAGTTAATTCCTTTGGCAAAATAGAAGGAACTCAAGGGAAATTAAGCAAACGCAGGTTATTTTTCCTAACAGAGTTCTCCAACAATTCTATCTTCACATGGATACTTGATAAATCGTTTGCAACGGTACCTGAAAAGGTAGTAGCGTCCTCTACATTAACTGGGCCACCTTGGATTTCAACAAAACCACTTCCTGCTTCTGCTGGTCAACAACCTGAACAATATCAGACAGGATATTCTGAAGTGAGGTGAATTGAGAAAAAAAAGAAAAGGAAACTCCAATACCTGCAAGCCTTCCCAAAGAGTTTCCAATGTAACTGTTGCTGGTTGTGTCAACGAGGGCTTTGCCTTCTGAACCCCAGCAAGAGTCAACTGTAGGGAAGACAAACCTTCAAGACCTGAAGACAATATGGGTCCTGCTCTCGCAGAGTCTGAGCTCCCTGATGCTTCAGCGGGAACCACAGCCATGCACAGCACTGCCACGGAACGCTCCCCAACCATCAGCATCTCGGTTGGAACTCCCCTACTACAGAGTCGGCTTCTGATGACCCCATGCTGTGAGTAGAGGGTTGGGCTGGAGCAGACTGTATCTCCGGGCTAAGAGTGATGTGCAACTCAGAAGGATGCGGAGGGCCACCTTCTGCTCCCGCAGTCCCTAGCAAGCTTACTTGCACTGGAGTTTCTTTTGCTACAACAATGGACCTCACGAAAGCATTGAGAGGTCTCTTAGCCTCTAAAGTGCCTGTCTGCAACTCCAAGGCCTTCACTTTCTGCTTATGAGGCATCATTAACAAAAGGTGACAAAATAAATAAGAGTAAAGTCAGGAGTAAACGGAGCATTGGCTAGTATGCGTCTGCTTTCTTGGTTCCATCATGGTCTAATTTTTGACTGGTTGAAGCCTCTAACTAAAGAAGACTAGATATTTCAGTCTTCCGCTACAGGCTTCAAACTGAGATGCTTCCCCTATCTGTGAAGCATACATACACTCTATCTCTGAGAAACAAACATGCATATATAGTAGAGATAAATGCGTGTATATTATAGTGTGTGAGTGTGTATGTATTTGTGTGTGTGTGTGTATAATATATACAATTTTTTTTTCCATTTCTATGACACTTTGGGGCCCTTTTACTAATGGGCGCTAGGTGCTGAACATAATACGCTACAAGCACCAAAGCTATGGTGCTTTAGGTCCATCACCACTGTGTTAACTGTCAGGGGTGTTGAAAGCATTTCTTTGGCAGTTAACACGGAACACGTTCCCCTAACTTTCCCCGCACTAGTGTGGATTCACTTAACTCCATGTATTGAGATGGCATTAGGGGAATCCGTGCTAATGCAGTTAGCATGTAGTGTGAACTCTGTGCTAACTGCGCTGCGCTCACCCCTCCCACTCTCCATCCCTAACCTGTCCATTCATGACCCTAAAGCGGGATGCCCAGTTAGCATGGGAATTGTCCCTCGCTAGCTGGCAACATGTGTCCCAGTGCGCCTTCATCGCCCTTTAGAAAAAGACCCCCTTAATTAGTTACAACATGCTATTCTCTGGAAAGAGAGAGTCTTTAGCCGAATGCTAGTGAAGTGATGAGAGCTGAGTTACCATCAGGAGAGGTAAAACTGTTTCAGTTTAAAAGCATTTAATCATTTGACCATTTTGTGTGTTTTCATTTTAATACTGGTTTTTAAATTCAAATACACAGAATGATCAAATGATTAAATGCTTTTAAACGGAAACAGTTTTTCCTCTCTTGATTTTAACTCAGCTCTTGTCACTTCACTCAGTACATCACAGGCATTCAACTTAAGGCCCTCTTTTTCCAGCTAATATAACACATCTATGACTAACTTTCAAAAATTCTACTCCCTCAGGCCAGAACATATCTTTCATGAAGGGAGTATTACCCCGGACAGCCACTCACACAAATGTATAATGTTAGTCCAATAAAAAAGCACCTCCAACTTGTTTGCAAGTCTTTATTTCTGGGTATTTAACATAGATGGCCACCATCTTGAATTTGAAATGCATTTCAGTTGAGTTTCCAAAACATTAATTAAATGTGTTTGGAGTTCTAAAAGTTTGAATTTCCAACTCTTTGGAAAGAAAGCTAAATCAGGTCTGTTCTATTGCTTTCCATTCCTGCATCTCTTTCTGCATGGGGTGTTGTGGGGAGATCATATCGCTTCCCAGTGATTTCCTGTTTTTGAGTTCAGTGCTCTGAGATATGCTGGAAATAGACTCTATCCATTTGTATCATGGTCTGTGTTTTGTAAAGCTGTCATCTAAGTCCCTTTTTGGAAGGTTTAATTAGATCTCTTACTATAACAGTACACAGTATGAGGTTAAGAAGTTGTTCCATTGCACCCCGAGGCAGTTCCAGTGCATCCTAAGTGGGAGACTAAGGGGGCGAAAAAGGTAGAAAAGAGCAGAGGTCTGCTGAAAAAATAATAGTACAAAATGAGTCCAGGGGCCCTTTTAGCTCGGAGCTCTAAACAAGTGCTCAGTCTATTTATGCTGAACACATCAGTGATTCAATCAGTATCTCTGTGAAACTCTGAAATAGCAATATGATTTACAAACTGAAGTTTGCCATCTAAAGGAATCAAGAATATGAATTATGTCATGCAAAAATAAAGATTTGTGTCTGATACTACATACCTTATTAATTACAGAAAACTCAAGCAAGCAAACTGGAAATTGGAGCAAGAATGAATTGTACAGACAGAAGTATAGGCACCATTAAAAATATATTTATACTGTACCGTTTGAGTATGTAGAGTAGAAGCAGAAACTTGAGTTAATAAAGAGTTTAAAAATGTGACTCAAAGAAATGGAAGGCAGATGGGAGTCCCTTTGCTTCTGAGGGCTGGAAGTTTATTTTGTCATCCTTGCAAGAAACAAGAGAACAAACTCTAAATCGAGGATGATATAATATACGTGTAACAGGTATGCGTGAGGGTTGCCCTTGAAGGTGCACAAAATACAGAGCAAACACCAAAAATATTGGACAAGGGAAGCAAAATGCCTCAAGGCCTTTTCTGTGTGACTCACCTCATACACTCAAAGCTCAAGTTTAGGCCAGGGGACACCCTTTTTGGTAAAAACAAAACAAGGGGGTATGTTTACTTAACTGCGGTAGCAGCTTCTGTGCGATATCTGAGCCACGGCCCATTGACTTCAGTGGGGTCACGACTCTGGTATAGCACAGAAGCCGTTAACGCAGCTAAGTAAACATACCCTACAACCTTAAGTATCTCCCCAAAACTAAGATGTTTATGAAATCCCTAGCAAAATTCAAATAGATGCAGTTTAATAGCAGAACTTATCAGATAGGCAAATTCTGTTAATCCTCTAGTAACTCCTTTTTCCTCTCTATCTATAAGGAATGGATGAGTAGCATAATGGTTAGAACAGGAGGCTATGAACCGGGGAAGCAAGATTCAAGTTCCACTGCCACTCTTTTTGATCTTGGGCAAGTTACTCAGCCCTTCATGGCCTTAGGTACAAGGGAAACACCTACTGTACCAAATATAACTCACCTTGAACTGAGAAAGGCATGAGAGAAATCTAGGTTTTGGGATTTTTTTTTTTACATACTGTGGCACATAGTAGATCTTTTCTCCAAAACAGGTCTGAAGTCTTTGGGTGAATACCACCTCTTCTTTCTTCAAGGATCCTGCACTGGCTACCTCAGACTCCTCAATCATTCTCTTTTTCTGCAAGAAAGACAAGTGCCAAAAATCACAAAATCTTTCCCAGTACTTATATCCAATACTTTTGGAACAGGATTTCTCAGTCCAGTCCTTGGGACACACACGGCCAGTCAGGTTTTCAGGATAGCCACAATGAATATGTATGAGAGTGATTTGCATACATGGCTTCTATTGTATGCAAATCTCTCTCTCATACATATTCATTGTGGTTATCCTGAAAAACTGGCTGGCTAGGTGTGTCCTGTGACTGGGTTGAGAGCCCCTGCTCTGTTAAGTGCTGTCGAGTCTGTGTTGACTCATGGCGACCCTCTGGATAGTTGTCCTAAACTGTGTTCAGTCTTCAGTCAGGCAACTCATTGTTGATAGAGTGGCACCTATAGCTGCTGTTATAACAATCTATCTCATTGCTGGCCTTCCTCTTTTGCATTGACCTTCTACCTTACCAAGCATGATGTCTTTCTTTAACGATCTCTTGCTTTGCATGATGTGTCCAAATTATGAAAGTCAGTCTTGTCATTTGAACTTCTAAAGAGCTTAGGTATGGTCTCCTCTAGTACTGGCTGGTTTGTTCTTTGGGCTGTCCATGGTATATATAGTATTTGTCACCAGCACCATAATTCAAATGCATCGTTTTTCTTCACGTCTATCTTTTTCACTGTCCAACATTTGCATCCATATGATGTTATTGAAAATACCATGGCTTGGACAAGTTGAATCTTGTGTGGAGAAAGACATCTCTGCTCTTGGATCTCCTCTAGGTCCTTCATAGGCATTCTGCCAAAAGCAATGCATCATCATATTTTTTGACTGCTTGTTTCTTTATTGATAACACAGGTCTGCGACTAAAAAGCTGTTTGATTATTTTCATCTAATTTCCATGTATTTTGGTGTGCTGAAAACAAGTAAAATATTGAAAAAACTCCTAGACGTCATGATTTGCCACAACATGCAAAATTGTCTTCAAATTTATCAAATTTTTTCAAATTACTATTAATTAATTCACATAAGTGCATTTAAGATATAAAATGCCAAAAAAACCTTAAAGGGGTTGTCCGAGTTATGTTAAAAAAAAAATATAGCACTATAAATCTGATGGTCAGCAATATATTCATAAGCTAAGCAAGTTTTAAGTCCGTGCTTCTAATGGTAGAAGGGGTTAATCTTTCCTGAAGAATCCAGTGGGAGGGAGACACAGGGCAGATAACAGCAGCTCCGGTCAGTGCAGGGGGGCATGGCCAGCACTGTGACGTCTCGTGTACAGATACAGAGCTGCTCTCTCCTGCATGCCACACTTGTGCATGAATCATCATCAGGTTCTTGGTTCTAGGCTGTTCACACATGTTCATCGCAATTCGTGTTGGCTTGTCATTCTTCAACCGTTATGTTAGGGCTCCGCAAAAGTGTATTAATTCGCCAGACAGTTTCTGTTTCATCTGTGGTGAATATACAGTGTTGAAGCAACAGCAGAATATTACAGACTTTGTGAAAAAAGTATACTTTGCATACTTTGGACTAAAAATTGGAGATCAAGATAAAGTCTGGGCTCCTCATAAAGTGTGCAAACGGTGTGTTGAGGACCTCTGAAACTGGTTCAAGGGTAAGAAAAAATCTTTCCGTTATGGGATTCCTATGGTATGGCGAGAGCAAAAGAACCATAGCGACGACTGTTACTTTTGTTCATGCGATGTGAAAGGGTTTAATTCCAAATGGAAGCATTCCATTTCATACCCCAATCTTCACTTGGCAATTCATCCCATCCCCCATGGCACAGATATACCAGTACCCAAGCCCCCTGCTACCTTGGAAGAGATACCTAGCTCCGATGAAGGTGAAGTCATACCTGAACCAGATGACAAATCAAGTTCTGACTTTGAAGATGATACAAGACCAAAATTGTTTTCTCAGGAGGAGATGAATGATTTGGTAAGAGACTTGAATCTTCCCAAAGATGCCGCTGAGTTACTCAGATCAAGGCTGAAAAGCAGGAATTTATTGTTGCCAGGAGTGTCATCTTCATGGTTCAGACATCGTGAAAAGGAGTTCGTTCCTTACTTCGCCCAGGAAGACAAGTTGGTTTATTGCATCGATGTCAAAGGTCTGATGGGTCAATTTAAAATCCAATATGATTCAGAGCAATGGCGTCTTTTTATAGATTCTCCAAAAAGAAGTCTCAAAGCAGTTTTACTCCACAACGGTTTTTACGCTTCCATACCTGTAGGTCATTCCGTACACTTGAAGGAAACCTACGAGAACTTGGAATTGGTTCTTCGTAAACGTAAATATGAAGACCATGATTGGCAAGTGTGTGGGGACTTGAAGGTCTTGTGCATGCTGCTCGAGCAACAAGCTGGGTATACCAAATATCCTTGTTTTCTGTGTCTATGGGACAGTCGAGACTGACAAAATCACTGGACCAAGAAGAGTTGGAAGCTGAGGGTGCTAACAGTCGGTGAAAAAAATGTCCTCCGAGAAACTTTAGTACCTTCCCATAAAGTTCTTCTAACACCTCTCTATATAAAATTGGGATTGATGAAGCAATTCGTAAAATCACTTCCAAGAGATGGAGAATGCTTCAAATACTTGGTCACCAAGTTTCCAGGCCTGCGGAGGCAAAATTGAAGGAAGGTGTCTTCGGATCAGACATTAGAAGGCTTATAGTTGATCAAGAGTTTGTCAATACCATGACGGATCCTCAAAAAGAAGGGTGGATTGCATTTAAAGAAGTCGTACAGAAATATTTAGGCAATAACAAAGATCCTCACTACAAAAAAATCGTCGGACGAATGCTGAAAGCATTTCAAGCTTTAGATTGCCTGATGAGTTTGAAAGTGCATTTCCTCCAGTCCCACCTTGACTACTTTCCTGAAAAATTGGGAGCTGTGAGTGAGGAACAAGGTGAATGATTCTACCAAGACATTAAAGAGATGGAAAGGAGATACCAGGGAAAATGGAGCATTACAATGATGGCAGACTATTTTTGGATGCTTCAGAGTAAATGCACCAAGAGGAGCCTCACAAGGAAGAAGAATCAAGTTTAGTGTGTGTAGGTGAGCTCATTTCAGTTCAAAAAAGGATTTTCATGAAAATATTGTAATAAAACTTCAATTTTATAAGTCTATTTCCATTTATTTTGAGGTATTGCCTTATTTAACAAAGTTACCTAAATTGTCAGGAAACAAAATGGAGGTCATTTTTGGATTCAGCGCACCAAAAAACATAAAGATTACGTGGAATAACCAAAACGGCTCTCAAAAAAATATTTTTTGCAGACCTGTTGATCCAAGTAGTCAGTTATTTCAATTTCTTCTCCATCAACGATGAACTTATTGATTTTGCCAGTTGTCAGGGTCTTTGTCTCCTTTACATTAAGATGCAGGTCAAGGGTGGCTCAAGGCAATCTGCTGCCTGAGGCGAGGGATGAGATGCTGCCCCCCCCCCCCACCAGAGCAGGGGGTGAGGCTTTCTCAAACCTCCAGTCAGGGACTGAACCAAACCAAAATGCCGATTAGATAATGTGGAGGAAATTCACAATGTTTGCACACCAAGGAACTAAAAGAGAGCGAGAACAGTTTATAACGCCAAGTTATAGCTCATTTTTATTTTGTTATAAACTACATTATACTACTTAGTTTTTCTTTTTAACATAGTAAATGACGATGGCAGATAAAGGCCAGTATGGTCCATCTAGTCTGCCCAGTAAGATGGCAAGAATAGGTGCACCTGCTGCTCTATGCAGGTTACCCCTTCCCATGTCTTTGTTTAGCGGTGAACCCACCGCTTGGTGTAGGACACCCCTGTTTGTTGAGAAATTAGATAGTTAAGTTTATCCTGTTGCTGTAAAGGGAACATATATTTTGCATCCACAGAACCCTCTTCCTCAACAATGGCCAAGCCAGCCATGAAGAAAACTCCTTTTAATTGCCTCCCCGTGTCCTTTGAACTTTTCTGTGCCTATGCTGGAAGATCTCTTTTGTACTCTGTCCTCTAGAGTATTTTATATAGTTACCTCCAAATGGGAGGTGGTCACTTGACAGTTAATTTGCATTTAGCTCACGCCTTTCCAGTAGTAGTTCAAGGTGAGTTACATTCAGGTATGGTACGCATTTGTTTGTCCTTGGAGAGCTCACAATCTGTGATGGATCTGTTAGCCCATCCTCCATTACATCTCTCCAGGCGCAAGTCAAAATAGAAGCAGGGGCTCCAGAATTTTCCTCAGCTGAAATGTAGAGGGAGCATTATAATGTCCTACTACATTAACTTATTCTCAAATTTTATTGCACCCAGGAGAGCACTCCTTAGTTGTCGTAGAGTGGGGCTTGAGCGTAAGAATAGCCAGACTCTGGCAATCTCAGAAAACTGTCCTAAATGAAACCTCATAGCTACACAGATGGTGGCTGAATATCACCACTATCCACAGAGCGGCCGTGCTCGGCACGTTCCATGTAAAGTCATTTTGCTGACTATCCAGATAGTGATGCTGTATAATTTTTGAATGTTGACCTGAGAAGAGTTCAAGACTGGAAGCAAGTTAAAAGGAGGATGGCTTATCATGGCAGAGGAGAGTTGAAAGGCAGTTAAGAAGAGTCGGTGTGGGGAGGCGAGCACAGTCCAGCATAGAAGGCAGTACATCAGACAGGCAACAGAGTTTACTAGATGCTGGAGTGGATGAAATGTAGAGTCAGGGAGTCCAGTGAGGACTAGGAACACGTAGCAAAAAAAAAAGTGTCCAGAGTAAAGGAGAAGTGACTTTTGAGGATTTTATTGCTGCTTTTCTCATACTGCCTGATCCTTCCACAGCTCTGGACGTTTAACTGCACTATTCTTTGGAAACCTTCCTCTCCCGGAACATATGGCATGTTTCTTTCTTAAAAACACCTACTTTGACCTGCTTTTAATACACCGGGTCCTGTTCTCCAAAGCGTTATGCTATAGACACAAAACAACAAAAGCTAGGATTCCGATGCAAATTAATCACATTATAGGGGCCGATAAACATAAATGGGTATGTTTTACTAAGCTGGGCTAAAATGTAGGGAAAAAAACCTTTAATATATCTTGACCATTTGAAAGCACTTTTCAGGACTGGCCCAGTGGCTCACTGAAGGCTTCCCCGTTCAATTCCCACACTGAGTCTTCTGCACCCTAAATCAGCCAGGGCTGGGGGAATAGCATTCACAGCCCTTTGGGTGGAGGGAGTTGGGGAACAGTAGGGGAATGGGCCTATTAAAATAGGGGAAAAGCCCAGGAAAGTTGTCAATGAAAGCAGATGGCGCCAGAATCCGAGCACTTTTTACTTTTAAAAAAGAGGAGCCAACTACCCAGCCAACAAAAAAGCCGTTTTCTTAGAATCCATTTGTGAATATGATTGATTAATTGTATTTTTATTTTATAAAATTAAACCATTGTTAACTTTTTATAATATATCATCTGTAATGTATATAAAGCAGAACTGCTGAGCTGCTTTTACTTGACAATGAAGAAAAGCAGATAGTTCTAATGGGAGATGTATTTGTATTGTGCAAGTGTTCATGGCAATTTTGACCCCGACTGAAAACATCTACTACATATTTTAAAATGATTAACCACGGTTCTTTAAATTTTGAACAAGTGCATAGGCCACTCATTAGTCAGACTGTACAGTGATGTTACCAGTGGGGCATTTACATAGTTTTGTTTTCAAATATACACTATCATATCATGCCAGAGACCTTTCTGTCTCCTCTGTGCCAGACTTCCTTTCCTTTCATTCACTTCCTTTTTTGGGCTTTATCAATGGATCTCCTCCATCTACACACCAGTCTTAAACTGTTTACAAAAACTGACCACTGATTGCTTCCCTTTCTCTGGGAACAAGCAGGAAGTCAGTCCTCACATATGGGTGACGACAGCACTGATGGAGCCCTCGCGGAAGCATCCCCCCAGCTTTCAAAGGAAGCCTTTGCGAGATGCCACCACCTGTGCGTGGTCCCCTTCCCATCCAAGGGTGCCATCTTGCTCAGTCTCCTTTTTTCCGTGGAGCCGTTCAGACATTGTCTGACTTGTCCCCGGAAAAAGTTGATTATTTTGTTCCCTGCATTTCCAACTTGCCTCCGGTATTTCACCAGTACTCTTCCCGCCTACCAACCTTGGTGCCTCGGCATTGGGCTTGGTTGCAGTTTTGTAGTCTTTTCATGATTTTCCTTTCTGGTGCCTTTAGCGCCTCTTTTTTCCACCTAGCTTTTTTTTCTTTTTTTTTTTAACATTAATTTATATACCGCTATGGTCCTAGTCAAAGTGGTTTGGTGTGGTTTACAGGAAGAATGAACACTGGGAGAAAAATGCTGGAACACATTAATTTAAAGAGTTTTTTTAAAAAAAATGTTCTAAACCAAAGAGGGAAAAATGTTTTTTAACTGAACTGGTGATTCAGACCAGCAGCTGACACCAATTTGTCTCCTTTGACATCTCCCACTTTCTCTGTTCTCTTACAGTGGTTTCCTTACTACTGATCACACCAAATTTTCCTTCTTGCCTCTATACATTCAGCTCCCACTCTTACTCTTCTTTCCGACATGTCAACTTTTCCAATTTCTCAAGCACCTTCCCTTTTGTCTTCATCTGTTCAATTTTAAAACTGTTCCCTTAAAAATAATGGGCCTGATTTTCATTTAGACAGGCTATATGCCATGTCGACATATAGCCTGCTCGCCAACCTCCTTAGCCTGGATCTTCACTTCCGCGGTGACGGAAGTGAAAATCCGGGTTTGGTTGGACACGCCGACAGCCGCTGAAGCTAAGCGAGTAGCAGTGATTTTCAATGCTACCCGGTTAGCCCCAGTGTCTCCAAAGATAGGCAAGGTTTTTCCTCACCTATCTTTAAGGCTCCGAGGGCTAACCGGGTAGCACTGAAAATCGCTGCTTCCCATTTAACCTTTTTCTCCACTCCCTCTCTGCCCCAGAATACCGCAACACACCCTCATGCTAACCACATAGCATCTGGGCGCGTTAGGGACTTAACCAGGAATTTCCAAAGGCACTACTCATGTAGGTGCCTTTGCAAAATCCCAGTTAAGGCATTTACACAGGTAACACGAGCAGTTACCCATGTAAATGCCTTCGAAATTCGGCCCCAAAATGTTTATCTAACTTGTGTACATCTGAATTATTTTTCTTTTTTCAAATCGGGTTCTTTTCCTGATTTTGTTTTTGTATGTAATTCCTAAGGATCTGCGTACCAAAAATGTTCAGGTGTGTTAGTATTTGATGTAGCCGCTTTGACCCATTAGCATTGCTGTTATGTGTTAGTATTTCTTAGTATTTGATGTAAACCGCTTTGACCCATTGAAAAACGGTATATAAGCACTGCTAAATAAATATTTGTCCAGTTAGTCTTTACACATCAGATTTGTGCATTTGTCTTATTCATCCCCATTGAGTATATGAGACAATAATGGGGCTTTCCTTCCATTTTCAATGAAACCTGCTTGAAACGTATTGGCGGGCATCTGTAACAGAGGCAACAGCAGTACAAGTCATCAAGAGTCACAAACATCCCATGGCACCAGAAGAGGGGCAAAGGGTGCGAACAATGGCAAGAAGACTGCAAGAAGCCACAATTAGAAGGGCCAAGCAGTAAAAAGAGGGAAATGAACACCCCCAGATGTGGAAGAGGTTAAAGCAGGGCCGAAGTTGGTGAGGGAACATCAAGGTACTTTGAGAGGCATAAAACGGCACCAGCAGGGCAGAGCTACCACTGAGTGACCCTGGCAAAGACAGACTTTCAATTTTGAATTAAAAGAAAAAAGTCTGGGGAAGAGATGCCAATGCTGAAAGGAGGTGAGCATGATGCACACTGTACTTACCTGTAGCCGTGCTGCAACACCCCTCTCGATCCATTCTTCAAACCCCCAGGCAGCAGGTGAAGCTCTTGAGCACTTTATCTTGAGATGCCAAGGGGCTGCAGTCTCATGGTAAAAGACAAGCTGTGACATCACCTATAAGATTTAGATAAGTCAGGCAGGCACAGGCTTGTTTTTATTTTACAGTTTTTATACTGCTTTATCATTTCAATCAAAGTGGTTTACATTGTAACTTAAACTTGGTAATGTACATTAAACAGGGACATTGATAACTTGGATTTTTCTGAGCAATGGAGGGTTAAGTGACTTGCCAAAGGCCACAAGGAGTGCTAGTGGGAATCAAACCCTGGTCTCTTGGTTCCCAAGCCAGTGCTCTAACCATTAGGCTATGCTTCCAGTTGTCAGAGTTTCAACATGATTGGCTTAGTGCCTCATGCTTCTGGCTTGTCCCCATCACCTCCCATTCTTTCCCTTCCAGAGTTAGCACCATTGTGTCTGGGCCACATGCTCCTTTGATGAAAGCAAACTGGATGAATGGTCGTTTGTGCAAACAGTGGTCGAGCACATTTGATTTGGTGATAGCAAAACTAACTAAACAAGCCAGATGATTTGTCAATAGTACCTTGTAATATAGTTTGATATGTTCTTTGTAAACGAGATCTCCAGGAACAAGCAGGAATGAGTCTTCACATATGGGTACATCGGTACCGACGGAGTCTGCGCAGGAACGCTTCCCAGCGTCCAATCAAGAGCTTTTGGAAGCATCCCAGCACGCCTGTGTGCTGCCTTCCCGCCTTTCCCAACTGCCTCTCCTCAGTTTTAGTTTTTCCGCGGAGCCGGCAGGACGTCCTCCTGTCACCGCAGAAAATTCTTGTTCTTCTTAGTTTTCTTGTGGTCGCGGCTGTCTTCCTGACGTCACCGGTACCGCCGGTGTTTTCTTTTCTTTTCTTGTAAAATCTTCCTTTTCCACGGGATATTTTTTCTTCATAGTGTCCCACAGTCTCTTAGGCCTTTTAGGCCTCTTCTTTTTCCTTCATGGAACCGCCAGACACTTTCTCCAAGAAATGTTCAGACTGTGGCGGTACAACTTTATTTTTAGACCCTCGAAGTCGGTGTCTAACCTGCTTGGGTCCTGACAACAGTTTGGTGAGAAGACGTCTTCAACATCGAGGTTCCCTCGATATATGGTTGCCCTCCAACTTCGGGGCACCGTCCTCTTCTTCTTCCACACAGGATCAGGTAACCCACAAACAATCTGTTAAGACTAGCCAGTCCTCGAGTGGTAGGTCTCATGCACAGCATGTAGACGGCTCTGGCCTTGCCCTCGACGGCCCACTGGCTTCAAAACCCCGGCGGGAGTCTTCGGTCTCCAAAGCGTATAAGGGGTTTCAGATTGTTCCTGGGGTTCACCCCCCACAGAACATACCTAAGCCGTGTACGGTGGTGGCATCCGCTTCGAGCGGTACCGATACCCCGGCATCGGCACTGGTGTTGGATGAAACACTCCTCACCAGGGATCGTCATCTGGCATCCTCGGTGCCTTTGGGACCGGTGGATACTCCCCAGATTGACTTTCCATTATTGGTACAACACCGATACTACCACAGACGTCGGTACCCTCCAGATTTGCATCGACAGCCTCGCTTCCTTCGATGCCGAGTCTGGAATCGATCTCCAGTCTGGAGGACTGGGTGCCGACTCGCCTTGGTACCATTTCGCGGCGGTACCGAAGGCTCGGTTTCGATGACTCCGATCCGCAACTCTCGGTTCCCCCGAGGCCGATTGAGTTGCCACTGGTTGACCTTCCTTCACTGGTATCAGACACGGTACCGAAGTCGGTACCGATGTCCTCATTACCCTTACGGTCGGTGCCTTCCATGCTTCGCTTATCAGGCTCTCTGCCCTCGATGCCGAGTTTGGAATCAATCTCTAGTCTAGAAGACTGGGTACCAATAGGTTTTGGTACCGACACCGATCGATACCGGTGCTTCGGTACCGAGGATAGTAGCCGGAGGTTTTTGGTTACCTCGGTACCGGTTGAACTGTCACCAATGACTGCTCCGATGTCTTTGTCGGGCTCGACTCCGACATCGGTACCGGTATCCACAGTAGCATCGTGGCCAACTCTTGCCATGCTTTTTTCAACAGGATCGCTCCATTCTATACCAAGCTTGGAGTCGATACCTGGCATGCACAATGTGGTAAGGACGGTTGCTGCTTCTGACAGCCAGTACCAGCAACCATCCCTTAAGCATTCCACACTGCACTCTGCAGGATCTTCTATTCCTATATATTTGGATAACTCTGTGGGTGCTCAGACTAGTTCTTTAGATCTAACCTGTCCAAGGGAGATTCCTGTTTGGGATCCCTCTTTTCAGAGTTTCCTCCTGGATATAGCAAGATCCCTTGCCATTCCTATTCCAGGACATGATCCTGCACAAGGCTCTGTTTCTACCAAAGCAAAGGACAACATAATGCTTCCTTTGCATCATTCCTTGCAGGATCTCCTTCTGGGAATGTGGGAAACACCTTTAAGGGTACCTCCACCTCCCAGGGCAACTGATCTCTTATATCAGGTGCCCCCCTCTCCAGGGTTTCAAAAGACTCAACTTCCTCATCATTCCATAGTAGTGGAATCAGCAATGAGGCGGGTAAAGAGTAAGAAAAAGCACTCTTCTTATCCGCCAGGTCGTGAGTCTAAGACACTAGAGCCTTTGGACGTCAAACCTTCCAGACATCTATGCTTTCTGCAAGAATTCTCTCATATATTTTTTATATGTGTCTTTCTCTTGAGGAAGTCACAAAGCAATTGTATATTGTCGGATGTTTTTGTTCTATGTAAACCGAGCTGATTGCAAATAGTGCGGTATATAAGAATTGTAAATAAAATAAATAAATAAATAAAATTACATCTTTTGATGCCTTTCTTTCCAGATTCCAGGAGTACAGACTATTCCTCACTGCTTAAGCATATCCAGAATATCTCTTGGTTTCTTTCTCGTGCTTCCCTAGACTCTTTTGAGTCTGTTAGCAGGATTTCTGCTATAGCTATAGGGGCACGACGTAGAGCCTGACTCCAAGCTTCAGACTTGGACAAATGGGCACAACAACGGCTGGGACATACTCCTTGCACTGGAGAAAATCTTTTCAACAAGGAGTCTTTACGTCAGGTTACTCAGTTGTCCACTGATTTACCTGTTCCTAAGGGTTGTTCTACACCTTCTGTCCCAGTAGGTAGGAAATGTCCTACCAAACTTTCTTCCCACAGGAGAAGAAGGTTTTATTCATCACTTGCCCATCATACAGATGTTCCCCAACAGGGGAGGCATCGTCCTGGTCTGAAGAATCCAACCTCTCACCAGGCTCAGCAAACCCAGCACCTGCAGGGTTTATGATCAATCATCATCCAGTTAATTGTTTTAACACAGTTCCAGTTTAAAATCACTGTTTAATTTTCCTAGATTTAAGTTTGTTTAATTTATGATACTTTAAGACGTTCTATGTATTTTTAAGATGTTCTATGTAAAACAAACTTCGATTTGTTAATTGTTGTTATTTGTACACCGCAACTGATCTCTGGAAGATGCGGTATAAAAATGAGTGTTAAATAAATAAAATAAATAAATCATCAGATGCTTGTGACTCTTGGGGTTAGAATCTACAGTTGCTTCTTCTCAATAGAGGCAATCCACTGCTTCCTTCTAACCCCTACACATGGATCTCTTTCCAAAAGACATCTATTTTTTTCTATATTTCTATGAGCTGTCAGGATGTTCATGCCTATAGGTCACAGGTTTCTCCTCTTTTCCTGCTAGGGAAAGATGTCTGACCACTATCAAATGTGCCAGCATGTATTTTCCTTTCTATAAACTTACTACTTGGTAAGTCTTCTTCAGCTCCATTCTCTTCACCCTCTTACCACTGTAAGAGCGGAATTACTTGCTGGGGGGCTTCTTCAGCCTCTCTAGTTTTTGTCACTTTCCAGTGCGGAGTTTTCCTCTCTGAGTTACCTCCCCTGTTTCAATCTTACTTCGAGGCAGCTTATCAGACATGTCCAGAGTTTTCTACTCCTGTCTGTTCTTTCTGTTTTTGAACAGTAAGATTCTTTCTGCTGTTTTGCTAGCAGCTGCCTATGCAGGAGCCTTAATGTTTGGTCCACTGGTTCTTGTCCACAAACAACCAGATTTGTCCTCCACTAACATTCTGTCTAGTCTTAGTAGTGGCTCCAAGTCAGTGCTTTCATCTATCTTGGAGATTATCTCACTACAAGCTTTCTGGGTTGGTCTTCTATTTCTGCCATCTCCATTCCCCTGGGTTTGGCAGCATAGTTGGCAGAGATACTGGCTCTCTAGCAGCCAGTTCTATCTCCTCATTCTCCTGCATCATGCTCTCTGCAATTCTACAGAGAAGCTTTCCACTATGGGCCCTTGCTAGAGAGCATGGGGTTTTTTTTTCTCCAACAGCTATCCTAGATGGTTGGAAAAGGCTTTTCAGTCATGTCTCCCATGACTAGAAGGTTCTCCCTTCTTTTACTATCTCCTTTTGATATAAAGGACATAGGCCTTCTCTTACGTAAAGGCTTAAGGAGTTGCCAATTCCCTGCTTTGGTCCATAGCATTCCCAATCAGGGATATGCTCTTTCTCCTTGCAGCTCGTCCTCATGGTAAGAACGCATGATACTTTTTGCCCTTAAGCAGGTCAACATGGTATCTCATCTCTGTGTCTTCTGTCTACTTACCATGCTAGAGTCCTGGAAGACTCGGGACTTGCTGGCTACAGATTGATATTATCCTCTGTTTTTCATGTAACCATCCTGGTTATTTCACTAACTAGCATCCTTGCAGATCATAACCAGGGGGAATAGATTCTCTATATATCTTCTCAAGTAGGTTCCACCTCCTTGTTATTAGATGAATCTTTCCTCTCCACATATCCATATTTAGGCCTACATATTCATATTTATCTTTTGTGTGTATTTTATGCCCCTCCGTATCTCACTATAGATATATAGATAGACATATAAGAATATATGTGTATATATATATACATGTGTATATACATACATGTATATAATATGTATGTGTATATATATATATATATATACATATACATATACATAATCTGTTGAGATATTTCATTATAGATAGATAAGTATGTGGAGACATATCTATCTGACTGTCTATGCTCATATAGCTATATGTTTCTGACAGAGGGGCTTTACCCATACCTTTGCTATCCAGCAGGTTTGGGGTTCTACGCACACAACCACTCCTGTGATAGTCAACAATTTTTATACCATAACCTAAGGGTTTAGGTACCTCTGAAGCTCTCTGTGCCCAATATCTCTCCTAGCTTACCCCAGTTAGGAGAGAAATTGTGGATCTTCAGTTAATCACAGGCTTTAACGCCTCAGGCATTTGTCCTCTCTTTTTGGGATACAAGGGGTTCCCATACCCTTTCTCCCCACAAGGACTGTGCCTGTTTGTCCAAATCGGTTAGCCTTTCTCTTTTTGCTCCTAAGAGTGAGCCACTCTGCCGCCAAAAGAGTTAGGTTTTTGTCATAAAGTCTTCCACTGAAGGCCCACCGTTTTTGTACTACCCCAGTTTTTCCTACTGGGGTTACCTGTTACCTTTCAGAATTCTGACCTCCACTGTTTTCCTACAGGTTTATTACCTCCACTTACAGTGAGGTCCTCTTCACGGTTCCTCTACTGGGTTTCCCAGTAGATCCATGAACCTTCATACTTCTGTGAAATCCTGTCAGGGGAGGTCCATATTGCAATATTCTTTGCAATATCATTGATGACAATCATCATCCACACATGGACTCCTTCTCTGCAGTCCTGTGCTAGGTTAGCTGTTCCACAGCATCCTTCTTTCTTCAACTCCTACCCTCCATCCTCAGGATGTCTGGTGTTGTGGCGGATAGCATGTTCCAACCTATGACATGCTGGGACTCCAGGCATCTCAGCTTGGGAGTCCCCATATGTGAAGACTCATTCCTGCTTGTTCCTGGAGATAGCACAGTTACTTAGCTGTAACAGGTGATCTCTGGGAACAGCAGGAATAAGTCTTCACAACCCTCCCACCTCCCCAGGAGTTGTATCTCTATCTATCTTTCCTTTCCTCTCTCTCTCTCTCTTTGTCTCAGCTTTAAAACTTAACTGAGGAGAGGCAGTTGGGAAAAGCGGGAAGGCAGCACGCAGGCGTGCTGGGATGCTTCCAAAAGTTCTTGATTGGACGCTGGGAAGCGTTCCCGCGCAGACTCTGTCGGTACCGACGTACCCATATGTGAAGACTTATTCCTGTTGTTCCCAGAGATCACCTGTTACAGGTAAGTAACTGTGCTTTCTGTTCATTGTAAACCACCTCTGATCATTGGAAGGGGCGGTATATAAAGAAATGTTAAAATAAATAAATAAATGTTGCATTCATCACATTTAGCATTAATGCAAAAGCAAATGCACATCCCTAATCATTTTCCATTTCTTTTTTTATTATGGGGTTTTTCATTTGTCTTATTACTTTACATGCATAAATGCATTTTTTATGCTATAAAAGTTTTTGTTTTTATGTGTGTAAATATTTGTGTGCAGAGAAACAAAACGGCAGAATTGAATGTACACCACTATTGTTGTCCTCTTCTACAATATAGGAGCACATTTGAGTCCTTTAGGGTGCTGGTTAGCTTGCTGTAACCTCTGGTTAAGTACAGGATTTGTTGCATTCACTTTCTGCTAAATTTAAAGCTTTCGTGGAGGGAGGGGTGGAATGGGAAACCCTCAGCCTGGGCCAGTGCCAGTGCCCTAGATGAGCCTTCAGTCTTACGCCCCCTTCCCTGAGATTTTGGTAACTAAACTCAACAATTATGATCATCCCAACACCATCCCTCCCAAAACCATCATGAAAAATGCATAATGGGGCACCATACTGTCAAATATTAAACTTTGCTTTGTATGAATGTGTGTGCCCTTTCTCCTTGCAGGTAAAAGAATATGCTGATGGTTCTTTGTGTTTTGTCTGGATCTAATGTTTTGCTCTGCCTGTTGCTGATCTTTGCTTCCCTTCGGAAGCCGCAGCCCTAGGCAACCACCTAGTCTTCCCTAATGGTTGGGCCAGCCCCATTTTTAGCAAGACTTTGCTGGGGGGGGGAGGGGGGGTGCCTAAATATGAGCTTACTCCATTGTTAACAGAAGCCTTGTTAATCGCTTAACCTTCCATTGCCTCAAAAAAATCCAAGTTCTCAATGTCCCTGTTTAATGTACATTACCAAGTTTAAGTTACAATGTAAACCACTTTGACTGAAATGATAAAGCTTGTCAGACGGCTGCCTGGGTGAGAATCTTCACAGTCTTGGCAAGTGCATATATCTATATGATTTGCAAGGGATTGTGGGCAATGCAGTTCATTCACACCAGACAGCTGCTCACAATAATTAGTTGTGCTTTTGGGTAAAGCCAATAAGATATTTATTTATGGGGTTATTTCTCCCAACACAGATATGCTTGGTAGCACATAAATCAGGTTACTTGCTTTCAGTGTTAAACTTGGAAAAAAAAATCAGGAAACAACATTTGAACTTGTCAGGCAATCAAAGCAAAAGAAATAAGACCTGGTTGGCAACAAACTGGTCTTTTCTGTAGGCTTTAGCTAATATTCTCTTAGCAATATCAAACAACAAACAAAAGCCACAAAGAAAGGAAAAACTGTTCTTCTCAGGTTAACTTCTTGTATCTTCCCACATAGATTCAGAAGTGATTCTCTCAGAGCCCACAAGCAATTAGGTAAGGCTCAATTGCTAGCAGTTATCCAGCTGAAACCCCTTAGCTGGCTTGCTTTCTACTGCGTGGCTAGAAATCCTACACAGGAGCTTTTCTGAGTAGATTAAAGAACAAGTTTGTGTTTCTTTGTGATGGTTGCTGTACTTTATAACAGAAAATCACCAAAGGAGTTTAGACAGAGAGCAGTCCATGTAAACAGATTCTTCATCTGCTATCACCCCCTCTTCTTCAACAAGCATGGGTTCAATATCATGGATTGGCACAGATGAATCTCCCAATGGATCACTTTCAGGAGAATACTTGTTTCCCTGCTGTCTTTCAAGGTTATAGCTAGGGCATAGATCAGTGTTCATACCTGAGCTTCCATTGCTGTTAGAGTTCCTCTCTATATAGCCTGGCCAGTATGTAGTCCAGTTCTTATGTCCAGCCTTCCAATCCAGATCCCTGGACACTGGATCTCTCTTCACATACCTTCTGGCACGGGTCTTAGGGTCCCTTCCACGTGCAGCCGTCTCCCTCACAGGTACCGTCTGGAGATTCCTAGCTCTGCAGCACCATTCCTCTGGCTTTCCCCAGTCCAATGGTGTATGCTGGCCCTTGGAATGCCTCCCAGTATACGTACTGCTCTGGACTCTTCTAGACCTCTCAAAGGCTTTTCTCCTCTTTCTTCCAAAGGGTTTCTTTCCCTCTCTGTCCGTCCGGTTTGGCTTCTGCTTCTGATGATCCTCCTGATGATGAAGATGATCAAGCTCCAGCTGATTCTCTGTAGAATAAACTCTACCTTTATTCTGCTTAGATGAGTGCTCCTCCCTAACACAGCGCAGCTGTGCTGAATCAGGCCCTGCCCTTTGAGATGAGTGCTTAGGGATTACCTCATAGCCCTCCTGATTGAACACACGTTTCCCCCCTTCAGCTCCTCTAATGGCTGTTGGAAACCTGGTGCATTCTGGGACTGGTAGTCTTTTATGGGAAAATTCTGTTTTCTTATTTCTACCAGAACTGACAGGTTGCTTGTTCAGAGTCACTTCACCTTTTCTATAGCTCCTTCCTGAGCTATGATAAGCTTCCTTATCACAAGCTGTATAAAAAAACCTGTTTATTAAATAAGCTCGCTAGTATTTGATTTATTTATCTGCATGCATTTATTTGTCACATGGCTCCTTATTTTACTAATTGCACTTGATTTTTTCTGCATTGGAACCCAGTGCTAATTTGCAAATAAATGGGCCGATGCAGAAAGCTACCGTGAGCTTGTACGCGCACACAACATGCAGAAAAGAGTTGGCCGTGCACGGTAGAAGGGTGTAAAGTTTCCACGGGCACAACATGGCGTGTATTAAAAATATATTGAAATGAAATGAAAATGAGTGGGGCGTACTCATATAATATGGTAATGAGATCTACACCCAATGCAATGAAGCGCATTAGAAATTATGCAATCCTGCTTTAAGAAGAAAAGCATCATTATTTTTATGCCTGGGCAGGAGTAGAAGTTAAGATCTAATGCATCCTTGAACACAATTCTAGGTGTCCTCAAGAACAACACAATTCTGTGCGTCCAGTTCTGAGCGTTTTGAAAGCAGCACAGCTTGGAGTGTTTGACAGTGGACGTTTTGGTCAGGCAGATGTTTGCTGGTTTTCCCTTTGCCTTTCTGCTGCTTGCAAGAGCTAGCTTATGTCTGTAACCGCACAGAAAAGCGCGGTACTGCGGCATTTATATTTATGCACTGCAGTGGATGCACGAATATGCATGCTATTGTGCATATTTGTGCAGCCACAGGGGATGGGATTGTGAAATTATGCGCATGCTCTATCAACTTGTTGCATTTCCTCTCATGAGCATGCGCTACCTTTATTTCTAATGCCAATATTTTATGACGATTTTTTCCTTGGCGCTGGGGTTTTACGCATATCATATTTGCATACGCTTGGTTTTGCATGCCCTTCATTTGCATGTCCTCTTGATTCTGCATTGTGCGTTCAGACTTGTGCGTTGTCAGTGCATTATGTGAATGCGTAAAAAGTCTGTAACGCGTGCGTTCTGCGCCAGTTTTCTCCATCTGCTTGAATGTGGGTTAACTTAGTGCAGTAAATAAGTCTCAGTCTGTAGTACTTTAAATAAGCTTGTTGCGGCATCTCTCCTAATCACAACGCCAATTTGATCTTTGTGCATCGTGCCGGCAGTATTTTGTTTAACCCATTAGCCAGTACTGTTGCTAATATTTTTAGATCCTGAGATCAATCTGTATGATACCATAAGAACATAAGATATGCCATACTGGGTCAGACCAAGGTCCATCAAGCCCAGTATCCTGTTTCCAACAGTGGCCAATCTAGATCATAAGTACCTAGCAGTTTCCTCAAAAGACACAGGTTCCTCAATGCTTGTATTGGGTCAAGCAGTGATATCCCATGTCCCTTTTAATAATGGTTTATAGACATTTCCTCCAGGAACTTGTCCAAACCTTTTTTTAAACACAGCTACACTAACAGCTTTTACTACATCCTCCGGTAACAAATTCCAGAGTTTGATTACACGTTGAGTGAAAAAATATTTTCTCTTATTAGTCTTAAATAGGTTATCCTGTAGCTTCATTGCATGTCCCCTAGTCTTTCTATATTCTGATGACATAAACAATCGATCTACGTTTACCCGTTCCATTCCATTCATTAATTTATAGACCTCTATCATATCTCCCCTGAGCTGTCTCTTTTCCAGCTTGAAGAGCCCTAACCTTTTTAGTCTCTCTTCATAGGGGTATCCTTCCCATCCCCTTTACCATTTTGGTGGCTGTTTTTTATACCTTTTCTAATAACGCTATATCCTTTTTAAGATATCAATAAATCAATCTCCCTTCCAGGTTTAGTCAACATTGTAAAATGTAACCAGATTTGGTTTTTGCCTAACATAAAGAGATGCTTCACAATTTCTTGCATTGGGTTAGTTATAAAATCTATTTTGTAAAATTCAGCTCCCAAACTTTCAGATCCAGGAGGTTTTGCTGGTTTTCAGTGCTAAGCTTTGATTTCTTGTGCATGGAGTGATTACAAATCTGCAGATTTCTCTCATCTGTTTTTGGAATTCTTAAATCATTAAATTGCCATCTCTCTTGAGTTCGAGACCCAGTGCATATGCAACCTTGAAATATTTCAAAAACAATGCTGCAATTTCTTTTGAATTTGTAGTTACACCCTCATGTTGGTTTTTATATTATGATAGCGTGTCTAGTATAGCTAAGCCTTATCAAGTTTGTCAACAGCTTCCCTGTTTTATTTTACTATCTATGTAATTTGTACCTGTGAAAATATATATTGTTCCTTGCTTACGGGGTTAATAAATCCTCTAATCTTCATGTCTATCATTTTTTTGCTTTGTCTCTGCTGTGACTGAAGAGAGATGAAGTCTATGATTTGCTGTAAATCCTGAGTTAACCTTATTGGGTCCTTGTTTTTAGTGTATGCTGTATTTGATATTTGTCATTTAACATTGCTTTTGTAACTTACCAGTATGGTAGAGTGTTTACTTATCTATTGTTTATTTCATATTCTTGCTGTATATGTATGGGGAATTTATGGACTTTCTCTGTGGACGGTGGTTTTATAACAGAGCACTTACGGGTAAGTGCCTACCTATGCACTATTTTATAAAAACAAGTAGACACCTGCATATGGAGTGGAGGAGTGGCCTAGTGGTTGGGGCAAGGTACTTCAGGCTGGAAGGTCGGAGGTTCAAATCCCACTAGAGGACAGCAACCTTGGGCCGGAAGGACTGAGGTTTCTAGTCCCACAGGTGCTCCTTGTGGTCTTGGGCAAGGGTGGTGGATGCTTGGAATGCCCTCCCAATGGAAGTGTTGGGGGCAAATACAGTGACAGAATTCAAAATGGCATGGGACAGACATAGTGGATCCCTCTACAGCAACAGGATAAAATCAAAATAAACTTAACTAATTTCTCAACATACAGGGGTGTCCTACACGGAGCGGTAGATGCATCTACTCTTGCCATCTTACTGGCCAGACTAGATGGACCATACTGGTCTTTATCTGCCGTCATTTACTATGTTACTATGATTTAAACTAAAAGCTCTTTGCTGATACTAGGCCCTGACTGAGTTAGCAAATACAATGGATTCTAAAATACACAGATATATCACCTTTAACCCAAAGAATGCCCTTTTCCCTAAGATTTAGAGAATTTCCCAGAAGTGAATACTAAAAACATGCTGATTTCTTTCCAGCAGTAGCAGTCCCTTTTGATAGTCCTTCAAGACTGGGAGCATAAGGATGCTAACATGTGACCTGATACTCCCAGGGAACCTTCATAAGGGGGCTGGTGCTTGCTTAAAAAAAAAGAATGCAGACGTCCTCTTCCCCCAGTCTAGACCCTGCCAGCACCCCAAAGACCTGTGGCCACCAATCAAGCCCTGCCACCCATCAGAGTCGCTTCCTGGACCCTCTCTTCCACAGACTCCTCCCACTCTCCCTGTAGTTCCACCTTATGAAACCTTTGTGGTCCAGCAGGTACAGTGCACTAGTGCTGCCCAGTCACACTGCACTGTGTGGCTCCAGGTTCAAAATGACAGCTTATAACCTCTAGCAGTAGATCGATTGTTTACCTTATCAGAATATAGAAAGACTAGGGGACATGCAATGAAGTTACAGGGTAAACTATTTAAGACTAATAAAAGAAAATATTTTTTCACTCAATGTGTAATCAAACTCTGGAATTTGTTACCGGAGGATGTAGTAAAGGCTGTTAGTGTAGCTGGGTTTAAAAAAGGTTTGGACAAGTTCCTGGCAGAAAGGTCCATAAACCATTATTAAGAAGGGACCCAGGATATCAGTGCTTGAACCAATACAAGCATTGTGGAACTTGTGTCCCTTGGGGAAACTGCTAGGTACGTATGACCTAGATTGGCCACTGTTGGAAACAGGATACTGGGCTTGTTGGACCTTGGTCTGACCCAGTATGGCATATCTTATGTTCTTATGTTCTTAGCAGTAGTGTCACGGTACTGTCACGAGGGGTCGTGGTGCCTAGGAGCATTGGAAACAGGACACTGGGCTTGATGGACCTCTGGTCTGACCCAGTACGGCACCTCTTACGGTTCTTATGTGTTCGCAACCTGATGCTTCCAGGCAGGAAAAGTATTGCTAGCTCAAAGCTGGCATCATTTTTCTAGAAATGATCATCGTTAGCTGTGTTATTCGAGTGGCACAATAATGAGGTGTTTTGCATGCATTTGAATGCTTTGCATCTTATTGTGTATCACACATTGTCTTACATTAACATGTGTTATGGTAAAATAACACACACTATTGCCATTTAACTCACATTACGGGGAAAAAAGCACGCATTATTCCTCCATGTTGGTGGCACTGAATATCTCAGTCAGCGCAATTAATGTGTTTAGTAGGTATGCTAACCATGTTAATTGCTTTAAATATGAGGCCCAAGGTCCTTTGATGTTTCTAAGCAGCTTTACTTAATCTATTTTCTTTTGAACGAGAGGTACAGAAACAAATTAGAAGGCAAAGGAAGTTACAGTTCTTTAGTTTCCTAAATATCAGAGCCGTTTACCTGCAAACCTGTAAATCTGGGAGAGGAACAGTGGCAATATTTGTTGAAGCTGATTAATGGTGTCTTGGGCATTTGCTGGGAAATTGAAAAGTTCCCTAATAGAAGCAGACAGTTTTATCTTAGCTATAATTTCTGCATGATGACGCGAAGAAATCCACAGCACATGCTGAGAGTGCAACAGACCTTGCTGCTTTTCCTGTGCCACATCGTAGATGGTCAAAGCTGTTAAAAAGAAAATTGCAGGGCGGAAAATGCAGCCTCTTGTTTGCCCATCTCCTGCTTCTCAGACTCCCACTACTTTCAGCCACCGAAGCCAATGTACTAAAGCACACCTAAACCTGTCTGCAGGCGCACACTTGTGAAAAGTGCTGTTAGCAGGCTTAAACTGTGTGCTTATATGCTAACGGTGCTTCCGGAGGATAATTTTCTAAGGAGGCACCTACTTTAAATGGAAAATAGTGCCTACGTAGGTGCCTGTGTTATAAATAAAAGTAGGCATCTACTGTTCTTTATAAATACTGACATAAATGGTAATGAACACCCTTCAAATATAGGCACAATCACATCTGCTCTCAAGCAGGTGTAAATGCCCACATCTACTTTGCTGCATGTGTGCATATAGGTTAAGATATTTTAAGATAGTCTATGTGCATAAGCACAAACTACAGTCATGGTCTGCCCCAACGCCATTCCTGTGCATGCCCACAATGAAAGTACATGCCGTCAAATCTAGAAATCTAAATTTGTACTGCTCACTTTTTTATGAGGCCACTTATACATGTCTATGGCCACGTACGTGCATAAATTACTAAAATAACATGATCGCATGCTAGGTGTGGATTTTTCCACTGCGCCCTTACACTCCTACTTCAAGTCCATATTTTCCAGGACTTGTATGCGTTCATGGGCACTTCTGCACAAGAATTGGCTGGTTGCCATTCTGTAAGGATGCATGAAAGTGCCCAGTGCACCAGTCTTTGGTAGGGGTTTGCACAAGAGCAGATGTGTTGGAAAGGGGTGTGGAGCACATGGGCCCTGGCTCCACCAAAACGTTGCTGCTGCAATCACAGCCTTTCCCTTCATGCCTGTGGGGGTCAGATCTCCCGAGGGCAAAAGTAAGAGAAGGCCACAACCCAGCAGGCTGCCATCGGGGGATCCCATCCTCTGCAGGCAGAAAAGCGTTGCAGTCTCCAGCCTTCATTTCCTGTCTGCCTGCAGAAGATCAGATCCCCACAGGCAGATGGGAGGGGGCTGGCGATTGCAGTCACACATGGATTGCCAGGTTTGGTGTGGAGCTTGCCCCTCCCCCCCCAGAAAATGGCATTCCAGTGCCTTTGCATGGGGGGGGCATAGCCTGAGTGGAGTATAGGCATGGCCTTGAAGGACCCACATACATTATAGGTATGACATACATGACATAGGTGTGTCTGTCTGCTTGTCTAGGCGTCACTAGATTAACCTGCTCTAGGCAGGCATAACAGGTGCACTTTGAGTATGGCGCATTGGTACACTGCTATTTTATAAAGTGTTTATTAAATCAACCATCCTACAAAGCTACAATAATTGAAGTGAGAATATTAAGGCACTGCTGCACTATGATATAAGCTACCGTTAGAGCATGACTTTGAATTTTGAAGATGGAGTATAAATAAAGAGCAGAAGGACTATTGTGGTACTGGCTAGTTTTGGTAACAAGCCAGGAGTCTGGCATAGTCCAACAAAACATCATTTTATATAGCAACACTAATGGGGGTATATTAATTTTACAAAGCAGGGTTTGACAAACACCAGGAGCCAGGTCGCCATGGCAACTAAAAAAAAATGAGACTTGGCGCCTGGGGCTCAAACACATGGCCAGAAGCATTGGTAGCTGCCCGAGGTATCCCAGCCCCTGCAAGGAGAAGTGCTGGAAAGGCTGGGAGCATCAGCGGCTGCCATGGGGGATCCTAACCCCTGTGGGCAGAACTGCCAAGAACTATACCCGCCGTTTCGGAATCTGGTTTATTACATGCCCGTTTTCAGGTTAGATGTTTCTGCTGGCCGGACATGGCTGTTCTAGAATCACATGCCACACGGACACATTTAAACTGAGCTTGATATGTCGCCAGTAGCCAATGGAGATCAAAATGGTGAGAGTAATCCCACAGTCACCCTAGCAGCAGCATTTTGGACCAGCTGCAATGGTCTGACTACACTTCTGACAATCCTTAAAAAACCAAAAAAAAACAACAACAGGTACATAAGTGATACATTACCATGGATTGCACCTCTGACCTAAATTTGACTGTATGCAGAACATACTTTAGGTGCCAAACCATCCGAAGATTAAAAATAATCCCACAAACAAGTTCTCCAACCTGGGGTCAAAAGGAGAAATGTGAATCCATAATAACTCCCAAATATTGAACTTTCCCACTAATAGGGACTGTGGGGTTGATTATTCAGAGCCAGTCGGCCTACAGGAGGCCATCCTGCTAAGGACGCTGACCATGATATTCAGCGGCACTATACAAATGGGGCCGGGCAATCTGTGAGGACGTTTAGTGGCACTTATCTGGTTAGTGCAAGGGCAGTTGGGTGTCGAACCAGTGTTGGTGCTATCACTTATCCTATTAGCGGATATTCAGCCAGCACCTCTCCAGGCAACTTAGGCCTCATGAAAAGTTGGCCTGATGCAATTTGGATAAGTGCCAACTGAAAAGCCACTAACCTGTTAAGTGCCGGAGCTTATCTGGGTAGCGCTGCTCAACGCTGATATTTTGATCCTGCCCAGATCCTGCCATTGAATATATTACCAATATTTAAGCACCACAGTGTTTGGATATTGGCCTTTTTGAATAACTGTCTCTATCCTTCCACCTAAGGCAACAGTTGAAGGAGGTACATAGTCATGGTCATGACAAACCACCAAGACCTATCATGCTATTACTTTCAATCTAGGCCAAAATCTTGGAGAAATTACTCGGTATTTAAAAAAAGAAAAATCAGTATTGCTGAAAAATTTCTCAAAGATTAAAATGTCATCAGCTTAAAAGCAGAATTGCAAATTCAGTTCCTGCAACAGCTCACATATCGGGGCTATATAAATATTGCATAGTGTAGAAGACAAAAGTGAACCTTGGAACACCCCTCACCTTATACCAAGAAGATAGCTCATTCTGAAAGAGATCTTGCTGTTCTCAATTAGCAAGGAAGTGAACCATCTTAAAACTATTCCTCCAATTCAGCTAACTGATGTGACAATATCAAAGGCAGCAGCATGTCAAAAAGCAGCTTTTAAATCGATAAATAACAAGCCACTTTCCTACTCTCAGGCCTACAGAGTATTTCATTCACCAAAGAGACCAGAAAGGTTTCCGAGCTATAATCTGCTCTGGAATCATGCTGTCAGGCATCCAAGACCTAATGCTGTTGCACAAAATCATTGTCTTTCCACACTTTGCGTTCTATATGCTTTGCTAAGATAGACAAAGAAAAGATGGGTCCATTCGTGTCAGTGAGGTTCTGCACTGGATCTGACTACTGGTTTTATCATTGCCCATTTTAATATTGCTAGCATAACTCCCTCTGTCAGGGAAACCCTAATAATGGAACAAAAATAAGACAACAGATTCCTTAACTATCTTAATGGAGACAATGGAAGTAGAATCTGACAAACAAGAAGATGTTTTCATCACAGACAGCAATGTGAGTATCCCACACAGGTCAAATGCTAGGTCCACATCAAGTCTCTGGTAGTCCACATTCACATTGTTTGTCAAGCCATTCATTTTATTATTATAAATTCTGCTAACGTCTATGCTGTTAGTGTATTATCATCCATACAATCGTCCCCTCTCCCCCCTCCCCTTTATGGGCTTAAATATCGAATCATGGAAAACATTTTCAGTAGGTCTAAATACCTCAGCCTAATCTTAACTGTAAACTACTTTTTTGGATAAATTGTTTATATTATATGAAAATGTAAAGGTAACGAAAGCAGGATGCAGCAGAGTGTTACTTACGCCAATAACACTCAGCACATCTCATTTCCCTTCTCAGTTGCTGCTATGCCTCATTAAACCAAGGTGCATAGGAGACCTCACCCCTGAATCCTTAGGTGGTGAGACTTGTGAAAGCATTGTAATCTCACTGTTCCAAATATCAATTAACTTGTCTAGGGCCCATCCAGCGGGACTGAGTCGATGAAGGCCCAATAGGCTTTAAATGCATCTGCTACAAATAAACAAGAGGCCAATTTGAACAAGTGTGACAGATAGTTATAGAGAAGCATTTCAACTTATGATATGTCCAAGAAGAATCAAGAGCCACAAAGGAGTATCGTTTCAACCATGATTCTTTTATTTATATATATATATATATATATAATCTATGGACATGCCAGATCGAGAATAAGACCATCAGCATGAGAAGAATGAATACATTGTGCTACCTCTAGAGATAACCGGGTAAGGCGGACCGAGCGATCCCAACCTTGTTCCCCCCCCTCCCCCTTTGCCTATCCCATGCACATATCTGACATTCAAATAAAACCATTACACAATCTATGGAATTGAACTGGTCGCAGCTTTATTACTTATAACAATCACAATTTACAATTAACAAGTTAACATACCCCCCCCCCCACCAGCAGAACGCGCCACCACCCGCCATGTTATTAGCAAGGTGCCGCCGCTTCCGCTTCCGCCAGGTACAGGCCCCAACAAAATCGCCTCGCCCTCCCTCATCCGGCTTCGCCATATTATTAGCAAAAACCTGAGGGATTGTCCGGGCGGGGGTACCCCCCCCCCCCCGGAAAGCGTGCATCCCGCGCCCGGCCCCCGAAACCACCGGGATCCCCCCAACCCCCCCCCAGCGGCAACACCCCCCAACCCCTCTGCCCATCGCAACACAGGGAGGGTGGAGGGCGTCCGTCGGCTCCGGCATCCGAAGGCAAGAGCCGGAGCCACGCTACGTCCCCGGCACCATCTCCTCGCGAATCCTTCGTCCCATTGGCTGCCGCGCTCTATGCCATCATGCGCTGCAACCAATGGAAACAGGATATTCCCCGGCCGCTCCTCCTCCTAGGGCTTGCCTCACCGCGCTAACCGTTGGGGGTGCGCGCGCGGCCGCCCCCCGGTTAACGGTGGCCGCGTGCACATGGCTCCGCGGCCTTGCCTTGCCATAACCGGGTAAGGCGGACCGAGCGATCCCAACCTTGTTCCCCCCCCCCTCCCCCTTTGCCTATCCCATGCACATATCTGACATTCAAATAAACCATTACACAATCTATGGAATTGAACTGGTCGCAGCTTTATTACTTATAACAATCACAATTTACAATTAACAAGTTAACATACCCCCCCCCCCACCAGCAGAACGCGCCACCAACCCCCCCGCCATGTTATTAGCAAGGTGCCGCCGCTTCCGCTTCCGCCAGGTACAGGCCCCAACAAAATCGCCTCGCCCTCCCTCATCCGGCTTCGCCATATTATTAGCAAAAACCTGAGGGATTGTCCGGGCGGGGGTACCCCACCCCCGCCGTAATGCTTGCATCCGGCTCCGGACCCCGGAAACCTCCGGGATCCCGCCACCGGCTCCGGACACTGACGTCCTGAGCCGCCCCCCACCCAAGCAAGCTGAGACCATCCCTTCTCCCATCCATGACCACATCCAAGGCCTCCTGCAAATCGTTAACCAGCAAATACAAGCCGCTCGGGGATACATGTACCCCGTCTGGCCCGTACAAGCCAGCGCAGTTTACATCAGCCCAGGAGTGCAAAATTTGGCGCCTCCATTCCTTATGACCCATCTGCCTATTTGGCGATTGATTTTTTGCCAGCCCTCTGGACCAGCGCCGCTGAACGCTGCAAGCAGGCCTTGGAAGTATATCTGACCACAAAATGACCACGCCCGATAACATTACTAATACAGCCCCCAAGTCTTTGTGCACTGCACGAATCAACTGTCGACAAGTCCAGGACGTCAAGTCGTTGCCTCCCAAGTGTATCAACAGAACATCAGGCTTCTCTCCCCGACTCCCTTGGTGCCGCAGCAACGGCAGGAGCTGGATCCACCGCATTCCGCGCTCCCAGCCATGCGACGGACACTTCAGAGACTTCCAGTCCAAGATTCATGCCAATGGGTCGTGTTGCTGCCCGCCGCCGACCAGCCCAGTAAACGAATGAATGGCCAGTCACCCCAACAGCGACACCGAACCATCTCCTATAGCTGTAATATAAAATAAGATAGATTAGAGACCCCCCCCCCTACAAACGCACATAGGTTTGGAAAGCCTGCGACCTCCAACGCCCGATACGCTGGATCTCCCGCTCCGACAATCCCTCCGCCGCCGCGCTGGTAGCCGCCCCGATCCTGAACGAGTGTGGAGCAAAACGACCAGCATCCTCCCCTATCATCCGCAGCGACATCCGCATG
Organism: Ichthyophis bannanicus; assembly: GCA_033557465.1. NCBI lineage: Eukaryota > Metazoa > Chordata > Amphibia > Gymnophiona > Ichthyophiidae > Ichthyophis > Ichthyophis bannanicus. The sequence continues at coordinate 93,271,708 of CM066046.1, read as the reverse complement.
ACAGCCGTAAATTGAAAACGCGTAAGGACCCGCGCATCGCTATGCACGAATAAATTTCCTGAGCCCGGGGGGCGCGCATCCAAGTATGCCCGCAACAACCAAACCGGACAAGTCAATGCCCCGGCCACCTGTCGCAACACCACCCAGGAGCCTTTCCCCCCACTGATCGGTTTTTTGAGCGCGCAACATGTATGTGCACCCCCCGCAACCAACTTTGACGTGGTGTAGTTGCAAGCCACCGCCCCCCGCCCCCCGTTTTTTTCCCCGACTCAGCCACCAATTCACCCACTCGGAAGGCCCCAAAAAAGGCAACTGCAAAAACCGCCCGAAATAGGGAACATTCGTAACGCGATGAGACCACCCGAGGCAAAACCGCACACAATCGCTCCAACAAGGCATGCGTTATTGGTTGCCTGGAATCCCCGGTCGATGGATGCGAGCGCTCCCAGCCTTGCAACAACCGAGATGTCAGAAAACCCCCCCGCGCCGGACCCCACCCCACGGCTCTCATAAAAAAGGAAAAACCGGCCAAATTCTTACGTACTGTAGAACGCGACAAGCCCGCCGCCTTCGCAGTGAAAACATACTGACCCAATAGCCACTCAGATGCAGGGCCCCGTCTCCATCCCCGCTCCAACAAGAAAGACTCCACGCTGCGGTAGCCTTTTCGATAGGCTTCCCACGTCGCAGCCGACACAGAGTTTTTTAGCAAGTCAATCATGCCGACAGGCCAATCTGCCATAAGTTGTCCGGGACCGATGCTCCTCGCTCTTCCGCGTCCGGTGCCAAGGTCCGAAACAGCTCCCACTTGAAACGGGAAAGAGCATCAGCAATAGTGTTAATACATCCCGGAATGTGCCGAGCCTTCAGTACCACATTCAGCCGCAAACAGGATAAGATCACTTGCCGCATTAAATTCCCGCGACCGGTCTGCATCGCGGGGTATAATTATTTACTACGCTGACAACGGCCTCGTTGTCGCAGTTCCACACTACCTGGCGATTCCGCAGCTTCTCTGGCCAGATGGACAGAACCACCAAGATCGGGAACAACTCTAGGAAGGTGATATTACGAGTAAGTCCAGCTTCCCGCCAGGCCAATGGCCATCCTGCCGCACACCAAGAGCCGCCAAAGTAAATCCCCAAGCCCGCTCCTCCGGCAGCATCGGTATATAACTGCAAATCGCACTGGACACTACCTTCTCCCTCAATACCGAGACCCGTTTAAATTCACGCAGAAAAAATCGTCCCAAACCCCTAAGTCCGCTCGCATTTTACGGGAAATCCTGATCCGATGATGAGGTTTTCCCACACCCCGCTGTAGCCAACGAGAGCCGTCGGAGGAATACGCGGCCCATGGGAATAACACGACATGCAAAATTAAGTGAACCGATAAGGGCCTGCATCTCCCGCAGCGACATCTTAGCTGCTGTCATCGCATTCGCTATCAATACACGCAACCTCGCTACCTTGTCTACGGGTAACCTCGCTACCATTACGTCAGTGTCTAACTCCACCCCTAGAAAAGTAAGACTCGTAGTCGGCCCTTCCGTCTTTGCCACTGCCAACTACTCCCCATTCCTGAGCTAACTGGTGGAAATTGTTTCAATAAGTCCCGACATTGCCCGGACTGAGCCGTCCCTACAAAGAGGAAATCATCCAAGTAATGCACAACTTGCGCACAACCCGAACGCTGTACCACCACCCAGTGCATAAATGTACTAAATCGTTCAAAATATGAACAGGATATCGCGCAACCCATTGGCATGCATTTGTCGAAATAAAATTGTTCCTCGAAAAGAAAGCCCAACAAATGAAACGCCGAGGGGTGCACCGGCAACAATCGGAAAGCTGACTCAATATCGGTCTTAGCCATCAAGCACCTCGGGCCACACTCTCTCACTAAATCAACCGCCTCATCAAAAGATGCATACCGCACTGCACACAATTCCTTTGGGATGTGATCATTAACAGATGCACCCTCCGGGAAGGATAGATTGTGAATCAGTCTATATTTACCTTGTTCTTTTTTTGGTATTATGCCCAATGGGGAAACTACGAAATCCTCGAAGGGTTGTTCAAGAAAAGGGCCAGCTACCCTCCCCAGTAAAATTTCCCCTAACAATTTGTCTTTCACAATATTACAGAAACGTCTCACCGATGGTGAATTCGCCGATCTGGCCGAGGCGACCCGACCCACAACAGGAATCTGAAACCCCCACTCGAATCCATTATCTAAGATACTGCCGTCCGCCCTCCTGGGATACCTATTCAGCCATGGACGCAAAGCCATTAACCTAATGGGAGTAGGGGCTAAGCTCGACGTAATCCTATTGTTTTGTAGGGGGGGGGATGGATCCAGTAGGACCTCTTTTAACACATTTAAGGGCGGAATGCCCTCCTCCGCAAACAGAGCATGCGTGCCGGAATTTGCAGTCCGGAAAGGGGCAGGAAGACTTATTGAAACGCCAACAGACGTCGCCAGCGCCCCCTCCCCCCGCAGGTCTCTGAACTGCCGGGGGCACGCCTCCGCGAAAGGGCTTCCCCACCCCAGCTGCACTGACTAGCCCCCCCTTGCCCACACCCCCCGCTCCTCCACCTGATTTGACCGCCATCTGCGTTAACCATAAATTGATATCTTGTGTACCCCAAGATAACAACTGGTTCTCTTCCATCTTGTCGCGAAACTTTTCATCATAGTTGAGCCAGGCCCAACTGTCATGGTTTTGTGACGCTTCTAAGATGGAGTCCATGTATGCCAAAAGCATACCATACTGTTCCGGATGCTCGTATCCCCAAACACTGGCTAGCCGTAGAAAGGCCCTCGTCCAGTTCACTACATTCCTCGCAACTCTCCGCACCCTACCAGCTTTCTCGTCTTCCTTCCTCTTTCGCCTACTGTCCCCTGAACGTTTTCTACCCTCCAGCAAACGAAAAACATCAATATAACGACGTTTTTGAATTTTTCGCCGCAAATATTTTGGAACGCTTTCCCATAACTCAGAAAACGCAGCTACCGTAGGCACTGGACCGCTGGGTTCCCTCCCCCCGACCGGCCTCCCTAATACCCGGCCCCGACTTCCTTCCCGCGATGTCGAACTAGACGACGAATCAGTGGACGATGAGTACGACGAATCCGATCGCCTGCGCCTATGACAAGAACGCCGCCGCTTCCGGCTTCTCTTCTTTCGATCGCTGACCACATTCCCCGTTACCAACCCAGACTCCGCACCTATTTCCAATGCCAACTCACCCGCAGTCTCTTCATTCGCTGGCACACTGAGCTCGGGTCGCTCCGAAGTAGTTCGAACCGCTGCCTCCGTCTCAACAGCCGCACCGCCCTCCGCTCGAGAACTTGAGCTGCCTCCTGGCCGCGATACACTCCACCAAGGATTTCCCATACATTGCCACGTCGGAGGTACCTGCGGAGAAAAAACAGGGAGAGGCGACGAGACACCCGCCCTAATCCAAGGAGACTGCCAAGCCCCGAGCCACTCCGCCCGCGAGGAGCCCTGACCCCCGCCCTGCCAGTGCTCCCACGAGGGTGAAGGGGGTCCCCCCACATCCTGTGGCCACCCCCACATGCCCGCAAACCCCCATCTATCAGCATTTTCCATGGGGGACGGACCACCACCTGGCCGGCCCTCAGCTGCCCAGGCTGACCTATATCCCAACCCCCCCCGCAAGTGCTCCCCATCCCCACCTCCCGGACAGCCCAGGGGGATACCCTGCTCCAACTCTAACCCCTGAACCCCTGTGTCACCTTCCAACTCCACCCGTGTCCGCGAGGTCCCACCTGCTCCCCCTCTGCCCCTCTGTCCTTTGTTACCCCTGACAGACTCCCCTGCTGGCTGACCCCTCCCCTGATCAGTCCCTGAAGTATGCGCTGTTCTGCCCCTGGCCCTTCCCCGCGCTGACTTACCTCGGACCACAGTACCGCCCTCCCTGCTGGAACCAGCCGCCATCCGCTTCCCCCCTACTTCCCCCCCTGGGGGCTTTACTTTTCACCGCCCGCTTGCCTCCGGGTTTATTTTGCGGCATATTTAAGGAGGGAAATAAGCCCACAGCAATATCTATAAGCCCTGGCCAAGCCGCACCGGAGATCCCCGACTTTAAATTCCCTGCCTCAACCCAGCACACCGGACGGTAGCGGAACTACCGCTGCACGGAGCCCCCCCTTCCTCCCCTTAAAATTGGCCCGGCAGGAAAATAATTCAAAATAACGAACGGGCACGCTGCTGCAAACTAGAACAGGGAGAAAATCACTACCCACCCGAGAGAAAGACACCGCGCAAGTATATAAAATATTGCATCCACAGCGAACCTCTGCACACGTCCGTCGGCTCCGGCATCCGAAGGCAAGAGGCCGGAGCCACGCTACGTCCCCGCACCATCTCCTCGCGAATCCTTCGTCCCATTGGCTGCCGCGCTATGCCATCATGCGCTGCAACCAATGGAACAGGATATTCCCCGGCCGCTCCTCCCCTAGGGCTTGCCTCACCGCGCTAACCGTTGGGGGTGCGCGCGGCCGCCCCCCCGGTTAACGGTGGCCGCGTGCACATGGCTCCGCGGCCTTGCCATTCCATGGACAACAAAAAGATATCCACCATTAAAGAATACTGCTCCTCAGTGTGTACATTAAAATCACCCATTATAATTACCGACTCCAAATTGCAGTCGAGCACAACCAACCATTCAATAACGAGACACAATGGGTGATATATGCCAACAACCATTCTGTTCTAAAACTGCTTCAGAAAATTCAGTAGCAAATTAAACGTATTAAAATTTTGTGATTTGTACGTGCAAACAATGATACACCCCCTCTCCTTTGCTTGATCTATATGGAATAGATTGTATTTAGATATCTACAATTCATTGACAAGCATTACATCAGCAGGTTATTAACCACGCTTCCATAATACTTAAAACATCTAAATGCAGTGAAAATAATGGGACCAATAGTCAATGGTGGTAGAATGCACACTGAAAGTGGCTAGCCATTGCTAGATATTCAAAGCCCAGTGTGCCCAGTTAGCGTTTTAGCTAACCAGACAGCAGCTATATTCAGCTGTTGCCTGGTTAGCTAAACTAGCTAATGTTATGCCTGCCTTTTAAATGCCTAATGCTAAGAACATGGGTGTCATGGCTAAGGTTGTCAGCATTTGATAACCTTAGCCGTGACACCCTCATCTCGAGATTAGCACAAATAGGATTAGGAGGCACAGTATTACACTAGTTCAAATCATACATATCAAACCGTAAACTTTGCATCCAAATAGGCTAAAACTCATCAGAGACATTCCCCCAAGAACAAGGAATATCCCAAGGTTCCGCCCTCTCAGCCCTCATTTTCAACTTATACCTGCAACCAATTACCAGCATCTTCTGAAAATTCAACATTAGGTATTACATCTATGTGGACAACATTATGTTGTCTGTCCCCATAGACATAAACAATCCTACTTATCACAATCTATCAGACTGCATTATTGAAATGGAATCATGGTTAAAGTCCAACAACCTTAATATTAACTACAAGAAAACGGAAGTCCTATACATATCAAGAAATCAAAAACCTACTGCCTTTCATACCATCAAAATTAATAATATTGTACTCCCTGTTAAGCAAGAGGTGAAATACCTCGGCATAACAGTAAGGACTATCTTCTTCAAACTGAAAACTGTTCAACATCTTAGACCACTGCTAGACATCAACGATTTCAAATCAGTAGTCCAGGCCCTTATCACCCCACATTTTGACTACTGTAATAGTCAGTTACAGGTCCTACCAAACAAAAACATAAACTTACTACAGAGAGCACAAAATATCACAGCTAGAATTGTCTGTAAGGCCCGCCTAACTGATCATATAACCCCCATCCTATATGAGCTCCACTGGCTCCTAGTTCTAAGCCAAATAAAATATAAGTTACGAACAGTAACTTTAAAACTTATCAATACCATCTCCCCGTCCTTCTTATCAACCCTCATTCATACTCAACCAGATACCAGATCCCGCAGGCAAAATGCTATCCATTCCTTGTAACCCCCACTCTATCCGCAAGACAAAACAGACCACGAGCTCCAGAGTCTTTACATATCTCGCCCCATCTCTGGAACTCCCTCCCAGTACTGCTACAATTGATCAAAGACCTCCAAACATTTGGGAGAGAACTCAAAACTTACCTCGTCCTTGCACACTATAGAAACATAAACATAGACACCCCCTCACAAGCTACATCACAACACACCCCCTGAGAGACACGTACATTCCGCACCCTGAAATTCAAAGAAAATCATCATAATCGGAGATTATATACTTAGTTTATTAGCTTCTTGTTTTAAGCAAAATATAAATTGTAAGTTGTTATGTTAACTGTAATTACAAAGTTTACTATGTAAAATGTTATACCACCGTTCTCTGTAAGATGTTCCGTTCTTTGTAAACCGCCGCTGATCTTTGGAAGGGGCAGTAAAGAAAAATCTAATAAATAAACGAGATACCATACTGGGTCAAACCAAGGGTCCATTGGTATCCTGTTTCCAACAGTGGCCAATCCAGGCCACAAGTACCTGTCAGATTCCTAAAAGATATACAGATTCCATATTACTTGTCCAATGGGTAAGCAGTGGATTTCCCTGGTTCTGTTCAATAATGGTTTATAGACTCTTCCTCCAGGAACATGTCCAAACCTCTTTTAAATCCAGCTACACTAACCACTTTTACTACGTCCCTTCCTCTCTGAATACACCACTAAGGCTCTTGTCCACTCTTTGGTTACCTCCCATCTTGACTATTGCAACTTTCTCCAGGACCAAGCAGGAAGTCAGTCCTCACATATGGGTGATGTCGGCGCCGACGGAGCCCTCGCGGAGCAATTTTCCCCAGCTTTCAAAGAAAGCCTTTGGGAATTGCAGCGCGCATGCGCGGTCCCCTTCCCGCCCAAGGGTGCCATCTTAGCCAGTCTTCTTTTTTCCGCGGAGCCCTTCAGACGTGCCCGTCTTGTCCCCACTGAAAAAGTTGATTTTTTCATGTTTAATCTTGTTTTTCTCTATCGGTTCGACGCCGGTCCTTTTCCTGCCCGCCGTTCCTGCCCGCCGTTCCTGCCTCGCCGTTGCGAGTCCTTCTGTTATTTTTCGGTTTTTCTGATTTTCTGTCAGTTTCGTTTTCGGTTTTTCACTGGCAGCCCGGTCCTTTGACCTTGCAGGGGCCCTTTTTCCCCCGATGGCTGCCAGTGGTTTCAAGCGGTGTGTTCAGTGTGACAGAAATATGTCACTCACTGACACACATGATAATTGCCTCCGCTGCCTTGGCCCGGATCACGAGGAACTGATCTGTGGGGCCTGCAGCAAGATGTCCTCCAAAGCGTTAAGGAGTCGGCGGCATCAGCGGGAACGAATCTTCGCTGACCCCGGCCGTACCCGGACCTCGTCGGAGGCCTCGGCGTCCAGAGGTTCCAGCTCTGACCATCGCCGGAGTTCCTCCGACAGGGGTTCTCCCTCCGGGAACCATCGTCGGAAGGTGAAACCCGCGAGGGCGGCGTCGGTGAACGCTCCTGGTTCCGCGAGGGCCAGGTCGCATAGCCCCGATAGCCGTCCCGGGTCTTTGGAGAAGGAGCATCTGCCGAAGCGACCTCGTCTGGAGTCGGAGTTGCCTGCTCGGGTAAGTCCTGTAGTCCTCCTGGACTCGCCTCAGAGGGGTCCGACGTCGGGCCCGACGCCGTCGGGGCCCGAGTCGGGGGCTGCTGGGTCACCTGAGGTCGGACTTAGGTTGACGGCCTTGGAGAGCAGACTCTCTGCCTTCATGGACCAGCAGTGGGCACTGATCGCTAGCCTCGCTGGCGCCTCTGCCCCGACCGCCGGGACGTCGACGTCTAAGTCAACCCCGGAGACCGAGCCGATCCTAGAGTCCATGCGGGCTCGAGTCGATCCTCGGTCGAGGTCACCCTCGGCCTCCCGTTCGGGACCGAGGTCGTCGACGCCGACTCCCTCGGCGTCGGGGCGGCCGACGCCTCTGCCCGCCCGGACCGACCCCACCGATTCCTCCTCGGAGTCGGCCTGGGAGTCTGAAGAGGAAGAGTCACCTGATTCCTTTCGGACTCGGTGTGTCTCCTCGGACTCGCCTGAGTCCGAACCTCGGAAACAGTCCCCTCCGGAGGACGCCCGGTTCTCGGACTTCGTCAGGGATATGGCCAAGGCTTTGGCCTTCCCTGCGGATCCCGAGGAGGAGCCCCGAGCCGAAGAGCTCAATGCCCTTCAGTACGACTCTCCCGCCAGGGAGCACTTTACTGTACCGGTTCCTCCCATGCTGGAACGACTACTCTTCCGCATGTGGGAGAGTCCGGCATCGTCGCCGGTGTTAAGCAAGCGGGTCGATTCCATTTATCGAGTCCGCAAGAGCCCTGGCTTCCAAAAAGCACAGCTACCGCACCATTCCATGGTGGTGGAATCGGCCATGCATAGGCTTAAGAGCCAGAAGATGCACTCCTCGGTGCCTCCTGGCAGGGAGGCCCGCAACCTGGATGGCCTAGGTAAGAAGTGTTTCCAGGGCTCTATGCTTGCTTGTCGGGTCCAGACCTACCAGCTCTACATGGGCATGTATCTCAGAGACCTGGCTAAAGAGATAGCCGGATTCTCCGCTGGGCTGTCCGAGGAACCTTTGCGGAGATTCCTAGCCTTGACAACTGGTATTCGGGAATGCTCCAAATTTATGTCTCGAGCAGCCTATGATGGCTTTGAAGCATCGGCACGAGTGGCCGCAGCCGGCATCGGTGCCCGCCGACAGGCTTGGCTTCAGTCGTCTGACCTTGAACCCTGGGTGCAGGACAAGTTGGTCGATGTCCCCTGCTGAGGTGAGAACCTCTTTGGCAAGCCCATGGCTGAAAAGGCTGCCCAAATCGAGACGGAGACTCTCACCAGAACTAGGCTTTCTAGGAAGACCTCCGCCCCTTCCCAGAAGAAGAAGGGCTCGGGAAAGAAGTCCTTTTACCCGAGAAAGGCGGCTGCCTATAAACACTACCCTCAATATCAGGCCTCTGCGGCTCCCCAACATGGTCAGCAGGCCAAGGGACGGGGTAACGGGTCCCGTAGGCAGCAAGCCCCCAAGCCTGCACCACCGGCCCCTGCTCAGCAGGGTGGGGGTTTTTGACTTCATCAGCATAGCCTCTCCCCCTCAGCTGGTTCCTCCCAGCACAGGAGGCCGGCTGGTTCACTTTGCCCACAGGTGGTCCAACGTCACCTCAGATGCCTGGGTGCTTCAAGTGGTGAGAGAAGGCTATCTTCTCCACTTCCACCAGATCCCTCCCTCCTATTTCCCTCCACGACTCCCTCTGCACAGGGACTTACTCCTTCAGGAGTTAGCAAGTCTTCTTCAGGAACAGGCTGTGGAACCGGTGCCCCACCACCTGCGGGGTCAAGGCTTCTATTCCAGGTATTTCCTAATACCAAAAAGAACGGGAGGCCTCAGACCCATCCTGGACTTGCGCAACCTCAACAAGTTCCTCGTCAGGGAGAAGTTCAAGATGCTTACCCTTGGAATCCTTCTGCCCTACCTCCAGCAGGGAGATTGGCTATGCTCCTTGGATCTAAAGGATGCCTACACGCACATCCTCATCCACCCAAGCCACCGCCAATACCTAAGGTTTGTGGTGGCAGGAAATCATTACCAGTACAGAGTACTGCCCTTTGGCCTATCCTCCGCACCACGAGTCTTCACAAAATGTCTCGCGGTGGTGGCGGCTTATCTCCGGCTTCACGGCCTCTATGTCTTTCCGTACCTAGACGATTGGCTCATCAGAGCATCGTCCTCTCCAGAAGTCACAAAAGCCACACACCGCACTGTGACTCTTCTGCAATACTTGGGCTTTGTCATAAACTTCGCAAAGTCCACTTTGCTCCCCTCACAAGATCTCGAGTTCATCGGCGCAAGATTGCACACTCTTCAGGCACGAGTTTTCCTGCCTCTCGACAGGGCTCAACGGCTCATGGACCTAGCCGGCCGTTTTCGCAGCCAGTCCCTGGTCTCCGCCAGGCGCTTCCTGAGACTACTCGGCCATATGGCTTCCACCGTCCACGTGACCCCCAATGCCCGCCTGAATATGCGGCCTGCTCAGTGGTGCCTTCGCAAGCAGTGGCAACAGGCCTCGGGTGGCCTAGCCGACTTAGTGCGCATCTCCGGCCCGCTGGCCTCTTCTCTACAGTGGTGGCTTCATCATCGGCCGAACCTGGTGCTCGGAATGCCTTTTCAGTCTCCTCCGCCGGCTCAAGTGCTGACAACCGATGCTTCTCTCCTAGGATGGGGAGCGCATTGCCAAGGGGCATGTACTCAAGGTCTCTGGACCACGTGGGAGTCTGCGCAGCAGATCAACTTCCTGGAGCTCAGAGCAATCCGTCTGGCTCTCAAGGCTTTCTCCCACCTGACTTCTCACCAGTCCGTCCTTGTCCAGACGGACAATCAAGTTGCCATGTTCTACGTGAACAAACAGGGAGGCACGGGCTCCTTCCTTCTCTGTCGGGAAGCACAGAAGCTCTGTTCTTGGGCCGTCAGCCACGGCATTCTTCTCAAGGCAGTTTATCTCCCAGGCCAAGAGAATTGCCTGGCGGACAAACTCAGCAGAATCCTCCAGCCGCACGAGTGGCGCCTGGATCCCTTGGTAGTTCAGAAACTTTTTCTGAAGTGGGGCCTCCCCACGATGGATCTCTTTGCCAGTCCTCTCAACCGGTAACTTCCTCGCTTCTGCTCTCGGCAGCCGCATCCCCTTCGAGTAGCGGCGGATGCTTTTCTGCTCTCATGGTCGAAAAGCCTTCTGTATGCCTTTCCTCCCATACCGCTAGTCTCCCGAACTCTTTTCAAGGTTCTCCGAGACAAAGCTTCCATGCTCCTGATAGCTCCTCGCTGGCCCAGACAGCCGTGGTTTCCACTCCTGCTGCAATTAGCGGTGGAGGATCCGTTCCCTCTGGGGTTTCAACCAGATCTCCTAACACAGGATCAGGGGTCCCTGCTACACCCCAACCTCAGATCTCTACATCTGATGGCCTGGCTGCTGAAAGGGTAGTCCTCGCTCCCCTTCTATTGCCGGCAGAGGTGGAAGAGGTCGTCCTAGCTTCCCGGCGACCTTCTACCCGCAAATGCTACGCCCTTAAATGGCGTCGCTTTTCCGCTTGGTGTGCCCAGCAGTCTCAGGATCCCTTCTCCTGCTCGGTGTCAGTGATCTTGCAGTACTTGCTCTACCTCTCTAATCTGGGACTTAAGTCCAACTCCGTCAAAGTTCACCTCAGTGCTCTCTCAGCACATCATGTGCCGGTGGACGGCAGACCTCTTTCCAGCGACCCTCTCGTGGCGAGGTTTCTCCGAGGTCTCCTTCTACTCAAACCACCTCTGCGCCCGCCAGCACCTGACTGGGATCTAAATGTGGTTTTACAGCGGATCACCTGTCCGCCTTTTGAACCTATGGCTACCTGTTCTCTACGTTTTCTATCTTGGAAAACCTTGTTCCTGATAGCCCTCACTTCCGCTAGACGCGTAAGTGAATTGCAGGCCCTCGTGTCTGATCCCCCTTACACTCGGTTCTACAAAAATAGGGTAGTCCTACGGACTCACCCAAAATTTCTTCCAAAAGTGGTCTCCCCTTTTCACATCAATCAGGAGGTGGTACTTCCGACCTTCTTTCCCAGGCCACACTCCAGCCGAGCTGAAATGGTCCTGCATACCCTGGACTGTAGAAGGGCATTGAACTTCTACCTTGACCGTACGCGGGAGCACCGTAAAGCTGCTCAGCTTTTTGTATCTTTTGACCCCAATAAATTGGGGCTCCCGGTCTCCAAGCGTACTCTGTCCATATGGGTTGCTGACTGTATCGCTTGGGCTTATGGGGCAGCCGGACTCTCCTTAGAAAGTCGAGTCACGGCTCATTGTGTTCGGGCGAAGGCTACGTCAGTGGCTTACCTCCGCTCTGTTCCGTTGGCAGACATCTGCCGGGCCGCTACTTGGTCTTCGAGCCAGACTTTTGCGGTCCATTACTGCCTCGAGAGGGAGTCCCGCAGGGACAGTGCTTTCGGACAGGCAGTCCTCCGAAATCTCTTCGAGGTTTGAGCAACTCCTACCCTCCATCCCGGATGGGGGCTACCGGTGGGTAATAATTCAGCGAAGATTCCTTCCTTCTGTACTGCTGAGCTAGAGGGAGCTCATTTTTGTGCTTAGGGTCTCCGGTAGGCTTAAGCTTGGGAGTCCCATATGTGAGGACTGACTTCCTGCTTGGTCCTGGAGAAAGCGTAGTTACTCACCTGTAACAGGTGTTCTCCAGGAGCAGCAGGAATCAGTCCTCACAACCCTCCCTCCTCCCCTTGGAGTTGCGATTATCTGCTTTAGTTTTTTGCAAATTTTTACGCTGTCTTTTAGCTATGTCATCTGACTGGCTAAGATGGCACCCTTGGGCGGGAAGGGGACCGCGCATGCGCGCTGCAATTCCCAAAGGCTTTCTTTGAAAGCTGGGGAAAATTGCTCCGCGAGGGCTCCGTCGGCGCCGACGTCACCCATATGTGAGGACTGATTCCTGCTGCTCCTGGAGAACACCTGTTACAGGTGAGTAACTACGCTTTCTCCTTGCTGGTCTCTCCCTGTCATCTCTCTCCTCTTCAATCTATCCAGAACTCTGCTGCATGGCTAATCTTCTGCTAGCCCTTATAAACTCATATAATCCTTCTTCTAAAATCACTTCACTGGCTCCCCAAATTCAAGCCTCCTTCTAACATATAACCACATTCACTCTACTGCCTCTCATTACCTTTCCTCTCTTCTCTCTCCCTATACCCCTCCTCGTGAACTCTGCTCCTCCTCTGTTTTTTTTCTCTCTATGCCCTTTTATTCTGAAAACTCCAGACTTTGATCTTTTTATCTTGCTGCTCCTCATTCATGGAACAAACTTCCTCTATCCTTACATCACTTACTTTTTTGAGGCTGCATTTGGATCCTAATTCCTAATCCCTTGTTAGTGATTAGAACTCCCTGAACTCTGAGAAGGCTATAGTGTTTGTCTTCCCCTTGGCAAGCCATAGACAAATTTTAATGTTGCCTGCATGTAAGAGAGAAACCAAACCACTGTGCTACATTCCTTTCAAGGCTTCAAAGCAGTAGTTGGCAAAAGAATGACAGGTTGTGTTATTTTAAAGCAAAAAAGAAAGTGATTTTTATTGAGGGGTGTGAATAAAAGGGAGGTACAGACAAGGGGGCTGGGAATGTGTGTGTATGTGGGTCTGATAGTGGCTGGAAAGTGAATATTGATGAAATAGGTGGAATCTGAACCTCCTACAATGGGACGTTGGATGACGCATATGAGCAAGATCTTGCAGACGGAGCATCTGAATGTTGTGTATGCAATGCATGCTGTTCAGAGGAATATGGAAGAGTGTGAGGGGGTTTCTTCACCTTGTTAAGGTGCAAGGCTTTTTGTTGGAATGGATATGCAAGGGATGGGGGAAAGGGAGAGAGTTGAGTTGGAGAGATGAGGAGGGTCATGTCAAAACTGACATACAAGGGAGGCCAGTGGGAATGAGCTATTTTTAGAAGTTAGTCGTGACAATTGCTCCTTGGTGAGCTTTGAAATTATATACAATATGTGGTTAGAGTTGTTCGTTATTAAAAATTACAAGACAATAGTGCACTGGGTGTGGCTGTCTTTTCAAGATGGCGACGTAGGGTGCATGAGTGATGCCTAAACAGAAGGGCAAAACTCGGGCTCGTCCCAAGGAGCCCAAAATTGCTGTTGCTGGACCTATGGATCGATATGTTTGTCTCACCGAGGAGCAGAGAGGGGAAATACGAAGGGATATGGTGGCGCCGGCGGTGGAGGATTCGGCTGTACCTGCCCTGGAAGTTTCGCTTTCCCTGGACGTTCGCCCCCCCTCTAGTATCGCGGCTCTCGGCTAGTGTCCCGGAACGAGGTGTTGCTGAAATACCGGTGACTGCGTCTCCTGCGTCACCTACTTGGGATTCACTGGAGGGAACAGCCGAGGGCCTGAAGGGCGATACTAAGAGCCGGCTAACATTCTCCGGCGTTATACAGCAAGTGGAGGGGGAAAATACCGTTGGTGTGGAGGTTGAGTCCGATAAACAGAAGAATGTCTCAGTGGCACCTTTACCTGTGAGTTCCCCTGTGATTACTCTCATTCGGCCTGCTAAGGTAACTCTGGATAGTATCTGGGAAGCTATTAGTCAGCTTTCCCAAGTAATGAACCAACAGTTGGCTCTATCTTATTCTAACTTATCTACTATGGAGAACACTGTGAATACTTTGTCTACAGAATTTTTGGATATGACGAATCAGGTTGGGTCTATGGACCAAAGACTTTCTCAGGTATCGGGTATGTCTGATATGCTGATGAAAGATAATCTTTTTTTGAAAGCGAAGATTGAGACTTTGGAAAATGCTACCAGAGCTTCAAACTTAAGTTTACTTAATTTTCCTGTAATTCCTGCGGTGGCCGCTGTGGAACTTTTTAAGAAATACATGCAAGAGTCTTTGATGATCGCTCCTGAATTGTTCCCTCCTGTTGCGAAGGCTTATTATTTGCCTCTTGGGAAGGAGGGGAAGCGTGCAGTTGGAAATTTACAAATGGACTCACTGGATGTTTCTGCTTTGCTTCAGTCTCCTCCGGATGAAGAAAGGAAGGTCTCCACATTATTGGTGACGTCGGCTCTTTCATCTGATAGAGACTGGCTTCTATAAGTATATTTTAAGAAGCGGAGTACTTTGTTTATGGGGAAGAGGATTTCTATCTTTCCGGATATTTCGAGGGATACCCAAAGAAGGCAAAAGGCCTTCCTGCTGTTAAAACCAGGGGTTCTACGGATGGGGGGCACATTTTTGTTAAGATTCCCCTGTAAATGTGTTGTTGTGCATAATTCCTTTAAATATGTATTTTTTCAGCCTGGTGATTTATCTACCTTTATCGGTTCTCATTTGGTAACTTCCTCCCCTGTTTCGGTATGATAGCGTTATTTAATAGGTCTCCTCGGTCTCTGTCGCCTTCTTGGTTATTTCCTTTTTTTGAATTAATTACCTAATTTCATAAGACCTTGGGGTTACCTCCTCCCCCGAGATCTTTGACGCTTTCACCCCATTTATTGTGGACTGAAGATGTATCACTAGAGGTTTGTTGTTTCCTTATACTATTCTTCGGATCTATCTGTTGGTGTATATCTTTTCTGTACAAGTGTTGTGCTTGATTCTAATTTGAAAATGCATAAATAAAAAAAAAAAATTACAAGACAAAGAATAGGCAGCTTAACAGAATTTACAATAATGACCTTTGTTTGTCTTTGAAGGTAATCTAGGTATGAGGTGACATGGTGAAGAGGGTGACATTTTGCAGTTAAGAGCTCCACTTCCTTGCAGTAAGCATTGAAAAGCTCAGGAATGACTGTTCATCACTTGATAACTTGAATGACCTAGTCCCTGAATGTTTACATTGGTGATTTAAGATGAACTGCTCAGAGAAGCAAGGGCAGCCCTCTTAATGAATCATCATGAATGAACCTAAGGTTGATCAATAGAGACTGCAGCAGCCCTGATTGCTATGGATGAGCCATAGCACAACAGAGTGATCAGCGTTCCCAGGGGTGGGAACCTATTTAAATGCATGAGCTGCAGACAGGCTGGTAATAAATATTCCTACCTCAAGCTTTGACAAGCCTCGCCCACAGAAACTGTTTATATGTCATCACCACCAAAGCATGCACGCCAAAACAAATATATTACTAGAAACAATGCAGTTAATATTTATGCTGTCTCAAGTTTTCTTCTCCACAAATATCCTTTGCAGGAGATTGTCAAGTGCACATGCTGTATCAGGAAAGTGTGCGCATCGCTGTGACTTAGAAAATAGATGTGATGGATGTACCACCCATAAATCTTTTTTCCTCCCTGGGTGATTGTACCCACCTGCAGCGCTCTTACAGCGATGAGGTTGTTCAACCTGTCCTTAAGCACACAGCAGAGACAGACCGAAATGAAAGTCAGTACATCTGCAAAGTGTGCCATTCAAATGGCTATCAAATAAATCATTCTTTCTTGTCCTACTAATGGGCTGGGTTTGTTTTTACTTAGAGGTTTGGAGAGAAATAAAATCGATTGGATTGTTGATTCGGAGGGCAATGACCACGGCCAAAACACTTGGGATAAAACCAGAGGAACTTTATTGTATTGGGTCTACAATAAAGTTCCTCTGGTTTTATCTCAAGTGTTTTGGCCGTGGTCATTGCCCTCTGCTCCTTTTTTTCCCTCTTGGATTTTGGGGAAGGCCTCCTCCAGCTTTCCGTGGATTGTTGATTCTCCAAACAGTCTGATACTCCATGCAATATACAATGGCAAAAGAAAAAACAAAAGATTTATATTCTGCTTATGTTTCTTTAAACATTAGTCTAGTAATTCAATAGTTACTCAGCAATGAAAATAATATTTCAATATCCATCAATTACATAGCTGTTTTATTGCTTATTTCAGTGGTTCTGGGGGGGACCCCCAGTCAGCTGGATCTTCATGATATTCACGATGACCGTGCATGAAATCTGTATGCACCGTCTTCATTTCATGCACGACATATCATTTGTGCTTATCCTGAAAACCTGACTGGCTGGAGGTCCCAGGACAGCTTTAGGAACTACTGGCCTATTTAATTTATCTAGTGCTTAATAAAACTGAATCCTTAGTAAGTTATGCAGAATTTCAAAAGTACACACAGTAAAAACTAATACTCTGGTTTCCTGGACCATGGGATGATTTTCTAAGGGCTGCAGAGCAGAGATGGCACCCATCTGTCCAAGAAGGGTCAAAGTATCTTCTGCAGCCGACTAGCTAACCTACTGAAGAAGGCTATAAACTAGGTTCGTTGGAGATGGGTGAAGAAAATCCCCAGGTAAATGAAACATTAAATACCTCTGTAGAAATTGGTAAAAGGGGCAAGATCTGGAAAGCGGTATGTATAAATTCCCGTAGAATGGAAAATAAGATCCCAGATGTTGAGGCTTTAATGGAAAAGGCTGACTTGGATTTAGTGGTTGTTACAGAAACATGGTTCATGGACAGCCATGACTGGGATGTCATTATACCAGGCTGTGCTTTATTCAGGAAGGACAGGATAGGAAGAAGGGGAGGAGGAGTGGCACTATATAGGTTAAAAACAAAACAAAAACAATATTAAAGCTATAGAATTACAGAGCTTAAAAAGTAGTGAGGAGGCACTGTGGCTTAAACTAGAAAGAGGGAAAGGGAAATCTATTTGCGTTGGTCTGATAAGCAGATCTCGCTCACAGGTAGAAGTGGACAGAGATTTAACAGAAGGCATAGACAGTATTGCCATGAAAGGGGAAGTGCGACTGATAGGTGATTTCAATATGCTGGATGTTGATTGGTACATCCCTGTTGCGGTGACATGTAGAAGTAAGGAGATCCTATATTCTCTATAGGGAGAACTATTCTGGCAATTGGTAACAGAACCCACACGTGAAGGGGCCATATAGGATTTGGTGCTTACCAATGGGGAAAGTGTTTCTGATGTCATAGTGGGAGATCATCTCACCAGTGATCGCCAGATGGTGTGGTTCAGTATTAGGACTAAGGCTGATAAAATCCATTCAAAAGCGAGGCTCTTACCCTTTTTAGGAAAACTAACTTTGCCAGATGGGACAATACCTCAAGGAGTCATTAGCGGGATGGGAACAGCTGGGAGATGTAGAAAAGCAATGGGCAAAACTGAAAGGGGATATTTTAAGGGCAACAAAAATTTTTAGTAGAAAGGTAAATAAATGTAAAAGGAATAAGAGGCCACTATAGTTCTCAAAAGAATTAGCTGAAAAGGTGTAGAAAAAGAGAGAGGCCTTCATAAAATACAAGACATCACAGAGAAAGCAAGGCAATCATCAATATTTGTAAAAACTTAAAGAAGTTAGGAAAGCAGTCAGGAAAGCAAAGGTACAAAAATAAAGAACCAATGCAATAAAATGGGTGAGAAGATATTTTTCAGTTATGTTAGTGAGAAGAGGAAGTGCAACAGTGGTATTGTCAGACTCGAGGGTGAAGAGGAAGAATATGTAGAAGCTGATGAGGATAAAGAAGAATTGCTTAACAAATATTTTGTTCTGTTTTCACAGATGAAGTGCAAGGAGCAGGACCTCAGAACACCCACAACTAGGAATGGAAGTGAAGGGGATCTTGAATAATTTCAGAAGACTGTGCTCATGAGAAACTAGTTAAACTAAAAGTAGACAAATCGATGGGAGCAGATGGGATACATTCGAGAATAGTGAAGGAACTTGGAGATGTTCTAGCATCTCCAATGACTGACCTTTTCAATGCTTCTTTAGAGTTGGGAGTGGTCCCAGAGGATTGGCGAAAGACACATGTGGTCCCTTTACACTAAAGCAGAAGTAAGGATGAGGTTGACAACTACAGGCCATTTAGTCAAACCTCTGGTGGGTAAATTATTGGAAACATGCTAAAACAAAATAGTGAGGTTTCTGGAGTCTAATGGATTGCCGAATCTGAGGCAACACGAGTTTACTGGGGCAGGTCTTGTTAGACAAATCTGATTGATTTCTTTGACTGAGTGACCAGGGAGTTGGATTGAGGGAAAGCAGTAGTACTTAGATTTCATTAAAGCCTCTGACACTGTTCTGCATAGGGGACCTATAAACAAATTGAGTACCCTAGGGCAGGCCCTGAAATGACTGACTGGGTTAGAAATTGGTTGAGTGGGAGTTGACAAAGGGTACAGCTAAATGGTGCTCACTCTGAGGAGAAGGATATTACCAGAGGTGTGCCGCAGAGATCTGTCCTTGGTCATATTTTTTTTTTATTGCATTTCAAATATACTTACCAAAGGAAGCATCTGTCTGGGGTTTTTTTGTTCGTTTTTTTTTAACATCTTTGTTAGTAATTTTGCGGAAAGGCTATCGGGTAACGTTTGACTCTTTGTGGCTGATACCAAAATCTGCAATAGAATAGACATCCAGGAAGGAGTAGATAACATAAGGAGGGATCTAGTTAAGTTTGAAGACTGGTCAAAAATTTGGCAGCAGAAATTTAATGCTAAAAAAAATACTGGGTCATGCATTTGGGCTGCAAAAATCCAAAGGGAGCAGTACAGTATAAGGAGTGTAATACCTCTGTCCACAAAAGAAGAGCAGGTCCTGGGCGTGATGATTTCTGATGATACTTTGGCTAAACAGGTAGAAAAGGTGACTGTGAAAGCCAGAAGGAAGCTTGGGTGTATAGGGAGGTGAATGGCTAGCAGAAAAAAGGAAGTGATAGTGCCTCTGTATAAGTCTCTGGTGCAACCTCATTTGGAGTATTGTGTGCAATTCTGGAGATCGCATCTTATATAAACAGGATGGAGTCTATGCAGAGGGTGGCTACTAAAATGGTTAGTGGTCTTCATTATAAAGCATAGGGGACAGACTTAAAGATCTTAATATATATACATTAGAGGAAAAGCGGGATAGTAGATATATGCTAGGTATGATAAGGAAAGGAATGGAAAATAAAACAAAAGATATTATAATGCCTCTATATCGTTCCATGGTGAGACCGCACCTTGAATATTGTGTGCAATTCTGGTCGCCGTATCTTAAAAAGGATATAGCGATTTTAGAAAAGGTTCAGAGAAGAGCCACCAAAATGGTAAAGGGGATGGAAGGATACTCCTATGAAGAAAGGCTAAAAATGTTAGGGCTCTTTAAACTGGAAAAGAGACGGCTGAGGGGAGATATGATAGAAGTCTATAAATTAATGAACGGAATGGAACGGGTAAACGTAGATCGATTGTTTACGTTATCAGAATATAGAAAGACTAGGGGACATGCAATGAAGCTACAGGGTAAACTATTTAAGACCAACAAAAGAAAATATTTTTTCACTCAACGTGTAATCAAACTCTGGAATTTGTTACCGGAGGATGTAGTAAAGGCTGTTAGTGTAGCTGGGTTTAAAAAAGGTTTGGACAAGTTCCTGGAGGAAAGGTCCATAAACCATTATTAAGAAGTGACCGAAGATATCAATGCTTGACCCAGTACAAGCATTGTGGAACTTGTGTCTCTTGGGGAAACTGCTAGGTACATATGACCTAGTTTGGCCACTGTTGGAAACAGAATACTGGGCTTGATGGACCTTGGTCTGACCCAGTATGGCATATCTTATGTTCTTATGATAGAGATGTCTAAATACCTCCATGGCATATATGCACAAGAGGAGAACCTCCTTCAATTGAAAGCAAGGGGACATAGGATGAGGGTGAAAGGGGATAGAATGAGGGTGAAAGGAGTACTATGCGTAAATATTTCTTTACAGAAAGAGTGGTAGATGGGTGGAATAGTCTCCCAGTGCGGGTAGTAGAGACGAGGACAGTACCTGAATTTAAAAAAGCATGGGACAAACATAGAAGATCTCTAAAGGAAGAAAGGAGACTATTGTTGATATGGAAGGGCAGAGTAGATAGGCCATATAGTCTTTTTCTGTTGTCCTATTTCTATGTTTCTATCAATTAAAATAGTTACTGTTTAAGTCATTAAGGGGTAATATTGTAAGAAGTCGCCTGGATTTAGGCTCTCGAACATGCCACGCCCCATTCTGTAGGTTTGCATGTACATACCATGGTGCATACTTTCACTGTGGGCATGCATGGGGCAGAGTACTAGGTTACAGACATATATTATAAAATACTATAATGTATGTGTGTACTTTAGAAACATAGGCGTGGGCATTTGCACCAGCTCTAGGGCAGGTCTAAGTGATGTGCCTTCAATTACCATGCATTTTCAACCACTTTGCTAATATTTTATAAACAAAAGTAGGCATCTGCTGTTCTGTTTATAATAGTACCTAAGCAGGTACCTCCTTTCTTGTGTAAACTAAGCATCTCCTTATATAATTGCCCTCTACCAGTAAATTTGGAACCCTTTACTGCTCATACCGATTGCTTCCTGCAAAGTGTAATATTGTTTTGTGACATTGATTAATATGGACCTCAAACATGCGGTTTAAGGGAAAAGAGAGGCAACCCTGCCAGTCCAGGCCACCTGGTGTTCGTAAGGCCCTGAGCCCTGAACTAGATCCACATAGGCCTCTCAGTGGATGTGAGGTGGAGAAAGAAGGAAGCAGAGTGTCCCTATGGTCCTGGGTCCTCATGCTGACAGATTCAAATCACACAGCTCTGCTACTGCTGAGTGATGGATCCCATGGAGGCAGTGGATCTAACAGAGCGGAAAGAGAGAATACAAGGGAAAAAAGTGATTTTGGTGGTAACACCTTCCTCTCAGTCAATCCAGCATTGCTGTTGTCCCTCACATCCTTCACCTGGTTCATATTTCAGGAGCATGGGGAAATTCGTTACAGGTTGTTTATAAAGCTGTCATTTTGTTGCAGCATTTTGGGTATTGGAAGCTGTTTTTTATTTCATGGTAGAGCCAGGGTGAAAAACAGTGGTTCATTTCAGGGCTGGAGGTGCTGTTGGTCACTAAATGCGATGTGGAATGGAGAGATGGATGATGAAATGGCCACATCCCAGCAAGAGACCTATTGGGTGTGGCTGCTTCACCACATCAGGTACTATCTCCCCAGGCCACATTGTGTTTAGTGACCAACAGCACTTTCAGTCTTGGAATGTACCATGGTTTTACACACTGGCTCCACCTTGAAATAAAAACAATTTTTGATACCCAAAATTCTGCAACACTACAGTGGGGTTAGGATTCAGTGGCAGTTTGAGAAACACTAGGCAGTGTGGCCTATGGGAATGGGTGTGGGGGGGGGAAAATTTGGGTAAATGTCTTGGGTTGGTTGGTGTTAATGAGTCTGTGGCCCTTATTTATCTGAAATCAGCAGGGAGAGTGTTTTTCTAGTAGCCTTTAATTTGACCTATTCTATAAATTCTAGAACAATACATGTACATAAAGGAGCTGCATGGTGTTAATTCAGCTTTATTTATATATGTTTCCTTTGAAAAATGAGTGTGGTAGACATCTTTGATTATTTGGAATAAATAAATTACCAGAGACACTATTGAAATGTGATCATTTCTACCGTCTGCACATAATAAAAGCGAATGGCACCATCAACCTATTTAATGTACCTTTACAAATCTAAACACTTAATCAATTCCTGGGTGGAGGTCACTCCAGGTCACTTCCCAACCCAGGAAATATCAGGCATTCTTCCTTTTGAATTCAGAATTATTAAATTATGAAGAACCATGCAAAGTTGGAAGAGATCTCTTTAGCAAATGGACACGGGGCGGCTCTATAATGAGGCCAAGTGAGGCGGTGACCTCAGGCAGTAACTTTTTGGGGTCGGCAAAAAATGCCCCCAAAAAGACCGCCTCACTCGGCCTTCAAAATCAAAACAAAAAAAACAAAAACAACAAAAACAGTCGGAGAAGTGGCAGCCGCAGAATGAAGTGCCCTGCGGCCCCCTGCTTCCCCGGAAGACCCCTGCCATTCTTTTCCACGCGCCGGCTCAGCTTTACAGAGCAGTGAAGGGAGAGTGTTTCCCTTTCCCCGTGGATCTGTTAAAGATGAGCCTGCCGGCGCTGATGGGAAACGGGCATTTCCTGTCTCAGGAAATGCCTGTTTTCCATCAGCGCTGGAGGGCTCAACTTTAACAGATCCACGGGGAAAGGGAAACACTCTCCCTTTGCAGCTCTGCAAAGCTGAGCCGGCATAGAGAAAAGAATGGCAGGGGTCTTCTGGGGCGGTGGGGGACCGTGGGGCACTTCATTCTGCGGCTGCCACTGCAGCAGCGCAGCGGCAGCAGCTTCTCTGACCGGGTTTTTGGTGGTTGTTGTTTAAATTTTCCCTTGAGAAGGTCTGGCAATGTGCGGGGGCGGGGAGGGGGGTAGCACTGGAAATAGTAATGGGTTGATGGGGGGAGGGCTAGGACTGGAAATGGCTGATTGGGGGGGTTAGAACGGGAAATGGGCTGCTGGGAGGTTAAGAATGGAAATAGGCTAATCGGGAGGGGGCTAGGACTGGTAATGGGCTATCAGGGGGGTTAGAACTGGTAATGGGCTATCAGGGGGGTTAGAACTGGAAATGGGCTGATGGGGGGGTTAAGAATGGAAATAGGCAAAAAATAAGCTTTCACCACTGGGGGAATCAAATCAGAGGAGACATTTAAGACTTCCTGCATATATTTTTTTAACATTTCAAACGGAGATAAACCAACTAAAATAGGAAAATTCAACAATCTTATATTAGCTGCCCTAACAGCATTTTCTAAATTTTCCAATTTCATTCTTATGTAAAGATTATCTTTCACAAGAGTCTCAGTTAATAATGGACTTATTGGGGAGTTAGGCCTGGTAATGGGCTGATGGGGAGCTAGCACTGGAAATGGGCTAATGGGAGAGGGGAGGAGAGTGCTGCTGGCCCTAGAAGAAAACTAGGGGCTAGAGTACAAATGGACTGATGCAGGGGGATGGGAGAATAGGACTAGAAGGGAGTGGATACTGAGGGGTCTGCCAGGGGAAGGAGGGGGCTGGAAAGGAGCTGATATGGTGGGGGAATGAGGGGGCTGGAATGGAGCTGACACCCGAGGTGTACTGAAGGGGGACTGGAAGGGAGCTGACACTTGGGGATGGGAGTGGTAGGTGGCTGGGTAATGGGGAGGAGGCTGGAAGGGAGCTGACATGTGAATGGCACTGGAAGGGAGATGGACAGAGGGTAGGGTGACTGGAAGGGAGCTGACTGGGTGGGGGGTGGCACTGAGAGTTGATGTGAGCTGATACCTTGGATGGTATTTGGACTAGAAGGGGCTGGACTGTGGGGAAGGAGGGGGAATGCAAGGCAGTTGACATTGGAATGTACTGGGAGGGAAGGACTGGAAAGGTGGCTGATACTGGGGAGGGTTACCAGCACCAAACTCCCCTTCAGAAGAAACATCTGCAATCCTAGAGGCAATATGTTCAGTCAACAACCTTCACAAACAACTCTTAGTACTCAGAGACTTCAACCTAAGATCTACCAGCAGAGGTGAAGCAGAAGCCTTCCTGAATGCCATGGACTCCCTCCAGTTCACCCAAATGATCAACGCACCAACACACAGGCTCGGTCACTCCCCCGGCCTCATCTTCACCCCAAACAACCTAAAGGACAAAAACATCATCACAGGACCCCACATCACACCAGTACCCTGGTCAGACCACTACCTAATACGGATTCAACTACAAGCAAAAACCACAAGGGAACCCAACGAGAACCCACCACCAACCAGAAGATTCAAATCCTTCAACAAGGACCAATTCACAAAAGACACACTACCCCTCCTCACCTCCATGACGACAGACATAGAAGAGCAAATCCTCGAATGGAATGACGTCATATCATCAGCAGCCAAACCTCCCCAACACAAAATACATCAGGCAGGAGCCACAAAACCTAGCTACACACCATGGTACTCCAACGAAATACGCACAGCAAAAAGAGAACTGAGACGACTGGAATGACGATGGAGACGCAACAAATCAACCCCCCTTCAAAAGCAATTCCAGGCAAAACAAAACGACTACAACAACCTCATCAACAACCAGAAAAAACAATACCACACAAACCTCATCCTACAATCCACCAACAAACCTCGTGAACTCTACGAGGTAGTAAAGAAACTCACCAAGGAACCCCTTAACAGAAATGAACAACAAATAGATCCACAGACCTACGCAGACCACCTTACCAACAAATTCACTGCACCACCCAAAAGCAGCAACAAGAACATTATAAACGGGGCCTCCTCAATAGAACAGAGCTGGGGCTCCTTCAACATCCCTTCAAAGGAACAGCTATCGAAGATCATCACTGACCTCAACACCAGCACCGCCCCCACCGACCCCTGCCCAGTATCATGCATCAAAGCATCAAAGGCAGAACTGACCCAAACAATACGGAAGATCTTACAAAACTCCCTCACAGAAGGAATAATGCCAAATGCACTAAAACTAGCTACAGTACGTCCGATCCCAAAGAAAACCACCCTACCGAAAACAGACTCTGCAGCTTACAGACCCATCTCAAGCATCCCTTTCCTGCCTAAAATCATAGAAAAAGTAGTCCAGCACCAACTACAACAACATCTCGACATACACCACCCCCTCGACTTAAACCAACACGGATTCAGACCCAATTACAGGGTTGAAACTCTACTGACACAACTATTCGACAGTCTGTTAAGAACGATCAACAACACCAGAATGGGCGTACTCATGATATTCCTGGACATCTCCTCAGCATTCGACACCGTATGCCACTCAACTCTACTAACAAGACTTGAAGAGGCGGGCCTACACGACACCACCCTGAGATGGTTTACATCCTACCTGGAGAACAGACAGCTCCAGGTCAGATGCGGATCAAAGACCTCTCAACCCATCAGCGTCACACAGGGAGTCCCACAAGGATCATCACTCTCCGCCCTGCTTTTCAACCTTTACATACAACCCATCAGCACAATCATCAGGAACTTCAATATACAATACACCATATATGCAGACGATATAATGATATTCACACCAATCAACCTAACCAAACCGGACTATGCCAACATAGCCAACTGCTTCAAAGAAATGTCAACCTGGCTGCAAGAAAACAACTTAGCAATAAACTATAACAAAACCGAAGCACTGATCGTAACAAGAGACCAAACTTTCACACCCACGCCCTCCATCAACCTGAACAATGCCACCATACCAATAAAACAAGAAATAAAATACCTGGGAATAACACTTGACAGGGAGCTCAACCTACAATCCCACATTGCGAAGACCACCAGGAGCGCATACGTCAAGATGAGGACTATCAGACGACTCAAACCCATCCTTGCTCCCGAGCATTTTCAAACAGTATGCCAAGCCATCATCACCCCCACACTAGACTATTGCAACCACATCTACTTAGGACTCCCAAAAAGATCAACCCAACCACTTCAACTAGCACAAAACACTGCCGCAAGACTCATAACAGACAGTACAACCCACGAACACATCACCCCCATACTATACCACCTTCACTGGCTCCCAATCAGTTCACGAGTCCGCTACAAAGTTCTCCTAACAACATTCAAAATATTAAACAACCTATCTGCAGACAGCCTACAACAACTCATAACAACTGACATCAGCAAAAGACCAAGAAGAAAGGGAACATCGAACAACATCAGAACCCCAAAGGACTTCACCAGAACAAACCAAACCACATCAAAACGAGCTTTCACCCTAGCAGCCCCCGCCATATAGAACTCTCTCCCTGACCACCTCAGAGCAACAAACATCAAAGAATTCAGAAAGCTGCTTAAAACTGAACTATTCATAGACCATTTCAAGGACCTCACAGAATGACTCTTAAACAAACATTAAGATAACGAAGCCATCCTTGTAAAATGTATCTGTAAATATGTATCTTAAGCGCACAATGTATATAGCTCACATCAAAATCGACCACACTCACTCACTCAGCACACTGTGACAATTCTCCCACTGCATGCTAATGACAACTCACCCTTCATTGATTGTTTGCTGTGCCAACCGCTTTGATTTCATGATAAAGCGGTATACCAAGTCCGTTTAAATAAAATAAAATAAAAATAAAATAAATAAATAAATAAACTGGAAATGGGCTGATGGAAGGAAGAGAAGAAAACAAAAGAAGAGATAAGAAATGGCAGATGGACCATAGATCACAGAAAGAGAGCTAAGAGAAGACAAGAAAGCAGAAGCCTCAGATCGGGACCAGCATGATCCGAGAATAAAATGGTCAGACAACAAAGGTAGAAAAAATAAGTTTATTTAATTTTAGTGATTGGACTTTGTGCTATCTTTAAATTTTACACAGTATGGGGGAACTGCATCTCTTATTTATCTGATGTTGCACTACATGCGGAGTCTGGCTTCTTGGGGTTTCCGTTTAAATTTTGTCCAGATATTTTTATTTTTACTTTAGATTGTAGTTACTTATTCTGTACTTGGTGAGGGTCTGTGTTCTGAGTGTGTGACTGAGGTCAGGTGTTCTGTTAACATGGAGTTTGTACATATAGATCTATACTGTACTGTAGTAATTTGACTTGTTCAGCTTTTCAAATAAGTGTATGGATGTTCCAGGGCCCACTGTAGTATTTACAGTGATGCTTTTTTTGGGTAGGCTCCTTATGTGAGTTTTGGAAGTTTGTGCTGGTATGGTATGGTAGATTTGCTTTTTGTTGTAGTGTTTTGTATTCACAATATGCCTGGTACTGGAGAATGTTTGTTAGTGAGATGATCAGAATCAGATTTTTTTATATTTTTTTTAGGATATTGAGTTCTGTGGGTGAATGTCCTGGTTTTGCTCTGCACCCACCGTGGATGCAAAATATATGTTGAAAATGAAAAAGCAAGAACCATAATGCAGTTTATAACAACAAAATAAAACGGAATTATAATTTAGTTTTATAAACTGTGCTGTGGTTCTCGCTCTTTTAGTTCCTTGGTGTGCAAACATCTTGCATTTCCTCCATATAATCTAATCGGCTTTTTGGTTTGGTTCAGGTGCCATCTCATTCTTCGCCTCAGGCAGCAGATTGCCTTGAGCCGCCCCTGAATGGGCAAATATCCTAACATACATTGGGCTCTGTTAATCATTGTGAGAAAAATATTTCTCTGACTCTAAAATACCATTTCCTACCACATCCCTTCAAATGACTTTTTTACTGTTATATTAATGTAACAGTTTGGAGATATCCCTCTTTTTCTCATGAATATTAACTACTGAAGTTGCGTATCTTTTTAGTCCCCAAGTCAGACACTTATTCAAATGAAGAGATCGCACTATTTTCTCATCTTTGAAAAATGCAAATTGTATAATAAATTTTTGAATATGCAAATTGAATTTATTTCTTCCTCCATATCACTTCGCAGAAGTGAGTAAAATATAGGGCCTGATATTGCAATGCATTTATATGGTTTACAAGGCTCATAATAAATTAGTCCAATAAAGTCATGCATACAACTTGTTGACTGTTATTTCTTGTTTTTACCTGACACATTCCTCCTGCTTCTTTAGGCTCCAATTTCAATTGGAATCAACCTTGATTGAGCTGTATTGCCATCATCTGTAGCTACCCTGGGATTTCCCTTATTTTTATAATCCCAATCTAGTCCAGCAGGCAGTCCTTAGCTAGAAGCAAAATGCTGCGTTTTCCTCTGGAACTATATGCATCCTAAGACCAGCCAGTAAGTGTTATCCTTCACCGATGTGTAAGATTTCCCCCCTCTTCCACCTTAGGGAATGTGAAGGCCACTTCCATAATTTACCCAGCCCCCATCAACCCAGGAAACAGAAGGTAGACCCTTGGGTCTTCTGCATGGCAATAATATACTTACTGATCCAACACCACCTTGTCCTTTTCCTCAGTATATTAGCATCACTTTACTTTCTATAAACCTCAATTAGATGACTTCCAATATCATTTCTATGAAATACCTTATTTGCAGCACATTTATTTTTATCAGTGATTAAGGTGTTCAGAACACGATTTCTATTTTCCATAACCTTCATGCCCGTGGGGATGTTGTTGAGAAGCGTATCATTTCTGCAAGTGCTTCTACATTTGAATAGCTCCCTTTCCTGTCTATTAGTTTGCATTTAGCTATGCAGCAATAGTGCCTAAAGCGACCACCAACTGTAGGAGCCAGTCTGTTCCAGAGTCTCCAAATTCCTTGAAGCAGAGGCCTGCCAGAAAAGGCAATCAACTGATAGCACAGCCACACAACACTGATTCCATTCTCTTGAGCCCTTAGGTTATCTATCCCATGCTTGATTAATTATCTTGGACGAAAGGGCAAAATGTAATATTCATATTTCAGGGATATTTCTTTAGAAAACAGCTGCAGTTTTATTCAGTGATCAATTACTTGTTGAAGAAAGATCTCTGAGAAATTGTGTGTGTGGATGTCAGAGGAAAATTTGAAATAAAATGCAAGAGGACATCACCTTTTGCAATACCACCATGGGAATCAAAGAAGAGGAGCATGTTATATAGTGGAAATCAATAGCACACCATGGCCTAGTGAGATACATATTTTGGGGTTGACATTTGGATGGGTTTATGTGGTTTGCAGCAGCTGCAAATTGATAAATGTTTGTGATCCTGTTACTCGGTGGCACTCTGGATAGTACCGCTGAATATTCCTGCAGACTGCAGTAAAGATGCCCAGTTAATTCTGGGGCGGTCCTGGCAGCTATGCAGTCAGCTGCGATATTCAGTCTCTAATCACATAAAGTGAGGGCAGGTCAATGACTCTCTTAATTTACGCAGTTTTGCTATCTGGTTAGCAGCTGCATATAACCATTAACTGGATAACAAAACCTCTGGCCAACAAAACCAGATGTTGAGTACTGGATAGGCTCTGGCACTGACTATCCAGGGTTAATTAAAACAGCGGCAACTAGGCGCTTTTAAAGACACCGCTGCCACTGAATATCACCCTCCCCCCCCATTGATATTTTTAGATCTAAGCACTTTACAACAAAGGGGCATATTTACTAAACCACATTAAAGTTGTGCAGATAACACGCATTGGCAATCAGCTTGCTAGCTGGAAAACCTCTGTGATTCTAGGTGCCAGCTCTGTGGGTGCAGTGGCTGCTGAGCACCCCCCAGGACTGAGCAAGATTCTTTATTGTGTCCAGAGAGGAGTAATTGATGTGTGTGACACTGCAAGTCATTTAAAAAAGTTGGCGCTTATGTCTGTGTTAATTCTTGGAACCAGTCAAGAAACGTGGCAGGTAGTTCCAAAGTTGCCTTTATTGTTCCACGGATCAAGTGTGCCTAAAACTCGACACAGGCCGTGTTTCGTTCACCACTTCCTCAGGGGTTAAGGGCTCACTAAAAAATATCCATATACATGTTAAATAAAAAACAACAGATAAAACAAATATATTAATACAATAAGCATAAAACAGTGAATAAATAACAAATCATCATAAATAGATTAAAACAATAAATACATAAATAAATATAGTGTGATAAACCATTGATAAAATAAAAAATCGGTACACTGTAAAAACAATACGTACACAGTAAGAACAAAAATCAAACCAGGAGAAAAAGGAGAGAGAGGAGGACTAAAAAGACCTGCAATAGGCAATGCATAATAAACATTGTATAAACAATAATAAAAAAACTAGTAACAAAACCATGCTGCATAAACAACTAGACAAGAGAAAACTAAAATAGACTGAAGGAGATTGGGTCATATGTATCCCACTTATTCACGCCTATCTGAATGACCATCTTATGAATCTCGACCAACAGACAATATAAAATATAAAATACACGTAAAAAATGCAATTAAAAACCTACCACTGTAACAGCCAATGTAAAACGCAAATCTCTTTGATTGGCAGAGCCGTGTGTGGGGCAGGTTGTTCTGTTGGTTGTTCTCCTGGTTTGATTTTTGTTCTTACTGTGTACGTATTGTTTTTACAGTGTACCGATTTTTTACATTGATGCAGTTTATATCGTTATGTTATTTATTTATTATCTAATGCATAATAGTTATTTTATCAATGGTTTATCACATTATATTTATTTATGTATTTATTCTTGACTGGTTCCTTGTTACCCACGTGGCAGCTTGCTGTTCTTTGGTGGACCCTGTGTTAATTCTTGGGCCATTTCCAGCACTTTGGGAAAGGCAGACATGCTATTAATGTGAGGCATTTCTCGCTACCGCACATTAATGACGTCGCTACTAATGTGCAATGTATTTAGCTATATTTCTGGAGGTATAGTTAACAGTTCAACATCTGCTGCGTTAACATTTAATATACATTAATGACAGCTGTGCAAAACCGCAAGGCTCACTTCTCAGCCCTTTCCTGTCCCCTAATATCAATTTCTACATTAAAGGGGTAATTTTATAAGGAGCTGCATAATAATACACACCATTGATGTGTGTAAATCACCCATTTTCTATGTTTTGCGCATGCAAATGAGCCTTTATGACCATATTTAGCCAGTCCCTATTTTATAAATATGCACATCAGATTGATGGTGTACACGTTCACACAGAGTATGGGTGGCGTGCAAATTTACATACATAAACTATAAAATATGATAAATTTCTGTATGTCCTTGAGCAATGTAGGTATGTCCACCAATCCTAGGATCAGTATAAGTGCCCCCACCTAGAACTGCCGCCATATCCCACCACCTACACATTTATTTTCTTAAGAGAAGTATGTGTATAGTTGACTTTATGAAATGGGCACCACTAACACACATTAAACCGCACGTTAATTGGGAGTGGCTTTATAAAATTATCTTCTAGGTGTTTAACATGGAAGGTACAGTGTGCTGTTAAAACGGCACGTTATTTGTTTTTTGAGCCCCCACATGAACAGTTAACACCTGCTGAAGCTCATGATAAACACCTAACATGGTTTACTAAATAGCTCCCCCAAATGTTTTCAGGCACAGTAAGTTTCTACCCAAAAGAATTCATGCTCAAATTGAGTACTTGAGGCAATGAGATGAGAGAATGACTGACCCAAAGTCACAAAGAGTTTCATTGGGAGAAGTAGGTTCCCACGGCTTGCAACCCATTGCTCTAGCCATTGAGTCTTTCTTTCCCACTTTGCTAATCCTGGCCTACAATATCATGAGTTTAAGTGAGGGACACTATCTCCACTCTTTACTGAACATGCACTGCCTCTGTAGCACTACACCTGAAGGATTATTGACATGCAAAGATTCCAGTGTTGCAGTCCCCTTGTTGTGGTAGTTACATTTTCATAGCCAGGCTATGTGATTTTGTGCTAATTAATTATTTTCATCTGATAAAATCTAATTTAAGGGGCCCTTTTTACTAAAGTCTGCCAAGTGCGTTACCAACACGTTAAGTGCAAAGCTTCTGCATTAGTTGTCGGAGCTGTGACAAGTATGTTCCCGGCAGCAAACACATGATGGTCTTATCTAATGTATGCCCCAGTAAGGCGGTTCGCTTAACGACATCCATAGAGGTGTCATTAAGTGAATTTGCAGAAAGAGCCATGTTGCTGCTCAGCATGCGGCAATTGCCGTGGTGCTACCGGTAATGCGCTTTCCACTCATCCACCCATCCCCCCATCCTGCAATGGCAGGTTAACATGTATTGGCTAACGTACCTTCTGCATTAGTGTTCCTAGCTGTCCGTTGCTGTGCATTAAACACATCTTAACTGGCTAATGGGCTTTCGTAAAAGGGCCCCTAAGTGTGTTTATTGTTTTTACTTTCTTCCCATTTCCTCCTCTCCAGATTTACAGCTTTTCAGTGATTCAGGTCCTCTTGCAAGCCTGAGTTGTAAAAATAAACCCTTGCTTGTCATATAACAGAAGAGTCAGCCCCTGCAGTTGTAACGTTTCTTGTTTCTCCTTTCTCCTTAAGGCCCAGTTTCCTTCTCTCTACATTACCTATTTATTTAGCAGGCAATGCCAGCTTGGAGGCTCCTTTGGCACCACAACATGTGAGGTCCATCATGCCGGAGCTGAGGGAAATTGCTTCTGAGAGTTTGTTTTGTGAGGTTTTAAGACCAAAGGTTGTGACTATGGAGTCACTGTGGGATGCACTTTGAGGTTTGAACGCTTCCCTTTTGACTTTATCTACTAAATTTGTGAGAGATTTATATATTGTTTCACAGAAGGTGATAGAGCACTTGCAGGCTCTGGACAATCTCTCAGTGAGAGTTGATGCCCTCGATGTGAAAGTTTCTGCTGTTCAGGTTATAGAAGATGCCTTAGTCAAGGACAATAGTATTTATTTATTTTATTTTTATTTTCATTTCTTATATACCGCACTATTTGCGATCAGCGCGGTTTACATAAAACAAACAGTGTCCGACAATAAACAAAAGTCAGGTCATTACATTGAACAGGAACAAGTAACTTGGATAACCGGGAGAACTATATACATATGCGTAGTATTGAATAGGTAACTATGTACATGTCAGATGGAGTTATTGGGTACTGATCATAATTGGTGGCTGTGGTTCAGGGCAGTCAGTGAGGTGTTTGATAAAGAGAAAGTGTTTTAAGGCCTTCCTGAACTGGCTCAAATTGGAGGTTGCTCTGATGTGTGGTGGTAGGGAGTTCCAGAGACTTGGGGCGCATAGTCTAAAGCAGGGGTCACCAACCTCCAGAGGGCCGCGGGCCGCACAGCCGACTACCGGCAGACTCGCGGGCCGCACCCCCCTCCCCCCCGCGCGAAAAAAAACCCTGCTCATACCTGTACTTTGATTATTCCATGTCAGCTCCCTCCCTTCTTCTGCAGCCGCTGCTCCCTGCCTCTTAGGGAACCGCGGCTGTGCTTGTAAAATCATCGCAGAGCCCTTCCTGTCTTGACGGGCTCCGTGCAGCATTGTCCCGCCTCTAAAGGAAGTTGTTACTTCCTTTGGAGGCGGGACAATGCTGCACGGAGCCCGTCAAGACAGGAAGGGCTCCGCGATGATTTTACAAGCACAGCCGCGGTTCCCTAAGAGGCAGGGAGCCGCGGCTGCAGAAGAAGGAGTCGGTGAGTTTGCCTTGGCGGGCCGCACCGGGGTAGAGTCTCGCGGGCCGCACGGAGGGACCTCGCGGGCCGCATGCGGCCCGTGGGCCGCAGGTTGGTGACCCCTGGTCTAAAGGCTCTGTTCGATGTTGCCCTAGAGCATTTTGTCATGTCTCTCGGTATCGCTAGCATGTTGGCTACTGCAGTTCTTCTTAACCTGTTGGGTGTGGGTGGTTGGATGAGGTCACATAGTGAAGAGGAGGAGAGCCCCTTGATGGCCTTGAATGTCATCACTAAGGTCTTGAAGATGATCCTGGCTTGAATGGGGAGCCAGTGTAGCTGCTTCAGGAGGGGTGTGCTATGCTCTCTTCTTGACGCTCCGAGGAGAATTCGCGCTGCACTGTTCATGGCAAGTTGTAGGGGATGTAAGGTGGTCTGAGGGAGTCCTTGTAAGATGGCGTTTGAGTAATCAAAATGATGAATGATGAGGGCTTGATAGATGGTGCGGAAGTCGCTTGGTTCGAGTAGGGGGCGTAAGTGTCTGAGGGATCTAATCTTGAAGTAGACCGCTCTTACAGTTTGGGCTATGTGTTGCTTCAAGTTGAGGTTCTGATCCAATGTGACTCCGAGATACCGTATAGCTGATTTTACTTGCAACTTGGCGTTGTCCACTTCCAGGTGGCTGGGTGGTATAAACTCGGGATTTCTGGAGATGAACAGGACCTCCGTCTTCTTATGTTGGATGCGCAGATTTTGAGAGAGGAGCCATTCAGATATTGCGTTGAAGCACTTGGTCAGTGGGGTAAGGTCTGGGCAGTCCAAGGATATTGGCAAGTATAGTAGGACATCATCTGCGTATATCATGCAACTCACATTGAACGATCTAATGATGTCACAAATGGGTTGGATATAGATGTTAAACATAAGTGATGATAGGGAAGATCCTTGAGGAACTCCTTGACTTTGTAGGAATGGATCGGATGAGGTCCCATTTGCTCGGACGTATTGCCATCTTCCAGACAGGTAAGACCTACACCACTCGAGGGCTGATCCACTAATGCCTTTCTCTCTTAGTCGACCCAGGAGAATTTCATGGCAGACCGTCAAAGGCTGCCGCTATATCTAAAAATACGAGTGCAAAGCCTTGACGTAAGTTGTCAATGCCTGAGATTATGGTGTCGAAAAGAGTTGTGAGTAGTGTTTCCACTGCGTGTGACTCTCTGAATCCATGTTGTGATGAGTCTAGAGGGGCATTGGTGTCAATGTGATCTTGTAGCTGCTTGTAGACTATCTTTTCAATGATTTTTGCGAGCATCGGGATGCTGGAAATGGGTCTGTATGACTCCACCTTTAGAGGGTCTAATTTGGCGTTCTTCAGCAGCGGTCTAACGGAGGTCTGTTTGAGCGTGGAGGGGAAAGACCCGGTGCTAAAAGATAGGTCTATCATTTTAGCTAAGATCGGGGCGAGGTCACCTCTCAGATCCTTTATCCAGAACGCTGGACAGGGGTCCGAGTGTGCTGTGGAGGTATTTAGGGTTGCAATGGTGTCTTCAATAGTTCTCTTTGATGGTGTGATAAAGGTAGTTAGAGGCGCTGCGCACCCTTGTTCGTCCGGGGGGTAGGGTATCACCACTTTGTCGGTCTTACACAGTTTAGATTGCATAAAGACAGCGTAGTCCTGCGGGTGTATAGTTCCAGGGTGCTCCGGGGTGGGTTCTCTGGCAAGAGATTTGACCAGGTTGAAGAGGTCGTGTGGCTTGTTTAATGACCGTTTCAGGGTGTCTGTGTGGTGTTGTTTCATCTTGGCTAAGACGGCCCTGCGGTGCGTGTGTAAGTGCTGGTTGTATGCTGCTTGGTCACTGTTGGTGCGTGACTTCCTCCAGCGCTTTTCCAGTCTCCGTAGTAGTGTTAGAGATGCCCTTAGGTCGGCTGTGAACCAAGGTGCAGATGGTCTTTTGTTTGGGGCTTTAGTTGTTGGGGGACGGATTGCGATAGCGCTGAGTTTGCTGTTCCATGTGGTGATTAGGTCATCTAGGTCTTGTGAAGTCTTATCAAGGAGTGTGTTTGTTTCAGCTAGGATGCGTTCTTTGTTAAACGGGTGAAAACTTCTGGCAGTTGAGGTTGAGTTCGTACTTAAATCCACCTTCGGTCTATGTGGCTTGATGGGGGTGGGAATATGGAAAGAGATGAGCTTATGGTCCGACCATGGTACTGCTGTTAAAGACAGCGTGATATGTTGTGCTTGCTGAAGCACTGATTGTGGGGCGAATATGAGGTCGAGAATGTTGCCCTTCGTGTGTGTTGGTTCTTGTACCAATTGGGTGTATCCCAAGATATCTAGGGCTTCTATGAAAGCAGCTACTTGATTGCCCTGTAGGGATGACAAGTTGAGGTCACCTAGGATCCAATTTGGTTTATTTGGGCCCTGGGTGTTGGATGCTATGTTTATGATGTCAGAGAGGTTGTCTAGATCTGCAGAAGGCGCTCTGTAAATCAGGGTTATAGAGCAGGTGGTGTTGGAGATAGACACTGTTTCAAGGGTATTGATGCTGTTGGATTCTACCATTTTGAACTGCAGGTCGGATCTGGTGATGATGGCAACTCCTCCACCCCTTTTGTTCTGCCTGTGGCTGGTGAAAGCAACAAAGTTAGGTGGTAGTAGTTGATTGAGTATGGTGTTGTCTTCCGGTGAGAGCCAGGTCTCGGTGATCATAATAATGTCTAATTTGTGATGTATTATAGTTTCAGTGATTACTGGCCATTTTTTGCGAAGTGAGCGAGAGTTAATAAGTGCGCACTTCAGATTGCTAGTGTGTGGACTTTTACTTTGCTTGGCTTTTGAAGAATTTTGTAGTGGGATGTATACTAGGTGGTGGCGGTGTGGATAGCTAGCTCCACGATAGTTGTTTTGGGAGTCGTCAGGCCATTTTCTTCCACCTGTTTGAGGTATACACAGTATTGATTGCCGACGGATGGAGCACCTAGAAAACCTGGTACGCTGGAACAAATTACGACTACTGAACTTTCCTCAGTCTCCCCTTTATCGCTTATTGAACTGGTTAGAAAATATTTTGTCGAGGTATTGGGGATGAACCCTGGGAATCTACCACCCATAGGCCTCAGTACTTGTCCCCAAGTGGGGTCAATTCACCTGGAGGTCAGAAGGACTCTGTAGCTGTAAATCTCATGGAGGTTACCCAATGTTCTACCTTAATTCTTTCATTTGCCTTAGAGATTGACCGCCAGACTGTATTTAAACTCTATTTCCGATCAGTAAATAAATTGTTTCTAGGATCGAAAATTTAGGATATTTCCTGATCTTTTGAGGTATACACAGAAGTGGTGCCAAGAATTTTTGGCTCTGCACCCTAGGGTTAGCTCTCGGGGGTTAGATTTTGTACTACATTTTTCTTGCATTTGTATGATTCAATGTGAGGGGAGAAGTCATGTGTTTGTTTTTTTTTTATCCTAGACAATTGTTAGAATATCTTGGGGTAAGGAAGAAGGTTAATGCTTAGGTTGTTGTCTCTCTAGCACTGCTGTAGGGTCTGCGTAGGAGGGTTTGCTGTGAATAGCGTCCTCTAGTAGTTTTCTTTTCCTAGATGTGTTTTTTATACTTTTTTGGGTCTGTTTACTTCTAGTTGTGGACTGAAGTTGTAAAGTATTTCGTGTGAATTTTTTTTTTGTTTAGTATTGTATATGTTTGCTTTCTTCCTATAGTTATTGTATGAAGTATGTAATTGCAAATTATAAAAATAAAATTAAAAAATAAATCATTTTGATCTATCTTTTATCTATATTATGAACAGGGTTTTACCATTTGATTGTTTTCTTCAATGCAGATTGCACAGAGTTCTTCAATTCCTCCTTTAAAATGTAGTATTTTTTGCCAACTGTTTGGTGAATTGATTTGCTCTTTTAAATTTATTTATTATTTACTGTATATGCTAACGACATCCAAGAGATGGTACTTTTTAGGTGGAAATGCAGACTCTAACCCAGGGGTGGCCACCTCCGGTCCTGGTGCATCACAATCCAGCCTGGTTTTCAGGATGTCCCTAATGAATATTCATGAGGTATATTTGCATACCCTGGGAGGCAGTAGATACAAAGATACCTCATGAATATTCATTAGGGACATCCTGAAAACCAGGCTGGATTGTGGTGCACTAGAACCAGAGTTGGCCACCCCTGCTCTAACCTTCACTTGAATTGGGGTCTATTAAAAATGGTTTCCTGAGGGCAGGACTATTGTTTGGTCATCAGTACATAGCCTCAGTTTTCTATCTGTATATACAGCGCTGGAATGACCATTAGGCAAACCATGTGGCTGCTTAGAGAACCAGTGGTCAGGGGGCACCCCATTGCTGCGAGACTGATTCCGTTCCGCCCCCGCCAACAGGACGTTGGCATGAGGCCTTGGCAGAGGCAGGAGTTGAACAGTCTCGCAGTGCCGGAGGTCGAAGTTAAGCACTGCAGAGCTGTTTGTGACCACTGCAGGTCCTGGAGAGTGTCTGCAGGGGGGGCTGGGGAGGGGGTAGGGACAGAGCAGGAGCTGGGGGGCACAAGGGATGAGGTTCGCTTAGTATGCCTCATCTCCTTGCACTGGCCCCATCTGTATAGGGAATTTATGCTGGTATTCCATTTATATTAGAACTTGCATTGAAGGTGTTGTAATTTCCTTCTTAACTACAGTTACAGAGGCAGCAGGATAGGGTGGGACACTTAGGCTATGGCCCCACCAATATTTTGCCCAAAACAGCATCAGCAACTAGAGACCTTTGATATGGACCAGTTATTGATTTGTTTGGCCCCGCCAACCAAAAAGGTGTCCAGTGCCCCTGAAATATCTAGTGGTTCCTTTGGACCTTGGGCATTCCTTTGAACCTCCCAAGGAGGGAGGAGTGGCCTAGTGGTTAGGACACAGTACCTCAGACTGGAGGGCCGGGGGTTCAAGTCCCACCTGGGGACAGCAATCTCAGGCCGGAAGGACTGGGGTTTCTAGTCCTATAGGCACTCCCTGTGGCCTTGGGCAAGCCACTTAACCTGCCGTTGCCTCAGGTATACATAGATTGTGAGCTCTTTGGGGACAAGGGAATATATCCATTACCTGTTTTAGTAGCTAAATAATGTAAACCACTTTGAAGGATAAGGTGGTATAGAAAACTGGTTAAATAAAGTAAATTTATGTAATGCTTACTATAAATTGTGATTAGTTAAGAAAATGAAACATTTAACTGAAGAACCAGTGTTTGACCAGCCTTGCCTTGGCTTCCAGCGGCATCGGCTACTAGAAACGAGTGCATGCATGGCTCAACAAACATTGGTTCTTTGGTTATATGTCTTATGCGGGACTCTGTTAGTTTTCTTCTTTCCTATCAAGAAAGCAACAGAAAATTAGCTTGAGACTGGATGCATCTAGATGGAAATCTCTGGACATTGGTATTCTTCAGGGGTCCACTTTTTCAGCCTGTTCAGTATCTATTGGCAGCCATTGGGGCATGTATGTGTAATTTAGCCTAGGTTTTTGTATGCATTCAGACAATATTCAACTGTTTGAGCTTCAGGCAAATCAAAATGAACAAACAATATATCTTAAGTAAGGTATGTCCACGGTGCTGTCATAATTAGCGATGACTTTTAACAACACCGATCTGCTTTGGATTGAATGGTCTGCTGTATCGCAAGTTGATTAATCTAGCATTTTCTGTTAAGTTTTAAGAATATTTTATTCTGTGTTTAAATATTTCATATGGTATGTGGTGTTCAGTTTTGTATGTTTTGTAATTCCTTTGGACAAATACGTTTTTGGATTAGCAAACTGTTGAAATAAATAAAAATTAAGGACCCGATACTCTGTGGCGGCTATATCCATGTCCCAGCATTGAATATGTGCATTGCCAATATTCAGCTGCTGCCCATTTAGCTTCAGCAGTGAAAATTCAGCCAGCCTTTGCTACGCCTGACTTTTGCTGCTTTGCAATAACCGGCCAGTGGCTCAATATCTCCACTGCCCGGTTATCACCTGCTGCCGCACCAATGCTGACTGGTTAGCATTGGGGTGTGTGGCGGTGTCACCTGCTGAATATCCCGGACAAGGAGATTAACCCAGTTAGCAGGTCTGCTAACCATATTAATCCCCTTGAATATGGGGCCCTAAACGTTTTCAGGTTTTTCAGAATGTAGCTGCTCCTATAGCCACTGGGGCTTCTAGGTGCACTTGTGCTCGCCATCTATTGGCTGAGCTAGATTGTCTGCCAGTGATCAAACAACGTTTAAGAGTTTACTGACATGTTATATAGTGTGGAAACTTGCTGCAGTGAATGCTAACGCACGGGCGTGCCAACTACCAACAGCCAAAATGCATGTAAATTGCCACTCGCCCACTGATGTGGTTAGGGATAGAGTGGGCAAGGAGAGCACATTAGCAAGTGGTCACTGTTAACATGTTAGTTACTGTGGGTGCAGCTAATGATACCTCTATGGGTATTCTTTAGAGGCACCCACTGCACATTAACATAGTCATGTGTTAAATGGTGGGACTATGCTGATCACATCCCTGACACTTAACCTGAAAGCTTTGTACTCAACGTTCATTACAAACGCACATTAAGTGCACAACTTTAGCAGGATTTCTTGTCCTCACTTTTTGTGTGCTAAGAATTGTTAGGCCTCCTTACTTTGTTGTAGAGGTTGATCTAGTTGTTCCAGCTAGACAGCTGTAGCCAAGTCGGAGTTATCTGTTGGAGAGCATTCCAGTCTGGGGACGTGCAGCATACTCGCTCGAGAGCTAAGGCTTTTACTGTAGTTATCCATGTAGTATGGAATAGTTTTCCACTTGCCATCTGGCAGGATGTTAATATCTTGACATTTAGAAGAAAGATGAAAGCTTTTCTGTTCCCTGAGGTTGGCCTTTAAATGTTTTGGCTCAGGTGATGCAATGCTGCAGGTGGTCAGACTTCAACAGTATGTCTGTCTATTTTTGTATCAATTTATTCCTCTTCATCTCTCCAGGCCAGTCCAGGAACCATAGGGTAGTCAGCCCCCTCCAGCAGCTGAGGACTGAATTACACAGTTTTGCTGACACCTTATCCAGCTCCCCCTAGCGCCAGTGACTCAGTCTTTCAGTCCTCAGCAGCTGGATAGGACCGTTTCAGACAGGCTCCCTGGTTGAAAAAAAAAAGACAAATTAGAGGAAAAAGGAAGATCTGGGTTGCCCTAGCAGGGCAGTAAGGCCAGCGGGTTAAAGGCTAAAACAGACACCAGGGTGATTATTGCTGGTACGAAGGGGCAGCAGAGGCAGAGCCTGCCGCGTAAAGAACAGAGACACTAAGTCTGCCTGGAGGGGAAGTGACTGGGAGCCCCAGAGCACTCCTCTCTGCCTCATGAGCCGGTTTTCCACTAGCAGCGGGAGGGGGAGCGACAGTTTTTCGGCAGTATTTGAAAAGGTAAGCGGCTCCAGGGTTCGCGATTGCAGGGGCTTTCATCTTCGGCATTTTTTTGTCGGCACCGGGGTTCGCGGCTGTCAGTGTCTCTGGGGGTTGTCTCGGGTGCAGGCGCATGCTGCCAATCGTGGCAGTGTGCGCGCAGTGTGGTAGTGGCTGGGGATTATTGGGACCGGGGCTCTGCCGCACTTGCTTTCGCCAGGGCAGTAATCTGGAGCGAATCTTCATAGGCTCGATGGAGGGAAAAGTCGGCTTCTGAGGATAACTCAGCAGGTAGGCCTCGGGGCTCGGCAGAGAAGGCGGAACAGTGGCCATTTTGCAGGAGACAGCCGTTTCTCCCGCGCTTCAGAGAAAACCAGGAAAGAGCAAATCCAAGTCCCACAGGTGCTCCTTGTGGTCTTGGGCAAGCCACTTAACCCTCCATAGCCCATGTTCCCTGTAAAATAGTTTTCTCCAAGTTACAATACCCTGTTCAATGTAATTTCAGTTTGTTCAATGTAAAACGCGCTGATGCAGAATAGCGCGGTATATAAGAGAATGTAAATAAATTAATAAATAAAAAAGGCCTTCCTAGGCAGGACAAGTACCGCAGCCAGTGTTATCTGGTCTTCAGGAAGCCTTGGAGCCATTGTTTTCAGCAGATTTTATACTATCAATGCACAAGGCTTATTGTCTGAAGAGGAAGCAGGCGCAGGGCAGGGGTCCTCCTCCCAAGTTGTCAGGTGCTCAGAGAGCGGACGTAAGTTTTGATGAAGATCCGGATGAGGGGTCTTCTCAGAAGGGTCTGGAAATTCAGGCTGGCTCAGACTGGTTCATTCGGCAAGCCTCAGGACTCCGGGTGGCAGAGGACAGGGAGATCCTCTCAGATTCGGGGCTGGACACCTGGGCCATGGAATTGGAGGAAGGAGAGATTGTACCGGGGGAGGATCCGAATGTGTTCAGAGTGTTTCACAGGGAGGAGCTGGGAGCTCATTCTCTAGCAGCTCTGAATATAGCCCTGCTGGTGGTTCAGGAAAAACCACTAGAGGACCCTCTGCTCCAGGGATTTAAAGCGGAGCAGAAGTGATTTCCGGTTCATAGGGTAATCAAACAGATGGTAGAATCATAGTGGGAGTGTCCGGAGGCTACTCTAAGCAGTAGCCGCTCCATGGGCCATCTGTACCCGGTACCGCAAGAGGAGAATGAGCTGCTGCGGATGCCCAAGGTGGATGCCTTGGTCTCGGCCGTGACAAAAAAGACTACTATTCCAGTGGGAGGGGGCGCAGCCCTTAAAGTTCTTTAAGATCGGAAGTTGGAGTCCATACTCAAACAGGCTTTTGACTCTAGTGCGCTATCTCTGCAGGCCTCGATTTGTGGGGCTTATGTCTCTAGGGCCTCCATTCGCTGGCTCCAAGGGGAAAGCTCTCCTGATGGGGAGGAGGGTAATCCCTTGGAAGGGGCCAAATTGGAATCGGCTGCGGCGTACTTAGCCGATTCCTTCTATGATTTGGTGAGAATTTCCACAAAATCTATGGCGTCTATGATTGCAGCCAGACCATTTCTCTGGCTGAGGAATTAAGCAGCAGACCCGTCTTCTAAGGCTTGCCTTAGTAAGCTCCCCTATAAGGGCAAGCTGCTCTTTGGGGAGGCATTAGAAAAGATTGTTAAAGATTTGGGTGATTCCAAGGGAGGCCGGCTTCCGGAGGACCGACCAAAGGGTCCGAGGCCAGGAGGGCTGCAGAGAGTTCAAGGGAGAGATTTCCACAGGTTTCGGGCACCTCGGTATGCTCCATATCAGAGAGGTCCCTTTATGGCCAGAGGGCAGTCCTTTCGAGGGACTCGCGGGTTTGGCAGGGGTTATTTCACTTCCCAGCAGAACCCGCCCAAAAAGCCACAATGAAGTCGGGAAGGCCCAGCCGGAGGTTCCAATAGGGGGACGTTTGCAGGAGTTCTACTCCACCTGGGCCGCAATTACAACGAACCAGTAGGTCCTGGAGATCATCCACAACGGTTATGCGCTGGAGTTCTTCCAACTGCTGGCGGAAGCTTTTGTTGCGTCTCCATGCAAAGCTCAGGCAAAGAGGTAGGTGGTTCGCGATACACTTCAGTGCATATTGAGTCTGCAAGCGGTGGTTCCGGTACCCTGAGACCAATGCGGGTTAGGTCGATACTCGATTTATTTTGTGGTCCCCAAAAAGGAGGGGTCCTTTCGGCCCATTCTCGATCTCAAGCATGTGAACGGCTGCTTGAGGGTACCGCATTTCCGGATGGAAACGCTGAGATCAGTGATTTTGGCGGTAAGGCTGGGTGAGGTGCTTTCTTCCACAGAGGCTTATCTGCACATTCCTATCAGGCTGGATCATCAAAGGTTCTTGCGCTTTGCCATTCCTATGGGGCACTTTCAGTTCCAGGCCTTGCCGTTTGTACTGGCCTCAGCCCCGCGCATGTTTACAAAGGTGATGGTAGTCGCGGCAGCGTTGAGACAGGAAGGCATTCAGGTACATCCCTATTTGGACAATTGGTTGATTCGAGCAGGGTCCAAAGCAGAGTTGGTCAAAGCGACCAGGTGAGTCTTGGAATTCCTGGAACAGCTCGGTTGGATGGTCATCCAGGCCAAGAGCCAACTACGGCCAGTGTGGCGATTGGTGTA
Organism: Ichthyophis bannanicus; assembly: GCA_033557465.1. Classification (NCBI taxonomy): domain Eukaryota; kingdom Metazoa; phylum Chordata; class Amphibia; order Gymnophiona; family Ichthyophiidae; genus Ichthyophis; species Ichthyophis bannanicus. Next base: position 93,228,099 of record CM066046.1, on the reverse strand, counting down.
TCTCAGAGCCTTGTTCGATACGGAGGCCTGTTTGGTATATCTGCCCAAGGACAGAGTGCAAAAGATTCTCGGGCAGGTATGGAGGTTTTTGCGCATGAAGGCTCCAACAGCGTGGCGATACATTCAACTGCTAGGTTCGATGGCGGCTGCCTTGGATCTTGTGCCATGGGCCAGAGCCCATATGCGTCCACTTCAGCGGGCTCTGCTATCCCGGTGGTCACCTCAAAACCAACCATTGGCTCAGAAACTTGTGTGTCCAGAAGACATAAGGTTCAGTTTGGAATGGTGGCTAGATTCAAGGCATCTTCAAGCAGGCATGCCCTTAAAGCAGCCCGAATGGGTTTTGGTCACCACGGATGCAAATCTCTCTAGCTGGGGGGCGCATTGTCTATCTCAGGTGGTGCAGGGATGCTGGTCGACGGAGGGAGTCAGGTTGTCGATCAATCACCTGGAAATGAGGTCGGTGAGATTGGCACTATGGGATTTCGAAGGCCTGGTAGTGGTGAGAGCGGTTCGCGTTTTCTCCGACACTGCAGTGACGGTGTCCTCTATCAACCAGCAAGGGGGCATGGGCAGTGCTACTTTGATGGAGGACAGCCAGCTGCTGCTGCAGTGGGCGGAGAGCCATCTGATAGCCTTATCAGTGGCAGGAAAGGACAATGTGCAGGCCGACTATCTCAGTCGGCATGCCTTGGATCCGGGACAGTGGGAGCTACACGCGGCTGCGTTTCATGACATTATGGTGTGGTGGGGGCAGTCGATCATGGACCTGATGGCCACTCTTACCAATACCAAAGCTGCACAGTTCTTCAGCAAGCACAGAGAACACACGTCGGAGGGGCTCGATGCTCTGGTGCAGCCTTGGCCAGTGGAGGGGCTGCCATATGTATTTCTGCCATGGCCGATGATCGGTCAGCTCCTTCGGAGGATAGGAGTTCACGGCAGGCAGGTGATTCTCATTGCGCTGGATTAGCCGCGGAGACCATGGTATGCGGATCTGGTGCAGCTGCTAGTGGATCGACCGTGGAAGCTGCCCAGTCGACTCAATTTGTTGAGTCAAGGGCCAGTCTTGATGCCTCAGGTGGATCAGTTCTCGCTTACGGCTTGGCTCTTGAGAGGGAATGGTTGCGACGCCGTGGGTAGTCAGTGGCAGTCGTAGGTGCTATGTTGAAGTCCAAGAAGTGTTCTGCGTCTATGGCTTATGTACGTATTTGGTGCATTTTTGAAGGTTGGTGTGCAGATAGGGGCATTAAGCTGTTCGTCTCTGTGTTACCAGACATGTTGCTTTTTCTACAGGGAGGGCTGGATAAGGGACTAGCCCTGAGTTCTCTGAAGGTTCAGCTGATAGCGCTGACTTGTTGTAGAGGCCGGGTGCAGGGTTGCGTGTTAGCAATGCATCCGGACGTAGTTCAGTTTCTTCGAGCAGTTAAGAATGTGCGGCCGCTCGTTCGACCGGTAGTTCCTCCTTGGGATTTGAAATTGGTTCTAGAGGCACTGGCGGAGCCACCTTTTGAGCCCGTGGCGGCGACGAGTTTGAGGGAACTTTCCTGGAAGACTGTCTTCCTGGTGGCGTTGTGCTCGGCAAGATGGATTTCAGATCTTCAAGCGCTATCGTATAGGGAGCCCTTTATACAGTTTTATGCGGAAAAGGTGGTGTTGCGTCCGGTACCGTCCTTCCTTCTGAAGGTGGTTTCCCGTTTCCATTTGAATCAGCCAATTTCGCTTCCGACCTTTCAAAATCTTGGAAGGGATGGAATGGATCGTTCACTTCGGCGGCTGGATCTCGGAAGAGTGCTCTGAAGGTACCTTAAGAGGACGGAGTCTTTTTGTTAGATAGACCGGTTGTTTGTTATTTTTGGAGGTTCTAGTAAAGAGGAGGCAGCTTCCAAGGCCTCGATTGCCCGGTGGATGAAGCAGACTATTGGGGCAGCATATTCGGTGTGGGGAAGGTCTCCTCCTTGGGGTCTCAGAGCTCATTCTACTCGAGGTCAAGTGACTTCTTGGGCAGAGTATGCGTTGGTTCCTCCTGTGAAATTTGTCGAGCAGCAACGTGGCCATACCTCCACACTTTTGTGAAGCATTATCGCTTAGATGTTCAGGCTAGGGGGGATGCAAATGTTGGGGCCTCGGCTATCTTGGCTGGGCTTACGGGTCCCTCCTGATTTTAGGTACTGCTCTGGTACATTCCTACGGTTCCTGGACTGACCTGGAGAGATGAAGAGGAAAGAGAAATTAGACCTTACCTGCTAATTGTCTTTCCATGAGTTCTCTCCAGGCCAGTCCAGGGCCCACCCTGTTCAATTGCGCGGGTTAGCAGGATTTCTAGTAGCACTTGCAGTCTTCAGAAGGGGTTGCTGATGCTTTCAGAAGTTAGAATGATTGTCTGAAGCTTGGGGCTAAGCGTGTGAGCGGCCTGGCAACCGGATTTTCGGGGCGCCTCTGCCTTCTGATCTCCCTTCCTACAGCGGGAGGGGGGGGGAGTGAGGGTCGTTCTGAAGAGGATTAGAGTGTTTATATAAAAAAAAGAAGAAAAGAAAAGAGAGAGAGGATGGCAATAAATAGTTAGTGAAAGGTGGTAATACAACACCGAGTTTTTTGTTTTTTTTGAAGTTGGTTTAAGTTTAATGTGTTTTTTGCATAGTTCAGGGCAAGCTGCTTTGTCAATAGAAGACTGAGTCACTGTCGCCAGGGGGAGTTGGATAAGGTCTCTGTGTAATTCAGTCCTCAGCTGCTGGAGGGGACTGACTACCCTATGGTTCCTGGACTGGCCTGGAAAGAACTCAAGGAAAGACAATTAGCAGGTAAGGTCTAATATCTCCTTTTTGTTCTTATGTGTTTTATGGTGTGTTTTTTTGTATTTTTAATCGTTATTAGATACCATTTTAAATGATATTTGACTGGGAGGGTGATCTATGCATTTCTAATTAATAAACAGATCGATTAATTTGTTCTTGCACAGTTAGCATGTAATACTGTCTACTATAGCTGAAAGTTAATACACTGATACTTTTAATGAGAAGCAACTTTTTTGTTTGTTATATTAGCCTCATATTTTCTCTTGTGGCAGATAATTTAATTTGGAGTTAGTCAGGTTTTCCATTCAGGTACAGATTCTTATTGTTTAGATTTTATGTGATCTTATGACTTGCTCTTTAAAGGTTCACCCTTGCTATGTATATGAAATATGTTTTTACTTACTGCAGAAACCTGGCAAAGCATCATGGGCTCCTGAATATTACAGGCAGTGTTCATAACAAAACTGAACGCATACATTCATCAATGTCAACTATATCAAGTCTTTATTGCGCTGAATAATTCATTTGCATAATTTGAAGGCACTATAGATTTCTTTAGGTTTAACGTCTTTGCAATATTTCAAAACATTCATGAAATTCAAGATCAGTATATCTGATGTGATTTTCCTAGCATTTCTGCTACTTGGCTCTTAGAATTTCCTAGGGCCTGGGCCTGAGAGACAATCAACAAAAAATGATTGTGAATATAACTATATTTAAAAGTTATAAAAGAACACATTTGTGCTCTGCATCCCAGATTAAACTTGCATCATATCAGAAATCAAAGCAGTCGGATATTTTCAGGTCAAATTTCAAAGTCATTATGCTAACAAATAGCAATTTATATGCATAAACTGGAAGTATGAAAATGTTCCTCTCCTACAATGGCTAAAAATCTGCACAATGTTCCACAATGTTTGTCCCTTTAGCTGCTTTCAGAGAAGGTGTTGCCAAGGTATTTTTTTGGACAGGTTGGAAAAGAACATGCCTGGATTGTATTTTCAAGCTTACATGTATTATTTTTTAAAAAATCTACTTTCGTAAAAAGCAGCTACAAGTTTTCACAGATAGGGGCATGTTTACTAAAGTGCACTAGAAGGTACTGCAGGGTTTAGCACAGGTTTTATGTGCATTTGGGCCATGCAGTAGTAAGGAGCACGTGACCCATAGGCGACCGCATTAAAAATCCTGAACTGGGAACATAGTGTGTGAATAGACGAGGCAGAGAGAGGGTGGGGTTGCGGTATATGGCAGAGGCAGGTGCAATTGTTAAGTGCTCACTACAGAACCATGCCGCTAGCGCAGCCACAGTTAATGCCAGCTTCTGACCAGCCTCTAGTTGCCCTTGCCATGCTCTTATGCGCCCACTGCACAGTTCAGACATTCGGTTCGGACGTGAGTGTTAAGAAACATGAAGGGCCAGGAGCAAGGCCCTACACATTGGAGCAATAGGGGGCTAATAGAAGATGGGAGCTGAATACCAAAGCATACGCCAAGGCCATCAGTTTGGGGGTGCTGCATAGTACAGCTGACATGGAAGTGGAACACACCAGCCTGACTGTCTCTACACTAGAGATCTAAAAAAATAAGATGGGAGAACTAGAATATACAGCACTAAATGAAAGGTTAGATATAATTGCATCTGAGAGACTTGGTAGAAGGAGGACAACCACTGGGGCACTGTGATATCCGGGTACAAACTATATCGCAATAATAGAGTAGATCAAATTGGTGGAGGGGTTGCGCTCTGTTAGAGATGACATTGAGTCACACAGGATTAAAAATTTCAGGAGGCAAAATACATTGTAGAATCTCTAGGGATAGAAATTCCATCTAAAAAGGGGAAGGTGATGGCAGTGCGGGTGTACTACCGACCGCTTGGCCAGAATGAACAGATGGATGATGAAATGCTGAAAGAAATCAGGAAAGCTACCAAAAGTTAAAACACAGTAATAATGGGAGATTTCAATTAACCTGGTATTGACTGTGTCCGTATCACAGCAGGACATGCTATGGAGATAACGTTTCTAGATAAAATAAATGACTGCTTCTTGGAGCAGCTGGTCCATGGCCAGAATGAATAGATGGGTGATGAAATGCTAAAAGAAATCGGGAAAGCTAAGAAAAGCTACAACACAGTAATGGGTGATTGCAATTAACCCAAATGCAATCAGGAAAGCAAACACATACAGTGAGTCTGTGCTGTGTCCCTAACTCTGAAGATGCAGTGGGCCTTGTTTGAGATCAGGAAGGGTGGCCACAGTGTCCATTATATGGGACAAGTATATGAACCCTCTTCACCCAGGATGCTTGTTTATCTAGGCTGCAGGGAACGCAATGCAAGGCCTCTGGTGTGTGGGGAGGGAATCCCCCTTTGTCTCTTATATGGTTTGGACAGCAGCATAACCATTATGGAGTATATCCCCATTTGGGAGGGAAGGGGGAGCACTAGAGCCAGGGGATCTAGAAGCCAAGCACAATCGGCACACATGCTCTGGGCAGCCTGCTAGCACCTCTATCACATGAAGTCCATATGGTCAAGAAGCACCCCTATGGCCCACTATAATAGGACACCCACCTCTGTAGCCTGACATCTACAATGGGAGGTGTGAAGCAGTCCACCCATGCTACCACTGGGAAGAGCTCTGGGGGAACACTAAAATGCAACTCCCTCTCCACCCCCCCTCCAATGGAGGTGGCCAAACCCAAGCATCCCCAAGGTTGAGCAGCCCAGCTACAAGGGAACCAAAGGTTTGCAGGATCTTGGAAGCCCACAAGAGCTCCCCAGGGTCTTGGAATGCCTCATCACCTGGGCATGGGGCAAGGGAGAGGATACCAATCAGTGAACTCCAACAAAGCAAGCCGCTGTTCAATGCTACAAATATTTAGCAGCTGCTCGGAGCCTGTAGACCTCAACCATATCCTCCGTTCAATGCTACTAATATTTAGCAGCTGCTCAGAGCCTGTAGACCTCAACCATATCCTCCCTTGGTTGTGGTGAGGGGGCCATCTATCCACAGGAACATGGCCCATGGCAGTAGCATGTCTTTCCCCCCCCCCCCAGTGCATGTATGCACTGCTACATACCCCCTATACAGGGGAGGTAGGGGTCAGACAGCACCTTTTTTGATGCCACTCCATCATGTTGTCAGTATGTGAAACGCCTCATTTGCATGCCCCACCCCTCCACTGTACTCTGCTTCCTGCATCTTTGGCTGTGTGCCCAGTACTGGCTGAAGCACAGAGCCACAGACCACAGAACAATGGCTGGGAAACATCGTATCGCTAAAGCTGTTGCCCCCGTTACAGCTTCTGCCTCGGTCCAGACAGAGGTCCTAATGCCAGTTGAAGGACCAGTTCCATGTGCAGGGTGCCTGCATGCTGAAGCTCTGAGGAAACAAGTGGAGGAACTCAGAGAGGAGGTGGCGAGGCTGAGGAGCATTCAAGACAGTGAGAAGTACATTAATGAGATGCTTCTTGCAGCAACCAAGCTCTCCAGCAGAGGAGAAGATGGGTGCCAACAGAATGTCGATGGTTGGACACAAGTCACCAGGGCTTGCAAAATCACCAATCCAACTTCTCCAGCCCTTGAATTTTAAGAACCATTATGCAGCCCTGGAAGTGGAGGAGGTGAAAGCATCCCTGGAAAGGGAAGAACCAGAGCTCAAGTACCCCAAAGTTGCAGAATCAGTAACCACAAGGAAACAAAGGGTAGTGGTGGTTGGAGACTCTCTTCTGAGGGGTACTGGGGCGTCCATCTTCTGACCAGACTTGATGTCCAGAGAGGTATGCTGTCTGCCTGGTGCCAAAATCCAAGATGTTACCGAGAGTTTGCCGAGACTCCTCAAGCCCACTGACTATTACCCAATGTTGCTAATCCATGTTGGAACAAATGATACTGCCAGGTATACCTCAGAACGTATCAAAAGTTGACTTCATGGCTCTGGGACAGAGGGTGAAGCAGTTAGGTGCACAGGTGGTGTTCTCTTCAATCCTCCCTGTTGAGGGTAAAGGCCAAGGCAGAGAGGCTCGCATCCTGGAGATGAATGCATGGCTGTATGGATGGTGTCATCGAGAGCGTTTTGGTTTCCTAGACCATGGGATGCTGTCCCAAGGGTTGCAGAGCAGAGATGGCCTCCATCTGTCCAAGAAAGGTCAACGCGTCTTCAGTAGTAGACTTGCTAATCTACTGAAGAGGGCTTTAAACTAGATTCGTTGGGGATGGGTGAAGAAAGTCCCCAGGTAAGTGAAGCCCCAAGGTAGGTGATACACTAAATAACTTTAAGGAAATGGGTAACAGGGGTAACATATGGAAAGCAGTGTGTATAAATGCCTGTAGCATGGGAAATAAGATCCCTGATGTTGAAGCTTTGGTGGGAGTGGCTGACTTGGATTTAGTGGCAGTTACAGAAACATGGTTCACAGAAAACCATGATTGGGATGTAACTATACCTGGCTATACTTTATTCAGAAAGGACAGGGTAGGAAGTAGGGGAGGAGGAGTGGCACTATATGTAAAAACTAATATTAAAGCTTTGGAATTACAGAGCTTAAAAGGGAGAGGGGAGGCATTGTGGGTTAAACTAGAAAGAGGGAAAGAGAAATCTATTTACATTGGTGTGATATACAGACCTCCCTCACAAGAGGAAGAGGTGGACAGAGAGTTAATTGAAGACATGTGCAGCATTGCTAGGAAAGGGGAAGTGCTACTGATAGGAGATTTCAATATGCCAGATGTTGATTGGCACATTCCTGCTGCAGTATCATCTAGAAGTAAGGAGATCCTGAATTCTTTACAGGGAGAACTATTCAGGCAATTGGTAACAGACCCCACACGTGAAGGGGCCATACTGGACTTGGTGCTTACCAATGGTGAAAGTGTTTCTGATGTTGTAGTGGGAGATCATTTTGCATCCGGTGATCACCAGATGGTGTGGTTCAGTATTAGGACTAGGGCTGTTAGAATCCATTCAAAGGTGAGGATCTTAGACTTTAGGAAGACTAACTTTGCGAAGATGGGCCAGTACCTCAGGTTGTCATTAGTTGGATGGGAACAGCTGAGGGATGTAGAAAAACAGTGGGAAAAACTGAAAGGGGATATTTTAAGGGCAACCAACCTTTTTGTTAAAATGGTAAATAAAGGTAAAAGGAAAAGGAGACCGCTATGGTTTTCGAAAGAAGTAGCTGAAAAAGTGAAGAAAAAGAGGGAGGCCTTCATGAAATACAAGAGATCACAGAGAGAGGAAGACAGGCATCTGTATTTGGAAAAACTTAGAGAAGCTAGCAAAGTAGTTAAGAAGGCAAAGATTCAAAAGGAGGAGGAAATAGCCAATGCAATAAAATGGGGGGATAAGACATTTTCAGATATATTAGTGAGAAGAGGAAGGGCAAGAGTGGTATTGTCAGACTCAAGGGTGCAGGGGAGGAATATGTAGAAGCTGATAAGGATAAAGCGGAATTGCTTAACAAATATTTTTGTTCTGTGTTCACAGATGAAGAACCAGGAGCAGGACCTCAGAAAACACCCACAAATAGGAACAGAAGCAAAGGACATCTTGAACAATTTTCAAAAGACTGTGTTCGTGAGAAACTATCTCAACTTAAAGTAGACAAAGCGATGGGACCGGATGGGATACACCCGAGAATACTGAGGGAACTTGGGGACGTTCTAGCAGCTCCACTGACTGACCTTTTCAATGCCTCGTTGGAGTCGGGAGTGGTGCCAAAGGACTGGAGAGAGGCTCATGTGGTGCCTTTACACAAAAGTGGAAGTAAGGATGTGGTTGAAAACTACAGGTCGGTTAGTTTAACTTCGGTGGTGAGTAAATTATTGGAAACGCTGCTGAAAGAGAAAATAGTGAAGTTTCTGGAGTCCAGCTGATTACAGGATCTGAGGCAGCATGGATTCACCAGAGGCAGGTCTTGTCAGACAAATCTGATTGATTTCTTTGACTGGGTGACCAGGGAGTTGGACCGAGGGAGAGCCCTAGATGTGGTGTATTTAGATTTCAGTAAAGCCTTTGACACTGTTCCTCACAGGCGACTTATAAACTAACTGAGCACCCTAGGGATGGACCCTAAAGTTACTGCTTGGGTTAGAAATTGGTTGGGTGGGAGGCGACAAAGAGTACAAGTAAATGGAGCTCACTCTGAGGAGAAGGATGTTATCAGTGGTGTGCCCCAGGGATCTGTCCTTGGTCCGATTCTTTTTAACATCTTTGTTAGTGATATAGCGGAAGGGCTTTCAGGTAAGGTTTGCCTCTTTGCAGATGATACCAAAATCTGCAATAGAGTAGACACCCAGGAAGATGTAGATAACATGAGGAGGGATCTAGCTAAGCTTGAAGAATGGTCTAGAATTTGGCAGTTGGGATTTAATGTTAAAAAATGTAAGGTCATGCATTTGGGCTGCAGCAATCCAAGGGAGCAATATAGTATAGGGGGTGAAGTACTTTTGTCCACTAAAGAAGAGCGGGATCTAGGCGTGGTTGTGTCTGATGATCTTAAAGTAGCTAAACAGGTAGAAAAGGCGACGGCAAAAGCTAGAAGGATGCTTGGGTGCATACGGAGAGGAATGGCTAGCAGAAAAAAGGAGGTGATAATGCCTCTGTATAAGTCTTTGGTGCGACCTCATTTGAAGTATAGTGTGCAATTCTGGAGACCGCACCTTCAAAAGGATGTGAACAGGATGGAGTCGGTGCAGAGGGTGGCTACTAAAATGATTAGTGGTCTTCATTATAAAGCATATGAGGACAGACTGAAGGATCTTAATATGTACACCTTAGAGGAAAGGCGGGATAGAGGTGATATGATTGAGATGTTTAAATACCTCCGTGGCATAAATGTTCAGGGAGAGAGCCTCTTTCAATTGAAAGCAAGTTCTGCTACGAGGGGACATGGGATGAGGGTGAAGGGAGATAGATTCAGGAGTGATATGCGGAAATATTTCTTTACCGAAAGAGTAGTGGATCCGTGGAATAGTCTCCCAGTGGAAGTGGTAGAGATGAGGTCAGTAACTGAATTCAAAAAAGCATGGGACAAGCACAGAGGATCTCTAAAGGTAAAAAAGGGACTGTTGTAGTTGTTATGGAAGGACAGACTAGATAGGCCATGTGGTCTTTTTCTGTCGTCATATTTCTATGTTTCTATCTTCCGACTCTGCCATAGCACATAACACCAGCAGCCCTCTGACTTCTATCATATGGAGACATAACAGCAGTCGTTTGCTCACTGTCCCAGCAGGGTCACTTCTGACTAGCAGGCTCTGGCTTTGTGGTTCTCAGGCTGTAGTGGTCCACTACCATGGCAGCTGCATCATGCAGCACCTCTGAACAGGTGCCTGGTATTCCACTAACATCACTTATTTGTTCTATTCCTTGTGTGTTTGTCATGTTTCTGTCCTTCATATTTCCTAATGCTGGAGTATAAACTGTGCACGCGGAATGCACTAGCAAGGCGGGTCGTAGTCAGAAGTAGGTAGTCGTTGCACCCACACTAGTGGCATCACTGTGCCACTTGCATGTGACTAGTGCAGCTGCCCCAGCTGCATGTCACGTCACCACCCACTCTCCACCCATTCTCTGCCTTAACCCTATCTATTTGTGCGCTGCTTGGATAGCGCAGCGTTTTTAGTACAGCCAATCGCCCTTCAAAACACTAGCATTTACATTTTTTATCTTCCCTACTGGACTATATTAATTTTGTTTCAGTTGCTATCTACGGCTTATTTGAGTAAAAATAGCTCCTGGTGCCTACGGGAAAGTCCTTTGACCAATCAGGCACAGAATGTCCCTGTAGTGTGCAGTCGCTCATGGGCTGAAATAAGAATTCTGCTTTTTGGTCTAGTGATTATGCATCACTGAACATTTGAGGACTTGGGATATGACGGCTAGGATATAGCTGCTCCTCCTATTTAAGTAGTATTACCTGTGCCTTTCTGCCCTTTTGGACTCTCTCTTCTTGGTTGCCTCCAAACTCTTTCAGTGCTTTCTCACAGTTCAGTTACTTTTCTCTTTCTGTCTCCTCCGATCTGGCATCCATGCTGCAATCACTGTTTATACTAAAAGTACCTATCAATCTCATTGTGACCACATCTCATCCCCCCTCCCCACTGCAAAAACAAAATTATATATAGATATGTTTTCTGTTTGCCTCAAGCGACCATTAGATACTAGGATATTTAGTTTGCTCAAGGCTAGCAAAAGTCTGCCTGGCTTGCTGCCACAGGCTCACAGCTCCTATTACTACTTATGGGTCCAATCTGACACTCTTTTAGATTTTATTATGCTGTGGGAAAAACAAGAAACTGGCTACAATCAATCCTCTGTCACTCTTCCATCACACTGAGAAATATTTTAACAATCTTCATCTATTTTTATACGCTGGTAAAATTTCCCATGTTAAAATCATTGTTAAAGAGCCAATGCTCGCCTTATAAAAACATTTTGAACTACTGTAACCTGTACATTAGCCCCTACGACGTTCATACCGTCTCTTGTTTGGCTTTTTTTCATGCCTGAACCTCTCCTGACAAAAGTCCAAGAGGGTCTGAAGATTTTCCCCAGGAGGTTTTCCAGCCACCCAGATCTGATGAGGAGCCACAGTGGTATATGGGACTGGCCCTGCACTGAGGGGAGAGGTCTCTGTTATCGATAACTTAGTGGAGGTGCATGGAAAGAATTATCCTCAGAGAGGCTTGGAAGAGGTGAAGAGACAGGAGGAAAGTGGGAGCGGAGAAACAGCAGTGTTAAAGGTGTCTGAGATGGGCCTATGTATGTTTGAAAGTATGTGGAAGTATCTCTGAGACTAAGCAGGAAAATCTTACTAAAAACCATTAAGAGAAACGTCCACCTCCAGGATGATGTAGGAGTTGTAAATGCTGTTTGAGAATTGACTGCAAAGAATGCACTGTGCATCAGCTGTTGGCCTTGACCTTAATTTTGTTCAGTAGAGAGGCATTTGTGTTACATTTCCAAGTGTGCAATAGAGCTATTCCAGAGGAGACCAGCCTCAATGAGAAGGTGCTTGATTAGGAACCCAAGTTTAAGCACAGCCTCTCCACTAAGTAGTTTATGTACCACCTTGGAGAGAGATTCCTCCGCAACTCCGTGCCCTCTGGACCTACAACAATACCAACATTTGTTCTATAGACCAACAAGTCCGCCTCACCAATTAGGGGTTCACAGGGGGAATGGCTCCCATCCAAACCATGCCAAGAACACACGCCCTTCAAATCTGTGTGCCATGGGTTTTGCAGAATTGTATCTTACATGTGTATGCCATTTACTGTACATATGCAAATCCAGCTTTTCACACATGTAAATGGCACTTAACGTTTATATAACTCCCCTCATATATATGCATGTCTGTGCATGCTGTAGAATTATTCACTAAACTAAAAAAAAAAAATAAATACCCAAATAGTTGTATATAAAGTAACCTGAACAGGTAAACTACAAAGCAATAAAGATGGGTACTGAGAGCAGAAGTTGTATGGCGGATAGTTAAACACTTATTTACTGTGCACGCCAACAGACTTTTTTGTTGGCCCAATGATATACAGAGGGAGATTAATCCCTTCAATGCATGCTGTCCATTTTAATCAGTTTAATAACAGCAAAGACTTGCTTAAAAATTTTTTTTAGATGTAACGTCCAAAACATGCTTTGTGGAATTATTCACTGTCTCACCAATCAGGGGGTTCACTGGGAAATGGCTATATACATACATTCTTTTTTTTTGTTGTTTTATTTTTATTTATTATGGAATGTAATTTTATAAACCATTTTCACACGCAAAATGCCATTTTACACATGTAAATGAGCTGTTGTAAACTGAGGTCATGCCTAAAAGGACGCATGCTGTGAGCCGGTACATGCTTGTACAGTAGGCATCCTCAGGGGTGGAGTCTGAGCAGGGCGTGGGTGTAGTCCGCTTAAGCATGTAGAGACACATTTTAAATTGGATGTCCAAGTGCAATCTGGGATGTCAAAGCCATAACATCTGAAAAGAAAGGCAGGCATGTGCAAGCTCAGGCACAATTCCAGAAACGTGGACATGCCCGATATGCGCGTGTATCAAATGTCTATATAGACATCCCCAGGAGAGCATTTCAGAACCAAGACCTCTAATAGCATTAGTGGCTTAAGAGCTGGGTGGGCAGGATTCAAATCCCAGTGTGGGACTTTGTAATCTAAAACTAGTCATTTAATTCCCCATCTTCTCTACACTCTCTGGGTGTTAAGGTAAAAATAAACACTTTCCTGATGCCTATTCATGCCTGGAGCAGGAATAAACATGCACATGCCTGCAGACAGCTCTGCTGCTCCTGGGATTGAACAGGGACATGCAAGTCCGTTGCCCCTCCCCAGACATGCCTCCGCCACACCCCTGTGCCTACTTGAACGTCCCCGTACTAGAGACATCTGCGATCGACATTTATGGAATGGTCACGGAGATGTGTCTTTGATTTCAGCGTCCACGTGCATGTCTGCAGAGATTCCAGACATCCAAACCACAACTAAACCTTTTAGAATGACACTCATAGGCACATATGATAAAAAAGCTTAAATAGGCACCTTCTCCATCTCCAAATCTAGGTGCCCTGTTTTAAAATGATTCCCTCTACAGAAAAGTACATTTCCCACATGAGCAAAATAAATTAAAACTTTCTATTTATTCTGTGTATCTTTCCTTCCCGTTGATTCCATGAAGTTGGGCTAAGTGCTTTTTAGCACATTTAAATGCTGCACTGTAAAAGCATTTTCTACTTCCTTTCCTTAGACTGAGCTGACATCATGTTTAGAACATGCTCAGAGCACTTCCTCCTCCCAGTTCTGAATGTTGGTGATGTCAGGAGAATGACTGCAAATCTGAAAAGACTTAATGAGGGTCATAGATACTGTAGTGAGAGCTGATAATGTATTGTGCAATTTTGTGCAGTGGCTGTCGTATAAATCTGGGCAAAGAGTTATCTTGTCTTGAGATATATAGCCTTATGGGCCATATTTTTAAAAGAGGCCTGAAATAATTGTACTCACTAAGGCTATTGAATATCTTTCTGATGGAATTTTTTTCTAAGTCCCTTATTTAGGTGATTCAAGCCCCAAAACAGACTATAACCATGACAGACTACAACATTAAACTTGTGCAAATCCCTGTGCTGCGCTTAAAGGTACATCAAAGTGATCATGACAAATGTTGGATGTTTTACAAAGAAAGCAGCTGTGAGTCTCGTGCCATGGGAGTTCCAGCACTACTAAAAACCCGACCAAAGAAGAGAAAGGCGTCCTTGACCCATCTAATTCAAAAGTATCAGATCTGAGATGTTAAACTGGTCCAATGTCATTGTAAAGCCCAGAGAAATGATGGGAAATGTGGAACTATGTGTTGCAGTGATCATTGCAGCTTCGTAAACTGGAAATTATAGACAAAGTAAAACATTATAGAGTGCTGTACCCATACAGTAGAGCTGTTGACTCTGATATTTAATCATAAACATTTTAAGTCCAATTATTAAAAAATAGGCATTTAAAAAAGAAAATGAAGATCTTACTCATGCAACATGCTAATTCCTGGTAGCAGGACTTTGGTTAACCTTCAGCTGGAAGCAGTTAACTTCTAAAACAATATGTAAAAAAAAAAAAAAAAATCAAAAACAAGATGGAAGTTCTCCGATTTCTTTAGAATGTGAGAGCTTAATATGGCCTTTGAAAAACCTAAGAATACCTCTGAATTTAGAAGTGAGAATAAACGCATGCGTCCAAAATTTCAGATTTAGTTAAAATTGAATCCCCGGCCACAAGAACCTAGAAACTGTACTTTGCTCATTTCTAGGCCAGATCAACCGCAGATTTTTGGCACTAGACGGGATTTCTGAGACTCCTTTTGAAGTGGTGTTAAGTGCACCTACGCCAACTGCAAAATTGGCAGTAAGCATATGCTAATTACAGTGTCCAACCATAACCTGCCCCAGTCCCACCCCTTCATGTGCTAAATACTCAATTAGTGCAGGATTTTTATTGTGCTGGCTGCTTTTACTGTGCAGTAACGGGCCTGCATTAACAGTTACCATTTGGTAAAGCATGCTTTAACTCCTTAATACACTTTGATAAAAAGGTCCTTTACTGTAACTAATGTTAAAGAGTGATATAAAATTACTTTGAGTGGAGGAGTAGCCTAGTGGTTAGAGTAACTGCCTAGTATCTAGAAGATCAAGGGTTCAATTCCCACTGGCACTCTTTGTGACCTTGGGCAAGTCACTTTACCCTCCATTGCCTCAGAAGAAAAGGCTGGCAATCTACCTCCGGTGATACGTTGCCAAGAAAACCCAGAGGTAGCTGGGTCGCTATGAGTCAACACTGACTTGATGGCACTAAAAAAAAAGCACTTCACTAAAGAAGTGCTGCTTCAGTACCAGTCCGGATAAGTTCTGGTGTTTTGACTGCATATAAAATGTGCAAGTTATACTGAGACTTATGATTGCATCTAAGAGAGGACTTGTGTCGTAGCTCATGCCCTGAGTATGCTTCCCTTGCTGGTGGTCTCTTAGTAAAATTGCTAAGGTATATGACCAATTTATGAGATGGAATTGTTTGCTAGCGTGATATATGCTTATAAAGTGTGAATGTTTTCTGTTTTGAATGGATAAGGCGTGAGGGAAGCATGTCCTTAATACAGAGAGAGAGAGAGAGAGAGCAGTATTTCGGCCTCACAAGATAGAAGAAGACTAGATTGACGTTCTTATAGTTCTGGGTGTAGAAATCATTGTTGATCTATATTCTCCCAGATTTCCTTTGAACTCCTAAAGTGAAGCAGCGCTTGTACTGCCTGATGGTGCCAGGAGTCAAAGCAGCAGCAGGGCGAGTTTTTTTTCTAGTACATGAAAATTGCACAGCAAATGATGAAGGGTCTACAATTGTTTAAGAAATATAGATGGATTGGATTTTAAAATGATTTCATAAGGCAAACATTTTTTAGCAGGAAATAAACAGGCTTCACTGTAACAAGAAGCACCTTGGGTTTGATTTACCATTCCCTTCACAAATAAACATGATTCCAATTTAAAAAAAAAAAAAAGAAAAAGTATCACCTTACTTTTTGTGTTTTTGCTTGTATTCATTAACCTTCATTTTTGTGCATTCAAATGGACTAAAATGTCAACCACTAATAAAATATTATTACATTCTACTGTATATAAGTGAAAAATCATCCTCTACAACAGTATCCTTCGTTATAAGGTTCAGGAGCCAGAGGTGGCATCAATCTACTCTAAATGTGGCTCCCTTACTCTTCCTAATTGCACTCTCGCCTAGTAGGTTCGGCTTAACCATTAGGCAGACTATATCATTGCCTAGGGCAGAAGCTTCCAGAGGCGCAGAAAGTGTTGCTGCAGTCAAAGTAAAACAATAGGTCTTGACAGTCACACAAACTAAAACATCGGCACCAACTTTTGCCCCGAGGGACAGTGGGCAATTTTCAAATGACTCATTTACCCAGGCAAATAGCTGTTAAAATGTGCCTTCATTACGTTAGTGTATACTAAATCACAGTAAATTATTGCACTTTCCACACGGTAACTGCTCAAATTACTGCAAGGTAACTGCAAAGCCTTGTGGTAACTGCTGGGGGCATTTCTTGCATATTCCCATACAGTTACCACATGGAAAAAAAACATTACCACATAATAAGGGGCATGTTTATTAAGCCCCATGCCAGTAATGCGCGTGTGGGCCACACTACCAGCATGGGACTCATTGTTAACATGTACATCCATCCCCTGCAGTTAGCACAGACAAGCCACGTGGTACCGCGGAGGCCGGGGCACGGGTGCAACTAATGTTGCCCATTGAGGTGGTGTTAGTTGCATCCACACTACCAGCATCAAGTACCCATAGTATCCATGATGCCCTTCTCTGGATGCTTGCAACCACTGCTGCTTCTGGAAGGACAGGGCTCTCGGGAAAGCTTCAGTCATGCAACGTTTGAACTCCCTTGCTGTTCTCACGAGATTGTGAGAACATGATATGATTTCAGGCACTGAGAGACGCATGATGCCAGAAGAAAGCTGAATTGTTTTTTGAGTACTGGCAGCAAGTTTCCACAGAAAGTTAGGGAGGATTAACTAACTGGGGGGAGCAGGTTTGATGGAGATAGAATGCTGGAAGCTGACCAGTAGGGGGTGAATATATTGAGGGAAAAGAGTGTGGTGGAAAGGAGCTGGGGAGACAGTGTGAGGAAGGAAAGTGTGTTGTATAATTTAATGTAATGTACTGTAGTTTACAGTAATGTACTATCTTGTTGTCTTCCCCCCCCCTCGATGTAGTCCGTCTGTTGTCTTGTTGACCACTTTGATTGAAGGATAAGGTGGTATATAAAACTGATTAAACAAATAAATAAATGTGGGGGGAAAATGGGCTGGGGAAGAGAGGGAGAGAGTAGGGAAACACTGTTATGAGTTGCTTCA